>JAINEB010000019.1:2500-2502500 GCA_022840565.1 Eubasilissa regina
ACCTAACCTAACCTAACCTAACCTAACCTAACCTAACCTAACCTAACCTAACCTAACCTAACCTAACCTAACCTAACCTAACCTAACCTAACCTAACCTAACCTAACCTAACCTAACCTAACCTAACCTAACCTAACCTAACCTAACCTAACCTAACCTAACCTAACCTAACCTAACCTAACCTAACCTAACCTAACCTAACCTAACCTAACCTAACCTAACCTAACCTAACCTAACCTAACCTAACCTAACCTAACCTAACCTAACCTAACCTAACCTAACCTAACCTAACCTAACCTAACCTAACCTAACCTAACCTAACCTAACCTAACCTAACCTAACCTAACCTAACCTAACCTAACCTACCTAACCTAACCTAACCTAACCTAACCTAACCTAACCTAACCTAACCAACCAACACCTAACCCTAACCTAACCTAACCTAACCTAACCTAACCTAACCCAACCTAACCCAACCTAACCCAACCTAACCCAACCTAACCCAACCTAACCCAACCTAACCCAACCTAACCCAACCTAACCAACCTAACCCAACCTAACCCAACCTAACCCAACCTAACCCAACCTAACCCAACCTAACCCAACCTAACCCAACCTAACCCAACCTAACCCAACCTAACCCAACCTAACCCAACCTAACCCAACCTAACCCAACCTAACCCAACCTAACCCAACCTAACCCAACCTAACCCAACCTAACCCAACCTAACCCAACCTAACCCAACCTAACCCAACCTAACCCAACCTAACCCAACCTACCCAACCTAACCCAACCTAACCCAACCTAACCCAACCTAACCCAACCTAACCCAACCTAACCCAACCTAACCCAACCTAACCCAACCTAACCCAACCTAACCCAACCTAACCCAACCTAACCCAACCTAACCCAACCTAACCCAACCTAACCCAACCTAACCCAACCTAACCCAACCTAACCCAACCTAACCCAACCTAACCCAACCTAACCCAACCTAACCCAACCTAACCCAACCTAACCCAACCTAACCCAACCTAACCCAACCTAACCCAACCTAACCCAACCTAACCCAACCTAACCCAACCTAACCCAACCTAACCCAACCTAACCCAACCTAACCCAACCTAACCCAACCTAACCCAACCTAACCCAACCTAACCCAACCCTAACCCAACCTAACCCAACCTAACCCAACCTAACCCAACCTAACCCAACCTAACCCAACCTAACCCAACCTAACCCAACCTAACCCAACCTAACCCAACCTAACCCAACCTAACCCAACCTAACCCAACCTAACCCAACCTAACCCAACCTAACCCAACCTAACCCAACCTAACCCAACCTAACCCAACCTAACCCAACCTAACCCAACCTAACCCAACCTAACCCAACCTAACCCAACCTAACCCAACCTAACCCAACCTAACCCAACCTAACCCAACCTAACCCAACCTAACCCAACCTAACCCAACCTAACCCAACCTAACCCAACCTAACCCAACCTAACCCAACCTAACCCAACCTAACCCAACCTAACCCAACCTAACCCAACCTAACCCAACCTAACCCAACCTAACCCAACCTAACCCAACCTAACCCAACCTAACCCAACCTAACCCAACCTAACCCAACCTAACCCAACCTAACCCAACCTAACCCAACCTAACCCAACCTAACCCAACCTAACCCAACCTAACCCAACCTAACCCAACCTAACCCAACCTAACCCAACCTAACCCAACCTAACCCAACCTAACCCAACCTAACCCAACCTAACCCAACCTAACCCAACCTAACCCAACCTAACCCAACCTAACCTAACCCAACCTAACCCAACCTAACCCAACCTAACCCAACCTAACCCAACCTAACCCAACCTAACCCAACCTAACCCAACCTAACCCAACCTAACCCAACCTAACCCAACCTAACCCAACTGATCCGGAATCCTGAAAACTCCAAAATCCTGAAATCTCCAAAATCCGAAATCTCCAAAGCTCCAAAATCCTGAAATCTCCAACTCCAAAGCTACAAAATCCTGAAATCTCAAAAATCACAACATCTCCAAAATCCTGATAACTCCAAAATCACAACATCTCCAAAGTATAAAAATCTCAAAAATCACAAAAACTCCAAATATCCAAAATCCCGACAACTCCAAAGCTCAAAAATCATTAAATATCCAAAATCCTGAAATCTTCAAGATCCTGAAATCTCCAAAGTCCAAAAATCCCAAAATCCCAAAATCTCCAAAATCCCAAAAACTCCAAAAATCCCAAAAACTCCAAAAATCCCATTATCTCCAAAGTTCCCATTATCTCCAATATCCTGCGAACTCCAAAATCCCTAAAACTCCAAAATCCGACATCCCCGAAGCTCCAAAATCCCGAGAACTCCAAAAAATCTCGAGATCCGACAATCTCCAAAGCTCCAAAATCCTGAAATCTCTAAGATCCTAAAATCTCCAAAGTCCAAAAATCCCAACATCTCCAAAAATCTCAAAATGGCCAAAATTTCAATATCTCCAAAATCCCAAAAACTCCAAAGATCCCATTATCTCCAAAGTTTTCAAAGATCCCATTATCTCCAAAGTTCCCGTTATCTCCAAAATCCCGAAAACTCCAATTCGATTGTTCTTCAACCTAACCTAACCTAACCTAATCTAACCTGCCTGGTGGCCTTTCCTGTTATCGCAATTAAAGAAGAAGAAATGCCCCCAAAATCTTTATTTCATGGTAATGAGCTACTTGAATAATAGATGAGTCACCATCACGCACTTTGATTGCACAAAAACTAAGGAGACAAACAAAGGTTGCATTCAGGGGTCTGCATGCGGACCAAGTTTTTGGAAAGTCATCGATGACCTCTTGCAAATACATTTCGGTGAAGGGGTAGAAATTTAAGCATTTGCAGATGACTTGTTTCTTATCATAACAAGCAATAATTCTCATGAATTAGAAGAGAAATCGAACAACGCCATAAGTGTTATAACAAAATGGGAATCTAAAGCGAAACTGCACTTTTCTGAAGAAAAAACGAAAGCAATGTACATCACGAGAAGAAAAGATCCACCACCAACTATCAAAATGAGACAGAACATATTGAAATTTTTCGACGACTTCAAACTACTGGGAGTTGATAAAAATATAAATTGATTGATGATAAACTGATAGTAATAAAAATATAAATAAATTGATAAAAATATAAATTGGACCAAACACGTAGGATGAAACGTGTTAAAAAGCATCCAAAATGGCCAACAATATTATACGGGCAGCAAAACCTGCATGGGGAGCATCTCCCATGGTAATTAGACAAATCTATGTAGGAGCAATAGAACCTCTACACCCAAGTTTATGTTGTATATGAAAAAAATAGTTCAAACAATTAAAGAAATTAATCTAAGTAGAAAGCGTAGTGAAAAACATTTTAGAGTGTATATAATATTTGGTTATTCATTAATCGTTTATTATTGTTTCTTATTACCCTTATAAATATTTTCTTTTTTGTATTTTTAAAAATTGTTATTATCTTTAATGTTTGCGATATCTTTTATGTTTAAGATAATTTTATTTTTATTCTTTATTACTATGTCTTTAAGCTAAAATTTTGTATTGATATTTGTTAAAAAATCCTTGTAAACAAAAAGCAAGGAACGAAATTAAAAGCAACTAAAATTTAAAAAAAAAAAAAAGCATCGTTTTCGCTAAGAAAAGTCATTTTCGTTGAGAAACTGCACGATTTGCAGTTTGTATGGGTAAAACTGTAGTTTCTTCTACAAAATAAAGTGCACTATTGATTTTTTTATTCCAGTAAAGGCTGCAATCTTCCTTATCGATTTACGCGGATTGCGAATAATTTCACCTCGAATTTGAGCCACATGTTCTGGCGTCGCTGCTGATTGTTGATGGTCCCGGAGGAGTTTGGTTAACCATTGTCCCTTCTTGTCTGAATTTTTGAACCCAACACCGGATAAGTAGCGTGCTCGACCCATCATTTACTCGTCGAATATTAAAGTGAGTACAAACGTCACGGTGACGCAAAAAAAAAAACAATATTTTTCGACAAAATTGATTTTATATGTATATATTTATAATTAATACATTAATTTAGTATTTAAAATATCACAGACCTGTTCTGAATAATTACAACTTCACAATAAGAATGTGTTTTCCTTAATAATGAATAGTTATTATTTGCAATTGTGTTTTTGTGAAGGATGGGATGGGGTGGGGGACAGGGATGCGCCGCACTAGTCATGAATTTAGGGTATGCTGCTGATATCGATGCCGTAAATGTTGCTAATACTTGCTGCTCTTTCTAGTTTATCTTTATTAATATTAACCCATCCACATTGATAAATCATTTATAAACGTGCATTATTATTTGTAATGTCATGACTAGAATTCACAGATAGTTTCAGGTAGGCAGTCGTGAGTCGAGAATCACACCCACATTACTCAGATATTAAATGCACTTTATTTGACACGAGAAGGTTTTTAATTTTATTACTAAACTATATAAACGTATTTTAACATTATAAACGTGCTTACGATGTTCATATTATGAACAATTGAACGATGCGTGCATGGAATTACGAATTATTACTTATTACGAATGTCAACAGACGGTATTCTAGAAGGAGGAAAGCGACACACCATGGTAGGTAATCCACATTTGGAACAAGTGTGCAGATGAGTTTGTGTGTTTGCAAAGGAGGGTCACTGCAGAGTACAAAGTGTACGACGCTTTGAATGAAATTATAGCTAATGGGAACTTGTCAACCGAGGCGAGACTAGCCGTACACAATGGAGTCCTGGTACCGACACTGATGTATGGAAGTTAGGCCTGAAACTGGCAGAAGAGGAACGAATGTAGACTGAATGCAGTAGAAATGAGATCATTTAGGCGTATATTAGGCAGATCCATTTATGACAGAGTAAGGAATCAAGAAATAAGGAAATAATGTAAAGCTGATTTTATTATAGTATGTATGATTAAGAAAGGATCACTTTGGTAGTTTGGTCAGATAGAACGGATGAATGAGGAGAAAATGTTAAAAAAGATATTTTTTTTTTTATATTCCAACTTTATTACATATATTACATTACAGTTCTTGACATTTGCCAAACTGCAGAACAGTTTTACGACAATTATTGCCCTTCACATAGTAATTAAAGACGTTCTGATTTAATAATATGGTGTGGGCAGTATTCATATTTAAAACATTTATCGTATCTTTATGATGCAAGAAGAAAGATATGTTATGGAACTAGAAATAGAGGACGATTAGGTAAACCAAATACTGGACATAATCACCGAACTTGTACGAGAAGATGTATGAATGTGGATTGTGCGAGAATTGTGTCAGGACAGAAGAGTGTGGCGTTCCATGTACCCTGCATACCACCACAGAAAACGGTGTGACGTAAGATGTAAGTAATAATTATTATTTTGTATATTTCAAGCATAACAATTTTCATCCTTACCTCTTGGCTACATTCGTAGTATCCAGATTATTAATAATAATATTTTTATTTTTTGATTCATAATACAATACAGCAATGCAATATTTAATATACAGGTACTGTTGCAGCAGGTTTAATCTCAAGTTTGTACTTTTAAACTTTTAAAAGTTCTTGGGCGTACTTTCTCCTCATTTCGCGGAGCCAAAACTGCACTTTTCTTGAAAAAATATGCAAGACTACTGTAGCAATTTTTTACGTCTGCATTTAGACTGTTGTGTATTTTTGGTGCTAGGAACAAATGGAATCTTTATGCAAAAGTTTTGTTTAATTTTGGCACAAGATAGTGACAGTTAGCTCATGTCCTTGTTAAGTGAGGGTGCGTTATTTGCTGATGACATTGTCTATGTCGGTAAATATATTTTAGTGTACCAAGCATGTACATTTGACGGATGTCTAGGATGTGACATTCTTTGAAGGATAGCGAGGGGACTTCTTATGAATAACTCTCAAAACCGTTTTTTGGGCTTTACTTACAGAGTCTAAAGTAGGCGTATTTTTGCCAAATCTATTTATGACAGAGTAAAGAATAAAGAATTAAGGAAAGAATGTAAAGCTGATGTTAGTATAGTGAGTAAGATTAAGAAAGGATCACTTAGGTGGTTTAGTCATATGGAAAGGATGAATAAGGAGAGAATGGTAAGAAAAATATATGACGCAAGTGTTGATGGAACCAGAAATAGAGGACGTCCGCGGAAGACTTAGCACGACCAGGTAAACCAGATAATGGAGGATGGTTCTGGTAGAAGCCTCAACTATCGGCGAGCTTGTATGAGAAGATGTATGAATGTGGATGAGGCGAGAATTGTGTCAGGACAGAAGAGTGTGGCGCTCTATCTTCTCTGCCTACCCCCGTGGAGAAACGGCGTGAAGGTAATTAAGTAAGTCTAAAATACTACTAGCTGCACCACCCCAACTGACATTCGCGTAGTTAAGTAGCGAGTGACACAATGCAAAGTACAATTCGTCTCTGGGGTGTATCGAGTACTTCTCTAACTTCCCTAAAAAATATACAAGCTTTCTTATTCGGCTCCTGAGATACTGGATATGTTTTCTCCAGTTTAGGTGTTGGTCAATTTGTACTGCTGAGTAGAGACATTATAATTAATGTTTATAATTATTATTTATCGTTTATTATAAAATCTATAGTATAAGAATAGAAAACGAAGCATAAAATTCGCAAAAAGGTCCTACGAACCTTTGCACACCGCTGTCGGTTATCCATAGACCTCACAGACTATAAAGCTAAGCTGAATTTTTTCTTTCCAATCTCTCAAGAAAGTCAAAAACAGAACTCCACCAGATAGATAAGCGTTGCGAACATTATAAACTTGGCTCCATTCTCAGTGAGTAATTACACCACCGATCTGGGCTTCTCGACAATACCACGAATGCGGTGCGGTGCTACTTACATCTGCATGATAAGCTGTTTACTATAATAAATGCTGCAGCAAGCGTTCATTCTAAATATTTTCAATGTTTGAAGCGTGAGGTTGTAAAAAATAATTATAAAATTAAACGTTTTAATGGGACAGTCTGACAGTGGCTATAAAGAGATACTTTTCCAACAGTTGTGGATCAGTCGAGCGTCGTACCTTTTAATGTTACAACAGTACAATGGTTTTCTTAAACACGGTCTCGCTTTGTGGAGCACTGGCTCTCCTCGCACTTCACGAAGTGAGCTTCCTTTATTTTTGTTAATAATGATTGATATAAGAAAGTGATGTAAGTGTGCAGATCCTTAAATTCGGTCAAGTCGGCTCTGCGATATGTTCTTGTCGGTCCAGAAGCTAATCCTTCTTTCGACGGTTTCCTTGCAGGGCCGCTGCGACTCCACCGCCCGGCCGGGGTGTCCCCGGTGCCCGGACACTGCGATCGCCGCCGACGCCAGCGAACCCTTCATCCGGAAGGCCTACGAGGAGTATAAAACCAAATAATTTATATCGTACGATTCGTGAAAGTGACTGATCATTTCAAATGTCTTTAATTGTGTCAACTCGTTCTGTCAGCGCTCAATCCTTTCGAGAGGCAACCGAAATTGCAAATTTTTGGATTCATTTTTTTGAGAAACCTGAGAACAATTTCAGACACAATAAAAAAAACTGTATCGATTTTCCAGTACGCTTTCTGCTAAAGTGTGGGCTACGGGAGCGATGGTTCCGCAGACTCTTCTGCTGGCAGAATTGAGGGACATCCTGTTAGAGATGTCCGCCAGCGATTCCATCTACTTCAGCCACGTCACCTTCATGCACGCCCTCTGGTCATCAGCCCTGCTTTCTGTTCCAAACCTGTACACCAGCATGTGCCCATTTACCACGGTGAGTCACGATGATAACGGAAAAAGATAAACACACATTAGCACGTCGCTTTTGTATATCTTGTATATATATTATATATATTGTAAACACCTCGAGGATTTTAAAAATTGTTATAAATAAGATTTCAAATTAAATTAACAATTTTCTGAACTTGAACACTCAATAAACGCAACCGAGCCTCTAATATTATCCGTAGTATATGAGAGATATCAAGATGTCACCTATCATACGGTTATTTAAAACATTAATCAAATTAACATTTTTTTCATGCGTACGGACAGCTTGGCACCGAGGAAATTAAGATGAAGACTGTAAGTGACTGAGGATCAGCCCTGATTAGAGTAACTATATAGTAAAACTGAACACGGAAGAGGAAAGCACCGTATTATTGTGATATTACTATTGATAACTAATCGATTGAACAGGAAACGGTGACCCACGCCGCCTTCTCAGAGCCGTTTCGTGAACGGATTGCCTCCATATCAGTCCCGCACCCTAAATTTGGAAAAATCCGTTTACTGTCCTCGGTATAAAATATGTTTTGTACGATGAATATAACATGAATATGTTCAAGGTGTAAACATTCGCAACAATAAATGGTTAACTGACGCCATGTAAAACCCCGAGGATAATATAAGAATATACCATCGTTACCAGATAAAATACTCTCCTCACTGTAGCATAATATACATGTTCAATCAGTGAGTTATTTGAATTCAAACATATTTCACTGTATAAAAAATAGGAATACAGAAAAATCTATTTTTCTACTTTCGAGATCGAACCAAAAACTATTCCTACCCAGGGAAACGCGTTATCATTTCGCCGTATTAACCGATTATGTTTTTGACAAATTTTTAACATATATTCTCTAGTATTTTTTATAATTAATAGAATGCATCTATAATTTCATTTTTAAAACTAAGACCGTTTTAATTTTTGTTATTTTATGCATTCTTGCGTACTTGAACCTATTTTCCGTATCTAAAATTTATTTGTGGGAAATGCAACTCCGGGGTCAACTCTAGTGCAACCGTTTTACATTTACTATCGCCACCCTCGTAATTGTTTAATCTGAAATATTCAATGTTCTAGGTTATAAACAATTCCATAGCGTACGATAAGTCCCGAAACGAAAGTTTGTTTTTACAAACTTTCTACCAAGTCAGCGGTACAGTGTACGATGCGTGCAATATTATAACTTACGCGTCTCTGGTGCAGACCAGGTGCGCAGAACTGCCAACCCCACCGGTGAGTGCTCGTCTTCAACTATAACGTTTGTAACTATAATATTAATATATGTCCCAATAAGAGCTGGACTGTCGCCAGCTGCTACTGTAAAAGTAGGTATTGCCTCATTACAAGTCATTCAAATGTTCATGTCATTCATTTCAGGAATTTTCCCGAGATTGTTACGAAAATGGCTTGGTGTTCGATGCCAACCGAGCCTGGAATCTATTTGGTAATCTAGTTCCGTGCATATTGACGGATATCTTCTTCAAATTGTACGACTCGAAGGTTTACTTAGAAAGAGCTCACGCTGCAATCCTCGCCTACATCCTGACTCCGGCTCAGTTCCAGTTATTCCTCGACCATCCGCCGGCTACACTTTTTGAGGTAAAAATGTTATTCAAACTCAATACCTTCTGCTCACCTCAGTAAGCCTAGAAATGTTTTTCAAACTATTTATTTTTAGTGTTTAAAACGCATCCTAAGATGGACAGGATTTATACAAAAAATGTAATAGTTTTAATAAATACCTACACTCGGTAGATATAGCAGCATTAGATTATTCCAATTTTTATAATTTCTGACACCATTGTTTACCGACACTTGTTTGTTTACTATTATATAAAATATGCCTTCAGAATCAAACTTTTTAACACTATTGTTTGCCTTACTTGTTTTTTATTATTTTAAAAAATCGACCTTCAGAACCGAGTCATATATTAATATTTCAAAAGATATTGATTCTTTACTTTTATTAATGTATCAATTTCCTCACATGTGACATACAGAATGACATTCTCATTTTATTTATAAAAAAAAATCAATTGATATATAGTATGTATTTGTAAGAGTAGTTTTTCTAAGAAATTCTAAAACTCCAAAAGGATCGCCGCTTAACCATCTTGTGAAACTTCGCTATCCGTATTGCTAAACATTTCTTAAAAATAATGATTTGTTCATTTAATTTCAAGAACATCGTATCTACAACATTTCTGTTGGGTAATTTAACTACTCTGTCGTGACTGCAATTCGTACTAAAATTCTTTTGATAATAGCCGCTGGCGAAAAGTACGTATTGCAAATTCATGTATTATTAAATATTTCACCATTAATGCAGACGAATCGTTTTATTAATTCTCATGGACGACAATTTCAAAAGATGAATTCCCATATTTTATAAAAATATTTTATTTCAATTTAAATGTATTTTAAATGACGTGTTGCCAAATTTTAATTTTACTTATGACTTTACTGGACATCCACAAGGATAGGCAAAGTGACATAAAAAATCATATAAACAAATCAAAATCAAAAACGTTCGCGACAAAAGTTCCCAAATTAATGAAATCTTCTTCTCGGGTAGCTCATTACTGACGTTTGTAACATCCTGCCATTGTGAATGTTGCACCAATCATCTCCGTTAAACTTGATCCTGAGAATGTTATTGACTGCGCTAAAATACTTATTACAATCAGTTTTTAAGATTTTGATAGATAAGAAGGAAATAGGAGCATTTCTCGGTCAGAGTATATATTCTCCATTATTGATGTTTTTAGACAGAGGAAATATTTGTGGAGTCCCCGAACGTGTCCCGCTGCTGCTGCGCCTGCAAGAAGTCCAGGCTGGACGCGCTGTGTTTCCAGCACAACGAGACCGTCTACGCGAACACTACATCTGAAGCCATTCTCATCAATGGGGAAAACTGCGACTAAATATTTTTACGTCATTTATGCTTCTAAACCACCTCAAAATTGGAGCAAAATATACAGTAATATGTTTATATCTCTCGTTGCATATACAACATAGTCAAACCGGCAAGCGAGTCATTATTGACTGACAAAGTTTTACGGGTTTTGTGTACCCCTTGTTACGAAAATTCTTCCTTCGCCTCGGCTTCATGGTCAGGGGGGAGGCATATAGCCTAAATGGTTCTTTTTTAAAAAATATTATCAAGTCAATTGGTTATGAAAAGAAATCACAAAAAAATTATATTTATAATAAAGTTTATTGTATTTGTGACTTGCATGTATTAATTAAAACAATAAAACACATTTTACCTACTTATTATTAATAATACAAATTTAAAAAAATGATAACTATTAATTCAACACTATTTGCGAGCCCATCATGCCAACATGAAGTTAATTGCCAAATTTTGTGTGTGACTCTTGTTTAATATTTACTGCAGGTCCCTCACGTAAGGGATTACCTTTCCGGTGATGTCTTCCACGTGCTGATGATAGTCCTTGAAGTAATTTGTCGCCAATAGATGTGATGCCAGGGTAGAGTGACGAAGTTCGGGATTGACCACCAGACGATGTCCAATTAACCAGGCAAACCGGGACTCTGGACGCGATTTTCTCAATCACAATTTGCGCGTACCGTATATGATTTGTCTTGGCTTTTTACGGGACCTTGACTTGATCGGATCATGAAACTTGAGTGCTTTCACACAAACGATTAAACGCAGAGAACATCATAGTCTAAGCTTAAACTCGAGGCGCACAGTTTACATTTACCCCGTAATTACAAATTACAGAGACGATCCTAATTTCGTTTTCTAACTGAAAATTAGATCGCATTTACGGAGCGATCTCTCCCGGTTGAGCTTGGTGGAAAGACTGCCACATTAAGGTGATGCATCCCTTATGGTGCATTTCACTACGTGCCGAAAATCGTGTACGCCGGATTTTATTGGCGTTCCCACGCCGCCTTGGGGGTCTAAAAATACCGACTTTTATGGCTGGTTCATCCCTTACTTTGGCTAAGTGCCTTTTACAACCTTGAACACCAAAATATTGTTTTGGGTGATTTTGCATTTCAACACCCTATTATATATATATATATATATATATATATATGTGTATGTATACGCATACATATTAACGTACTTGCGTGCATATACAATTTATATCCAGAATTACACTGGCGAATAATGGTTTTGAACTGGGATTTTGATGACTAGTTTGGACTGAGTGTATCATACACATTCAAAGCTCATAAGTTAAAAAGGTTGTATCACGTCAAGTTTTAATATTACAGCCATATTATTCTACCGATGGTCGGTATGTACAAATGTTTTTGTCTAAGGAGTTAATGAAAGTTGTGATAAATGATGTAGCAAAAATACAAATATATTTACTAGTTTGTATATTACAAACGATTACAAATATATAATGATAAAGTTGATTCAATGACAGAATTAAAAATGCTTAGTATTTTTTTTTCTCTTATATTCAACTTCGTCAGTTTCTCTTTTCAGAACCAGCGGTCATCTGTCATCACACTAACATTCTAACATTCCATTTCCCTCGGAAATATAATAGGCATCTTAATGGAATCTCTCACATAATTCATCTATCTAATTCGTAATAATATTTTCTATATTGGAAGATGGAGCTCACTCCACCGTCATACTTGTACATCAGAACTATGTAAAATTGCTCTTATCGCTGATGGAAGGTTCAGATACGAAATACAATGTTTTTTTTCAATTGAGAATCCTGTGACGTCAGTAAGGCAGAAGTAGCAATCTGTTACATGATCTCTGGGTTGCTTATACACCATATGAACCCCGAATGACGTAGTTCTCCCTTTTCCACGTAACCACTGCGTTAGGTTTACCTTACAAATGTGCAGCAAAAATGAGAGCCCGTGATTTTTCTCGGTCACCATCATTGCAACCGAAGTAGTGAAAATATATCGTTTTAATCTTTGACCATGAGACATCAGTCAATTGATACAGTGTTTCCAAGATCACTGTTGCGAATGCAAAGAAGTGTTTCAAATACAAATAAAATTGTTAATCAAATATGTTGCATGTTTGGTGCAGAAATGAAAAATTACCAATATTTTTAAACAAAGTATATCATTAATTGAAAAATGTGACGTGCTTATTTTTTTGTTTTCGATTTTGAATTCACCTTTGCAAAATGCATAAAAATGAGGTACTTTCATGCAAAAAAGTTTATAATTGTCGGGTCAGTGTATTAATAAGTTGGCGCATTTATTTTTGAAAGGAAGGTTTTGTCAGAAGCATCAATAATCGGCGAGCTTGTACGAGAAGATGTTTGAATGTGGATGAAACGAAAACTGTGGGTCAGGACAGAATAATGTTCCACTCTATCCTCTCTGCCTACCCCCGCGGGGGTAAACGGCGCGATGATAAGTTTTTTAAATATTTTTATTTCTTCTTTATTACAAACCGCATGGCACTCGAACGGCAGTTAGTCACTCTCGCACTTATATACGTATCGACGGGTGAAGCAATAATGTAAGATTTTCAATTATCAGATCAAACACTCAAAAGTAAAATCACCGCAAATAAGAATGTTGAAACTCGTATTATCAAAAACCGTGGCAAGTCAATAAACTAAGACTTAAGAGGGAACAAACTCTTCTCATGATGAATAATTTAGAGCGCTGTTCCTCAATACGTGTAAGACATACCGAAGTACAAAATATATATATAATATGTACATCTCGCTTGCAGCAAGTCGTCAACACAACATTTTTAATATCAAAATTTAACAATTGTAAAGAATATAATCAAAATCAGACATGTTCAATTTATCTGGTTTTGGAGTTAGGTGGGTACAAAGCTAATTAATCCCCATCAAAATTAGATAAATACTGGATATATCTGCATTTGATTCTGGACCTCACAATGATTACAGTTAAATCCTGGGAGTTAGGTATCGTCCCAAGATTGTGTGACCTGTTGCCCACCGAAATTATAAATCTGCGTACAAAAAAATCGACGATTGTAAAAAAATTCTTCCATATTCTTATTCTTTCTGAGTGATTCTCTTTTGTAACTGCATTTATCAATATTAAAAAGTAATTCCTTTTCTGTAACTGTAACTGGTTGTATTTAATTAATTATTCTCTTGTAATACAATGGTGCAAATGGTGACCGAGCTTCCCCAGTCAGGAAGAGGTCCAGACTTGAATCCCAGTACCGAATCTAGTAATCCCAGTAATCTATCTATATGATAATAACCTTAATTAATAATAATATTAGGAGTAAGAAGGATATTGCCGAATACCGGCTAATAATAGCGGTCTCTTTCCCACTTCCTCTAGGAGTTGACTGGGTATCCGCACGTTCTAACGTACGACGCGTCAGTATAAGTGAAATTCTACGTAAGAAGCACGTATAAAGTGGTGAGTCTCTCTTATTATGATTATTTACTAATATTTTAATATGCACAATAGTAAGTACCTATTCCTGTTGGTAACACGTGTGTGATGACATTATCATTTTATACCATAAATGAAAATGTTTTTTTTAACACCGATGAAATATATCAGTGTCGTCAAATACCGAACAGTGTTCGGTGTAATCCTACGAAAAAATGATGTTCAGCATTACCCATTTTGAGGATTGCTAAAAATTTAATAATAATTCCTTGAAGCAACCACTGTGCCAACTTCAGTATCGTATCGGACGCCGTCCGATACCATACTGATACTGCGAGTTTACAATGGACGAAATATTTAACACCTTACGGACCGACATAGAAAAAATCACAAGCGTATCAAAAACAGAAATCAAAGGTCAGAAAGACTTAAGGTACAACGCAATTGAAAAATGCGTCTCGAATTTGGAAGATGCTTTAAATAAAAGAGAAATACATCAACAACAACTAATAATAGAACTACAGAAAAAAACTGTATCAAAAGAAGGAGAAAAATCATACCTTCAAGACCAAATAATAAATCTGCAAACAACCCTTATCAACAAAAATATATAATAAGAATATATAAATAAAATTGATAAAATTCAGACCGAAAGTGAAAACAAAAACGTAACTTATGCGAATTAACAAAAGAAAGAACTACAATATCACAGGGAGTTTTAGGCAGACTCACCCACGCGATTTACATTTAATCTTATAAAAGATAGGTTTGAAATTAATGTAACTTTTCAGAATGCTCACAGACTCCGTTCCGGAAGATCGAGAACATCGACGAAGTTCATCAGCCAAGAAAGAGTACTAGGAAGTTATTGCGAAACATTCAAATAATCTGTAAGACAAACAACTCGTGAGATCGGCATCCGCAAATCAAGCGTCTTAAGCATTTTAAGACGTTGTAAATGGAAAAGTTACATTCCAACAATGGTACGTGCTATCGATGAAGATGGACAGGACGGAGCACCTCCACACTATTATCGTGATGTGAGAGCATGTCTCGATGAGAATGTTCCAAATAGATGGCTCGGTTGAAAGAGTACTATAGAAGACTCTGCCCGTTCCCCAGAACTATCGCCACTGTACTTGGACTCGATACTGGAAGAATTAAAAGTTGCAATTGAGCCACAACACCAAATAAAATGTTTCTTGAAGTTTGCGAATCAATAGCCTACCGTTATCAGCAGTGTATTGATAAGAACGGTAATAATTTTGAACATCTGGGGTAGGAGGAAAAGTTATACATTTTATATGAAATATTCATTATATGTGAATAAAAACTGAAATTATAATCATTCAAACTGTATATACATTTTTTTGGGACAACCTGTATTTTGTATGGTACTCGAACCGAACCTCCACTATTTAATTGTAATTAGACATATACCAAATCAATTGACAGCCGAATAAATATGTCACATCGACCACGAGTGACGTTGGTGAATTCTGCACCCGATAGGAGTCAAAGAGAAACTGCCATGGCAGACGTCATCCTCGTAACGGAGGATCGCCAAAGAAGAAGATTATTTTATGAATGAAACCAGAATGAACTCTGGAATGGGCCGGAAGAAATTAGTGATGTCACTCGACATACCTTCAAATCGTTCTCGCCGCTGGCCGCACCGCGACTCAACTCGCCCACATTCGAGCTGAGGTCCAACGTTAATCTCGGCTTGTTCAATGAGCGACAGATTTCCTCCTACCGATACGAATGGCGACCGCAGTCAGTTCGCTGACGGTTCGACGGCAAGTAGCAGAGTTGTAACAGGACTGTGAACTGTTTCTATGAAGCAAAGCGTAGGTAGGTCTTATTTTTAATTAGATACACGTTATTCCGGTTAAAGTATTTACTACAAATTCATCATAGTGACATCTGGCGATTTTCGTAGAATTTAAATTAATACATTACTTCGCAAACGTTGCACAGCGGTGATACGAAGGTCCCGATTTTAAAACCTGGCAGGAAAAGTTATATCGTTTTTTATTTGAAATATTTATCCAAATCCTAATTAAATCTACTTATCGTTGTATTATGCATGTACTATTTTAAAATGATTAATTTTTTTCAGAATAATATCCACTATCACGGAAATAAGATTCGTCCTTATTCTGCATTTAAGCATTATTTTATTATCTTCCGAGACGAGGTTCGAACCCCAAACCTCTCCGTCACTAAGCGAGTGTATCTCAAACGAGTAGGTAATTTTATTTAAATATAATACTCAGCTCATTGTGACAATTTATCTCCACCCTAACCTTACCATGCGCATGTAGGTGTTGCGTATTAAATTATAAAACACACAAAACAATTATCATATTTTAAATACTAAATTAATGTATTAATTATAAATATATACATATAAAATCAATTTTGTCGAAAAATATTGTTTTTGCTTCACCGGGATACGAACCTGGATCTTTATTTCCAATCCGGGGAAGTGCACTACCATTGTGCTATAACGCCAATATTTTTCTTGACAAATTTTCGAACCTATATGTTACATTTTTCAAATTAATGCACCTGTCGTTCCATTATTTGAAAGCCACCTACATTATTTTTACAGAATCTCAAATACCTCTGAGTAAACCGACTGCAGACGCCAGAATTATCAATTCATTTTTATTAAATTTTGGACACATTGATACAACATATATTATTAAGGAAAACACATTCTTATTGTGAAGTTGTAATTATTCAGAACATAGGTCTGTGATATTTTAAATACTAAATTAATGTATTAAGACCTATGTTCTGAATAATTACAACTTCACAATAAGAATGTGTTTTCCTTAATAATTATCATATTCACAGAGTCTCTTCGACAACTAATCGAGTTGTACCGGTTTTTGTATAGACAAAGATATAACGAAAATCAAACCATCCGATCGTGAGGCGGGTCTAACTTTCGCCCACGTGAACTTTTCAAATCATGCAGATGCCATCATGCAGATGTGTCGCGCTGCTGCTGCGAGCATCGTCAACCGTGAATGCTCTAGAAACTGCAAACTGTGAGGCTGCTGGAAGGCAGTCCTTCCTACTCCCGGTACTCTTCCATCTTCTGAGATTCTAAATAATAATTTAATACTACATGACATATAACTTCACGTAACTTCATACAATAATTTAATAATTCGATTATTTATCTTCTGTACAGTGTACTTCCGTCACATGTAAATTGTGCTTCGTAGAAAGAAAACAATCTCTCAAATCAGTATCATATTTATTTATTTTAGATTATATATGAAACTTTATTTTATGACATGTATTGTTTGGCCCAAACTAAAGTTAACGCTATCTCTGAACGTGAGTAGAAGAGACGGAGCATTCGCTTCACACTCTCCTCTGTTATACGACACGTGATGTGTCCACCCGGTGATCCCCACTCCCTATCGCCTATCACCGGGAAGTGGCTAAGCCGCGCCGCGGAGAGAAAAAGGACAAGACCCCGTAGATCACCATGCTGGCGGCCACGACGACCACGCTGAAGACCGTCGAGATGAGGACGACCAGTCGTGAAGGAATCAGCGCGGAGGAGACAGATCCTTGATGGAGCTCAGCTAAGCTTTCTTCTAGAACAAAAATCCTTTCCTTAGATGATCAAGGTTATTATCTCCTCACTCTCCCAACTTCGATAAACTGCTTGCATGCGCCATATACTATATTCCAATTAGAGGATAGATATCTCTCTCTGCGATCTCTTCCGTGCGACCGACCACCTATTATCCGCGTCCGCGTTTTATATATCTCATATTCTCCAGTATGACATGTTTACATGTAGACATGAGATACCGTCTCTTATATGATTACAAATAATATAATATGCAACCAATAAGATTTTTTCCTTCAGCAAATATTTAAGTATAAATTAAATAATATTATGAAAAATATACTCATATGTTCTGTATCAAAATATTACATATTTCTTCTTTAAACTTATTACTGAGAATAATTGATATCTATCTATCGTCCAATCTATACGGATTTTTTTTTTTTATATATTCTATTAATTTTTATTTTTCAATGAAAACTAAACCCACAAAACGTCTCGATAGACGTTTGTCTGCAGGTATATTTATATCAATTTTGTTACATTTAATATAATCAAAACATAACAATTAATCAGTCACAGTTTAAACAATTCATTTCATTCTTGCAGGTTATTATCGATAAGCCATTTTTTTATCATTTCTTCCAAATAGGGAGAAAGCGTACTCTTTTGTAAAAACCCAGGTAGTTTATTTTTTATTGTAGGAACAACAAATTATATTGTCCTCGATCCATACTTATTGGTGATTCTAGGAATTGTTAGATTCAGATAATCTACACCTCTTCTACATTGCACGCCTGCGGTCTGCGAGAACCGAGTGCGAAGCGCACAGGAACTGCGGAACCCACCACTCGGTTTGCCATCTTCTTAATCGATTGGATATATCTTTATCGTTATATATATTCAAATTAGTAAGTTCACGCTTCAATGAAGTTCACTTTTCACGTTTTTAAATTAATCCTAAACAGTGTTCTTCCCGTTTTCTTGTATCTTTGCCTCGGCCTCTGCACCGTTCGAGTTACATTTTAAATTTTAGCACTCTACTCTAGACTGGCGATATTTTAACTACAGTAAACAATATCGATTTAATTTTTTTTAATAATAATGGGAACTATTTTTTACGAATACGTGATTCTTATTTGAAAAATGAAGCCTCGCACCTTTGAAAAGTTTAAATTTTTTTGACGTTAGAAAGATATATTTTTTATTTCCATTTAAATAAATTCTGATTGCTGTATTTGGCTGAATAGTAGAAATTGGTTCGTTTCTAATCAAAAGTACAAAGATAGCCCGAAAACAAAATTCATAATATTGTGCAAAATGGAATCAATGTCATCATTTATCTAAAAAAGAGACTATTACTCGAGGTTTTGTTGTTTTTAATAATGAAAATGTCTGTCAAAATGGAATTTTTCTATAGATTACGAAAATACAATTGAAAAATCCGTACCACGTCATGTTTTTCCAAAAAGTTCTGCACCACATTCCTGAATGCAGTCAATGCTCGCAATTCGCACTCCCTCATAGTAATCAATAGAAACTTAACAGCAAGATACTGAAGGCATTTACTGTCCACGCTTAAAGCTGTCACGAACTGCTTCATTAAACCTAGTTTAATATGCAAGGGTGGCAAAAGTATTTTCAAGAGATGAACCGATGGAATTGAAACAATGTTTTTTTTCGCCAGGTGTAAAGGTACTTTTGACTAAAGGGGGGAGCAGTGGGGTGAGGTATGACGCATTTCGTTAATCTGCGACGTATTGGTAACATTTCTTCTGATGCAGATAATGCTAGATAACATTTTCACACGTTACAAACGTTGTGATGCATCAATGTCATTAAAAAATTTCATTTTTTTTACGTTTTCGTGATTTGTGCAAAAACGTGATGTGGTACGGATTTTTCAAGATCATTTTCGTAATCTTCAGAGAAAGTTCATTCCGATACATCTCTTTATTTCTACACAACGGAAAAAATGCAGATTAGTGTTATCATTCTAAATGGCAGTTATGTTATTTACTAGAAACATATCATCAATGACATTTCGATAAATTTCCTATCCAGCGGCATGCGGTCCGCGGATACTGGTAAAAGAAGTGCAGCTCTAGTTTATGGTATTATTGTAATTGTTTAAATCAACAAAATATAATTTTACTCTTAACTGCACCCTTACGCCGACATGCGTGTGAATCTTGTGATGGACTCTAACCATAAATAGTGCTATATGCTAATGAACAATTATTCTTAAAAAATATTCCTACTGACTTAGCCAGCCATCTATGATTCCATTAATAAGCCAAATTCGGTGGCCCTGTAGTATAAACGAATTTTATACTCGTAGTATCATCCTATTGTTTAAATACTCCGTTTAAGAACAGAATATTAAAGATCAATAATATATTTTTAAATGTCCAATAGTTATCAACATTTTCTAGACAGGTAGACTGAGAGTAGATAAAAAATGGGAATAAAATACCGGGTATTAGAAATTATTCTCCATTTTATATTGAAACAGTTTGGGCGTTATTTAATTGTACCTGTAAATTGTATATAATTGAACATAGAAAAGAAAGTAAATTCCACGCCGCGGGAAACCCGCTTCACGGAAGGTATCAGGGACAGTTTCCATCAGACGGCCACCGTCAAATATTTTATTTACTATTCACCCTCGAAAATTGGCGGTGAGGCTTTTAATTTGCATGATTTTGCATTTAAATTGATCTATCAGTTCGGCTCTCTGAGTATTGAAGGTATATTTTCTGGAACCTGTTCGATAGGAAAATATTTCTTCTTTCCCCTACCCATCATTTATGTTAATCACTTGTTTTACCAGACCTAGAAATTTTATTACATTCAAATTTATTCTTTTTACATTCATTCGGGGTACATACACCAAAAAAATTTACATATCAGCTAAAATTGGTCCATTAAAAATACTTAAGTGACTACTACTACTAATACTAATATAAAGTGCATAAGCAAAGATACAGTTTACGTTAAAAAGTATATTTACAGTATAGAACACACAACACACAAGGTATTTGTTTATTTAATATACTTAATTAAATAATATTTTTATGTAGTTATTGTACTTTTTACAGTAAGAACCAGAATGATAGGATTTTTAAAATAATACCTACTATTTTTTAATACAATATTTAAAAATAGTTTTTTTTTACATATTTTTAAGTATTTCTTGCACAACTTCGTGTTCCAAAAATTATTTTAAATACCCAAATAACGAGAATATTATTGATTTATAGTTAACATTATTATTGATACTTTATCCGTTATTTCATTACGTCATTATTTTTGGTTATAAATCGTGAAATATCACTTTAAATAACAATGTTTTAATAACATACTTCGCGATCCATTGCGATAAGAATTGTAAATATAATAATGTCGGCTGTCGTTCGTCTGTTTCCATCCCTGAGATCCATCGCCCTAAAATCGAATTAAGGTTGCCGATGATTTTGTACGGCTCGCTCCTTACTGCGCAGTATTAGAATAGGATAAGTGTACACAACATTGGAATATCTGTATCGTCATCACACTGAATCTGTGCAATCTTTACCAGTAATATCTTACTTTAGAATTCAAAATCACTTGAGATGACAGTCTTTAATTATCGAAATGCTTTAAATACTAAACACCGTGAACTGTCAATATCTGCGAGCAATATCACGCGGGGAGCACTGTCCCGTATGAGAACTCGAACCGAGATAAATCTCATCTCGGTACTGAGTACTTTAAGATGATCCGTTTTATGTGAAACGAAATAATTGTAAAAGTGTTAACTCATTATTAATCGTAGCGATAATAACTACAAATGGTGGACGCTTATTTTATTTAATATACACACCTATGATTTAATTCACATAAATGTATTATTTTACTATTATTAATTGACATGGCGGTTACTTTGGGTTACTACTCTAATATGATTATTTTAATTTTCACAACAAAACTTTGTCCTACACGTACGTTGAGTTACTGTCGCTACTATCGTGTCATCATCGGGCGATGACGAGAGAGATTGCACCTCTCGAAACTATAGTAGTGACAATAACAATAAGTGCGATACAAAGTTTAGTTGTGAAAATGAAAATATTGCATTTTGTCCGAGAATCTTTTCCACGGTTTATTACAGTTTCGGTGTGTGTACGAGTACATAAGATGCACTATACCATTGAGCACGTGCACATTGACGGTAGCCTGCAGACCTCCCCGCACGGAGCAGGAGTAGCGGCCGCTGTCGGAAGCCGCCAGGCGTGCCACCAGCAGGGTGCTGTCCGCCCCCCCTCCTGACTCTTCTATCTTCACGCTGTGAACCACAAACATCTCGCATCGGGTGAGCAGACAGAAGACAGATGGACAAACATCACGTGTTATATGCAAGCGATACTGACTCATTATTTATTCATTAATATTACATTTTATTTGCTATTATAGTATTAGGTCTAAAACTTCACACAATTGGGGCGTACTGAGTCACATCACACTCAAAAAAATAATCAATTTTTAAACTTAATAGTAATGTTTTATATTATTTTATTAAAGCTTGATTTGTGCAACAACATTACATTTATCTTTCAACATCAAAAATTTCGTTTTTTTAAAGATAGCTAGAAAAATATACTTTCATTCATTTTTGAAGAGCTCTTTTCTACACATTTTTCGAGAATTGAGTCTTCGATAAGCATCTTACCTGACTCCCCCTCTCTGTGTATCGTCATTTAGAACCCTGTCCTGGTGCAGCCACGTGATGGCTGCGGCGGGGAGGTGTCTCACCCTACAGCCCAACACGAGGGTGGAGTTCCTCTCGTAGTACTTGTCCCTCTCCACGGTCCCGCCCGAGTCCACCAGCTCCACGACTGGCGCTAGGAACGATATGCAATTTTCAATAATAATTTTATTCCTACTGGGTATCGAAGTTTTGTACTTCACTTGTTCCAAATGTCTCTGTTAGTATTCTGATCAGTGGCGTAACTATCCCTATAAGTTAGCGCCACATAATCCACTCGATATTTTGATGAGCATTGATACCTTTCCCGAGAAATACAATTATAACGTATAAAAATAGTTTCTCACATTAACTGATATGTCAGATTAGAGGACAGACCTATAAAGCCATAAAGTGAAGTGAAATGCATAAATGTCCAAGAACACCTGTTTGTTTATTTCATGAATGTGTGTTGTGAATATTATGTGACAGTTATGTTCTTATTATTGAATAAACCATGCAGTATTAATATTCGCATATCTTATATACTATATATACTTATTAGATGCTCTTTTTTTCCATTTTGCATTGGAGCCCAATTTTTGTAATTACGTCGCTGATTCTTTTATCTCATCAGATTCCCCGCTCACCGCCCGCTACCTTTTTATATACATTTGCCGTCTGGAGTTCGGTTTGGCTGTGTATCTTGGCATCCCTGAGTATCCGTTTCATGCCCGTACATCAGGATTAGTATAGCGCCCGACCGACGTAAATTGGCGAACGGCGGAGGGCGACACCGTAGCGGTTGCCAGGGTGTTAATTCTTACACAAAAATATTTTATTTATTTTTAAATCTAGTTAGCATCGTCGGTTACAGCAGAACCTACGTTTATTTTTGCCTACTGCACGTTTCTGTGATGTTTCTGTACTACGGTAATTTGACTATTTTTTTTAATTCACATGTAGGAATTTCCTATGAACATATCATACAAAACACCATTTTTATTTTACAATTTTCCATGTATTTAAGTAATCAGTATTTATAAAGTGCCTAATTAGTGAGATTCTATTGTATATACAAATGTTTGATTGGAAGGTAGATACATAAAAATAAAGTGAAAGAAAATACTAGGTAATTTAATATAGGTATGTATTTAAAAACAAATATATATATATATATATAACAATAACATTAAATAATAATTATTAAGAATGTAAATATTCAACCCTTGACGATTCATTTGATTTTTTTCTAGAGCCCGTCTTTTGACCATACTCCAAATAAGTTCTATAGAATTCAGATCACATTGGTACGGTAGACGTCTTAACTTAGCCAAAATTTGGTAAATTTGGTACATTTGAATCCAAGTTTCGGAGTGATTCACGCTGACCTTGGTAATCAATTGTGTTTTTTAATGCTTGAAGTAATTTCTTTATTGTAGGTACTTATTTTCACAACAAAAAAATCCTAAATTATATTATATAAGAAAACATGCACAGGTCCATACTATTAAGAGCAATTTTATTTGTTTCCTTTATTTTTTCCAGGTCGCAAAGATGTAAAATTTTCATTACCTTCTTTGTAACTCTGGACAAAGTTTTTTGAGATAAACTTTATAAATAAAACAACAAAAAATTTCACATTTTAATACTTGTAATAGATAAATAATTTTATACATTGTAAATACAGCAGAAGACGGTTATACTGACCCGTTATACCGCGTTATATGATAACCGCGGTATTTATAATTTTGTTAATTATTTTTATAAAATATAAATAAAAAACAATCCTGTTCACATAATTCAAAAATTATAACAATTCTTTCTAATTAAAACGTAAATTTAATGAACATGATATATTAAATACTTAAATTAGGTATAATTTCTGCTAACCATCACATACATTTAGGAATAAAAATATAATTAAGAATTATAACACGCACAATCACTTTTTAAAAAAATCAGTAACATTTTGCTGTTTACAAGAGACCGTCCACGATAAGTAATTAATTTAATTCTTTATTTATTTTAAGATCTATTTTAATTTAGCTTACCATGCTTTTATGTATTTTTTTACGATGGGCGCCTAAAAATAAAAATGGTACAAAAAATAATCCGCGGTATATCCGAATGCACGTTATAAAAAACGCGTTATAACCGGCTTCTACTGTATGTTGAAAATTTTTATTCCATACAATTATTATAATGAAAATAATGTCGCAAACTTCAATACCTCATTACCACCCACTATCATAAATGTTTTCGATATGATCTTCTCTAAATCTTCGTAATTATAATATAATATTAAAACTCACCATGTTTCAGCACGCAACAGCAACACCTTTAGTCGGCCTTTTGGCCTTTCCCAACTGTATGTTATGTTAAATGTGATGATAAAGGTCACAAGATGACAGTAGATCTATTCGTTAAATTATATATACATTATACGTTGCAATAAAAAAGTACATTATTCTAATTCGCTAATATACATGCCACATCCTTCCAAACATTTATATCAATATTATATTTTGCGTTTCTCCATCTATTTCTATGACTTTCTGGACATCTTGGATGTAGTGTCATTAGCCAGTAAATTAAGTATCTGTCATCTTGTCAAAGATAAGAAAAGCATCATGTCATCTCATCTATGTTTCATGGTCATATCGCGTCGCACTCTATAGTTTCCTTCTTTATTTATGGTAGAACTGTCAAATGTGACATATGAATATTTTATTCATATTTTTCAAGAATGTCTTAAATTGGATATATACATATTTCAAAGTTAATATACGTTAGAACACCGTTCGTATAATTACGCGGAGAGCAATACAGAATTGTTTTTCTGTCAGTGCGAAAAGTAGCAAAAAGTAATCGGCTATCCGCTGTGCCGATTTTATCTAAACCAATATTATTCCGCATTGAAATATAGATTCTACCGAGAGCCTGACCGCTGATAGTATATCGATAAGTAATCGACGATAGCCGATTGCTTATCTGCTAGTATTATTTATTTTCAATTTTCTATTTTGCACGTTATGTATTAATGATTGTTATAAAAGTGTATTTCAATAGAATTTTCTGTTAGGACTGGCTCACATTGTATTTAAACGTGAATAAAAATGTATATCTTTGTGAAAGTTTACTTCTCATAGCGTAGTTTTGAATATCTTTTACATAGGTCCTCTCTTTGGTCAATTTTGAAGATTACTATTATTATTTTACGATTCACTATCACGGGACATAATTATAAAATACCATAGTTTTTTGAACATCTCAGAAAAAAGTCGTCAGATAGATGAAAACTGAAGTTTCATTGATCACTTTATTTAATTTTTACAACACGAGCGTAAATAAGCGGGGCTATCAAATTAGCCTCAGAGCGAGTGTAACTTTGATCAGTCGATAGTTTGTTATTTATTTCTGTTTAAATTATTTTTATTAGTGGAATATTATACTGCAAAGACTGTTTACGGTTATCGTAGAACTGATTTGAATGAATGAATTAATTGAAACTGCGTACAATAATGAGTTGAATTGATTTAATTAAAGTTCTCCAATAGTGATGTGTGTATGTGGATAAACATACACAAACCTATTTGAAGTACACCCGTTACTACTACAAAGTGTAAAATAAAAGATGATAAATATCATCAAAAATGAAACGCTTTAAATGGTTGAAGTAGGGGAAAGTGGAAGAGCCCTCGCATAACTCACGACTCGCGAGGGAGCCGACAACTGATTCGCTGAACCAATATTTTTTGTAGATTTCTCAAATGTTTGGATATATTTTATCGTTTATAGACGGCCATAAATCCATACCGGGGTTAGAGGGAAACCGTAAAACAAAAAGCGTTTCGCAGCTTCTGTATCATAATGCAAAAAGTGGAGACGGTCCATCCGCACATCTCTCCCGGGCGGAAACTTATCTCAAAACGATAACTCGGCTCGTAAAACAAACTCGGCTTCTGAGACCGAGAGCTAAATTTTTGGAAGAATAATATTTTTTGAAGCATTGTACACAAAAAACTTACAACACGTTGTGCCGATAAACGTTCTCAGCGAGAATTCCTCCCGTGAGTGCGAACGAGTGAACGACTCCGCAGCCTACCTGAAGGCTTTATGTAAATTGACTCCAGAATTTTTAACAGATAAATCACGCGAGGGAGTGTGAAGAGGGTTGTTTTTAAAACTAAAATGGTTTACTTGATATGTCATATTTGTAAATTTCTAATTAAATGTAAATGTAAATAATTAATTAATAATAATTAAAATGTTCAAATAACATTTTTAGCTGTAAAGATTCGAGTTATTATATCGCTTCTTTAGTGTTCGCGAATGTTAATAACGTTCAAGTGACTACAATAAAGTAGGTTCGCCCGCGTCGCCGTTCCGAAAAATTCTGACATAGTAATATCCCATTATATTAATATTTCAGTCTGGGGTATTACGCCCAAACTATGTTACCGGGTCGTGAAATATGGTAGTCTTTTGAATGGACTCGGCGACAGAGGGTTTTACCTAATGTCGGGTAAATTGACGGAAACATTAAAAAAAACAAAGAAGTATTATAAAATGATATAGGTACATGTTCAGTTTTTTATTTAATTAATATTTAATGCTTCACAACATTATTTTTAATGCCTAGTTATTTTCTCAAACGCCAAAGTCGAACCCTACCTACGTAATTTCCAATTTATTTTCAAAACTGTTCGGTCCAGGGATGTAAATAAAATGAATTATTGCGCTTTTATCTCCTGGGAGACGCTTTCGTCTGATTCGTGATACTTTCTCAGAGTTTTCCAGCACGCTAATTCCAATTTCCCAAGTCCAGTTGTACGGTATGATTATGATAAAAAAATAATTTCCATGTTGATAACTAACTAGCACTTGAATAAAACAAACTCACTGTTCCGAAAATAATGTATGAAATAGTAGGTTTTTAATATGACTAACGTGTTCTCGATTTAATCACCCTGTTCTTTCTCAGCAAGTATTCATTTTTCGTCATAATAAATCCCGCCGGTCTATCTATTAGTTTTCTTACTGGGTTGAGATACCACCAATGTTAAATATGTTTTATTCATATTTAAGCTCATTTTTAAATTAAAACACCTTTTAAAGTACCCCAGAGAGTATTTAAGAGAAACATTATTTTCAAATCTATTTTAATTACCCAACACTTCAGATTCCGGATCCACCACCGAGTACTGTCTCGAGGAGAGGTCTCATTACACTAATATTTTGGAAAGTCCTTAGTGTTTCAGGCTGGTGCTAAGTGTTGGTCTTGTCTGTACATAAGTTAAAACTTAATTTTTTTAATCTGTCTGCGAAAGTTGTTAAGGCTAGTTGAAGGTCTTCTTGTACAAATGTTCTCGGCGAAATCTAGTTGTATCATCCACGTCCTTACAGACGTGGATGTTGTTTAGGCTTTTTGTCGTAATCGGCTAAGATTAAAATATCTCCGTTCATCCTCCCCTATATCCCCTATTCCTGTGTAAGTGTATCAATAAATCTGTGGGGGCATATTATTTCGAACTATTGAAACAACGCAGAGATAAAGAGTGAAAGGGGTTGTAGCAATGACACAACCTTGTTTAAAGCCCGTCTTTATTTTACAAGGTTCAAATTATCTTCCGTGAGTTAAGATTACTGCTATCATAATATCGTGCAGTAAATTAAGTATTATTATAAACTTTCCAGGCCAATATAGAGATGAATGTTTTGCTCTCGCCATTATTCTTGGGTTTGTCTGACATGTCCGGTGTTCTCTTATCAGATGATGACGAATCCGCCCTTGGACTCTGAAAAAACTCTCTCGGCTAGCAGGAGTAGACTGTTTAGCTCTACATGCGCAACACCAATACTGCGACGGTCGCCGGAGGGAGATATTTCAAATTTTTGACATTTATGAAAATATTTTATTTCTGCAGTCACTAGACATATTTTTAGTTTCCCATACTCTTATTTCAACAGAATCATCGTCCTTGAGAAGTGTGATTAAGCGCTGTGAAAGCTTAAGAATAAACAAATAAATTTTTCATTCATCCACCTACCTATCTCCACATTAACATCAAACTCTTGAAAATTAAACGCTTGTAACCTAAACACAATTTTTAATCCTATTTAGGCCCGCGTCGAATACTTGCGACAGAACGCCAAACGTCAGTGCCTCGTCAGATATAGCCGACACCCGCGGCGTCTATATACGACAGTAAATAACGGATATTACGAGCGTCGCATGTCGAATTTTAAACCAAATTATTATTTGTGATATCGTACGGTAACCCATAGAAATATTTTTCAACTCAATTATACTAGAAATTACGTCAGAAATCGAGTGAAAAATCATTATTTTTCTTCCATACAAAATTTGTAAATAATAATAATTATAATAATAATAATAATGTGTTTATTCCAGCGTGACCAGGTTTTTTTTTTTAAACCTGATTCGCCATAAAGATAATATAGTTTATGTTATACATTAAAGGTTATGAAATAAATATGCTATGAAAAAGAAAATCAAGGAAAATATTAATAAATACAAAAAAAAAAAAAATTTTTCAAAGTTAATAAAAAGTAAAGGTTCACACACGTATACACACAAAATATAATTATTACATATATAACTACTTCAGTCACGGCCATTGTTATGTAGCTATTTTGTAAGCGCTGCCATTCTCTGGTCAGGGAACCAGCTTATATGATGATCACTTTTGTGTTGCCAGATTTCTTTTGTACCATAGATAAAAGTGTTTTATACCCAAATGACCGAAATTTCCGTTAAGTTCATTTGAAACACGCTCTTATATCGATATAAAGTGCTAATATTGTTTCTTTTTACGGTTATCGAAAACTTTTTTGATTTTTTTTTTACTTTTACAAACTTTTTTTTACAAAATGGCGTAGGGTGACTTTTTTGTTAGTGGATATATTGCCGGCTTTTTAGACATTCATGATATGCTCGTTCACATTTTTGTCACGTGATTTAAAAACGTTTCAATTTGATTAAATTGTCAGTTAGATTTTGACGTACGTTCGCGATATATCTCATTTTTGTTGGTAAGAGATTCAAGTGATTAAGAAATTATTTTTGAGTTATAAATTATAAAATTAAGACACGCGTGTTTTACCTTAAATACAGTGAGTGCGTCGTTAGTCAGCATTGGCCATCGCCGCGGTTGTCGTGTTTTATGCGTGTATTAGTGCGTTATTAGTGCTACACACACGAGTGCGATGTGTCGTGTGCACGGAGTTGTGATGTGAATTGCTAATATTTTTATCGAATACAATAATATTAGTGTAAATAAAGTGTAGTGTATTAGTGTAAATAAAGGTAAAGATCAAATTAAATATAGTAACGTTAAAAAATAAATAATAATTTCCTAAATGTTATGGCATGACAATACTATAAACTTTTATTTGTTTTTTTTTTTCAACTTTAACATCTCAAAATCGTACGAAATCGCGGTCGATGGACGCTTATGATGAAATAATATCTACGTTTTCATGGTTTTTTTGTAAAAATAAAAATTAGTAAAAGAAGCCCTGTGAATTTTGTATTCTAAGAATTTTGGTGCCAATGTGATGGCATGATGACGTTTCGACTATTTTTGGGCAGCTAACAGGTTATGAATACAGTAAGACCTCGTATAGTCCGGGTAATCGGTTCCGCCAATATCTAACCTGACTAATAATTGGTTCCAAAAAAAAAATTTCTTCCTATTTTTCAATAAATAAAATAGATTCAAATATCTATAATAGAAATTTATTTGGTGTAATTTTACAAACTGAATATTTTTCGTAATTCATTATTTATTCTCTAAAAATTGCAATATCTGCTTATTTTTTGATATGCAGACATGTCTGCGATTTTCTTCTTTGGCATTTTCTCTTCATACATTTCCTTGTAGCAACGAATTGCATTTTTTATCGTTCGGTAAATTGTAAGGCTACCTTCAATATTGGGATCAACTTCCATAATATGCTCTGACAAGGTTTCAACCATTCCAATAACAGCTGTTAATTCTATGTATCGTCACTTTAAAACCGCTCTAACGAAACTTGGCTGCGTAAAGGGAAAAAACATTTTAAATAAAAAATAATTTTGTGTACTAATTTTTATTTCGCTCAATTAAAATTTAGTTTATTTTGAAACTTTCAAACCGGACTATGCGAGGTATTACTGTATAATTAAATTCATGTTCATATTACTAAATGACAATTCAAGCAGGTACAGTTTGGTACTTTTACTTCTCTATTTCTAGTTATTTTTTATTTCAACTTTATTACATATATGTATATACATTATAATTTATTTTTTTGCCAAACTGCATGACAGTTGCGGTTCTCCTTCGACACTTCTTTACCAGTATAATTTGTGGTCTTTTAGTACCAAAAGAGACCATATAAAGTATCTATAAAACTATCTATAACACCATCTATAACTACAAAGCTTAACTAGGTATATATCATTAAATAATACGTTCTCGCCAATTTGTCACTATAATAATCCACACGCGCGTGCGATTAATACATTACTAACTGGTTACTTTATTCTTAGACATCAAAAAAGTGTACATAATATAATAAAAATATATGTAAAAGGTTACAGCAAATATTTTATTGCATACCATATCTGCGTCACTACATGTACCAATTACCCTTTGATGGTCTGAAACTCTAAGATAACTGAATTTAGGTTAGGTTAATTAATAGTATTGTCATAACCAAAATAAATTGTCAGGTTCAAGGGCTTACTCCAGAGTCTAGACTCTTGGATACTTACGGTGGACTATGAGCTGGTGACGGGAGATGAGCGGAGGATGAGTGCTAAGCTGACACTCGTACTCTCCAGAATCGCCAGCTCGCGCCCCCTTCAGGACCAACCGCCAGATGTGGGGTGGCAGGAACTCCGCACTAATCCTGGAATACAACAATAATGACATTTGTACAATTTGCAATATACTCGTACTACTGCTAATGTTAAGTTTCCGAATGTAACGGTACCAGGACTATTTTTGTTTTTTTATTTATTTATTTAATGTGTTCCATATAAGTTTCCTCTCATCCTGGCGGATTTTTTCGGGACAAAGTCGAGAAGTCAACTTTAATAATATCGTGAAAAGTAAGTATACGTTTATTCAACATAATGTACTACCGACCAAAACATTTCAATATCAATGATCAAGCGAAATTAATTAATCATTTGTGCGGAGAATTAGTTAATTAGATTATTTTCTTTATCAATAATTCATGCCTTTAGGTGGTTCATAAAGTAACTTCAGCACTCACCTCTGATCGGCAGTGAAGGTCTGCTGTCCTATGGTAAGGATCTCTAAAGAATCGTCTTCCGGTTTTCGCCTAACCCAAGAAACCTGAAATTATCAAATATATTTTCTACCAAGTTCTATTCATAAATTCGGTTAACATACAAAAATAATGTATAAATTATAAATAAAACATGAAACAGACTTTCCCAACAATTTGTTATTTTTTTCGACCCGAGAAAATCAAAATCACAGCGCTTTCTTTTCAAATAACTCTTTCGTGGCTTTGTGGCTTCGTGGCTTAGTGGCTTCGTGGATTCGCGATTTAGTGGCTTCGTGGCTTCGTAGCTTTGTAGCTTAAAACTGTCGGCTCGGGACGATTGAAAATATCGCCGTGCAGCTGCCGGCGTGACGTCGATACAGGTGCCTGCAGGTCAGGCAGGGACTCGGTTCAAAATGAATTTCGAAGAGGAAGCGTCATTTTTGCTATTAGTTAGCAAAGGAAATGGCGACATAGGAACAGGAACAGGAACAGGTTTTCATCCATTACAGAAAGTAGGTGCAAGGGTATTATTTAAAAATTTTAACGATTACATTGAACATTTTTTTAGTCATTTTCGGATCTAATGACGCATTTAATGTCTTATTGGCCATCTTAAAAGATAACGGAGTGGTAGGAATATGAGTAAAGTCTGTTACAACTCACCAGTTTATCTTGAAGAGATGCGACAGTACAGTCTAGGTGAGCCTCTGCTTCGGTGTCCGCCGATACCGTGCCCCCCGGGGACTCGATTCTAGGACCTCCGAATCTTCAAGAGAAATAAACAAAAAATTATTATTTCTAATCACTTGTTTCCATTGTTAGAAAGAGGTGATAATTCCAAAGGTATCGAAATTATGAATAATCCAGTGAATGCAAACCATTTCAAAACCGAGGAAGTATTTTGTGCTTTTTTATCTTACTTATTTGTCGAGTCAAGTAGCAGTTTCAACAGCTTTTGTATTTCATATTGTACTGTAGGTCATATATATATATATATATATATATATATATATATATATATAATGTACATATATTAATATTAGTGACAAACTTCGCAGTCCAGAGATCAAAGCGCTAGCTTCTCATACCGGGGGTTCCGGGTGAGATTCTCGGTGAGGTCACAATACATCTGTGATTTTCTAAAACTTGGGTGTTTTTGTGATGTGTTATGCTACTGATATATTCAAAAATAAATTGTTTCCTTTCAAAATTAAATCACACCAACTCATTAATAATATTGACAAAAAAATTATATACGAATACACATTACACTATGTTGTAGTTCTCCCAGTTTTATTAGAAAATTTTAATTAATTTTCATTCCATTCTCCTCTCGCTTCTCTTTCAACTTTTTCGCAGTGTTATAATACATTCTGTTTATTATTTGTACTTAAGATATCCTTTTTTGTTTTTTTTCCAGCTCAGAAAAATGTTAGCAGATAATATTTTTTAAGGGTTTTAAGGGTCGATTAAAACTCATTTTTCTAAATCTTATTAATGAAAACATATTATTGTTGTGAAGTTGTAATTTCAGCGCATAGTTCTGTGGTATTTAAAAAAATTAATTAAATTAATTAAAAATAAATTAAGAAAGATATATAGAAAAAAAATCTATACATCGAAAAAATTATTTTGGTTGCTACCAGTATTTGAACCTGAACCTTTTCTTATCTCGGAAAATGAATTACCATTCCGCCATATCGAGCGATTACGTTTTCAACAAAATTTAATTTTATATTCCATGGCCTTTTTTACAATTGATACATTTATTATTACTTTTTTAAAAGCCTTCAACTTCATATTCGTTTGATACTTGGATTCATTTAATTCTTATTTATGAACGATAAAGTTAAACGACGTAATCGTATGTACTCAACTTTTTCAATTAATATGCAACAATAAAGTTTTCAACTGTTCGCTTTATGTAATATATATATATATATATATATATATATATATATGGATATCAGTATTTTGAATAAATCTAATAATATATAAAGCCTTATAATTACAAGGCGCTTAGTGATGTTTAACTAACCCGGGGATTACTTGTGGCTGATTCATCTGCCCCAGTGCTCCCTGAGGGTTTCTACCTTTAATTTAAAGGTGACTTCTACATTAGTTTCTAGACTCTTTTTCTTTGCCGTTTATTTATGTTTTCCCAAACGTGATCAATGTTTCTTTCTTTCCGAGCACTGAGACCTTGGTACTTGTTTCGATATGAAAGTTTCTAGATTTTAAACCACATAGAACTACTATTTCTAGTTGTAAAACATGAGTTTAGTGGCTTTTTGTAATTAAAACCTGTTTATGTTTTAAATATTATTCAAAATATAATTATTTTCTTTTATACTTTAAAGCTTACTTTAAAACTATACATATATCCACATTACATTTAGTTATATAATGTACTAGTTTTTGCTTATCCTCTTCGATAAAAAATGTGTACTATTATTATATATATACGTGTGTGTGTGTGTATATATAATGAAAATATATTAAGATAAGTAATTTATAATCTATATATAAGCGTAACATAACCGATTAATGAATCTCTCAAGACATTAATAACGATACCGAAAATAATGTTAGGTATCTCTAATTTAGTTCTGATCATCGGTGCCCTTTTGGCTAAATGAATAATCACAAAAATATTTCTGTAGGCTTCGACAAAATACAAATAAAACAAAATCGTTCGAACAATAACACGTGAAATAAATCTATCCGGCGAAAATACTCTGCCAATCTATACAGAGATGATCTGCAAGTGGATAAAGTAGGTTAAAGAATAATTATTCTAATAGTTCCGTAATCGATATTTAGTAATGGCTGAGAAACTGCAATTGTTTTGTATATTTGTTGAATGATAAATATAGTCTCTTCCATGATAATGGTGTGTGCGCGGTGGATGACACGTCACATGGAGAATTGAAAGAGCATACACTATGACGGCACTACTAACTCGGATGGTATTTATCAGACGACTTTTATTTAAAACAGTTATCTATTTATTTATCTAAAACAGTTATCTACGCAAGCCAAACTATTAGAATTGGAAGTATATTTTTTTAATTTATCGTTGTGCCTAGTAGGCGTTTAAAGTACAATATAATTTATCAAAGTCTTCTTCCGCCAGCCATCATCCATTTTCATTTCGCTCGTTTGAGTAATGTTTCGGCAAGGCAATAGGGATTCGCATGAATCACGGTGGATGAACCTACACGCGGATTATTTTACAAACTACATGTGTATTTATAAATGAATACTAATTACCTACTATTTATTATCGATGGTCTAATAAACGCGTGTGACGATTTCTCGCATCGGCACTTTAGTCTGCAAACAGAATTCAGCCATTATGTTTGCTAAAACAAATTGAAATCGACAAGCGCAGATTAACATTTAGGAACGTCGAATAGCTTGGAACCATGTCTGGGTAACGAACTCAACAATGCTTGAACAAGTGTAATTAAGGCCCGTTTTGTCCGACCGATTAATTTTCCCATACGTCATCCCCCATCCCCCGGGTGACCACCCGGGCGGCTTGACCAGGTGAACGTTTACTTCAAAACGCCAATTTAATTATTGAATACTTAAAACTCAATCTAAATTTAAATGGAAGATAAAATGTATCCATTTCTTATTCAATTATTGAATCTGAAATGAAATCTTTCGATGGCGGCGTTGCGCAACATGCGGATGGATTTTAGTAAGTAACGACAAAACTTTCATCTCTTACCTGTCGTTTCTATGAGAGTGTTTGTTCAGTGTGGAGTATGCGTCGAAGATGTAGTTGAGCATCGGAGCATCGGTCCTTCCTTGTCTGAACTGATTCGTCCTGTTTTTTCCCTGGCTCCCGTTTCCCGGGAGATTTCCGCCTGCCCTAGGGGGCGGCATCCCCGGGGATGGCCCGGCCAAACTCGGCACGACTACGTCTACAGAACCTAGAGAAGATTTCATCGTATTTTTTACGACACTTTCTTGTTTTATTATCTCACTTTTGTTACCGCCACCTTCTCTCACTCGAGACAACACTCGTATGCGAGACGAATCACTTCGTTTGGTTACATTTTCACTCGGTCGGCTCGTCACTCGGCTCAAATGTTCATTCGCTAAGTCTACAATGAAGTCTCTCGTACTACAATCCCCCGAAGGGCTACAAAACTTTCCGCTGTTGACGTCTATAGTTCCCGCGTTACGAGCTACGCCTTCAACCGTTGATATTGTCATATTTTGATATGTGTCGGTGATATATTTATTCGTAACTTTAACTAAGTCTTTACTCGCAGAATAAACGGTCGTGGAGCGAGAGTCGCCGTTTAGTGGAGGGTGGGTGAATTTTATGGCGCCATTATCTTTGTAGTCACTCGCATCTTCATCTGCCACTTTCCACGATCGTGACTGACCAGCGAGCCGTCTACTTAGGAAAGAAGGGTAAGCAGAATCCAGAGTTGAGGCTGTTTGTCCTTCTCGTCCGGCGGAACTTGAAGTGGGCGAATCTGTTAAAGAAATTTACCGAATATAATATGCCATTTTACTGAATTCCATAAAAATATTACATATTTCGTAGAAATTTACTGTCTATTAATATGCCGTTATATTATATTATATCTACATACAAAATATTATACAAATAATCTTTGTAAAAGTGCAACATTAAAAATCGGTGAAATAAAAATACTAATTTCTACTTCTTTAAACGCGTAAAAATATTATTTATCTTCATGAATTCCAAAGTAGGAATGTTCTTTAAAATGTATTTATTTTATTTATGTATTTCCTTCGACGCCCTTGTAGACTTTTACATAAGAATACATTTTTATTTCATTTAAAATATAATAGTACTTTTTAATTGACATTTCGATTTAACAGTTAAAATATAACATAAAAAAATAAAAATTAAAAACTAAATATAACTTATATACAAATATTTCTTCAGCTCAAGTATGCTCCTGCAACGAAAAATGTCATGAAATGGTAATTCGCTACCGTTTGACGAATATAATAGGTACCTAACCTTTCTAGATGCCGAATGGTGTGTTTGCCCCTACTGCCAAATTAGCAAACTATCCACTGCCAAACTACCAAACTACCAAACTATCGAACTACCCACTGCCAAACTTGAACGCGAATGTTGCGCATTATTGCCTTTCCGATAATAAAATCATATTAAAATAATGATGTACTCGTACAGGGTGGTCAACCAGAATAAATGGAAATAGTGATGAGGTACCGACCGACGAGAGCTCCAACCCGAGTCAGGAGAAGTGGCAGCAGAAGAAAGAGAGGTCGCTTCATACTGCAGCTCCCCTTCTCCTTGTCCTGCTCACTCTTCTCTCTCCTTCCTCTTCTACACTCTCCATTTCTGTCACCATCTGTTTTTTTGGTGTACTGAAAAAAAAACTTTTTTATTAGAATTTTTATACAAGATTCAACGAGGTTATACGAGATTCTCAAATATCTTTTAGCATATTATTAGTAGTTCATCCGATAATTTTTACAGTTACGATAATCACACTTACGTAATACAATACATCATTTAAAAATTCATCATTATTCAGAAACATATATTTTTTTAATATATAAAATGCGAGTATATCTACGCCCATGTGGGCTTCTACACTAAAAATGTATAAATAATATCGTGCATATGTATGTACAATAATAAAAATTCTGCGAATGTTAAAAAAGTTAACAAAAAACATTCACATAAATACAATTATTTTTATTATTACATTATATTAATTATATATTATATAATTCTGAACACAAATAGCACAGTTAATCATAAATTCAATTCTTAATAAAAATAGCAATTAATAAGGAGTTTCCTACAGTTGGGTGCAAGTCCTCATAATTTTAAATATTTATCGAAAAAAATATATATTTTATGTATTCAATAAAATATAATATTCACTTTGGTTTACTTAATATCATTATAAATTAATTTATATTAAATACTATGTACACTCGGTCGACGGTGTGACGGTGTGACGGTGATATTGCGTACCTACCGACACAAAGGACTCGGTTTTGAGCACTAATATTTATTGTACGAGACGCCAGCGGGACAATTTGCATCCTACCCGGCCCGCGTCTTATTGTTACCGCACAGCGTCACAAGTATTGTACATACATCGAAGGGTCGAGCAAAACCTGAAGGCTCACAATTATTCCCGCCTCGGCTGTGGGCGGACGCGCGGCGGAATACGAGAAAAATGGTTGCAGTTCAAACATTTTTTATTCCATCGCAACAACGAATACAATTATTTCCTATATGCTGTATCCTATATTTCGTATACGGTTGATAGGATTGTCAAGAAATAAACTTCCAACAAGAAATGATTCGAGAAAGAGCCCCAACAGGTAACTTGATGACTGACATACACATTTAATATATTTTATTTATATAACATATTAAGTTTATTGTATAATTTTTATTTGATACATTATTTTTTCCGATTTAGTAAGCTTTTTCATTTTTTCTTCCACTTCCATCCGAATACTTTCTTCAAATCGTTCAGTACTTGTTGTATAACTAAAAGTGTATTACGATATTGAATTACGTTTAATGTTTTCATTTTTGTGTATATTTTGTGCATTAATATATTACTGATTACATTTATTATTTCATTGTTACGTAATTCTCTCAATCGTCTGTGTTATTTATAGCAGTCTCCTCCTACTGAACTGAGTATACTGAACCAGAACTGAAAGCGGAAACTAAATATATCATATGATTCAGATAACTGGGGCCAATTCGTATTTTATACGAAATCAATACAAAGCTGTCCTGCACCCGACGAGGTTCATCTCAATCTCCATTACTATCCAAAGCTATTCCGTCTGCAACTAAAGAGGTGAGTGTTATTCGGCAAATATCAATGAATACGGTGTTTTCTCGAATTTTACTAAATAACTTTTTAAATACTTGCGACCAATATATATATTTTTCATTCATGAAATCAGGGCACTGAATGCTACAAGAAAACACTTTTTTGTAAAAATCACCATTCCTCAATATTAGCCGGAAAGCGTAGTTTTATTGAATATTAATGAGCAATGTTAAAATCAACCTTCGTGATTACGCAACAAAATTGTGAAATGCACCGCCAAGACTGAATTCCGAAACACTCTTCTATCTTCTATTTTCTATCTTCGTACATTGATTTTATTACTTTTAAATATATTTACTAACATTCTGTTTCGCCGTTCCCCCGGGGATAGGTACGAAGAATTGATTAATATTTATCCCGCGGTTTGACTAAAGAACGTCATTCTTATTTTACAATTATTCTAGGTGACATTTTTAATTCATTTTGTTTAAAATATATTATCTCACTATTTAATAAAAACTATATGAAATATGGATTTGAAAATAAATCTATTTTTCCAAAATTGTTTTAAATAAGAATAATTTATTTTTTTTAAATGTAATGAATAAAATTGTGGTTACATAATTTTGATCAAAAAATATAGGAATAGTAATCTTTGAAAATTGAAACGTCTTTCTTTTTCTCAGTTTTGTATGAAATAATTAAATTATTCCCATTTTTGTTCAGTCTTTATAATGCTTTAAAGTATATTAATAACCACCACCGACCGTCGACCATCGAGACACGGGAAACGTAAATAGGTACTAACAGGAGGAATATCATTTTTTTGTGTAGTATTTGTGTTGATTAGATATGTAGTGGACATATTTCAGTATTAACGTAAATATATAACATTATCAAATCGTCATTTCGTGTGCAACACCGAGACATACAATTAAGAATAAGACATATTATTTTCAGATCGTGCCAGTTTTGAATAATTTCAAATTAGCAAATAATGAAAAAACAGCATATCAACTTGTCCGCCAGTTCGAGTAGAGGAATACAAATCACGATCAAATGGCGAATGTTTACTTTAGCGTTCCTCGATTGCGAACATCGATCATTATATTACAATAAAATTATACGGGTAATTTTGTATATATAACCGCATAAGTTTAATATTAAACCGACCGGTTTAGGGAAAATCTAAAATATCAGGGTAATAAAAACCTAGTAAACATACAGCTTTACAGTAATAAATAAAACAATAAAAAATACAACCAATTACATGTTTATATATATTACAAGGGCGGGATTGTATGAGAAACTAATCTATATTAAAAGTGAGAGATAAATGAGAACATGATAAATGAGTGTTCATTTTATACATGTGGTTATGTACAAAATTACTTGTACATATTTATTAAAATGTCTTACCACAATATTTTTTGCGTGAAATTGCAATAAGGTGCGAGCGGTGTGCAAGTGTCACACCCGGCGGCCATCAGTATTCAGTGCCGCGAGCTACTGAACATTTCGTGAATAACTTTTTGCAGAAGAAAAGTTTTCTTTGTCTTTAGATTTTTTCCGTAGCCGATATTCGAGTCAGGGTATGACCTCCCATTAATATTCCATCTGGCGACCCTCCGATCCCGCGGATATAATACCGCACCCGGCAGTAGGTGCGATGTAATCACGGATAACGACGCAGACTGCCACTATAACTCTCGCGTTAGATCTGTCAGGCTATCTCAGGTCACGGCGTTAATCTTCGAAGTTCAAAACTCGCCCATATTTACATACGATTTACATATTATGTTTATTATTTATCATAGCGTATTACTTTATGTTTTCACCAGTGCTAGCTCAACTTCTGTTAAATCCGTAAACCAATTTATTATATTTCTCTACCGAATCTTTGGAAAAGCTTCGGTAGAGAAAAATTTCTAAGTAGAAACAAATATCTTAGAAATTTTTAAGCATTTTTAACTTCAAGAGGTTCAAGTTTAGTTACAATTTATAATATGTGTAAAGTAGGGGCAATTTGACACACATACATAGATTTGTTTAATAGTAACTGAATTATTTTCTGTGCCTATTGTTTATTTTGTATTCTTCGTTATGCTGTTTGTGCGAGTGTGTTTTTATTTGTTCATTTCTATTAGACGGTCTCGAATTTATTGAATAAACTTTCTTATTTCCATCATTATTTTATTACTAGCACAAAAATATTTCACCTCGATCCTTTTCATTTATAATATTATTATATCCAAAAATACAGCTGAGAAATCACTTCATGGATTACACAAAATACTTCAGCAACTCTGTTGGGAAGACAATTGCTCTCATGTTTCGAGTGACTCTGATCGTTACCAATGTTCCAAATAATGTATAAAAAGTTTCTAAGATTCCTTACCATCGTGCAGTCCGTGCACGTGACCGGGTTCTGCCATTTAGAGCAGTCCTAGGTACCGTTTTGTCTTCCTCCAGCACAATCTGCAGCCGATTACGGAATGCTCTCGATCATCTCCCTTCTAACAGTTGAACTGTCAGTGTTAACTTTTGTGTATATTGTACGTGAAGCCCTTAAAAGCCTAGTTCTGTATTCGGGGGAAGTCGTATAAAAGGTGGGGATTTAGAGCACCACCCTCCATCGCATTCTCGGTTCTAATATTGGCCTGAGTATAAAAATTGCCGTCATAAGTCTCAGGGACGAGAGATGAAATTTGTGATGTTCTTCTCGCAGGGTGTTAATATCAATTTTGTTACCCTTTTCAGTTTTCCCCAATTCATTCATTTTGTTGAACTTGTAAACAAAGGAAAAGATTAAAAGCTTTCTTATCCTCAACACGGAACCTGTCAACTTTGCATGTCCGACAATCGGAAATTCGTTAGTCACTATTTTACATACTCATAGTTATCATTTTATTCACGTTATACACTCGAACTCAGCTAATAATACTAATGACGCACAATAATTCATTGAATAGTAATAATCAGTAGTAGCAATGGTTTTAGCAAGTATGTACCGTTAAAAAGATTCCATTCGATAGATTTCTCTCGAATATGAAAGTCGGAGTCGGATCTATGACACTCGCAGCTGGGAAATAGTTCGCTGTAGTAATTGTATGATTGAAAGTCTGTAGATAAGTTTCGATAATCCGAAATTGATCGACTAAAATATAAGATTAATAAAGTTTACTTTAATAACTAGAAACATGACCATCATTGTACAGAAAATGGAACCAGGATGTACTTTTTTATTTGTTCTGACAGAGTGATTTGTTAAAACACACTATTTTATTTTTTTTGGATGGTGTACTACTACTGCTACTACATACTGATACATTCATTCTGAAAACTGTTTCTAACAAAATTTGTTCGATGAACTAGGGTTCAGCTGAATACTGAAGGTTTAATTTTTTGTAGCTTACAGTTTTACAAAGTGGAGATCTGACTTTTAGACAAAGCCTTCCTCCCTCAAAGTTAGCCGGGCACGGCAAGACAGATAGCTACGATTACCTAACTGGCGCACACCCCTGCTAATTCAGAAATCTTCTCACAATAGACTGACAAACCTACTGACAAAAATAATTTCAACTTTAATATCTTCCAAAATAGCCCAATGTTACAATAATGAATTTGTATAATTTTAGATTAATTGACAAAATTGACCGCACACTGTGCAGCACACGTTATATAGTATAGGAAGTACAACAGGACAAATATCCCGGATAATGTTTCAATTGATATTTTTACACTTGTAAAAAATTATGGACGGAATATTTCAGCAGTGCGAGCATATTAACGGAGTTCCTATTTACTTTTAAACAATATTCAAATATAAAATTGGTCTATTTTATTGACAAGCTTGTTCAATGAATAGTATTATTACGATTCCTGTTTTGGATAGTCTAATTCTGATACGGAGACTTTGTATCTCCGTAACATTTATCTTATGTGATATGAAACAATATGTGGTACAGTCTTGTTATTCCTAATGATTTAAGTTCCATTGTTAGTTCCGTTAGGGAGACTAAATGCTTGTCCTTGGACACAAAGGCCGACTCACCTACGTAGTCAGACATTAAGTAAACGAATCAAAATGTTAGATAAATAAACTGTAAATCGTATTATTTTAACATTTCCAAGGGAAGAGTTTCCTTCCAAACAAAGGGTTCCAGAAAGAAAAACAACTCTTGGTCGATTTCGATTTATAAAATTATAAATTCTAAATTAAATCTGCCGTTTCCAAGTGTATATTTTCATTCGTATAACGAGGAATACTTTTTTATTATTACAGCTATATTTTTCTGAATCTCTAATGTAAAATAATGGCATTTAATAAATTTGTTAGAGCTTGGACAAGTAACGACTATACAATGTATTAAAATTTCATAACGAAACTAATACTCGCATTAACGTGTAGCGTTGCTTATGAAATCAGACATAACGTTTTTAATACAATGGAATTCGTTTATGCATTGTTCACATTTATAACTCTAATTTGAACGTTTAACTTCCATGCAGTCGCACCATTGTTTCATTAAAATACTGGTTCAGTTCTCGCTCACGAATTTCACTATTTATTCGTTACATCTCTATTCGTTACTCTCGATAGATTTTCTCTATTCACTCCAAATTGAAGAACTCTTTTCTTAAAAGCATTCACTTTTCTGGGCTTATGTAGATGGTAAAATTGATAATATTTCTTTAGCTAGCTTGATATATTAACAGGAAGGATCTTCTCGTGAATTATTTATAATTTAATAATAAGAATAATAAGACGTTCTTGATAAAATTTATAGCCACATATATATAGAAGTACATACACACATATATATATATATAATCTTGTATAAAGATGAGTTAATTCACTTAAGTACTCGTATAAACTATATATGCATTATCCAAAACTACAAACAATGCGAACTTCGATTAAATTATTCAAGAGTATATAATATTTATTTGTAGACAAAGATTTTGTCATAAACGCCTACAGTACTGTTATTATTTAAATATCAGCTATTTCATAAAGACAAAGCTATTTTTTTTTTAATATTTATTGAAAAATATATATTTTTTGTTGAGAACTGAATTAATTATTACTAACCCTATCGAACATTTCCTAATACGATTACGTAACCCATATGTTTAGAGATTACGGAAGATCGCTCTGTGTTAGTGAATCTTATGATTTACATACGTAGGTGTACCAGATACTATGAACCTGAGTACTAAGATTATTTGAATGTAGGAAATTGAAAATGTATTTTACAAATCCACCAACGAATGAAGTTAATTCTTCATGAGATTATGTCGATCCAACGCCACGTGATATTGTTGCGGATTATTAGCCAATTTGTAACAGTCCTTGGAATGCTAATTAGGTTTCCATCCTCGTTCACGTTTATGTTTTAGTAGAAATAGTATTATGTGGAAAATACATATATATATATATATATCTAATAAAATGGCCTAAAAATAATGGCTGATTTTTAACTTCATATTCAAATAAATAAATTTAAATAAATAAACTTTATATTTTCGTAGAAAGCAATCACTTTGTAGTTAGACATATTAGATTAAATAAAATACAATCACTTTGTATGAAACCACGAAATTTATTATACGTCAACCGGTTTCGCTTAGCTCAAGCTTCGTCAGGACGTATTTAAAAATTAAAAATTTTGTGGTTTCATACAAAGTGATAGTTTTATTTAATCAAATAAATTTCAATAATAAATAATTCATTATCTTTATTTTTAACCACCGAGTTTATTATGTTCACGAACCGGTTTCAAAAAAACGTTTTTCTTCATCAGGGTGATAAAAAATCTCTCGTTATTCTCACCCCGCTAATGGTATGTATTTTAAATATTCATTACCTCTATTCAATGTTTTTCTGGCGATCGAAAATTATTGTACGTATGGCGTTAAGAAGTTTCTAGAAATATCAAATAATTTTTTCAATATATAAACTATTCAAGTTATTGCACTCTTCCACTAGTTGTCGCCTTTTTCAATGTAGGTCTTTAATATTTTTTTAAATTTTGGAATTCACTTTCTGTAATTTTGGAGTAACACGCGCATATGAGAAGTGCGAGTTACATCACTGAGTTATTTATCCGTGATATTTGTTTTTTATTATTACGTAATGTTTATATTATTTATAAGTCATTTGTATTAATTTGTAATAGTATAATATATTAGGTAATTATTTTCCTTTGTTTCATTTCCATTTTTCACTTCATACATTTTAAGTATTCGTTTAATTAAGTTATCAGCATAATATATATATTTTTTAAATATATATAGCAAACTTTAGATTATGGTTATTCATTTTAATATAAATTATTTATAACTTTGTTTTGAACCGCTTTTATGAGTTAAATTTAATACACCAATCGGGACGTTTACTTGATATCCTGATGAAGGAAAAGGTGTATTCCGAAACCGGTTGGTGTAATAAATTTAACTCATAAAAGTGGTTAAAAACACGGTTATAAATAATTTATATAAAATTATTGTTTTGTGTTTATAAATAGTACGATTTTTCCAAATCCAAAAGTCGACACATAAAATTAAATTTGAAAACTTATTTTGTTGAATACTATTCAATAAGTAAATTCTATATGTGTCTCTCTAAGTGATTTTTCTTTTTTTACAATGATGAAACGGGAAACACGGTGTAACAAATATAATATTTTAAAACTTTGAATTTCGCGGTGTCGTGTAAGTTTGTGTACATTTAGCTTTAAGCTTCAGTCTTGCAACGTTTACAGTTTTATAAAATAATACACCAAATTTCAGAAGCTACTTACATATCATTTGAATATATTAATGAAGTTAAGTTATTCGATAGCAATATATTAGGATCCTCAGCTGACATCTGAGATGACACTCTGAGGAATATGCTCGTTAGCGGAAACAAAGGGAAGCCACCGATCTGCATAACGACACAGTCTGTCTCTTTGAGTGGAATAGTTCGTCAAGCCACCGAGAATAGTCTTCGTTGGTGTTTCAGAAAATTGTTCTTGAAATTAACCCCAGGAAGATGGAGAATTCTCCAAACTGGTTTCGTCTCGGAAGAGGGAAATAAATAGGAATAATTCGAGTGGAGATTTTAATCGAGTTTTTGATAGATCTCTCGCCACTATTCATCGCGCCAATTACAGAGATTACCTCAAAACTCGAGATGATCTCGTAAACAATATTCCGTAACAGATCTCGACTCCTGAAATAGTTATGTCATATTTTTCTTTAAAGCATTTAAAGTTACACTAATATATTAGAAGAATCCTCTCATTTTTAACGTCTTATTAGGACTGTTAATTTTTTTTAAAAACTAGAATAATAGTTTATTTGAACAATTGCATAATTAGCTGTGAGCTCGCCGTAACACGGGATGGTACTTCTTAAGATATCAAATTGACAAAATACGCTCATCTTTTATTTTTACTCATACATAATTATTCAAATAATTACGAGAACACCAAATTTAAAAAGAAGTGCCTTTCGGTTAAGTAAATTATGAGATATTTGAACATAGAATGCGGTTTTTGAGGCTCCCCGTGGAAAATGTTTTAAAACTGCGTTAACAGTAGTAGAAAATTTGAGAACATTTTCTAGGAGATACGCGGGTGGGAACGGTGACATATAATGTATGTGATAAGAACCTAAAGAAATATGTAAGAAAAAATATTATATACATATGTCTGAGGCATTTAATCTATGTTCGTTTTGTAGTTTTAATATAAGTGCAGAATAATGACCTAATGGTAATTGTAAGTTCTCCGCGCGTCGGGGTGCCTCTCAGAACTGTATCGGCGATATCGGCGATATTGGCGCATATGCATTATTAAGTTTGAACCAGTTTTTAGAGCAGTATCAAAGGATTGCCGTTGAGCACAAAACTGAAATTGGAGCGTTAACTTAATTTTAGGACACGGTTCATACAAAAATACGCTCGAAATATGGGGCCGTAAATGTAAATCCAAGAGCAGTTACGTCGCCAAATTGTGAATACTTGATACCGTTCACAGATTAAAACATAAATTCTAATATTTTTAACCACAGCGTCGGTAGAATGTGGCTTAAATTATATTTTTTATTTTTAATAAAAAATCGTTTGTTTTACTTTTAATATTAACATTATTTTTAACAAAATAAAGCTATCAGATAAAAGTTTATTAATATGGTTAACATAATAATTATGCAACAACAGTAAACGGATTAATGAACGAGACCTGAAGAGCCATCTTACGACACTATCTCTCTGGTCCTCTTCCGACACTATCCGTGTTATAAATATTACTCATAAAATGCTTCACCTTCCGATTTCACATATTTTTTTCTAAATAAATGAAGTTAAATATACATAACTTACTAAAACTACAGTAATACAGTACTGTAATCCTCAAACGATTACCTTATTTGAATGAAAACACATGTTTGTTGTGAAGTTGTAATTTCAGAACACACGCGTAGTTCTGTGATATTTTCTTTACCGAATTACTCTTGAAAATCGGATGTTAATATTGCGCATCGTGCGGCCAGGAACGATTGATGATTAGTACTGTATTTGTTACTACGAGACACTACTGCAGTTGTCGAGCGAGAACAACATATCAGCGAGTCCGAGGTCCGTTGCAAAGCTTGCAAAGATAAATTCAATCCGCGGCCAGAAGCATAAAGTGGGGGGACTCGAACAATGGTCTGTCTCTCCCGCAGAGACAGTTGTGCTGAACAAGAAACTACAAGCGAGGTGGAATAAAACTAATCTAACTACTCCGCAGCTTTATTTACTTATATTTACCGTTGCGCCTGCGCCGCGCGCCGTTGCAAACGTTCTTAGATGGAATTTATTTTTGTTAATTTAGTACGAAGGTGTACTTTCTATTTATTTATGTTTAAAATTAAACTATTATTTTGCCAAAGCAAGCTACGACGTAAAAATTGTTGGGTAACTGTTTCGAGTAAACCGCCTGAGACTGAACAGTGAGGTACATCCGCTAACTTCAGTCATTATTGTCAAGTTACCGGATTACCGGATTATGTAAGGTATTTTATATTATTTATTTTAGAGAAACAAACAGTCCGTAATAAGAATAGTCGATATAGTACATAATATATAAAAATAGTAGTAGACGAGTAAAATTTCTTCGGGCCATACAAACTATTTTAATAAGCTAAAAAAATATTACCATCAAACTGATAAACAAAAACTATTTAAACATTGTATAAAGTGGAAAGGGTGAGGAGGGGAGGGAAATGGGTGCAAATAAAATATAATTTACTTGAAGAATTAAAAAAGTATATACGAATACATATTCATATACTCATATACACGCATATATCTCAAATATATGTCTAGAATTATTTATAAGTTGGAGTTATTTAATTTTGACGGGAAGCAATTTATTATTGAAAATTAATTTATTAGATAAATTTACTATACTATATTTTGGCAATGATTATAATACTTTTTTTGAATAATTTGTTTTGCCAAAATTCGGATAAAATAAATTGTTTGAACACATTGAGTATGTGAGATATCTTAAACCTATTTGCTCTAATACATCGAGTCAGTCAACCGAGTTACTTAAATTATTGTATAAAGGTAGCGTAGATAAAGTAGCCGTAAGTGTGACAGATCAATTTATGATAGAGTACAGAATGATGAAAGTAGAAAAGAATGTAAAGTTGATCTTAGCATAGCATAAGAAAGGATCACTAAGATGTTTTGAACGGATAAATGAGGAGAGAATGGTAAGAAAGGTATATAACGCAATGGCACCAGAAATAGAGGACGTCCGTGGAAGACTCAGCATGATCAGCTAAACCTGATACTGGACGATGGTCCTGTTAGGAGCCTCAATAGTTGATCGACGAGCTTGTATGAAAAGATGTATGAATGTGGTTGGGGCTAGAAATATGTATCAGGGCAGAAGAGTGTGGCGCTCTATCCTCTCTGCCTACCCTCGCAGAGAAACGGCATAATGGTTAGTTAGTTATATTAATAGATTATAGATGAAATATATACAATACAATACGTATTCTATTTGATTGTGTTTTGCCTTCAATGAATTATTTGGTTTTGTGAAATGTAATTTGTTTGCCAATTTGCCTTAAAACAGGCTTGCCTAGTTGAGCAATGCATTTTAAAATCGGTGTGAAATATATGAAACAGTATTTTTTTGTAGCTGTATAATGGTTATATGTTATATTATATACATTCCGGTGCATAATTTTTGCAATCATACGTAGATAATATCTTGTATATTATTTCGCCACAGTAAATATACTCATGATTTAAATTATTTAATCCTAATTACTACATCTGCAAAAAAGAAACATCTATACCTTGTATAATATGCCACTGTTACGATATTTATAATCTGAATTTAATTACAGAAAAATTAAAAATATAATCATTTTAAATACTATATAGTATTATAACTCCACGCAAATGTTAATATTACTCACAATTACATCAGACAATTTCGTTAAAATCGCACGTGGACCGGAAATACATTCTAAAAATAGAATATCTACGGGCACACGTGCGGTTCCAACAAGACCAGTCCGAACGAATTTCAGGCACGTGCTGTATGAAATTATCATCTCCTGACTTCTGTTTTTAAAGGCATTTTGTAATTATGTTTTTTCCCCCTCCATAAAATAACGGAAAACCGTTGATAGATCGGATATATAAACGACCCCCACTTAGCCCCAGTAGCAGAAAAAATCAACATCTATAATGCCTATAGGCGCGTGTCCGAGAATTTATCGAACTACGATCTTTCCCGGTCATTTCTTGTAAAATGTATCTGTCGCGGTAAAACAATTTCTTTGAAGATTAATCTTACCCTTTGTAATATTGATATCTATGCGAAATACTAACTTACTCGGCATATCACATTGAAGTTTTATAAATTCTCAACTAAGTGGCCTCAATCTATCGCGCTTGCAATATCCAAAAGCCAATAAGTTTCTTGCCGGATTAGATTATCAAAGAAATTTCCATTCAGTTTTACTTAACGCCTCTTTGTGTACTTTGCCGTATTATCTCACGCATAAATACATCTATTATTACTTCCTCCGTCGCCTAACTGCTCCGGAAGACCTCGCATACACCAAGAAGTCCTCCCCTACCCCAAGGCTTCCTATTGTACTTTACATATTACGGTATGTCATCTTAACATGTAATCCCATTGTCTTATTTTTTGCCACCGCTATATCATACTTTATATTGTCTTTTATGTGCTAAACTTATAATTGAATATATGTCATTACGTACTAAACGTACATAAAAGTTTTCTTTCAATACCCTGACATACAAGGCATATATTGAGTCGAACCTCGAACTGATCTTGGGACTGAAGAGAAGTGTTTCATCCACAGAGCTAGCACCGGCATCATCAAAGGTAGGTCTTGGCGAACCTAATCCAGGTCTTTCACTGTTAATAACCTATAAATATATGTAAAAATAAAGGCAACTAAAAATTGTCGTTACAATAAGTCCCATATCCGAAGTACTATGTGAACATCTGTCTCAATTTTATATCGGTGTTTGAATTGATGGTTTTTTAAAAGTGATGAAATATTAAACTCTTAGGTATCAAATACGTTGTATAGAAGTATTTTGTAGAAAATATTTAATTTTATATTTTAATAATTTTTCAAAATATCTCTTATTTTGATCAATATATACATATATATATATATATATGTATTTGGTTCAATAAATGGTTCTAAAGGAAGTTTTCGTTATAAAAGGCTCACCTTAAACAAATAAGATTTATTGAAATGATAAAGGACCAAAATGGAACCGAAATTATATTAATTTAATCCTTTATAATATTTTCCCCGTAAAACGACAGTTTATCACGAACACGAGACGGGTCCGTAAACAATTTAGGATTTCCATCTAACGTAATAAGTCTCCTTGACTTCCGTTATTACACAAAACAAAAAACAATCATAACAAGTCTCCGTGGAATCGTAAATTCTGTCTCTCACAGCCATCTGGCTTCCTTAGTTTAGTCGCTCGGCGAAGAGAGATCCTGAATTAGGATCACTAAAGAAGTTCAGCGCCGTAATCTCTGACTATTGCGTTTGTCGCCGAGCTCGTATCAAACGTAAATGTTAAAAGCGAGTAGATGGAATAAAAAAATTTCGGTAAAAATTTCTACAATAAATGTAATTTTTCTTCAAATAAAGTTGTCCGTAAATAATTAAATATTCTGTGTAATGGAAACTGGGGGAAGTCAGTTAAGGCTTCTTTCATTTCGAGTAATGAATTATAAATATAATCAAAGGATCTTTTGGGCCGCAGGATTTTCACCATTGATGACTGTTCACAATTGACGGGATGGATGTTTGAGTTATGTTTTAATTCATTTCCCCTTCATCATTCAATAAAAATCGGATTCTTGTTAACAATTTATTTTATTAATAAAAACATATTTGAATGGATGATATTGCGCAAGATCGCGCTCTCCGTCCGACCGAAGTATGGTAATGTGAGGCCACTGTTTTACTTCGCAAGACTTATGGCCTGTAACGCTGTAACTGCATAATGGATGTTTGCCATTCCCGAGGTTCTAAACGTTTTTCGTGGAACTTTCCAGATTTAAAGTAATTCGTCAACATTCGCGATTTCGCAATTTAATCTCGCAATTTCGTCAATATTCGCGAGCACTTATCCATATTGCAAAATAGGCTCTTTTGATAAATAAATTATAAGTAAAGTTTAAATTCTCGACGGAAAAAGCTTACATAAAAAAATTCCTTAAATTTAGATACGCATCCTCACGCACGGACCAGTGTTTGTAGGATGCACCACTCTTACCCAAAACTTTAGAAATTGGTGAAAACAGACACAAAAGTCAAAATTTATTTTGAAAAATATCAAAATTGTCGGATAAAATTTCTCTAAAATCATTAAAATTGTCTTAATTGTGATGAAGATGAATGCAGTCTTGTCGTATTAAAAGATAATTTATTGTACTTACAGTAGTGTAGAACCTGATAAACACTGAATGAGTGAATACGTTGACCGGAAATATGTTTCTATACTTCACTGCTTCACGGTATAACACCGCGAGGGATACGCTCGGCTCATATTTGATCTCGCCTACTTGTAAAATGGTTTCTTTCATTCTAAACCGATGTACACGTAAGAACAAATTCCTTTTTATATTTTGTTTTTTTTATCAAAATAAAATTGAAAACGTTATTAGGGTTGCGAAATAATTTAAATGGAAATAAGTAATGTGACCCAGAGTAACGGATAATTATTGAAATAATTCAATATTCTAATGGTTCCCGCGGATTAGAAAGAAACTACGAGCCATTTTCAAAACTATTGTATAATATCGCCTATCTACCTTAAATTTGGTTTCCATTTTCGTTGTATTATATGCGATAGACTTATATGTATAAATAAAAATGTCTGACATCAGACTTCAGCTTCAGAGCCCGCCGAACGCAACTCTCGATTGTTTCTGGAGCCCAGCATTACCTACGTATGTAACGTTAAAATGCCGCAAATTAGTCGTATTTGAAACTAATTCAGAAATTCATTTGGCAGAAAAATTTTGCGGAATTTTGTGATAAAAACTCGAAAAATAATAAAAGTAATGAAGTAAAGAACGAAGATTAAGCTATCCCGAGCAGAAGATTACGTCACATGTAGCGATGGCAGTATTTTACCGTTGTCACCATTATTATTTTTGAATTTGAATTTTGATAAATAAACAAATATATATGTGATTTGTCAAGCACGCTCCGCTAAACTGCTAATCGCCAATTAGCGGAACATCTCACCGACGAAACGAGTTGAGGAGCACAGGCCGGCCCGGGGCACTGTGCCAGCCCGGGCCGTATGTTAACTAGCGCCATCCTCGCTAGCAAATTATCGCCAGGGGACGCTTAACAAGATCTCGATATTTCAACACTAAAAAGTAGGTGATATTATTATTTTTAATGTCGCGATGACATGGAAAGGCTCTTACAAAACCAGGTTCTAAAAGTGATTTTTGATAAAACTATGAAAGTTTTTTTGATCAATTATGATTACTTCAATATTTAACAGAGGACTATGCGAGGCAGAACTCACGCCATGACCTTCAGGAGGTGTTGAAGAATAAGAACATCATCAGATCGTACAGTTGCGTACAAGCTTTTAGTACTGCGCCGCTGACATGTTACGTATATAGCGGACAGCCGCCGATTTTGAACTTAAAATTGGTCAACGTGAGGCACCGCGCGCGCTTCAGCTGCACCGCCACGCTCTCGGCTGAAATATCGGCAGCTCGCCTGCAGGGCGACTGAAATATCGGTAACTCGCCCGCAAGGCAGCTGAAATATCGTCCTCTCGCCCTCGGAACAAGTGAAATATCGGCAGCTCGAGCGAGATAAACATCTATAATAATACTTGAAAGAACTAAGTTTATTCTATCACTGGATAGACCGAAACATAACGGAAACTGCTGGGGCTTGTGTATTCTCTCGTACTGGTCGAACGTTGCGCGTCGTCTAGGAGTCATTTAACGCGCTTCGCTTCATCAATGAAACAGTTGTTGTATATTGTAATATAATATTTTATTAAGCAATATATAAATAATAATTTCAATTTTGTGTTACTTACTATAGCGTAGTAAACAGGATTACAATGGAGTCGCTTGTGTGGTTTTGGTCGTGCAATGAATTAAAGAGGAGAGAATGGCACCAGAAATATAAAGACTCCACGGAAGAATTGGCACGGTCAGGTAAGTCAATGTGAGTATATTTCTTATGAAAATGGATGAAGACAGAGTTACATGTGACGATTGAAGATGAAGAAGACGATGAATATTGAAGAAGAGTACCCTCTCTACCTCCTTTACCCCCTCTATCCCTGCAGAGAAACAGCGTGATATAAATTATCTGTCTCTTAGCATCATAATATTGCGTTTTAAAAGTGACAAAAAACAATACACATTATTTTATAGAAATCTGAACATTAAATGGCTAAACTTACTAACTTACCATCATGCCGTAGGCAGAGAGGATAGAGCGCCACACTCATCTTATTTTATCATCCACTTCATACATCTTTTCATACAAGCTCACCGATTATAAATGGCACTTAGCAATAGTATTGATATAACGCATGATGGTGCGGACTATATCTGAATACGAGTGTATCAGGTATTTAGAATATTTAATTCCAGAGTTATTCAATCAATAATTTGTTTATTGATTTATCCATACAGAATTGGAATTTTGTCCCTGACGATGAAGGGTCTTAATCAAATTACCGATACAGTGGATGACGCAATATTCGGCAACGTTTCGGCAGTATGACGTGCTTGTAGTACGTAGTACCCTCCAGCTGAACACACCTTGAAGAGAAATGAGGAGAAATTTTCATATACGAAATGTGTTTTCATAATAATTAAAAATGACTTAATTAATTTAATTCTGGCGTCTCCTAGCGTGTATTATGAAAATAAAAAACCTACGATATACCGACAGGATTCCCCGGATAGGAAAAGTTTCGTGTTGATGTCTCCATGGCAACCAAAATTATTAATTTTCAATATTTTTCTCTAATTAATTTTGTATATTGAAATGATCATTATATTATTATTTTTATTTGGCGAAATGTAGTCAATTATGGACAGGGATGGGGTCTCCCTGAACGCACACTGCAATGTACATACTCTGCTTATCTCCACCCGCCACGGCAACTTACCGCCTACCGTAACTAACTCGAACCGGCATCTCGCATCTCTGTTTACCGGTCACACACTGTTCCCTCACCGGCCACATACAAACCCGCAACCTCATTCCCTGTTCCTTGTTCCCTGTTCCCGCATTAATGTCAAGCCTAGGATAGATCGGGCAGGGGGAGGCGCTCTCTACCCTTAACAAAGTGTGGACAGGTTTTACTACCCCGTTAACATCGTATCCCATCAACCCCGTCGCTCGCTCCGCTTCACGGAGAACGGTCCGCCATTAGCATATTGTTTCATTAGACGTTTAAAAATGAGATGGATATAATTATAATTTGAACTGGTTCGCTCTGTCACGAGCTAATTACTAATTTTGAACATTTGATCACGATTTCGTCTGCAGACTAATCTAGTTGTGATCGTATTTCACTGGGCTAAGAGAGGTGTCTGAGGTTTTCACCGATACCTACTTTAGGTATGTTGTGTCATCAATTTACTATTTCGTTAATTGAAATATATTATATTTTGTCGTCTTTACAGTGAAATCTCTACAATGGTATTAAAGAATTTTATTTACTGTGATAGTTTCCATAAATTATCTCATCATGATTTTTACATAGTTTTTCTAAATATCAGACATTAAAACATGTTACCGCAACGTTAATGCTTCAAATATTAAGTGTAAATAAAACCCCAGCTATTTACCGTTTTCTTTATTATAGGTAAATTCGAAATAAAAGTTATAGGTACTTTACATTGGAGTGAAGCGTCAGTTTCCTTTGAAATACGAATTAAATAAAAATGTGACCTTTACATACGTACATTACCTTTATACACTTTTCAATTAGAAATACCAATGACTTTCATAATTAGACATTTTCCTTAATTTTCCACATTCCTTTCATTACTGTGAAACTACTACTAATTTATGCGTGTTTTTAGAAGTACATCATATTTTAATATTAAAAATATTATTAACGATAGTTTAGTATGCGTGACAGTGTGTATTCCCCCGCACTACTCTAAATGGCGATGATCCGAGATCCGGAGGGCAGAGTACAGTTTGTGACCGATGTACATGTATCAAGATATCTCAGTAGTCTCGGAATGCACAGTAGCCACTGGTAATAAATATATTATTATTGTTTGATTTTAGAGCACTCACTCCTTCCACCTGATCACAGGCAGCCTTTGCAATGGTGTTTAATCTATCTCATAATTTAATCCTTTACATTATGTAATTTCCTGATATCTATGCACCCGTCTATCCGTATCGTCTGACGACACGAAACAAACAAGATCTGCTGTTATCGCATCAAACGAAGTAAATTAGTTTGCTATTGTATTTTCGTTGACTAAAAAATGTTATATAAATATTAATTTACTGACATTATTTGTAAGAATTATAATATTGATAATACAAAGCCTGCCACCTGTCTGGTGAAGCCTGTAATTAAAATTTATAAATAAGATATCTCTTTATTCGTCACTGATCATTGAACGCAAGCGTCAGCTTCCTTGCATACAATGCAAATTCATTTTGATACATTTGTTTGCAGCTCACCATGCACTGCTTCTCTAAGTATATTACTTCTTAGTACTTCTGTCAGTAGCGACAAATTATATATATCGAAAGTTTTTTATTATTAACATAAATGCTACGCATGTTTCGATAACTGTATGTTATTATCATTGACAAATAATAAATAAACCAAGCACTTATGGACTCACTTACTGGATCGAAATACGGTCTCGCGAGGCGAGTGTCCTATTGGATCTAGTCAATTGAAGATGTTACATATTGTGTACCAAGAATTTAATTCGTAATTCGTAAAACTGTTTTAAGTTTTGCGTATTCGATTAAATGAAATATTCTTCGATTATAATCATTTGTTAACATTTTCATTAAAACAATAATACAACTTTTATATTAATAACAATAAAATAAATGATTAATAAGTATTTCATATGAACAAACCGGGGACTGTAAAGTTATTTGTGGAAGTCTATCGCCTCCACTCTCATGATTACCACCAGGCGAGCTAAACACACCCATCACAAGTACCAGTGAGCGAAACGAAGCTCCCATCAGCCCTAAACACACTCCGACGACATGCAGCAATACCAATACAGGCCAGCGGCGGTCGGAAGGGCGTCTCACTAGCGCCACTCTTCCTACAGCTGCCTTCCCGACAGCAGCTTCAGAAATCGCCACCGGTAACAATTCGCGTAGTGACTACATTGAACGGGCTAACTTCTGCTTTAATAAACTCTGTGACTACAATAAACTTAGTACCAACAGTCAGTAGTTTCATTCTCATAACCTTCAGCCTGGCACACTCACATATATACAATACATTCCGTGACTTTTAAACGAGCACGAGAGTGGTAGATCACTACCAAACCAATATAAACATAGCTAGCCCGTCCACACTTCATGCCACCGAATGACTCTGTTCAGCCTCCAAAAGCACCTTTTCCTTCCAATCAAATGATGATCACACTGCAGTATTTGTTAGTGGTTTTAATTATCTATACAAGCATGCAAAAAGATAAACTTAGTATTTTGGCGGATCTGGTCCTCAGCGTCTGTACCGATCCTGGTATGCCCTCCGGAACCTGGAGTCACTACACTCTCGCTATTCGAATTAGAACACGACCCTCGCGAATTCGGCAACCCACTTAATTTCACTTTTTAACCGACCATGGTATTCGCCCCCTTTTCCGGTTCAAAATCGACTCTCACACGTGCGACCCCCTCACCCTCCCGAAACAGACTGTCCGGAGAAGCGTTCACAACCCCCGATCCGCTACACCCCTACCCGGCCGCATGTGCTCTAGAAATTTCTCGGAATTCACATTTTTTTATCAGTTGGTTATATGTGGATCATTACACCTTATCCCTTTAATAATTAATCCCAAATAAAGGGTTTTTCATTAAGGCCTCTCAAACTTTTTTTTAAAATAAAACAAAAACGAATGAATATATCTAAAAAAAATTATTATGTTTTGAAGTACATTTAGTGGCAATTATGTATGAAATTTAATTTCCCTCGCATGACCACCGCGGGCACGTTTGCAGAAGTCCAATCGTTGAATCCAATTTTCCACCACTTTTTCACATAATTCGGCCCGAATCGCACCAATTTCGCGTTCAATATTTTCTCTTAGCTCTTGTAACGTCGCCGGCTTGTTGGTATAGACCAAAGATTTAACATAGCCTCAAAGAAAATAGTCCAATGGTGTTAAATCGCATGATCTAGGCGGCCATTGAACTGGTCCATTTCGCGAAATAACACGCTCACCAAATTTGGTTTTCAATAAGTCAATTGTTGCGTGTGCCGTGTGACTGGTAGCGCCGTCTTGTTGAAACCACATATTGGCCAAGTCCATACCTTGCAATTGAGGCCAAAAATAATCAGTTATCATGGAGCGATAACGATTACCATTCACAGTAACATGACGATTAGCATCATCAACAAAAAAATATGGTCCAATGACACCTCCGGCATGTAATCCACACCAAACAGTGATTTTTCCGGGATGCAATTGTGTTTCGTGAAGCACGTGCGGATTGGTGCCTGCCCAATAACGCATATTTTGCTTGTTTACATATCCGTTGAGCCAAAAATGAGCTTCGTCGCTAAAGATGATTTTTCGATGGAATTCAGCATCATTTTCAAATTGTTGTGCAGCCCAATTGAGGAATTGGCGACGCTTCAAATGGTCAAGCGGCTTTAGTTCTTGTGTCAACTGGATCTTGTATGGATGTAGGCCAAGATCTTTTCGCAAAATTCCCCACAATGACGTCACAAAAATGCCCAATTGTTGAGAACGTCGTGTTAGTGACTTATTTGGGTCATCAAGAACAGATGCTCTAGCGGCGGCAATATTTTCCTCACTTCGCGCATTTCTTTGTCTCACTGGCACTGGAACATTGTGTAGCGACAATGTGCTTTCAAATTTTTGCACCAAACGTTGAATTGTTGATGTGGCAGGCAAGTGATGACGACGATAAAATGGTCGTAATGCTCTTAAAGTTGCGGTGAGCGAACGCGAATTTTGGTAGTAGATTTGAATAATTTGCAAGCGTTGCTCCGGTGTGTACTGCTCCATGATGATTTGCCAACTAAGTACGAGTGTTAACCTCAAAAAAAATTGAAGAAAATGGCGTAGTTTCTTGTCCCTGTTGAAAGAAAGTTTGAGCGTCCCTATTGAAAAACCCTTTATATATGACTTGACTATCACCTAAATAAATACCTTCTATTAGGTAGACTTTGATGATGGAAAATTAATTTTTCCCTTATTCCAATATTAACAGAATTACGAATTTATTAAATTTTTGAACAGCCGCCGATATTTTGTCATTAGACCTTCTTCAATAGGTACAATTATATCTTAAACATAAGACACAATAATACTGGACTTCAAGACAACTCCTACTGCCAGAGACATTACTAACTACTGATTCTGTCATTGGGATTAAATAAAAAATAATTAATCAACTGTTGACCTTGGAACGTACGATCTTATTGAATCCGTAACTAAATTGAGGATATTTTATCAAATATCGAGTTTGTTTTTATCTACGATTAAACAACATATGTATTGTTTTCTACTTATTTTTCAAATATTTTAAATCATTTCTTGACCTTCTTCACATTTCGAGCAATCCTTAATATCGATTTTTTTTTATAGACGATAACACCATTGTTCTCCTTATCCTTAATTTTTTCACGTTTCCGGCTTTGTAATTTTATTTTTCCTTCAATTAGTGTATTTTCTGTATGACTATACTGACTATTGTTGCCTGGAGTAAATAATGTAGGATTGTCTAAATTTCTAGCTGAAATAGATTTATTCGTCATTAGCTTCTCTTTGAATAAAACTATACAATATAATTTTTATGGAACAACTTAACATTACATGTATTATTTTGTTCCACTTTCTCAGCGTTGTTAAAGTATGTGTAGATACACACAATGTCATTCGCTTTCTGTGCAATATATTAAATATAACATTTACATTTTTCTTTCTTTAAAACGAATTTTTTATTGTTTGCTTTGCTTAATTTTTTTTTAAAAATCTACTTACATATATTCTATCGATTTCTTTTTTTATATATATTCATGCTACTCGTGTAGCTGCACATGTTTTTAATAATTAATTTTATAAATTCAGTAAGGGCGTAAATTCAATATAAATAAATTGAAAATATTCTCAGACACAATGCACACAACCCTATTTGTAAATCTTTCACTGACAGTAAATAATATAGACCGAATGTAGGACTCGAGCAGAAGTGACACATGTTTAGAGCTTCTTGCTTCTCTCACTGAAAATACAAACAAACAATTGAATCAAAAACAAAAAAAGAGTGTCCGTTGTATGTGCAAAAACCCATTCACTGCCTTCAAAGATTTACAAATCACTGAAATGTTCTTTTAATACGACTTTATGTATTAATATTTGTCCCGTGTCACATAGAAATTTCTCTCTTTCAAATTTAGGTTTCCGTTAATATTTTATTTTATTTCAACTGACTGTGATAAAAAGCAAATTAAAAATATATTATGTTCTGTCTCGGGTTCTAGAAAAGTTTACCGACTGCAATTCACAATTTACTGACTGGTAAATTCGTAAAACGGAAAATTCTCCGACCCGTAATTCGTCGAATGGAATGTTTACCGATTTCACAATTGGTCGCCGATGATTTATTTATTAAAACCATCAAACGTCTGTTAATGTATTTAATTTCTTAAGTTTATTATTTTATTCGTCAAATACATAACGATTTTTTTGTATATTTCTGCAACTATTGATCCAATTTCAATGAAAATTAAAACGGATCGATAAAATAAGAGTCTAGAACGTTTAATCGCCGACATTTCTTCGCCAGCCGGTTCATCGCTGGCCGATTAACTCAATTTAACATTAACATACATACTTACATTTTTTATGATAAGATTTATTCTCCTGGACGTCATGTTATGAGTAGTGATTAGTAACATGGGTGAATTACTAAAATATGTGGTATACCAAGGTTGTAAAGTAAAACACCATTCATGTATCAGCGGTAAAACTTACGCAATGCTCGTATTCGATACAATCAAAATGTGATACCGTGCATTGTTTTATTCTTACAATTCAATTGGTGAAATGCAAGAATGTTGTAATACCTGTTACGATATTTTTATTACAATATTACGATGTTACGATTAACTTTCGGAGCGAGAAGAGGAAAATTTCTGAAATACGTTATTTATCCAATTACGATCAAAGTTTTAGTGTGTGATGTAACCCCGATATCACCCCCGCGGGCCGCCAACAGGTGAACGTGAACACAAATTTATGGCGCTCGAATCTAAATAACTTATTCATAAGTTAGAACTTTCGTAAAATTATGTCGTTTGGGGATTTTGTTGTCAAATAAGATTAATACTTTCTCAGGTGCCATTTCTCTTCCTAGTTTTTAATATAATAACAGATAAAATTAATCGAGGATTTGCCACGAGCGCGCGACTTCTGCCGGAGCTTCGTCGGTGAATATATCGTTGTCAATGTGGTAGGGTTTAGGTCTAAGTATTGACAACTCAAAATTTCATGAGACGCAAGCGACAGTTTAACCGATCTTTTCTGACTTTAAAGCACTAAACCCGAAGCAAGGCAAAAAACCCAGTTGTGTAAATGATAAACTCGGTGAAATTATTCGATTACCAATACACGTGAGACTAATAATAAAATAGTGTGAATTGGTTAGTCAATGCGCAATGAGGACACTCACGTGTACCGTATCCATTCAGCACTGAAGATCTACAGCGACATTGTGGAACCTTTTTCCTGTGTTGGAAATATTATGTTATGTACGCGTAAAACTTCACAGTCCCGTCTATTTTAACGACGTCAAATTGCCTTTCAACAAAATGAAGTGAATTCACGTGTATCGTAGTACCTACTGTCATGACGGTGACTTGAGTGCGGACCGATGCAATAAGCTCAAGGCTCCTATCTCGGTGCTACTCATTCTAATGTTACTAGGCAGCTGTTCGATAGCACCCCGCATATTGACAGAGCGATACTGCACAGCTGCCAAAAGAAGGTTTTCCCTCATTATCTCCGATTGACTCACTTTACTAGTAAATAAATAAATAATATTTATAATACATAACATAAAGATAATATAAAATAATGCATTTAACAATTATCAAGGCCGGAGAGCAGAGAGGAAATGAAGAGGCACTCCCTTCCGGGAAACGAGATGGCACAAAAGAAGAACATATAAGAAACTCACCCTCCACGCACCACTGCCGACAGATTTAATCAACAAGAACAGTACATCGCAGATCATATTTTGGTAGAAGATAAATAAATAAATAACAAAATAATAATGATGAAGCTTCTCAGCAGTTCTCCGGAGGATATACCATCTAGAGACCCCACACTTAAACAAAGGTCGTAAGATTCCTGCCATGCTTGAGCAGATTGGAGTTTCTGACGGAATCTCGATCTACTTCCTCCAAATCCTCTAGCATATCCTGCCTTGCATCCGTCAGAATCACGCAGTAATGTGCAGAAGATCTGCTCTGGCGTTTACCTCAGCCGACTGCAGGTACGCCATGGGTCCGGAGCAAGCCCTAAATCGTGTAGCTTGCGGCAGAATTCACCGTGACCCGAGACTAGCTGCACCGAGAAATGGTCAAAAGCCGGAGGATCCCCCCGACCATACTCTTTGACGCCCACGGTGAGGAGAAAGGAATAAGACCCCCTTCCCGACGGGACGGCGTCTTATCTTTCCTGCGTGACCTGCGATAATATCAATGTATGCAAGTAGCCAAGTATAGTACTATTTATACCTGTATACTGTGACTATATAGGTATCGCCGCGACCGCTTATCGTTAAATAGATATCTGTTGAAAGTGTTCTTCCACTGTGACGTCACCGACCGATCGTGGTTTATTCTTTGATGGCTCGCTAAATGATTTGAAGTTAAGCGAAGACAATCCTAGACCGGGGGTAACCGTGGTTTTATACTGCGCTTAAAAACATTAATATTTTTAAATTATGAGTTGCGCGTCAATCAAAATAATGTAACGATTACTTGATATTTTCATAGATTGAATGTAAAAAACTAAATAAAACTAGTTCATCATAAAAATAAATCATATTTGTAATTCGTGCAGATTATACAGATGCATCGTAATATTCAAATTTAACTTGTTTCTTCTGCGGGTTCACATAAGGCAATTATTAACAAATTATTAAATTAATTATAAATAAAATTAATACAGAAAAATGTTAAAGAAAACTAAAAACCATGTAAAAAATGGTGTAAACAACAAATGCTATACTCTCTTAGACCATAAATCCAATGGAATTAGAATCCAAGGAAGTTCTAATACAATCAAATAATAATAGTGAACATTCAGAAACCTAATTACGCTGCAACCGAAGAGTTTTTTTGTGGAATTGCACTCAATCTTGCAAAAAAAATTAATAAATAACCAACGTTCAGAATTATAAAATATACTTGGCTAGGAATAGAGAAATATAATTGGTAATAAAATGTATTATGCTAATTTCTATATCTATATGTTTTTTTAATAGAAACTTTGTCTCAATATTTCCGATCTAAATTCAATAAATATTAAAATCTTTGAAATGATCTTCAAAAGATAAATTCCGTTAAAACAATTAACGTCGAGAGGTTCTATAACTAGATGGATTACAGTTCTTGCAGTTCACCTACTGTAACAAAGTACGGTCCATCCAGCTCACCTACTAAAAATTAGCGGACAAATTTGAAATTGAAAGCGAAACCTCCTCTTGATGAATGGATCCCCCCGACGAAGGAGTTGTCAGGGCAGAGTGACGGACCGCCCCCCGCCGCATTTCCCGAAAATCCCCAATCAAGGCGAAGCTTTCTCACAATCCAAATTGGATTTAGACAAAATCCCGGATACAATTTGCTATCGCATTCAAAAGCGTTATAATAATTCGAGGAATTATTACAAAATATTAGCATTATAAAATTTATACTACGAATTGTATTATATTTAAATATCTAATTATCTGATTAAAACCACTTCCTGTATTGAATTGTTTTTGATAATATTCAACTTAAAACAAATGGTAAAATTTTTTTAGGGCATATTCGTTAAATATAGATAAAAACTTTTGCAGAATTAAAAAAAATATATATTATTAATAAACATAGTCTACTAGTAACTATTATAACTAGTATTGGGGTTTCAACACAACCGCTTCCTCTTCGTGGTAGTTTGAATCATTATTATTATCTAATTTTGTTTTTGTTTTTAAGTGGATTAATTCAATTTTAACAATCAAACTCAAAAACGTAGTTACCATCTAGATATTTAGAAATATTTAAATAAAAAACATCACTTAGGCATCGTCCTTAAACAATATGGGTTATCTAAAACTGCACAAGAAACAAGGTTTAAGAGTGTGTTGATAATATTTGTGTTCAGGTTTGCGTCGCATCCCTCGAAAAAGGAGGGAAGGTGGTTGCTGGAAGCACTCGAGAGGGTGGGACGATGCAGGAGTCACAGTTTAGATTTGTGGTTTCTGTAAACTTTTCCTCGTTGCCGGGAATTTGTTTTAAACGAAAAGTCTATCACTCTACGTAAACTCGCTACGTCACTCCAACCATTCTAAAGTTGTTCTATCCTTACAATTATCATTCTCTCGAGAGAATGAATAGAACGAAAACCGCACATTGAATGCTAATACACAAGCTGCGGCTTCAGATGGGCTCTCTCTAAAGGGAAGGGTGTAGCTTTCTCTAGCACTGGTTAAGAATCGCAGTCATGATGCTTGAACAAAGCACGCGATAAAATGAGAAAGTGAGAAAGAACTTTGCTAACACAAATTCCCCTGTTTCCTTCTTTCGGCACCTAATTGAGTAGGCGTAGTCATATCATGAGACATCTAGAAAGTTAGAAAAGTCTCTTAATAATTATCCTATCTGAGTTCACGGAGTTCCACAACGTTCCAACTCGAAATGCGTTTTATGTGAATATTGAAGAAGGATATACATTCGATTAATTGATTTTGAAATGAAATACTCAGGATTCAGTTATGTATTTCGTTTTCAAATAATTTGTACACTTTAATTTGTCTTCAGCTGTACTGTTTGAATGAAGCGTTGTAGATATAATTAGAAAAAGAGTCGCTAAGATTATTTGATCGAGAAGAGAATGCAAGGAAAATATATGACGCGAATGCTGAAGGTAACAGGAGCAGAGGGCGTCCGCAAATGATCAGATAAAGCTCATATTGGAGAACGGTTAAACTGTTAAAATAACAACCGAAGAGCATTCAAGAGTAATGTGTCAGGATAGAAAAGTGTGGCATTCTACCCTCTCTGTCTATCCCTGTGTGGGATGAGAAGTTAGGTAGTTTGGTGTACGATAATGAATTAAAGAAATTCGTACAGAATAATTATTGTTCCTAGCTAATAAAATACACTAACCCACAATCCGGCATTTCATCATATTTCATTACTTTCTTGCAAAAGCAATTTTAAAAAATGTGTCGTTTATTAAGAGCCCTTATAAATGTTGAAAGAAACACCTTCATAAATACTCCCGAATAATCCATTTTATCAACAGCGAAAGTCTTCTCGTACCCTACACAAATGGAGGCCGCTTAGTAAAAAGGAAAGTTAATAGCGATCGCTTCCTCTCGCAATCGGAAAAGTTTAATTATCCCAACCCAACCCTTTTATGAAATTGAACTCGTAAGAACCGGTGAAAGGAATGGTTTAGTTAATCCTTTACTTATTTATTACTTTTCCTTTTGTAACGGCAGACGTTTGTAAAGAAAAATAGCTTCGGAAGAAATTCATTTTTTGTACCTTATCTTAATTTCTTACTTTGAAATTGTTCATTTCTGTTAATCCTCTCCCGAGCACGACTCTGTCTTTGTGTTCGGATTTATCGAAAGCAATTCGAAGGAGTTTGCTTTTTTATGTGGAACTTATTTTTAATTCGTTTTGTATTCATTCCACATTAATATTTAAAACATTAAATAGCACTGTCAGCACTGAACAACACGTTAACACTGAATTATTTAAAAAGAAAAACAGCACGGTCAACACAGAATCAAACAAACAAAAATTCACTAAATCTATTAATCGTAAATAAATAATTATTATTTACTTTTAAAATTAGAAATATTAACTTTGTGGTTAAAATTCACATTTTTTATTTATTATCTTTATTTTTTTACCACTGAATTGAGTTTAAATACATCTACCGGTTTCGAAAAATACCATTTCCTTCTTCAGGATGTCATAACTAACTAAAAATATATAAGACTATTTCTTCACCAGAATCTATTTTTAAAAAAACAACAATTATTTAAAAAAATAAATTTATAAACTAACTCAAATTGTTGCTTAATACAAATTTACCCGAATAATTTTTAGGAAAAAATTTTAGAATAGGAAATTTAGTTGGTTGTTCATATTTTCTTGATTAGTTTTACATGCTTTATTTATCTCCAACGATTCCAAATTATTTCATTTGTGACCTAAACCGTTTATATGCAAAATTGACAATCCCAATTTTTTATCAAAACCGTGAACATTTTCTATCAAATGATAGAAAATTCTGAAAACCCACTATTGTTCAAACATCTCAAATGCTCCCTTACTCTTATATTAAAATTTCTACCCATTTTACCAATATAAAATGCAGCACAATCCTTGCAACTAAGTTTATAGACACCAGAATTGTTAAATTTATCATGTTTGTCTTTAGAATTTATGAGTAAATTTACTACAGTATTATTTGTATAAAATGCCGGTCTAATGTTTCGTGGTAGGTGTTTAGATATTTGTTTCGAAAAGTTATTTATGTATAAAATCGTACGCCAATTATCATTATTATCAATATGTTTTATCTGTGATTTATATAAAAATTGATTATTATATTCTTTTAATTTATTTTTTACAATAGTGTCTATAAAACCTGTATTATACCCATTAGTAACTGCTATATTTTTAATTGTATTCAATTCAACATTAAAATTGGATGTTGACGTAGGAATATTGACTAAACGATGTATCATAGAGTGGAACCCTGAATGTTTGTGTGATAATGGATGATTGGATTCATTGTGTATGATGGTATCTGTAAAAGTTGGTTTTCTAAAAATTTTGAACTCAATTTTATTATTGTTTTTAATTAATGAATCAATGAACAATAGTGGATTTTCAGAATTTGCTAATCATTTGATAGAAAATGGTGACAGTTTTGATAAAAAATTGGGATTGTCAATTTTGCATATAAACGGTGTTGGTCATAAATAAATAATTTAGAATCGTTGGAAATAAATAAAGCATGTAAAACTAATCAAAAAATTATAAACAACCTACTAAATTTAACTACGAGTCCCATTCTAAAATTTTTTCCTAAAAATTATTCAACTAAATTTGTATTAAGCAACAATTTGAGTTAGGTACTAAATTTATTTTTTAAATAATTGTTTTTTTTTAAATAGATTCTGGTGAAGAAACAATAGTATATATTTTTAGTTAGTTATGACATCCTGAAGAAGAAAACGGTATTTTTCGAAACCGGTAGATGTATTTAAACTCAATTCAGTGGTTAATAAACAAAGATAATAAATAAAAAATAATTATTATTCAGAATTATTTTTTGAGCAATTAAATACAGAACCAATCAGAGGTGTCAGGAACAAAGATCTGGCGTGATCAGATAAACCAGATATTGGAGATAGAAGCTCCAACAATAGACGTGCATGCATGAGAAGGTGTGTACAGAAAGTGAACGACGAGTGGTATGGAGAACCCTACCGCTGTGGAGAAAAGATAGTTTAAATTAGGCTTTGATGTGTCGCTTTTGACAACAAATATCAGCGGTTAATCCCAGCGGCCGTCCATGTTTTCGTAAATATATACACATTTTCATTCTGATGTAACGTTGTGTCGTGTAATGCGAGGAACTTGTTCAGGGTAGTAAAATATTAATTCTGTTCCTAATTTAGTCAATATATAAAATGCCTTGATATTTCATCAAGTTTGTAGGTCACAGTGATGTGATGAATAAATAAAAATCTATCATCTATTTAGATGCAGGGACACTGTCTATTCACCGTTTGTCTAAATTGATGTTTGCTCTTGGTCAATCAAATGTAAACGTGAACAAATATGCAATTATTTTTTGAATGATGAATTTTTTTTCAATATTTTTTTCGTATCTGGCCATCCTCCTAACCAGGGTAGTATCAGCCCCACGTATGTGCTGCTCTCTTGAGGATCCTTCCACCAGATGATATGTAGTTGTCAAGGGCTTGGACTCCTAATCCGAAATCTGATACATGCCAATACATGCAGCAGAACACAGCAATTACAAACGCCCTACCTACAAACCTTGTACCCTTGTAAATAAACAAAACGGTATTCGAAGAGGATGATTCACAATTTGGAATCTTCTCGAATTCCACTAGACTCTTCGACTAAGAGAGCTACTTTTATCCCTGGAGAATAAAATTAGATTTAGATACAAAGAAGATCTGAAATACCAATCAAATATAATTGCTACTACATTTTGAAATAAGACTCGAACACGATAAGCGAAATTTTATTCATTACTTACCGCACAATACTGGACCTTCTGTTTTCACCTGTGGCTGGAAGCCAACTGAACTGCGCTGCGCAATAATGAAGATTAGCTGGTTTTGTTCATGTAACATTTTAACGCCCTAACTAGAATATTAATCCCAATATTCCCAATTAAATTTCGTTATACTAATTATATTTATCTTAGCGAATGTGAGGTCAAATAATAGGTAACAGGTCCATATTTAAAACATCGCGACAGAAACGAACTTGTCGCTTGTTCACATTACTTCGTCACTCTCCCTCGTGCCCTATGCTATAAACATTCGATTGTTTCAACTCATAGTTGAGCGTAGGCGACCCTCGTCAATTAGAGAACGAGGGGCGCATTACAATTTTGACATGAATCTAAGGTACGTTACGTACAATCTCGCTTATAAAATGAAACGGTTGTTATAAAATTTTGAATATTTCTATCAATAGCGATGTATGCGATGCCTGAATACGGGATTTAATGTTTTTTACTATAACTTTAAAAAGTATCTGTGTAGGTAATGTGTATATTTCGAAATTCGCAGATATAGAGCGATTCGGATCATGTACTTTGGGGTGAATCGGATCACTTATTTTCTTAATTTTATTATTATTTTAACACCAAATATGAAAATTATTTATTTACACATAATTCGTATGGACAACAAAAAGGACAATGAAGGTTCAAGGTGTTCACAAAATATGAGAAATGTCCAATGTCCAACAAATTTATATGCCTTACACGAGTCTTTAAAGGAGAGTTACTTATATTCAAGCCGCTTGATGTGTAGTTAAAAACTTACTATAGCAGAGCAAGCAACAATATACACACAAAGACAAGAATATACCGACCACAATGCCATACCATGTTACAAGTTTGTCAAAAATTACAAACGAATGATGATCATCTTTAATGCCTCAATTTCAGTTTTCAACAACTAATAATACAAACACTGCCAAGGTTATGTCAGGGTTTGACAACAAACACTGAGGTTATTGACAAAATAAAATAACTTCTTCGAAGACTACAAAAAGGGCTCGACTGTCACTTATGTGCTAAATAATATCGATCAATCTCAATATTAAAAAAATGTAAGTTTGATTCCAAAGATTTGTTAAAAATTAAAATGTTATCATGATCCGTTTCGCCCTACAAATTTGGGCGAATCGGATATTTCTCACATTTTGTTTTTTGTTCCTAGAAGAATAAAATTTGTGTTTGTTTTCATTTTAAATGGTTATTATTATGAAGAAAGGTATGCTGCTTACGAATATAAAATAAAAATTAAGTTTATAAATGAATAACTTATCTTTTTTTCACCCTCAAACTAAAAGTGATCCGATTCACCTCGGTCGACCCTATTTGTAGCTCCAAAAATAACGTTATGACATGATTTCTTCCGTAGCCGTTTTTTTCATATTTAAATCTTAGATACCTTTTTTATGTCTTTTTCATAGAAGATACTTACTTACCATCGTGCCGTTTCCCCGCGGGGGTAGGCAAAGAGGATTTAGCGCCACACTGTTGTGTCCTGACACACAATTCTAGCCTTTTTACAACTATGATTGAGGTTTCTTCCATCGCTGTTATTAGCGTTTATTTTTATTTTTATTATTGCTGCTAGTAGTTTATAGTAGTGATCATTTTTTTTTAATTGGCCATTTCTAGCATAGTGTGACAGTTATCTTTGCTGCGATCGTTTAAAATATTTAAGTGTTTTATAACTGAGATATTGTATGAATCTTCTAGACTAGACGATAGCATATTACAGCCAATCCTATTTATCGTTTTGCTTTTGGGGCTAATCCACGCCTTAGTAGTTTATGTTTGAATAATGAGTTTAATGTAAAAAGCTGTCGGTTTGCCATGTATTTAATTAACATGTTTCACGATTTCTTTAACTTAGTCCAGAGACTCAAGATTAATCCTCGGCCTCGTGCATCTTCGGAAAATGTCTCAAAACCCACGGGTAGCCAGTGCTGAACCACTTTCAAAATTTAGAAAATTTAAATGACATTTAAATATTTATTAGCGTGTTATTACTACTTTGTTATGAGCCTGCGCAGGAACTGCTCAGTAAATAATTGTCAAATATGAAATAATGAATTATAAACTCTCCCGCGCTGAAACCTTTTAACCTACAAAATCATTATTGCATCTCCGACCTGCAGACCATATCCGCAAACGTTTTTTACTACCATAGTGTACCCACATTAAAAAAACTAATCGTAGTGTCGGAAATAGGAAAACAACTTAAAATGAAATCAAACATTACCTCGCTTCATGGGACTTGACAGTATTATCGAGAATGTCGTAAAAGTAATCGTTATTGTGCGAACAATAAATAAGAACGGTTGTGAAATATGATTGTAGATAATATTATAATAGGTTAATGATAGTCTCTGCTCGCCCGTTACGTCCTCGCTGGTAGCTCCCGACCCTTAGTTGTGACACGCCGGGGATCACGCGACACTAAATCTATCTAAATTGTACAACTCACACCGCTGTTGTGTGTGTATCTGTATCAGTGTGTTGTGTACTTCTCTTCTTATAATCTAAGGATTGAATTTGAATACATTTTCATAGTATAATGACCGAAATCCGCGTGAGAATAATTACATTTTGCTTTCCATTTAAAACGGTAGTTAAGAAGAAAGATATAATTCCACATTCAGATATGTATAATATTCAGTGCTCACATAGCAAAATGACTTTTAGATATTGGCTGGGAAAAGAAAAATACAACTAATAAAATTGGCTGACATAGGAATGAAATGATCGTATCCCTTCTAACTACTAGGTATTGTACTTGTAAGATTGATCTCGCTCTGTGGTTAGGACTTGTCCTGAAAAACGTCGCCAACCATTTCTATTATAAGGATGGATGAATGAGATTGTGTGATCGTTCAGTTTTAATATCAAAATTGTTAATTTTACATTCTTTAATAATTTATGATGACTTACGGTACCATTCGCGTAATTATTTTGGAACGTTTTTGTATATAGGTATTATATTTGTTTTGGAACTGTTTCGCTTAAAATATATATATTTTTTGGAATGTTTTCCATTTCATTTTCCACCAACAAAAATTATAATTTTTGTTACAGCTGCTGATTTAAAATTGAGATTGCCGAATTATTTACGCGTTGTTAATATTTTCTGCCACTTTTAAAGTCAACCTTCGCCATGAGCAAGTTAAATCGTCAAACTTCGCGAGTCAAACTTCGCAAACCATGCGAGAGATAAGTTACGCGCACTTTCCGACATTTTTAGAGACATGATAAAAAATAGCTAGCCTGCGGGTGTCCCCCATTTCAAATAGATATGACCGCCAGTTAAGAGGTCAAATATTATAATTCAACTTGAGATGAATTTGAGTAATCCTCTAATTAATTAATTAATTTATAATAAATAATAATTCTCCTGGTCGCCGGCACCACCTGTGATGAATTCGACATTTCTAAGCCTATTTATATATATAGTTAAATTGAATAATTATATTACTCTAAAATTAATTCAGAATAATTAATAAAACCCCTGGTTTCCGGCACCAGTGTAAGATCTAGCTTTTCTACCTTACTTAATACTAATTTTTACGCTTAATGCTAGTCTATTCGCTTAATATCTAAATTTGGCCAACGTGATCGTTCTAGTGGTTAAGAGTATTCCCCATGTTATGTCCGTAATAATCCTAATTCTTTTAACCCGTGTTTTCAATTATCAAATATCTAAAGTTTACAAATATCCAAATATTATAGCCGTTCAAATACCTATAGAGCACTTATTAAAATAAATATACCGATTATCCTATTGTACACGACTGAATAACATAAAACTTCCCATCAAGCGGTATGATATTCGAGCGCGCCCGTTATAGCATTAATTATGTACGTGTTATTCAGAGCTAGAATGTAAGAGTGTGGAAGAAATTATACATATGTACGCATTATTCGGAGCTAAAATGTAAAGTGAGGGTGAAATTATACATATGACACCAACCTTGTCGTAGACTCGTACTCGTGACTGTGGCCGCTTCGTGGTGTCGCCTAGCTGTTCACAAATTATGTGGACATGTGAAACAACATGCGACATGCTAAGTGTCTGCCTCGCTTGACAAATATGTTCCGTGGTTACATGATAAGTTCCCCAGACACCAGACTGTGGCGTACGTTCGGCTCCCCTGACCCCAAATTCAGAATCCGTACGTCTGGCGCATATTCGCAGTAGACGACGGGCCCTGAACTCCGAACCCTGATCACCCAACGCGTTCAAAAGTTTAAAGATGATGATGATGATAATCCAAAGTTTTGATTCGGCCAATGTCTACGTGAACAATATCATTTGTTATGACTCATTCAAGATGCATGGCCGAGGTCCTTGTATCTCCAATATGTTGCTATTCAGTATCGGTAGGAAAATGGCCAATCCGGGGCCGCGTCCACCACTGAAGGTAATTAATTGTGACGAGGTTGTGACATGACAATACAACTTTCAGGAAATTCCCATCATTCCTTTGGGTGCGTCTGAAAACATACGTCATGCGACAACGGTGTCTGAAGAATAGTTTAAATTATCTGCAGGATGATCCTCGGTGTCTCGAACAATGCATCTCGAATAAAGCCAGGAACAAATAGTTAGGATTATTATTACTGCATGCTGGTGCGTGTGTATGTGTGTGGATTGCCGACGTGGCGGCTTAATTGTAGCACATTTCAGGAACACTGTCTCGGAGTATTAACCTCTAGAGACACTACTATCATCCTCCTCATGCAGCTGAAGTACGGGTACCACGGCGACCACACAGAAATCACCTCGCTGCAACTCAGTGCGGACTAAGCCATTTACGCCAGATTATATATCGGAAACAGATCATGAACGGTAAACGTACGTAGAGTTAGCCTGTAGCCTTGTGCACCCTACGCAGACCGATGATGTCCAGAACTCTTTCGTTATGGCTATCATTACCAAACCAATATAACCATAGCTAGCCCGTCCACACTTCATGCCACCGAATGACTCTGTTCAGCCTCCAAAAGCACCTTTTCCTCCCAATCAAATCATCTTAGGAAAACTACAATTCACATAGGCGTTGAAAGTCGGTAGAATGAAACACCTGGTTTCAGCTGGATAACCGAAAGGATAAATGTTTACATAATGTAGGGATCAATGCGGAATCTTACTTGTGAGATGTGCCGTAAAGTAAAATGTTCAGTGAGTTGTTAGCACAATATCAATAATAAAGATTAGTATGATTTACATACGCATGCGGTTGTGCGTTCCCAAAGTAAATACACACACAAAGTTCTCGGATAAATTCTATCATTTCTACCTACTAGCCATTACTTCGGATCGAAAATGTAATCTATAAACTGCGCCCCGTCAGGATTTATGAGATTTTTAGATCTAGATTTCCGCGGATAAGTAAATATACAAATAATTACGTACATAGTTACATGATTATTTACACGGCCAATAGTAGTATATAATTGGTCCTAAACAATGAGATACATGTAATTGAAACTTGTAGGTGGGTGTTCCCAATTTATATAACGGACAGTAATTAAATAAAATGAAATATCAAGTGGCCTAGCGGTTACGCCAGTCCCTTTCTATGAATGAGTAATTACATGATGATCCGAATCACACTACAGTATTTGTTAGCGGTTTTAATTATGTATACAAGCATGCTAAAAGGTAAACTTAGTATTTTGGGTCCTCTGCTATGGTCCTCAGCGCCAGCGCCAACCCCGGTCTGCCTTCTGTCACCACACTCGCGATTTCGGAATTTCAACACGACCTTCGCCGACCCGAGAACCGACACGATCACCCCTAGAACACCTGCGGCGTAAATCTCGAAAGGAAAATCTAATTTTAACAACAAACAAACAAATGTATACGTATCCGTCTCTCTTCCCGGTTCAAAAGTCTTTTCGCGAGCGGGTCTCGAAACTGACCCTAGGCCCACCCGAAGCCGACTATCGTAAGGTAATCGATTATCACTTTAACACATTAGATTAATTCTAACAACCCTCGCGGCCGCGTAAAACTCCGTACCGACCGACCCCCATCTGTCGATCCCGAAAGCTCGAACCCGACTGTCTGGAGAAACCGTTCACAAACACCGACCCGCCCCTGGCGTCTCCACCCCTAGGAATTTCTCGGAATTCATATTTTTTTATCAGTTGGTTATATGTGGATCATCACAAACTTTAGTTCGCTATTTATAGCTAATATTGCCATTACTGTAAAAAATACATTTAAATATTACAAATGTTACCAATGTTCGTATTAATGAGAATAATAATGATTTTATTATATTAGTATTGTACTAACCACCAGGTATGCCGTAAAACATATCACAAAAACAAATACAGTAATTATCATCATCATCATAATCGTGTGGCTACGATAGTGGGAATTTTGCTACTGCTGTCTGTCTTCGCGTGTACTCGTACTTCTCCAGTCGCGAATGCCAAGTTCTCTTACATCTTTTTCAATATTGTCGCCCCATCTCCTTTGAGATCTCCTCGCGGGGTGGTGACGTTCCTCAGGGTTGGCGGTACAGTGCCTTCAGTGTAGTCTCGGTAGTGTACCCGTTCTGCTCAGCGTCATCGGGGATCTTTAGTAAACACTCAATTAGTATTTGCGGGTTGTCGTGTAGAACTTACGGTTCCTGATTCCGCCCATTTTGAATGACAACTTTGTTATCTTATTTAACCATGATTATTTTGTAAATTGAGTTGAAACACTTTGTTTTCGGGAATATCTTCCCATTATCAATAATACAATTCAACTAAAATTATAGAACCATAAAAAAGCAATAAAAAACTTCAGTCTCCGGAATGACTGAACATGGAGGGCCATTCCTTTGACAATAATAATTTAGAACAAAGGACAAAAGTTAAACATGTTGGAGAATTTAGAATTTTTTAATGATAAACATCAAAATACCGCCCATTGCATCCCTTCTCCTATCCAATTTAACTTCTTAGAAACTCTTTAGAATCGATTTTGAACATTTTTAATTATTTTTTAAAGCAGAGTTACGTTTCTTATTATTATATTAAAATTAGAAAACAAATTTATAATTCTTCATTTTGTTTAGCTTTATCTTCTGAAAATGGTTTTACGAGTATTGCATCCGACAAATAACGCAACGCTGCGGAACTCCATCGAGCGTTACCGTACGTTTGCAATTCATTTACATTTTTATCATTTAATAATAGTCGTATCAATAATTGAGAAAATTCCCGTTTATTAATATATCTACATTTTAAAGTGCATTTTGCAAAAAAACTTTTCCCGAGTGTCACAAGCTCGCCGTCTCTGGTGTTCAGTGTTGCGAAACTTCGTGAATATTTACGCAAAGAACGTACTAGCATGTTTTAACCAAATTTACAATAAGTAATTAATAACGCTTTAGTGAAATACTCGAGCACTTTACAACCATCAGAGAAAAAATTTACATTGATTCTTGACGTTATAATTAACTGTTCAACTCTACGTCACAAATATATAATTGTTAAAGTTGTGTAATTATCTCTATAAAGCTGAATAGCTAAATGTTTTCACATGTGAACTGATTCGCCAGTAACCCGTACGGCAGTTCGGCCTCTCATCGCGTATTGAGAACCCTTCTCCCCTCTCGGACCGAGCGGCATGCGCGAGTACAGCCCGATGCGGGTGACGGAATAATGGAGCGATGGAGCGGCTGTCGGAGCAACATCTAAACTTTTTCCTACTATTTCCATCGACCGAGTTCCATAGTATTAAAAATAATAGTATTTTGTACATCGCGCGCTCGCCCCGGTCGCCCCGGTCTCCCCGGTCGCGAGGTCAGGCGCAGATGTAATTTTAGCAAATATACTCAAAAATATTACCCATCATTTTTATTTGTTAATCACAATAGATATGATAAAATAATTAGTATGCAAAAAGACCGGAACAAAATATATCGCACGGTTCAGAAATTAGAGCACTTTGAGATACAATTACTATTTTTTCGTCAGTTTTAAATCAAAATAATATCTTCATGCGTCGCTCAAGTAAATGACGCGCGCGTGCGCACCGCGAACAAAACTCCGGTGAAGTTTGAGAATGGCCCAATAAGAAGCTACAGAAGAGAAAAATGAACACACCGATGACAGTTTATTTTACAAATATAGCATTGAATAATTAATAAAAAATAAGCGCAGTTAGGTGTGAGAAAATGGCACTCGCAGGAGATCATTTCAGTTATCGTAAATATTTCTCTATTATAATTATAAATTTGATTAATAAAATAAACGTCAAAACGATGGCTTCTGTCATCTGTGGTGAAGCCGATATTGTGCTACTTTGAAACCTATTATATAACGATATAGTTATAATTGTATGAAACTGATTCATTTCATTCTGGCATCTCTTAGCGTGTCAAATGTATTTGGGATTCATAGAATAATAGATCTATCAATTATAAAAATCTACAAAATGCAAGTTCAAAATTTGTCGAAAACGTATTCGGTTTTTTTTTGTTTCTTCTTTATTACATATATATTCATTTTTTTTTTTTTTTCTAACTGCATGCCAGTTTTACGGCAAGGATTGCCTTTTACATAGTTAAACGTTTTTCTTTTTTATAAATAAAATATAACAAGAGGAAAAAATAAATAAGGAGATGTTGGGAGAATTTCTTCGAAAGATATAAAAAGTAAAACGTATGTAAATATATATAAATATAATAAAAACATATAAAGATAAAAATTAATCTTTCGAAAAGCTAAACAGACCGAGTCCACGGTATTTTATGGGTGGATACCTGAATATACTCGTAATAGTATAATATAACAAGGAAATATAAAATTAGATAAGAATGTTCTCTTACTTTGTATTTTAAGGTGGTCACTAGGGTGGCCTCACGTTTACTAGATCTTTATTGATTTTGTTAATTATTCTTGGCACAACACATTCTCTCGTTCTCTCTCCGTACAGTGAGTGTACACATTGTTCGCCATCGGCGCTCTCGCGCCTCAACCCGACGCGCGCAGGGACAAAGTACTAAATTACGACGACATAAATATAAAATATGATTTTCTATCATATTCCGATCAAAAATGCTTGCGAGGAAACTAATTAATAATTATGTTTCAGAAAAATACCTAATTAGAGTTAATTGAGGTCAGGTGCTCATAGTATTCAAATTTAAAAAAAAACAATTTCATATATATTTATGTATTTTTAGTTAGTGAGAAAGGTACAAAATATACAATTTTGATTAAAATATTGTTGTATAGTCTCCTGATCACCATTACCTTTATCCTCACCACCACAGAAAGTAGGTAGTCTTAGCATGCTTAATACAACTTCATTGAATTTTGTTTTATTTTTTAGGTTTTTTGCGCATATTTGTCACAACAGGGTCCGAGGATACCAGCATCCAGTTACATCACACGATATGAGAAATAAATATCAGCCCCTCTTTCTTTTACTCCAAGTCGCATCATTATATAATCTTCTTTTGTCAACTCAAGATCCACTATAAACTTCTTCAGGGCTGTAGTCTTATAGTAGCAGAAGATAATGTATCATGCAACACTTCATTTTTTTTTTAATCTGTTGGGCGTAGATTGGATGGCTAATTTCACAACTTCGGCTATATAATCTTCGTTATATAATCTTCTTTTGTCAACTCAAGATCCACTATAAACTTCTTCAGGGCTGTAGTCTTATAGTAGCAGAGGATAATGTATCATGCAACACTTCATTTTTTTTTAATCTGTTGGGCGTAGATTGGATGGCTAATTTCACAACTAACGGCTACAATCCTATTGCCTGATTTCACCAAGCTAGATTCTGCAGCCAAGCAAAGTTTTTCTGAATTGATATCTGATACAATTGATTGCACATTTCCTTGTTTACTGCGTCCAGAACTCTCTTGAAACAATTTTCTTGGCCTGCCTCGCCTCGTTAGCTCTGAACGCTTTGGTGTTGATGACGAAAGCTGTGATGACTGTCTCTCCGGGAGTTTCAAGACTCCATCGAGCCATTTCATATGCTTGTTATTAAAACGCTCGTACGTATAATTACAACCGAGCCATTTCTTCAAAAGCTTCGTGACAAACCCTTAGACTATAAGTTTTATTTGTTTTATACAATGTTCACTAATACCAAACATGTCCAATATATACTTTAATAATTGTTCAATATTACACTTTAATGATGATAACTTGTAAAACTGTTCATTTTTTAACACTATAGTTATTTTCTATTAATCTTCATTTCCTTTAGAGCGGGGTCGACTACCTGAAAAGAATACGCTCAATTTAATAAAGGGGGAAACAAGAGGACCTGTATTTTACATTATTTTATTAGTAATAAGATATTTTATCGAACTAGTAAAAAAGTGGGTTAAATTTTCGGCACTTTTTTTATAACTCTAGGCTAAAGTTAACATTTCAATATTTTTTTTAAACAAAAATAGTATTTCATAAAACATATATTATATTTATACTACGTACAACTGTTATGTTAACAATAATTTTAGATTAAAGAACATACCTGATGCTTCAATATCCATGTTGAAAACCTTGAGAATTTTAATTGAGGAAAATAGGACGAGCGTAGCTACCGCGTCAACAATTCAGGCGCAACTGACAGGTATTGGCCGTGCGACAGATAACTCAACTTTGCGCGCATGCGCAGACTATTGTGTTAACAAAATATAATTTTACGATTCGTCGTGGACTAATTTATAGAGAACGTTTTGAAGGTATTTGTGATTATTTTGAAGAAAATATTATTTTCTATTTTTGGTGCCGTAATTCGGCCTTTTTTCAGTATCATCGGTAAATACCAAATATATTTCCATTATTCATCAACTCTCAGATCAGAATATTATAGGTGTGGCTTGCGATCGCTGCGGCGGTCTCTCTATCGGTCAGCCCGCAGGACGACCTGTGAAACAACGAGTAATTAGTAAGAAAGATACAACAAACTTGGCCAACGTGCGCTGTCTCATTGATCACGGTCCCGTTAATGCACGTTGTGCGCTAAAAAATTGGAATAATTTATAGGACAATATGCTGAAACACAAGCACCCGAGGGCCGGTGAGTGATTAATGAAATTAATTAAAATGGTTAAGGAGTGCCCCACGGGCGCGGGCGCGGGCGCGGGCAGTCCGCCTGACAAAATGAATTTCCCTCGGGGGCGGCTCGCGGGCCTGGAAGACAGATCGATACATTACCATCGCAAGCATCAAACGACCGATCGATATCACCAGATACACCAAACCTATTTATAAAGAAAGTTTAGCAGGCTCATGGGATGCATTTTCTTTGAGTTATCAGTATTAGATTGTATTTTGACGCATATTGGTCACTTTTATTTACAACATAACATAACAACATAACATTAACAACAGACAGCCCTGAAGATCTACGGATTTTAATCGAACCGAGTGCTGCGAGCCGCAGAAATGATCCAGAGTCACCAGTCCAGTCAATTTTTTTTTTATTGCTCACTCCTCTTCATTTATTTGTTGAGTCGTTAATAAGTTATTGGAAATGATTCGCCTACCTAGTCATCCAAAATCTAACAAATCGAAAATTGCTGTGTTTTTTGTGTTGCAAGTGCATATTATCGATATTAATAATTTTTGTTTTTTTCATGAACGTGTCAATATTACGGGAGACAAAAAATCAATGTTACTATTGAAAGAATAAAACTATGCAGTACTTAATATTCTTATTCGTATATACATAGAATACATATAAAGGGGGCTCTTCCATTTTGCATTGAGGTCCAATTTAGCACAACTCTCTACAACCGTAAGTGAGATATTTTTAATAATTTTAAGTTTTTTAAGAAAATTTTCCGCAGAACGTTTAGCATTTCTGCTGACTTATTCCGCGCTCAACCTCGGCTGGTATCGCGCGCAGTCCGGGCGCGCTACACGTTAGATCATTAAAAACACGACGCTCGGACCGCTGATGAACCCGGAATAAACCAGCTTCTTTAATAATTTCAACAGAATGACTGTTTGTTCCCACGCAAGCGGCTTTAACACAACACGTAGGGAAATTATGAATATGCCACATCACTTTTGTCCTTAGATGAATTTATTTTGTGGGCTCACATAGTGTAGATGAATCTAAATGTTGGTTTTGAAATGAAGTGTCACTTAAAACGCCGCTCGATAAAGCAAAAAGTATAAAATGTTTTCATCTTTTAAAGTTTCCCGATCGTTTTAATCGAAGCTTAAACTTTTGACGACAACTTTCGAAGAACCGTTTCGCATATTCAAGTTTTCCCGCGCGATGCTCTCCGCCCGTTCTGACCGCGATGCGCCGGCGCCAGATGAGACCGATGTCAGATGAGCAGCCTCCGCCGCTAGCACTTCTGATGTTATTTCGAACTTAATAACTAATAAAGTGTTTGTCTACTTGTCATACAACTATATATTGTACATACGTAATACAACTAATGTCTAAAAATGTTTTTGGGTTTTCACGACCGTTCAGAATCTTTCGTGTACAGTTTTCTGGCCTAATCTGCCGTGTATATCTGAACTTTCTTAACAACGTTTCGGATCCCATTGCAGAGTCCATCATCAGAGCTGATGTGATGTGTGGTTGTAAATCATACCGATCCTTCTAATCTTAGCGCTAACTTACCTTATCTCGTATATTTACTGTGCCAAAAATACGAGTTACCCTTAAAGGTGTTGTTAATATACAATGGGTAATATGTACAAATCTTTGAGAACCGATCGTAGAGCAGTGTGCTTAGACGCCAGATTCAGAAATCAGAATCAGATCTGGAGACACGATTTTAAATCTCAGGCAGGCCTTGAAAAAAAATCCGAGACACAAACCATTTAATTTAATAAAATATCCGTGTCTGCCGCTAGGCGATGTCAGTGTTGTGTATCACGGTATTTTTTAATATTGAAAAATAGGTTTTTCGGAAACACTGGCCACTATCTAGCAAAAGCATTCGACTAACCAGATGTTTCCTGCTAATACATTATTTATTTCACGAACACCATCGTGCGCTCATCATGCCGCGAATAAGGGAACTACAGAAAGAAGAATGTACTCGTATTGCATTCTTAGTTCCCTTTGCTTATTTCGCCTGAAATGGGTGTAAGATTTCGGCAATGATTTTCTGGATGTAACTATTTAAAAAATATTTCTTCGCTTTTCGAAAACGAAATTTCAAAAGCGGTACAAAATAAAGCTGTTCCAATTTAAGTTGGCAAACTATCAAATTATTCCAACCACGTGAATGGGAAAAACTCTCCCCGGCCGAGATAATTATACCGATTGACCCAATTCTAGCTCGCACCCCTAACCCCACTTCTCGTCCTTCCTAGCCGTGTGAAGTTAATTGCAGTGTATTTTGGTGACATCATTACCGCCAACCGATGTCACTCGAGAGATACTAAAATATAATCCACGTATATTTCACGAAACAGATTAATATTCATATTATACACCCTATCAAAAATATGATGAAAAATTTTGTCAATTTAAATTTGTATAGATATTTTGGACAATTTAAATAATTTCCGTATATTTATGTACTTGTACACGATGTAATGGTATATTACCTTTACAGTACAATTATATAGTATATTCTACCTTTACAATACAATTACAAAAAGACAATATTTAAAATTTTGAAAATCGCAACTACATTTGTACAGTAATTGAGATATTAAAAACATTTGACATACGCGATATACACTCCAATGCATTGATACAATTATTTGTCAAAAAGATTAATCGTAATAGCATAATATAATATATTAAGCAGCCTTACGTCCCTCTGCCATTCGCGCGTGTCGCGTAATAATTCAATTATACACCAATATTTTAATAATGGTGATTATGTTTATTATTAGTTTATTTAAAAGATTAATCGTAATAGCATAATATAATATATTAAGCAGCCTTACGTCCCTCTGCCATTCGCGCGTGTCGCGTAATAATTAAATTATACACCAATATTTCAATAATGGTGATTATGCTTATTATTAGTTTATTTAAAAGTAAAATAAACATTTTTTTTATTGAGCAGAATACAGTCCAACTAAATAACCGTTTGAATTTTACTGGACGCAACTATCTGGCAGTTTACTTCCCTATCGCTCGGGGCACACCGGTTGAGAACCACTGAGTTTGGACGGATATTGGAACTGAAAGATTTATTATATCTGTTATTATATGTTTATAAGAATAATACTAATTATGATAATATTCATACTCGGTCGCCGAAGTTAACTCGTCCGCCATTTACCATTTCATTTTGGAATTAAAATCACCTCTGTAACAACACTGTATATCGGTTTCTACAAATGTTGATAGGTAGATGGAGAGTGAGCCATCTTGGGCAATATACAGTGTTGTAACAGAGATGGTTTCAATTATTGATTGCTTCATTCCTTTAAATTCAACCACAAAAAATTGCTATTCCATTACCTTATACCTTTCCCTATCTTCAGGCACTTTCGAAAACTATTTCTGTGGAACATTTATAACGAAGACAGTTTTAATACATTTTCAATTTAGTTGATCAATGTGTAATGTAATATATTTTTTTGAACTTGCAAAATTATTAAAACCAATGTATTTTTGATGAGTTTTACGCATGCAGTATTCGAATCGAATGATAAGAATCGTAAGAAAATGGTTATTTCAGTGGAGCGATAATAATTTTAAGATTTGTGTTCGAAAATTCAAGGAATAATTAGTATCATTAGTTGGTTATAATTGTTGCAACATAAAGGTATTCCGAAATTATGAAAATTCCGATGAAGGCATAGCAAATTGAATAGCAATAGAGAAGTTTAATTCCAAGACTTGGAGGAAACATTAGATAAAACAACGGATAAGTGGGTTCTGTAACTGGGGCTGTACAGCTCCAGATGTACAAGTGGCCGGAGAATCTTCAATTTAATTACAAGAGTCGAAGAAATTACAAAATACAAAGTTAAATCTATCCTGAGACAAAAAGTGTTAATCTCTCGAGTCCCGAGGATCCGTTCAACGGAATTCGGTGGGTATTATTGAAAGTACAAAATTGGTTACATTCCCAAACCAATCAGATTCGAGACTCAAATTGAATATTTAAATTGAGAGTTACGGCGCCTCGGAATTATGAAATATTACATTTGGGGCTGTTTGCACAAATCTTCTTGGACTATTTCAACAAGGCCTTCCTTCGGGGCTTTAATGGCTTCCCCAAGATGTTTTATGACATTATCTGAACAAGATTTATAGTACCAAATCGTGACAGTCATAATATTCAATTCTCAACTCAGACTTTCATTATATCTCACATTTTTATTTAAATTCTTTTATATTGATTAAAAGATATGTGGGTTATGGAGGAAGGGGAAAATTTTATCAGAGTACGATTGCACAGATGTGTAAGGTTGTATATTTTTAGCCTATCTATAGGATATATGGCGTAGTGGTACGTGTGTGAAAGAATTTGTTGTAGAAATGCACTGCGTATATTGTGTATTCGAATGTTTTTCTCTTACTATTTTTTTTACCTTTTTCTCTTGATATGTTATCCCGAAGTTTTTAATACTTTTTTAACGTTTTACATACAAATTTTAATACAAATTTATTTAGTTTAATGATATAATTACATTAAAAAAATATTTACTTAAGTACATGAAAAACTGTTTTCATTAATTAACAAAAAATAACATTTCCTAATCTCGAAATCATAAAAATCGAATCCCGAAATACTGTATTGGGATTTTGGAGTGTCACTGAGCCTAATTGTATGTGTACCACTCCGTAGTTATGGCAAGTTCGTGTATTTAGTACGGATAATGCTGGATCTCAAATCAGGACAGATTTCTAACCGTTTATCCTGGAGTAATTAGGAAAATTTGAGGCCTTTTTTAAGTTGAGTTTGTCATCTCCGTCCCCCCTTCCTCCCACCACCGCACAAACAACCAGATCCACCGTTCCATGCTTCTCTTCACTTCTCCGTTCTCAATGCTTAGCTCTCCTAATTTAGCCAATCGTGTTTTAATAATAAGATAACAAACAAGAATTACAGGAATATTCTTCAGCGTTTAATTTATTTAATGGTTTAACGATTCTCCATATTTTTACGACAGTTAAAAACTGATTTATTGGAGGGCTAAACTGTCATAAATAAATTTGAACCTAAATAGTACGCTTTCTTCAATAACAAATATTTATTCGACTCAAAAATAGTATATACTAATTAAATGCATCAATTAGAAAGATATACATACATATAAACTCAATTTATCGAAAAAAAAATTTAGCTCCCGCCAGAATTTGAACCAGAATCTCTTCCTATCCTAAAATTTATCGGTTTAAAATCATTAGTAACAACAAGAAAAAAAAAATATTTGCAATGCGGTTGTGCCAGTAACTACTCCAAGTCTGACTGTAGAAGAAAATGGTTTTATCTATTTATTTAGCAATTCTTCATCCAGTAAGTTTTACGCTCTAAGTACAATTTCAAATCACTGGATGATATTTTGATCCTTACAACAAAATTGTTAAATTTCATATCTGCACGCAGATTAAATGACGTGCGATGGCTAAATCGTCAAACAGCCTTTCAAAGATTCGTAGAGTGTATTGATGAGGTTAAGCTTTTTTAAGAAAATCATTGAAAACTGTGCCTTTCAAAATTAATGTTTTTTACCCATTTGTGCTTACATTAAATAATAAACTGCAAAGGGTCAACAAAACAATTATTGTCGTGTTTTGAAACAAAATTAGATGTATTCAATCGTGACGTGGTATCCAACAAATTTAAATATTTTCTGAAGACGAAAAACCTGATAAAATTCAATTGAACCAATAAAGAACGTGTTTTCTTCAAGATTCAAATAATACAGAACATTTAAAGAGATGTCACAACGTATTTTATATCCAGACCGGCAGATACCCTAAATTTAGAGATTTTCGAGTCGCTGAATCTTGAAGATATAGAAATAAAATTAATTGAACTCCAATCAAGTTTGACTTTTTGATTTGAGAAATGACTTAGAAATAATTGAAAATGATCAATTATCGAATATAATTAAAAAGAATATAGAAGAAGAAATAATAAGAACTTGGAACACCATTCCAGAACACTTGAGCTGTTTAAAAAAACTACTGACGGCCATATAATCAATTTTCTCTTCCACATATGTTTGTGAGTCATTATTCTTCCAAATGAATTTTATAAAATGTAGTACAAGAAGTATATTGACCGATAAATCCAGTCCAATCCAGATAAAAGTGAAGAAATATGAACCGGATATAAGTATTTGCCATCGAATATACAGTAACAAAAATCTCCTTAATTCTAATAACTTTATTTTTTAAGTTTATTTTTTTAACGTTTTTAATAAAATTTTGAAATTCTATTTTTTCATTTTTCCCCTAATAAAAATTGCTTGTAAGAGTGAATGAACCCATTCTATCTTATCGGATCATACTGTTAAATGCTGACACGGTCTTTGCGTAATGTTTTTAAGTAAAAAAAAACTAATTATACCATAATTGCTAATTGTAGTTATTTAAATAAATAAATAAATAAATTTTAAATAAATTTTTTAAAACCGCTCGGCACGTAAGTCGATATATATTATTTGGGGATTTTAGACAAGCGCATGTAAAATGGTTCGCCACCACTGTCCTAGGAGATTGTAGCTCGCGGCGGGCGGTACAGGATCGAGCGATGAAAATCTCACTTCTTGTACTTTTAAAAATCGTGATTTAATTGCAGAGACGATGCGAATACTTTACTAAGAAGATCGTACTTGCAACAGTGCAAACAGTAAAAGAAGTACCTCCCTAACATAATTTAAGCGTGATTTGGAACATGAGGATTCTATGGGCATGAGCCCCCAGCCAATAATATGAATGCACCATCTTCGCCCGATGTACTACTCGAGGCCAAGCATCATTATCCTGAAAGTGTTATGAGCTATTGCTCTCATTTCAGTTTCGCATAGCAATGTAGCAAATGGTAGTGAATTTAATTTTACTATTATTTCTGAACTGAGATAACTCTCGTGAATTTAATAGTTTTTTAAATGTTTTCGACAACATTTATACTTTTCAATACCTTTGTGACCAAGCATGCAGTCTCTTATTTATAAAAAATAAACTAATGCATAACAAAATCAACGGAAGTATAACATAGTAAATTATAGAATCATAGATAAGAAATAAATAATAACTATTAAGTAAAACATTAAATTTGTGCAATAATAAACTTGTAAATTTTCACATTACAAAAGATGTCCCAAAATTAACGCAAGATTTAAATTAAATAGAAAACACAGTTTTTAGACATCAGATTTTTATTGAATCATAAAGTACATGGAATAGAGTTATTTATGGAATAACATATCGGGCAAATGGCCTCCACGGCTTTGCTGGCACATACGCACTCTTTCCATGACCATTTTGCATAATTGCTGACTGGCTTGTTTTTGGACGACCAGTGTGTTTAGCGTCTCCAACTGATCCAGCCTCTCTAAATTTTTCAATTAATCTCTTCACAGTTGATGAACTTAAAACACTATTCTGACCATATTTTGTATTAAATTTTTGAATTGCGGCCGCCAAACTTTCATTATTTTTTAGATATTGTTCAATGATGAAAACACGTTGTTGTATCGTATAACGCCCCATTTTTACTAACCGTAAACTCTCAGCTATCAATTTATTTTCAGGGTTGCCAACAATTTACTGCAGAAATAGCGGCAAATTCAAATCTTGCGTTATTTTTGGGACATCCTGTATAAATAATAAATTATCGATCAAAGAATTTTATCAGTACTTCGCCGATCGAATTTTGATGCTTTATTTGCTGCTAAATTTAAGGTGTTCGAGGTGAAAGGTTCAAATCCAACCTTATAAATGAAGTTTAGCTATTTTCACATTCGCGCGAAGTTCACGTGAGTGTGGAACGAATAAGGATTTCAAAATATATTAACTGATTATTATTACTGTTTTTGCAAGTCAACATTTCATATCATTTGAAATAGTGTTTAAGTCTGGACTATCTCGCATCGGGCGCGCGGTCCTCGACTCTTCAGTTGTTTAGTCTAGGACTAGGGAGTCTTTAGAAGTTAGTCCTATTTTTTTTGCAAAAGCTGTCTTAGTTTGAAAAGTAATAAGATTGCGGACAGTTGTGTGTTGAGACGGTACATTTTGACAATTGCGTCCAAAACAGCAGTGAATTGGTCATGTAGACGGGAGAGACGGGACACGAGAGAGGAGACACGGAACACGGAACACGGAACACGGTCAATAATTTAATCCGTTTCTCATTCCGGTCACACGGCTAGTTTAATTGGCTCTGCGGAGAAATTTCGTTAATTTGATCGTAAACACTGTTTAAGCAGTGCGCTTAAACAGTGACGCTACCGCGGCAAGTTATATTATATTCCCGATACTGTCGCCGTTCGCCGTTCTCGCTGATCAGTTCGCTAGTTATCACTTTTCTCTTCTCCTATAAAACCGGTCGTCTGTTGCGTCGATCAAATCTGTGATCCGTGAAGCGTTGTAATAAATGTGAATACTTCGTAATAATTGGTTGTTTTTTATTATTGAAAAAATTATATCCTGTTCCAGGAAAACGGAACGGAAACATTCCAATGTCTATGTTTATATATCCCTCCATTTCTCACCCGACTGTGCCTGAGCTCATTTATGGTATATATTAGTCATTGTGTGATCATCCTTCATCGGTCCAAATCGACTTATCCACGCGGTTAATATAAATCAATATGTTTAGATTAATAACCACGACGATGACGCTGTAAACATTTATAATATTTTTTCAATTTAATCTTACTTTTTTTCCATTTATTCTTAATTATGTATTTATAATTAATTTGCATTGTTTGAGTGCGATTAATTTATTATAAATGCGTGAATGCAGCTGGAGCAGGTTGGACAGTTGAGACTAGACTATTCACTTACAGTTGATAGACGTTTATTGCCGATTGATCCACAATTGCAGATAAAATATATGCAGTGAAAACATACGCTGGAGAAATAATGGAAGCCGGCTGAGGGAGAAGTCATGCGATCAGAACTACGGAACGGAACTAACGGAGTGACGCGTTGTATTGTTGTCTGTTGTGATTTTAAATTTGATGAGAGCTCCATTTTGCATCTATGTAGATATTGCAAGGTGTGTTCAGATTGTGGACCTTCGCAACCCAAAATATCAACTACGACAAAAAACTACCAATGGCAAAATAACCGTGAGGAAGATGTGTCATCAGCTGACGGCCACGAACACTTCTGAGTGCATTTTACTTCTTAGCCAATTGTTAATGGTATCAGTTGTATTATCATTAACGTGCAATATATATTTTTCCTCACTGATGGACTGTGAAGTGATCAACTATGATCGTGACTGATTATGATATTTGTGTTTGATAGTAACGATGACTTGTAACTGATAAGCAGCGAGCAATCAGCGGTCCACCAGAAACTAAACCTCCAACAGTTAAATCTCAGTTACCAATCATCGTTACAATCTAACACAAATCGCAGTTACGATACCAGTTTGACTCAATATTCTACCTGTTAGTATAGTTTTGGATTTATTTGCTTCGTTCCGTCTGACAACTTTTTCATACCGCTTTTAAGTTGCATATATTTTTTCTTAAAAATATTTTCACGAATAGCAAAATATAAATTTCACTTCAAATTATATATTAAAAATTTAACAGGGAATTATTTAAAGAGATGTATGCATTAAAACAAATTCATACAACGTTCCATACAACGAATTCATTGTACATTACACTAACAAAAAATTATCTTGAAATAAATATGTGTTTGTTCAATAAAGAAAACCTAACCTAACCTAACCTTGCTAAATTTTTATTATTTTAGTGCACAAATAATTCGTTTTAAGTAACAAAGTGTTTATTTTAATGAACGTATTAACATTTCCTTTATATAAATAATGGTCATAACACGACCGGTCCATTGAAAAAAACTTTTTATTACTGTGATACTTTATTACTGAAATACATTTAAAGCTATTGAAGTTTTATTGGAAAATGTATATTTTTTAAATAAAATATTTACGTATTGAATTATTTATTAACTTTGTTTTTAAACCTCTTTTAGGAGTTAATTATACACCAACAGGTTTCGGAAAATATATTTTCCTTCATTAGGATATCAAAAAAACTAACTAAAACCGTATGTCAAATTGTTTTAATATTTTCAAATTTAATTAAAAAAAAAAAATTAAAAAACTATATCGATATATAATTAAATATTAAAATGAATAACCAGCGTAAAGTTCGCGTTAAATATTAAAAATAAAATATTCACAAATCGACAAAATCTGTCAATCACATTTTTTATATTGTTAATAGAAACACATATAACATATATAGCAGAACCAACCGGAACATGATAAATGTATGATTAGTATACAAATCTCACCTTTCATCAAGCGACGAAGAAGGGAGTCAGGGCACGAAGGACCCAGTCATAATCTGAAAACAAACAAATCTATAAAAACTGAGTGAAACAACAAACGCTAGGAACCTAGTCAAAGCGAACAATGCCCATCCCATCCGCATTCAGCCCACCCATCCGATTAGTCTAAGTGAAGATCGAACCGTAAGCTCTCCGGGATAACTGTACAATTCATCCGGATTCCCGCCATTAGCGATAATTGCCGTCCTCTTAGTGCAATTAGTTCGTGCCCACAAACCGTTTAATCCACAAATCAGTCTCCCTCAAATATTCCCATAACCCGTCACCCCGTTTCCTCCGCCGCCGCCGGCCGGACGATCGCTCTGGCTGTGACCCCTTCGACCCTGACTAACCGCAGAGAGACCTCGGGGAAACCTCCAGTGATATTGTTGGACAAACACGCGGGATGGTTCATTCGTTATATTTTAATGGGCAAAAACTTCGACATGTAAGTGCACCTGGACTCAAATAGATTTCAATTAAATATTTGACATTTTACGATTAATGTATCGGTTTGCCGATTAATGTTTAACTCGTGTGGACGCAGCTTTCTAGAATTCAATACGATTGTTTATATCATAAAAAAAATTATTTAATTCAATTTTCTAGAAATAATTAAATGCAAAATTCTTTATATTCAAGTCTAGTTCAGCTTGCAGTTTTTTTGCTTTCTACAGACTAGTCGTTCGCGACTATTCCAGGTCATTAATGAAATTTTAAAGATTAGATTTGGTAGTTTCTAGCTGGTTATTTTTTTCAGTACATTACAGTTACGGTAGTTAGGTAGGAAGAACTTCATCGATAAAGCTCATCCTCACAATTTCATTGCTACCCCGTCTCCTTTCAGAGTTGAGCGGTTGCGGTTCGAAGCGGTCTTAGTTGAAATACTCTCACGGTGCCTGTGATCAATGCTCGATAATATGAACCATCAGAGTATTCCAAAATCTGTCGAGAATGAGAATTGAAGTACAACATTACAAACACACTGTGACGATCATCTGTACAATTCTCCGTTGCTTAAGTAAATCACAAAAACACTTTTTTATATTCGGCACAAATAATAAGTTTTTTTTACTTAACAGCCATAATCTCTTTAAATGTGATTTTTCTTAAATTTCACATTTCCTAGATAAGCGGTATAAAATCAGCTTTTCTATTTTGCATTGTGGCCCAATGCCTTTTTCCAATTTTTAATTGGTGCCCAATCTTTCCCCGCCCTTTCACTTCTCATTTACCCCAACCTTCTTTTCCACTTTATGGGCACCCATCTGACATGCTGCATGTGTTTACACATCACTTTAGTTTTCAGGTCAATTTCACTAGGATATGTTCAAGGTCGCTTAAATATTATTCGTTACCTCTAATGAAGACTGTCGTTCCCTTCATGATGTGTCATGACTGTTTCCGTTAATATTTATATCTTTATTCTGCCATTGGAGATTTCTTAAAATATCTTCATGAGTTTGAATGAAAAATTTTGGAAAATATTATATTTTCCTCTCGTAATTCACTGTTAATTGTAAATGTACTCGAATTATCTTGCAGTTTGATCGTGCCACAATCGCCCAGAGTCTATAGAGTCAAACGCCTTTTCAGCATTTATAAAAACGAGAAAGAGTGAAAGGTTAATCCGTTTCTTTGAGTTGATTATCTGAAATTTCACTCAACTAAGTCTAAAACTAATGCGAACACACAAGTAAGTTATAATCAGGAATCATGGCCGAATACATGCAGCATTATATGCAATATATATATTATTTATAGTATTAATCTACATGTTGCATTTGTTTGTAGCTCAAATAGAGTGTAAAGGTTCTATTATAAGTATATATATTATGCTTTGAAGAATATACCTATATATTTTATTATTAATATTATTATTGTTGTTGGATATTCTCACTCAATTAGCCATAGATTATTAACCGTGTATTATTTATTATCATCTTACACGCGATAAATTATATGATGTGACATTTCGAAAATACGCGCCAAGACCGAGGGCGCCATCTACCGACGCGAGAAGGCGCGGCCGGTGCAGCGAGAGGTCGGAGGAAGGTAGAGGGGGACTTCGTGGCGAGCGCCCGGGCTGAGCGGTGTGTTTCGCAAGCGCCAAGCAGCGCTCCGCCGAGATTAGAGTATTGGCGAAGGAGATCGAGAAATGTAGGAGAATTTATCGCAACAAGGACTGTGAAACGCGGTGAATACTAAGGATGAGGCCTCGATTCACCCGCTTGATGTATGGATCGTCTAGCTGGGATTCGTATGGAAATTACCGGCGAGCGGCCGTGGTAAACACGTCAAGACATTCCTATTTGGACCTGCTCAAGATGGCGTGCATTCGAAGGTCATCAGTGGCGAGATGGAATACTGATCCGAGCGCACGGCATCCGGAAGACATCCGTGACCCACTACTAATGGATATGGCGAGCATCATGGAAACTGGAATTCTCAAAAGTGTCTCCTCGTCAGTTGGAGAAGTGGCGAACTTTGGTAGAAAAAATTATTCTTTATAGAAGATCTGGAACCCTCTACGTGCTTACAATGTCGAATTTCTCATATTTATAGTGATTAAAGTGTAATTAATGTGTTGAAAACCAGTGTTATTATTGTCTGAGACCTCCCCCACACATCTGAGATAGGCATTCCGACACCAAACCTTATTGACCCACAGACTGAGTAGCTGGTGGCGTGGTGCGCTGGCATCCCATCATCTAGTGACAGCGCACGACGTCACAATATATATATGAATTTTATCAGAGCTGTATCAAAATATAATATTTATAGTATATGCATGTTTCATTGCACACTTTGTATGATTACATACACGATACATACGTGCATCAAATACAAAGCGATATTGACGAAGGCCAAACCATCACCGCGAATATCTAGTCCAGGCGGGGCATAATAAACGCTCCGCGGTCCCCCGCTTGATTTCCCTCGGTAGTTGTACTAATTATATTGGAAGTTGTTTTGTGAAGTTTAAAACGGTCAATAAATCTTGAACCCGCCACGTGGGAGCTTCAACTTTCCGGCTTCCGAACTCGCCTAACTTGTGATATTTTAATTAGAGTTCGAATATTATTATAAACTAATTGAAGGTACACTAATCTGGAGTAGAAAACTCGTCATTAAAACTAAATATCTTGTCTCCGACGATCACCAGCGATTGCTTTGAAATTAAATAATTACTATTTTAGGCTCTACTTAAATAATGAATAGTTTATTAAAATGTGAGTATTTACATCTAAAGTTATACTCTAGATTTGACTTGTTTAAACTATACTTAGATAATATTATAACTATACTTATAATATTATTGTGAACCTCCCGAAAGGAAATAAATATGGTTTTATATTATTAGTAATTCTTGTCTTCAATCTAACCCTGATAAATTCCTTTGACGTTGGCCACAAGTGCTACAATATCAATACTCAACAGAATCACATTCTCAAGCTGGTGACCGGTGACGTCACCACTCCTCCCACAATCCTGAATGGATCGCGGCTAAAAAGTGATGCTTCCATTTCTTCGGGTCGCGCCGTGCGAAACTCATTTTCGTTCCATTTTTCTTCATAATCTTGTGTGTGTGTTGTTTTCCCGAAAACATCCGAGGATACATTCTCGCGGAACGCTAACATTACCTTTTTTGAGGTGAAAAACTCGACATTGAAAAAAATGATCATCAATTATTTTTCATAACTTCGCGAGTCTATAAGAAATAAATTAACTTCCATTAAGGTGACGACCCTATGTTTAGTTTAGTTTTCTTTTATAAACTGATCTCAAATAATGGGTACTGATTTTCTTAAAATCCCGTTCGTAATGGGCGTTGATTATATTATTTAACACAAAATGTTAACGATTTTGAAATAAAATTATGGGTAAATATTAATATTTGAACCATTCATTTATAAAGTAGAATAAAATATTTTATAAAATAGGCTAGGGATTAAACATTTTCAAAACGTGACCTCACTTTTTCATATTTTGTACAAATATCCTTAACTAATTTTGAGCTCTGGTTTCAATAATAAAACATAATTTTTCAATAATTTTAAATGCTATTTTAAAATTGGAAAAAATCCGTCTTCAATGATAAATTATTCATTTTTCCAATATCTTCTTCGAAAATATTTACGGAGATCTTAAAACATTTCTGATGAAATATTATTCCCTTTTAAATGCTTCGTTAGCTATTCAATATTGACACAGTCCGCACCTGAATATTCCGGCTATCAATTATTCTCCTTTGCGGAATCCGTTTTCTTCATCGAGGTACTTTTTCTAACAAGAAGTGCAACACATTGCTGACTAACACTTTCGCTAATTTTTCCAAATACCCTAGTACCGCAAAATTTGTTTTATTATAGTATCAACAGATTTATGCTTTCTGAAAACTTATTTAGAAAACAAACGGTAATAATATACATTTTCTGAGTGTTAAAAAGAATTACCAGACATAAATGAATGGAATCGTTAACCTTTTGTGCCTACAAACTCTGTCCAACTTGATTTGTATAAGGTTTTCAAAATTCAAGAAAAATGACTCCTACAAACAGTATTAGTAAACGTAAAATTTAGAATAAAAACGAAAAATCTTTGTTATTCATACTTCCTTTCTCGATACATTATTACAATACAATATTATTTTGTCCTTTACAAGATTTGATTGTTAAATAATTTAATCTTTAACTGTACACATGAAAATGTCCTCGGATGCGTACGGGGTGTGGAATGTGGTTAGTAGGGTGTGAGGTGGGGGGCGAGTGGTGATGGAGGGTGATGGGTGTAGGGGCGGGGGGGGTACGGGCGTGTGTAACAAAAGTGTGTGCACAGTTTCCCCAGCATGTAGAAGCAGCGATGCTCCGCGAATACTAATTAATATTTATTTAACCCCAACTAGCTCAGTGCGAAGCCTTGTTAAAGTGAACAAGAATTAGGAAATGTTTTAAAATTGTTTCTGTCACGGTTCAAAAATATATTCCGTAATTATTATTAGCAGAGCGTGCCTGCGCATCTACCGAAGTTCTAATATAAACATTTCCGCGCTTTTAATTAAAAAAAAAATTTTTAACATTTCATTAAACGCTGTCAACAGCCCATTCATATTTTTGAAAGAAGACTGTCGTAGAGCACTTACTGTGAAATTTGTACTTGTATATACGAGTATATATCCACAATTCCTATAATATACATATACAAGTCAATAATCTATATTAAAATCAAAAAAAAATTATACTCAACTGTAACACCCAGTTATATGACCTCTTGCCTACTCGTGTACGGTGATATTTGACTATTTTTATTTTGGTGCACTCTTCATATTTCGTAATTCAATATTGAATTAACTTACTTATATAAGTAATTATAACCATAAATAAGAAATAACGCAGTGAACTCCCATCTTACGAGGATAAAAGCGGTTCAATTAGAGTTGCCATCAATCCGTACCTTTCGCAGGGAAAGCCAATAAAGCTCATGTTGGATTCAAAGCAAATTTATGGCCTAATAAATTATTTTGCGAGTCTCTGGCGGCAAAATAAAATTGTGGAAAAATAAGGACATATGTTCATTAAATTATCGTCGAAAGAAGCAAGATGGAATTCGTGAAGTATTAAATAATAATAGGGTTATTCTTCACGAGTTGACTAATTTGGAATCATGTACCATAAGTGTTTATTAGTTATTCTAAGTGTTTCTTAATTCTAAAATTCTTTTTTTTTTGTTTAATAATCTAATCGTGATGTTTGTTTACAATCTTTATTATTATATTTATTTACAGCCGAGTGAGTTCCCGATGTCTTCCAGTCTCAAGTTTTAGTTTATTACTGAAGATGAAGCATTAAGCATCGAAAACGTTTTAATTTTTAATAAAGTATTATAATGAGAAGTAAACAACGTTGTGTTTTATTTAATTCATTTTTCTAAAAGTTAATTTTTGTAAGTTAAATTTTTATAAGTTAAATTTGATATGATTTCAACTAAAATGACAGCAACTTACTATAACAATTACTATTTTTAAATTAGTGTTGATAAAAATCTACTGATTATGTATTCTGAAATGTCCGCCCCGCCACAGCTTTTATATAAATCTTTTTGAATGTCGGGTAACAAACCACTATATTCCGGGATATATATCCCGGTATCGACAAAAAAAATTATTGATTAATTTAATTTTTTTTAAAATACAACAGAAGTACGAACTCGCAACAATATGTTCTCTTATAAAAACTATTGTTTTAATAAAATAAAAATAAAAAAATAAAAATATATATATATATATTATTCGTTACCCAGTTCGTTCGTACTCGTGTGTCACATCAATATTATTACTATTTTCAAACTAAGCTAAATGCTTGTACTATAAAAATAAGACTAACTTGCTGATGTCCTGGAACGAGGCGTGAATCCCCGACCACTATACCACTGGGCCAGCGTCTTAACCACTACTCCGACAAGCTACTCGAGGGATGTGCTTAAGTCATGACGTCATAAGGGACCTACGCCTGAAAATGGGAAATGGTTTATAAAAGTAATATAATGTACAACGATTACAATTTCAAGTTATTTTTGTCTTTCTTTTACCATTAGAGATACTTTGGGTAAGGTGACAGAGAGGATTAAGGGTCTGAATGACTTTACATCCGTTGGATAAACACTTATCCGGCACAAAACTTGTATTTGCATAATAGGCGCAATGGGGACAAGCTTCCAGCGGGTGAGAAATGTACTCTGGCAACACTTATTAAAGTATTTTTTATTTTTTATTTTAGTTTTATTAACCACAATTGAGTTTAAAAAACATCTACCGGTTTCGGAAAATACCTTTTCCTTCTTCAGGATGTCATAACTAACTAAAAATATAGCATTGTTTCTTCACCAGAATCTATTTTTAAATTTTTTTAAAAAAACATCAATTATTTAAAAAAAATTATTTAAAAAAATAAATTTAGTACCTAACTCAAATTACTGCTCAATACAAATTTAGTCGAATAATTTTTAGGAAAAAATTTTAGAATAGGACTCGTAGTTTAATTTAGTTGGCTGTTTAGAATTTCCTGATTACTTTTACATGCTTTATTCATCTCCAACTATTCCAAATTATTTAATTTGTGACCTAAACCGTTTATATGCAAAATTGACAATCCCAATTTTTTATCAAAACCATGACTATTTTCTATCAAATGATTAACAAATTCTAAAAACCCACTATTGTTCAAAAATCTCAAATGCTCCTTTACTCTTATATTAAAATTTCTACCCGTTTTACCAATATAAAATGCAGCACAATCCTTGCAACTAAGTTTATAGACGCCAGAATTGTTAAATTTATCATCTTTGTCTTTAGAATTTATGAGTAAATTTCCTATACTATTATTTGTGTAAAATGCTGGTCTAATGTCTCGTGGTAGGGTTTAGATATTTGTTTCGAAAAGTTATTTATGTATAAAATCCTACGCCAATTATCATTATTATCATTATGTTTTATCTGTGATTTATATAAAAACTGATTATTATATTCTTTTAATTTATTTTTTAAAATAGTGTCTATCAAACATGTATTATTACCCGTTATTAACTGCTATTTTTTTAATTATATTCAATTCAATATTGAAATTGGATGTTGACATAGGAATATTGACTAAACGGATGTATCATGGAGAGGAACCCTGAATGTTTATGTGATAATGGATGATTAGATTCATTGTGTATGATAGTATCTGTAAAAGTTGGTTTTCTAAAAATTTTTAACTAAATTTTATTTTTAATCAATGTTAGATCCAAAAAATTTAGGGTAGAATTATTTCCCGTTTCTAATGTAAATTGTATTTTATTATTAAATGAATTAATTAAATTTAGAAATGTTTTTCGTTAGCGTGCTCTTGGACTTTTAAAGTAATTTGAATTTAGATGTAGATTTTAATCTCACGATAATATCCAATATTGGTAATTATTTTAAACATTTTCAATTCCAGTCAGAATAGGATACGACGATTTCTTGACTTTTACTCTTATATTGCCTTTGTACTCGTGCACTCTTAGTCAAGACAGTTATCGCATTAAACATTAAATGTTATCTAATAACACCTAGATTACATTTTGAACTACTCCGTTACCGTTCAAACATTAGAAATAATCTCGACACTAGTTATATTACACGATAAAGTAGTATTATGAAACCTAGAATATTGTTTAAAGTACCTGAAAGAGAAACATGTCCTTTAAACTTGGAAACTTGACATTAAATAAAATAAAATGTGGACGTTTCAGTTCGTGCGGCATTCTTCAGTTTCTCGCAGGTGACAATACTCGCCGCAGAACGCGTTAAATAATTTAATTTAATAAGGAGAATTATTGTCTAATGTAATGAGAGATTCAAGGGGCACTTAATGACGTCCTCCGCAAATTTAATTAAATAGAAAATTAAACACAAATCACAAAAGAGATCTTCTATTGAATTATTTTCCATCGGACCGATTATCAGTACTACTACATATAAATTGTAATTATTTATTTGCAAAATAAAATAAATTGATAATTTATAACCAATTTTAGCGTATCATTTGAATTTTAATTTTACAATTCAATAAAATTGTTAATTTTTTTTATTTTTCTACGTATTTATAACAAAAACAAAAACATGTTACCACTTACTACCGCTCGAGTAAATACACGCTTGTTAAAACTTAGGTTAACTGCGCGTTTATTATTTATTTATTTTAATTGATTTACAAGTGTCATATCGTACAATTGATTTCAGAAAAAGCTTCATTCGAATAAAAAAGAATAATTGTGTCTAGGGACAGGGACTTGCGGGATGACGAAATAAGGGAATAACACAGACGTCAGTATAAATAGGTGCTCTGTCTTCGTTGGAACATTTCATTGAGTCGAATACTCTCGGAGCGATACTCGAACAAAGCAGTAAATAATTGTCACAAATGTAATAAGCATCCGATATTAAAATTCAGCAAATACTCCAGACGTTAGACGCTTCAGTCAGTCCAGCCAATTGGAAGTAGTTCTCAGGGCTTTATTCAATATAGGGAGAATCGTTTATTGAGACGATTAATTATATAATTTAAAGCGATTAAATTGAACGCCTCGCGCAGATGTAATATATGTAATCGCGTACTGGACGAGTAGATGGTCTACTCAAATTGATTAATTATTGAAACTGTGAAAACGCTATACGTAAATAAAATGAACACTGAATTCGACGTTAAACGGAAAAAATACTGCGAGAAGTATTTCTGTACAAAACAATTAACAAGATGATCGCTCGTTCGGATATTCCAAACGATCATTCCTGGAATACGACTTACATGGCTGGACAAAACAGCTGTTTGAAACATTGAATTCGGAACAATTGAATATGTTTTAATACGAATTTGTACAATCTGTTATGAAAAACTGGTGCGAACACATTTAATGTTATTATGTACATGTTGTTTGTTTACCTTATTCTCCTACCTCTAATTATAAAACACATAATCATACTATTTTTATTAAAAAACGTATAATATTAACAATTCATTTATATTTACTGAGTTGGTTTTATTGTATTAAAATTGAATATATTAACTCGATTTTTGAAAAGGAAAAAAAGTTGCATCGCTTAATAGGTTAGTATTAGTTATAAAATTGCGTATTATTGTATGCTTCTTGACTTCGAGCTAAAAGTAAAGCTTGCAATTCCTTCAACTTGGGTTTTCTTTAAATCATATAAGAATTGCAATTCCAACCGGACGCCAAAAGTAAGGTGACTTTCGATATTTCATTTTTCATCATGTTAGTTCGTCAGAAAGGTGGCCAAAACATCGGTTCCAACACAATCCTGGAACGATAACTTTGGTGAAATAATTTAGAAATTATCATTTTTTAGATCAAAATGAATCTGATGAGTCTCGTATCACACATAAATATGAAGTATTATTATATTATATGTATACATATATTTGAAGCCTGCTTTCATTATATATCATTTTATTTTATTTATAGCTAAAAATATATCATTTTATTGAGTCGCAATAATAACGAGTGACTGATAAAAATGGTTGCAAAGAACCCTTACCTAGCAAAGATCATCAAAAACCAATTAATATCCCTTCAAGCTCCCATCGTATTCCATTATTACACTGTTTATAATTTCGGAGAACTGGATGGGTTTGTTGCATTTATCAGGCTTGGTCCAGCTCAAGTTCATTCAGTCATTCTCGGGAGTCAAGAATTAGAGCAGCGTAAAATTCCAAGAATAAAATAATTATTATTTTATTGTTTCTAAAATTCCATTATCCAATAGTCAACCTATATCTAGCCTGTTATTACGCAGAAGTTTTATTGTTTTTAAAATATAAGCCAGCATTAAGAATCATCAAAAACATTATAAAAGATTAAATATTGGTGTTTTAACTACTCTTTTTTTAATCCAGTCTCCCGCACTTCCATGAACTACTTTTCACTACTTTTCTACGGTATTTATAAGAAATAACATTATTTTATTTTATTTTCAAATCGAATCAACAAAATATTCATATATATATATATATATATATATATATATATATATATATATATATATATATATATATATATATATATATATATATATATGTAGGTATAGTATTTAAATATTCTAACCCATTCTCTGTAAAGTACACGTGTAGAATAATGAACTAATTATATACCTCAATGTCGCCGATATGATTATGTACACATCCAATCACGGCATCTCGAGTCTGAGTTCTCTAATCAAAATCTTCACAACGCGGTCTTCTGAAGGCTCGGTATTGAAGTTCCCTTTGAGTGAGAACTGCCGTACACAAGCTGTCAAGTGCAATCCTTATTAACGACTGGCGTGCGATGTGTATCTATCAACACGAGTCTTTGTAAGCGGAGGACGTCGCTTAGATTACGTAGCGGTAACTGAAGGGATAATTAATTAAGATGAAATACCTGTCCAATGCGGTAGAGGAAATGTTGACACGGTGAACGCTGAGGCCGAAAGAAATAAAGAACAAATTTTTAGGGTTGGCCACATAACGGGTCAAAGTTTGGCAAGCATGCACAGGTATCAAGACTGAAGATGTATATTTTATCCTATTAACTAAACCCAGCAATTATATCGTTATAAATACATATTTTCATACGTATAAATAATGCCACCTTTAGTAAACTTGTTTTGTAAACCTAAATTTCATTATTATTAAGTATAATTAATAATCAACAATTTTTCTAATTTCTAATTTGCACTTGATTTTATATCTAATAATAATAATACTTCTACTAAGTATAATATTTAAATTAGATTTAATAGATTTCAATAATGGCAAGACAATGACACGTTTTATTATATTCAGTTAAAGAGTAATTGTGATACTAAATCTTCAATGTTAAAATAAACAATGTCATATAAAGACATTTATAATAATAACGCTGTACTTGCTATATTTGGCTCTCGGAACGCAATTTACATACAATTTCAATGCACTATTTTCAGTCGTGACTAGGAGAAGAGACCTCGAAAACTCTTGAGGGGATTTTTTAAAATGAATGCAAAAAAATTATGTAAGTCAAATTATATTTTGTATATATCATCAAACGTTTGTCGAAATTACCGTAATTAATTATTGAAATAACTAATAATAATAATAATAATTAATATCAGCAAAAAGATTTGATAGTTCTGTATAATTGTAGTTCTGTATAATTGTAGTTCTATATAATTGTAGTTCTGTATACTGTGTTTATTATTTCGTAAAGAAATCGAGCCAAATATTCTGGCTTGCGGCCCTCCGTAGTTAATTGACAATAGATTGCTCGTTAGTCATCAAACGGCTGTCGCCTCTAGTTCTCCCGCAGCCCCCGCTCGAGGAGGCGCCGTGTACAGCTTCAAATATGTACCGCAATCAGAAAAGAATGCCAAAACAAACTATTTTTTAAATTTTTGTAGTTTTGTATTAATTAACAAGCTAATATAAATAAGATTCCATGGAGACTTACTAAGATAGCTTATCTCATACATCAGTAACAGAAACCGAGCGGTGGTCATCGGCGGTTTCAAATCAGATTGGGCGCGCATATCCTCCGCAGTTCTTCGGGAGAGTTTGCTAGGTGCACTACTGTTCATAATCTATAAACAATAAACATACTCGCTTTCAATTTGCTTTCAACTTTCTTCTTTACGCCGATGATATGAAGATATTTGCCAAAGTGAGCTTCCTAGATGACTGCCATAAAATTCAAGATAATATCACCCGTCGTTCAGCCTACAGCAAGATGAACATACTCCTCCCGAATGCTAAAAAACGTTTTTAAATAACATTTTTTTTTAAATTCATCATTTTACTTACACAATAGACAGCACTCGACTAGAAAATAAAAGTGATGTTAAAGACTAAGGAATAATTGTCGACAGTAAACTTATTTTCAAGAATCTCATTTACCGGCTTTTCAATGCTAGGATTCATACTTCGAACCTGCGAACACTTTAATATTGTATTACGCATTTATTCGCTGTCACTTAGAGTACGCATCTCAAATCTGGATCACACCACCGCAGCAGATCACATATATTGCGAAATTAGAACGAATACAAAATGGGTTTCTTCGACGTCTTAATGTTAGACTTAATACATCGTTAAACTCCTAATTAGATGCAGTAAACTTCCACAATATGAAAACTCTAGAATATCGAAGAACACGTGCTGACCACATACATATTGACTGTCCCAGTCAATTAGAATTAATATCCTTTCACATTCTACACATCCAGATCGACCTATAGTATATTCTTCATACACAAAATTATACACAAAATTATACACAAAATTCATTCATTCACTGTTCGTGCAAATATCATAATGAGAAGTAAACAGAAATTGGCTTTTTAAACATTGGCCTTACTATGCTAAAAGATTTTTTCTCATAAACCATTACATTTTCAATTAGAACCAATCATTCTATCTTGCTCTCAGATGAAAGATATGAAGTTCAATTTATCAGTTTATTATTATTACAGAGAATTTAACCCTCATCCTACCTTCTCTCTTCATATTTCTTCTTTTCCTTCACTTAATTTTCTTTTTTTTACTCCTTCTTACTCCTTTTAAAGATAGTTATCACTCTTTTGATCGTCTTCACGCTGCTTAACATGAATGTTTGTTACCAAACCCACTCTGCATCGTGTTGATGATAATTCAGAGAAAACATGTCATCGGTTGAATTCACTATTATTTTTATTACTATCTTAACCATTCTTGATTAACTGTATGCTTTCCTAATAAATTAATTAGATCTCCCGTTGTCGTGGATGCAATTATTTTTTAAAACGGTGTTTATTTGAAAAAGTCAGAAAATGGACATTCAAAATGGCCGTACTGAAGATGTTTTTATTTCACGTTGATATGATTGTCGATGTGTCGTTTATTCCATTTTGTGTCATATATATTATAAATTGTAATAATTAAAATTAAGTGAAAAATTATTTTCATCTAATTCAACATTGTATATTTTGACAGCTTTTTAATTAATTGCAGATTTTAATTTGCCTACAGAGCGTGTAAAACTTATTATCAACAGGCGGTGGATCGATATTTGTTGACGTGTGAACTAAACATCAACTCATCTCGCTCTATATATATACTCTGACACAAATTTAAGATATTATTAGGGGAACATATTCTTATTGTGAAGTTGTAATTATTCAAAACATAGGTTTTTTTCCCGACAAAATTGATTTTATATATATATATATTTATAATTATTAATACATTAAATTAGTATTTCAAATTTTAAGAATTATTTTAACTAGGCGTTACTTTAGACAAACATTAGTTTAAATGTGTATTGTATATTTAAGCTCTCTTCGGAAAGCCTTCACGCCATATTGAACGTGGGAATACCTTTGCACCCTTGTAAACCGAACCAACATATTATACAAATAGACAATTGCTGTCAATTATTCATAGACAACTAATGCGCATGAAGTACCTGTGTACACAAATATACTATATGCTTCCACCCCGCATCACCATCGCGTATCCGAGTTATATCATTACCCGAGTGTTCCATTATTATTTAGCAGCTGACGGTTAGTTATGCTTATTCAAATCCCACGGAAGAAGAAGCTCAGTTAGCCAAGTATCATTTGAAACAACGTCTCTGTTTCCATAAATACTTCGATAGCTAGTTCTGGGTTTTCTATTGGTAATGATGAATACAGTTATTCAATCTATGTAAATTCAAATTACACAAACCTTTGTGAACCTGTGCTGGTTGAGGCCGACGTCGCTATCCTTGTAGCCTGATGGTCCGCAAATATGCTGGTCAGCCACTGAAAAGTCTTCACACAACCGATAATCCGAAATTATATATACTAAAAGTTTTATTATTGCCACCGTAAAAAGTCCGTCCGAATCACAATAACTCTTTTCCCAGAAGCAGCTTCGCTTTTGTTTTATGTTTTTAAATCTACACAAAAAGAACACACATATTCAAAATTTTATATCAGGCCTACCTACCGAAGTGTAAAGCGCGTAAACAGTCTCGAACACGGCGAAGCATTTAACGAAGGTTCGGCGCGCAACTATAAAATATTATAAATACGTTTTGAACCTTCGGTTGATTCTGAAGGTTTTATTTTTGAAATTCATCGAAAACACATTCGCCCAAACCTCGCCTCCTTTATCGTCCACACTACAATGCCCGACCCCACATCGCCACTCATCAATCACCCTGTACTGATTTTTTATCTCATCTTGTACCTATTATATTATTGCGGCTTTTGTTGCGTGCTCCGTGATAAGAAATACAGACCTCGCTCATTACGATGTCACGTTAAATAGAAAACTGAAACTGGAACCACAATACCGATGAATTTGTCTCGAGTGACATAATTACAAAAAAATGAATCATTTTCTTTATATTGAAAATTACATTGATTAAAAATACTAAACTTAGCACGTTAAGGGTTAAGGTATATTTCTAGTCGGTTACTCTTCTAGCCATTTATACTTGGATAAAGTTCTAACTTCAATATTATTTTCTTAATCTTCAATATTTATTTTCACGAAAAAATCATCAATGATAGAGGTATTTGTGATTATTAGTTATAATTAAAATCAACTTAAAAAGCCCTAATTAAAATAATCTTCAAAAAGCATCCAGCGTGAATAATAAGTTGCCAGATTAGTACTATCTTATATGTATAGGGTGGCCCCAATTGAACGCCGGATTTAATTTTCGCTCAATTTTTTTAATTGATTCATTCGATTAGAAAATGCGATTAGATTGCTGACTATTCCAATCGCCGACAGTTCGCCAGTTGGTTTATAGAGCATGGTGCTCGATTCGGTCGAAAAATCATCTTCAAGGATGAGGCGCATTTTCAACTCGATGGTTTCACAAAAAAACAAAATTGTCGCATTTGGGACACGAAAAATTCTTGCGCGGTCCGTGAGAAGCAAATGCACCCCGAAAGAATTACTGAATCACTGTATGGTGTGGATTTTGGACAGGCGGCGTGATAGGCTCCACACTTCCTTGAAAGTGAGGCTGGACATGCAATATAGACCTTGCACAAATCGCGCATCCCGCAAGAAAAGAATCCCAACTCAATGATTTAGTATTTAATGGTATCCCCAATAAAAGATGCAATGAAAACATAACAAAAGTACAGTTACACAGTATTTGAATTAAATATTTAATAATTTATATTTAATTAAATATATTCATTATAAAGATACATATATAAAATCAATTTTATCGAAAAACATTATTATTGCGCTGCCGGGATATCACAGACCCATGTTCTGAATAATAATAACTTAACAATAAGAATGTGTTATCCTTAATCATTTATCTTTAGTTTGTAATAAATATTTACTTTGTATGTGCTTAGTATATAATTATTTTAAAAAAACTTCCGAATTGTGACACTTTTCTAAAATTATTACATATTTATATATATATATACATATGTTATAATACTATTCCTTTTTAAAACAAACACTGTATTAGAACAATTAAAAAACTTTTAGTCATTACTAATAACATAAGCTTAAGAGACCTTTTTTGTTCTCTATATTTTTGGTGCACTTTTATAAGCTGCTTTCAATATAATCGTATGGATTATATTATTCTTCCGACACAACTCCATTTGCCAGATTTATATTGCATGTAAGATGTTTTGTAATAAATTGAAGTGAGACAATCTTTCAATTTCAAAATTCTGAATATTTCAGGAATTTGAATCCAGTGAGTACACGTAGGTTGGTATGTGAATTCTTTTATTGTAATATTTTATAGCGATTCAGCGAACTTTCCAACAAATAACAAGACATCAATTATAGAAAAATATATATTATAAGAAAAATTGTTTAACGGTAGAGTAAATGTAATTTATTTTTAATTTAATATAATTGAGTAATTCGAATTAGTTGGAGAAAGTTACAATATCTCCAGATATTGACAGAATATTCGTTACCATAATCTTTAAAATAGTTATATAATAATAACTCTTATTATTAAATGCAATATACACTTGCGAGCGTATAAAGATTATTCACTTGAGAATGCCCTATTAATTATTAAATTATCAATAATTATTTTAAGATGAAATATCTGTGCGTAGTTACACAACATATATTTAGTAACAAAGTTATAAAAATATCCATATTGTCTATATGAAGATATTCTTAGACGAGTTTCATAGTAAAATATTTAGAAACGAAGTTATAAAATGTCCATAATGTTCGTATGAAGATATTCTTATGTTTCACAGTAAAATATTTAGTAGTAAAATAGCACACAATTTCAAATGTTCTAAGATGTATTATTCTAGAGAATTACGGTTGAAGACTTCAAGAAAAAAAGAAAGTTCAATACGAATTATACACATCTTAGTTTCAGATAATATCACTTAGGTAGTTACCAGATCTGATATTATTTACGAAATATAGATGATTACTTTTCAAGTAATGGCAAACAGGAGAATTGTAGATATGTAAGAGAATATAAACCTGTTTTATCAGTGATTTTATAAGAGCACACGATAGAGGAAATATGGCTTGACGTAATTGCACCAGCACTGAAGAAGGAGGCGAGAGGTCAGTTTGAATTCCACACGGTCGAGTAGTCCTTCACCGAGATCAAAATACAAGGAGTTATATTTCATATAACATGTGGGTGATGGTCTATACATGGAAAGACCCTGACATCGGGTTATACTCCGTATAACATGTGGACGATGGCCGCGCTTCCTTTAGAGATTCAAACGGTCCATTCTTATTTAACATAGCGCGAGACAATTGCGAGTCAGAACATCTAGATTTTATTAGATTTTCACTGGTTGTGACTAAGTAATATGGGAATTTGCCATGGATATTTAATTGTGGCTAAATTAATTCAAACTACATTATCAAATTACCGAATTTATAGCCATAATAGGTAAGCGTGGCGCACGTGCTATGGAGACAAGACTCAACATGCAAGCATGGCCAAATCGTCCCCTTTGAGGGGTTCAATTAAAAAGTTAAGAAATAATGTCACAATACATAATGAAACGGTTTTTTTTTACCAGCTTTTGGTATAGTTTCGCTTATAAACTGTAACGCCAAGATGCGTAACGTACACGTACTCGCGGTATAAAGTCAGATGTGACACTGTGAACCCCAAATGTCACGGAGTCATAGTGACAATTTTACGGAATGCCGACATCAATTGACCAAAAAGATCTTGAAATTTAACACCGTATGACTTCTTTTTATGAGGCTATCTGAAAACCATGGTCTGTGCTAGCAATTCACAAATAGTTGACGATCTCTAAGACAAAATCCGACAAGTTACCGATGAAATTGATCAGATATTATGCGAAATTTAAATCCAGTGTTAAATTTGGGCCACCCTATGCATTCACACCTACTGGGAAACGAAGTGATAGTACAGTAGCACTAGTTAGTTATCGATTGCTAAATAAAGCGATAAGGATCAAACAGTCGTAAATGAAATGGAAATAAAAATTGGCCGGTGACACAGTTTTAACAAGTTTTGTCTTATTTCATCATTCATTTGTCCAAAATAATCATGATAACGATGCCACTAAAAATTACTCGAAAATTCTACGACAAAATTGACCTACGGAAAAATAATGCAGAATCACGTTACCAACATTTATCAATATTTTGATTTCATAATTTTACAGATATTTTTGTGGAAAGTCTACCCCGATGTTCGCATTACCACTTGAGCGATATGCAAACTTATTATTATTACCGACAGCTTTCAGAGTATCCAATAAAAATGGAAAGAAAAAACTTCCCGGGATTGCTTTCAGTTGTAACAAAACATCCCTTTCCGCGCGCGGTCAAATCCAGAATAATAATTGTCGCGATATTGCACGAGGAAAACTTTTGATTTCATAATTTTACAGATATATTTGTGGAAAGTCTACCCCGATGTTCGCATTACCACTCGAGCGATATGCAAACTTATTATTATTACCGACAGCTTTCAGAGTATCCAATAAAAATGGAAAGAAAAACCTTCCCGGGATTGCTTTCAGTTGTAACAAAACATCCCTTTCCGCGCGCGGTCAAATCCAGAATAATAATTGTCGCGATATTGCACGAGGAAAACTTTTGATTTCATAATTTTACAGATATATTTGTGGAAAGTCTACCCCGATGTTCGCATTACCACTCGAGCGATATGCAAACTTATTATTATTACCGACAGCTTTCAGAGTATCCAATAAAAATGGAAAGAAAAACCTTCCCGGGATTGCTTTCAGTTGTAACAAAACATCCCTTTCCGCGCGCGGTCAAATCCAGAATAATAATTGTCGCGATATTGCACGAGGAAAACTTTTGATTTCATAATTTTACAGATATTTTTGTGGAAAGTCTACCCCGATGTTCGCATTACCACTCGAGCGATATGCAAACTTATTATTATTACCGACAGCTTTCAGAGTATCCAATAAAAATGGAAAGAAAAAACTTCCCGGGATTGCTTTCAGTTGTAACAAAACATCCCTTTCCGCGCGCGGTCAAATCCAGAATAATAATTGTCGCGATATTGCACGAGGAAAACTTTTGATTTCATAATTTTACAGATATTTTTGTGGAAAGTCTACCCCGATGTTCGCATTACCACTTGAGCGATATGCAAACTTATTATTATTACCGACAGCTTTCAGAGTATCCAATAAAAATGGAAAGAAAAAACTTCCCGGGATTGCTTTCAGTTGTAACAAAACATCCCTTTCCGCGCGCGGTCAAATCCAGAATAATAATTGTCGCGATATTGCACGAGGAAAACTTTTGATTTCATAATTTTACAGATATATTTGTGGAAAGTCTACCCCGATGTTCGCATTACCACTCGAGCGATATGCAAACTTATTATTATTACCGACAGCTTTCAGAGTATCCAATAAAAATGGAAAGAAAAAACTTCCCGGGATTGCTTTCAGTTGTAACAAAACATCCCTTTCCGCGCGCGGTCAAATCCAGAATAATAATTGTCGCGATATTGCACGAGGAAAACTTTTGATTTCATAATTTTACAGATATTTTTGTGGAAAGTCTACCCCGATGTTCGCATTACCACTTGAGCGATATGCAAACTTATTATTATTACCGACAGCTTTCAGAGTATCCAATAAAAATGGAAAGAAAAAACTTCCCGGGATTGCTTTCAGTTGTAACAAAACATCCCTTTCCGCGCGCGGTCAAATCCAGAATAATAATTGTCGCGATATTGCACGAGGAAAACTTTTGATTTCATAATTTTACAGATATATTTGTGGAAAGTCTACCCCGATGTTCGCATTACCACTCGAGCGATATGCAAACTTATTATTATTACCGACAGCTTTCAGAGTATCCAATAAAAATGGAAAGAAAAACCTTCCCGGGATTGCTTTCAGTTGTAACAAAACATCCCTTTCCGCGCGCGGTCAAATCCAGAATAATAATTGTCGCGATATTGCACGAGGAAAACTTTTGATTTCATAATTTTACAGATATTTTTGTGGAAAGTCTACCCCGATGTTCGCATTACCACTTGAGCGATATGCAAACTTATTATTATTACCGACAGCTTTCAGAGTATCCAATAAAAATGGAAAGAAAAAACTTCCCGGGATTGCTTTCAGTTGTAACAAAACATCCCTTTCCGCGCGCGGTCAAATCCAGAATAATAATTGTCGCGATATTGCACGAGGAAAACTTTTGATTTCATAATTTTACAGATATTTTTGTGGAAAGTCTACCCCGATGTTCGCATTACCACTTGAGCGATATGCAAACTTATTATTATTACCGACAGCTTTCAGAGTATCCAATAAAAATGGAAAGAAAAACCTTCCCGGGATTGCTTTTAGTTGTAACAAAACATCCCTTTCCGCGCGCGGTCAAATCCAGAATAATAATTGTCGCGTTATTGCACGAGGAAAACTTTTGATTTCATAATTTTACAGATATATTTGTGGAAAGTCTACCCCGATGTTCGCATTACCACTTGAGCGATATGCAAACTTATTATTATTACCGACAGCTTTCAGAGTATCCAATAAAAATGGAAAGAAAAACCTTCCCGGGATTGCTTTCAGTTGTAACAAAACATCCCTTTCCGCGCGCGGTCAAATCCAGAATAATAATTGTCGCGTTATTGCACGAGGAAAACTTTTGATTTCATAATTTTATAGATATTTTTGTGGAAAGTCTACCCCGATGTTCGCATTACCACTTGAGCGATATGCAAACTTATTATTATTACCGACAGCTTTCAGAGTATCCAATAAAAATGGAAAGAAAAAACTTCCCGGGATTGCTTTCAGTTGTAACAAAACATCCCTTTCCGCGCGCGGTCAAATCCAGAATAATAATTGTCGCGATATTGCACGAGGAAAACTTTTGCTCGGTGCTCATTTCCTTTTTAATTAACTTGGAAATCTTCTCACTACAAGTCACGATGCCCGTGTTTCAATTATCAAATCCACTCTTCCGGGAATCATCTCGTACATGTTAACGGCGTATTCAACTGATTAACTTTTACTGTACTTATTTATTGATTTATTTATTATGGACAAATTATATTTATTATTTCCGGCAATCACCTATTGAGATAGAGGTATTGAAGATACGAGGGATGATCCACACCTTATCCACATCCATCTTTACCGCAGCTCGCAGGATCATGATGCTCATCTCTCCCACTGTTTATGGAACATCTTTGAAAATTTTACAGATATCCAAAAAGCGTAAACATTGCCCTCTGTGAGATCCTAATCAAAATACACCGCACAAAATTTATTCTTGAGATTTATTCGTTATTTATCGTGAAGCTTGCACGCCTGAACCATCCTGACCGCCTCCCTTTCGAGAGAGTTACCACTGGAGTGGTAATTTTGTGCCACTAGGTCAAGCTTGGAAGAAGGATACGTTGCAAAGGATACGCTTTTATAATGAAATTAACTGATTTTCATTGAATAGAAAGTAATTAATTATCTACTCAAGCTCTAAAGTAATTTAAAAACAATAATATGAGTGCTAGTGAAGTTGATAGTGAAGTTTACGCATATTAAGTTGAAGTTATTGATTGAACCCGAAAGCAGAGCAAATTATCTATCTCATAGCATTTTCCAACCGTGTCTTAATATTTGGGAGGTCTTTTTACAAATAAAAGTTTGTACTATTTGTATTAATCGATATGTAAAACCGTTTTTAGAAAATCATTCGCATCCATAATACATTTATATTTAATCATTAAAACATACCGCAAATACAATCCATCAATAATTATTTCAAGAAGGGGATAGAAAAATGTAGTTTTTAATCATTTATGGCGTATTATGAAGCTAAATTAAATAAGGGTCTAAAATATGTAATACTTCGCGACAAATCATTCTACACCTACATATTGGACTTAAAATTAATTTATTTTACTGAGACAACCAAACTAATATGACATAATTTTATCGCATCATATTTTTTTTTAAATAAACTTTCATTAAAATAATCAGCACGGGTGACGCCCAGTGGGGTAGATATTAAAATACTGAATGTACACACAATATATGAATAAAATAAAATATTATTTGACATTTATTTACCTTTATAATGAATAGTTTATTAACTTTGTTTTTTAAACCACTGTGAGTTATAACTATTGAATCCTGATGAAGGAAAGGGTATTTTTCCGAAACAAGGTTAATAAATGACTCATTATTAAAAATCACAATTTTTTCATAGAAATAGATAATTTATTAATTAACCGCAACCACGACCAGCGAACAGCAATGCCGTGGAAGTGAGAAGTAACTGAAATTGTAAACTTCTATTTCCACTTTTAAAGGAATTATCCAATATCTTAATACTTGCTTTGTCATATTATATATAGAGACATAGATATATAGAATTACGATTTGAAATCAGTTGGTAATCGCGTTCTATCAAGTTAGAAAAGTGAGTGCGAATTATCTCGCATATTAAATCTAAAAATCAACATTTATTTGATTTAATACAATACTGAATTGAATACAAAACGGTTCAATACAGTCAAATCATTACAATACTAAGAATTTATATTATTTATGTGCCCTGCATGTTATTTTTCAAATTTAATTTGAAATGCGTGTTTTTCGTTATCAGCGCTCGTTAAAAAATACTAAGATAACAAAATCAAATAAATATGTGGAAATAATTTTATAACATACGTTAAATCAATTGACGGAACTTTTTCACGTCACGTATACCGTATTCGGTATTCGGTAAAACGGTATTCCTTCGCATTGAATTTGAATCATTTTAAATAAAGTAAAGGACGATTTATGCAATCCGCGTCTTCCGCATCTTTAGCTGTATTAATATATGTGAGCGTATATTATCAATCTTGAAATCAAATGAAATGGTTTCATTCCACATTTGACAACAACCATTCAAAATCCAATCCGTCTCCCTTCGCTTTATGTTCCGTAAGGAAAAACATCAACCGGCTCCCATTTGAATCCAGGTATCAAATGACAATAATCCGTGTTTCCCATCTCTCGGCTGACTTCACGTATTTCCCGAGGGAAAGACAAATATTCCTCCGAGCGATCCGAATACTCCTTCAATATCTCCTCTCAGTGCGCACTCCTCATCTCGGACCTTAACCGGTTCTTCTATCTCGCTTGGTACTTCTAAATGTAAATATTCATTCGCGATTTTAATAACGGTAAGTTATATTTTCTAACCTATATTAGTACACATAGGTTACATATAATATTTACATTTATATAATACTATAGTATAATAGTTTTAGAAAGTGATTAAAATTGCAGTATGTAAAATAGATACATACTTACTTACCATCACGCCGTTTCCCCGTGGGGGTAGGCAGAGAAGATAGAGCGCCACACTCTTTTGTCCTGACACACGATTCTCGCCTCATCCACATTCATACATCTTGTCATACAAGCTCGCCGATTGTTGAGGCTTCTAACAGAACCATCCTCCATTATCTGGTTTACCTGGTCGTGCCAAGTCTTCCCCGGACGTCCTCTATTTCTGGCGCCATCAACACTTGCATCATATATCTTTCTTACCATTCTCTCCTCATTCATCCGTTCCATATGACCGAACCACCTAAGTGATCCTTTTTTAATCTTACTCACTATACTAACATCAGTTTTACATTCTTTCCTTATTTCTTCATTCTTTACTCTGTCATAAATAGATTTACCACAAATACGTCTAAGTAATCTCATTTCCACTGCATTCAGTCTACTTTCGTTCCTTTTCTGCTAGCTCCAGGCCTCACTTCCAGGCACCAGGATTCCATTGTGCATCGCTAGTCTTGCCTCGGTTGACAAATTCCCGTTAGATATAATTCCATTCAAAGCGCCGTTTACTTTATTTCCTGCAGTCACCCTCCTTTCGATATCGTTCTCAGCCTTTCCGTTTTTATCAAACATACTTCCCAAATATACGAACTCATCTACTTGTTTCAAACATTCATTACCTACAAGTATTTTGCATGGTGTCTTGCTTTCCTCCTTCTCGAATACCATCACTTTCGACTTGTTAACATTCATCATGAGGTCGCTTTCCTTGCATACATCGTACATTCTACTCACCAGATTCTGTAGTTTTTGTTCATTATTCGCCATTAGTACTGCATCATCGGCGTACAATAAACAGCATACAATCAAATCGCCCATTCTTGCTCCTACATTCATACCTTCTAGTTCTTTCACACATTTATCCATATACAAGTTGAACAGCAATGGAGGCGTTACGCAACCCTGCTTGACACCCTTTGTAATGTCAAACCATGGTGTGAGTGCTCCATTGATTCTTACACACGCAGAACTTCCTTCGTATAGGGATGCGATTGCGCGTATAAGTTTACTATTCACCCCGTAATCAGAGAGTACTTTCCATAACTTTTCTATGTGCTATTAATGTATCCATTTAACACAAGTCTAGGGCACAGTTAATGTTAGTATTTATTATGTTTAATGTTTTTATTATGTTATTTATTATTAGCAGCAAATAATAGGTGTACCGGAAAAAAATTGATTTTATTGTTACCGCTCTTGAATGGTCAGTTGTACTTCGTCAGCCAATCTTTAACGACGTGTTTTGGGTCGTTTTGTTGACTATACATACCTAAGGTGTATCGAGACTTTTAAGTATAAAATTTAACAACTATATTTACAATGGATAGCTTTTTGCCGAATGAGGAATTTATTCGAAATATTATGCTCTTCCATTTCTAGAAGAAAGAGACCGCAACAAGTGCTACAAAAAATATTTGTGATCTTTTCGGAATATTTTGGATTTTCGTAATTGTCAGAGGTGGTTTAAACAGTTTTGATCCAGAAATTTTTGTTTAAAAAAATACTCCTGAAAGTGGAAGATCAGTTAAAGGTGACGACATTTTAGCTGATCTAATTGAACAAAACGATTCAAGAACTTGCGGATAAACTCGGATGTTCATGGTCAAGTGTACAGGAGCACATTAAAAAAATAAACAAGATGTGAAGACAAGTAAAATGGATACCGTACGAGTTAAGTGAATAAACGCGTGCACAGAGCTATCGGAATTAAATTCAAAAACCCCATTTCTACAACACTAGAAGTCACCCGCCATATTCACCGGACATTGCTCCATGCGATTATCATTTGTTCCGGTCAATGCAACACTTTATGAATGGCAAAGAATATATAAATTATGAGGACGTAACGATGGGCATATCTGAATATTTTACCCCAAAACCAACAGAATTTTATGAAAGAGGGATTAAAAAATTGGCAGATAAGTGGAAACAAGTCTTATCAAATGTGGAAATTATATTTTGGGCTAAGTTTTGATAAATAAATATTTTAAACATATCAAATTATTTAATTTATATAACGACATTCTTTTCCGGTCATCTATGATCTTAGAGAATTGATAAAACCAGTGTAATCAATTAACCTTATGTTCAGTTATAATACGAATCCTATCCTACATCTACTGATTACACTCGAACGTCAAACTAATATTACCCCGAGAAGAGCGATTGTGTCCTGTGCTTGTATCACGCTGCTATCAGTGTGCCAAGTATTTCCAAGATGATTCCGTCAGTCCTGTGGGCTTAAGGCAGCCTTCTGGCCTGCCGGAACCGGGGAATCTGGTTGACGATCCTCCGAGCCTCGAGCGTGCGACCTGCCTAAACCGACTACTCTTGTCTATCGTCTTATCCATCTCTTCCTTTGTTCCTCTGTTCGTGTGATTCCCCACATACATTTATCCGCGCCAATTTGCGTTACTGTTCACTTTTTTTACTTCTTTTCTGTTTTTCAAGAGAAAGGAGAAATCTAGGTTGGACCAATCCTTTACGTCTAGTGTAGACGGCGTGCAACCAATATGAGCTGCAAGTGCTCCCGTTAATTAATTAATCAATTATGTTGTGTGTTACCAGTAATAGGGTTAAGACGTAACGTTCGTGCATAGGTATTTTCAATATATTATACTAGATACGTGTGGGAAAAGTTTTCTCCTTCACCTGATTGCTTAAGTTTTATCGTAACCGCTAGATTCCATGTTTTTAAAAAACATGCATACTTAAAGGGTACGTTATAGTAGATAAGATAACATGTAAAACTTTTCCCAATTTAAACTTTCGCAGAGAGAATATGTTGTACACGCGACACTTTCTCTAGGACTGTAGGGTCCAGGAAGCGTTCAGTATCGCGGCATCTCGGTTCTCGGTTCTCAGTTCTCGGCAGGGTTTATGGCGGTCGTAAGGACGCTAATTTATCGCGAGGGTTTAGCGCGCGGCTGTGTAGTTGTAGTGCGCTGCTGACCTTCACTTCTATGTACTCGATGTGAAGTGAATCAAAGCTATAAGTACGTATAAAATAGACGCGGAACCGCATATACATATAATGAACGTGACAGAAAAACAATATTCATCGATTATGTAATGTTGTTAAATTTCTTACCTGCTATAAACCTGATTACCTGATTAGTGGGTAACAATATTTCCGCAGACATTTAATAAAAAATAACTAATACTACAATCGAAACGGTGTAATATTTGTTATTGACTCGCAGGCACGTTGTAAAAACCCAGTCATATCGCCTCTAAATACGAAAAGATAGCGCCTACAATATTACCGCCTATAATATTACCGCCTACAAAATTACCGACGACGATAAAAAAAACGAAGCCCTCCCCGCGCCAACTGTTAATGTATGAAACACGCGACGATCTCAATTCTGTCGAGAAACAAGACAAAGCCGTTTTATGTTTTCCCATACTTTTTAATTAAAAACTCGGTTTTGTGAAAATTACCCGTTCATCATCGCCTTCGAGCAAATCTCCTCAACCACTAATTTCTCATTAGCCAGAGGAAAATTCCATTTATCAACTTTCAATTAATTTTGACGCCTTTTGTAAATTTATTACTCGCTGTAGAATGATGATTTTTTTATATAAGGACCTATTTTGTTCTGATCAAAATAACGTCGCCGAGATAAATATCCGAGACGGCCTCCGAACCCATCACTCGTCGCGGTCTCCCATCACGACTGTGCGGGAAGATTGAGCGCTCTGATCATTCGGAGTATTCGACTGAAGGTAACCCATAGCCGGGCGGGTCAGGTCATTTCTAAAGGTCATCTTGTTAACGAGATCGACAAAGGAGGTCAGGTTAAAGGAAAATCGGAAAGCTTAAACAAATTTGGAGGCCAAATTAATCTCGATATTTGCGAATAAAGTGATAAGTTGCAGATAAAGTGCAAGTACATACGTTTCTAACTCGCAACGATCGATAACGAGTATCGAGTATCGAAAATAATCACATGATTGTTAAACTTTATACATGGAAATAGAATTAATAAAATAATTTGTATTGAAAATATAAAGTTTGTCCTCTCAATAAAAGCTGAATATATTGAAGAAGGCTGTATTTCTAATAGGTAAAGTAGTTTTTAAAGATATTGTCGTACGTACAGTTTTTTTATTTATGGGCTTATTTAATATGTTACGTTACAAAATCCCTAGAAGCTTTTTTTCATTTGTTTGGCAGTTGACGTGCGCTGACATGTGGAATCTCTTTGGAGTGTCCAGCAGTAACCTGCAAGCATTGGTGGACTCCATTTCTTAATACCGCTTTTCTATAGTAGCAGTATCTTGATGGACTTGATGATCTCACCATGTTAGTCTCTTACGCTACGCAAGTTATCCGAGAAAAGTTCAAATGAGAGTGTACCCCACGTTTTCATAGACTATAATTAGATCAATGACAATCTTGACGTAGTCTTCGTGTTTTTTATTTCCCTAGAATTTTTTTACGACAGACTTGAAAAATGACCATGCTGTTAGTTCTATGGGTTTTGACATCGTGTAAAAGTGTTGATCTTTCAAAATCTCTCTTATTTGCGGTTCTACAAAGATTCCGTCCTTTATTTTAGCATCACTTATTCTCGGAAACTTTTTCTTTAAGTACTTTGAACCGTCGCCATTTTTGTCTAGAGCCTTCACAAAAATTTCCATAAGACCCAACTTAATATGTAGAGGTGGAAGCTGTACGTTTCCTTGGTCGACTGAAGGATCATGGTGTACATTTTCAGCTTTTGAAGTTAGACCATGTCTCGTAGGCCACTCCTTTATTTTGTAGTGGTTCTTATTTCTCTGCTATCCCACTCACGTAAAAAACAACAAAATTTCATGTAACCTTGCATACCTAGTAAAATCCCAATTACTTTTAGATCGCTACAAATTTTCCAGCCATACTTATTGTATGTATATCTTTGATAAAAGCAACTTCATGTTTTTATATTCGCAGCATGACCGAGAGAAATAGACTGTCGAGAGTTACCGTTGTGCAATAGAACGGCCTTCAAACTCGCTTTTGAAGAATCGATAGCTTCCACTCAGATACATTCTGTTTTATTCCAAGAGCGTTTAAAAGATCATCGGTATCATCACAATAGCATAAGAACTTGTTTATTTGATATAAAGGAGTAAGAGCCTCATGTCGGTTTCTGAGATGAGTTATTTTGGTACCTTTGGATAGCAGATTCCACCATTGCAAACGTGAACTAAGAATTCCTCCTTGAATCTTAGACATATTTCAATCACGAATAAAATCGTTTAAATCACTTTGGGTTATGAAGTGAGGTTCTATAAAATCTGAATGCCCCATAAATTCCGGGTCACATTCTGAGGTATGGTCACTATCATCTGATGAAACCAAATCATCGGAATGGAAAAGGACATCCGTGTACATCGAACACAGCTTATGTGAGAAGTCCTCGATTCATCCCTATCACCTACTTTGTACTTAAAATACAGTTCGTATTCTTTTTTCTTTAGAGAAGTCATTGTTTTCCTTTGTGATGATGAGGTAAATTCATCGCATGCATAACAAAATGAGTTAACACTATTTCTACACGTTAGAGGTATTTTTTAATACAAATTTTAGATTATTAAAAATGACAGATTTGACACATTGGTGAAGTGTTACCAGTAAAAATAATACAATACAGGGTTGCACTGTTAATAGTATTTTTCCCCAATATCATAATGTATTACAACACAAAAATCCGAATCCCTCCAAAACCTGACGTGACTTGACAAAAATATAATGACATTTTCAAAATCAGCGCGCAATTTCGTATTAAAATCAGATATCCACTCTAAAGGAACAAAAAATATTAAAAAATACCAGTGTTACCTAAAACGAGAGGCTTACAAAGAGAATTTCCATAACATATATTTATAAGGAGAACACATTCTCATTGTGAAGTTGTAATTTTTTAAAACAGACGGTCTGTGGTATATATTACAAATTAAATGTATTATATATTATGTATAAATAAATATATGTAATTTTAAAATTTTTATCTACATGCATTACAGTGTACCACAGTAGAGCCTCGTATCCGTATGCACAAGTATGGTAACACTGTAACATACGAGACAAAGTCTTTCGTGCCAGGTTTCCTCGAGGAAGCCACCCCCACCCGCAGAATTTGAGTTTAGTTTTTTAATAATCACAATAATGGAATATTAAGTGCACATTTTAAATATACACCACTAGCGCGTGATCGAGTAACAAAAACAAGCCAACATTCTCACGAAATGCAGTCAATCTGAAAGTATTTTAAATCCTTGTACGTCTTTTTCTTCTTCCAGTTCTCCATTCAGCTATTCAAATATATTGTGTCAAATATATTTGCGACCAAACAAGTATTTTCACGTGACGTTTAAATAAGTTTTGTAACGGATCCCGTAAATCTCCTACTTAACTTAAATATTATTGCTTTAATATGATTAATTAATATCCTCCTGGCCTCTGTCGGAAGTGCGAAGATCTTTCATTTTTACGCTTAGTATCTAATTTGGCCAACGTGATCGATCTAGCGGTTAAGAAATAAATAATTCATTTTACTAGTCTTCAATATATTACCTCTAATTCCGAAACGTCATCTGCGCGTATGTAAACAAGTGAAACTCGGCGAGAGCCAATTAACATAAAGTTGGGTGTATATTATTCATAGCTGGAATGTAAGAGTGTGAAAAAAATTATACATAGGTTACCAACTTTGTCGTAGACTTGTCCTCGTGACTGTGGCTGCCTCGTGGCGTCGCCTAGCTGTTCATAAATTATGTGGACATGTGAAACAACATGCGACACGCTAAGTATCTGCCTCGCTAGGCAAGAATGTTCCGTGATTATTATAAGTTCTCTAGACATCAGACTGTGACGCTCGCTCGGCTCCCTACAAAACCCAGATTAAGAAACCCGTTCGCCTGGTGCATATTCGCGTTATACGACGGGTGCGTAACCCCGAGCCCTCTCACCCACGCGTTCAAAAGTTAATAATGATGATGATGATGATCCAAAGTTTTGATTCGGCCGATGTCTCAGTGAACAATATCATTTATTATGACTCATTCAAAATACATGGCCGAGGTCCTTTTATCTCCAATATGCTGCTGTTCAGTATCGGTAGGAAAATGGGCAATCCGTGACCGCTGTAAGTAATTAATTATGATTGCTCGTACACCATGACAGTAAGACTGTCAGAAAATTACCATTATTCTTTTGGGTGCGTCTGAAAACATGCGTCATGTGACAGCGGTATCCGAAGGATAGTTTAATTTATCTGCAGGATGATCCTCGGTGTCTCGAACAATGTATCTCGAATAGAGCCAAGAACAATTCAGTTAGATGTGTTAATAATGTGTAAGTCCTTGCGAAATGACGCCTATTGATATAAGTTTCCCTCTCGTCTTTTCGTTAAGATACCCACGCTATGTGGTGTGAAATGACAATCTCCCGGTATTCACGTTTAGAGACTCATTTCTCGAGAAGTCCGAAGAGGTTCCTACAGTACGCTGAGGCGTCCTATCCTCTGGGATCCGTTCTGTCCACTCACGTCTCGGCTAAGGTGTGAAGCAACAGCATTCAATCGGCAGACTCTTTCGTCTTTAGTACCGATAACGCCTCTTGGATGGCTAGCTAATGTATGCGCTTCAGTCCTTACAAACGAAGTATACCAGCATGATTCCCAGAACAGTGTCCTTCCTCCGTATAGACCACTCCGAACTCGACAAAAGACTATCTCGACATTCAATTCCTCTGCATCATACTCTGTCACTCGCAATATTGTTGTTACTTTGATCACAGGAGAGCAAGGCTCTCGAATAATTTCAGCTTGGAGTGGTTGTTAGTACCATGTCAATAATAAAAGGCAGTATGATTTCCATACACATGCAATTGTGCGATTTCAAAGTAAATAAACACACAACCATTCTCGGATAAACTCTATTATTTCGACCAGCAAGCCATTACTTCGAATAGAAATTATAATTTATAAAATGTGCCCTGGCTCTCACCATGCTGCCGGCAGCGTGTGCCTGAGGCTTATGGGGTTTATGAGATTTTACTAGATTTCCGCGGATAAGTAAATACACAAATAATTACGTACATAGGTACATGATTATTACATGGCCAGTAAGTAGTTAATAATTAATCCTAAACTATGAGATAAATATAACTAAAACTTGAAGGTGGGTGTTCCAAATTAATAAAACAGGATAGTAATTAAATAAAGTCAAATATCAAGTAGTCTAGCGATTACGCCAATTACACGATGATCTGAATCACACTGCAGTATTCGTTAGTAGTTTTAATTATCAAAATAAGCATGCAAAAATAATCTTAGTATTTTGGCGGATCTGGTCCTCAGCGTCTGCGCCGATCCTGGTCTGCCTTCCGGAACCTGGAGTTACCACACTGGCGATTTGGAGTTTGAACACGACCTCTGTGGACCCGAAAACCCACACGATCACCCCTAAAACACTCGCGGCGTAAATCTCAAAAAGAAAAATCAAATTTCGTACCTCGAACAACGTCACGTATACGTCTCTTTTCCCGGTTCAAAAGCGACTCTCACACGTACGACCCCCTCACCCTCCCGAATCCGACTGCCTAGAGAAGCGTTCACCACCCCAGATCCGCTGTTCTTTCATTCCCCGACCCGCTGCCCCCTCATCACGGCCGACTGCCCTAGAAATTTCACGGAATTCGTATTTTTTTATCAATTCATTATATGTGGATCATCACAGTTTTTCAAATAAAAACGGATTGCTGCCTAATCTGCACCATCACCTATTCCAGAGCCCTAATCTCCAATAAGAGTGAAGCAATTATTTCCATTTTAATATCTTAAAGGCGTTTATCGTTTCTAAAATGAACAAATAATTACCCTTGCCGCAGAATAAGCGAAACTTGTATCTCAACTCCCTCCCTACCTCTACAATTAATTAGAACCAAAACAATGGCCTCCTCTTGAGGAGGAACACGAAAACAGTTAAAAACACGGCGGAGATTTAAATTACTCGGATTAATTATTGTAACTACACCATGTTAGTTCAATTGTGTAAATAATCCATGAAGGCACTTTTCTAATTCAATACTCATTGCTGGGTACAATTAGAGGCATTTCGATTAGTTCAAATCTCGCAGAAACAATTAGTGTTTTCCGAGTCAGCAAATATCACGAGTCAGCAAATACAAGGAGTATTTTTTAGTATTATCATTTTGGTTTCAAATCCGTGTAACGCACGACAGTTTAGTTTTAGTTTTGAAAAGAATATCTAATAATGAATATAATAAATAAATAAATCCTTATACTGTATCGTATTTTAATCCGCATAGATGTTTTATATCCGCAAGGAATTTTATAATAATTAATAACCCAAAATATTTAATAATTTCATATTATAACTTCTCAAATCAATTGTTAAACGGTGTTAAAGTGGTCGCTCAATACATCATTATGGATATTTATTTGATATTTTAGAAACTTACTGCGTTTTGAAAAAAATTAAGAAACTTTAATATTTGAAAAGTAATTAAGCATGATTTCAAAAATTGAAAAATATCATTTATTCAGCTGTAAAAAAAAAATATTTTCCAATTTCATCCGCTTTTGTTTATTTGATCAGCCGCCCGTCGCTCCAGGAACTGATCAACTCGTCGATGCCTTCCCTTTTCGACTTTTTATCCCGGCTGTAATGGAACCGACAATTATTCGTTAAATTGATTCATATTTAGTACCGCAAACTGGGCTAAATAGACAATCCTATTTATTTATTAATTAACGCCCTTATGGGCTTTTACAAAATTGGTTAGGTATAGAAAAACTAGACAAATAGCATAGAATATATATATATATAAATAGAACTTAATAAAAAATATGTATAAAAATATAAGTTAATAGAATATACATATATAGCTTTAAAAATACTTAAAAAATTGAAAAATAAGCCAAACAAACTAAAAATAAAGGTTCAAAACAGAAAAAACATGGAAAATGTAGGTTTAACACAGAATGGCGGAGTATCAAAATCAATTGTATCTCTGACTCAGAACAGCAGCAAAAACAGCACTCTTATATTTAAACATTGAATATCGGAATATATCTACAAGTGGGTGCATTTCTATAAAAATTAGTATATGATGCATTTACATGGAACAGCGCCGACGACCTGATACTCCACACAGGAGTGTATAGTTTTCTGCACTAATCAGCCGTGTATATCTGACCATTCTGGCCGACGTTTCGGATCCCAAGAGTCATCACGCACGTCTGGTTAAAGAGACAATTGAAATATACAATCACCCAGTGATGACAGCCTTAAATTAAAAACCTCACGGTATCCGGCGCTTCAAAACATAGGAGTCGGAGAGCCCTCACAGATAGTGATCCGACAGTCAATAGAACTTAGCACAACGCAACACTACTCACTCATTTCATCCTATTAATGATAAATATAATTTTTTGGTCTGTATTTAAATGATTTCGGTTTTATTATTTATTTTCTACAAATTGACTTATCGATGGAAAGAAGCAAGTAAGATAATTTTTTGTAAGATTTTAAAAAGCACTAATAAATTATCAGAAAATGCTTATTAACAATACGACGATAGATTTTATGCGGGAACAGTTATACTGTTAGATACATACGGAACAATGGAGGTTCGAAAATTTCGGGCTGGGGACGAGAGCTTTGTAGATGAAAAAGGTCGTATTAGCGGGCATCTCCGACAGATTATCAGTGTTTAAATATTTTAACAATGCAATGTCTTCAACAACCGAAAATGTATTTATGATTTTATGAACTCAATATCTCCGGAATATATACTACATTCACTTGAATTAATCGACAAAAATATATCGATTCTGATGGTGCTTATTTCTCTTGATAAAGTTAATTATCAGCGACAAAAATGTATTAGAATACGAACGTCATAAGCCGCAACTATTTTCTTACCAACCTAAAAAAAACTAATTTTTAAACACATAGAGGTCAAATTTACGAACCAACGCGACATTAAAAACAACCAGTTTCAAATATTAAGATTATTTTCTAATATTATTTATCTTATTCTATACAAAAAGCCACCCTGAGCGAACAAATAAGATTTTCAATTAAGAAATCCATTGTAGAAATGAAAAAGACCGCGGAGATAACCGAAATCCTCGGAGAACTTTGAATGCAAACCTTTGCACGGAACAATACCATTGTGCTCCGTTGGAGAAACAAACATTGAGGGAGGAATATTTTGCCCTTCCGATTCGTGTACTTGTTCTGAAATGAAGTTCTTAAAATGTTCGCATCATTTTTAGTAATAGACCGTAGGATTGGCAGAGAAGCCGCACGAAGGGTAATGCGGAATATGGTAGCGAAATAACGATAAAGGAATTCCGACAAAAACTCAACGGACGTACCGACTCGTTATAAATAGAATATTGTAGTTTAACCCTAAAGCGATTCTTGCGGACGTTTTGTCTGTTTTAAATATAAATATAATTTAGGTAATGAATTATACGGAGTTCGCTTTGAGCGGCCCATTCATTTACAATCTGCAACTCCGCTCATCTGCAAACCAGGTCTAAACATTTCGTAAACGCGGAGGAGTGTACGTGCATGGCGGGCGGATTGCAAATTTGATCTCGTGATTGCGTATTCTATTGAGTTGAAAGTTTTTAAACAGTTGTGATAACACAGTTACTTTTGTTACTGAGTTTATTGAAATTTATCGCCAATATTCGGCATTATAGAAAGTGAAGGGAAAAAGTTATTCGGATGGACGATTAAAAGAAAAGGAACATTTAAGATTACAACAATTCTGTACAATAATCGACCCAGAAGCGACTATAGATACATGAAGGAAAAAATAAACAAGCTCTGAACACCTACTTAGGTACCAACCGAAATATCTTACCTCCGTAAAATCTTAAGAGTATTCCAATAAAGGATTGATTATCCGTCAGTTTCGAAAAACTGATTAAAACATATTTTTGTATCCCTCAGACAAGTTAATATGAACAGTTAGTTTCAACTGGCCGAACGAGCGACTAGGAAAATTCAGGTTTTTTTACGATTCGTTAATGTACTTAATTTTATTCAATTTGATTCATTTGTCTAAAATATATCGATGAAACTTATCAAAAGCAGCGAGTACAAAATTATTCGCATCACTGGATGTAACCAAAATCGCGGGAAATAAATTGAGTTAACAACCTTAACCATTGTAATAAGATCACCATCTGGTGTTGTGTTGTGTAATTCTAGACTCTCATCCACATCGGTTCCTCGTGACAGAATCACGGTCCCCGCCCTCTCGAATACGCTCCACCACTTCACAGTCCGACAGTTGGGTGATCTTTCTTTTCCTCTCCGTCCTTCGACGTGGCCTACCACAACAAGCTTCTCCAAGCTGTCTTCCCTTCTCGCAAGATGCCAAAAAAAAATACTCTGATGAGATCCCTTGACGTTCAGTTCCTGCGGAATAGAGACATTCATGCGCCTCACCATCCATGGTATGCGCAACATGTGTCTCCAGCACCACATCTCAAAGGCATTAATTCATCTTCTCTCCACATCCTCCAGAGTCTGATTTGATTTGAACCTTGACAATTTCAAGATGATGGAAGGACATCTGTTCTTGGGCTCTAAAGGACAGTGGACAGTAAGACACACAAACGCCTCCATTTTGCAGGGAATGCACAGCAACGATAAACTGTAGACTACTCGCTTGAGGATTGAGGTGTATAATGCATATAATATATATATATATATATATGTATGTTTTGATATCTTTCGAGAAGGAAAAATAATCTGGATCTCCCAACTGGACTAACCTAACACGTACTTCTCCGATTACAATTCGGGATGCCGAGAAAAGTAGAAAAGATATTCTAGAAAGCGGGAGCTAATGACCGATGAAAATAACCGTGCATGTATGAGTTACCCTACGAACTACACTCAGATATCCAGCAAACGGTTATCCGATAGTTCTTTAATTCTCGTCACGAAATATTTCCTGTGTCTGAGCCCTTCCCTTCAATCTGCTGCGACGGGATCCATTTCATAATCCTGATGTCGATGCCGGAAGCTGAGAAGCGTTTCTGAACATCTGCAGAGAAATATTAAATCGCAAATTTGCCTACATAAGTATTGAACGAAGGGAGCGGGTGGGGCGACCTCTGCGTCATCTCGGCTCAACTTTCACATCTCTTCACAAAACTATTAATCATTGAACTTTTGCCAATCCATCTTCGAACAGAGATATGTACCGGAGGTATATAATATTACCTCTGAGTCTGTTTCATTAACAATACATGTTTAAAGCGAAGTTATGAATGTGGCCTACACTACCACATTACATAACGCACTACTCTTTTGATTTATATTTTTGTAGTGTTATACTTTTCTGCAATCATGGGTTAAACACGGTACGCTAATGCGAATCTTGGGTGGTCGGTATGACCAATCTATTTATTTATAGTGAATGCTTGCCCGATTGCAATATGAAGGAAACTGGCGTGTTACGAACTTCAAAGAAATAAAAATATGTGGGCGAGTTGCGAGTAAGTCGCAACAATAATATGCTATGAGAGAAGACAATGGACATCTATAAGGAAAGTTAATTATTTGATCATGGTTAATAGAATTACGGATTTTTTAAAGAACAATACCAATTAAATTTATTTCCACAACATTTCGTTCGTATGTTCGTTTCGTACAGAATACTTCCAAAAACTTTCTCAAATTTTTAGACAAATTAGAAACTTTCATTGATAAATGTATGAATAATTAATTAATATAGACTATATTTTATATTATTTGTCTCCAGCGGACGTCGTATTTTTCAAAAATAAAAACATTTATAAATTCGTGTTCAAGTATGTATTTTAGTTTTTAGTTTTTTTTATTAATATTAAAAATATAATACAATGTAAATAATCAGTGGATATATATATATATTTTAACATTTGTTTCTTCTCTATGAGAAAAGACTCGTGTATAGAGAAGGAGTATATGCGAGTTAATTTACGTTTCAATTAGTCTGTGTACATATTTTTTTACTTCAGTTACAAATTTATGATAGTCCGTAATTTTTCTAATTGTGATGGGGAGATTGTTAAAAAATTTGATGTCTTGATTGATTGATATATTGATTTTGAGTTGCGATATATTTTAGTTTTGGGATATCAATTTGATCTCTACATATTGTAATTTAATTTATTTTTAATTTTGAAAATTTGAATTATTAAATTGTTTTGATATATGTCTACTATTTTTGGTACTTTGCTGGTACTCTTTGGTACTGTGAAAAATTGTATACTTGGATAGTCTTAGAATAATTTTTATTATCATTTTTTGAGTGATTTCTAATTGTAACATTAAAGTTTTATATGCACCTCCCCATCCAATAATACCGTATTGCAAATGTGACTGTACAAACGCGTAATATATTATTTTCAGATATGTAAGTGATAAGTAGTTTCCGAGTCTAAAAAATATGTAGGCAGTTTTCCTTATTTTGTTTGTGAAATTAGTAATATGTTCTTTCCATTTGAAATTGTTATCTATTATGATTCCAAGGTACTTGATATACTATTTTTCTTCAATTGATGAACATTGGTCACAAGAGTTTTCTCGAGTACAGGCTTTGGTGTGAATTTTAATATGAATTTCGGTGTTTTGTTACTACCAGGATTCAAACCTGGACATTCAAACCTGGATCTAGAGAATTTCGTAATCCAATTTCGGTATATCAACCAAGTAGGTTTACGACATATTTATGAACTTATGTTCAGAAGTTCTTTAAAATTGATACGTCTATTACTCCATTATTAGTTTCGAATCTCGGTAGCAACTAAAATATTTTTTCGACAAATAGATTTTTTTTGTGTGTCTTTTTTATTGATTTGTAAAATTTGATTTGTATTAAAAAATAATAAACTTTGAAATTAATTTTTTGATATTTAAAGATAAATACTCACTGCCACAGCCCTCAAATTCTTTGATTTCCGTTACACATTCGTTCACTGAATCATTGTACATGGATGGATGAGATAATTCTGAAATAGAGTATTTCATAAATAATTTACTCCGAGTACTTTAAATGTTCGGTGAGTCTCTTTCCGTGTGCACCAGGACCCCAGCAGTCTATTATGCTCATGTACCACGTACTTACATAAGTGTACGGTGGACACAGTAAAGGGGGATACAAGGGAATAGAAATGGGAAATGATCACGTGATTTAATAGAAGGCACGGAGCAGTTGAAACCGAATGACAAAGCTCGGGAGGTTCGTGCGGGACGTGCCTCTCAACTCTCGCACGATCCTAACACGTCACTAATTACTCTGCTAATGGCTACCTCCTCTCTATCCGAGAGCAAGTCCTATAATTTATTTAAAATAATCACTTCAATCTTCTGGCTCATAATAATGAACACAAATATCAGTTTTTCGTTCCGGAAAACTGTTGTCATTATAAACATCACGGCACCACCGTGATGTGATGTATCAATTCGTGTATTCTCCGAGCCTCGTACGGCGCACATACGAGGCCTGTATGTACCCGTGTGTAACAACCGATAGCGCAATCTATATACCATTAATTAACGACATTTTTTGAACGACGTCTGTTAAATTTCAGACAGATTTGTCGAGTAGTTTTATTCTGGTGGCTGTCGAAAATGGGCAAGTTTACAACCATGGAAAAGAGCAATATCGGTCTATAATTCTTTTTTTGGATGGGAAGACGTGTGAGAAAATCAAAGTGAAATTGCATGCAACGGCATATAAGGACCGTGCAATTGACCGCGGATGAAGAGCGCCCCGGCCGTCCGATTAAGGTGACTACGGAGGATATGGTCATCGATATCCATATCGTGTTGCCAAACCGACATTGTAAACATCAAAATCCTAGACAAAAAATTGGCCAGATGGCTGCCACATTTGCTCACAGTGGAACAAAAACGGAATCGCATGACAAATTCGGACCGCTGTTTGTTCATGTTTAAGCACAATCCGAGAGAGTTTCTGCGGCGTTTCGTAACTGTTGACGTATCGTGGATCCGTCACTATAGTGACGTATACGCCAGAAGTGGAATTCTCTCAGCGGACTAGTTCCGAAGAAGGCGAAAACGGTTCTATTGGCCGTAAAATTCATGGTCATCATTTTTTTGGGATTCGCGAGGCGTTATCATCACCGACTACTTGGAAAAGAGAAGGACGATCACGGGGCAGTACTGTGCCAATTCGACTCTGAACTGATGACAAAATGACCTTGTATGGTGAAGAAAAAGGTGCTCTTTCACCGTGACAACGCATCGGTTCACTCATCCGCAATCGCCACAGCAAAACTGGCCGAATTACACTACGAATTGATATACCTTATTCACCATATTCCCAAATTTGGTTCCATGCAATTTTTTTTTAAATTACAAATATTAAAAAAATGGCTTGGCGGAAAGCCGTTAACGTTAAACGAAGAAATTATCCTTTTAAAATTAGCAATATTAACTTGGTGGTTATCGCCGAAACAGAGGCCTATTTTGCTCAGTTCGACAAATCGTATTTTTATAGTTATAATATCGCTGGACTAAGTGTATCAAGCTAAAAGAAGAAATAATATAAATAATAAAATATTTTTTTACATAAGTTTCCTTCCTTAACACAGGTACAGGGTGAATAATATGTTCCAGGCCGATTTTGTTTCGCCGCCATTTTGGTTTGGCAAACACATGTCAATTCATATGTAGTAGTCGTAGATATTCGTTGATTACAATTTATTATGGAGTATCTAATGCCTCAACAACGTGTTGAAGTCATTAAAATATTTTATGTAAATAATAATGGCAATGCTGTAACCATTTATGGTGATCGTTATCGTCACATGTTGGAAATCTTCCTAGTGGTCGAATTGGGTCGATTGGGCCTGCAATATACGTGTAGTTTTAACAGGACTGTGCCATTTCACACACAACCCGAGCTACACTTGTAATTTTGCGGGAAATTTTTCCCAGCCGCATTATGTCAAAAAGTGGTTATATCGACTGGTTTGATAACTCCCGTTAATTTTGTGTAGAGGTATTTCAAAGGAAAGGTCTAAGCCAATAAACCAACAACGCTATAGAACAGAATTCCAATGCTACAGAACAATATTCAAAATGAAATTCCATACATAATTATAATAAACCAAATAATCGATAAATAAAAACCAAATTAAAAAAATGTGTTTCATTTCCTAGTCATTAAAAAAAACATCGGACTGGAACATAATATTCAACATGTACTCGTCACACAGCTCTCTTATCATATCAAACTGTTATTTACTGAAAATTGTTTTCTCGTATAACATGGCTGCTTTCCTTATGCATGCATATGTACCGTAATTGTAGGTGTGTCTCTTTTTTTGTTAGCGCATTTACGTGCAAGCAAAGGATGCACAAATATTGTTTGAAGCCAGCCAGTCAGAAGCTAATCAGATCATTTCCTCTTTTCGTACGATTCGTCACACTGAGCTGGCTAGATTTAAGCTGCCGCACGACGAAGGATCGTGTGATGTGGCGATCAAATATTTCATTCTAAATAATTGTGCATTTTTTCACCACTTTTTTGTTACCACAGCAGATTATTGCTATTCGCCATTTATATTATAATATTCAAAACGGAACAAACATTTCAATACAAGCATTTTCTTTCCAATTCTTGTACTTTTTTCAAAACAAGTATATTAGAATTAATTATTATTAATTAATACTTATGAAGCTTTTAAAAATGTACTCTTTTCAAGGCTTAGTATCTTGTGAACGAACAAACAACCAGATCTCCGTATTTCAAAGAAAAAAGTTACTTTTTGATGCTCGAATTCCTATGAGAGTAGGGAAAAGGTAAACATCGTATGCTTGTACCTGAGTTTGATAAGTCACTATATATTTTTTCGGTTTCAATTTCAGTTCCTTAATGGAATATAGTAATACGTTATTTCACAGACGGCCTGCCTCGTGCCCATTATATTACAGCATTACATAAGACTAGTTTTTTACTTTATTTTTATAAGAGAACTATTTAACTGAATTTATTACTTGAGTGAAGACAGTCTAACGATACACATCGTCAATTTGTTTTATTCATATTAATAAAATGATTTGGTTTTAAATACTAATGTTTAAAAAGAATTAAAAATATTATATCATAAATAATCCTAGTCGTTAATGTGTATTATTGATATTTATAATTTTTGCTTTTGATCGTTTTCAAGGTTTAATAAATGCAGGCATGTTGCATGGCAAAGTTAAAATCCAAGCAATGACCATACACATACCCACTGCAACACGTTCAGCAGTCTTTCTCAGATTATTCACTTCCATATCCAGTTACAATATAACCCAACCCGACAGCATTCATATTTGGCACAGCGATTCTAATAGAATTTGCCAGAATATTCATAGTCATGTGTCACGTTGTCGCAGACTGCGATCTGTCTCAACGCAGCGACTAGACTCTTTTATCGGATTTATGTATTATTAATACTTTAGACAGTATAACAGTTCAATCTTAGTATACATTATATATTACAAATTTACAATATTACAACGCTAAAGTTACTTAAATAAATATATTTATTTTAATTAAGAGGGGCATAACACATAAAAAAGATAAAAATTATACCTAAATTTAATACCGAAGTAAAGACTGGAAAGGAAGTTTCTCGGTTATCCCGCCTCTGTTGGTTATCTTCAAGGAAACGCCTTATCGGTCAAGTGTCAAAATGATCGTGAAATACGTCTTTTCAGACCGGTAATTAGTGCAAATAATATATATTACCAAGGGATATACCGACATTTCGGCATGGTGGCATGTGCCATTGTCAATACTTGTCTCAAAACTGTACGGTATCACTTTACCTGTGCACGGGGAATATAAAACTCTCACAGTTAAGCACATTATTAGCATTAGGAATGGATTGCTTTATGTATAAACGCACTCTAGAAGAATCTACCGGGTTTACGACATTCGAACTGACAGCTGTTACAACCTAAACGTTTTCGCGGAACTTTCATATCGTAGCTCGCGGTAACATTTCGGGGTGTTTTGTGACAAGAGTGTACCAGCATTATAAAACAACCAATATTTTGGCAGAAAAAGCAATTTGAAAAAGAGAATGACTTACCGTAAATCCGTACACAACAATCCCCCCGCATTAACTTCAAGCAAAATGTTGACATGTAATGTTGCGAAACACGTGCTTTGGATTTATAGGCGCGAGAATCCAGAAATATTTTGTCTCCCTTTATCAGTACGAGTAATATTATTTATTTAATATCCTCGCGTGAATTATTTCCCGGATGCCAGGAGCACACCGCGGAGAGGAGATATTTCTCATTCACAAAAACCCCGCCCGAACATTTTATCGCTAACCTCCATTTCGCCCGACTCGGTAGGTACTAAATTTTAAATATGTCTTATATATATTTATTTAATTCTAAGGAGGAAATTTATTTGCGTTTGTCTTCAGCTTGTTCGACAAAAAAGATACAGGTAAGTACTGTCAAAAAAATCATTTCAAGAATACCGATACTTCGGACATGGAAACCGATAACTCTCACTTGAAAATTATTTCAAATTTGTGTTGGAGAATTTGTTGGAAATTTATCTTTTTACGAGCGCAGATTCCCGAGTTGTTAACTTTCGTACTTCGTTGGGCTCGCCTTCAAGAATTTTCCTTTTCTCGCTTTCATCACTTCTAAAACCATAAAATATATTCTTCTTAATCCATATAATTTTATTATTGTTCCATATATATTTTTAATTTAAGGGAAAACCTAAGCATATAGTTTATTTGCTTATTTATTTCCGACATTATAATTTATTTTTTCAGAATGGTTCTAATGTTTATGACCAAAATGAATAATGCAGAAAAATTATCAATATTTTATTAGTCGAGATAAAATTCAATATTTATCGAGACCATCAATTAGTCGAGTTGAACAAAGTTGCCATTGTTTGAGGTTAATCTCAACCACAACGTCAGCGCCAAAACATTTAACAACATTTACTTTGCACTTCGCTATTTGTTATAATATTTCTTGTACCGCAAGTAGCGCCTGCCCCGGGGCCCCGGGACCGGTCCAGGCGTCGTGTACAATTCAGTGTAGGGCTAGCCGTAAATCGTATTGCAATTTATCGCTTTTATTTCTAGTAAAACCGATGAATTCTCGGCTCGCACCATCGGGCCAGATTTTCATTCCGCTTTAAAAAATTGGCGCGATATATTCAAACAAACTTGTAAAGTTCTATAGGGGCTAGTCGATAATGAATCATAAAAAAAAACGATATTTTAATAATTATGTAATATATATATAACTAGCAGATAAACAATTGACTCTCGCCGATTGCATGGTGCTAGGCCCTACGGGCGACTATTGTGGCCTTATGTTTTTAATATCTTTACTTTAATATTACTTAAATGTTTTCTCTTTTATTTATTTAAGAACAGTAGGTATATATGTATTCAATTTGAATACATATATACCTACTGTTATTGAATAAATATATATGTATTCAATTTGAAATGAAGTGTACATTGCTTTTATTGCGAGTAAGAAAAAAATACATTTGCGAAATCGTACGAATTTTGATGACTGGCAAGTATATTGACAATCTGTCATCTTCTTTCATCATCAGCATAGACCAATGTCCTAGGTCAGTCGTAATGACAAAACTACGCGAGATGTTAAATGTTTTATTTTTTTTAAACTGCCGTGAATAATTGTCGGTCCAATTCTTTAGTGCTACGATACCCCTCATACTCTACATGCGACTAATCTACTACTGCAAGTGCATCAACATTTACTGACTACCTTATTCTAATAAATATCATATATGTGATTTATATTAATATATGAATTGAATGGTAAAAAGTTCTGATAAAAAACCCTTTATCAATTTACAGGAAGTTAAGTAATTCAAATTAACTATGTGTGACATTTTATATACAGTGCCGCCTTATTCTATCATAATACTCATATAAGGAACTAAAATAAATTACGATTACACTTAAATATTATTTTTATTATTTCAAGTCATTTATTGAGAGAGTCCGGAGGATCGAGAGCGGTATTTTGTTTCAGGAAATAATGCCTGGCCAATCGATGTTTGTACTTGAAAGGCATGAGACTAATATCATGCTCATGCGAGCTGAGATTTCGAATTAGAGGATTATCTTGGAAAAGATAGGTACAAGACTTGTGGAAGTTATCTGATAATTTAATAAAGCAGTGACCACCTCGTGCTGGTGGTGGTGGGTTAGATGTTGTTCATATATGATTTAAATTGCTTCGTTTTGAATTATTTCAAGCCGAGTGTATTTCGTTTCGTGGATGCTGCTGAAGACAGGAGAAGAAGTAGGTGATAGTAGACAGAACTGTGCTGTAGTATAAGATGGATTTTTTGTGAGTAATTTTTGGTTTTGTTTGCGACCTATTTAATATTCGTCAAAATCCTTAATAATAATAATTCATCATAATTCAAATTTATTATGTGTCCTAGGTTCAGTGAGAAAGCAATTCATCCGACTCCGTGTTTACTGAAATGCACATTATACTAATAAAATAGCATATTTGTGCGTATTATTGTCCATCAGCAATTTTTACATCATCATCTAGATGTCATTTTTGTTCGTTTTAACAACTATCTAGGAATAATTTTAATTGCATAAATGTTATTAAATATATAAAAAAGAAATCATTCAACCCGCGATCTCGCAACTATGGTATTTTTGCCTACTGATGTATGTACATGATGAACGTTAAGAAAAGCAATCAAGTACAGCAGCTAAGCCTGCGGGGTGGCTGTTGTGGTCGTTACGCGCCTTTCATAGAAACTGTTTTTCAACCCAGAAAATATAATTTTGTAACATAGTAATTGACTTCATATTGGCAATAAATACAAAGTTATACTTTTTAAATTAGCAATATTAACTTTTTATTTATTATCTTCGTTTTATTAACCACTTAAATGAGTTTAATTACATCTACCGGTTTCGAAAAATACCATTTTCCTCTTCAGGATGTAATAACTATCTAAAAACATATATTATTGTTTCTTTACTAGAATCTATTTTTAAAAAAACAATTATTTAAAAAATAAATTTAGTACCTAACTCAAATTGTTACTTAATACAAATTTACTCGAATAATTTTTAGGAAAAAATTTTAGAATGGGACTCGTAGTTAATTATTTTGGATCTAACATTGATTAAAAATAATAATAAAATTGAATTCAAAATTTTTAGAAAACCAACTTTTACAGATACCATCATACACAATGAATTCAATCATCCATTATCACACAAACATTCAGGGTTCCACTCCATTATACATCGTTAAGTCAATATTCCTATGTGAACATCCAATTTTAATATGGAATTGAATACAATTAAAAAATTAGCAGTTAATAACGGGTTTGATAGACACTATTTTAAAAAAGTAATTTTACAGGTTTGATAGGCACTATTTTAAAAAATAAATTAAAAGAATATAATAATTGATTTTTTATAAATTACAGATAAAACATAACGATAATAATGATTATTGGCGCAGGATTTCATACATAAATAACTTTTCGAATCAAATATCTAAACACCTACCACGAACATAAGACCGGCATTTTATACAAATAATACTGTAGTAAATTTACTCATAAATTCTAAAGACAAAGATGATAAATTTAACAATTCTGGTGTCTATAAACTTAGTTGCAAGGATTGTGCTGCATTTTATATTGGTAAAACGGTTAGAAATTTTAATATAAGAGTAAGGGAGCATTTGAGATGTTTGAACAATAGTGGGTTTTCAGAATTTTCTAATCATTTGATAGAAAATGTTCACGGTTTTCTTCTTCTTCCCAGTAGATTCTGTAAACCTTCCAAATATCCTATAAATTTCCTTTCCTTTCCAACGTTTACATCCAGCAAATATTTAAGTGTATTTCGTGAAATTGGTACAAGTACCTAACACTTGAATTCTTCCCGGAATATGTCAAACTTTATTTAATTAAAAATTCATCTATGTGCATTACGCGATCTACACACATATCACAATCATATAATAATAAAAAATCATACATTTTGTATTAAAATTTTGACAACAATTTTAAAACTGTGTTATATATTACAAATGTCCAATTTCATACTGGTTTGAGAGATAGCCAGAAAATTAAGTTTTCAGAACAACTGTTGTTGATTTGAATACAAATAATATATATAAGTTATATTATATAATGTTCCCGAAACCAGGAATCGGTTTATTTTATTGTAAACATTTCACCTCACTAGGGATGAACCAAACTGTCCTGGACAAATCGAAAAATTAATGTTTAAAACTTGAGACCTCATTCTCATATCTCATTCTGCTACATGAGATCTTTTCCGACTTATTTTATAAACGGGTGACACGTTTTAAAAATGAACTATTATACAATTGAAATAGTTTTATGAATGAATTATCATTACCTTCATTTTAAAAGAAGATGATTAATTTTTATAAACTAACAAATTTTGTAACTCGCATTGAGTAATTTAATGTCGACCGATATCGATACCACTGATGTATGTATATATATGTCCAAACCCAAAGTTAACGCTGCGAACGTGAACAATATAAAAGCAAGATTATTTATATTCCACATCATTACTAGACCTTTCCGCGATAATATAACAACTTAAGTATAATATAACTAAATATTTTATGACAAGAATGTAACAAATGAGTCCAGTAATTATTTACCATTTTAATACTGAACCGAGGTGCGACACGTGTGCTGTAGCTGTAGGAGTAGTTTTGATTAATTTATCTACTTTTCTTATTTCTTGGCTACTTCAAACTGTCATCCTTGTTCACGCCTTTGTTCGTGGTGTTCGTTTAGTAAATATTAATCAATTTTTAAGTTATTATTGAATATACGAACTTCTTTTAACCACTTTATTTAATACACGTGTATTTTGTTAAATATATGTATATGAAGCACAACACCGTGTGTTATTTATGAGTGGTGTAATGTTACAGTGAACGTGTATTACCTGTGAAGTTATATTTTCAATAGTATAAATATGATTTCAGTTAAAATGTATCAAACAATTGATTTACAGGCTCACTTCTCAATATCGGTGAAACTTTATTTGTTCACAAACGATCCGCGCATACGTCATGTGTTTTGAAAATTAGTTAGTTATGATTTTTATTGTTTATGTTAGTTTTAGAACTTTCATTTTAACGCATGTCGGTCAAATCGTACAATATTTTACTATTTTGATAACTTGACGACAAAATAACTCGGATCGAATACTTTTTTCGTATTTTCATCAACCTTAACCAGTATTTTAAGCGAAAAGAAAAATACGCGAGTGAATGTTTTACAACTGTCAAATTGACAGTTTCGAGTAGAATATAATTTGCCTATCGGTTAAAGTATACTTTCACTAGTAGAAATATATATAATCCGGTGACAATGTATTCGGATATGATTCCACTAAAACGCCAATGAAAATATCACTGGTAATACACATTCACTGTAACATACATATATACCTTATTTCGAATGACTTTAACAAACTAAAAACTACGCTGACAGAAATGGAACCGAACGGTGGAGTGGAGTCGCAGATAAAGTATTTACTTAGACGCTATAGAAAAATCCTGTACATTTACTACGTTATTCAGCAATAAAGCGACATCTCGCGAAATGATTGTTCGGAGCGAGTAAGTCGGTGTGGCATAGTGAAACTAAGGTGGTAATATAAAGCAGTAAGAAGTTAGTGTTGCGAAATGAAGTAATGCAAAAATGATTCATTACACAGGTAAAATCGCTCGGAAATGTGCTCGATATTGTTTTAGAAATAAAAATGATTCATTACACAGGTAAAATCGCTCGGAAATGTGCTCGATATTGTTTTAGAAATAAAAATGATTCATTACACAGGTAAAATCGCTCGGAAATGTGCTCGATATTGTTTTAGAAATAAAAATGATTCATTACACAGGTAAAATCGCTCGGAAATGTGCTCGATATTGTTTTAGAAATAAAAATGATTCATTACACAGGTAAAATCGCTCGGAAATGTGCTCGATATTGTTTTAGAAATAAAAATGATTCATTACACAGGTAAAATCGCTCGGAAATGTGCTCGATATTGTTTTAGAAATAAAAATGATTCATTACACAGATAAAATCGCTCGGAATGCTCGGTACTCGATATTGTTTTAGAAATAAAAATGATTCATTACACAGATAAAATCGCTCGGAATGCTCGGTACTCGATATTGTTTTAGAAATAAAAATTAGTTACAAAACTCGAAGACACATATATTATGATAAATCTTTACATTTGACCATTTTTTTACTTATCGTTAAAATACTTAGAAATCGAGTTCTGGACGATTAAGTTAACTGGCTCCGAGACGTCGGGGCCAAAGAATCTCCCGCAATTATCGGAATACAATACCCTCCCTGGCTCTCCTCCACTAGGGGTCCATTATTACTCCATACTTTATCTCTCTAGGGCTATTAGACGATAGAAAGTCGGTGCTGACGGCTGGCGACACCTGTTTTAGCCGGCTCCGGCTAGAAGTGCAATCATCGAGGACCAGAGCAGGTTTCCAGCCCCGGTATTCGAGTCGCGGTGCCCATCTCAGCCGTTTGCTTTTATTGTTCTCTTCTCTCTGATTCTTTACAAATAAAATTACAAGTTTATTATTTTTTATTAAATTGAAATTATAAAAGAAGAAACCGCACGACCATCATCTATAAAGTGAAAAATATTTTGTATCGAGAAAGATCGTTACCATTGTGCGGAAAATTATACTCTCAATCTGGCATCTAACTCTCAATCTAGAAGTGAACAATTATCGTAAAACATTGTTGTAATTGTAAAACGAATGTCGCGCATACAGAACAAAATATGGTCGGCATCGTGCCCGATCATTTCGAGTGTTTCACGATTTTAGGATGACGCTAGATGGAGCTTCGTGAGATCCGATATTTGTTTTTAATTACTAGCAGTAACGATGAAAGCGGTTAGGTAAGATGTCGGCGGCACAAGAATCATAACAATTACGCTCTAATGCTTTTCCGGTAACATTTTAAATGCCTAGGAAGAATCTAAACATTGCGTATTGCACCTGGGAAATTGTGTAATGTAAAGTTTCCCACCTTGCCTGTGATATACCACACTGGCCACGCGTGTGTTATCCTATCCCATCCCGGTTCACTAAACGGTAGTAGATAGTAAATTAGTAAATTAATTATAACTTTTATACTCATTATTAAACGAATCAACTAGAAAGATACGGAGAAAAAATCAATCTTATCGAAAATCCCGGTAGCAACGAAATATTTTTATTTTTTCTCCGTATCTTTCTAGTTGATTCGTTTAATTTGTATTATGTGTTTTATAACTTTGTCTTTAACTGCTTTTATGAGTTAAATTTAATACACCAACCGGTTTCGGAAAATACTTTTTCTTCATCGGGATATCAAATAAACTCAAAAGAATCAAAAACGGATTTCCCAATACATTTATGCAGACAATATTTAGAAACACTGTTATTGTACCAAATCAGCACCAAAAATAAACAGCCTATATTTTATATAAATTGAGAAATTACAATAAAAACTGACGTGAAATAAATATTGCCTTGCTATATGGTTTCATGAACAGAAATATGAACAGACATGAACACTCATCTTCTGTTCGCCCTGTGCTCACAGTTCACAGCCCACAGAAAGGTTCTGTCATAAATGAAATGACAACTCGACGTAAGATTGAATCTTTAATATTAATGTTATTCAGAGTGCTTTAACATAATTTTACTTACTCACTGCACTTTTAATTTTTTAGCATGATTTATTGATCAGAAAACTCATAGGTATTCTTAAATATCGCTCTGGTCCCTACACTAGAATAAAGTAATCACATGGTATAATGCTAAACTTTTGAAATATTATTCGTAGTATAATAATATAAAAATTGTAACGATACAGCGGTCGAAAGGTAATTTATATATATAACATTTCCTAAACTCTCCAACTGACGTATTTCTTTATATACATACATATATATATGTACAAATACATACACCGGAGAATTAGTTTTAAGAAATTTTCATCTTGTTTTAAATTTTTTGATTCGAATTGAATATTGTAAAGGAAATTATGAATTATATTTTAATTAATTATGAAAACTCAGTGAGTGTCAGCTATCATAAAGCAAAATCAATCAATAAATATATATATTTATATATATATAAGCGTGCTAAAAAAACATTTGAAATACGAATAGGTATTCAGGGTGTCCTGTAAGTAGTGGTTTCAAACGAAAACCATCGATAGGTGAGCCCATGACCTGTCAGAATAACCCGTCATAGGACTAATGAATGTCACACGGTTTTCGAGATATTTGAACTTTTATGAAATTTTGAATAATTGGTACCCTTTATAACTTTTTAATTTAATTTCCAAAACTTAAGAAAATATCGCTTTTTGTTTCTTTATTATTATTTCTGATAAGTTTTCCTATGAAATGTGTGTCACTGTTTTTTAAAAACAGAAATAGTTTTGACTGGGAAAAAGTTTAAAAATTTGAATTCGGACCAATTAACTTGTTTGTATTTCTTCATAAATAAATAAATAAAATTAAAATAATCTGTAAATGTACAATATTATTTAATGAATGTGATTTTTAAGACAGAAAATTCTTTAAATTTTTCATCTGGCTTGTAGAGTATCGAAAATAAATTATTTAAAAAATGAACAGCACTTAATATATATTAATAAACACATCGATTGCAATTCTAATTGTGAGTGAGCTAGTGAGAGTGAGTAGGAAGGGAAAGCTCGACGCGCTCGGCCGAGACAAATGCCACAAGATCTGACCACACAGATGAGACGGGACTGAGACCGTAAAAGTTGGTGAAAGTCGGAAGTTTCAAACGTGGGTTGGTCGGTTTTGTGAAAGTAAATTTATTCATTTTCTCGCTTTAATTGTGACCTCAATATCCTTTGTCCTTTTAGCTTTTCATTTATAATAATTTTGCATAAATATATTCATTTAAATCTTGAGTGTTTCTTATATATTTGGATAAATTTATACAAATTCAGGGAACAGTTAAATTAGTCTAAAGATATTGTTGTATGTAGCAGGGGTGTGGTTGGTGAATCACAAAAATTGTCCTTAAAGCTACTATTGTATGGTTATAATGGTTAAATATTTTATTCGGCTGCGCAACTAATTGTTAATTTGATCTTGTACTAGAAATCACTAAACATCACAATTGAATCTAAAAAATAACATATTTTCAAAGAAAGCAATCACTTTGTGGTTTGACATATTACATTAAATAAAATATAGTAGTTTATATTACAATGGTCGAGGCCAAAATCCTCCCTTGAAATAATGTCACTACTTAATGTATTTTTGGGTGCAAATCGATGTTCGACAAATTGTCAGATACGAATCCAATTATTCAAAAATTAATCCAATGTTTAAAATTATTCAGCTCATGGTTTTTGAGAAAAACCGGCTGCTTTATGAAAAAATTATGATTGTTAGCAAAATTAAGTTTTTAAAAGACATTTATTTGATTAGGTATTAATGTCGTTAACATTAAAAAGTTCTAAGTCAATACAATCACTTCTCCGATGTCACAAGCGCACCTGGCGCGCTCACGTTCAAGTTCAAGACCAACTAACGCAAAGACACGCAGCTTAATGTCAATTAAACAGTCTAAATAGTAGACTCTGACTTTTTAATAAAGTTAGAGCAACGTCAACAAATGGAATTTTAAAAAAGGAAAGGAAAAGCAAATATATCGTATTACATTAGATAGGGTTTTTTAGTTTTTTTGTATAATATACCGCTTAATTGAAATTCAGTTTAGTAGCTCATGCAGTCAATATAAAAGAAACATAATATCAGAGAAAAGAAACACATGAAGTAATTGCTAGGTAAGGTTAGATACAACAACCATAACTGGATTGTGTGCTTACCTAAAAATTGTAGCAATCCACTCAGGTCCAGCCACTGAGGGAGCGTTTACTAAATTTAGTTTAAATGGGAAAACCGAGACTCCTTAGAGAAGCAACTGTACAGTAAGGAAGCGACCTAACTGCACAATAAAACAATGAATTCACGTGCACAACTGCGCCAGGTGATAAAAATAATGCACAAGCAGCTTTGGTTAGCAAAGGAAAAATATTTTTATTTCCTATTCACATCAACATAGGAGTTTATGAAGACTACAAGTATCTACTTGAAGGGAAAATTTTCTCTTATAGGCGAAGCTAAGATAGCGAGAAAAATTTAGAAAATCCACAAATCAGAAAAATTATTTATTTTAAAAGATCCAAATTTCCAGAGAAAAATTAAATCCTGCCGAAAAGTATTTGGCAAACTCCGCATGAACTTCTTGGGAAATGTACTCACCGACAATGATGGCATTAGTGAGAAGAACTGTTGTTACTATTATAGATTTTAGGTTGCATGATGTCCGTCAAGATTAACTTCGTGCACTTACATTTGGATTTCTTTTCTGTCTCGGGCGAACATGGAAAAAGTTCCACCAGGATATTTCTCAAATGGAAAAAATTATGGCGATAAATTGAATGAGAAAATGTTGGCGGATTCCTGTTGGACTATTCAGTCTGATACTTGTGCACAAAAGTACAAGAGATATTACGTATATCGTTATTTAATCTTTAAAAATCATTTACTATTAATTTGTAGATAACATAAATAGCAAGAAAGTACAATATGTTCTATTACTGTTTTTTTTTAATTTAGTTTTTCTGATCTATTCAGAATCTTTTAGATATCACGTAGGGTTTTCGATGAGATATTTTTCCAGGTGATTATGCATATATATATATATACACTCGGGTCTCTTTATGCGTACTGTTTTTATGCGGTTTATATTTCAAGAAGCTTTTTTTTTTTAAATAACTGTTTTAGACCAATTTGACATGTTGAAAGGTCAAAAATTCGGAGAATTTTGTCTGTATATGCAAACACAATCTGCGCCAGTATAATTCAGCCGAAACCAAGTGAAATTGGGTATGTCTGGACACGTCATGTCAGAAATTATCAGTGAGCATTATGTCATGAATGACAGTGATATCATTGGTATAACTCTTAATACCGTTGAAGAAAAAGAAAATGAATCGGAAGAAAATAAAACTTCAGTCACCCTCACTTTGAGTGAAATTCGAGAAGGTCTTCAACTTTGCAGTAATTTGCCAAACCATTTCATTGAAAAATATGATGATTCTGAACGAGAGCATTCAAGTTTCATCGCGAGCTTCAGAATTGCTTTTCTGTATATCAGGAATTGTACAAAAAATTAGCAATATTTAATCACTGATTATATTGTCAAAGGGCAAAAATCAACGCGCGAAGTTGAAGCTAATTTTATTTGTGAAGAATTATTATCTTCAGAACATAGATCTGATGCACCGAAAATTATCATGTAGCGATAAAATTCTTAAGAAAAAAATATGCAAAAAAGATACACTTTTTTATAAAATTTTTATACATAAATTTGGAAAGAATGTGTTAAGATTATATTTGCCGTGGAACGTATCTACCGCATAAAAAGAGACCTGAGTGTATGTATATATATTCCAATTTGAGACGAATGGCCTTTGAATGCATCACTTATCCCCGCCATTAGCTCTCATCTCACGCCCCGACTTTCACATTCCCATCTCTCCTCATATCTTCCAGAAATTAATATATCCACGTGAATATTACGGAAGGATCCATTACGGAGACAAGGAGCTCTGAATTCTCACGCAAAAACCGAAATAATCAAACTCCAGAGCTCACCTTTCGCTCACCACAAACGTGTGTACATTACAATCAGGGGGGAATCTGTGTAAAGTCATCTGCGCATCGGGTGTTATATGGTGACAAGTATTATACGTGTCACATCGATAGTTTTACTATTTTTAGACTAAACTAAACTCTCGTGCTCCTGTGCTCTTGTGCTGATCGCTGATTGATTCTGTGAAATTTCAAAAATCAAAATATCAAATAGAGCAAATACAAAAAAACAGTCAAATCATATCCACATTCAAAGGTTCAATGATTTTTACGGCTCGAATTGTTTCTTTTGTGACTTTAACATCCATACTCGGAAGGTTTCCTCCGCTAAAGGACTCCTTTTATTAGTTGCGATTATTAATTTCCGAATACTTTTGTTTTTAAATAAATAATAGCTTTTATAGTTACAAAAGAAAATCTCTGAATAATAATTTATTTTATTCATAGTACAGCGTGTTATATTATAATTGGATAAATATTTCAGCAAAGTAAGATTTATATTTGGGTACCCTGCCTGCTATACTAGTATTTTACTGTATTATTGCAGACACTGTTTTTCAGGTATAGTAGTAAACAAAGTGCAATGTTCAGTGTACAAAAAAATTCATAAAGAGTAAAACAAGATGTCATTAGATTAGATAAATACATTGTAAAACTTTAAGTAAATGCATTGTTCAATGTATAAGATATAATATATAGTATATGTAAAGAGTGAAGCAAGATGCAATTAGATAACATATAATTACACCGTAAAACTTAAAGTAAGTGCAATGTTCAATGTATAAAAAATATATGTATATATAAAGAGTAGAACAAGATACAATTAGATAGCATAATAAGATAATATACATAGTTACAGAATACTATGATATGATATGTATGATTCTGTAATATTTTATTCATGCATAGATTCACCCGGACTGTACTCGTACATACAGACATGTTATTGCACGAAAGTTCTGTATAATTTATTACAATCACTAATATTTCATATCTGTCATATTATAGGTGCGAAAGACGTACATTCATAGAACGGTTTCTGTGAAAAAAAAAATTGAAATAATTACCTACCTACAATTATTTACGAATGATCAATAGAAAATGAATTGATGCGTTTTCTAGTCTTAATACAAATTAATTGAACTAACTAAGAAATATGTTCAAAAAAAATCTATTTATCGAAAATATATTTTTATTGCTACCTGGATTCTGGACCTTTTCGTAACCGGGAAATTTTTTTTTTTTTAGTTGATTAATTTAATTTGTTTTAAAAAAACCACAGAACTATGTTCTGAAAAAACTGCAACTTCGCGACAATAATGTGTTTTCCGTAAAAAAAAAAAAAACTATTTTAAAAATGTATCTTTAGAACAAAAAAATAACATATCCACCTGTTTAGTATACTCCAATGTTTGTACCTATCATTGTACACAGAAGGACATAGCATGTATAAGATTACTACTGTCTTCTGCTTCTGAACCATTTTTCTGAGCTTCAAACTAACCAATTTGGATTCATAACACCAAAACTAAAAGGGAACAATGTAAAAGACGATACAATCATAATCAATTAATTATGTCTACTTTTTGTAATAATGAAATTCCATTTTATTTAAATTACTATGAAAAAAAAAGAATGTAGACAGAGAAGAAACCTCACTATTCATATCTGTTCTACAATGCAAGTGAATCATTACTGGACGACTGCTGCAAGGCATGTAGTTTTAATGAGTGTATTAACTATTATATTAAGTCATATTCAAATAAAATTTGGCTTAAATAAGGCTCCGAGTTATATATAATTAATTAATTCTGAAGGAACCTAAATAGAACAGAAACAGGGCCTCTATTGGCGGAACATCAGCATTCTGCTATCTGTGAATGGAGACCGATCTCCAACCCTCGGGGGTTGTTTAACTTTCTTAATTGTTTCAAGGATTAGATCTACCCTGAATGTTACAAACTTGGCTTGCTGAATTATACTTTTTTTTTTATTAGATAAAGATGCTGAATACTTCAAATATCGCGTATGTACTGTTTTTCTAACTTTTTTGCCGTATCTATCTAGCCGACGTTTCGGCGATATCCAGTCTACCACAGAGGTTGACTACACATAGCAAAATAACCCAGAAAACTAACTCTACATAGAAAAAACCTGATAACATGTATCTCTTTATGTATCAGCAACTGACATTTGTTCAGTTGACAAATTTAAAAATACATTTACAAACTTTTATTTCAAATCGGTTCAATATTCTGTATTAATTATTTACTTTTTTGTGACTTATTTGTAATATGTGTATTAAAGCCATCGCCTGATATTGTGTGTTTTATGCTTTACGCAATTTTTATACATCTAATGTATAAAAAATATTACATTTAACTTAAAATACATTTCTAAATTGTAGATATGAGTTAAATGAGCATAGTACAATAATTACATATTAAAATTGTGTAGGTATAAAATAAAATATGTATTTTTATGAAGATTCATTCAGAAGCATTACTTTTTAAGAAATATCGGATATCTCCATTCCACGTGTTAGATGTTTATTATGCAGTTTTAGCAAAACTTAGTTTAAAAAATATTTACCTCGAGTGAAATGTGTCCAAATTGTCCAGTAGGTATGTAAACCACGTGCTAGAACACAACAGTCATTTCTCACTAGGAAAAGTTTTCATATCACACAGTCAAAACACGTGAATTCTTCAATCCACCACCTGGCGGCGAGAAGTTGTCTGGGAGTTAGTTCCTGAGGGGAGCAGGCGGCGAGGGCGGCGGCGGCGTGCGAAGCACGCGGTAGGCAGGGCGATACTGAACCCGCGGGGCGGCGAGGATCCCTGCGAGGGAGGGGAGTTCCGGTCATCAATGAACGGAATATTGTGTGCGCCTCCGCCCTCTGCCCCGGTAGCCTCAAATCTGCTGGTGAAAATGTTTCCATTATATCTGCGGTGATCGACACTTTCATACGTGTTGGCTACTAATACTACTTACTGATACTCTTAGCGGCAGCTCCTCCATTTTTCTGACAAAATAAAAATGTATCGGTAACGATAACGTAATAGATTCAACATAAATGTTTAAGGTTTATTAATTTCAACTGTGTTATACCCGTTGAACAAATGAATTATGATTTCCTAATGAGCACTCTTCGTTTAACTAACCTGTTGTGTAGAATTAAGTGAGTTATTATTTTTATTTAAAATAGTAAATAGCATGCTAGACGCCCTTAATTTAACTGAGTTGATTTTATACCACGTTTCCGTGTGAAGTACCAGATCGTTGGCGTTATTCCATGTAAGCGTATCATATATAACTTTATAGTAATGCGCCCACAAAGACTTCACAGGCTTGGAAACAATTTTAGTCTTGTAGATATATTCCGATGCTCAATGTTTAAATATAAGAGAATATATATATATATTCTATGCTACTTGTGTACACTAGTATAAAAAATAACCTAATGCAGAATGTTTAGACAAATATTCTACTAGCTTGACTATCATCTATGGTGCGTATATTTATGTCATAAGGATGAGATCTGTCTCGAGGCTCGCCTCAAATCTCGCACAAAGTGCCATCATCTATTATTTTCGAGACCCGAGAGCTGTCTCATGCGTGTACGCGTTGTAAGACGACTTTTTTGGTATAAATATTTATACTTATCCGTTGTTCCGGCTAGCTGGAAAAGAGCACGGATTCTCCTACTCAATGGAAACCAGAGACAACTTCGAGAAGAACACTTCAATAAAAGATGTTAAATTTCTATGGCAGTAGACATTTATTGAATAAAGTAAGACTGGAAGGTACAACAGAATTATTTAAATCAAAGTATCGGTTGACAAGGAGGCATGACGTGAAATACCAGATAGAACAAAGAAATGCAGCTAATCAGATTATACATGCGCATTATTATGCGCAGGTCAAACTGTAATGTGTATTAATTCAATTGAGATTAGATCTTCATGTCCATAATCAATCGGCGATATTATCGCTGGGATGCTCCGCTGAGCGGACCTCACTTCAAATCATCGGAGCTGATCACACAAGGCAAGTTGCAGGTATGAATAAGAACAGCATAATAAATACCTCGTAGCGTACACTGAGAAGCACAATTTAGGTGTTTAGGTAGGTGGACCTGCGCACAGGCCGGGCGAACGAGATGATGAAGGGATGACCTGCAGGATGGGACTGGTTGCAGAACCTTGGTGGATGAAGCAGAAGTGCAAGCGTGGAACTGATGAGACGATGCTGCGGGAGGCGATGGTGAATTATCAAGGCGATTACCACGTGAATTACACGTGGTTTCGTCGCGAGCGGCAGTTGGAATATTGTATGTGAAGATATTGGAATATTGTGTGTGAGGGATAGGAGAATACAGATATAGAGATAGCGGCGTGTATACTCTGATGATGCACTGCGGCGGAGATTGGGTACGATGATTCTCGATGATAGCGTACAAGATGGCGTGCGCTTGGGCCGTTGAACGAGCTCACACACGACCAGTTTGGAATAACGTAATACAGGACTACGGTACACAGATGTTAGGACAATATACAGACAGATACGGTCAATAATAAAGGATTTATGTCCGAAATAAAGATCTCACAACTCTTGAAACTCGAAATTGGAAATTTTACTTGTAGCGGGACGGAGCTCGTGCCGAGTTCAACGGTGTCGGGGCGAATCTAACTATGTAAAATGGAGGAAGCGGAAATTCCTATGGTTTGCAAGGGAACGAGGGACTAGACGTTCGCGCGCCGTTTGATTATTTACGACGGTAGGTACTCACATTTTAAAATAGACTCACGACAGCGTATCTTTATACAAGAGCTTCTCAGCATATTCAAGCTAGACAAACATATGGAGAAATATCTGTGGATGAGGGTTAGAACAGCGATCTGTAACTACATAAATGTCGACGATGGATGCAGTGGCGTAACTAAAAAAATTGGGCTCCAATACAAAATAAGGGGGCCCCTGAATATGTAGTGTGTATAAGATATAAGGATATTTTTACTACGCGGTTAGTTTATTACATAATAAAAATAAAATAAGTCTCTAATAAATATAATATTCACACTTACTAATAAGAATAAAATTAATCTCTCTACCCTTATAATATTCACACTTACATAATAAGAATAAAATTAGTTTCTCTACTCTTATAATATTCACACGTTCATGATAAAATTTTAAGTGTTTTTAGGCATTCACATGAATTTGCAACAATAAAAATTCTTACTTCAATTTATGGGGATGGTCTGGTCCTAATCCAATATTTACCAGGTATTTGAGAAATTATTATTTTAATTTTATAATGCCATTTTTTGCTATAGAGTATTTTATAAATTATTAGTCCATATTAGCGCTAGGAAAAATGTTAATGAAAATTGTATCATTTGGGCCTCCATCTAACGCGGGGGGACTCAATACATCGCATTGGCTGCATTGACTGAATTGGCGTAGTTAGGCCAATTAACGTAAGCATAAAACTCAGATAGATTTCTTAAATATGTATTTTTTTTCTTAAAAATTTTAATATCTAAGTACGTGTGTATTATATTTTTTATCATACAGATGTCTCACGCCATCGCAGACATCTCCATTCAAAATATTTTTTTAGTGTTTGGTAAAATAAAATATTTTATTTCTATTTAGTCAAATATTTTTCAAAATCAAGGAATATAATATAATATTACACACACAACTATTTTTGTGAATAGAATACATTAAATATTATTTAATTTAATGAAAACACATTTTTGTTGTGCAGTTACAATTTCAAGACATAGTTAGACACAATTAGAAAGATACTTCCAGAAAAAATGTATCTTTCCAAAAAATATTCTATTTGGTTTGTCCTCGTCTCGAGTAATCTTTAATTATGTACACAATAAAATATATAGTGTCAGAATTACTGCAGTGTAATTACCAATAATAGAAACACTATTCGTCTATCGTTATAGACTGGTCACTATTAATGAGGCTTGTTAACAAGGTGAGCCGCCCTCTTTTGGACTACTATTATATAAATAGAACCTTGCGTGAACACCTTTCTTCATTACATTTTCTAACATTTTCTACCGTATGCATATTACCTTAACGACGTAATATGTATTTACATAAAACGTCGTTAAATGGTTATTATACATATAGGTACATATTAAAGCGAAGATATGCCGGCCACAGAGTAATAATAAAATGTCGGTCTAGGGGTAAGATAGTGTTGATGGCAGAGAAACCTGGCTTGATCGGGTAAACTAGATATTGAAGTCCACGTTAGAAGCACCGACAATCGACGCGCGTACGTGAGTGGCAAGTGTGGTATGCCAGGACAGAAGAGTGCGACGTTTTATCCTCTCTACCAACCTTTGAGTGAATATGTCCTGATGACAAGTATAGTCCCTTCCAAATACATACTACTATTGCCGCTTATTGCCAGTTCACCGCTTTAGACATCGCTATATCCGTGTATTAAGAACCGACAGCTTACATTAAAAATGTATGAATGTGGAAAAAACAAATGACCGAATGGAATTGAGAGTTGTGATGGGTGTGAGTGCGAAGGAAATTTATTATTATGATACGACATATACAAACATATTTATTTTCAATGAAATGTTCTACTAAAAACCTCCTAGAAACTATAATATCTTAAACATGTTAATATGTTTATATATAAATACGTTACGCTATTGACACACTTGTAAAATATTTATTTAGGGTAGATTAATTTGTGTTTGTAGAAGATAAACAATCCCCAAATTGACTTCTGACTCATCCACAGTTGCTGTCGATGGTGTTGCTACGCTGCTATCGGTGAGGTTGCCGGCTGGAGGGGTCGGTGTCTGTACTAGTAGACGGGGCCGAGTTAGGCATTTTACTGCATAATTTAACAAACTCATTAATATTAATCAAATCATCCCGAAGGGATGTTGATGTTGATGGAGGGGATGTTCTCGAGAACCGCTGCCTATCGCGGATCTACACTGATGGCGGATTCGCATTGTTTAATGTTACATCGTATACTGTACAATCGTACCTTAATCATTGGATATATCTTGTCTCTCGAATTGTTCTCCTATCTGAACCTACATTCCTGTTCACTGCGCAGATCGCCTCTGCTATCATTTTCTATCTATACACACATCCGTACATTCACTCACAAACTTCCACCCTTTGAAACTGATTCCTGCCTGATTCATACCTTCTGATATATGAAATTGTTCCGAGAATTTCACTTAATTAAAACCAAATATGAAGCTAAGACTTTTTTGATACACATATTATTACATTACATATATAAATATTATTATTTACTACCACTCAACGTGAGACGACCTAAAATGACGACGTAAAAAATGAATTATTTAAAAAATGGTTATAAAATATAAAACATTTAACATCCGCACTTTCAGGGCTTCAGGACAATAACAACCTATTTCCTATTTCCTCAATAGGGCACCTTCGTATATCCCAGTCGACGGCTTTCTTTTTTCTTCATATTTGTCTTTTCTGTTATCAATCTTTTCTCAGGCATTCTGATTACGAATGTCCAAACCAGCTCATCTGGAATATCTCTATGAAAAGAAGTAGGGGTTTCATTATTATCATGTTTGATTGTGGAGCTTTTCACTCGGTCCCGTTGTGTCACCTGGAACCTTATGTCGCCCACTTGGATCCTCAAACTCACTCGTTGATATCCAGGTGGGACTCGAGAGTTAAGTGTTAAGGTGTGCCTGTAGACTTTACATTTCCGTACCTGCTTCGAACGTGTTATTTGCAAATAGCATCCAAATGCATTATTAATTCACTGAATATGGCCACTAAATATAGCCCGAAACTCCGGCTAACACAGAAATCTACTCAGAATTGCAAATTAAAAATTCCGTCATTTTTTTAAATCTTTTTTAATAATAAATTCTGTAAAAAAATTAACTACAATTAAGGATTTATTCCAATTTTTCTAATAACACATACCTTCAATATTTATTATTATAATAATGATATAATATGCATTGAATATTGAAGTATCATTAAACCTTCAATAGACTTAAAAGCGCCCTTGAGGTGAAAGTTTTTACGAAAATACAGATTATGGGCTATACAGATTATCCATTATTATTATTATTATTATCAAGTTCAATCTGTTCTCCCGTACAGTTGTTTTTCCATTGCATTCAAAGTTCTTTCATCCTATTTTTATCAACTGCTGGCGAGAAATATTCTATTGTTTTCTAGCTCAAAGGAAAAATATTCTCTTGTTTTATGTGCATAACAATTATTCAGAATTTATTCCATTCATTTTTTTATTGAAAAACAATATCTCATCTCCGTGTACCGAGGTTTCCGTACACATTGCATCGCGTGATCCTGTACTTCTGTCGCCCCTGTCGCCCATGTTGACAGGTCGGGGTCGGTCCCGCCATCCCTAATTGCCACCCTCCCTCTGTTTGTTTCTCCTCCCTGATTCCAGTTCCGCAGAGTACATTCATGAGACAGTTTCCCTTTGTATCTGAATCGAGTCGCATAATTACATTTCGGATTTCTTTTAATAAATGACTACCTCGAGGCCCTGAAGCTGCGATCTTGTTATTTCCGATTCCGAAAACCTTTATTCGTTCACCCCCTTTCATAAGAACGCATTTTGAGATAACAGTATTTATTTATATCCTATATTTTATCTTCTGGTATCATCACTCGCCCCACCCACCTCTTCGAGTGCGGACTCGTATCCGTTCATACGTCCTCGACCTCACCATCGTTTCGGCCATCACTAGGATTCACACATACATTAGAATGGGTAGATCGCCTGAAAATCTTTCTTAAGAATTTCGTAAACCTATTTTATCTTAAGAATTCCGAAGCTTGCCCAGCCAGGTGAGTGCTCTTCGTCCTTTGACCTCTGTCTCTACAACGTGGTATTTTTTAATCTGGTGGCTCGACCGATGTGGAGATTGAATAGAGGCTGAGTGGAAACTCATACCAGAAAGCAGAACACGGGCAGGTCCAACACAGGATCGGTAACGCGATACCAACCGGAGAGAACCTGAAAGATGTTTAGAAGAGAAGAATATGTCCTGAAATATTACTGGACAAAAAGAGATGATGATAAAAATGATAGTAAAACATAGTAAAACGTCAATCACATTAAATATACTAATCTTTTTTTTTAAATAGAACATACTTTTATTGTAAATTTGCGATTTTTCAGAACATAAGCCGGTGATATTTTTAATACAAATTAGAAAAATTTACAAATATTTTTGTCGCTACCGTGATTCGAGCTTAGATCTCTTCTAATCGGGGAAATGCGACATTCATTCATTCTGGCGTCTCCTATCGAATTTTACTCAAAGGTGTTTGACATTCCGTAAATATAAAGAAGATGGCTTTCAAATAATGGATCGACAGTATCAATTTGAAAGTGCAACATGTAAGTTCGATAATTTATCATCAACTTACTGTGTTGGTGTAGCATAATGCATTTATCATCAACTTACTGTGTTGGTGTAGCATAATGCATTTATCATCAACTTACTGTGTTGGTGTAGCATAATGCATTTATCATCAACTTACTGTGTTGGTGTAGCATAATGCATTTATCATCAACTTACTGTGTTGGTGTAGCATAATGCATTTCCCCGGATAGAAAAAGATCTAGCAAAAGATCGAATTCCGGTAGCAACACAAATATTGTTTCGATAAATTGATTGTATGTGTATATCTTTCTAATTTATACATTTGTATAAAAATATAGTAATAATTTGGATTGTTTACTGAGTGCCGTACACTCAAATATCGTCATGTGTATCGGAGAAACCATGCGTATGCTATTCACTAATATTAAATCATATTTATCACATTGACAATACCTTATATTGTACGGAAACAAAAAATACCAGGGGCAGGTCGTGACAGACAATTGCATAAATGAATGAGCTGTCAGTGCCGCCATTACAACGGCGGTCACCGTTTTTCAAAATATCGTTTCATGCGCAAATTCGTTGCGCTGGCTTGGCCATTCTGTTTACCTTTGTCGTTCGGTTACTTTTTTTTCAATTTTATGCTCCAGTAGCTAGATGTGTATTATATTAGTTCTGCACGAATTCTGATAACTTTTGATACGATTTCATATTTACCCAGTAGGTGTACCCTATGGACAAGATTCTGCTGAACCGTTGACCGTTCTTGATTTTCACTGTGACAGAACCATGGTGTGAGCTACTTCAGCGTTACATGGAAAAATGTAAACCTTCATTATGAAACTGGACCTGAAGTGTCGCTATACTGCAACAGGAGCCAAATGAACAGAGTAGCCAGCCTGTTCGGAAGTTAGGTGTTGTTCATACATTTGTGCAGATTTGCAGAGTAGGCGGCCTGTTCGGAAGTTAGGTATTGTTCACACAATTGTGCGGATTTACAGAGTAAGCAGCCTGTTCGGAAGTTAGGTATTGTTCACACATTTGTGCAGATTTACAGAGTAGGCAGCCTGTTCGAAAGTTAGGTATTGTTCCCACATTTTTGCAGATTTACAGAGTAAGCAACCTGTTCGGAAGTTAGGTATTGTTCACACATTTGTGCAGATTTACAGAGTAGGCAGCCTGTTTGGAAGTTAGGTATTGTTCTCACATTTGTGCAGATTTACAGAGTAGGCAGCCTGTTTGGATGTTAGGTATTGTTCACACATTTGTGCAAATTTAACAGGCAAGAATCATTTCAATATGGAGATTACTAAATTTAGGCGACTAAAACAGTTGATTTTCATACTAAATCATATAAATACACAAAATAAGCTCTAATAGTACGGATAATGGATACTTGACATCAATTTTCTTATGTTAAGAACATTATTTTGTCAATAAATAATTATTTTTGTCCACATACAGACATCAATCAATATGTAGATCGTAATAAAAATATATTTAACGCATTGTTTATATGTCTTCTAATTCCGACTGCCTTCAAGGCAGACCCTCTCTCTCTTTAAAACAGATGAAAATAAAAATGTTGTCAGATTTTCAGTCATTCAGAGCATTCTGCGTTGGGTTTTCTGGGCTGCAATGTTGTGGTCTCCGACCTCTCTGGCCGACATTTCAGATACCATTGTGATAATCAGAGCTGATGTCGCTGCTGCGTTATTGTAATGTTAAGTACTAGTTTGCCAGTACTTAACATAACACCGAGCGAACATAACCAACCAACACCATCCAGAAATGTGATGGCTTCATGTATGCTCTTAATTGAATAATGGGCAATGGATACTCGCGGGTCTCAGTGATGACTAGATTTTTTTTGATAAATAGTTTTTTTCTGTGTAATTTTCTATGAGATTTCTCTAAATTTTTTAAAATTCACCCTATCTTACTATTTGATTAACACTATTATTATTTTAGTTATTGGGTTATTTATTCAAGCAGCATCATTGAATTGAACGCACAATCAATATCGGCACTAATGATAGACTACGTTCAGGCATATGGATACGTCATAATATCCTTTAAAATATACGGTTTAAACGACCTCTATAACCGAGAATTCGGTGACATGAGAGGGTGATATAAGCGGGTTAGGTGTTTTCTGGGCCGGAATATGTGGAACCGATAGCTTCAGGGCCCAATAATATAATATAATCCTGAGCGCTATTCTATTTACAAATTGAAAAACGAATTAATATTTTTATTCTACAGTAGTTACTCATTTTTTTATATTCGGTCATAATTGATATGATTCATAAATTATTCCAATAAACATTCCATGGAAAACTAAAAACGTAACAGTGAGCCGATGTATTCATTCAGGTCTCCAAAGTAATCAATTCAAAAATATCGCCCTTACTGTTATGAAATGGTATAGATTTCAAAACTATTTTCTAAATGTATGTCTATATTTATCCAGACAAGAGTAGCAAGTGATTAAGGGCGCGCTTTTAAAAAATAATTTATATTTTCGTGTTTTTTACGAAAATGTGGGTTTTTATTATTCATTTATGTCTGAAGTAATACACTAGATTTGATTTTTTTTAGTATTACTTATATTAGGCATTTACTGAAATAAACTGAATGTCATTTGCCATAATTAAGAAAATACAACCATTATAAGAAAAATGATGACCATTAAATACATTTTCCGCGTGCCACAGAATTACCTTTATACGTAATATATTTTCTTATAATATATTGAAGCCAAGATTATGGAGACAAATTAACGAAATGTTAAAAATTAGTAGAGTTATAACCATTCAATTTGCAGAATATATTATCAATTTTGAACGTTTTTAAAGTACTTTGTTTTAGCGAAAACCTACGTTTTTAAACAATATATTGTATTTACTCACATGCTTTGAGGCTTCAGCTACTATTTAAAATCAAGTTTGATATCATAAACATAATAATTTCTTACTAAATAACATTTATATCAATCCTAATGTGTATTTTTTATTTTCTTTATTAGCGTCTGATCGCCGATCGTCAGCGGCCATAATGACGTCTAATCCGCGCTCTTGTAATTTTCGTTAAAAAATGCCGAAAATATATGTTTGCGCGCATATTTTACCCACGGTATGAATTAACATTGAACTTATCCACAACATTAGTGCAAATTGCATAAATTAGATGTTTTTTTTACTGATTTTAAGGGAAATCATCGTTTTCTTGAACAAAGTAAACATTTTATGTACGTTATTTTTATGTATGTCGCAATTAAATATTTCGTTTATATATAACGCTGATGCATTTTAAACACAGTCTGTCTATTTCATAAATTGTGTGTAATAATGAAACAGACATATATCACCAAAACGACAAGGTGGCGTTTTAATATAAAATATTAATATTATACAAAATAATAAATTGAACCTGTCACAATAATAAATTTAAAACACTGATTTTAGCATCTTCATATATATTAATTAGGTACTCAATAAATTATTTAATTTTCGATGGATTAATTCAAATGACAATACGTTTTTATTTAATTTCATATATCAATATGGAAAATCCTCCAGATACGAGTTGTTTTTGATGCTTATATCGAAAGCGAGAAGATCAACATTTTTTTTTCTTTTATTCAGAAAACATACAGTTAATTAGTAAATACGGAAATCACAGTGAAAGATAAACAATAATTAAACCAATTACATGTTTTCTCTGAAGATATAAAATACTTTAAAAAGTAAGTGGAATTTGAATTTTAAGAAAGACTAGGAAAATAAAAATTTTAACATATAGAAAAAAGTTATAAAAAAGAAAATAAGGAAATATTCGAGGGGAAAGGAAAAAAAAATGGGATAGGGAATAAGGTCTGATCTTATTGTCGTCTCTTTGTATTCAAACCTTCCTCTCTCGCATAATTTACGTAACAATAACGTCATTAATTATTTCTCTGATGCTTATAAGAATTTAACTATTAGCCTCATCTTGAAAGCATATCTAATTGGTGTAGAATTTCTCGAATTTCAAACTGGAAAAATGAACGCTCATCCTTAAAAATATGAAGAAAAATCCAAATCTATAGGTAATTTTTTTTTCAAAAATCCTCATCCGTCTCTTTTTGCACTTTCTTTCTAGCTACGGTGTCATTAAAATATTTCTCAAAATGGTGATGACAAATGATAGTCTTTCACACCTCAAATAAAGTTAGTATCATCTTATTTACCCCATTATTTAGATTGAAGATACTATTAGCATTAACATATCCCCGTTTTCCTCACAGTCACCATAAATCTCGGTAAATCCGCGATAAACCAATAACCGACTTAGAAAAGCTCAGCAGGTTTCGATGGAAAATCCCGATAGGCTTAAATAATGGCTTGGAAAAATCCCTCACTGCATTTGGTCTGAATGTCAAACCCTAGAGATTTATGCGTCACCTTACCCGCCGGCCTACGAAGTACCACACCGCGACCTGCCTCCACAACGCACACTCCACACCGTGACCTGCCTCCACACTCCACACTCCACACGCTCGCCCTGATGTATTCCTGGAGCGTAAACAATACGGTCCAAATTGATTGATTTATGGCCGAAATGTGATCGTGCTGTCCGCCTATTAGAGATGTATCGCGCCTTTCATAAGAAAAGGCTTAGAAAAACATTAGCTACAGTATAAGTTTTAACAAATCTGAACATTAGTACTGCTATTATAGGCTAATTACTCATTGGTTTTTTATTTTTTCTGTACTACCATTACCTTCTATAATGAGATAACTTCATGAATACAACGTACAATTAATATTCTCAAATGCACGAAAAAATTGGAAAAAATCAAATTCTCGAAGTTAGTAATGACAGTGAAAGGGCGGCTAAAGATTGCCACATACATCGAATTACTTACGAAGTTGATCTGGTACTCGACACATCTCTTAACAGTGGTCGATGTCGACTATCAGATCTCTCGACCTAGGAAGACATACACTAGACTCTCTTTTTACACGGTTTTGAAATACCACGGTGCTACAACCCTCGCATGTACGTACTACTCAGTACTATGCGCAGAAGTGTGCGGAAGGGGCCGAGGATAAAGCAGGGCGACCAATTTGGCCAGAATGTGTTAAAACTAACCATATTAGCCCGAACACAACTGAACTGCATTCAGATATCATAACTGTGGCACTACCGTCGAACTGTCGTCGAGAAGGCTCTGAAGACCTTACGATTGAACATATCGCTGAATTGACTGCTGATGAAGTTCTCAACGAGGAATAAATACTCGAAACTGTTTTAGAGGAGCACACCAGCCCCGAGGAAAGTAGTGACGATGACGAAGGAGGACGATGACATTCAATCCATCGTATTCAATCCTTGAAGGCCTGCGACAGGCTAATGAACTTGGAAATCATTTTATAACAAATGATCACAACGTAGAACGAGCTCTACAATTTAAACATGATTTGACCGCTCGCACGGCTCGTTATCGAGAGTCATACAAGAAACTCACAAAAAAATAGACGTTATAACGTAACATCTTTCCTTTTCATAGAATATTGCGAGATTTCTTACAATTTAAAAAAAATACAATCTTATTTATACATAAAATATCTCCGCTATGCAAGTTCAGTATTTAAATAGTACAAATTTTAAATAATAAATGTAAACGTTGATTTTCAAACACGTCTCCTAAAAAGAGAAAGTGCACTCGATTTGTGAAATAGAACACGAACACTTCAAAAATAAAGATTTTTAATTGTTTGCACACAAAACAACATCACGGAAACTAAACATTAGTAATTGTCATATCATCGATGAAGGGATGCTACAACGGTTATTAACAAAAAAGCTTTGGATTTTCCATCGATAGCTCAATACCGAAGTTTACCGTGACGCCTTGGCTCGTGGCCCATTGAGAACCTTCGCCTGATACCAAAAATGCAAGCAGAATAGTTTTCTAATAATAAGAAGAGAGAAATACGACATTATTAATGAAAAATTCGGAAATGTAATATGAACTTGTGCTGACTCACTGACGGTGTAACGGCGAGTGAGTGGACCGATAGCGTCCGGTCAGAGCTGAGAAAGGTTTTCAGTGACAATGAAATCTACAGCTTAAACACAACGAGACTTTTCTACAACGCGACACCCGATACAACTCAATTTAAAAGAGAAATAAGCGTCGGTTGAAAAAAATTGATAATAAAATACTTTTTGTAATTGAAAAGTCTCCTTATTACAAAACCTCGATTGTTCAAAACACTTTTCAATGCACAACAGCTCTCATCATATTGAAAATAATAATAAAAAAATGATGATATATTTTACCTACTTCTGACATAATAAATATTTCCATAACGAGCAACTTCAGTCGGTCCCGTCGCGCTCGTAATTGCCAAGTTCCACTGTGTTTCAGTGTTTCAACATAAAATGTCAATCTTTGACGATTATCTTAAATTTAACTTAATCCCAAGGTAGAAATGCTAAAACCTTTCATTTTTCGTACAACCTGGTACTCCAAATATTTGCAGCGAACTGTAACTCGGTGAAGTTGTCATATCTTATTTTGTCTTCCGGTTACACCATACACATGAAAATGTGTTGAATTTTAAGTGCGACAAGATTATTGTAAGAAAATTTAAATATGTGTTAATATCCTGGCTATATAATTTGAAAGCTTAATATTATTTTTAAAAACACATTTTTGTTGTGAAGTTGCATTTTCAGAACATAGCTCTGCGCTATTTTTACTACAAATTAAATGAATCAACTAGAAAGAAACAGAAAAAATGTTTTTATTATATATTTAGTTACTTTGAGTAAATCGAAGGCATTTGACATTTGACGCAATATAAAGTTGGTTATTTTTAAAAATGGAATAATAAATGTATCAATTGTAAAAATATACAGACATAAATTCTAAATTTGTCATAATCATAATCGCTTGCTCTAGTGGAATGGTTAATACGTTTCCACGGATAGAAAGAGGTTCAGGTTCGAATCCCGGTAGCAACGAAATATTTTTTTGATAAATAGATTTTTCTGTATATCTTTCTAGTTGATTAATTTAATTTGTATTATTTCAAGTTAAATGTATTTGTTAATTGATTCTAGATACTTAGATATATTATATTCGCTATTACTAAATATTCCCAAGGAAGTAATGCGCTGATATGTGCCGTTTATGGTACGAGAAAATCCGACCGAAATTGTTGTATTTGCTTCTTCTATTCTATTATTTGTTTCGACCCTCAGACGTGTCATGAAATGCGTAGTAATGGATTTTTCCTTTAGATTTAACTCGACTTAAATTTCTCGATCGCCTAGTTTTTGTTTATTTTTTATAGATAAATAATTGTTATTTGATTTCCTTCTGTTGTATTTTAATTCTAATTACCGTTAAGATGATTTGCCTGAAGTTCCATTTGTGCCTTTTATTATTTTATTATTTTTGAGAAGGGCTTTACATTTCGTCAAAAAGTGTTTCTATGTTCCATACGGATAACCTTCCCGTACGAGTCGAGTGCAAATCTTTTGAGGTAACGCTTTGAAAAACATGGCCAAAGAGAAATCTCTTTAATTGATCGCGTCACCTATCAAATATTTAGTTTGTCCCCTCGAGGACGGCCTCGCGCAGGATACGAAACCGCTCTCCCTCGGGCCGCGGTGTGCGAGGGAAAGCTCAACTAATATCCAAACAAATTAACCAAATTACCAAAACGAGTTGTTTCCTTCCTCCGCCCCGCATCACCGTCGCACCCTCTTACCTTACAAAGGCTTTCATCCCCTCCCAGCATGTTCCATAACTCTGAAACCACTCACCATAACGAGCCGTGACTCGCGCCTGCCAAAGACTTCTGTTAAAACAAAAAGAAGATTGCGATTAATTAAGAATTTACTCTGTTTTGTATTTCTGTCATCGTAGATCTCTCGCAGCTTTCTCCGATAGAAATATAAACGGAAGTTGTCCCGCGCACAGAATAACGAGAGGTCATTTTAAGGCAGGGCGCTAAATATTCCTAATCTGGATGCGGTTTTGATGGCAACGTTAATTAAGTGTTCTTATTCTATAGATTTAAACGCGCAACAATGATCAATTTCCGGCAGAAGCATTTCATCACGATTTAGTTAGTCAAATCAGAAGAATGTTAGGGGATTTTTTGTTAGTTAAGAAATGTTAGCGATTAATTATTCAGTTATTTAAAACTTGCTACCTCAATAGTCAGAGCTTATGGCAAAACAAATTGTCTATCTGAGAGATAAATAATTAATTATCGCACTAATTGTCTCTATTCCCAAAATAAATTTATTCGGCGAGCTCGAGAGCGGAGTCGCCCAGGACGGGGGACAAATTATCCGTCTCCCGCAAAGAGCATCCTACTAGAAATGTACTAAGTCTGAGTCCGGAGTTCGGCACCTTCATTTATTTATTCTTAATACAGTGCATACACAAGTATCGGTATGTATCGATCGATCATTCTGTTCTGCGTAATAAATACAACAGACAATGAATGGCAGCTCTCTCCGCATTCAACTCTGCGATCTCTGAAATCTGATATATTGCGTCCTGCACTCGCTCCGATGGCAACATGTCACACGGATATACACACTTCCATATTCATTAATGTTTTTTTACTTACAGAAGATTAAAATATCAACTAAAAAGGAATCATATATAATACAATTCACCGCAAAGTTAAAACATCGCGGAGGGTAAATTAAACTGCTCACTCAGCTCTGAGAACCTCCGCAGTCTCTAAACTCTTCTCCGAGTACAAAAGGAATTAATTAAATCATTCTTTATCTCAGTCAAATCGCTTCATCAATAAATAAACGCTTTGGCTTGTAGATTTAACATTGTGTGAGCAATATACATAAACGATAAATGTGTATCGAAAGATCGTGATCTTCATCTCGTGTCTGGTGGTCGGGAGTCGGGAGTCGAGAGGAGTGTAGTAGGATGCGTGGTAGTCTTGAAGGATTACAGAAAATTGAAAATCACCGATGTTAGAGACTTCAGCACCAGGACCAATTCTGATTTCAAAAAGATCATGGATGCTGGGGAATAAAAAGATTAACGGCATCCCGCGTGCTGTCCAAAAAGTAAGAGCTTTTATATTATTTAAGTATACATGTTACACCACATTTCATATCAAGGTACTTTCATCTCGACAAGTAGTGTGAACCTGGATATTCGGATCAAAATCATTAACGACCATTTCCGTACTAAATGGTAGTTTAGTAACCAATTAAAAAGGTTTTGAACTCTTCCTACCGTGGTCAGTGGTCGCCAGTCGCCATCTCTCTCCTCATTCCGCTAGTTTACCGTGAAATATTCGGTTGGAGTAGTGGCTCGCGAGCCGGGGCACGAGGAGACTGATAACGGACGGGGCCGCCGGAGAGTGACGGAAACCCCGACCGTATTTTTAAATGAGTCGTCTGTAAAAACGGTTGAGATTTTCTTTTTATAAAGTTAAAATCGTTTTTATAAATCACATTTGGAGACGTCGATATCCAAACGGATCCATCCACTGATATATTGCTCTCCAGAGAAGGTGCTTCTTAAAATAATATTTTTTTTTATCGGGGCACCCTTTTATAAGCTTTTAATAGCCAAAAAAATTACACGTATTTTTTATATTTTTCATTTAAATAAATTTTACTGGTCGCTACCATTGATCAAAGTTTCGAAAATATGCGCCGTTTAGGTAGGTTGAACACACCCTTCTCCCGACCCCCGCAGTATTGTAAGTAATAGGAAACGTGTCAGTATCGCCTATCGCCACTAGTCTTTGAGTAATAATGTACCTTTTGTTCTTAGACGGAATTTACGATCGTGCCGTATAATGGCGTCTACTAGTGAAAGTGTTATTAAAACTCAGAAAATGACAGACATGTGTCTAATTGGATAGCTTACACAAATTTTACCGTCTGTTAAGATTTAAGAGTTGAGTTTGTTTTTTAATTTAAATATTGGTGAAGAAAAACAATAACCAATCCGCGACTTCTGCTGCGTGTGATGTTCTGCAAATACGGGAAAAGGCGAGTATTCCTAAGTATACTAGATTCGAGAAATACGTAACAGTAAAAATACTTCAATATTTTATTGAATGGCTAAAATTAAAGATAAACAAAGAAAATAAAGTACAACGTTCGGGAGTGATAAAAAATAAAGAAAAATTTAAGAAAAGTTTAGAATGTCTTTTTGATTTAGCTCATACCGATGCACTGGAAATTATTACTATCGAGGAAGACAAACTGTTTCTACTCGTTCAGAGGGAAAAAGGGCTGACCAGGTCAGATAGGCGGTTTAGACAGAGAGACCGACAAGAAACAAACTATGAAGTTACGAGATTTAGCAAAGTCAGAAAGCAGAAAAGTGTGAAAATCAGAAAACACAAAACGTCTCACTGAAAAGTGCGAGTTAATGTCATCGTCCTCGACATCTTTAGACGATAGTGAAGACAATCATCCGAGTTCTCCACGGTCAAGACAATATATATATATATACATATATATCACAACAAAAACAAGACGAATCGAATAATCGACGACCGTTCGGCTGTAAGTCTTGATGTAGCTAAGCTGAGCGATCGAAAAGCTGACGTTGTGTAAATATCTACTCTCAGAAGTGCAGGCTGCGATGTTGTGAGTTACATCGTCAGCTCTTCGTTTATTCGGCGCCGACTAATCCAGTGACAGAAATAATTTGCTGAGTCTTTAAAAAGCGGGTTTAAGCCAGAAGTTTTTCATACTGCTCACTGGAATGGTAAAATGCTACAAGATATAACAAGACATGAGGTTTTTAGTATTAGGCCAGGGAATAGATCAGATTTTGACTGTTACAAAACTACCAAATAGAACAGGACAGGCGTTGGCCTCAGCTGTTTTTGAAACATTATTATCATGGGGCTTGTGCGATAAAAATAAATCTTCGGGGTTTTTATACCACTGCATCAAACGTAGGTCGAATTATTGGACCTTATACCGAAGCGAGCGACTCTTGACAAAAAATTAGAAGATTTTGTTATAAATCACACTATTTGTTAAGATCATGACTACTACAAAACTGAGACTTTCTATGAATGTTTTTAATGACATAATGAAGAGTACAATCGTCTTCACACCTTAGATGAAGAGCAGAAGCAATATTTACTCGTGGCGGTTAAAGATTTCAAAGAAATTAAATCACCCACTGATTGCCTCCTGCTACAGGATGATATTAATAGACTTTCAATCTACTGCCAAAAAAATCAACTTTTTCTAAATATTGCTAAATGTAACATCATTTCATTTTCAAAGAAAAAATCTAATTTGTCGTATAATTATCAACTTAATAGTAACAAACTCAGTGTCTGCACACAAGTGAAGGATCTTGGTATCATCTTGGATTCTAAATTAACTTTTATCCCGCATATAGAGTCGGTAATCGCTAAGGCCTATAGACTCCTTGGTTTCATTGTTAGAACGTCTAACCCATTCCAATCACCTTTCACTCCTATCATTCTATATTTCTCATTTGTACGCAGTCAACTTGAATTCGGATCGGTAGTTTGGAACACACATTATTCCACCTATAGCGACCGACTTAAAAATGTCCAACATAAATTTTTTAATATATTAAATTCACGTGCTCGCTTAGACATTAAATCTCATCCAGAAAGTGAGTGTTACCATAAAATACCCCCCCCCCCCCCCCTCTTAAATAGAAGAAACACTCAAGATTTAACCTACCTCTATAAAATTTTAAATAACTTAGTTGACTCGCCCTATTTATTAGAACAAATAACTTTTAATTGTCTGACGCGACAAACACGATCAAATAATCTTTTTTACCCAAATTTGAGTAGAACTAATTACATAAAAAATTCTCTACATCAAAATATAATGCCGTAAATTTTTCTAATAACATGGACATTTTCAACGATAAATTGCTTCCTTTTAAATTTAAACTACGCCAACTTTTCAATAACTATTAACATAAACTGTATATATTGCATCCCAATTCCCTCCCCTCCTTTCCTCTTTGTATGTTCAGTTTAAAATCACTCTTTTATTTTTTTGTTTTTCTTCTTTCAGTTTATTAATATTATTTTTTTTTTATTAATATATACTAGTTTTTAGTTTATTATGTTTACTTTTATGTAAAAGCATTTTTGTTTATCAGTCTGCTATTTTTTAGTTTATTATGTACTATGTATTTAATTATGTACTATTTACTATTTTTTAGTTTATTATGTACTATGTATTTAATTTTCGAAGAAACTTCACTGGTGTTATTTTTATATATTACGTAATTACCAGTTATTATTGTTACACTGTTTGTTTCTCCAAAAAATAAAAAATAAAAATAAAATTATCGACGAAATTATTATTTCCTGACTCCTATAAAAGTCCACATTGACGTCATCTTTAATTATTAGCACCCCTAATGTACATTTGTAGTTTTATAATTTTCAATCGTGACCTTTATTTTCTACGGAGCCATTAAAATATAAATTAGATTCATAATGGACTAGTTTGAAGCCTTGTGAACTCGGATTTAGATTACGTTGTAGAGATTTTCAACATTACGTAGTAGACTACGCACTTTTTAACGCGACAGAAATACAACTCGATCTTCGTGTGAATATTAAACACTGAATCATTCTTCGGTCATTTTCTAACAATGATAGGCGAATACACTCTGCTATTATATCTTGATTTTAAATTTCGATACTTAAAACAACTAATTACGTGAATCACTTGGATACACAGAAAAACCTATCTATCCAAAATATATATATATATATATATATATAGTTATTTGTTACCGGGGCTCAAACATTATATAGTATAATTTTCGACTTAATATATTTACTTCTATTCTTAGTGAGATATCTATTGTTTTCTATTAAAATCTATTTTTTCTGTGTCTTTTCAAGAGATTCGTTTAATTTGTTTTAATTATCAACGAACTACTTAGTAAAATTGCAACTTTAAATAAATAAAAACATGATCTAGTTACACAGGGTGTAACAGACCTAGTTCACAATATGTTATTGGTGGATACCTGACTAAATTACGAGTCTAAAATGTTTAAGCAATATGCTGCACCATTACGGAAAATATTATTGTTAGAAATTTTTACAAAATCATGTTAAGCTTTAAGTCTACTTACTTTTAAATAAATATTTGCAAAATGTATGCATTATTAATCTGCATCTTTGCTTCAGGCACTGTCTGACTGCTCGAAATTCGATGACCTTCAATTTTTTGTATTCAGTTCAAATTCAATTTGGAATCAATAAAATATTTCAATTAATCTAAATATTCGCATAATTACTTTTATTTTAAAATACTTATATTTCTGACATATCTTTGACTCGTAATTTAGTCAGGTATCCACCCATAGAGTATTGTGGACTAGATCTGTTGCACCTGTATAGTAAACCCACATATCACACATCACCTGGCGATCCAAATCCATGGCTGCAACACGCACTCTCCTATAGCAGCACGCTAGTAGTGACATCGGCGTGACGCGGTGCAGGACCGAGCGCGTAATCGGCGTGTCGAGCTTCTCGAAAGAAAAGTCTCCTCCGCGGACGAACTCCTTATATTTATTATTCCAATTTGCATTTTCAATTAGCGAGTAGATCTAAATATTATGTAAATCCGGTCTTAAACATTTTTCAAATTAATGAATTATGTCAAATTCCGACAAAAAGATTATAATGTGTAATTATGTATAATATGGAGTAAATTAGTGCCTGGAGAAACTTCCACAAATAAACGGCTGAGCTCGGATATTAAGAAGTATCGTTGTGCAGTGCAGACTTATGAGATATTAATGCATGATTATACCTACACGTGCTCATCTAGTCTAGCGATTAGACACTCGCTTAGTGATCAGGCGGTCACTACTGGTGCTTATCTTAGTTAGAAAGCAACAATCATATCGAAGTGACGTGCGTTCTGTGTCCGCATTTCCATCATTTCTATTATTAAAGGAGATGAGTTCATTCAATTAAAAAGATTCACGTGGAGATTGCAGCTCTCGGCAAAAGATAATCTTTTTTTTTATATTTTGTCTATCATGAAAATAGATATAGAATAGAATATGACTTTCACGCACCATTGAGATCATCGAGGCACAATTCATTATTTTATTACAGTGGTAATATCAGAACTCATTCACCAGCTAACTCTGCAATCCCCAGAATTGATTCTTTGGGGAATTAATTTGTGGAGGTAGTTGATATTTTTGCTGTTAATTAAATTCTTTATAGGACTACACTATTACAATTTTTTGTGTCTCAACTCAATGGTGACGAATAAATTGCTACTTCACATTTTATATTTATTTTTAATTTTGATTATGTGTAAATAACATGCTGACACTATAATTTTTTTTTCTTTTGATTGCACTTCGGTTGTAATTTTCTGTTATTTTACAAATTCTGTTAATGCCTGAATAGGGCGTGTATAATAAATAAATATTCTAGTGAAATTATAAGCGCGGATGAATATTTTAGTTTTGTGGTTATATTTTATTACAATAATCGATACTTTAATTTTCAGAGCTGTAATGAATGGCATACCATGTACGTAAAACATATTAGATGAATCAATTAGATAAACAGAATACAGAAGAAATCTATCGAAAAATTATTTGGTTGCCAGGAGAATGCATTGCCATTACCGAGTATGTATCTATCTTACTAACTAATCTAAATAAAATAAGTTCTAATAATTGGCGTGGTCACTTTGTGGTTAAGCATTTTGATTCTGACTTGTCGAAACAAGAGAACTTGATTTTTTAAATGTTAAATCCCAGTTTTTAAATACTAAGCGATTTTGGTTTAATATTTAAAAAAAAAACAATTTTATGTTATAATTGATGTAATAGAGATAAATAACCTTTTTTTCATGTAAACAATATTTTATTATTTATGTGAAAATAAATTATTTTAACTACACCAAGTGCCTATGTGAAATGTGTCCTGTAGTGATTGACGCAATGACAAACGTAGACTACTAGGCCGAGCAGTCAAGTATTGTATTAGTAGATTTCATCTAATTAGTTAATCGCTCCCATCCAGTCTGGGCTTGTCTTTGACTGAATTGACTTTGTTTTGATTGAAAAAGATTCGAACAAATCTTCCCGCTTCTTAAAAGTATCGGAACTAAATAAATCATCGTTTAATTTTCCACTATCAACAGGGTAAAATTAAACTTTCACAGAGTTGTGCCAAATATTTTAATATATTTTTTTAGAAAATCTGTTCTTTCAATATTCGTACTGTGTGTATGTACGGCACGAAAGAAGTCTCCATCTGTGTCGTATTCCACAATTCTGTTATACTTAAGAGCGAAGAAATGTCGAAACAGGCGTAGAAAATAGTTGTCAGATTTATCCGTAATCCGCAGATAGGCCCGGGGCCGTCCTGCCTCAGCGCGTGTATAATAAGGGAGGATTATTCTTGAGCCCGGGATTAGCGAGTATAGGGCAGAATGTTTGTTTTAGATTTTCTTTGAGGTATTCGGTTTCCGTCGCCGAGTCTCTCGAGTATGTAAATATAATTAAAATCACTTCGGTACACAATGTAGTTGTTTGACTACCAGCCCGGAAAATAGGCTTTGGCGCTTCAAATTTTGATCCGCAAGCCTGACGGAATGTACTTTCGTGTGGACTATTCATTTTATTTTATTTAATGCACTACTGTTTACACCTCTAAATATATATCTGGTATTTTTATTCCATTTCTCTACAGTCCGTGAATACATGAATAAATGAATACATGAATACATTAATACATGAATACATGAATGCATTCAAGAATTACGAAACCGAACAAATCTTAGGAATATCTGTGCAGGTGGCAAAATCTGTCACCTGTGATTTGAAACCAATAAAAATTAATAAACACTAACTGCAAGACGGTATTTTTTTGGGATAACGTAATTAAATAAAAAAGTGAAAATTTCTAAATTATTATTAAATCATATCTTATATCTATCTTACAAAACCGCAAGACAAAGTCTTATTGTTTTTATTATTATTTTAATATACATACTTTAATATGTAGTAAAGTTTTTTTTTTATTTGAGCTTCTGTTTTCTGAATTCATATATTAAATATAATTTGGCACTTGGTGAAATAGCCCATTCAATGCTTTACTGGTACCACACATGACACGTAGAAGTGTTCCCCGGATGAATTTTGAAACCGATTACATAGAGATTAGAGACAAGTTGAGACGGTCCTAGAATGCAGGCATTAGGAGCAGATGGCAGGCTTGAGGATCGCCACCAGAATATGGTCCGCAATCCGCACCTCTCACTTTCCAACTTTGTGCGCTGCTTTTAATTTACGAGAAGACTGTGAACGGTTGTGAACTACGAAACGTTTTCGTCTTATGCACACCTCGCTAAAATGTAGCTGATCTTGGATACTAAGAAAAACCATATAAATACAATTATAGTAATATGTATTTTTTTTTTAATTATAAAAAATATATACAACCAGGGAGTGATTTAAAAATTATTTTACATTACATAATGGAAGTTTAAATTCAATTTTTATAATAAACTAATCTTTGTACTAATACGCACGTTCAATTTTTAGGTGTAATTAATAATAATGATGAGAGAAACTGCACCTTTAGAAACTGTAGTGGTTATAAAATAACTCAACATGTGAGCAATACACAATTTAGCGAAATTAATGAAGTTAATAAAACGATCGTGTGACACCGTGACGCAACCGCCGCTAACGAGATAAAATGAGTTTTACGGATAATCTCTACCTGTGCCGTACCTGTGACGCCTGCGCACCTAGTAACACTTTTATCACTCCTTTTAAATCCGTCAGTTGCGGTAGTAGTTTAATATCATTTTAAACGCCCTAAAAATTATCCAATATTATTATTATAATTTAATCTGTTGCAAATGTGTGGCGGTTCCCATAGTTTAGAGATGTTTTTGTCTTGCATCTTGCGGTGTATTTTTTGTAAATCAGTATCTTCGTCTTTTATCTCACCATTAGCAATTTTGTTTATATGATTTAGTGTTTTAATCTTTATTGTAGTGTTTATAAAGTATTAAGTTAGTGAGTTGTTTGGTATACTATTTCAATTGGTGTCAGATACATACGAGTATATAATGTTGCTCAGAAAGGTACCGTGTACTCGTATCCTAGTGTTCTTTTGATATACCTACTACAGCTCGTATGTCAGAGTTTTTACATTCTTTACTTTATATTTTATGAAACAAGCCAGTACACTTAGTTATCAATTCAATTATTTTGTCTGTATGTACGGTACATTTGAGATGTCTGTCTTTCGTATGTACTCGCTCAGCAAGAGATGTCCGTTTGATGATGCTACTCTCATAGATCTTGAGGATATTATCTGTCACTACTGTTTTGAGCAGTTTCTTTACGAGAATGTGGTCTGTGTCAGACGAATTCTGTTGTAGAATAAACCATTCGCGCTTTTGTCGTCATCGATTTTGTTTTTAACTATTAACAGTACATCAGGCCGCGACGCCCGACTACTGTAGTGAAACACGACTGACTGAGGAGATGTAGACGGAACATTACGAAATGACTGGAGGGATGTAGACGGCACATTACAAGATGTCTGGAAAGATGTAGACGGAACACTACGAGATAACTGGGGAGATAAAAATAGTACATGATGAGATAACTGTGGATAAGCTGGTAGGCAAATGGAACATTATGATATGACTGTGGAGATGTAAATAGAATGCTTCGGTATGACTGTAAAGATGTAAATGAAAAAATAATATATTAAATAAAATAACAATCACTGTCAACCGGTTACGCTTATCTCAAGCTTCGTCAGGACATATTGGAAACTAATCATAAATACAAAAAAAGTGCACTTATTTATACATCAAGAGCGAGATAGAATATAAAATTAAATGTGAAAGAGGGAGACAGAATACATACACAGATAAATGGTACATTAAGTGAGGGGAAAATACATGATTCATATTTATGATCAGTTTCAAATACGTTCTGAAGCTTGAGATAAGGGAAACCGGTTAACGTATAATAAATTTCGTGGTTTGATACGAAGTGATTGTTATTTTATTTAATATAATATGTCAAACCACAAAGTGATTGCTTTCTACAAAAATAAAAATTTTAAATTTTATTTTATTTTATTGTGGGATTTTGACAGTGTAAATTTATAACTAACATAATAAATATTTAACATGTGATACTATTTTTGAAAATTCACAAAAGTGTTTAAGTACATAAGTATTTTTAGGTGCAGAAAATAAATATAAATAAAAAAGTGGGGAGAAAGGGTGGGGGGGTTGCAACTATTGTTGGGGTAAAGGGAGAGCAAGATGTATTTATAGGTAGAATGATTTGCCAAAATTGAGATTATGGTGGTTGGTAGTAAGGCTAATGTTGAAAAAGTCAATTTCTGTAAATTTCTCATTATGGTATTTGCATGACCGGTGAATGAATGAATTTTGTATATAAGATATTCTACTTCTAGGAATGTGGAAGAGTGCGGACTGCCGGGTCGATCTAGACGTTATGTAGAGAGATATTAATTCTAATTTGCTGGGACAGTCAATATGGCCTTGCAGTAATTTGAAGAGAAATATTCGAAGAAGTGTATGAAGAAAATAATAATATTTATTGGTCTGTTAATTAAACTGAGCAACACACATTTTGGTGCCAGCGATTTTTAACTGTTTCTAGGTAATTTTTGGATACAAACAAATTAGATAGATAGATGTACCAAAATAATAACGTGCGTAAAAAAACATCGTATATAGGGACTTCAGCGGAAAACTTTCAAGATTTAATTGTAATTGCTCGTAAACCATCAGGATGAGGTAAGTGGCAGGGGTATTGTTCGACACGCGTGATTTACGGATTTGTCACGTTTGCGGTGCGCACTGTACAACAACTCAACAGCCAACATCTCGTTTCGTGACTCGACTGATTGTCATGTATATAATTTCGCCACAGTCAACATACTCGTCTTTTAAGTTCATTCAACATATATTACTAAATCTTCATAAAAGAAACATTTATTTCTTTTACAACATACCACCATTACGAAATAAATAATAAAGAAATAAAATAAAATAATAATAATCATTTTGAATAGCTTCCAAATTGACTCCGCGCAAATATTAATATTACGTACAAATTTCATTATCCAGTACCGGTAAAATCACGCGTAAACAGGATGTACCGTCTAAAAATAGACCATCCGAGTGCACACGTTCCAACAAAACCAGAAATATCACGAGACCCTCCTATGAAAGTATACCGTATAAAGTATGTGTTACGGTGGTGTTTCTTAATTCTTTTCTTTTCCTCTCTCCTGTATTTTGGCATCACCGCTCTTCGAAAGGATATATAAACAATCCCTACTTTCGTCTCCGCAGAAAATAAATCCGACATCTACTCGATCTACAGGCACGTCCGTGAAATTATATCGTCTCACGATGTTTTTCGGTACTACTTTTAAATGTATCAGTCCTGTTAAAACGCTCTATTACAAGAATATTTCTCGACCATCGAAATATTCATAACCAAGTGCGGTAATAACTTTTATTCGAGATATCGCAGTGATATTATCCAAAGTCCCAGGTAGTTACCTTCACAAATCGTGTAATCGGTATACAAAGGTTTTATACAAATATTTGCCGTAATGTACCATCAATTAATTAATATCCATCAGTAAATTACCCAGGTTTTTCGGACATGCGACGTTTCTTTATGAAGACCGCCGTAATTTCTTAAATTCTCGATACATTTTTTTTTATTACCTTCTCTATCGCCTAATTGCTCTTGATGACCTCACACCCACCGAGAAGTCACCCCAGACGCCTTCCACCAGCTTCGTAGATCCAGGAAGATCGCCTCTGCCCATCTGAGGACCCCAGGCTCCGCGTGTCATTAGATACGCCGTCACCATGATCCACGTCTACAACAAAGGTATCTTGTGCCCCAGTGTTCAGCGTTGACTGTAAACTTTCACCTCGAAATCTTCTAATCTGGATCTTTCAACTCTCACGGACAGTGATGATTCCTCAAATTTCGTGCGTATATAAATTTTATAAAACCAATTGACAGTGAAAAATTATCTTCAATCGCCTTTGAAATTATAATAACCACCGATTTACTTCATCGAACTTTACTTCTCTCCGTAATAAATTTTGTTTCTACCTCAGATTCTGGTGTTGTCTATAACTCTTTGTCTCTTGTCCATTTTCAAAAAAAGAAATTATTAGTAATTATTTGTAAACCGGAGCACATACAAGCAAGTTCTGATCAAACTTGCCTACATAATAGAACCATATTTGACCATCTCTAGTTACGTAAACATCTCATACTTTTATTTCCTGATAAGGTAACCCTTAATCCAGTATAATAATTAGACCCAATCGACTATGATTTTAATATCCGTTCGTTGTCTCTCCGGTGTCCATTTTCTGGTATTACACCTAGCACAACTTTGTATAACTTAAGTCCTCGGTTAAAAATAAGATTAAAAGAAATATTCCTCTCCATTTAACCAAAAACAACACGTAAATTCTGTTTAATAATATTATAATTTTAACAAATGTGATATGACGGCCCAATACCGCGCACTCAGAAATACATATTCCTTATATTGTGTTATCTAAAATATGCTATATGTTCATATGTGATTTTTAATAGTATTTACCATCACCATAAACATCTCAACGCTATACTGTCCATGTTCTGTTCGTGAAACCTAAATGGAATATATGTCATTTTGTACTAACTGTACATAAACCATTTTATTTAATACCCTGACCACTAAAAAGCATATATTGAGTCGGACCTCTAGAAAACCTGGGACCAAAGAGAAATGTTCTATCCGACTGAACTGGCAACTTCAAAAGAAGGTAGGTTTGGAGAACCTAATCAAAGGTCTGTCAAAAATAATAACTTTATCCGGAATTAAAACTTGAAAAACAAATGAGAAAAGTTTTCGTGCCTGAGTCTGTGTTTAGCAATCTCTCAGATTGAAGTGGATGCATCTTCAACCCGGAAACTGTTTTGGTAACCAAATCAGGTTTGTTTTCACGTGTCAAGAGGAACATTATGTGAAGATATTTGTTCTTAATTCACTCGCTCTAGTTTCCTAACTGCGAGTTACTTTTTTTTTCCGATAAATTTAAAGATATTAAATATTTTGTTTACATAAATGCCTTCGATAGCTGGTTCCCAGGTTTCCGATTGACAATAAAGACACATATGATACATAAACACTGCACTAACCTTTTTATTGTACTTGCTGATTTTCTGGACCGATGTTGTTGTTCTTTTGGCTGTGTAGATTTCGACCGACCGAAATGCGCATTCCTGATGATCGGATTATTTGGATCTCTGGACTGGTCGAAGCACGAGATCAATCCGCCTGTCGTTTACCATCTCTTGCATTCTCAGAAAAAAAGGCGACAATATTCACATACACATACGCACAATACTATCAACCACGAAATCCGGTGGTGCCAATCGGAGTAACAAGGCGCGTAAACATCTATCAAAGAAATTTTTTTTTTTTATTTATTTAATTTAGCGAAAATACAATGGCAAAAATAAATTCAATTTTTAAAATAGATGGTTACAAACATACATATGGTTATATACATACATGGTTTTTCTTTCGCTTATATTATATACATATGTCATTTTAAATAACTAAGTAACTTGACTTCAAGTATCAAATATGAAGCACATAATTTCAATTTTTGAAAAAATAACTTTACTCGTATTTTAAGATAGCATAACTAGCTTTGTGGCAATAGCGGCCGTTGCGCGACCACGGCTAGAGCGTCGCCATTACATATTAAAACGTTGCTTAAAAATATGTTACAAAGTTTAATGACCAAATATGAACAGCCAGGTATTAAAGCGCATGATAATGATTGTATTATGTTGAATGCACGAGTTCTTCCATATTCCCGCTTTCATGCATCATGTACAAAATTATCAATTTAAATTTTAAACATCACACACGTGTGCAATATACTGTCACGTTACGAATTATAGCCTGGTAAAAAAACGAGACGTAAGTTCTTAATCTGTGAAAGAATCACCCTGGTTATATATATTTACGTTCCTCGATGCGCCGCGAATGTCGCGAACCACGCGGCCAGTACCAGGACTACCATTGGGCTATAATTTGTAACGTGACATTACATATAGGCATGGATTTCGTGTAGTACATAAACATGAACACTACAGGGAGTTTAGAAGATCAAGTTTTTAAAAGGAAAGTAATTTAATAAAATGAGTCATTTGACATGGAGTGTTCGTAAAAAACGTTTAAAGTGTTAAACGTAAAGTCTAAACAATGAACGGCTCAAAAGCATTTAAAATAAACTTTATCTGTTATACAATTAGTTTTCCAATACAAATTTCAGCAACTATCAGTTAGCAGTGTTATATGAGCGGTTATAAGTAAATAAGTTATTAGAATGTACTTACATTAGGTAAAAATAAATATTTTAATTAATGAAGGCTTAAGAATTAAAACATTATGATCATTACAGTTCAGTGCAGGGCACATTCCGCGGATCTCTCATGTAACACCGAGAAGTGTAATATATAGCTCTGAGCTCTGAGTCAAACATGTAGCCTCGCCCCGCGCGCGACCGACCGCACATAAAATGTCATCGGTTTTATGAATCGATTTAATAATTCATTATTTGGTATGGTGTTCAATAAAAAAGCATCAACCAAAGTAATATATTTTGTAACCATACTGTTGCACGCGCGCACTGCGTCGCGAATACTTCGACGAGCGAAATTCAGATAAACAAGTCTCTCTATTTTAAATATATTCTAAATGACGATTTGTTTTAAAAAAGCATCAGACTTATACAACAGATTATTTTACAACTTATGTATCCACATTAGTCCGTTTCACGAACGAAATTATCTCAGTAACGCATTCCAATCACCAGTACAACGTTACATTAGGTTAGAAATTACTTTAGACTGTGTTAGTATAATTACATTACATATTTAAACATTGGAATTGATTTAACAATATATATTTTGATGCCGACAGGTTTCGGAATTTTCAGGCCAATAATAACTTCAAAATATCAATTTTTCCTCGTTTATTTTCCTTCTTCAGCCCGCGTCTGTCCACTGTTTGATACGGACCTTTCTTAATTCCTGTCCGTCCTCCCCTCCTCGCGACTCCTTTTTATTCCGCGATTTAATCTTCCACGTCTAACGGTTTCCCGCATTCTTATTTATACCATCTAGGTTTTTACACCTTTCTTTGCGTCTTTTCCATTTATGTTTCCACTCCATTCTAGCACATTTTAACCCAACCATGTTCAGACGCCGAGCCCGCGTCTGTCTTCACTACTAAATTAGTTGTTTTACAGTTTTACTCGGTCCTAAAAGGGTGGCGGTCGCTACAAAACCGATCCAAAGAGAAAACTGCAAAGTTACCAAGTTATTCGAGGTTTAAAAATTACAGTACTTCCTTATTTATAGTTTTTATTTTTTATATTAAAGTTTTCAGACGATCATAAAAATTGACATAATCCCAGCGGAATGTTTGAGTGGAGGGACAGTACCGCCGCTCCTGTGATATTGCGACAATAAAGATGTTTAATCCTTTCAGCGGCGAACGACGATGTATCGGTATTACGGTAACGAGGAAATACCTTTCAGTGCCGCGCGGGTCGCGTCCGGGCGCAGCTCCCACCCGCCGACCGGCGCAACCCTTAATTGATCGTTTACAAGTTGATGGTTCATTATGGAAAACGGCGATCGTCAAAGCTCGTTACTTTCACAATTTGAAAGCGCCCGAGAAATGTCTCATTCAGAAATGAGTCGCTATTTAATAAAGATCGCGGCGGTTCCGCGCTCGTCGGCCGGCCGTTTCGTAACATCGTATATACTACTCTGGCGACTGATATCAAGTTTTATCCCCGCGCTTACCTTTAAAAGGAGCACTTATTAACTACCTTACTCTGAGATTACCCGTTTAGACTTTTATTAATTTTTTATTCAAGTTTTATGACCTTCTTTACTCGCTGGTGTCGTTTTACTAAAATGAGAGATTCACCGAGCACTTGACGCGTTTCAGATGTTTCCTGTTTACGTTATACAATATTAACCGCTTAACTGCACGGGGAAGAACGTAGACCGGCCATTTTATTTGTGTTTCCTCACGTCTTTGAAAGTTCTAAAATGGCGCGAGTTATCTCGCTCGTGGCCCGGCGTGATTCTTTGAAAGTTCTAAAATGGCGCGAGTTATCTCGCTCGTGGCCCGGCGTGATTCTTTGAAAGTTCTAAAATGGCGCGAGTTATCTCGCTCGTGGCCCGGCGTGATTCTTTGAAAGTTCTAAAATGGCGCGAGTTATCTCGCTCGTGGCCCGGCGTGATTCTTTGAAAGTTCTAAAATGGCGCGAGTTATCTCGCTCGTGGCCCGGCGTGATTCTTTGAAAGTTCTAAAATGGCGCGAGTTATCTCGCTCGTGGCCCGGCGTGATTCTTTGAAAGTTCTAAAATGGCGCGAGTTATCTCGCTCGTGGCCCGGCGTGATTCGCAAAGTTTGCCGATTTCACTCACTCGCGGCAGTTGTACAAACAGCTAGAGAAGGGGACATTCGGGAGGGAGGCCGGCACGATTTTAAATTTGATCGGTTGGGAGTATTCGTATTTTATTTTTATATAATATTACTTCTCTACCTTTTAAGAGACAGAAATATCGCCAGACACTCGTCTACCCGCCGAGGCAACGAGAACGTAAAAGATGTAAGGAGAGAGCGAGAACGCGCTCGAGATGCGGTACTGGCGGCGCATGCTGGTAGAATCCCGTATACGACTCGACAAAATATGTCTAACTCGCAAGTCGCTCGCTCGTCACTGTCACGACACCGCGCCTACTCGAGGCTGTCGAGAGTATAAGAATAGCAGTTACGATACAAATAGCACTAAAAATATGTAGCGTGTGTGTTACAGCGGTAGGTACAGCGGAGACATCCATTTCGGAGAATTATGTAAAGTGTCAATATTATGTGACGTATTAGAATAATAATAAGTTTCTAGTTATCTACAGTTTATTATATTACATTATTTTATACTCGAGTACAATATGACTTCTTGTTTAGTTATTCCTGGCAATGAAAGCCGCTTCGGGTGAACCGAGTAACGAGAATGAGAGACGGCCTCTCCTCCGCTGATAACAGTACTAAGATCCATGGTAGCTAAGAGAACACACATAAAGGGATTATATCCTCGTTCCTCATGTTTTGTTTTCAAGTACAGGAGTAGTTTGTTGGCGCGTGGTGGCTTCTAATCACGTGTTCCTGAAGTGTTCATTTAATTTCTTTCTAAACTCTTTTATATCTTTTATTTCTTTAATTAGTGTAGGGAGGCCATTGAAATTTTTTATCCCTAAATATATAAAATTTTGCTGATAGTGTTTGGTGTTGCATTTAGGGATTTTAAAGTTATTTTTAAACCTTAATGATGTGCTTGTTTAAAATTGTACAGTGTTATTTTCTTTAAGTAACTGATTAATTTAGATTTTATTGTAAATGTTTTCTATTTTGGGAACTGAGAATTTTGCAAAAAGTGTTTGTGTTGAAAATGTTGATTTTGATATTCGTGATAGTTCTGGTTAATATAATATAATACAATACAATATAGGTCACTGACACTTTGTGCCTATCCTCTACAAACACAGGTATCCCTAAGGATACGGGCGTAGAACAATGCAAATTGTATTTATTATGTAAAAAGAGAAAAAATAACAGTTTTTGTAGTATCCATTACTGGTCGTGCGAACTCCAACATCCAAGCTGTCACTTAAAATACTACAGTAATATATACATTGTATTTGATATCTCTTAATTCTCACTTTACCGTAATACCATGTCAATCTACCGAAACCGGCTCACCGGCTCACCAGCTCGCCAGCTCGCCAGCTCACCGGCTCGCCAGTAAATGGTGGCGATTGCAGCTATCTTTCTGGTGTTATAACGTGAGAAAAGCCTAAAATATCTCAATGAAAAATGTCGATATCGATGCAAGATCTCTGACTCGCCAGTGACTGGCTGAACGAGCGTAGTAATATGGTGCGCACATCTAATTGCTAATCGACTGCCGCGCTGCGCGAGGTGCGAATCTAGATCTACGATTTGTATTTATCATATGCAAGATTGATTTCCCGTCGAAATAATAAATCTGATATTTTATTACAATCAGAAATTTTAACTTTTACATAAACAATAATATATTTTTTATTTAGATAATTGAACTAACCAGGGTAAATGAAAAAAGTTATAAAATGCATTTTGAATATTTGTTTAAATGTAACACGTCTAGGTATATCGAGATGTAGATGAGATGTAGATGTAGATGACACCATCATCAATAATCAATAACTAAATTAAATCTTTAAATAAAACTTCCACGAATACAATTAAAGTTAAACGTGATAAGAAGATATTATCATTGTACTAAATAATTATAAATTGTAAAGTTATTTTTAATTTAGTAATTTATGAAATACTAGTACTAATCATCTGAACGCGTACTTCTGCTGACGAGAAAATAATATATAAAAAGAGTTATATTCATTATTATTTTGAAGTGTAATGACGCGACCTTCCAGCGACCCCCGGTGGCGCCGGATAAGTTTCAGCGAGTAGAAGACAACTATTGTTTACGCATTAAATTACTTTTCGTTCGTTTAAGCTTTATCTTTTCCCGGGAATATTTCGTGGCGGATAATAAATCCTTCCGAATAAAGCCTTCTTATTTCTGGAATTCCCAAATTGAGTTGTCCTCCCGCGGAGCCGTGGACTTACACGGATCCTATTTAGTTCTCTTTGGGAACTCCCAAATATATTTTCTATTTTCCCCGACCCGCGCGCGCGCTCGCGAGGGGTCGCATTTATTGCGGTTCGACAGACATTGCGCGCAACGAACTTTTTAATCTTTTTATGTATATGACGCCCGTAATAAAAACAAACGTAGATCAAAAAAGTAATAAAGAAGGCGTGCATATCAGACTGCGCTTCTTCAATTTGAAGTAAACTTTTAAACAACGATACATTAGTCTGGACACTGGACACCTGCCCTCGGAGAATTCAGGGAAACGAGCGTGTTCACAAATTGGCCACAGATGGCACTATTCCCTCATCACTACTACACCCCGATGAATGACGCTAATATATCTACAAATGAGGATCTTAATACCGTAAAAAAGGGAACGGATGATAACCTACTATCAATTAATTCTGATAAGACATACTTTCTGCGACAGAAAGATAACACTTAAATTAATATTAAAATTCACACCAAAGTCTGTGCTCAAGAAGACTCTTGTGACCAATGTTCATCAATTGAAGAAAAAGACTCTATCAAATACCTAGGAATCATAATATATAACAAACTCAAATGGAAAGAACATATTACTAATCTCACAAACAAAATAATGAAAACTGCCCATCGCACATCTTATCACTTACAAATATGAAAATAATATATTACGCGGAGGTATAGTCACGTTTGCAATACGGTATTATTGGATGGAAAGGAGCATATAAAACTTCAATGTCAAAATTATTCTAAAAAAAAAATACTATCCAAGTATACAACTTTCCACAAGTTTCAAAGTACCAAAAATAATAGACATACAAAAAAAATTCAATAAATCTAATTTTCAAAATTAAAAATCAATTAACTTTTGAAGCGAATTTCGATCCACAAGATTTAGAAACCAAATTGATATTCCAAAACTAAAATATACGGCAACCCAAAATTACTATATTTATCAAGGCATCAAATTTATTAACAATCGCCCCTCACAATTAGAAAAATTACAGATTATATCAATTTATATCTGAAGTAAAAAAAATATATACACAGACTAACTGAAACATAAATTATCTCGTATATACACGAGTCCTAGTCTCATAGAGAAGAAATAAATGTTAAATGAAATACATATATATCCTACTGATAATTCTAAAATGTATTTATTAAATCACAGACCTATGTTCTGAATAATTACAACTTCACAATAAGAATGTGTTTTCCTTAATAATTAATAATGTATTTATTATATTTTCTAATATAAAAATAAAAAATGAGTCTTAATATTATTAAAAAGTGAACTGAGGCTATGTGTATTTCACGGTAGAATTATGGAATTATCTATGAGTCCAAAAGAAGAAATGATTCAAAACCATTCTCATGAATATTTCCCGCATTCCTTGGTTTTCAAAAAGAAAGTCTCTTAAAGAACCGAACCCAAAATCTGCAGAATGAGAATTGTATATTGCCAAGAAGAATTGAATGGTAACTTCTTATTTAAAAGTTTCTTTATACAAACTCGTCCCGTTTGATATCTTTCGTTCGGATTAACAATTCGCTTTTATGAATATAATTAATATCCAACTAGTCGGACGGCACAGATCACTCCCTGAGGGCCCTAATAATACACGCACACAGTGCATGCTCATCACCGCACCCACACATGTAATACTGTGTTGTTCTCTTTCTTGCGTCATTTTCTTCTACTCTACCCGCCACATAAACAACTTTGTAAATCAATACATCATTTTTATAGGTAATATCTTATCTTTTGACAAGCAAGTTTGACATGTACCTATGTCTGCGTTAATCGCAACAGTTCTGCCATTCCCGCATGTACAATATAATATGCATAATGGGCAATGAAATGGTCTCATTAACAATAAGTTCTCGGTAATAGCCACCGCATATCTGCGCAGCATCGTTCCGCACGACTACCTCTCGTACCTCTCATACGCCTGCGATTGCCGATCGCATCCCAACATCCCAACTTCACCGAGACAGACCTGATCTCGTGAATTATTCATGAAATGCGAGCACCGAGCGCCGAACGGTACTGATCGCGGATACCCAGAGGGATGTATCCACTGACACAATATGTACATAATACTGTCATAAGCCGCATTGTTTTTAGGGGATATCTTATATACTGTATTTATTTTAATTTCCATAATATTCAATTATTACAATAAACTTAAGAAAGATTTAGATTTATGGTTTTAGGAATTACGAACTAAAATACTTTAAAACACTAAACAGACGTACACTTACAAAAACGTATGCATATATAAGGAGCGATATAGTTGTACGAGAACTATTCAGTAGAAAAGGGCTATGTAGAATTATATGTTGAAGACCTTTAAGCCGTTTAGTAACATTCTTTAAAATAATTTAAATTTCTTCATAATTTTCTTTTTTGTTAAGTTTATAGCATAATCTAGAGGTAATATACAATATATATAACGATACAAATATTCCTATGTTTTTCATTTATTATAATTTGTTACTTTCCACTAAATAATTAATAACAGTAATAAAATTAAACAAATATAAAATGCAATATTTTAATATGTCTAAGAACACACAATTACTGGATTTTCACCTACAAAGGCACTGTTATTAAACACATAATAGATATCTCATAGAGACGAATATTTTTTATTATATTTAATGGAAAATATATGGAAATACCGGTAATTACAGGACTTACGACCTATCTTCGACTGGCTTCAGTGATGACATTATAATCTTCACCATTCTCACTCATCTCAAATTTTTGAAATGTTAATATGTGGACTCGCTTCGAGTATCACTACACTAACGCCTATCTATGGACTATGGACTAAAATTGATAATTCATTTTCCCTAAAACGGCGTATATGTCACAATGAGATTCATATTATTTTTTTTAATTATTAAAGCAATGTTGTTTACCTGTAAAATGATTTGAATACATTGTACTAGAATACGCCTAACAACCAATATTATTCAAATTTATATATTTTCTTATTTTGACCAGTATATTATTAGCAATATTTGAATATGTCCAAGAACACACAATTACTGTATATTCACCCACAGACACTGTTATTAAAGAAATAATAGATATCTCGTAAAGATAAAGCTATTTTTATTATATTTTATGGAAAATATACGGAAGTACGGGCAATTACAGGGCTTACGACCTGTCTTCGGCTGGCTTAAGTGATCACTTTATTTTGTCATCAAATATCATTTTTTTAAATTTCTATAAGTTATCTATTATTTCTTTAAATATAAAATGATTTTTATTAAATTAAGTACAAGCAAAAAATAAAAAACTTATCACGTGGTATAAGAATTTCTCCTTTCTTGCGCAATTGTTTGCGTGCAAGAGTGTGATGTAATATTACACGTGTAGATACCGATGTGCACGTATACGGTGCATAATCTGTGCCATCTTGATCCACCAACTCGGTTAATTCGGTCCATCTTGCATCTCCAATTCCAGCCACGTGCCCCGTCAATGTGTTGTGCGGCTTCATTCTATCGTTTCGGACATGACGAGTTGCACTATATGAAGACCTGTCTTTGATATTTAAGATCCTGTATAACTTGTACACATAATCTAAAGTACTATTTTGTGGTTGAATTTCTCGGTTCCACCATCGTATGGTACGGGTATAAAAACGTTGAACTACAGATAAATAGAAAACTACACATAAATGTGAAACAGCCTATCGACGGCCGCATTGAAAAAGTAATCTTTTCACCAGTGCCTAAATGAAGAACGCTGCAAAAAATGTATTCGATAACGATGCGGTACCGGCGATGTTGTTAGGTGGAAGAGTGATTTGTAACCAGTTATTGTTTACCCGATTCTTTTGGAACAGCAAAAAAACTATGAATACCAAAAATGAAAATGGTTTATCGATACTTTGACCCGCATCTCGGATGTTTGGCTAAAACACAGAGACATAATCGCGTGTCTCGACCCAGCCCACGAGTACATTATGTGTAATGTATATTGTATTCAGTACACAGATTCAAACGGTTCCCTTTGCGTAATTTTATTCATAGATTTCCCGGTCTTATGGAAATGTCCTTAAGCAGAAAACAAAACGAAAGGTATCCGTTCCGCGGTACCAGCCTCCGATCAGCATCCAATGATAACCCGAAAATAAAACGCGATTTTCATAGGCAATTTGAATATTTGATATTCTTAATTTTCTTCTTTGGAAGGCAAACATTTTAAGGAACCGTTCTCCTCATCCTCGTCTCGCCTTTATCTCGGCTTATTTTGAACATTTTCTAAGTATCGGTTTGTTTTCTTATTCGGAAGGGTGGCACTCGGCCTCCCGTCTCCGATCAAATTATTATGTATTATTTTAATGTAAAACACGTTTCACCTCAAGAATCAAAATCCCCTCCGTTCGCCTTACCTTTTGTTGTTCGTATAAAGTAACTGCTTCGTGGCGTGTAAACCGAGCTTTACTCTCTGTTCTTGTTAACCCTTTAAAACAAATACATTTAACGCTTTCCGTACTGTTTATTTAATTATTCTGTGTATTTATTTACTTTTTAAAAGGGTCCGTTTTTAATTTCAACAGGCTTTCCGTCGTCATCTCATCATCTTCAATTAATCGTAAACAATGTTCTTTCAATTTCATCCAGTCCAGTCCAGAACTCTCCAAAACATTCTACAATTTTTCAATCTTTACCAAAGTCAGAGAGCTTACTCCTTTCTAATTTGCCAGCACTCTATAATGTTAGTTAAATTGTGTTTATTTAAAGATGACTAGTGAGAACTAGTGTTTTCAATATTTCCACATGATCTCAAATATTGAACCCTAAAATCAAGAAATACACGTCAATGTCTTCAGAATATGATGTTGGCGAAGAATGCTTAAAACTCCGTGAACAGGAGAAACGAATTATGTCAGGATCCTTCTTACAGTGAAGGCATCATGTCTCCCGACCTTGAGATATTCTATAATATTTTTAGAATTAGAAAGAATTTATATAGACCAAAATGTTATATTTTGTTACGTAATGCGCTGGCCCCGGTGGATCGGTGGCCCAGTCTGTGTGTGGTGTCTCTAGCGTAATGTATCACAGTGGCTGTCTCCGACGGATGGGAATGGTCTTAAACAAACGAAGCACTCAGTTTACACACGAAACACATAATACAATTTATTCACGATCACAACAAATACCCGACAACATATTTGAGCGATTTGAGTATTTTTATCTTCTTCACTTGTCATCGTTCCTTCCTCCAGGCGAGTACACTAATCTTGTGGTCGGGTTACTGGAATGGTGAATAATGATATGGCAACCGTGCCAAAATTATCTCTCGCCATCGAGAGACTTCCAGATTGTTACCTGATCCATTTCTCCCGTGCGGGTCCGCACAGCTCCCAGCCGAGATTCTCCTCCTACTTCTAACTAGGGGATGGGTCCATGGTTCGGATGGATCAGGGACCTCAAACCTCCCGTATTCATGGCATCTCAAAATTCCTTCTTCCAAATCTCTCCGTATTGTCGGCGGAGAGCCGTTCGGCGCGCTCCACCCGCCTCGCTTCCTCGAGTCTTAAGTTTCCCCTTCTCTTTTCGTCTCCTCTCTCTTTCCGCCCGCCAACACTCAAATCTGTAATGTAGCGCTCGGTCTGCCGCGCAATTTTTAAATGTCACAATATATATATAGATATTACATATACAAATTTTTGCGTACTGTACATCTAATATTAATTTAGATCTTCGTTTTGCACTGTCTAATCATAAACACTGTTGGGTAAAATACATTTACATACTGACCAGCTTCTCTTGTGTTACTCAATGATCAGATCCAAATCCGAGAACACTGCGTTCTTACATCTTTAACAGCAAAAGGCCGAAACACGAAAAAATATAGTATATATAAGTGTGTGTGTCATCTGCTCCGATATAGATTGAAGTGAGCTATCGGTCGCATGCTTCGCCAGATCAGTTCTAGTCCCAATTCCTCCCCCCTCCTTACATCCGCGGGATGCGCACGTCTCGTGACATGTTCCAAGGTTTGAAGTACGCGCCACGCGCATTTGCATTGCGGAGTATAGACGTTGCTCAACTTTCATTTTATTTCTTGTAATTTGGAGCCATTTGTTCTGTGAGCCGTCCGCGGGACTCGGCACTAGGACACGGTCACGTCCGGTATGTTGGATTAATAATACGTACAATAAAACTTTATAAAAAATAAAATCTTGATAATAAATTAAACTTTGCAAAGAAAGTAAATATTAATAATCTTAATAGTATAGTATTCAAATTTAAAAAATAAATAATATTGTTCTCAATAAGAGGTATCAAAAAGTTTATAGCGCGTTTTACCGATCTATCGTACCTTTCTCAATATTGAAATGTCCAAGTAATAATACCGATTTATGTCAAATCATGTTTCCGAATAAAGCAAAACCTGCCCTAAAGGACGTCGAACACCTTTGACATGCCCCGAAAGGTTAACCCGGCTCTAGTACGGGGGGGCGAGGGGTACTTCCACTTTGTGGCTATTTCCGCGGCGGTTGTGTTATGTTTATGGCCTCCGTACGGTTTATTTTATTTGGTATTTATTTGGCGCGCTAATGTACGGGGAAAATATAAAATGTCAGGTCCGTTTCGCGTTCGTGTTGAAGGACCTCCGCGCTGGAAGGTTGTGCTTCTCCTCGCCATTGTCTGGGCTGACCCGCGTCTTTCCACTCTATTGTGTGGAATGAAAAACTACTTCAGAATAAACACTCGAGAAAGCTTTGATTCCCTGGAGAAGTAAACAAAACGCAAGACCTCGACATAGCGAAAATAACCCACCGGCCGAACGCTGCGAGGGCCAAATGAGTATATTTATTGAACGCATATCTTCATATTGGTCCTGTATTTTTTCTAAATAAATATGATCATCGTATGTATATGAAAATCACCTTGCGGCTCAATCTACACCCGTTTAGTCAATTTTTGTTCAATTTTTCTTCTCTCTTCATATTTTTTTCTAATGACGGTTGTTACTCTGTCAGTGTGTTATCTGTTCGATTTGTATTCAATACTTAAAATTAATTTTGATAAAAAAAAATTGTACTTATATACACAATGTATCCCAAAAAAAATGTACACCCGAAAATACCATAAACTACAGGTCATTATATCGACAAAAAACCCCACAACTTGTGGTCGGAAGGGCTTTGTTTTATTTATTGGATTTTACAAACATTCTTTATTTAATTTACTACTTTAACATTTGACCGACTAGAAGAATTCAATAAAGAAACTACAGTTCTTAATTAAATTAGTTGTTTTTTAATTTAATATATTAAAATATACACAAACGTGTCACTTTTGTAAATAAATAACAGTATAACTTTTTTCCTTATTTTATGAACAAAATCAGTCGAAGAAGTACCGTTGAACCATGGATGTGAGGTAAATTCGTATCTGAAAATCATTAACCAATTTTATTATTTAGTAAATAGATCGCATAGTGTTAGTGCAATACAATAAACTGGCCGCGATTCAACACATTTCTACCGATGGAGTTGAGATTTGAGTTGGGATTCATAAAAATACAATGATTCTTGAAAGCGAACGAAGGTTCCAAATAATTAAAGAAATATTTTACACATAAATTAAATATATTAATTAAATACATTAAATACATACAAAATCAATTTTATCGAAAAATTTTGTTGCTACCAGGATTCGAACCTGGATCTCTTCTAATCCGGGGAACGTGCATTATCTGACTATGCTGTACCAACCAGTGGATTGACGACAAATTGTCGAACTTATATGTTACTTTTCAAATTAATACATCTACCGTTCCATTATTTGAAATCCAATTACTTTGTTAATTCTGGCGTTACTATTCAATGATATTTGAGATTGCGTAAAAATCGTAATCGGATAATGTACGTTCCCCGGATTGGAAGAGATCCAGGTTCGAATCCCGGTAGTAACAATAATATTTTTGGATAAAATTATTTTTATATGTATATCTTTCTAATTAATACATTTAATTAGTGTTTAAAATATTATAGAACTGTGTTCTGAATAATTTCAACTTCACAATAAGAATGTATTCTCCTTAATAAATAATTAACATTTTTTCTCAATTTGCTGGATGACGCTGCGGCCAAGGCGGGTTTCCACTGCTCGCACCCGAGGAAAATAACTATGATTTATTAAACCAATACAGGCACGTGACGTTATAGCCATGTTTTTATTCGGTTCCATGGTCGCTATAACGAGTTATAACGCTATAACTGTACGATAACAAAATTCTTCAAAATCGTATTTTATTTTTACCGAAGAATGGAAACTATGGAAGTATGAAAAATGGCACCAAATATTGGCTCATGATAACAGCCGTGAAAGTTTCACGCATCAATCTTCAGAAAGAAGTAAAGACGGTACTGTAGAACCTAAAGCGGCCAAACTTTTGTAAGGGAATAACAAAAGCCCTTTCAGTCACACGCTCTTAACTTCTAGAAGAATATATGACATCTGGAAGTTTACTTTTTCACCTTCCCACCTCGTGTGTACCATTAAGTGTTTTCGGAACGTTGTAAATCGGTGAACGGGAGCGGTGCCGATCCAACATCATCCCTCTCCTTCTAACATCCCTACAGACGAGATAAATCCTAACTTTCGGCCACTTAACACTTTTTAGTTTTCATTGGTGGTGATTCCAGTAGTCACATTACAGGGAAGAGTACAATACTTAACTGAATACCGTATTCAGGAAGTCCTGTAAATAGTGGTTCAAACAAAAACCATCGATAGCTGAGACCGTAACCCATCATAGGTCTGATGAATGTCACACGGTACCCTTTGTTTCTCTTTTTAATATCATTTCCAAAATTGAAGAATATATCGCTTTCTGTTTCTTGATTATTATTTCTGATAAGTTTTGCTGTATTTTTTTAAAAGAAACAGTTCACAAAAAACGTTTAAAAATGTGAATTCAAACAATTTAATATTAACAAAATTTAAAGCACTGCGTTATAAAAAAAAAGCATCATGATCTAAATTCCCATTAGCTTGAAAACTTCTACATTTAATGCTAATTTAGGAACAGGAAAAAAAATTAATATTTCTACTTAAAAAAAAAAAGTATTTGCTATTTGAATACCGAAGGAGGCGTTTTATGAAAAAATTCAAGGTAATCTTTTTTAAGTTGCAGACCTTGGTTCTGATACAAACTTGCAGCAACTTGACAGACGCCACACATTCCAATCAGCCCCTGCCCTACCTATAAATTAAGTACAGTTTCTCCAAAGTGTATGCATCTTATAAAAAAATTATTAAAATCTTTTATTGTCAGTACGTTGAGTGTTTGATTTGTAGGTAAGTACTTATCATCTTAATTAAAGTATAAAATTTTCGATAAAGAATACCCCGAAATATACAAAATACAACTTTGTTACGAAGGTAAACAAAAATCAATTAAGAATTGGATTATTTTTTAGAAGCACAAAAAGAGCTTTCTCGCCTTCGAAATAAACTGGTGTGCAATGGATTATATTAATTGGACCTAATTTTGAATGGGACAAGCACAATCCGACGTGCGCACACAGAAATATTCATTATCTTCACAGTTCGCAAATGTCAAATTCACTCACGGTATTTCGGTTGATAAAAATTATTTTACTTACCCGATTTTGCGTTCTTCTTTAAGACTAAAAATACAGCTTTTAAGCATCTGATCGAATCGTAAATAGCATTTTTAGCATAGCATAGCACATAGCATTTATATTGTATGAAAGCTATTTATATTTCTCGAACTCTGGGCCTATTATTTAATTTTTTAAACAATTTTACGTACTTTTATATACATTTTTACATACATGACATTGTTAGTACACCTGGGATAGTACTCGGTAAGTTTCACAATAAACAGTTTAAATTTAAAGATTTAACAAATTTTCAGATTAAAGTTAATGTTCAAGTTCAAAAAGCAGGTCTTTCTTAGGAAAATCTGCTCAGCGGTTCCCGAGAAAATTGGTATACATATATATCTTATTTTATTATGAAATATGATATCTAATTTACATATAATACGAGGCACATAGTACGTAAACAGGTTTCTAAGACGTGGTTTCCAACGCGCGTGTTTATCATCTATTCAATAATTAGCAGTCGAGAATCTTTACCGCGGCTTCAAAAGTTGCGCTCCAAATACTAAAGTTGCGCTCCAAATGGTAAAGTTGCGCTCCAAATGCTGAAGTTTCCCGCGTGTTCCTGAAGTGAAATCATTACGGACCCGCACAAGTGCGGCAGCACAGGCGAGGCAGCACAGACGAGGCAGCTAACAAAGGGAGGAAGAGCGCCGCGAGGAGGCGCTAATTTACTAGATATCGATCAAATAAAACGCCCAACTTAGTACACCCCGTCTGGAGCAACTTTCTCACTCAGACAGCGAAAGTTGTCTTAGATTAACTGAAGGAATTTACAAATTGAATTACTTTTCAGCTTAACTTTATGTTTACTCATCTGTTTAACACATTATATTATAATATACTATGTAATATTGGAGGCACACAGATTTTTAATCTCACAATATTACAAAACAAATTACGACTGACTCCGTCGCACTGAAGCAGAAAGCAGGAAATTGAGCCAAGGATCATTTGTCGACATAAATTAATAGCTTTCCCGGACGAATATCCTTCCAGTCCTTCAAATTGTGATTATGATTGAGTGACTTTGATTACTGATGATGGTAGCTGTGAACCAGAAACCAAACTACGCTTAGGTATGCATCGTGCATATATATATATATATATATTCTAATACAGTTTTTCAAGAATATATATATACATATTCTACCGTTAAATTAAATATTGACTGTCTCGCCACCACAGGTTTAACCCAATGAAACGATGAAAAATGCGTATTTATATTATTATTATTTATGTAGATTGAATAAAACCAAAACAGAAATTAATATTATCAAGGGAACACATTATCATTGTGAAGTTAATTAATTACTAAGTAATTACAGTGCACTATGATGCTACAGCATAATCGGTTGATGTACGTTCCCCGGATTGGAAGAGATCCGGGTACGAATCCCGGTAGCAGCAACAATGTTTTTCATTTATTATCTTTGTTTTATTAACCACTTGAATTGAGTTTAAATACATCTACCGGTTTCGAAAAATACCATTTTCTTCTTCAGGATGTCACAACTAACCAAAAATATATAGCATTGTTTCTTCATCAGAGTCTATTTTTAAAAAAATTTTAAAAAAACAATTATTTAAAAAATAAATTTAGTACCTAACTCAAATTGCTGCTCAGTACAAATTTAGTCGAATAATTTTTAAGAAAAAATTTTAGAGTAGGACTCGTAGTTAAATTTAGTTGGCTGTTTACAATTTCCTGATTAGTTTTACATGCTTTATTTATCTCCAACGATTCCAAATTATTTAATTTGTGACCAACACCGTTTATATGCAAAATTAACAATCCCAATTTTTTATCAAAACCATGATTATTTTCTATCACAAGAAACAGATTAGCAAATTCTGAAAACCCACTATTGTTCAAATATCTCAAATGCTCCTTTACTCTTATATTAAAATTTCTACCCGTTTTACCAATATAAATTGCAGCACAATCCTTGCAACTAAGTTTATAGACGCCAAAATTGTTAAATTTATCATCTTTGTCTTTAGAATTTATGAGTAAATTTCCTATACTATTATTTGTATAAAATGCCGGTCTAATGTTTCGTGGTAGGTGTTTAGATATTTGTTTCGAAAAGTTATTAATGTATAAAATCCTACGCCAATTATCATTATGTTTTATGTGTGATTTATATAAAAACTGATTATTATATTCTTTTAATTTATTTTTTAAAATAGTGTCAACCAAATCAAACCTGTATTATACCCGTTATTAACTGCTATTTTTTTAATTGTATTCAATTCAATATTGAAATTGGATGTTGATATAGGAATATTGACTAAACGATGTATCATGGAGTGGAACCCTGAATATTTGTGTGATAATGGATGATTAGATTCATTGTGTATGATAGTATCTGTAAAAGTTGGTTTTCTAAAAATGTTGAACTCAATTTTATTATTATTTTTAATTATTATTAATTTTATTATTCACTGCTTTTGCCTTGTAGTATTAATTCTCACATTCGAATCAAAGCTCAGTACTTAAAGGCAGCAAAATGTGAAAACGTGTTTCGAGATTTAATTTAAACGAGAGTTGGAAACACTACGTCATAATAAATATGTAATTTATGACGTCACATAATAGATAGCATCAAACGGGAAATGGTCATTTATTTGATAGTTTGACAGAAACATTGCAGTTTTGATTTTATCACCGCGCTATTTATGGACCGCCAAATATCGCTATGCCATTTCCGATTGCAAAAATGTAATATCAATATATTACCCCACCAATGTGGGAAGTGCATTCGTTCTGACTGCTGCACGCGCTGCACGCGCTGCGCTTTCGATCCGTCATCGCAATTTCTAATAATTACTTTTGTTACGAAGTCGAACTAAATTTATTTATATGTTCTTATATTGAGTTGATGCATGACATCGGAGTTTTTTTGTTTTCCAAGGCAAGAACGCTTTGGAAATAAATTGAAATTTATACATGTTAATGACATTTTAGCACCATAATATTGTTTATTACAATTTAATTAACGTCTTGAATTCTTAAATTTACAGAAAGTTTGTGATAATTGTTGGCTAAAAAATGAAATGCAAATACAAAAAAACTAATATATCCGACATATTCGTGATACCACACGTTTTGAGCGAAAACAATAATCACTGATACCATTTGCACTTCTTTGCTTGCTCCTCATCATTTAGCATGTTTTGGTTTGTTTGGTGTCTATAAATGATGTCTTTACATCGACATCAATAACAGAAAGCTATGAATAGCTGAGCTCTAACGATCGAGCAACTGTAAAAGCTGGTGACAATACACCTAAGGTAATGTTGTGCTTCTGGCGTCACTTACTGTGAATTGCTTCCGTGAAATGTAACCATCGCTGACGTTTATGACCAACAATTCCGTCGCCATAAGGCCTCAATTTAAGGAAAACGAAAACGTCAAGTGATTTTTTAGTATGATAATGCACGTCTTAATACTTGTAACATTACGAAATCGGCTTGCTATTCAATAACTCTGTAAGGAGGTTATTCCACAGCCGTTCTATTTCTTATCTTTCTCCATTATATGTCTATCTTTTCCGCTCTATCCAATCTCTGAGGAATCTCCCTTAATACTTGCAAACTACCGGATTCTGGCGTGGAATCTAAAAATGACAGCTAGTAGTCCAGGGGCGTGCAGTGCATACAAGCAAAAAAGCTGTGCATTACTAAAAATTCTGGGAAACAAATATAAATTAAATAATTGGATTAACATAAACGGAAACATTATTTTACAATTGGCGCCATCTGTGTACCAGTAGAGACTTTAATTGCTTAGTTCTAAAAATTACCACGACAACTCACCACTGTACCCATGGTGCTCTCGTGTATTCGCCGCATCAAGCTATTCACATTACTCTGTTCTGTCTTTAAGCTAGTGAATTACTCGAGACATATAATTTGTTATTTACTGAATTGAAAATTACTTTCGGTTGATCCGTTTTGTATGGAATCATTACCTATGCTGTTTTTTTAACAAAATTACATTATAAAGGGTTACAACTTCGTGCAAATCATTGAAGTGTCTACTTCCTCTTTTACTAATTCGCGAATTTTACTATCTTACTGTTTTTAACGAGTTGATTTCATGATTGTTCTTTAAATTTGGTGCACGGATTGGTTTTTGATTCGGGAAAAACAAAAAGTAATTGGCAGAACGTTAACCTTTAATAGAAATAATTATTTCCTATAGTTATTACGTGTAAGATTTTCAAACAATAAATGAATCAAGTTCAGTCATAGAAAGTGTTCTTAAAAACATACATTCTTAAAAACATACATGTCCATACATTTTTTATATGGGTAAAATAGTATTATTTTACGTTAAAACTTAAACTTTAAAGACATTGTTAATAGTACTCTAAAATTACAAATAAGTACATGGTAGAGTCGTACAAACGACGGATTTATTTTGTCTAAAGACGTCGGTTAAATGAAAGTACATATGTCGTATTACATATATTATATATAATTGTATAATGTCATCGGTAACAGCACAACCTAAATGCAAGAGAATATAAGTATTATTGATTAGTATTTTGTTAATTTTAAAAAATAAAAATTTAATTTAATAACAGAGAGCGAACTTATGCGTCAACTCAATAGCTGTTAATCTGAAGTTTTCTGAGCAATGTGATCTTTTTGAATAATATTTCATATACTATCAACAGGACTACTCTCGCTGACACATCAGAAATACATTTGATATACAGAGCGGTCGCTACATGAAATCGCGCTACCGCGGCCCGAGAGAGAGCCGTCCGTCAATCTCGGTATATTGGATTGCTCCTTAGAATTGTATACGCTATTAAAACAAGTAGAATACAAGTAGAAGTTATCTTGGTGAGCTAGTGACCAGCTAGCGGTCGAGCTGGCATCCTGAAGTCACAAAGTAATAGTAGGAAAATTATTATATTTTTAGTCGTTAAGATTTCTCTACAGACACAAACTTAATTAACAATATTTGAATATGTTCAAGAACTCACAATTACTGTATTTTACCCACCGAGGGACTGTTATTAAACAAATAATAGACATCTCACAGAGACGAAGCTATTACTTTATATAAATATTACGTTCACCATTCTCACCTCATTATTATCATTATCTCATTATTGTATATATGTTAATACGCGGAAACACTTCGAGTACCACTACACTATCGCCATCTAGAATTAAATAAATAATTATTACATTTTACAGATAAAGAATACTGTATAATTTCTCATTCACATTCAGACATATATTCTGTTTCATGGAAATGAATTATCAAATTTAGTTCATAGATGGCTATAGTGCAGTGGTATTCCAAGTGTTTCCACATATTAACATATATACAACTTTCAAAATTTTATAGATATAGAGGTCGATTGGGTGGAATGGTGAACGTTACTTTGTGTAAAGTGATCAAAGCCGGCCGAAGACAGGTCGAAAACCCTATAATTACCCATACTTTCATATATTTTCATTAAAATATAATTTTAAAAATAGCTTCGTCTCTATGTGATATCTATTATTTGTTTAATAACAGTCGCTTGGTAGGTGAAATCCAGTAATTGTGTTTCTTGGACGTATTCAGATATTGTTAATTAAGTTTGTGTTTGTTGTAAATATTATCTAACCTAAACACGCAAACTTTTTTCATAGAGAAATCTTAACGACTACTTAATTGTTTTAAAATCTCACAGATATGTAAAACACTCTTAGGTAAATAAAAATGTTGAATATGTTCCCCAGTACAGGCAATACCCCAGTACAGGCAATACCCCAGTACAGGCAATACCCCAGTACAGGCAATACCCCAGTACAGGTAATACCCCAGTACAGGCAATACCCCAGTACAGGCAATACCCCAGTACAGGTAATACCCCAGTACAGGCAATACCCCAGTACAGGTAATACCCCAGTACAGGCAATACCCCAGTACAGGTAATACCCCAGTACAGGCAATACCCCAGTACAGGTAATACCCCAGTACAGGCAATACCGGTTGCAAACTTAGGAACTGCGGTTGAAACAATAAGCTTTGACAACTTTTATATAATATTTTCATCATTCAGCTTCAGGGATAAACGGGTATGGCGGAACATTGCATCTGTAACTTTGGTATCGTGTATTCTAATTCTACTTTCTAATTGATTTACACCATCGGTTAGAATAAACCGTGATAAGAGATATTTTAATGCAGATATTTTCAACAGATTCTAGATTAAAGACAAGACAAGAATGGTAATCTCGGGAAGAACATAAGATGGTCTGTTTCGAGCTCTGGTCTCTCAATGCCCTCTGACCTCGGTGCACTTCTTTGTCGGCCCATCTTATTTTTGGACGCCCTAGGGGTCGAGGATCCATTCGGGGATCATTCCTTCGCAGACCTTACGAGAGTGTTCTGGAATCGTCACATCAGACAACGTGTCCTGCCTATGTTAGCCTTCTCAGATTCAATATTTGCAGAGTTCTCCGGACAATTTAATTTTTCTCGATAGTAACTTGGATCTTAAGAGGCTTTTTAAAGGAAAATATGCAGCACTGATAGACGATGAAATGATTGTTTAGTGGATGTCTAACAGGAATTCGGGTTCACTGGGTAGACAAGTAATGTGAATCTCGGGACAATCGGAGAAAACGCTATGAATGGAAATACATACTGAAACTTAAGTTGTTATACTCTTTAAATTAAATCAATAAATATATTATTATTATTTATATTTTTACTATTATTTCGGTTTGGCACTTGACTTGACTTGACCGCTCAGTTCGCAATAAAACAGTAAAATATTCGCTTATGATTTATATTGAGTTCAACGCCCAAATCAGGATATTTCCGTGTCAGAAAAAAAGTACAATTTACTTTTAAAATCGCGCATTGCGCGGAGCGAAGTAAATGGAAAAAAGCTGTAAATAAAATGTATTAATCACCATTCTAACATCTTATTTTGTGCCGCCTTAAACTTCCCCGTAGATTTATTGTATAAAAGCCGTGAATTCGTTCCCCGTCAGGAGAGTTATTTCGTTTTTCGGTACGGGGGCAAAAAATGTACATCTTAGAAATCTCCCTGGATTCGATAAAGACACCGTCGCTGATACCATTTATTCAAGCTTAGCGATAAATTTATTAAAATAATTACTTAAATCTTTAATGGATTATTTAGTTGTTAATGTAAATTGTATTCCTATGTTGGATTAATTCCGAGAGAGAACACTTTCCACATTAACAAAATCCATTAAGTTAATACATTATTTATTTATTAGTGCACGACTGTCCTGATGAAATTGCAGTGGTATCGAAACAGGCCGACGTTAAAGTAATCAACGTGACAAATACTAATTTAATTAACAATTAGTTCTAAACACAAATTTAACCAAAACATCAAAACATACTAGCGGAATTTAGATTTAGTTAAATTGAGGGGAGAGGAGGCGCCTTTGTTTTGCGCAGGTCCGAAATAATGATGATGTATGCAAAATTTGCTCCAGCCAGAGGTAGGCCGAGATGTCCAGGGAAGTGGGGTGACTATATTTTCTGCGTTTCAGGGTGCAACTGAACTAAATATGGATGACGTTCAATATAATACATGTTTTTTATAGGGGGCTTAAGAGTAATTACATATATGTACAAACATTGGCTTAGATCGGATTGGTAGGGATTGGTAGGGCTTAGATCGGATCGGATAGGAAAGGTGTAGTATTGTGTAGAGAATAGATAGACATTCTATTTCCTACAAAACTTTTTAAGTTCCTTCACTCTTGTATTGAAATCAATAAAACTTTTGAATTTTCGTGACTGTAATAAATGCTAATATCTATGCAACCGTTGAAATTTTTCAAATATAGATTGAATAATTTTAATCCTAATTTCACCCCTAAAATATTGTGAATAAAGTCTGAATCTCATCAGAAGCGCAATACACAGAGAAAAAAATTATATAATATCAACATGTTTTCTCATAATCAAAATTAAAATAAAATAAATAAAATTAAAATAAATAAAATATGTGAAGTAGAGCAATGTATCCGTCACCATTGAGTTGAGACACAAAAAATTATAATAATGTAGTCCTATAAAGAGTTTACAGCAACAATGTTGATTACCTCCGCATATTCATTCTCGAAAGAATCCAATCTGGGAACTGCGGAGTTAGCTAATGCATGTGTTCTGACATTACCACTGTAATAGAACAATGAATTGTGTCTCGATGACCTCAATGGTGCGCGAGAGTCAAGCAGACCAACAATCTGGGGACAGTCTATCATACCATTGATGATCCTGTATAGCAATATAAGGTCGGACATCGTATGTCTCACTGATAACTTTAACAATTTCAGACGGTTAAGAAGATAATCATAATTGATATCCTCAGAACGTATATTTAATTTAAAATTAATAAATCTTTAAAACTTTCTCTGGATTCTTTCAACCGCCGTCGAGCGATCAATGTAGTGAGGCGACCGTATAACATAACATATACTCCGTATAACACGAAAAATTTCTCTTTAAGAACTGTACTCCAGTATTCATACGAATCGTACTTTAGATTAAGGTTAAGTAAAGTAAATTGAAGATAAGTATTTATAAAATTTAAAAAAAAGTAGCTGAATATTTTATTTTAAAAGTTGCAACTTAAATATTTCACAGCGACTGTTACATATTATTCACTACATAATAGAACTGGCCTGGTTTAAAATAAAACAACTTAATTAAACGATTAAAATATCTAATCACGAAGTTACGGCTCTTCACGCTTCACGTTGAAGATGCTTTTCATTTCAGCAGACAGGCAGTCTGCTCCGCCCCCTCGCTGATCTCGTAACGACCCAATTGTGAGGCGTTATTTTTGTTACACGAGCCGTCAAGCTGTCGATGCTGTTTCATCCCGTCCGCGAACGATGAGTGATCGGCTTTCGGCGCCGCCGCTCTCGCGGAGCTCTGCTCGCGGGCGCGACACGCGCTCGAGGCGGATTTAGGGGAGAGCGGCGGAACGAGGCGGCCAGAACCCGTTACACTTCGGGGAGAAATTAATAAGCGCTACTTTGGTTAGCGCAAGACTGTGTCAAAGTACCCAAATATCCTGACTAGAGCGAGTTGCTAAAATGCCAGGTGATTGCCAGCTTTTAAACATTTCTTACTCCGCTAAAATTGTATGTAAACATATGTAATATAAATGAACAATGTTATATATAAAACGTGCGTCACACCCATCATAACGAATGAAAGATACCACTAGAATAAAATCTGCATTAAGAACGTCGGAGATGAAAAATCTTCACTCCATCTCAGAGAAAACCTTCAGAGGTAGAGGATGTCGTATGATGGGACAAAATCAGAAGACGACACAGGTAAGAGTGGCGGACGGCCATTATCGTGACCCACGAGAGGCCGACGGGTAGACCGGACCGATAAACGGAAATATAAACAGTTATTTTCCGAGATAAAACAGATCAATACAAAAACTTACTTTATTTATTTAAGAAGAAACTAAAAACTCACCTTTTCAAAAAATCATTTCCATAAGTGAAAATAATGATTTTTAATTTCAAAAAATAAAGATGATTGTAGAACTATAAACAGTTAATGTGTAAAGCGCCCTTGAGGTGAAAGTTTTTACGAAAATGGGGCTGTACAAATTATCCATTATTATTATTTATTAAAAAGGAGCTAGGTTGAAAGTTGATCGGTACTGTGACAAGAATAAATAAAAAAATTTTACGCTTAATTCAAAATGAACTAAACCAATCTGTAAACTTTGGTATTAACTTCAAACTTTTAATACAAATTAAATGTATAAATTAGAAAGGTATACATATAAAGTCAACATATCGAAAAAATATTTTTGTTGCTACCGGAATTCGAACCTGGATCCTATCCGGGGAAAAGCATTAACCGATTATGCTACACCAACATAGTAAGTTGATGACAAATTTTCGAATTTGTATGTTGCATCTTCAAAGTGATACATCTGTAGTTTCATTATTTAAAAGCCGTCTTGCAACTTCACAATAAGAATGCGTTCTCCAATAAAAAATAAAATAAAATATTTAAACTTGCTTATTTTCCAACAATTTTACTTGACACGCTTTCGTTTTCGATTACATGATGTTGTTTTACCCTCGGACCCGACTGCGCCCAGTACTATGGGACTTACTTACACGCTGTACAGTTACATGATGTTTTTTTACCCTCGGACCCGACTGCGCCCAGTGCTATGGGACTTACTTACACGCTGTACAGTTACATGATGTTGTTTTACCCTCGGACCCGACTGCGCCCAGTGCTATGGGACTTACTTACACGCTGTACAGTTACATGATGTTGTTTTACCCTCGGACCCGACTGCGCCCAGTGCTATGGGACTTACTTACACGCTGTACAGTTACATGATGTTGTTATACCCTCGGACCCGACTGCGCCCAGTGCTATGGGACTTACTTACACGCTGTACAGTTACATGCATGATGGCGATATCATCACCATCATGAAGACTGGGTGGGCCTGATGATAAGACTACCGACAGCACGGAATGATCTTGGAGCGCGACTACTCTCTCGAAGGTGGAGCACAAGAAGAAATAAGTTGTATCACATTTATTTTATAGTATGATCGCACTTACGCCATAAATAATACATTTATAGTTACAAATTTAGTTATTCATACTTTTAATATAACTAACCTACCATCGCGCTGTTTCTCCACAGGGGTAGACAGATGATGGACATAGTATAGGGTGTGCAGCAGAAAATTTTCAAGTTTAATATTTTAAGTATGAATTAAATATATCTTTCTAATTAATACATTTAATTAATATTTAAAATATCACAGGTCGTCTGTTCTGAATAATTACAATTTCGCAATAAGAATGTGTTCTCCTAATAAGTTTAATATTAAATAAATAAATAAACTACATGTTATTCTCATATTTTGTTTATATTAAATGAAGTTTAACAATGCGGATTTTACGTTTTATAAACAATATCGTCCATTTCTCCTAAGACACTTTCAATCGGACTCTTAAATTTGCGAACCCGCGAGAGCAAAGCATCGGTTCAATGGCAGCAACTTCACGACGGATATTTTCTTGTAGGGCCTGAATTCTTCGAGTATTGTCGCTCTAACTCTCGACTTAAGGTATCCCCACAAAAAAGTCGCACGGTGTAAGGTTCGGTGACCGAGGTGCCCAGGGTATGTCTCAGTACTTGATGATTAATTTATTGGGAAGCATTTCCCTCAGCTTCTCCGTTGCAATTCTAGCTATGTTTGGAGTGATCCCGTCTTACTGAAATTGTGTTCTGTTGTTGAACCCGGGAAACAGCTGCAGTTGCGATACCAAAAACTTGTCGATAATACGCACTGTTGATTTTTTATTCCAGTACAGGCACCAATCTTCTTTATTGGTTTACGCGGTTTACGCATAATTTCACGTCGAACTTGAGCCACATGTTCTGGCGTCGCTGCTGACGTTGATGATCCCGGAGGAGTTTGTTCTGAACTTTTGAATCCAACACCGGATAAGTTGCGTGCTCGAGCCTTCACTTACTCGTTGAATATTAAAGTGAGTACAAAAAGCGTACAAGAGTACATGAACCAATGAATCAACGCACTTTAAATATTGCTTAACCGCGAACGCACGGTGCGCTCTCGACCAGTGACTCATTGCGACTGGCAAATCCGCATTTCCGCGCGTTGAACAATACCCCTCCCACTTATCTCACCTTGATGGTTTACGAGCAATTACAATTTACTCTTTAAATATTCTATTTTAATCGTAGTCAGTATGCTAAGATCGGTTTTACATTCTTTCCTAATTTGTTAATTACTGCATTATATAATGTATCTATAATTTTATTAAAATCGAATATCTGGATGAGCCCAAGTCTAGATATGTCTCGAACTGTTCTTTGAGTTCTGACATCTAATAATCGTGTCTAATGAAATTGTCTGACAAACATGGCGACAAACCTAACTTTAAAACTCATTAATAACAATCCTCGGTTCATGTATTCAATCTCTGTTTTTATCGTATACTTAATTTTATCCTGTATTTCTTATTTCTACAGGTCGACTAATTGAATACTCAAAATATACATATGTATATGTAAAATGGTACCTACCTCATTTAAAGTCTCAATTCGTCCATAAATTTAGAAATAAATATTGAATATTGTTTCGAATCGACCATATTACACGTGGCATATTGTTTACAGTACATAATATCATATTGTTTGCTCCTTGTCAAGCCCTGACATGTGACTTGTACTGTATCAGAGACAACAGCATGTCGAGTACCCGACATTCACGGAGCTCGAATTATGTTAGAAGGCGGCTGCATTAGATCACTCGCGGCGATGACGTTCACACAATGAGCCCTCCACCCGCCGCTAGATGTCACCTGATGAAGAAGAGTTCATTATTCCATTAGCACCATCTAAGCGTGCCGTGAGGAGGTTTATACTCCGCTAGGGCTGTCAAAATTGAAGAAATATTAAATCCAAAGAATCCAGTTTTCATTTACATTGTTTTATATAAATATAAAGCACACCACTTCTGTGAAAGATTATATTTTATACAATATATAATAAAATTGCGTGAAGTAGTCAAGTTAAACTAAATCAATACAGGTCTTACTATAAAAAAACTTACTGCTGGTTGCATGACTGGCAAGGGCGTGCAGTGCATACAAGCAAAAAAGCTGTGCATTTCTAAATATTCTGGGAAAAAATATAAATTAAATAATTGGATTAACATAAACGAAAGGATTATTCTACAATTAGCGCCATCTGTGTACCATTAGAGACTTTAATTACTTAGTTCTAAAAATTACCACGACAACTCACCGCTGTAGCTATGGCGCTCTTGTGCGTTCGCCGCATTGAGCTATTCCCAATACTCTGTTCTTTAAGCTTTAATCTTTAAGCTAGTGAATTACTCAAGTATATAATTGGCTATTTACTGAATTGAAAATTCCTTTCGGTTGATCTGTTTTGTATGGAGTCGTTATCTATGCTGTTTTTTAACAGAATAATATTAGAAAGACTTACAACTGCATGCAAATCATAAAAAAATAAATCTACATCCTCTTTTACTAATTCACAAATTTTACCATCTTACTGTTTTTAACGTGTTGATTTCATGATTGTTCTTTAAATTTGGTGCATGGATTGGTTTTTGATTTGAGAAAAACAAAAAGCAAATGGCAGAACTATTTTCTACGTTAGTTAACCTTTAATATAAATAATTATTTCGTTTAGTTATTATATTTTACGTTTAAACTTAAACTATAAAAACACTATTAATAGTACTCTAAAATTACAAATAAATACATAGTAGGGGCGTATAAATGACGGATTAATTTTGTCGAAAGACGTTGGTTAAACGAAAATTCATAATCCTATATACGACATACGTTGTAGTACATATATAATATATGATTGTATAATATAATTGGTAATATCATAACCTACTGCACGCCACTGGTGACTGGTTGCATAAATTCATAAATCTTATGTCTGTTGTACATTTCTCTAACACTATAATTGAATATCTGGTTTACTTAATAACGCCAAATGAGTTGCGGCCTCTTCTTCTTTTAACATTCTCTTCTCACCCGCACGCTTGTATGCATATTTGATAATCTTAACTTTCGAGTCAAGGCAACCAAAATGCAATATTTCGTTGTCAAATTAATTGAATGAATATCTCTCATTACACAATTGGTGTTCGCAGGTAGTGAATTTTTGACAACCCAGGTTCAGTGGTGAATTGCCTGTAACTATATATATAAAGAGTGCCTGTTGGTTTGTTTGTTTTGTATACAAATCCAGTTTTATTCGGAGCTTGATGAAACTTTGCACACTTGACCTTCAAAATAAGAGGAAGGTCATTGTCTACATGAGATTTTGAAAAACCACCCGCATCCCCCTTTCCCACCCTTTAAAGCAGAATTTTTTGTACTTTTTTATGAAATTTTGTAATTAAACTCGACGTTTAAAATAAGATAATATTTTCCACATTCAAAATGTTTAATTTTTGTTTAAAATTATTTATAGCAATTTTGTATACATTGACATGTGCGGACGCGGAATTGTGCACGTGGAATAGCTATTTATATAAAAAAGAGTGTCTGTGGGTGTTTGATTTTTAAAACGTTTTAACAGTAAAATAAATGAATTGTTACTAAAGTATAATTTTGGTACTTGATGATATTCTGCACACTTGACGTTCCAAATAGGAGGAAAATTACTGTCTACCCTGAGATTTCAAAAAAACTACTCTCATCCCCCTTTCCCATCCCTTAAAGTAGAATTTTGCTACAACTTTATGAAATTTTGCACACTTGATGTTCCAAATAAAATTAAAATTGACATCTACCTGAGATTTCTAAAAAACTACCCCCATCCCTCTAATTGAAGCCTCTTCACTCTGCGTTAAGCCCGGGCAACGCTGGGTACTTGACCTAGTAATATATAATACAAAACCGACTGTAGAGTTACTTCACCCCCGAGGTCAGACTGCACCATAAAAAGTCGCGAGCTACGCGAGTCCTGGATTATTGCGGCGGTGCATTTTTCATCAGTCGTTCTCAGTTTTGCTTACTTTTTAAAATTTCAACATTTAAACGAGTAATAAATTGCATTTTATTTACAATAGTAGTCCGCAAGATTATTAGTATTTTAAAATATATCTAAATTCAACAGTGCCGCTATTGACCGATCGCTGCCGGGAGGCGCCTCCCAGAGAGAGTCCGAACTGTGTAGATCGTAGATCGCATAATCATACACTTTTATAAAATTTAGGTATAATCATTTTTGATTAACCAACTTACCGTCGTGTCGTTTCCCGCAGGGATCGACAGAGATTGCCCACACTCTTACCACCTCCGTTCGCGTATAACTCCTTATAATTAACGATTTTTAAATCGTATTCGTCTTCTATTGTAGTTTATCTCTGTTTTTTACGCAATCAAGAGAAAAGTATCAACGATTTATCCCTTTTTACACTCTTCCGGTGAGTGTCCTGCCACCCTTCCCTTCAGCCCGCGCGGTCAAAGTTCCAACTGAAGATTTAATGACTCCGACCCTATCTCCTCGTGTTGCGTATTAACTGCCGCTATTCGCAGGTACATTTCAGAACTTTTCACGCGCCGGAGTGAAAAACTTTTCGGAAACGAGATAAGTAATTCCATTATTCTAGTGTTAAACATTTCAAAGTTTCATTGTCAGCGAATCTCGCGCAGATGAGGCTACAGTTTTATTTTAATTCTCGAAACCTGTAATCCGAGTTGTAAAACAAATCGGGAAATACATCATTCGACGGCGAGGGCGGAGGAAGGGGATATTTGTTTTGTCGAAGAGCCCGAACCTCGTACACCGACCCCGACTTTAAAAAAATATAAAATTATATTAGACAATACATAAACAGGCTCACTCAAAAACAATTCGCGTTGAAGTTAGCAAAATGAAAAGCATTTTAAATTAATTTGTACCTCTGTACGTCGTGATGAGACAGCGATGACTATATATATGACATAGATGATAGTACAACATCCCTTTAATGATCTTTATTGAACGTTTCTGGTAAATTAATTTTATTTTATTTTAATTCTACTATATGTGTAAGATTTTCACTTGATGTATAAATTTAAATGGAGAAATGACAAATAATGTACATTCATTTACATATTTGCGTATAAATAAATTAATGTATATGTATATTAATAATATGGCGTCTCTTCTGGGTTAGATAGCGCTTTTTGTATATGGTTTCCTTGGGGAAACCTAGACCGACGTTTCGGCACGGTAACACGTGCCATTGTCAAAGGCGTTGCCTCATAAATTACCGTACAACCGTACTTTTTCGCAGGAGATATAAATGTTCCAGAGTTGAGTTAATTTCCTACCCATTACTAAACAATCAAGATTAAAACAGATAATATTTTTGAATATGTTCAATTCAACAGGACTACAAAACGGGCTATTTATTCAGTCAACCGCGTAGTACTAAATATTTTTCTCATGTTTAATAAAAAGGGGGCCATTGGATAGTTCGTCCCCGGGCGCCAAATATCCTTGCTGCGCCTCTGCTTTTTACTAAATAATTTATCGTGAATATTATTTAGTTTTGACTGTTTTAAATAGTTATCTTATTAAACGACACACGATATAGCCAAGAGAGTAATAGAAAATAAAGAATGTTCAATCGATGAATCGTTATATTTTAGTCAAATTTGAAGTCTGAAATCGTCTTGCACGGCCATACAAAACACAACTGGTAAGTAGCGAATGTAATAGAAGTTTAATAAATCGATTTACGACTACTTGCGGTTTTAGTTTGAGTTACGAATTGTAATTTCTCGGTGACAAATTACAATTTGTTTTTAATTTCTTAACTTTACACTTTCTAACATGTTAACAACCGTAGCTGAATTGAACGACCGGTGCGGGCAGCCTGGAGCCTGGAGCCATGGCTTAGATTTAATCAAATCGTTACAGCCGCTTATAAGAAAGTATTAACAATTGAGTACCTCTGGGGCGCCTATTCAGACTTATTACGGAAAAAAATTCAATTAAGTATAAAGTGACTTCTGTCTTAATTTTTTTCAAGGCACCGGAGCTGCTTTTTTCAAATTATACATCACCACAAAACGGTGCGTACTTAATTAAATCTTAAATGTCGGTGTTTTAAAGTTTATGAACTGGTTTTATGTAAAAAAATATTATTTTTACTTACCCTCGCGCCGTTTCCATATCTCCACAAGATCAAACCATCTCAGCGAACCTTTCTTTATTCTATCAGCTATTCTAAAACAACTCTACATTCGTTTCTAATTTGTTCACTTTTCACTCCATTATTCATACATTTTTACACATGCTCCTGAGCGTCCGCAGTTTCAAAAACATTTTCAGTTTTCTGATGAAGGTCAAACAAATCTTGTTTCCGAACAAAACAGTTGTCTCTTATTTAATCTCTCCTGTTAAAAACCATTTTAATAACGAGGCATTTGAGATCTCCGCTAGACGACACAATATTATCATTTTCCGCACACAGATGGCAAGAGCACGGTCGATCTAAATATAACAAAAATAGTACGCGCAGGTGAACAAACATATCCACCGTGCTGATAGATGTCACTAATTCTGGTGTAATAGAATGTAGCATGACATCTATTAAATTTTTTGTGAAATAAAACTTCCAATGCACGGTATAGCTCATTCGTTATCGCAGTCAACACAACTGTTCTACCGTCCGCTAGATGTCACTGCTCATCCGCCGCGCCTGTTAAGCGCACATGTTTACAGTCGGTTCTCAGAGCGTGAGCTAGGCGAGGAGCACGCGGTGTCGGCGGGAGGGCAGGTAGTAGGTAGAGGTAGAGGTAGAGTAGTAGGCAGCTAGGTGGCTACCGTCACAGCCGGTTATGCATTCGCTTTGTTTTTGTCCTTTTCCTCAGAAAACTTTTTACCGGTGCAACATTGAAATACTCCGAGCGACTTGTTTAAAAGTTTGTCCGCAGTCGGAATGGTGTTCCACGTTTGTCCCGCGTTAATAAATCATTGATTGGATGATTTTTATTGCCTGTTTATTGAATGACTGATTTATGTGTTTATATTTTGATAAGGCGAATTACTTCGTATGAATTTTCAATTGTTCGAGCAGTCGTCTATTGAAATAATGACAGTAATGTAATATACCGCATTGTTTGTTTGTTCTATTATGTAGAATGTAGTTGCTCGCTTATAGGACGGTCGTTGTCGGTGGTTACATTACTTACGTGCGTAGTTAGTTTTGACAAGAGTAGTTAACTAGTAAATGTACGATGTTTTCTTTATGTATATCAATGGTAAATAACAATCTACAAATCGACATTTTTATTAACAAATAGACCGGTCAAACGCAAGCAACAATTATTCTTAAATTAAGTCTTATTAAAATATTATTTCATTAAATCGTTATTCAATAAAAGGTATTACGCATTATAAATAAATATTTATAGATGTTTCTAGTATATTTACCATCTATAGTAATATATAGGATTAGGTGGGGATAAAAGTGCCCCAGGAAGAAAATTCCATTGCAAATATCTCATAAACGTTACAAGTGAACGAGCATGTGAACACCGCGCGATGTGGTGATATCCCCTCTGCCTCGCTTTGCACTTCGTCAGTCGAGTAAATGTGCCAATCGAAGGTGCACGCGTCTAAACTCTGTTTTTATGGTTGGCGAGTTTCATTTCAAAATTGCACAATTTATGGTTTTGTGACTACATTTTCTTCCGCTGTGTACGCCAAGTAAGTTATCCCATTCACTTATATATTAATTTATAAATGTAGAGTGCCATATAGCTTGTCTTTGTTTTATAATTATAATTTAATATTTGTTTCGATATTTCGGTATAGGGTTAAAAGTGCCGCGGTGGCATTTTTTGCTCCACTCCCGATACAAAATGTGTACACTGACATTTGTTTCTTCTTATTTGCAGAATAAGGACGTACAAGAGAAAAAACTGAGCGGAGAAAGACTTGCATCAGCGTTATGATTAATTGGATATTTGTAGATTCATAAATCGGTTATCATGAAATCCTGAGACAGCAGTGCGTGGGGCGGATATAGACGAGCCCGCAGGGTTTTCCGGGACAACGAATAAAACATTTTGATACTGGTTTGATTTTGGTACTTTTTACCGCCCCACACCTTTATGGATGGAACTTTCAGTCCCACGAATGGGGTTAAAAGTTCCATCTAATCTGGTTGATTTTTAAATAAAAATGAATAATTGTTTTTGGTATATTAAATGAGTCTCAGATATATCTTCTTCAACATACATGAAGTATTGTACAACATAAAACCTCTATAAGCACTTTCATAACCACCCTATCCTAATTACATTTATATATAAAAAGAGCTACCCCTACCAGATAGGAAATAGGACATATTGCCTGCGCTGGATTAGCCTAACTTATATAGATAAATTTGGTTTACGTGTTTTAGTTTTTATTTATTGAAGATTTTAGTCTGCATACCTGTTACTGCGGAGCAGTGCTTCGAAACCGGTGTGCCGTGGCACACTGGTGTGCCGTGAGCCGGATACAGGTGTGCCGCGGTCAAATTCAATGTATTTGACATTTTACAATTTTTCATTATACACAATGACAAAATATTTTTCAGAATATTGTCTATTTTTCAAAATGTATATATACTTTTCAAATAAAAAACAAAAATTTATTGTAAAATTTGTGTATCAATTACAATTTTGAGAATTATTTGTAGAATTTAAAGAATTTTGGTGTGTCGTAGGTGAGAAAAGGTTGCGGAGCACTGCTGTAGAGCAAAGAAATGTTTAAAATGCTACGCAACGTATCTGTAACACGAAGCTTCGAGGTGTTAAGTTGTTTAAAAAGTGTGAACTTGTACTGAGAGGCTGTTCACAATATTACTGCGGTGGATAATTGATCGGTTTTGCTAAACCAACCGATGTACAAGATGTGCCGTGCGCGCCGACACGTCGTTTAGTCTAATTAGTCTAATGAAAAAATTAAAAATTTAATTGTCATAATGAAGAATTTGCATTACTAGAAATAATATTAATCGGTCAGGGTCTCATCGGATATCGCCGTAGACGGGGAACCGTAATATTGTTATGGCTTATCGTACTACCGTTAGAATCATAGAATAGTCCGCGGTACTGCAGAGAGGTCTTATCCGCGACGGGAGTGTCCGCGGCGACAGAAGATCGAGTCGAATGGACAAACCTCGATTCGTTCAGTAAAAGGGTAAATACTCGTAACATGAAATAGTTAATGAGAAAAAATATTTTTGAGAGCGAGCTGTCATTTGTCACAGCGAAATGACAATCTGATGATAAGATAAAACTGGCGAACGAGTCGTACAAACTAGGCACATATTTAATTTTCAAGTGAAGCACGAACTACAACGGGTTTGATTACTCAAATCCGCCAGTTTCTGAGAGTTTGATTTGTCACAGGTAATTCGTTCTTCGCCTTCTTCTTCTTCGCGTTAAAACAAACACCAGAGAAACAAACATCAAATGATAAAAACCGCAACTCGTTTCAATGTAAGAAAAATCTACTTTAAATAACATTTTTAAAATAATATCTTGATCTACTTTTCAATATAATCCTCGTTGACTTCTGAGCATTTTAGAGGGATGTGATAGATTTCGCGGAGGTTGTCATCGGTCTTCGTGCGTTTTCTGGCCAAAAATGAATTTAATTTGGGAAAATATGACTCTACGTCCGGGCTGCACGGAGCACGGTGCAGCGACTCCCACCCAAACAGCTTATCAGCGGGATTAATGATAATAAAACGGTTAATAAAACTGACTAATCACTGACAAATTGCGTCTGACGCGCCGATTGATATCTGATACTGACAACTGACAGGTTCCTGACAACTTTCCACTATAAAAATTATATATTAGAACGTAAGTGAGCGCACTTGCGTTGTTAATATACGCAAACATTTTTTACTTACAAAATGAGTGAGAAGTCGCTATTTTCGCGGAGCAGATCCTACATTATTGTACGTTAGAAACGTAGAACGACCGACTATTGAGAAATACACCGAAATGGTGAATTATCGTTACCGTCTACGGTCCGGTATCAAGGACAGGACTGTCCACCGGCACTCGCTCCGCGCCCGCCGGGACGCTCGGCGATCATTCCAAACTGCACGCTTTTCAAAGCCGCGCCTCGGAAGGTCTCGGCGCCGAAACGGGTCGCGCTTGAGGTTTTGCAACTCCGACGGTGCCGGAGCCGGGTGAGAAACGTTTCGCGAGTCGAGCCGCGTCGTTAGATTGTAAAATATGGGACTCGAGTAGCGCCATCTCGCGAAGAGTCCGCGGCGAGTGATCCGTCACGATTGCAGATCGCGTGCTGGTCGACAATTATCTCATTCAGCGCGAGAAATATCGCGGAGAGCTGGCGGCGGTGTAGTATATAGTGTGCAGTACATTATGTAATGGAACATGGCGTGACGAGCCAGATAATCAATACGCACGCACCGGTATTGCAGTGCTGCAGTTTCTGTGTGCGCGGAATTACAGCAGCGGGCAACCTCGCGACCCGTAAAAAGAATCGCGAAATATGTTTTTCTTAATTTGCAACAAACATTTGAAATGTTCCCATTATTTCGCTGACGAGCAAACCCGACAAGTCTGTAACCGTTTGAAATATTTCAATAAAGATTTGTCCCGCGTAAACTAAACAATTTTGTTTTATCTCGGCTCGGCCGGGGTTTTAGTGTTTTATAAATAAAAAGTATTCTAACACATTTCACTTGGAATACGTATTGTCGTGTTGAGCGGGTCCTGCGGTAGAATTTATCACAAAAACTGCGTTAGAAAATTTCGTTTATTTTAAAGACATTCTTATATACCTACTCTCACTTCACCGATATTGGGATCGCTGCCAGGTGCTTCCAAAATCTTTTTGAAATAAACAAATTTTGTAGGCGCCGAGAATCGATCCCGGTACCTGTCACCCCTGCCATCTTACCTATTTCTCTAGTAAACTGTGATATAAAATATAAATGTTTTGTGTTAGAATTGAACCTTTAGAACCCTAAGCGCCTCTTGTACGAGCGCCCTGACCCTGGAATCCTGAGCGCTGTTCGCCCAGCCCAGCCCATACTCATATAAAAGTATCTCTTCGTCGGTGGAGCCACAAAATTTAAAAAAATATATAATCATTCCACAAATACGTTGTCACATTTCTGACGAGAACACGCGCTGGCGTAGATCCATTCTTTTGGTATGAATTGTGTCATTGTTGCGGGCCATAAAGAGAAGGCAGTGCAAAATACAAAATGTATTGAATTAATTCGGTTTCTAATGCAGAAATATAATATTCAGCTGTTACTAGAAGTATGAGACGGAATTTGAACACACGGAGTGCCGGCAGATCATTCTAGATCAGCGACATCCTAAATATTGTTGATAGCGATGCGTTCACGGAATGTGTCACGTCGACATTCTCCTTCCAAACTAAATTGTAACATTAGACCGGCGGTTTCCGACGGTTTTGACAGTAATTAATGCTAGGTGTCCGTGCAGGAAACAGGAATGTACCTATCCACCCAGAGTGGTCCGCCGACCTCAGCTTCTCTCGACCGGCGATGATGATGACGATTAAGAGGTCGAAAAAATAAAACACAACAGATGTTCAATATCGGTACACTACGGCGACACAATCGAGAATGGCTTCTCGCCTGCAGAATACCCTGTGTTTATTCATATACTTTACAATACATATAGTCATATTTGCAAGTACCTACTCGGCGACAGGTTGCCGCTGTGATGTCCTACTACGTCTTTGTTTTCTGGAAATCTATCCCACGAGTTTTTTGGCACCACGCTGATGATTACACCTTCGAACTTCTGATACGTGTCTTATCGTATCAATTAATTGGCGCCTTTTCGGCGAGTAATTCTGTGCGGTTACATTACGCAATAAATATCAATATTATTATTATTTCATTTACTTTCGGTACTACTGTTTGAATATTAGAGGTACATCGCATTCTCGGTGAGTTCGGTTCGGTCTGACCCCGCACGTTGAACGTACATACGTCGATCGTAGAAATGCTAATACGACCGATGTAAGTTTATTTGCGCAACACCCGTTGTCTTGACAATCAATATCGTGTTGATACGAATAGGTTACCAATGTATGTTTACCACAACACTCTTTCTCTCTCCTCGGCGCGGCGATGGTGCGTGACCCCTGGAGAATTTAAAATTGCACCTCTATTTTAGAAATGTACCTATCCACCCAGCAGTGACTAGTAGTTAGATACAGTAGGTACGTGAACTAACACACGAACGGTAGGTAGGAGGTGCGCGGTGCGGTGCGGGCACCTCGCGCACGATATTACCTCTACCCTCTACCAAATTCACCGCTGCACAGAGTATAACAGTTACTAAATGACTTTCCTATACTGAAATACATCGGTATGTTTCATATCCAAAAATTATATGTAATTAATGTAATATCTGTCGAGAGACGAGGTGGGCAGAGGGCGTAGGTACATAGGTGCGCTGCGCAGGTGGATACCCTACTCTCATTTCTCCACAAAATGTCTGGTAGACATCTCGTTATGACCTTTTCATGGATACGAGCTCCGTATTAGAGCAACAAACTTTTATGTTCGTTTGAAAAACGTATCATTTTGCTTCTAAACCAGAATTTTGAGCTTAAAACATTAAGAATTTCACGAAGTCGACAGAACTCAACAGTCCAATAATCAGCTGAGTATCTAATATTCGTATCAGAAATATTACTGCTAATTTAAATCATTTCCTAGCTACAGTACAGCAGCTTCGTAATGTTTCAATTTTTTCAATTTCTGACATAGATTGTAATCATTTTTAAAAATGTACTTTCCATATTTTCCAACAAAAATTAATTCGTATATTTTAAAAAACATTGACGCTTCACTCCAATACGATAGATATTATATCAAATTCCCTATGTGTGACATCTAAAAGGTCATTTGAAATTTTATATATAACAATATCTCTTTTTGATGGCGGAACATACAATATTTGTGAAATGTGACGGTAAAATTATAGTCATCGAACAACTTACAAATAGTAATGTAGGATCTCGCTACATATGGGAGTCACATTTTGACAATCCGCCACAATGGGTGTAAATTGCACATTGATATTAATTCATTACATTAAAACATGCGTACTACCGGGAAAGACTGAATAAACTGTTACACAATTAATTCCTACACACGCAAAATGTGTAGGAATTTAAGGTACCAATATGCTTTCCACCGAATTAACCTGTGTGAGGTAAAATTAGCATCGTCGTTATCAAATTTATTTTTAAAATTATACAATAATAAAAACGAGAGATAAAAAGTTTATTTTAATTAAAAGGAATAGCATATTTTAAATACGTGTTTTTTAATAATACATGATATGTATTACGCCTATTTGTATAGTATTTGATGAATTAAAATGTCCTGCCAACTTCCACACAGAGGAATTAAGATAACAAACAATAGGACTAGCGCACTGACAACCTACTGACAACTGACAACATCCCAGCTATGAAACCGATGTGCCATAAATAACAACGACACTATGAAAGGAACTATGCGAAGGATTGACAACACCTGAAAGTATGATACGTCATTATCGCGAGATGTCATTTATTGAACATTGTCAACGCAATGTATTCCGCACCGACAGACCCGTTGTGAGAATATTCATTTCGAGGCTATCTAATAAGGTTTAATTAATTCGCTCGTATTACAGTGCGCACTCGAGGCTTGCGTGTGCAGACATCGTCGGCTTGACCTGAACAGGATCCCTCACCGCCGGAGCCTCATCCGGTTCAAGTTGTCGGCTCTGCGGTGTCAATCAGATCCAGAACCTCGGTTCCTCGGTTCCTCGGCCGTCTGATGTTGCGGTGAGTCCCCTCGGTCACGGTCGCGGCTAACCTATACTTAAATATTTTTTGTGTAACACTTTACCTTTCCTTCATTTTAAATGAATCGTATTTAATTTGGGGCCGTCTCCAGATCGACAGGGACTCATCGTGCAGGGTCAGGATAAACACATAATGAGACCGGTCAGGTTAGGTTAGGTGCCTCGGGAGGATTTCTTAGAACCTGCGTATCTCAACGAAATGCGATAATTTTCTATGCGTTTTGTGGTCGACTTAAACACTCGGAATTTCGATTGAATGATTGCAGACTCGAAGTATAAAAGGCATCGAACTATAAATTACATTTAGACCTGCATCGTGCTCCACTAAATGATTATAATTTTAAAAAATGTAATGTAAACGTTTTTTTTTTTAAATAAATATCTATTAAAATTATTTTGAATTAGTAGATAGGTTTAAGTACGGTCAACTATAGTAGTATAGTATTGCGTAAATGTTGAAAATCGGCCACATGTATTTTCACAAACACGTTCGCTGACATACCTACATTATTTATTTTTTAAATTTATTTCATTATTTTTTAACATCTAGTTATTATACAGAAGGTGAACATTACAATAAAATAATACATAAATAAATCAAAAATACAATGTTGGTATGTAAAATAATTATAAAGTTAATAAGAAATAATAAATGTTTACGTTCCTCTCGTATGATAAATGGAAAAACATCGAACAGGTAGGTACTTATCGTCTTACATAATAATTAATGAACATAATATAATGATCGGTCTGTGTGTCTGTACCTTAGCCCTCGGCCAGATTGCAATGCAAACATCTGTAAGACGATCCGTATTATTTTGCAAGTTCTCGGTGACGAAAAACTCAAATTAAATCTTTCATCACTGATCAATAACGTGAATTAAGTATTTGATTATGTTTTAAATGTGTAAAGCAATAGAGAAGCATATTCTATATACAGTGAAATCTCGATCGATCGTTCCTCGAATAATCGTTTTCCCGCATGTATCGTTTATTCCTTCCAGTACCGAATTAATGTCATCAAACAATACAAAACACCCAAAAATACATCGCATGGACCGTTCCTGTATGCATCATTTTACCGCATTAATTGTTTAAATTACGCAGCTCATTCGACAGAGAGAGAGAGAGAGAGAGAGAGAGAGAGCAATACAAAATTTACAGTTTCTCTGCAACTTTCTAATTTTATTTTTATTTAATCACATTCATTCACATATGAAATGTGTATCTTTGTTAGAATATGTATTAAACATATAAGTATGAAAAATGTAACTTTTTTCTATATTCCCGCATTCGTAGTTTATTTTAATAGGTCCCTTCAAAAACGATAGATAGAGGTTTCACCGTACGTATGTACGTATGTAATCACTAATGTTCGTCTGCGCTGACAGAATCGGCAAATTTTAAATCCAATAAATCTACCTTATCTGAAGTAATATCGGTGTTAGATATTAATTATGATATTACCACAATTTTTCCACGGAATCACAGATCGCAGAGGTTAGTTAGTGAATATAATGGGTTTTTCATTAAGGGCGCTCAAACTTTTTTTTTAAATAAAACAAAAACAAATGAATATATCTAAAAAAAAATTATTATGTTTTGAAGTACATTTAGTGGCAATTATGTATGAAATTCAATTTCCCTCGCATGACCACCGCGGGCACGTTTGCAGAAGTTCAATCGTTGAATCCAATTTTCCACCACTTTTTCACATAATTCGGCCCGAATCGCACCAATTTCGCGTTCAATATTTTCTCTTAGCTCTTGTAACGTCGCCGGCTTGTTGGTATAGACCAAAGATTTAACATAGCCCCAAAGAAAATAGTCCAATGGTGTTAAATCGCATGATCTAGGCGGCCATTGAACTGGTCCATTTCGCGAAATAACACGCTCACCAAATTTGGTTTTCAATAAGTCAATTGTTGCGTGTGCCGTGTGACTGGTAGCGCCATCGTGTTGAAACCACATATTGGCCAAGTCCATACCTTGCAATTGAGGCCAAAAATAATCAGTTATCATGGAGCGATAACGATTACCATTCACAGTAACATGACGATTAGCATCATCAACAAAAAAATATGGTCCAATGACACCTCCGGCATGTAATCCACACCAAACAGTGATTTTTCCGGGATGCAATTGTGTTTCGTGAAGCACGTGTGGATTGGTGCCTGCCCAATAACACATATTTTGCTTGTCTACATATCCATTGAGCCAAAAATGAGCTTCGTCGCTAAAGATGATTTTTCGATGGAATTCACCATCATTTTCAAATTGTAGTGCAGCCCAATTGAGGAATTGGCGACGCTTCAAATGGTCAAGCGGCTTTAGTTCTTGTGTCAACTGGATCTTGTATGGATGTAGGCCAAGATCTTTTTGCAAAATTCGCCACAATGACGTCACAGAAATGCTCAATTGTTGAGAACGTCGTGTTAGTGACTCATTTGGGTCATCAAGAACAGATGCTCTAGCGGCGGCAATATTTTCCTCACTTCGTGCATTTCATTGTCTCACTGGCACTGGAACATTGTGTAGCGACAATGTGCTTTCAAATTTTTGCACCAAACGTTGAATTGTTGATGTGGCAGGCAAGCGATGACGACGATAAAATGGTCGTAATGCTCTTAAAGTTGCGGTGAGCGAACGCGAATTTTGGTAGTAGATTTGAATAATTTGCAAGCGATGCTCCGGTGTTTACTGCTCCATGATGATTTGCCAACTAAATACGAGTGTTAACCTCAAAAAAAATTGAAGAAATATGGCGTAGTTTTTTGTCCCTGTTGAAATAAAGTTTGAGCGTCCCTATTGAAAAACCTTTTATATAGGTACCTTTCCTTCATCGTCATTGCAGAGGCTACATAATACACGGTCTGCCTAGTGGGACGAGCCAATTTGACCATAATTATAATTATTATTTACCTACTTGAACACAGAATATAATTTGGAATCAAAGACTAGGAATTTTCGATGCAGCGGCAATAAAAAATGTACTCGGTGTAAGAGTGCGAAATAATACAAAAAACTTGGATAACTAAGACGATTCTCAAAATTTTCCAAAAGTGCGCGCGCACCCCCGGAGGCTCGGGGAAAAGGAAAAAATACTGCTTCAAAGTTACTGTTATCTCGGTATATCCTCTTCAGGAAACCTGCCCAGCAAGTGCGGAGTTGCGGCCGGCGCGGCCCACGCGCGCGGAACCCCGCACTTGCTGCGCCCCCCTCCCCCCCGCCGTTCTATTGTTACGTGCGACCCATCAAGTGTCCCTTTTCTTCCCGACAGTCTTCCACCTCTGGTGCAAAACGAATCCGCCGACTTCTCTTCGAACGCAGAGTCCGCGGAAATCGTTTTAACGCCTAATACTCGAAAAAAAATGGCGGATTTTTTGATATACAGATCGCGCCTCATCGCTGCTCCGTTTCCGTCGTATTTCGTTGTAAAAACAAGGAATGTTCCACCTCCAGCGGCCATTTTATTTGCGCTACATTTTGGAGCGAAGCCCCAGCAAGTGTGGGGTTGTCCCGGCCGGCGGGCGCGCGGCGCAACTCCGCACTTCATGGTCCCCGAGCAACCCTTCGTCTTGTGTTCCGTCCCGCTCCCTCAGAGCGCTATCTCATATATCTTGTACCGCTGGAGCTACAACTGTTCTCGCGCGGCGCCGTTTTTCAATACTTTGAAATGAGTAAAAATAATAATATATAAATTTCGTGAATAATGATAATATTTATTTAATATGTTGACAAAACTCGCAGATTTTCACGTATGTCATTTGATAATAGATTATTCTGCCGCAACTCACTTTTAAAATAGCCGACGTTTCGGACTATATTAACACTCCCGTTCCAGAACGGGGTACAACATAACCCCAAAAACCTTGATTTTAAATCTATTTATAAAATATTAATGATATGTATCTGGTATTCATTGTAATCCTCATAAATAACCCAGAAAATGCAACGCGCAAAAATATATAACAGTAACATATATAGACAGTAAAAAGTAGAGAAAATTGTGTTTTTCCATGGACAATCGAGACCATTTTATAAGGTGATTTCCATTATTAGGTAACGGCAGATATGACGCACGTATTCGGATGAGTCGTGTCTGAAATCTCTTCGCTATGGATTCTTCGCCGAGCGCGCTACGTAATTTTATGTCATATTCTTGAAGTTTTCATTTAAAAATTTTAAGTTATCTTTATTATATTCAGTACTTACTAGTACTTTTATTCCTGTACTTATTTTCCAAAAAAAAAAATTTCTTTTTTGGCTATCATATAATATTTATTATCCTTATACTCTAATTTACACCTTATGCTTTATTTGAATAATTAATACCCGCATTTACCTTTTTACTTTTTTCCGATATATTTTTTACTTTTTCCTTGTTTATGTTTGTAATTTTAATGAAAGTTATGAGCAATTAAGATTTCTTAAATTTGATTAAATAAATGCAATGTTTTAATTTGACACTTGTGCGTCATTTTACTTTGTGATTAATGTAAAATATTAAAAATCTATCCCATTTGTACGTATTTAAAAATAATCCCAATAATTTCATCCCACTTCTAGTTGTATGCATTTTGAAATAAATATGATAATATTGGACCGTATCTTTCGGAACACGCGTTTCATAGCTCACGGCTCACGGCCTGCACGTGTGCGGTATGTTCGCGGTCGCGCGCCACATCCAGTTACGTCATTCTAATGATACTTCAAAATACTGCGGTTACTTATAAAATGATGACAAATTTAATAGTATCTTGTTCGCATTGTATAAGAAATTTAATTAAAAATATGATAGAAATGCTCAAACCATTATACTTCATTAAAACGAAAATTTGAATCACTTTGTACCCCGCTCCGGCCCTCGATTCTATTTTCGATCTTTCGGTACCCGAAGGTTAACCATTAAACGTAATACAGCAGCAAATAATAACTAACCCACGGCAAAATAATTCTGAACACATTACATGTTCTTTGATGATGAATTACGCTTAATTAGGTTTCTATATAAAAAAAAAAATATTAATTTATTTGGTATCGAATTTTCTAATAATCTAACGTTACTGTTACATTTTGCTAATTTACCTAATCATCGTCAAAAAGTATACTGATTCAATTCACAGCAAGGTGATGACTATCTTACTTTTCAATTTATTTATTGATGATTGATTGCTTATGTCTAAGATTTAAATAAAAAGGGCTTCTTCAATTCCTTGAAAGTATTTCAGAAAACAAGGGATATGGAGGATCGAGTGAATATAATAAAATTCTAATTACCTTGTATTAATGTTATTATTAATATGCATACTATACTGCTGAACAACATTATTGAAATATTTGGATACATAATATCAATAGATCTTCACGTTCAGAAATTATATTTTATTACATTATTTCTATCTTTTTTTTATATCTTCGATTAAATGTTGGTTCAACAATCCTTTAAAATAATCGGTCACTTAGCGAACCACCAGTGACAAGACAGCATTTCATGACTTCAAAAATATTCTTCGTTTCCAGCCCTTAAGCTATATAATTGTCAATGTTTGGGACAAGTTTCAAGCTGAAATGTTAAAAAAATCATAATTTTATCTACATAATTGTCACTTATCATAAAACTCTAATAACCTCAACATCATTTTTCTTCGAATATCGTACTCTTGAATGTATATTATTTTGGTTTGTTCTTTTTCTTTTAATTGGCATTTTTTTATTGGTCTTTACATACGTTACCTTTATTATTGTCATTTTTTTTAAACTTTCTCACTGGATCCATGACATTAATTATTCACGTTTCATTTTAAATTACTTCAGAGTATTTACAAAACAAAACATGAGAAATACACTATTGCTATGTTACAATTTTTGGACTAGCTCAGCATTCAAAATAAAACGTAAAGGAAAAAAAATTGAAGTTATTCCTGTACATATTTTCTAACAGAAAAAAATATGAAATAAATGTGAAGAATTTAAGCCAGTGAATACATTGCCTAAATGTGAACAAATTCTTCAATATTTCATAAAAGAACAACTTGTAGCCTTTTTAGAAAAAAATGTTAAATACTATGTGAAGAACAATGTGATTTTAGGAATAATCAATCATGTGAAATGACTCAATTTTATCCTGTTAGATTGGAAAAACGATTCTGATAAGATTATTTGCAGACGATGCAAGGGAGACAATTATGCTACTATACTAAATGAATTAAACTGTGACATAAACAATATAGGAATATAGCTGAAGAAAGAAAAAACTAAATTCATGAACATTGGAAATAAAATAATACCAATTATACCAGCAATTATCAAAGTAACTGAAATAAAATATTTAAGAGTCATAATAGATGCAAAATTCAAGATACCCGACTAAATAGATTGCTGAAAAATCTAACTTCTGGGAAGGATCAGAAGATTCATTAATACTAAGTTTTGAAAATAGTATACAACTTTGTTATTATTCCTCGCATCAACTCATGCAGCAGCATTTTGTTTTTAACTAATGACGAAGGAATGCAATAATTGATAGTACTGCAAATAAAGCTTTAAGAATAACACTTAGAAAAAATAGATATGCTCGGATCAGTGCAATACTGAAACATCTGAATATGATGATCTTTAAGCAGAAAATGTATTTTAATGTTATGATATTTATTTTTAAAATCCTCACTAAGAAAATATCGGCAACATTTACAGGAAAAAATGATGCAAATCAAAATGAGCACGGACATCACGCAAGAGGAAAAGATAGACTGAGATTGCCATTCAGGAAGAAGGCTAAATCTATGAAATCGATGATGCACAGTGCGATGAAGATCTTTCATGAAATGCTAGAATGAAACTAAGCAAATATGTGTAAGATTAGTAAAAAGGAACGTTTTGATCTTACTTTATAATATTAAGAATAATAATAAATTTAATATTAATCTTTATTAAAATTATAATATATTTTCAACATATTATATGTATTATGTATAAATTTGAAATTGACAATATTGAGATAGTTTATTAGTACGCACTGCACGTCCTTCTTGATGGATGCAAGATTGATCTCTAAAATGGTGATTTTGGAATTGAAAGAATTTATTTTTCCTATCGCATCTCATTTTTATCATCTATACCGTAGCTTATTTCATCTCTAAATAAATGTATCTTAGTTATCTATAGAGTTGTGCTTTCATTTATAAAAAAATATTTGATGTCTACTTTTTAAATTATAACATTAGTGGATCATACATTTTTTAAAATAAATAAAACGTTGTAAGTACTTTGTTTTTGTATGTAACCAATTATACAATTATTATTAAAATGATACCCTAGCCTTCGGAGTTTGTAGAGTATTATAAGATGTGAACATTCGTGTCAATATTCGTGTACCAGTATAATTGTGTACAAAAATATTAGTATTCGCCATTTGTTGAAGTCACCAGTGTTCTAGTGCGTCACTCCAGTTTGTAATGTTTGAATGCAACAAATTTTGTAGTGAACCTTTAGAACTATACTATAAAGTGGAATCACACCATTTTCTACCAAAATTATCAGATATTTACAATTATTATCTTTCGGCGTTCCGCGTTATAACAGTAAAAGCACCCCTTTAGTTTTCCCGACTCCCATGTTGAGAATAATGGCTTCGCGTATTATCGCCGTCTCGTTCTCGCTCGTGGAATTCAAAATACACCCGTCATACTTGCGTCTTGCTCGCACTCGTACACCAGCCCCACTGCTTGTTTTTTACTCCCCAGACAGTTAACGTTTGTTAAACAAAATGAAGTAAGAAAAAATATTTAAAACTAATTCAATTTTAAAACCTCGTCAAATAATAAAATGATTAAGCGCAACAGATTTGTCATCGAGTTTCTGCAATAATTACAGCAAACGGCCAATAATTACAGCAAATGGCCAATAATTACAGCAAATAGCCGATATTTAACAACGGAGGAAAAAGTTTGGAAGGAGGTCTCGTGATTTGTGCACTTACTAAACAATATTTGGAGTTAGGCACCACCAGATAGGTGCATGTAATCTGTCAAACATGAAGGATACTTTGTGTAAGACCACCATTCTTGTTTATCTATGTTGAGAAGATCTGAATAACCAGGTTATATACCCGTTATTCAACCTTCTATTTCGTGGCGTCACGTGTTTCTAAAATGTTACGTATTCATTAAATATATTTATTTGAGTATTCGTAACATCCTAGACGATGACGGCCGCCACTCGCATGGAGCTCCTCACTGACACTTCTAACAGCATTCCTCTATATCCTGCAGTTCTCATTGCTGTACAGTATATTCAAGGGCCGTTTTTAATGATTCTAAATAAACGATTTTAACAAAACACGCCGTGCTTTAATTGTTTGATAAATATAACAATTTTTTAATCCACCACAACATTGTTTGTTTGTGTTATTTAATTAATATCAATAGGGACCAGCGCTGAAGTCGAGGGTAAAAGTCGAATACCCTTTGCTATATTCGCAGAAATAGTAGCGGGTATATCCTCTGATTAAATCAAAATATTCTACCATTAGACAAAAATAATTCTAATCTATCTGCATACTTCATTTTCATTAAATTTATTTTCCCTTTTCTAATCCACTGTACGGAAAATTTCGTTTAATTTATAACGTATAAATATAAGGTACACGATATCATACAAATAGTGCGTCAACGAATACCATCTGTGAAGCTTACGACTGATAAGCTTTCATTTATAACGTATAAATATAAGGTACACGATATCATACAAATAGTGCGTCAACGAATACCATCTGTGAAGCTTACGACTGATAAGCTTTAATTTATAATGTATAAATATAAGGTACACGATATCATACAAATAGTGCGTCAACGAATACCATCTGTGAAGCTTACGACTGATAAGCTTTAATTTATAACGTATAAATATAAGGTACACGATATCATACAAATAGTGCGTCAACGAATACCATCTGTGAAGCTTACGACTGATAAGCTTTAATTTTCATATTTATAAATTTGTGTAATTTTCACATCTATTTTAGCGAGTTTCTTTTGGTAGGTAATTTGTGATTTCTAATCATCTTATAAACAGATATGTTTATCACCAAATGGGTTGTATACTGTTTTATTATTATTTTATAGCCATTTTCAATTCTTATGGGTAATTTAATCTGGATACCTGAAAATTTGGGTAGTAGTATAGAAGTTTAATAGTGATCTCAAACAACCAAACATTACTGAGAAAAAACAAAAAGTTGACACAGAAACAAGTTTAGAAGATTAATAAAGGTGCCAATAGTGCTAATAGGTCATTTAGTTGATGGAACGCGTCAATAAAGAATGGACGATGTAAAAATACATAATGCAAGTGTTGGAAATAACAGACAGAAGGTACAAATATGTCAAAGACGACCTGATACGCCCGCTTTAACCCGATATCGGAAGACAGTTGACAATAGTGCGGCATGATTTTTAAGTTAACAGTCTATGGAGCACTATGATTCGTAATCTAAAGTAACAGTCGATTTACATTTCCGATGCACAAATATAAAAATAACACCTGAAAGCGTAATTTCTTAAATAGCAGAACACTTCTTGGATTTCAGTCCAACCTTCATCTCCCTGGAGGAATTTTAGAAGCTCACAAGACAAACCCAGAAACCCGACTGGATACGAAACGTGTCAGTGTTAAAATAACAGCCATGAATAAGAAGCAGAAGTGAAACGATGTCCTATTATGGCCCGTGGTCATAGATGAGATTTTCAATTTCTGAGCAAGGATTATGCTCCCATGAGATTCTTTAGCAACTCTCGGCTATCGTAGTCCACCGTGAACACACAGTCTCACGTCTCTCCCTTCACAATGGTTATATATCAAATTTTAATATGGACTAATTCACGATGGTGTCATTAATGTTCCATTCGCCAGTTGAGTGAATTTGAATCTACCCAGAAGCGATTAAATAAGAATACATAATTATGTTCGTTAATGCCTTCTATTTGTCTAACTTACATAATAAATAGTTTTATGTATCTACGGTTTTAGGTAACTATCTAGTCTCGTGTCGTACTCACGGCTTTGAGTTTTTACCTCTTTCTACCAATCTCACGGTGGTCTCTGAGTCTCCAGATCTAACATGGTACTGAGATTTGAACTATCAACTAAATCTCTGAGATTTATCTCATGGTGTAGCATTCCGTGTACACCAGGAACAAGCAGCAGAAGAAAGGCGATGTTCTGTTAAAAGCCTCGATTAGGTGACGGCGTGATAAGTTAGTTAAAAATGAGTTAGGAGGATTATGTCGTTGTCCCCTTTTGAGTCCCGCACTTGACATGTCTAGGAGCAGTTTTTCCACCCACGGCGAGGGGAGAGCGGTGCGGGGCGAGGAGAACGGAGCAGAAAACAAAAAGACTGGATTTATATTTTTATTATTTATTTATTTTTATTCTCTCTACGTGCATAATATTCGGGTGCACATTCCCAGCCCGTTACGTTCCACGTGACCGGCACCGGGAGGGTTATCTCGCGACACACGCACGGGAACTCCCGTATAAAGCATTCGTCACTTATGACGTGCGATATGTAGCAGATACAAATATCTCACTTTGTTTCCCGCAGTACTCGAGGGGCCTCTGGCGAGCCGCGAGCGGCCACCCGAGCTCTTCACTCTTCGACAGAGAACAAGTGTCTTTCAATTTACTATTTTTACAAAAATTATATTCTCGCGAGCGCCGCGAAACGTTCTAATGTCCATCCACCGGCTCATTGCTATTTCAACGTTGTTTTTCGGCGGACTACATCTTAAACTTTGGTCCCACAGCGAATGTGTTTATTTTTTATTTGATCCACCCCCATCAAGGTCCTTTTTTGTAGACGAGGATTTTTTAGTAGTTTTTGACACGTACGTCCCTGACTGGGGATGCAGTGTTTTGAGTTGCTTTTGTTTACCGCAAATAATACCAGAAAAGTAATATTTTTTATTAATTAGGTACCTTAAGTAAATGTAGCAAAATAATCTATTTTGTTTGACGCGATAACACCACATTTTTCTCCTGATACAGGACGGATGAACGTAAGAAAAATATATATGAATTTATGTGTGAATGCAGGGTGAGGGCCGGTTGCGTCATCTTCGGTAACTATAAACTTTACTTTTAAACTTAGTTTATCCGAAAACGCGTTGTGTCATCTCATTTTTGTCGCTTACTTTTAACTTTAACCATATACCGCCGAAAATCTCCGCTTAAATGTAAACTTTACTAATGCACATGCGCACTGCGCGGGTTACCTGACAGATGTCATCGAAATCGAGTATTTTTTAATTTTTGACACTGTAGTGTCGAAATGTACAATATTATGTCGGATAGCAGTGATATCGCAGACTTTTTGGATGATAAACTAATTATACAGTATATTCTTAACAGGTAAAGTAAAACTCGGACCTCGGCACATTATTTTTTGTGGGAAGAAATGGGTTTTAAAAAATTTTTTTTCGATAACGGATTGGATCCTAAGGATTTGTCATCTAGGGCACATTTGCATTGCGCGCATCCACTTGACATCCATCCATTATTTTAAATTTTTCGACGTCGTATTATTGAAACGAACATTATTATGTCAGATAGCACTGATACCGATTCTTCTGACTATCAAATAATTGTTCAATACATCGTTAACAAGAAGAGCAAATCTTTTAAGCCACAAACTGATCATTTTATATGGGAAGAAATAGATTTTATTGCAAGATTCCGCCTGTTCAAAAGTATGGTTAGGTAACTGGTTTTGCTTATTTCAGACAATATAATATCATCTAAAGTTATCTACTTCATAGGTACATAATAATATTTTTGATAAAGATCAGAAATCACGCAGTTAGTCCTGTGAACCAAGTCTCGATATGCCATAGGATCATTGCAAAGATGCACGGGTGATATATCTGGTGTACACTAGAGCACTATTTCACGGATTGTGAACAAAGTGAGTAGAGCAATAGCCGCTCTCAGATCACAATTTATGTTTACTGAATTCAGCAATATCTGAATCAATTCTACAACATTTTAAAATTTCCAAATACGATTGGTGCAACAGATTGCACTCATGTGGGAATCCTATCACCAGGAAGAAATAATGCGAAATATTATCAAAATAGGAAGGATTACTTCTCCATGAATGCGCAGGCAGTAATAGATGCCACAATGAAATACGCAAATGTTGCGAGGTGGCCAGGCTCAACACATGACAGTACTATTTTCAGTATTCTAGATTAAAAGGGTAACTAGATTATGGTATTTTGATGGTATCTCATTGGTGACCGTGTTTATCTACTCAAACCATACTTACTCCATTTACGAATCCAATATCTGTGGCTTAAAAACTATATAACGAGAGCCGAATCAGGACTAGGAATTTTGTAGAAAGAACATTTGGGGTGTGGAAAAGGCATTTCCCCGTAATAGGTATGAAACTCAGGCTGAGTATTGAAAGAGTGGAAGCAGCTATAATGATAGCCACAGCAGTGCTGCGTAATGTTACCGAGGCACCAGACTTTGTGACAATATTATATGAAATTGACTGAACCTGCACAGGATGGAAATAATAGAAGACGAGATCTAATAAATGACTATTTTTCCCAATTATTAAACCAGCCATAGCATTTAATTTATTTATTCTTAATATTGTGCGTACAAATTTAAATATATATATATGTTTTAATATAAATAAGATCAAACTTATCTTACACATATTGGCTTAGTTTCATTTTGAATCTATGAAGTATCTTCATCTGGCATTTCATTAAAGATCTTCATCGCTCTGTACATCATTCATATCTGGGATTTAGTCTAAATTATTTATATCTCATTTATTTTACAATAATATTGGATCTGTAATAAAACAAGTCTTCCTGTGTAAAAACTCTTTTATTATATTTATATGTATACCTTTTAACATAAATCACATACAGAAATTACCACCATTTATTTGTAGAGAGTAAAGTCAAGTAAGTAGAATTAAAATCAATAATTAGAAACTGTAAAGCCATACGACATAACTACACATTATTATTTTAGTAAATAGAAAAACGGTTTATGTTAATACCGTTAAAATGAAAAGGGGTGAAACCACATTAGCTAAAAACAACGAGGTAACATTTAAAAATAGAGAAATTGTTAATGTTGAAAGAAGTAAATTATTAAATTAATTACATATTATTTTTTTCTTTGGCTAATTTAAAATTTAGTCGGGCCAAATCTCTCTCAGCTTGACGTCTGACTAAAATTACAACATGCAGTTCTTGCTGATGACTTTATCTCTAGCGCATGCAGTTCTTGTGCACTGTCTATTTGTTCATTCGGAGTGGTTGAACTCATTTTGCGTTTTGATTTATCTGCGAACAAAGAAAGGGTATATATATATATAAATGAAATAATTAAACTAAATAAAAACATTATCGATATCTAATATTTATATTTTTTTACATTATGTAAGTGTGCATACACCAGAAAATTAATTCATTATATTGTGAATATTCTACTCACTTTTTAGAGGTGATGCCATCAGTTGGCATTTAAATGCAACCCCAAAATATTCAGACTCGAGGCCTGTGCTCAACATCTTCCACTTATGAACATACAAATATATTACATTTGTATAATTGATCTGCTTACAACTGGGGTGTGCATAGTATTTATTTGTTTTTAAAAGGTACCGTATTACATGCAAAACGAGTGATAAAACAGTTTTCTAAATTAAAGTGATAAGATTCGCATTGCAAGGCCTTGCAGAGTACTTACAGTTAGAATCTGTATCGTCATTAAATACCGGAACCAGCAATCCATTGACATCTACATCACAACTCGTATCCATTCTGCTGTTTCTTGCTTCGTCTTGGATTCTCTGAATAAATATTAAAAATAATGTTTATTAATACGTAATTTACAACATAAACTTTTAAATATAGTTAGAATACGAGAATACTTACTTTATATTGACACTCATCGTTCAAAAACGGTCAATTGCTCATTTCGGGAAAGTAAACACATCAAATTAACGTAAACGTCAAATGTCAAATGAAGCGTCCTACACGTGTTGCCATAAGCAAAATTACTCGCGCGGGCATTTTTGAAAATGAGATTTTAAGAGGCCTATCTTACTGGATAACTGTAAACTCTGTTCACGCAACTCGATTTCTGTCAAACTATTTGAATCTCGTTTAAAATTAAACGAGTTTGAATTTAAATTCGATTACATCTCAGTCACCGAAGATGACGCAACCGGCCCTGAGTCACATATTATAATCCTGCGTAACATTTCTATTATGATCTTTAAATTGAAATAATCTCCCAAAGTGATTTTAGTAGAAGAATATTAAAAAGTGTTTTTTTTTCTTCATTCGATGTAACAGTCTGATGGTGATGTTATAGTTTATATCATCCTTACATTCCACCCCTCGGGCTGCGGAATTATTCTATGACAGTTGCTACGATTCTATGACAGTTGCTTCATGCGCTTAACGAAGGAGTCGACACAAAACAGTTGCAATACATATTTTAATATACATCGGTCGTTGTATTTTAATATACACCGGGGCCGGGCAGGGCAGGGTATCGTGGTTTGCAGCTCGCCTGCGGCCCCGGGCCGGGCTGTATATTATGTATTTGTAAAGAAGAACGTCACCTGACCCGATGAGAAAATAGTTTTCGAGTGTAGTATTAACAAGTTTAATTTAATTTCGGGTGAATATTGTTTTTGGAAGTGAACGGTTTCACTTTGAAGTGCAACCTTTTGAAAGCCGTCATCGTATGGCCAACGTTCCCTCATAAAATAAAATATTTCTGTGCAGTAAACTTTTAACGGTTTACATTCGCGCGCTGCTGGATAATTTATTTGTATTTGTAATCTTTTGGGGATGGTTACCAGATTACCAGATTACCAATTGAATAAACGATATACCTTATTACCGATGTTTCCTCTGAGCTCTAATATAGCACGCGCACAAATTTTAACAAGATTTATTTTACATGTGCCGCTTTCTATCGAGCGATGAGGACCGTGCTGCAGTACGTTGATTTATCCTGTATAACATTTTGGACATTGAACCACAACAGGATTTACAAACAATAAATGAATCATGTTCAGTCATAGAAAGTGTTCTTAAAAACGTACATACATTTTTTATATGGGTAAGAAGGAATTATTTTACGTTAAAACTTAAACTTTAAAAACACTATTAATAGTAGCTTGTTGGTGTAGTGGTCAAGACGTTGGCCTGGTGATCTAGTGGTCGGGGGTTCGCACCTCGTTCCAGAACACCAGCAAGTTAGTCCTATTTTCATAACACAAGCGTTTAGCTTAGTTTGAAAATAGTAAGAATATTGATGTGACACGTATTCCGTGTACGCATCTCTATTTAAAAAAAAATAATAGCACTCTAAAATTACAAATAAATACATGGAAGGATCGTATAAACGACGGATTTATTGTGTCTAAGGATTATATATTATTGTATAATCTCATTGGTAACAGCATAACCTAAATCTATACCTACTGCACGCCACTGGTTGTCACAAAGGATTAATAGATATTTTGGCTCACGCATTAATTAAAATAAAAACTTTATTTACTTAAATTAATAAATTATGAACAAATAAAAATCTCAACTTTCTATCTAAAACAAAAAATACAGTTTCACTAAAACCAAACAAGGATACATAAACAAAAAAAATAAGGAAATTATGATTTTTAATTTGAAATAAATGCAAAACACAATATTATTATAATAAACAAATTCACAATTAGGTACTTTTTAATCATCGCCATCAGTTTCACAATTAATACGGCGAAAAAATTGAGAAATTTTTTCCAACACAATTTTCATGACACCTTTTTCATTAATTTTACTAAAAGACTAGGCTTCGGCGCATAACAGACAATATGTTGTTTCTTCTTCTTCTTCTTTGCTACTGCTGGCAGATAGACATACTCGTTTATCTGTATTCTAGCTTCAGATTTTATACTTCCAGACTCGGGGAATTCTCTGTTCAATGATGTAGCTTATTGGAATGCAAATTTTCGTACTTCATGTGGACTTAAACCATAATCAGAACATTTTTCTATATATTCTACTAATTTAATTTAATCTTCAAAAACCTGCCGAACAATCCTACTTTCAATAGTGGTGACAGATCACTGTATTTTGAGAGTTCACTTTCTTATAATAACGAGATAGTGTTCTATAATTTATATTAAAATCCTTGGCAACACTGCGCAAATATTTACCTGGTTAACTTATTTGATGGCATGCGTCTGATAATAGGCATAATAGTCTGATAATAGTCATAATAATACTTTTGTATTATTTAAAAAAAAACTTTATAAAACTTTAATATTGATGGGGCTAGTTGTCTCATGTGATAACTGACCCCCAAAATGTTGAGACAACTAGTACAGAATCGAAATAAAGTAAAATAATTAAAATGGCATAAAGTATAACAGTTAAAAATAATTTAAGTAGTTTAAATCAAATTCAATACACTTATTGGTACCAAAATATAACATACCCGTTAAGCTAAACTTCTAGTTCACTGAGATAATAAATAAATTGTAAAATTGTTATTTTTTACTTAAAATAATAATTTTTACACTTTTGATGACAGCATCAACACGCCTCGAAACATGAAAGTTCTTGGGATTCGCCTTCAGGTGACGCAGTCATATTAGCAGTCTCACATAGGTTCAAGTATATTCTGTTTACTGACAATTTGATTTGAGACTACTAAGACACTCATCCCCTATATATGAAGGTTTCCTTAACAGTTGTTATTGCATAGTTCTCTCGACTCGTCCATGCTTCTTAATACATCTTGATTAGTAATGTGGTCAACCCAATAGTAGCCTCATACTGGTAAGATTATGTTTTTCTTATTTTCAGCCCCAGTGCACAAATATAATTACATCCTTGGTCCTTTTTATGCGCACACACTGATCCAAAATTAGAGGGAAAATTGAAAATTGAAGCTGCGCAGCTCAGAGGGAACACTGCTCAATGTATGTAGCTTATCACAAAATTATCAAGTTCTATTAATACAATAAAAAAGGTATTATTTTAAATTAGGATTCATAACTTTTACTTTAACCTTAACTTAGTTACCATTTTTGACACTTAAATAACCAGATTTTTGTGATTTAACCAAAATTTATCACAATTAATTATAAATTTTAATAACTTTTATTTGTTTTAATAAAAGATCAATCGACAATAGCGAAATCGAAACTAAATTAATCAGTAAAAAATAACCATCTAATTGCATCGAAAATTAATGTATGTATCATTTATCTAAAATGGAAATGTCAGAGACCGGTCTTGTGAATAAGCGCCTCTTAGTAAGACTTGAGAAAAGTGCATTATTTTGCAGTTAGTTCACCACGAAAATGAGAAGTTAATTAGCAAGTTAAGAGTTGGGTCTTTGTAGAAATCCTGGAGACGTGATAGTGTGAGTCTTGTAATATTAACTTCTTCCTTTATCATACTTAGATGAACTTCGTATTATTAACGTTTATATTTTGTAACTCATTTCTTTATACGTGTATATAACAGATAAATATAACAATATAATGAGTTTTGAATACGATTCTGGGTATTTGTTAATAAATGTATCATTTAACTTATTACTGGCAATCAAATATAAAAAATATATCATACAATTCAAAGACTTGGAATGTTTTAATAATTTTATAATGCATTATGTATTATAAGACCAATATTACATTTCCTCATATAAATATGAAAATGAAGTATACAAGATAGAGATAAAATAGCTTTCCAGCATCCAACTACCTAATGAAATCCTCGAATAGCAAATATTAACAAATTCAACATTTAATTAATTCCATATACGTATACCAAAATATGTATAAGTGTTATTTCAAAGCTTTTTATATATTATGATATCTGTAATAGAAATATTGTCTCCTATATCTAATTCCTCGATACAGCTTCAAATTTTGTTCAAAATGCAACAAGGTGTTTTTAAGTTTTTATCTTTATTTGTAAATTCTAGGCGGCGTAAAGCGAGTCGAATCACCTTATATTACGTGAAGATGGATGGGACCTTCAGGAGGGGTCTAAATAATTACCCTTTTTGGAAAACTCGCCAAGTAGCTAATCATATATATCCTCGGTAGAAGCGATTGTTGGGGGAGAACTAATTTCACGAACTTCTTATTGCTCGTCCTTGAGACTGATCGCAGTGGAGTGGCGAGGAGGGGCGACGAAGGTGGGTAGGCAGGAAGGCAGGAAGGGAAGAAGTCCCTCACGCAGAACCCGGAGCCGTGTGAAATTGAAAACAGAAGTGAAATTAGGACGGGGAACTGTAAATGATTACACCTGCATGCCTCGACTAATAAAGTACAGGGGGTAGTCGACATTGTTCTCGAGCCCTCGGTGCCCTTGCAGGGGACAGGTACAGGGTACAGCCTTCCTCATCACTGCAGGGGCAGGAATACACTTATCGCCTATTCCTCACCCCCGACCCCACCCCCCACCAATACCGTATACGCTGATTAAATTCATTCATTATTCACCTGAAAACTGTGAATTTAGTATCTAAGATTCATAGCAGGAAGGGAAGGGTACCTGCCATAATAATAATAATAATAATCCGTCTTGCGTCATTCCGTAATGCTAATAACTGTTGACATTTCATTTTTATTATACTTACCATAGGTAGACAACAATAATATAATATACCTCTGAAAACATTGTGTCCGTGGCCATCATCCGCAGCAGCCTTCCTCCCATTCTCCCGTACAACGGGACCCACTCTCGCGGGTCAAATGGAATTCGCTCGCAGTAATACAAGTCATTAATAATAACTTATTTTATTCTGTACTATATTATACCAGGGTCTTGAAAAAATCGTATTCGACAGTGTGAAAAGATATCCTTGACATAACATTTTTCAAAACCGAGAAAGTTTTCAAAAGTTTAATAATTGTATAAAATACAATATTAAAAAGGATTTTATATTTTGTTAATATTGTTTATTTTTATATGTCTACGAGTATCGAGATAAACATGTATATTTAAAACAAATCTCGAATCGCCCCAACGCAGAAATCAGCATTTGCAGTCGGAGATCAAAAAATGTAACAAAAATAAAAATTAAGGAGTACCCCAAGATTCAGTAATGTGCCGAAGCACTCGAAACTACTGTACGGATCGTAGCTGTGACTGTGTCCCCAGTGATCATTGTTCAAATGTAACGATGATGGGTAAATGCGATTAAAAATAAGAAGTAACTTTTGAAAGAACATTCAAGTTCTTCTAAAAAATTATATGAAGTTAATTGTCAGATACATAAATGAATTTAACGGCACATATACTGTACTTTACTTATTCATTATTTTCACAAATGAAATCTCTATGAAAAAAATGCACGTACCTACCTAGATACGTAGCTAATAAAAACAAATGTACCATTGTGATTTTCACCAAATTACTACCATAAAGACAAAAAAATGTGTACTCAACACAAACCTACAGTAATATAGAAGAGTCGAGTAAAGTTTGCAGAATGTAGAGAATTGCGTAGAACTCAGTGAACACATTATGTATCCAGCGCCCCCCTCCCCCCTACCTTAATACATGCACAGAGGGCGGTAGGTGGTAGGTTGTACCATCCCCTACAGAATTGATTGCTTCCAGCTTAAGTTGAAATTACAGAGTTGCTTAATGAAATCACCAATACCAATATACATAGGTAGGGAAATTCCACCCTCGCTCACTCTCGTCTGAAGGTAGGATACGACACGAGAGTGCTGCATACTGGCGGTGGGATACTAGCCTTAAAAAGGTTTCTTTGATATATTTCTTCAAATATAAAAATTTCCATCGCTTCTAAGAAAATTTTATATTATTAATTGTCGCGGTTGCTGAGACATTTTTCTACCTGATGCGAACGAGTTGTCTGCAAAGCTTCGAACGGTCTGATTATTTTCCGCAATTAAAATGCTGCAATACACGATTCGCGTGTTTATTATTTGGAAGTCAATTTAGTATAAAGTTTTCGAATATTTTGCAAAAAACTAAAGCATGTATTGCTTTAAATCAATTTTATTATGAAAGATCCATTCAATCTTAAATCGTTCCTTTAAAAAATAATGTCTAAATATATTGCATTATTATTTAATCTTTCTCGCAATAGAGTTACATTTGGTACACCCAATCTCAACATATTTATACATACATACCGTACATTTTGTTTATAAATTAATTGTAGAAGGTTTAATCGTAAATTAATGTCTTTCACAAAGAATATTTTTGCATTGATTATTAAATATATCATTTTCAAAAAAGTCAAAATTCACGTTCGGTCTCTTGTCTCTTATATTACAATATCTTCGGTAGACGTCAGACGCTGACCACTATGCTCTGTCGGAATCGCTGTCCGATGTATTGGATAAATACTGTTTGCATGGTACAATATTTGGGCCATTTATAAATATAACGCCAAATAACATACCAAAGAGCATTTTTTAAAGAATTAAATTCACTTTAAAATATTTCATTCTCGATTGCCGTCAATAATATAGTGTAATATCTGTATACACACTGATTATATATATCCTTTATATATCTTCAATAATATTATTTTTATGAAAATAAAAAAACCTTTTAATGATATAATACTTACTCACCAGAGGTTTTGGAATCGGGATGAGAACCTTTACAATCGGTATTTTAAACACGTAATCTATATGCTGTGTAATTCTAACGACCGACCGACAAATTTTCATTGCGAGAATATTAAATTATTTTTCATATATTTGTTTTTGTATAAATATATTTCCAAAATTACATTTTTAATGTTAAATAAAAGATTAGTCACTTACGACAGAGTGCGGTTGGTGTGTAGTTACCGCCGCGAAAATACTTTTTTGAGCTTTCACGTGAAGCAAACACGATGCGGTTAGACATAATTATAATTTAAGTCAAAAATATTATTTTGTTTTTCACTACTTTATTGACAACGGTCAGCGGTTTACAGTTTACAGGGCCTCGAGCTCGTCTTGCGGGAAGTACGATCACTTTTGAGCGTACACTGTTTGACTTCGCAGTCACCGCATCACTAGAGGTGCTGCCCGCTTCAGCTGCCGAATAGTAGTATGTAATTTAAAATATAACTTGAATCAATAAGCGGTGGAACGTTAATACGTTGGAATCGGTCACAAATCAGGCGTCAGCAACTTCAACGACATCAGTAGCATCGATTATATAATATTTCAGCCGAAGTTGTTACAGTAGAGACAGATATGAGTAATACCAATTATATAATGACGACGTAGAAGAATAACAACTTTAAGGAATATCTTAAAGCATGTGTTGTGGCGGGATAAAGTTAACACAAGTAGACACAAAAAAGTACAAAAACTAAACTTCCATAATTAACACTTTTTTGGTGGGTTTAATTATCTTTTGATAAATATACATATAAACATATTTATATATTTTAATACTCTTTTTCATTTTATATCTAGCAAGATATATATTTTTTAATTAGCTTTGACTACTTGAACATTATTTTTTGTTTGGAAACTGCGTCTCGTTAAGTCTGTTAGATAACATCCTGCTACATTTACAAATCTCGGTACAGGAGAGCAAAATACGATACACGTAATGTTATGACATTACACACTTATAACAATAAGTATAGTACGCATATACTGGCAGGTAAGCTGCTAGGCCCTGCGGGCGGCTGTACGCCACATCCAGAAAGTTCTATATCTATAACGGATGGAGAAGCGTAATATTATTTTGCAAGTGTCATTCAATCAGTCGTCGGTCACGTTCTTTAAAATCAAAAGAATTAGGTAATTAAAAGCCGACCAACATTTTTATATAAGCCTAATATTTTACTTTCTCTCGATAGCGATGTAAAGAAAGCACTGGGAAAACAAGTCTAAACGGAATGTCCCGTGTGCCTAATTAACTAATCATATCGAATGACACCAAGCTCCGCTCCGCGCGATCGAGGACATGGACAGCACTGCGTACTTCTTCCTTAATGTATGTCCAATTTAATAGTATTTGGAAGAAAATGATCTATTTTGTATTGGTAAACTCGTTCAATGTTTTATTGTTATTATTACTAATATATATTTCCTTGTGAACAATGCGCTTATTGCGAGGGATTTTCATTTATTTTTTGTTTGTGTTATTATGCATTTTTAATATATAATATACTTAAACATATTTATTAAATTACAATACTGTCATGAAATACATTTTATGTATTTGAAGACCAGTATGACACCATCAAAACGTGTTGATATATTGTACATATGCACATAAGCTCCCTCACTAAGCGCAAGAGCTAGTCTCTTTTTTGGAGAGGTAAGCGAAAAAAAAACATGTAATTTTAATAATGTAAAATACTTAATTCATGTTATAAAAAAATTGTAAAAATGTCATATAAATAAAAAAAAACTTAACACTCAGAAATTATCAGATTTACTAAGTTTAAAAAATGCTTTTGAAGTTCTCTCTGTTTTTGTGAGTAAATATAGATTTATAAACCGACTAAACGGGAGCATTTCGCAACGTTTACAAATCTTTAACAAACTTTCTACCATATAATTTCCAGCTAGCCGATTTCATGGCCGGTGAAGACACATTTTGAAGGCAGCCGTGACCCACCCTGGGTTGACGGGCTCGTGCAGATGTTATAATTCCATTTTTAACTATTCGACCTTCTGAAATCATCCTCTTGTATTCCAGATTTGTGTCGAAGAAGATTTAGTACTTATTTATTGAACGCTTTTATATTCAAATTTAACACATATTTTAATTACCCTACCGAAGACAAACAATAAAAAAATTGAATATATTTTTTGATTTTGAATGATTTTTCCTTTACCCGATTAATTGGTATTAAATAATGCGTATAAACAATCAGTCAACGTAAATTAGAAATATTGAATAACCCAAGTCGAGGAAACGTCGAGTGAACGCCACTCCGAAATGATTTCTTTTAACAAATTGAAACAAGAAACCTCGTTACACGTTTTACAAGGATTGTACAGCGGCCGGGTGAGGGTCGGCGGCGGGGAGAGGCGGTGGAGGTGGGGGGATGGAATTCCAGGAATTTCATATTGTTATCCTACGGTCTGCCCTCCCCCCGAATTCTTGCGAGTTCTCAGATGCCCAGCGAACAATACAGAGCCCAAAGTGGGTTAGAACTGGACGCAAACGGCACGCCACTGGAAACTATGTATGCTTTAAATGTAAAATTTAGAATTATAAAGCATCACTTTATTTAATTAATATAATACATTTTCCAGATACTCTTTTTCATTAAAAAATTAAAAAGGATTATTTGCGAGTAAAATATATTAAAATGTCTACATAATATCGTGAAATGTATTGTACAACAAAAAATTACAAATAACAAAAATTAACCTCGGTATTTTTATTCTCAGAAATCTCCAGTATTTTTCCAGGGCCAGTGATTTGTAAGGAAGTAAATGTTCACAGCGCGCAACGTAACAAATCCTTAAACTTCAAACAGAACGACGTCATAAATATGATATAATAAATTTTTAATTACTTGCTGTCAGAAAAGTAGGTGCCTACCTACGTTTATGTGCGAACAGAATGATTTTATTGGTTTATGAGTTATCTGTCATTTTGGGCAGTTTATTGGTCGCGTTCATAAATTGGTTCAGCTTTCAACAATTGGGCGGGTTATCTTTTAAGCGCAATTTTCCAAGTCTCAAAATGTCGGGTGTCTGGATTTATTCTAAAATTGAATAGTTAGTGACATAACACCGTGATCACCGACAAGACGTGATGTGATGTGAAACAAAAAGTCACCAAATTCAATGATGAACAGTGCAATTAAGATGTTTAACAGTAAAACTAGCGAAAAATCGTTTAATTTATTTAAAAAGTTAAATAATTAAATATGGCCAGTCGTGATCTTCAAAACCATCAAACCATAAATTAAATTGTTAAATAAAAATAACTGAAATAAATCAACTTGCATAAAAAAAGTGCTAATTTATCTTTGATTGAATTGAAAAAAAATTAGTTTAAAATAATTGTAGTTGCGATGTGTGTTTCGTACGTAATGTTCAGAGAACTATCGAGCGTGTATTCCCCAAACATGCGGAGTGAATTGTTTCGAGATTAAGAACGAGCCTCGTTCCACGGTCGCGAGAAAAAGCACAAAAGGAACGTCATGTCGGCGGCGAGTTATGTAATCGGTACATTTATTGTACAGCGTAAAATTTCAGTCGGGGTTGTAAACATTTAAGGGAAGAAATTTTACAACTTAATTACGCAAAGTGCTTCATTATAGAATCTCGGTAGGCACTAAATAATAATTTACAGTTGCATCTTGAAATCGACCCTGGAAGTCTCGCGTGAAAGGTTTTTTCGAATCGTTGTCTGTATTTTTAGGCACACTGTCTCAAAACGCAATTTTAATGCAATGCGGAAAATTTCAATGCACCTTCGATCGAGCCACCCTACGTTCAAATTTAATTTTTATACATATCTTGTTTCAAAACGGCGGCTCCTCAAAAACTTCGTAACGGTAATATTGGTCTCAGGGAAGTATTTAAACATTCTTCTTGTACGTACTTTATTCGGTCCGAATAAATTTACAAAAAATAAAAAGCGATTTAAATATTATACATATTTTTTCAAATTAGAAAGTTAATATTGAACTTTCACTCGCAGACGAAATATAGCCGATCGTTACGGCTAGTGCTGGAGTGATTTTTGTTATGTGAACCTGGATATTAAATCGCCTGAGAAACAATGAGTGAAAATAGGATGCAGATCGTCATGACTGGCAATGCGCACACATCACTGCCGGGACTGTCCACTTGGCAGTCAGCACAGTGACTTTGTAGATACACTTGATACTCTTTTTGAAGAAAAATAACCGATTATGTTTTTTACTTTAACACGGGTTAAAAATGTGAAAACTAGGCACATAACATAATAAATATATTTAAAAATTAAATTCAGCATGATTAAGTCTAAATTGGATCTCGTTCCGGGCGAACTTCGCATTGCTCCGGTGTCTCTCGGTCAACATACATACTGAACGAAGTGCAGAACGTATTTTTTAAATCTTCAATTACAAATTGCCATTTGTTTTCTCCATATGAAATTTTAATTCGATTACTTTTCATATCTCAAATGATTGATTATTCTTACTCATCGAGAAAAATATATTGTGAAAGTTTCAGAGCGACAGCTAGTCGGCGAGTGGGTGAAAAGAAGATAGCAATATTTGATTTCGACAGAGGGACAAATGTTATTATAAAGTTGAATAAAAGCATTTAAGCACTCGCATCGTACTGTAGCATCCCCTCGAGAGCCGCAATTTTTGAGATTTTTTTTTACGAAAAAAAGATGAAACGCGGGTATAACTAAAAAATAATAAACATAGATACAATTTATCACAAGTGTCGAAAGACAATAATTTTTTTTTACATTTGTATGGTAAGTTACTTGGAAACTGTCACTTCTAAACCAGTTGACCCGCAAATTAAACTTACAGGTTTTAAGTATCAGGAGGAATCCTCGGGCAAAAACTTACATTTTTATCTTGCCTCCATTGGAGATATTTGACCTTGAAATGAAATGAAACCTTAAAGTAAAAATTGAACATTTTGAAACTTTGATGCCAAAAAAGGCAGCGAGGGTTCCTAATCCAAACATTAATTTTTCATAGTTGGAAACTGTATTAGCCATAGTTATAACAAAAAAAATTCCATCTTGCGATTTCAACTCCCAGTCACCTTAAAAGATCATCAAAACTGGTGATTTAGCATATTTCAAAGTCATTAAAGTCACGGTTTATATATAATTTTCTATAATTTCTATACATTTTCTTTAACCCTATTGTGTTTTCTTTGTGATAGTGAAAACCAGAATCTTTTATGGGAGAACAATATATTTTTTTCATCTATTCTATATACTGTCCAGTATTTTAAAATTAGGTGATTTCATATGGAGTGACTCTAAATTTAATTTGATTGATCGACGAATGACAATTGAACGAGTTTTATATAAGGTAATGGTATATAAATATCATTATAATTGCAAACTTATAATAATTCTATTACTTGTACTTACCTATTGGTTTGTCATCAATTCTCGTAATCTTGAGCGGTTTTCCGGTCCAAACTCTTGTTAGATTCATGTCGAACCTAAATATCACGAAATTAATCAAAATTTAACTACAATTACATTACATTTATTCAACAAATTTTTAGACACAATTTTTTTTGCGAACATTGAAGAAAATTGGTGGCAACGAATGCACATTTCTATCTAATTAATTTTTTCCGAGAATTTAATAAATTATGTGCGGATTTCGGCTGAATTATCAAGAAATAATGTTAAAATATACCCGAGAAATTTAGGCACCGGGCGGTGAGCCTCAGGCAACAGTACGTAGAAATATTTGATAGGTACCTACCTACTGAACAGTAGCGAGCCCTAGAGCTCGTCTACACGACGAATATTAAATAAATGAGGTTACGTATGTATTAAAAACAACGTTTTGCCAAACGTGTTTACTAAATATTTTAAAGTCTGCACCTATTATGAATCATCTTGTTTTGAGAGCTATTATTTAAATAGTTATTTTTAAAAGACAAACTACGCGAGGAAAGCGGAAAACATTTGAATGTAGTACCTATGTTTGAAGAAACGGATCAATAAATCGTATAGCTATATACATGATGACACGGAATGTTTGCAAGGATGGTTATATTCACAGTCGAAGTATTTCAACGAACAACATCCGTCGGCCGAACCATTCAGAAGTGACATATTTATCGACAAGTTTACCTTTCCACATTTCGGGCGAAGTAAATCTGAATTACTGTGACATGGATTGTCTATTTTTAAAGAAGTACCATTTTACAATACTGAGAGTATATATTCCAGATAGAGATGCTAGATTCGTGTACGTATCGCTGTCCACTTCTAGATGGGGTTCCTCTGTTGAATTAGTTATCCCACCAGACGACTCCTCGATCTCGATATCGAGTCTCCGACACGCTCAGGTTAATATAACGCTGACATGAAAAGATTGAGAACCACCTACGTTGTATAGATAAAAATAAATACATTTCAACGGCACACGAAATTGAAGGCCTCATTGTTATAAAGTAATTCAATGACAACTTTTGATACAACAGGTTCGATAGAAAAATGTAATATACAGATAGAATATTAAAAAAACGATACCTAGGATCTTCCGATGTTTTGAATTATAATATTTTTGATTTTCTATATTTCGATGATAAAGGTGTCCAGCGGAAAATTTTCAAGTTTAATATTAAATTTAAAAAAAACTACAATGTTATTCCCATATTTTATTTATACAAAATTGAGTTTAACCATGCGGATTTTACGTTTTATAAACAATATCGTCTAAATGCCGCCCATTTCTCTCAAGACACTTTTGCAATCATACTCTTAAATTTGCGAACACGTGAGAGCAAAGCGTCGGTTCAATGGCAGCAACTTCACGGCGGATATTTTCTCGTAGGGCCTGAATTGTTCGAGGATTGTCGCTGTAAACTCTCGACTTAAGGTCCCCACAAAAAAAAAGTCGCTCGGTGTAAGGTCCGGCGACCGAAATGCCCAGGGTATGTCTCCGTACTTGCTGATTAATTTATTGGGAAAAATTCCCCTCAGCTACTCCATTGAAATTCTAGCCGTGTGCGGAGTGGACCCGTCTTGCTGAAATTGTGTTCTGTTGTTCAACCCGGGAAACAGCTGCAGTTGCGGTACCAAAAACTCGTCAATCATTCTGCAATACACGTCAGCAGTGACTGTCTCTCGATGGTTAAAAAAATAAGGGCCAATTATCCCTCGGGCAGAAATTACACCCACACCCTTGGGTTGTAGGGGCACCAGTATCTCATGTTGTTTACTGACATAACCATCAATATGAAAATTTGATTCGTCGGTAAATAATATGTTTCCAAGCGTTCGTGCTATCCCAAAACGTTCCAGCATCCTTCTCGCTAAGGTTTCACGTAAAGAATAGTCATTTTCGTTGAGAAACTGCACGATTTGCAATTTGTATGGGTGAAACTGTAGTTTCTTTTTCAAAATAACGTGCACTGTTGATTATTTTATTCCAGTACAGGCTGCAATCTTCCTTATCGATTTACGCGGATTGAGCATAATTTCACGTCGAACTTGAGCCACATGTTTTAGCGTCGCTGCTGACGTCGACGGTCCCGGAGTCTGGTTAACCATTGTCCCTTCTTGTCTGAACTTTTGAACCCAACACTAGATAAGTTGCGTTCTCGGCTCATCGCTAATTCGTCAAATATTAAAGTGAGTATAAAAACCGCGATGAATCACTGCATTTTAAATATTGCTCAACCGACTGTAGAGAATATGGAAAGACAGTGATATCAAGCTAGCAACTAAAATGATGTTACTTCACACTCTTGTCTTTCTAATTTTCGTTCATGTGCTCGTATGTAGCAGACATGGGACAGTCCGTAATAGCGTCAAATAGACCCCTTCGCAACAAATCCAACATCAAGTTCTATGTAGCAGTGAACAGTGTGAATTCGACCACATTGCGTGTCAAAGTTCTGCGCACAACATTAGACCGAAGAACGCCCAGAAAAGTGGTACAACGCTGGATAGATGCATCGCATTTGGCTGCAGTCAGCTGGGTGGGTGCGGGCGACCCAGGGTTTCTAGCCGAATCTCGTACGATCGAAGCCACTGCACATCAATACTGTCACGAAGGAGTTAAGAAGATCTTATCAATCTCTAAATCAGTTTAGTTTATATTTTAAATCGTATCCATTACATTAAAATAAATTAGAGTTTATATTTTTCTCTCGGATTTAGTTTGAATAATAAATGTATAACGTCTCCATCTCACGACAATCGAGCGATGATATTAATATTTATTTTTAGAACTATCCGCTGCGTCGAATGAAAGAGTCAGAGTCGGGAGAATAATCGAGTCGATTCAGAAGCCAGTTAGTTTAAATGTAATAGTTAACAATAACAATTTTCTCGTGATCACATACTATTATTACCAGCAGAAGAAGAAGAAACGAAGAAGAACAGAAGAAAGGAAATGAGAGAGAAATCAATTTCGCATGTGGTTTTATTCAACATAAAAATAATTTAATAATTCTTTCCTTAAACTTTAAACTACATGTTTGTTCCCTTACAACACTCCAGTCCAGTCCAGTCGACACGCACGCACCGATCATATCACCACATATCATCGACAATCTAATTCTTTATTATAAATACATCATTTAGGTACATACATTATAATGGTTGTAGTATATAAGTGTTAATTAAAATGAAATAAGTCCATTGGAATAGGGTTGCACATCAGATGATAATAAATAGTACCAAAACATATTAAAAAAACAAGTTTTCATTTTACTACTTACGTATACAGGATGTGACAGACTTACTCCTTAATATTTTATCGACTTAAATGCTGAGCCAAAATTTTCAAGTCATATAGGACTGATATTAACTATTACATTTTTATTGAATTATTTGACTAAAATTGATAATATACTGGTGATACGTTTTTATCGAAACATGATTAAACTGTCTGACAAAAAGAGAAAAATTTCAAGATAATTCTAATTGGATTTGACGAGTACACTCTCTTTATCACTATATTTCGTGTTCAGTATGATCAATGAGAGTGGATCCGCCGCTTACCCAGGACCGTTTAGCAAAAGCTCCTATATGATCCTTTTCATTCGCCGCCCGGTTGGAATTATTTTAATGCTAATAGGCAGCTGTGCAATTCCGTCTGTCACTTAAGTCATCACAAACACCCTCATTGTCCCCGACCTTTTCATTTATTCAGAAAAGTAAAAGATACATTTAAGGATATCATCACAAAAAACATAGTACATATAAAAATTCCAAAATACTAAGTTAAATAAAATTAAATAAACAAATGGCAAATAAAAATTTCATAATTTCGGAACCATAACGGGGAGACGACATAGTAAAGGGGGCTGTAGTCGGGGAGTCTAATAACGATCTGACTTGTCATCAGAGCACCACCGCTGGCCATTCATCCCCGACGACAGGAGAAACAGTATGATCAGTGTATCAGTTGCAATCAAACATAACTGTTGAATTTGGAAGACCGTAACAAAATTATTGTATCTCTGAAACAGTTGAGATTTTATACACACGGCCATATAATAAGATTATTAATTTTGAAGAAGATGTCTACCCCTAAATATTGTGAATTAATCCTTTATAGCTGTATTCAGTATGTGAGGCTCAGTATTACAAAATATTGAGGTGACATATTTCTGTACATTGATGTAAACAACACAAATATCTACATGTTGCATTCGTCTCGCACTGTTTTTGAAGATATACAAACAATATTTTTAAAGATTTTAATAAAAAGTGATATATTATATAAATTTGAAACAAAAAAGATAACCGAATGATCGCAACGCGATGGTGATGTTGATAGCGAATTATCAACACGACTTATATTCTTCAATTCATCAACAACGGCAGATAATTATTATTTGCTGTAGGCAGTGGGGCAGTGGACAAAGTCGCGCACAAATTGAACCTCGCAACGGTGACGTGAAATCATCAAGTGCGCGCGATGCCTCGCGGTCAAGTTATATATATTACATTACTTGGAATGCGCGAATCATCAATTTCATGACATCGATTGAACGTCCCTGCTCGGTCCGTCGCTTCATCGGGGGGTAAACCTGAACGAAGATAGATCGGCGGTAGCAGTCAGGGCGCCGCCCTGCCACTTCTTCTCGAGCTCTGTCACTTTTTTTGAAACGGAACTTACTTTTCAAGTATATTTAATGAATATGTCGATACAAAATATTCCGCATAGAATTTTGTGTATTAAATAATATAGATATTACGAGAATGCAAAAAAATAATATAGGACCGGAGCATTTTTAAAAGTCATAACGAGGAAATTTATTGTTTTTTTTGTCACCCTAAATTTACACGTTATAGTGCGACAGTTGTTTTGACATATTCATGCTTTTAGCGTTTACAAAAGCTATTATATTGCTGACTAAAATAATTTATTTTTAACCGTTCAATATCAAATGGGGGTACTGCAGGTAACACAGGTAACAATTAAACAAATTGGACCAAAGTCATTAAAAGAGAAAATAATATAATAATAATAATAGAAGGAAACATCTTCCAGCTTTTTAAATTGATTCAATGAATGCGTCGTGCGATATTATTGACATGGCATCATTATGATATATTAGTTATCAGTTATAATTTTAACCTTTGTAGATTATTCTTATATGTTTAATTTTGTTTCCTTTAACATGATAACAGTTTTTTTAAACTACAATAAATGTGATTTTAAGTATGACACCTACATTTAAAAAAAACCAGTTGACACTCACTATAATTCAGATGTAAAAAGGTGTACTTTCTCAGGTCAAAATAGCGTCAAGTCAGTACAAGATTAGAAAGACAGCAAAGAAAAAAAATTCACATTCCAATTAGATTAGATTAGTGTAGATATTTGCCTGTTTTTCTTAAAATCCATTAATACTTATTAATGTACAAAACGAGGAATACATCCCTTTCTTTTTATGCCGTTCATGATGAGAAGTTAAAATCTTCCGAAATAATTAAAACCGCTCCTAATTCCTTTAGGATGTTGGTATTTTTTTAAAATAGGTATATACTTAATAAGTGTTATTTAAAAATAAATATTTATTGAAATACACATATTCACGTTCAGTTCATTGGTAATTTTGTTCTTTTTGCTTTAATAATAAATAATATTTCAGAAAGAATACTAAATGTACACATTTCGAAACGTGTACATTTACTAAACTTAATCAAATACAAATAAAAATGGTCGTAGAAAATAAAATACGTAAAAGATATAGATAAAAATACTTAACAATTTAGCGGAGTGTTCAAATAATAAATATGATCTAACATTAAAATAAGGGATGAAAATGGGATATTTATGATGATATTAAATAACATTAAATATAGGAGCAGTCATTATGTATGAAGGCATTTTATACACCTACACTTAAAATTAAAATCATTCCTAAATAATTTAGCAATATTGCGAACAAAGTAACTTTATCAATTCTAAATTAATTTGCAATAATTATCGGATACAATTAATTTGTATTAATAATGTACACTTTTTTCTTTGAATTAAAATATCTATATATTAGCAAAAAAAAGATGGTAACAAAAACAATTATAGAATAATAAGAAAATTATATAATATCATGAATTAAAAAATGCTACCTAAAACCACCGAGAGAAAATAAATAAGAACATTTTAAAAAAATCGGTGAACATATCATATGATCAGCAGATATTTTGTGTCGTCAAATTGAATTAATTATTAAAGGGAAATAAAATGATCAGCATGTTTACGGCACAAGAGCCAGGCAATAGTTTAAAATCGAACACGTGTCAATAGATCAAACGCTCCGCCAGCCAGTGACATTACAAATATACAATACATTACAAAAATATGTCTACTCTACATATCCTCCTCTGGTCATCGAATTTCTAACAAAATTGCAACCCACGTAATACTGCCAATGTACAATCAATATATATGTGCATTCATTTATAATAATATCTTATAAATATAAACATTAGAAAACAGAAATTTAAAAAATCATAATAGCCATGGGGGAGTTTAGTTAAAACAAAAATCGTTCGATTTACTTCGGTGTAGTTTGTACGGGTCAGTCCCCGGGGTTCCGACCTTTCTGGCCCGAGGTTTCGGATCCCGATACGGTGTCCATCATCACGGCTGATGTCGCTGATGCTCATTTTCTAAAGTTTATTTTAAATTGCTAATACATTAACAATTTATTTGTTCTATTGAAAACGCCGTCGATTCATTTCAGATAATTTTTTAAAAAGTACGTTCATATTCTTTGTATTAATTTGTCTGAAATAGCTGTATTATTAATGTGAAAATACCTCCTTATTATTATTATTCATATTAAAATTATTAATAATTTTAGTTAAACTCCCCCACACTACTTCCCGTACATCACTATCGTTTTAAAACACGCCGCTTCCGTAGCCAGCCCGGCTCACTAAATACCATTCTCATTTTTCCTATTCCTGTATTCCGATTGTGCCGATTCGTTGACTTTTTGTCACAAAGTTACGTTAAACGTTAAAAGTAACGTCTCAAGGCTGGCTCGTAAGCCGCAGACTAGAGAAGACGCGACAAATCCGAGGAACTTCAAAGAAACAAATCAATTGTTTGACGCTCGCTCCCAAATACGTACTGTATTTTCAAATGGGCACTTTCATCTATTTATTACATCGGGAAAAAAAACATCTTTCAAAAGATTTTTTAAATACTGATTTGAATGACGCATTCGTCGACCCCCTCAATTTATTAAAATACGTGCATTCGTAAAGAGCTACTGACGTCATATACCGGTTGGTATTTGTCAAAATCATAAATTCATCAATATTGTATATGTATATCAAGCATTCGGGCTGCGGGTCTACCGAAAAACTTTCCTCGGATAGTTCGTATTTTTGAAATTCCGATACCTCGGTCACATTGGACGTCCAAGGAAAATCTAACGGAAAAAGAAAAACTCTCGGCTGAAGGCAGCCTGCGCGAGCGGTACAGCGGCTAGAGTGAAGGTGATCAACCTCCGATAAGAGAAGGCACCGCAACTATAGTGAGGAGTTTTAATAATAAGTGAACTCTTCGAGATAAATCAAATAATGACATTGTGACAACGACATTGTGAAAACATGACCGACACAAAAGCGCAATATTTTTTAACGCGGGTGAGATGCTGTTCGCGTTTCCCGAAATATGACACCATTTGGATATTCAAAACTAGTATTATTTCCATAACTTAACATATTATTTAATGGTATCGTCATTGTAAGCGCAACTATCCCATTGGAGGTATTTGATTGTACAAAATACATATTTGTCTACAAGAAGTGCGTCCTTCCTTTACAGGAAATCGTTATTTTTTAAAAAGTGTTACACAACAAAGTTTACTATGTACAAAATGTAAATAATAAGGGCACCGAATAACTATTCTTAACAATGTCTGCAAGCGCGAGCGAGCACTGGACGCTGGACACTGGACTAACCGACTGAGCTGAGCGTTCCGCGCTCTCACGCGCGCGAGAGCGCGGAACGTAAAATTGGCAAGTCACAAAAATCGTGTACGATCAAGAAAAAAGAAGTGTCAGCAATCCAATAGATTGTTTCGAGACGAATTCTCCTTACCTTCTCATTACCTCCATCAGAGATAAATATCGCTCAACTTTGGTTCCATCCATGATCCAAGTAGAAATACAATTAATTAGTTTGAACGGATCGTAAGTCTTGTCAGCGCCATTTTGAAGGCGAAGTTGTACATATATTATTGAACTTTGGAATAAATGAAAACAATGAATGTGAAATTGATGGAAGCGGATGAAAGACGAAAATTGCGGTTTTTCAGTCGAGGTAATAATATTGGTGGAGCTCTAAGGACCTGCTAGTGTTGGAATCGAACGACAAGTAATTTATAAATATTCATTTTATAAAAAACATTTTTTAACAAATATTCCAGTTTCGTAGGACCCTAGTATTAAAAGTTCCGTTATAAATTAAAATATAATACTATTTGTATAGATACTAAAAATAGTCTAAAACTTGATTCAACTAATATTCAATAACTCGCCGAAATGAAGTTTGTCTACCGTTAAATCGACGCAACTTCTTAGTGATAGCAAAATGCAGTATCGTAATAAATAAATTGAACACAGTGTATTTTGGGGTAGCTTTGGATCGGCTACACACAGTACTGTACCGCAGCTTACAGCATACAGGTAGCATCTTTACCGTCGTCCGCTGGTGCCACTCATTGAGGAGACTCCGCATCACTTCTCCCGAGGTCACGGTCACGGGCCACTTCTAGTCTGTTTAGATTCACTACACACACTAAACCTGCAACAGAGCACACTTGGTTAGTTTTAATACCTTGACAAGGCACACGGATGAGAGTTATCCCGAGAGTTGTCGAGAGGGACTTCACTGTCTATCGTATGCACAAAGAGAAGAATGACGCGAATGACACGCACCGACAAATCTTCTCTGAGACAAAAGATCAAGTCTCATTCGTGTACAGACACCATTATCTATATATCATGCAATCCTAAAATTACTTATTCCCATCGAAATTTCATCAATTCGTCGTCCATCTTTCAAAAAGGCGTATCTCGAATTTAACAATAACAAGCAGACGAAATATTAACAAATTGTGCGTCATTTCACTGTTATAAAATGACACAAAAGAATACTACCAATTTCAAGACAGTGTGTGGTGAATTTATTCCATTATTACTTATTATTGCCATTTGGAAGGATGACACATCGAAATACGAGCGGTTACCCCAAAATGTTTTTATGTAATATTACTTCATCGGAATAAAATTCAGATTTGTCTGTTTCAATTGATTATGGGCGTGTGTTTTGGCAATGTAACACCAGTTGTAACTCAATTTTAACGACTAAAAACGAGATACGCCTTTTTAAAAGATGGACGACGAACAATAGTGAGCCTCCACGACCGCAAATACCCGATTAAATCATGTAGTTCTTTGTCGAATTGCAGAAATATCGCCGATCTCACGGTTACTTTGTCCTCATCACCGTTTCCTGTGGCTCCTGATCATTGGTGGAGGGCAGTGATGGCGAACCTGTGACAGACCTTATCAAAGAACACGTGTTCCGCCACCAGACGTCTACCCGACAACGACGTTCGAATTTATGACTACTTACATATGTATCTCTTTTAGGTCTCACTTTGTCAAAAAAACAATTAATTGAATTATTGAATTAAGCAATTAATTAATTGTATCAAATCAAATACTATGGGTTCCATATTTTTTCCAGTTAAATTTTTTTGTTTTTTTTTTTTATATAATTAAATATGTAAAAAAAAAGCTCTTTTTTATGGGGGGGGGTGACACGCCGAACCCAAAGGTCCACCATCACCGGTGCAGGGGTAGGCAAAAGGCAAAGGCAGTTTCCTACGCTCGCTTGTTCTGAGAAACTGCCAACCGGTCGTATAAGTCCGCCTGTCAGACGCGCGTGCGGCGTGCGGTTGGCTGCGAGACGAAATGACAATTGGGTCGCATCTTAGTTTGATAAATTGTACACAATCGAGTTATTTCAATTCGGCGAACAGAGAGGGGCGAGTCGTAGTCGACCGACACAAATGAAATAAAAATGAGCCGAATAAGCGCAAATCTCAAAAGCATTAATCGAATATGTTCTTGCAGCTGTTAAATAGTTTGATACAATTCGAAAGCGAAATATGAAACAGAATTGTAATAAAATACGCGAATCTGACGATGTTTCTTTTTTCGATTCCACATATTAATGTCGTAGAAATTTGGTCAAAGATTTAAATATATAATTAATATTTCGCCGGAAACTGCAAGTATTCAATTAATAGTTATAATAATTAATTATCAGACAAAAATATACCCAATTCTAATTGTTTGGTGAGACTAATCATAACCTGTGTAAAAATAGAATATGAAAAAGTGTAACTTTATTTTAGGGAACATTCGCGTTAGAAGAATGCGTTAAAAGATAAGAAAACAGGCACCGAAATCAATACTCGACGTCTTCAGCACTCGCACCTTTAGCTATTTATGGAACCATCGGCCTTTCGAGTTAAAAGGTTACAAGTTCCAGCGGTCCGAGATCTCGAGCGCCGCCCGGCAGACCGGCAAACCGTCCGCCGCTCGAGCTCGTGCGTGAATCCCACAATTTTCTACTCTAAGGGAAATGTGACGTTGCCTACCTCCAAACTGCAATCTTTAACACATTTGGAGCATCCTGAATCATACAGCTTAAATAATTGGCAAACATTCAATCAGTCAGGTTAGTGAACTCACGAGACTTGTTAGTTATTTTATCATCTAATTTTAGAAAATGGACGATATAATGATTCTGTCTAGAAATTGCGTTGCACCACGATGCTTTTATACCAGGTCAAATCAAAACTAAAAGTTAAAGGTTAAATTAATGTCAGAAGCCAAACTGATTAACTCCGGCAAAATAATACACTCATTGATATTTCTAACAAGACGCCCTCCAGTGTTGGAGCTACCGAATGGTGCTGGGTTGTTCCCGAACGTCTTGCGCTGCGTGGACACTACCGAAGGAATGACAAGGGACTTGAATCATTCGAGAAGTGGACATAGAGATGAATGTTCAAAATAGGCTGGAGGGATCGGACATGTAACGAGACATCCAGAGAAGTATCAGATATTGCAGCAAACGCACCTTCAACAGATTGCAAGTGCCCGCAAACACGATAATGTCTCACCTAAGGCAGGTCGGGATCATGGCCGCGTGTCGCTGGAGTCCTCGTTGTCGCTCGTGTGCGGCGCCGGCGGCCTGCGCTTGTACTCCGTGATGACGACCGTCACGCTGTTGACCGTGACTTCGCGCGCCTGCCCGCTGGAGCGGTCCACGTCCCGCAGGCGCGGCGGCCAGCGGCGCCGGCGACCCCCGCGCGCCCCGCCCGCGCGCCGCTTGCCTGCCGCGGGGGGCGCCCGCTCGGCCGCGCCGCCCGGCGCGCCCGCGCCCGCGCCGCCGCCCGCGCCGCCCGCCGCGCCGCCCGCCGCGCCAGCCTGCTGCGCCACCAGCGCCTGGTTGAGGCGCGGCTTCCGAGTGGACGTACCTGATGCACAAAACAACACTTTTAATGACATATCAACTGGATTGTGCGAATATAGGATACGCCGTCGAGCGTTTTATATAACATATATTTTTAATAAATTCTTTGATATAAGACAAATATATGCTATTATTATACTTAAATACATACATAAATACAAACAAACACATTTTAAAACAACTCAAAATATAATTTCCACACGGACTACATAAACTACAAACCATACAACATATGGCCAAAGGAACTACAAATATTTTGGACCTAAACTATTTAATAGAATGCTAAAAGATTTAAATCAATAGAATTGTCCCAAGAACATGAAACTATATATTAAAACTTGGATTCGTAATATGGGTAGAGACAGTATTGGTGCACTCACCCAAACATATTGACTCATACCTATATTAATTATTGCTACAAAGTGATCCAAAAATTGAGTCCACTTAAAATTGTTCTTCATATACACCTATTATATAGTAATAAATGTAATTTTATCTACTACTTGTAATTCTAATTAATTGTACAATTGCTTCTAAACTATGCCCGTCTCGACACAGAATTTCTCTAGTGAGAAAGGCACATTCCAAACAGATTTTTACATTGTATTATATAGTTACAATTAAAAAAATAAATATAATAGACCAAAAGATACAATTATCAGATCCGATCTAGCAGGTATTTATTTATATATCTTTTTAAGTATTTTATCTACTCTTTTTTTTATTAACTTTACTTTTAACTAGGTAAAAGGCAATCCTTGCCATAAAACTGTAAGGACATCTTACGACGAGCGACAGAGAATCTCCGCCGGGCGGCCAGGAGCAATCCGGAGGTCCGCACCGCCACCGGACGATGTTCACGCTTCTCGGCAGGCCGGAGCTCACATTCTATACTGCTCAGTCGATCTCCACAAATCGCGTACCTCCGAGATGTATCTATCTAATCCTTGTATTTTCTAATCTTTACTTTAAATTAAAGTCAGCGCAACAAACTAGTAAACGTTCCATTATTCTGTTTCAGTTCAATTATTCATCAGATCCGAGTCTTAATTTGTATAGTTACGGGAGCCAAATCGTCAATCTAAGCATCTCCCGCAGCTTTCTAAAGCTAACTATTATTCGCGAACCACACCTATCTGTTCATCTTGTCGGCGACCTTCCGCGAGGCCTCGGGACCCTAGAGTCGTGTTAGTCAAAACCCTATCTATGGTAATATAAGTACCGAACAGATAAAATACTTAGAACCGGACGATTAAATGAAATACGAAAACATCATCCCCCTTTTCCAATTAGCGATATAATTTTTAAAACTAAGCAATAATTTAATAATAAACTAGCCACGGTAAGAGCTGAAGTCAAAGGATACACGAGCAGATCGACGAGGGCCGGTCGCACGGCGGCGGTGGCGCTCGGTCGCCTCGAGTGATGAAACGTAGATATATTAGTGTCGTGGATTTTAGTTACAAAAATTGACTATTGTATTAATACGATTTATTACTCAGTGAAAAGGTGTGGATGAATCGACCAAATCTTAGGCCACGTATTGTTCAACTTTCTTATTCCATATTCGGAATATCCGCGCTCGAGTAATTTGATTACGACTCTCGCGGAATTATTCAGCGCTCGTCGCGAACATCTGTCGTAGCTTGATTAATACATATATATGATGATGTAGAAGAGAACGACTACTCGGTTGACATGGATGTTTTACGCGATGTAAAATAAAAGGCATATCAATATTTCATTTATTATGATATTTTAGGATGATAATATTTAAATTATTATTTGGCTATCGCTCGAGTTATCGTCGCCATCAAGTCATCAGTGCCAAGATAATAGTGCGTCTCTCTCTCTCTCTCCAGTGGTCTTGATTATGTTCTTACGTATTATTTTACGGTTCGTGTACTTTTCTTTTTAATTTATGTGGTGTAACATTAATTTGTATGTACTTTGTATTTCATTGTCAATCGCCGCAATGTTTTATGTATAGTGTCATTGACTATACATAAAACTATACAAAGTATACTGCTAATGCTGTGTAAATGATATAAAAAATATGATGTGTGACTATTTAATGAAGATTATTATATTATAGTGGGAGTGTGGTGGGACAACATAACGAATTAATACATCCGGGGTAGCTTGTCGCCCCAGCCGCGGAAGACGGGCATGGCGCGTGTGAACTAGAAGGGCTGAGCCTGAACGATGAGAGAAAAAAGAATAAATGAGGATTTAGGAGGGGAGGGGAGTGTGCTGCTCAAATCTCCAAAGGACGCGAAATACTCGACACGACTAGGTAAACCAGATTCTCGAAGATGGTCCTGTTATAAGACTCAATAATCATCGGAAGATGTACGGATGTTGATGAATCGAGAGTTATGTGTCGAGTTGTCGTGCGGCGCTCCGTTCATCCGACATCGGGCAGTGCCGGGATTAAAATGATTCACACAATAATTGAACAAAATGTAGCTACACTGAAGACCGCATACACTTACTAAAGAAGACCGCACTCGACTATTGAAAAAATTACTGAAAACGTGGGTCTTGCACGCCGCCAAGCGGCCGACACGTCAGTTCGCGTACGTTACGCGCTGTCGCCAAAATCGAATTTCCGGCACAATTTTGCACATATTATAATTAATTTAAATAATTGAATACCGACGTTCGTTTCTTAAAGTTCTCAGGCGGAGAACTATATACATTGTGCGTACATGGAAAAAATATTATTACAAAATATATAATAGATATTAATGTGAGAGTAAACTATAAGAAATTAAATAATACGAAAATATAAGAAATTTCTCTTCATATTTGGGAAAAATTACAGCCGTTATTTAACAGTTCACACAATTAGGAAATCTGCCACATTCACGATCATTCAGTCATTTATCCAAATATGACTGATGCGGTCTTGTATTGTATTGTGAGAGTAGCATTTTGCGAGAAGGGAAGATAGCTCGGAGAAGCTTGTTGCGGTGGGCCACGAGAAAGAGAATCAGGACGATCGTCGCGCATCAGTGGTAGTCTTCGCGAGATCCTTCCACCGCCGATCTCGGACAGTCTGCCCTCATTAATTGTTAATTCCGCGCCCCGCGATGCGCGGCCAAAGTATTCAAGCGCGATCAATAGAAGATGAACGTTGTTCAATTTTAAGATCTTCGATATGTACCACATGTCTTATTTTATTAAGGGATTTTGACAGTGTAAACATATTGGGATAAACATAATAACTATCTAACATGCGATACTAATAATGAAAAAATATTTGGGTACATAAGTTTGTTTAAATGAAAGAAGGAGAAGGGTGGGGAGGTTGCGACTAATGTTGCGGTAAAGAGAGAGCAAGATGTGTTTTTATAGGTAGAGTGAATGGCCAAAGTTTAGATTGTGGTGGTTCATAAGAATAACCCTTTGAGCGTAGTAAGGCTAATGTTGAACAAGTCAATTTCTGTAAATTTCTCATTATGGTATTTGCATGACCGGTGAATGAATGAATTTTGTATGTAACATGTTCTACTTCTGGGAATGTGGAAGAGTACGGATTGCCGGGTTAATCTAGATGGTACATGGAGAGATATTAATTCCAATCGGCTGGGACAATCAATACGGCCTTGCAGTAGTTTGAAGAGAAGTATTTGGTCAGCACGTGTTCGTCGATGCTCTAGGGTTTTCATATTATGTAAGTTTGCTGCATCTAAATAGGAGCCGAGTGATAGATTACATCTAACATTCAGATGTCGAATAAACCTATTTATATTCTTTCTAATCTGGCAATATATGTAATCTGCAATGGGTTCCAGATTTGAGAAGCTTTTCTGTTCGCCTATACATGACCACATTTCAGTGCCGTAGAATGCACTAATACTTATTGCAATTATAAAAAAGAAACAGACAACGTGTAAATAGGAGTCATGCGGTGTGTATTATCTGTTTCCAGTCCGATGGACTCGCGCGAAAGTCGCGAACTAGTTCACAAATTAACAGTGCGTGTAATAATTGCATTTCAGTAACGAATGCGCGAGGATGCACGCACGACAGGATAAACAATAGGAACGCCGATACCTCTAGATAGTAAGATAATGATTATAATGCGATAGGCAATGCAACTTTAATGCAATTATCGAGAACATGCGCAGTGCGGGCGTCGTTGGCAATAATTACAAGTAAAATGCATACCATTATCAAACCGTACTTATTATTCATTTACCTACTGAATCAAGATTAAAGTGTCAGATTAATACAAGAACGAAAATATTCACATACGAATTATCAGGTTTTCTCTTGTTTTTTAAATTACTCTAGATTGCCCACGAGAGCAAATGGAAGTGGAAGACAAATCACCAACGCCAGTGTTGATCCGTTTTGTGTGGAGTCGTTACCTATGCTGTTTTTAACAGAATAACATTAAAAAGGGTTACAACTGCGTGCAAATCATCGAAGTGTCTACTTCCTCTTTTATTAATTCGCGAATTTTACTATCTTACTGTTTTTAACGTGTCGATTACATGACCGTTCTTTGCGTTCGAGGTGCATTTGGTGCATGAATTTGTTTTAAATTTGCGAAAAACAAAAAGCAATTGGGAGGATTATTTCCAATGTTAACCTTTAATCAAAATAATAATTTCGTTTAGTTATTACGTGAAGGATTTTCAAACAATAAAATAATCATGTTCACTCTCTCCTGCCGCCTGCCTTCTGCAGCACCTCTATGACTCATTATATTGACGCGCACATTTCAATTGTTGTAAGTAAAAAAATACGATATGAATTGGCACCGGGGAATTTTTTTTTTATTGCATTCAGATTTATTGGACAACAAAGTATATTCAAATATATATATACTTTAAAAACGGGTAATTCTTCCAACATACGCTATAAATGAGTGAAGTGTCGATTCTACATTATATTATCATTTTTTTTATTTCAAGTGTTAATCTTGCGTCAATGAAACTGAAAATGTGTGACAAATTTGTCCCTTTCGTTTTGCTCTTGAGTACACTCGTTATGTCAATTCTGTGTCCAAAACGATCAAGTACCGAGAGCCTAACTTTTTTGTGAGAGACTATACAGGATGTAACAGATCTAGTCCACAATACTTTATGGGTGGATATTTGACTAAATTACGAGTCGAAAGTGTTTAAGTAATATGTGCTGAATTTCAACGCGTCAGACTTATAAGCATTTCAAAAAAACTAAATTTCCTCGTAATGACTTCACGTTTTTAAAATGCTCCGGACCTATATAATTTTTCATTCTCGTAATATCGATCCACTGCATGATATTTGATGTACAAAATTCTATTTTAATTACTGATTAAATTTATTAATTAGAATTGTATACGTATAAAATCAATTTTATCGAAAAATATTGTTGTCGCTATCGGGATTCGAACCTGGATCTCTTCCAATCCGGGGAACGTGCATTATCCGATTATGCTGTACCGACACAGTTAAATGAAATAAATAATACAGTCCAGTAGTAGAAAAAGAAGTAAGGCCAATAGAAAAAGAAGAAGAAGCGTCCCCTCCTACAGCGGTTAAAACTTACACATATCTGCAATCTGCCTCTTAGTGGACAACTACAGGCCCCCGGCCGACAGGCCAGATCTATCAAAAATATCCGACGATCTGGTCCGTGTGTGGCTAACTAATGTTTGCAATCTTTTGGCATTTTGCCAGAACAGACGAAGAAAGCCTGAATGAGGTAACGGTTGGAAATCAGGAAAAGTAAGAAGTCAACCGGCGACATGTTCAAGAAAATTATATACCTAATGGAAATTATACGCCGGAGGAGCGAAGGCAGCAGAAGGCGATTACAGGACCACGAGCACAATCTGCGCCTAGAGAGAGGTCTGAAAACGCTGTCTAGTGTGAGCCCCTATTATAAAATAACTATTTTACGAGTATTAGGAGTAAATAAAGTTTATACTAATTTCTAATAATAATATTTAGTCTAATTTCTTAATATTCAACTACATAAATACTTTTTTCTTGCAACTTGTCAAGAATAATGAAAGAAGCCACACTGCGCAAGACTCGTGTTCTTCTGTAGTAAGAAAAGTTAAGTCCGCTAAAAGATTATCAACGCGCGCGGTTATTAAATTAATTATCCCTACTGACATTCTTCTTCAGAGCGAAACGCATGACATATTTTATTATCACATTTTAATACACACCTATTATAGTAACGGACATAAAATAATTATTATAATTGTCGAGTAATTTTTCACCTGACTGGATATGAAAAAATATTGCTGCGGACTTTATATTATTTTCAAATTTGATCGAACTTGATGCATAAGCCCTAGTTCCTACCTGTTGATTAATAATATTTATTGAAAATTAAAAGGAATGTTCCAACATTTCTTAAAAATTAAAATTTTATCGATATTTCAATCAAGACGAGTATTAATTTTAAAAAATTCACATATGTACAATGTTTTTTAGAAAGCTTCCCGGATAAAATTTGTCGAGAAACTGCGTTAAAAAAGTGCGTAATATTTTATAAAATAATATAAAATGAATGAACTCTTTGGCCGTTTGCAGCGCCTCTAAATGGTTAACTGGGGACTAAAAACTCCCGCCGTGAGATGAATATACAGGGCGACATACATTGCGCAAATAACATACGCTGCGGAAGTTTGGGCCCACAGAATAACAGTTGGTTTTATAGCGACAGCTGCCAGTAAAGGCCAGCGGATTCTTCCGATTTCTTCTGACAGGAGCGTGTAGAACCGTGTCCACGGTAACTCTGCCCGTTACAGCGGTGTCCTCCCGGCTGACCTGGAAATCCTGGAGACCTGGGCCCGTAGGAACCAAAAATGTGACAGGAAGTGACTTATCTAGGCTTCACTTGTAGACCAACGGACAGACCGCGGTCCTTGAAAGATCTGGTTCTAAGAATGAGGCAGTTAACGCTTGGAAAGTGGCAAGAGAGGTTGGATACGGCAACGCAGGGAAAATTCCTTTCTTATTCCTTATTAAGGACTTATTCCTTTCTTCCTAATGTCACAGTTAAGTTGAAACCTCCAGACCTAAATCATTTTGAATGACGGATGATTACGGGCCATGGACAATTCCGGTGTAAACTGTTTGAGTTTAGACTTGCGGATGTCCCGTGGTGTACATGTGCGAGAGTGGAACAGACGCCTGACCATATTTTGTGGAATTGTGGGATACTTAAGAGATGCACGTGAACGTATGATTGGTGATTTGACTGGATTTAGACACCGCCCGCCCAGGAATGCAGACTTAATTAGTAATGGGGCGAATCTTGTTTTATATAAGGAATTTATTCGGGTATGGACACGTTGGAGCTTCTTAGGTAGGTAGTTAGGTCGATCTGCTTGGGTGGGTATCTCTACCTACGCGCCTACCTCTCACTCCCCATACCTCATGTTTTGCAACTCCGTTACTCTGTCCGAGTAAGTGTGATTCAATTCGTTTTGTGTCTCGTCCACTGTCCCTTTACTGGGAGTGTTTTTTATGAATGGAACCCTGAATCTGAATCTGTCTTGAACTACTGCACCCTAATTTTCCATCTATATGTTAACCTATGTATTCTATGGATTTATGTTATACGTTTTTTTATGAATAAAGACAGCACTTAAGGGACGCATGGAGGGTATAAATTTTAAAAATGTTGCAAAAATTGCTAATAACCACATTAAATTTCTTCTCTTTTTTCGTTTTATATACTGCATAAATTTGAATATAGCCCTAGCTTCTGAACCGGTCCCGGGTCCCTTCCAAGTGTCCTTATTAAATATAAAATGTTTATGTTATGTTCATTTTTATTTTTCTCAAAACAAAAGAATATAAAGCCTGGTTCCCACGTGCTGATTAAATGTTGATGAATTTATTGACCGACAAAATGTTAATGTTTCCATATTTCGTTAAATTAATTTTTTTAATTTTTAAGACCTGATAGCACCATCTAAGCTGAGTTTTGCGTATCCTACTACTAACCAACTCATCCACTATAGGATCGAGGATAGAGCGCCCCACGATTTTCGCCTCATCCACATTCATACATATGCTCATACAAGGTCGTGGATTATTATATAACAGGACCATCTTCCAATATCTGGTTTACCTGTTCGTGCCAAGTCTTGCGCGAACGTTCTCTATTTCTGGTGCCATCAACACTTGCGTCATATATATTTCTTACCACTCTATCCTCATTCATCCGTTCCATATAACCAAACCACCCATAATTCTTTCATAATCTTACTTACTATGCTGAGATCATCTTTACATTCTGCCACATACAACTATTCTATGTAGATTTTTAAATGTCTTTCTGTCATTGACTAACTTACCGAGCTAGACTTCAAATTACAAAACATGTACTAACACATATTAGTTATGATATTTTGTTCCCATGCCAAATAGAGATATAAAATCATACTAGGTATGACCTATAACATGATAGATGACTATTATACCTGTACACATGTACCTACATGTTACGTACTTTGTAGAAACAAGGATAGTCTGAACAGAGTGCGGCTACCACTGCGATGAAATAGCTTCATGGTAAGTTAGTCGGTTAAACCGCGGTTCTATCGGTAAGTGACAGAGGTCGGTGGATCTAAAGCCAATCACAGCTTGGTTTAATTTAAAAAAAAAAAAATATTTATGAGGCGTAAATTCAGTATGCTAATAAAAAAAATAATTAAATTATGACGCCTTCGGCCTTCGTAACGACAATATATTATGCATTGAATACACACACTCGGTAACGCGGCAGTTTGAGCATTGAGCGCCTCGAATAAAGTTCACCCCATTCTGACGTTTGAATGTATGCAGTGCAGTTCACATTGCGTCAATGTCTATAATATGCATTATTATACACTGTTCACACACTATACACTCCCCTTGGCCAAGGCATATAATCGATTAAGACATTTACTACCGCTTTCTCTCACTTGAAACCGGTAAACCGCCTCATCTTAGTTATGCGGTATCGCGAGTATAATAAATATCTTTCAAATTATAGCTCAAACCTATTGGTGCAATTTCCTCCGAGAAAGGTCACTCACCCGAGAAATGCCTAACCGCAAAATATACTTATTTATGCAATATCTGGCTGCATTATAAGTGAGCACAATAGATATTTCATTGTGCATAATGGAAGTATAATTAATTATAAACTGTATAAACTGGGGAACCAAAGAAAACATTGATAGGTTTATGTTTTGACATCAGTCCTAACCTAAAATTGATGGTTAGAATTTGATGATTAATGTGGCAAAATAAATACCTTTTCTGACATCACACATCAGGCATTTGAATGCTTCAGCTGTATTCCTGTATGTGCAAACACTGCAATCCCAAAAATTGTCTTCCAGAACTTTGGATTGTCGTTTTGCACGACGTATGGCATTTTTCTTGTCCATTTTGCAAAATAGGTTACTTTCTTCACTCACTGTACACACATTTTTTGCACCACTCGTGTAACAGTTGATTCATGTCATTACGATATATATTTCCACATTAATATGTGAAGAAATATGTTTAAAACAATTAAATATACGAGGAAAATCAACTCCGCGAACAAAACGACAACGCCATGACAGTTGTTTTATCAGTGGGCAAGGAAGCAATCTGCTTTACCGGCTAGGCGCTGCATTCAAACTTCAGTAATCGACACACCATTCATGGCGCAATGAGTAACAAGGTACCGAAGGCGGTATTTTTAGCTCCTATCATAATATTGTATTGTATAATATACTTTAAATGTTGTAACAAAACAGTAATGATGACGTAATTATAGTAATTATTTCTTTTTATTTCATTGAACTAAATAAGTACATTACTTTTATAAATGATATGTAATTGATTATACATCATTTCAATTAATTACAGTGTATAATTATTATTACCGAACGATTATAATTTTAAGATTTTTATGAAAATGTTATAAAAAATCATTATGTTCGTTTAATATTAAATGCAATAAAATAATAAATACAATATTATAAATAGATATCATCTTTATGGTGGAACTAATTATAATAATTTACTCAGAAAGGCTAAATAAATAAGTTATTGATTATTCCAACAATCTGGTATGTTTTTTAATTTTTTGAATGAATTTTAAAAAATATAATGTTTTGTTAATTATCTCGTGTTGAGATATGTTGTGGAATAGCGTTAACCATAACGCTAATTATTTTTATCCGTCAAGTAACGCTAATTACAACTAACTAACTTACCATAACACTGTTTCCCCGCGGGGGTAGGCAGACAGAATAGAGCGCCACACTCTTGTATCCTGACACACAATACTCGAATCATCCACATTCATACATCTTCTCAAACAAGCTCGCCGATTATTGAGGATTCTAACAGGGCCATCCTCCAGTATCTGGTTTATCTTCCGCAGACGTCCTCTACTTCTGGTGTCATCAACACCTGCGTCATATATCTTTTTTACCATTCTCTATATAATTATGTTAAAACACATAATTATAAATCTTTTCAATTTGAAGCTTCCGATGGGGTACGACAAGGGTCCCACTTTGGACCTATTTCATTTTTACTATTCATGAACGACATTGGTGACATTTTTAATGGAATTCATGTTCTGTTGTTTGCAGATGATCTTTAAACATTTAAAGCAATTTTTAACACAAATGACTGAATTACTTTGCAAAATAACCTAAATTTAGTTTATATGTGGTGCTGTGTTAACGAACTATATCTTAATCTAGAAAAATGTTAACAAATAACTTTGAAGAAATAAAAATCAACAACTTTTTCAATACAGCATTAACAATGTTGATCTAAGTAGAGTCGCAGTTTTGCGAGATTCGGGTGTGCTCTCCGACGAAAAATTGTCATTTATTCAACATTGTAGCAAAATTTGTAACAAGGCGAAGAAATCCTTAGAATTTGAGTTAAGGACAGCCAAAAACTTGAACTCGCTCCGCTCTCTAACGACTTTATATACATATATTGTAAGATGTACGCTAGAATTTAACTCGACTCCGTAGTCTCCCTATTATAGCTCACATATAAAAATCGAAAGAGTGCAACATAAATTTCCAAAACTTATCCATTTTAAATTACATATCCTGATAGAAAATATAAATTACGATTATTGAACGAGTGTACTTCATTTGAAAAAATTAGCCTGGAGAAGAGATGTGAGCGATGCAGTATTTCTATATAAAATGATCAATAGCATGTTGGACTGCCCCGAGTTGATACAAATGGTTTCGTATAAAGTACCAACTCAAACGAGACTTCGTGAAGTGTTCTTTGTAGGTACACATATAAATAATGAGACTATTAACTAGTCAATAAAACGGATGCATCGACTTGGTAACAAGCTGAATTTTTATATTTTCTAAGATTAGCAAAATCAACTTTGTGGTTAAAATCCATTATTTTAAATTATTAACTTTGTTTTAGAAACTACTTAATGAATTGAAATACATTAACCGGTTTCAAAAAATTTCATTTTCTTCTTCAGGATGTCATTGACTAATCAAAAACATATATTTTTGTTTCTTTAACAGAATCTATTTCTAAAAAATACAATAATAAAGGAAATTTACCCATAAATGACAAAGATGATAAATTTAATAATTCTGGTGTGTGTATAAAGTTAGTTGTAAGAATTGTGCTGCATGTTATATTGATAAAACAGGTCGCAATTTTAATATAAGTATTATGGAGCATTTGAGATGTTTGAATGATAGTGGGTTTTCAGAATTTTCTAATCATTTGTTGTTCTAATCGTTTCTAGTCATGGTTTTGATAAAAATTAGGGATTATTTTGCATTTGTGTTGGTCATAAATAAAATCATTTTAAATCTTTGGAGATAAATAAAACGTGCAAAACTAATCAAAAAATGATAAACAACTAAATCCTGTTCTATATTTATATTTTTTCCTAAAAATTATTCTAGTAATTTTGTATTATCAAGTAACAATTTAAATTATTATATTATATTGTTTTTTAAAAATAGATTACATTAAAGAAACAATAACATATGTTTTTGATTAGTTAATGACATCCTGAAGAAGAAAATGATATTTTTCGAAACCGGTAGATGTATTTCAATTCATTAAGTGGTTAATAAAACAAAGTTAACAATAAAAAATAACAAGTTGAATTTCGTTGACATTTTTCGTTGCAGGAGCATACCTGAATTGAAGAAATATTTGTATGTAAATTATAGTTAGTTTTTTAGTTAAATTTAAACTTTTATATTAAAAATAAACAAATTTCTTTCGTTAACTACGATAGAAGAAATAATCCATTAGTTTAACTTACCATCACACCGTTTCCCCGCGGGTGTAGGCAGAGAGAATAGAGCGCTAAACATCTGTTCATGCTCGTCAATTCTTGAAGATTCCAACTGGCCCATCTTCCTGTATATCTCGTTATGTTTTGTTATTCATGTGATATATCTTTCTTATTATTTTCTCCTTTTTCATTCGTCCCACATGATCAAACTATATAAGCGAACTTCCCTTTTTAATCCTTTTAATTCCATAATATTATTTTTAATTTTATATTAACCATATTTTGTGTAATCAATAAATAATTAAAAATTAATTAAATTAAATGGCTTGTTTTGCTCCAGGGTTAAGTTAATCCAATTAATCACAAGCGCTTAGCTTCATTATAAAAATAGTAATAATGTCGATTTAATATGTATTTCGTGTATGCATTTTTTTTTTTAATCATTTCGAAGCTCTTATTCGACTAGACAATCGCGAACATTGCTAACTGGTACAGCAAGTTCAAAATGTGATAAAATAAATTTTGATATTTTCACGACCGTTTTGATCCGTTTTCGGGTTCCGAGTGTGTCCTTAACCCTTACTACGCGTCATCTTTCAACAACAACATTTTCAGTACGCGGCACCGTTTCAAGAATATTTATACTTTAATTTAAATCATAAATACGAGAGTAAAAAATAATTGGTATCGCTTGAGAAGATCAATAATAGATAAATATATTTTCTGTTTACTAAAAGAAACAGAGACATGCTTAGAATTGACAGAATATATAAACAAAAATATCTCATACTGATGGGTCACCACTCGAGCGACGTCGCCATGTTGGTCCGTTGTACAAGGTCGGAACACTGCGCCGCGCGCCTTATTTTACAGACTCCTTTTCAAGTGGAACACCAATAAATCACACGCAAATGTTTATCATTAAAATCGTTATCTTGAAGAACAGTTTAGGGGCAGAGACACTTCATTTTTATTAATAGTCTGAATACTGTAAAGATTTAAAAATGTTTTGAGGTGTGATATATTTTAAAACAAGGATATACACATAAGGACACTTTACAAGCACCACACATAAATTTTGTAAGGGACATTTTTTTTTCCTGAATTTTCGTATTGCCGCAAACGTGACATCGTCTTCGGGGTTTGTTATTTTTAAGTGTTGGTGGAATGGGTTCTGGCATATGGTCGGCTAGTGTTTTGGGCAAAATTCTGTGTGGAGTATGGCTTGTTGAAGGTGTTGGATGTGGTGTATTGATAATTGGTACAGAGTATTTTTCTAAGAGCTGTCTAATTACGCTCAGCTGAAATTCAGCTAATGTTTTTTTGTTACCGGTGACAAATTTATACATATTATAGCCATTCAATAAATATAAATCAATTATGTGAAATGCTACTTTTTTGTACCATTTCACAGATTTCCTCATACATGATAAGCTACTAAGCATCATGTCAGTTTTGTCCACCGCACCCATAGATTTATTATACTCGATTATGCACTTTGGCTTCAGTATAGGCTCACCCGTTTGATAATGGTTTTTCCCAGTGCATTCAAAAGATTCGTCATGTAAAGTGGTAAGGATATGCACATCTCTTCTGTCACACCATTTGAGGGCCAATAATGGACTGTTCTTCTTAGCCTCTATTTCTCCCTTTTTTAGTTTTTTAAAATCTGGCATCCCTTTCCGATTTTTTCTCACCGTCCCACACGCATTCGTTCGGTTAGTATGAAGGTATTTAAATAACGTCGGACTTGTGTACCAATTATCACACCACAAATTATGGCCTTTACCGATATAATCATTTAAGAGGGTAGTGACAACAGCTCCAGAAACTCCAATATTTTGATCATCCACTATTTCCGTTCCTTGTCCACAGTAAATTATGAAATCAACGATGTAGCCTGTCATTACGTCACATAAAACAAACATTTTGATGCCAAAACGATGTCGTTTTTTTGGAAGATATTGTTTGAATTTAAGCCGGCCTTTAAAAACAATAATACTTTCGTCAATACATACATTTTCATGTGGGACCATTGTTTCTTTAAATATTTTACGGGTATGTTCTAATAATAATCGAAGTTTTACGAGTTTATCTTGCGAAGCTAATTCATATGGGTCAGAGAAATGTAGCATCTGTAGTAACAATTGGTACTGATCTCTCGGCATTGTTTTACCGAAAATTGGACTCGCGAGTAAGGGATCAGTACTCCAGTGTTCTTCAATAGACAAATGCTTATTTCTTGTCATAAGCATTGCTGTTGCAAAAAATACATACATTTCTTGTACGGTGGTATCTTTCCATTTATGTGAACGTGATTTTGGCCCGTGTTCCTTCTTATTAAAATTAAAATAATAAAATTTATTAGTTTCCTCCACAATTTTTGACATGATCGAAAAGTTGAGGAAATGTTCGAAAAAAATTGATTCTGATGAATTTTCAGAAAAAATGTTGGTTGTTATGCCAGATTGGAAGTCATCAAATTCATAAATGATGGGAATGTGAGGTCCAGAAGTCCAAGATTGCAAATATTGTCCAACGTCTTCCTCGATAGGTTGTGCTTCGGTATATAAATCGTCACTAACTATGTCACATGGTTCTAATTCTTCTTCACTCATTTCATAATCAGAGTCTAATTCTTGAATAAGGTCACCAATTTGTTCTTCATGCAAATTTTGCCGCTCCATTTTAAAGAATACTTTTTTTACAGTGGAAAGTAATATAAAATTAAATTTAAATTTGACAAAAACACGCACAAAAACGCACACAAAATGTAAACTCACATAAAAGTTTTGGTTCCGAATTATAATTCAACTCACTATAACAACTCCGAAACACGACACGAAAAGAAAAAAGAGCACACCTAACACTTGCAAAAAAATGTTTAAATAGTTTGTGATAAATGAATGTTCCGTTAAACCAATGTATACTGAAAATAATGCATCGGAGCAGAGTCCGCTTTCGACGAGTTCGCTTTCGAAACTGCGCGTGCGCGCCGCTCAATCTTAATATGGCGGCAATTTTTCAAACTGATAAGGACTTGAGATCGATGGACGAGGTCCCGAAAAATGTCATTTTTGGTAACCTAACAAAATAATCTCGAGTGTATCTTGGAGATGTCGCTAAGGTGACGAAATAAGGAATTTTACTGTACAAATTTGAGAGTTCTATAACGAATACTCCCGATTTTACCGACATCCAAACGTCATATACCAAATATGATACAACCGCAGTGTGGGCCTATACCATGGCGCGACAAATGTGATACAACCGCGCCAGGCGGGTTAATTTCCTTGTCACATACTGTTCAAAGTACGGGGGCCATCGGCAGTCGCCGCTACAGATTCTACAGAGGTCAAAAGCGAGCTCAACAAGTTTCGTACGTGTTAATTGCTCGCCGAAACATTCTAAAACTTGTAAGGTTCCTTCCCGGAACATTTCGATCCCGCACAACTAGCGCGTCACTGGTCACTGCCCATAGGAATCCTCGAAACACTGTTTCGAGACACACGGAAAACTTGTTTGTATTAAAGAAACTATGGTCATGGGGAATTTGAAATTTGCTCGCATATAATAAACCTAACGCGATATATTTTGAGGTCATAAACTGAACAGAATTATGTGACGCAAATTTGTAAAGCGGTGTCACAACCTTCAGAGCGTTAGAAGGGAGGAGAACGAAGACTTGATGGGTTCCTTCATTATTAAGCAATGGACATCAGGTGCACATGTTTTAGAGCATTTGAAGATTTTGAGAATTCAAATTGGAAATCCTTTTTAAAATAATTTGTACAAGATTTTCGCGAGGTCTCTCCCTCTTAGAAAAGGAGATCGCAACTAGATTACAAAAGTGGGACAGTAACCTCTACTACGCATGTACGAGTACATATCACAACAATATCGCACATGTATTAAGTATGAAAGAAACCGTGCTGTAAAAATAATCTTTAAAATGAAAACAAATTAGATGAAATAGGGGAAGAGTTGTAGAGTTGTCTGTGTCTGAGTGTACAGTTTTGTATTTTTAGAAAAAAAACTAAATGATTTTTTAAATATATTTTTTAATTTCTATATAAAGTAGTTCTTTCTTCATTTCTAGTTATCTCGATGGTCGGGGTACGTTGTCACAAAGGATTAATAGATATTTATATTAAAATAAAAGTTTTCATTTACTTAAATTAATAAATTACGAACAAATAATATATTTTTAATAATCATTAAATAAATAAAAATCGGAACTTTTTAATCGCTTATCAACTTCATTATTACAGCGAAAAAATAGAGATCTTTTTCTAACGCATTTTTCATGAGCCCGGGACTCACTGGACACTCCATACACTGGATCCATTTTACTAGAATACCAGATCTCCACGCACACCAGACAATACGTTTCTTCTCCTTCTTCTTCGCTACGGCTGTCAGGTAGACATACCCGTTTAGTTTTTCTCCATTTTGGTTGCTTAAGTGTTGGCAGTTTTTTAGAAGATTGTATTAAAGCCAAAGCATTTTTCACTGGCGTATCTGTCGATTCCAGCTTCAGATTTAAACTCCAAGACTTGGGAAATTCTCTGTTCAATGATGTAGCTTACTGGAATGCAAATTTTCGTACTTCATGTGGACTTAAACCATAATCAGAACATTTTTCTAGATATTCTACTAATTTAATTTAATCTTCAAAAACCTGCCGAACAATCCTACTTTCAATAGTGGTGACAGATCACTGTATTTTGAGAGTTCACTTTCTTATAATAACGAGATAGTGTTCTATAATTTATATTAAAATCCTTGGCAACACTGCGCAAATATTTACCTGGTTTAACTTATTTGATGGCATGTGTCATAACATCACCAGGTGTGTTACCGCGCTGAGTGACCCTTTTTCTACGTCATAGCATAATAGTCATAATAATACTTTTGTATTATTTTTAAAAAAACTTTATAAAACTTTAATATTGATGGGGCTAGTTGTCTCATGTGATAACTGACCCCCAAAATGTTGAGACAACTAGTACAGAATCGAAATAAAGTAAAATAATTAAAATGGCATAAAGTATAACAGTTAAAAATAATTTAAGTAGTTTAAATCAAATTCAATACACTTATTGGTACCAAAATATAACATACCCGTTAAGCTAAACTTCTAGTTCACTGAGATAATAAACAAATTGTACGTTTACACTTCGGATGACAGCAGCAATACCCCTCGAACAATGACGCTGATAGTTTCTGGGGTTTGCCTCGGTGGGACGGTGATCATATTGGCGGTCTCGCGTAGGTTTAAATATATTCCATTTACTGGCAATTTAATTTGGGATAACTAGCACATGAGACAACTAGGACACTCCTCCCCTACTTAGAAAGACGCAGAGCCTGGAACATTCTCATATCGGTAGAACGCGTTACCGATCATATTATATTAATCGCGGAAGACTTGATGAAATATACCTATTGGAAGATGGTCCTTTGGAATCTTCCTTGAAATTCCTGGATCAATCGACGAGCATGCGTGAGAAGTTCGAATATGAATAGGGTAATATGGCATTCCATTCTCTCTGCCTGCCACCGCACAGAAACGTGACTGTTGGTAAGTAAGTATATGGCGTACATGTGAAAAATAATAGATGGTGAAATTGACTATCCTTTTGATATAATACAAGGTCCATTCACCGAATTCGCGCTCGCTTACTATTGCTCTGTCTTCAAACATTACATGTGATGAAATAAATAATGTTATTATTCGAATGATGTTAAGTTACCTTCAATGAAAAATTTTCACACATCGCCATATTTTTTTAAAGGTTTTAAATCAACCAGTCAGCTATCTATTTTAACGCGCACATTAACACACAAATTCGAACTTATTTTTCTCTTGTTTCTTTTTTTCTGATACACCTATTTAAATAATTGAACTGAATATTTAGATTATATATTAAATTAATAATTTGCGAATTCTTGCGATTCAAAGAATCGTAAAATTATAGAATCAGAATGCACTCCAGCCATCGTCCAAAAGTCGCCGAGCGTTGCGGCCGAAAATGCCTCAGTACTGAAACGAACCTTTCAACGTTGTGAATGCGAGTAGACTTATTCCGCGTTCCCGTTAGCGAGGATCATTTACGTGAGCTGTCCAAACGTTAGGTACGTAATACACCGCGAGACGTCACTAACGCACAATCCGGAATGGGCCTGCAGCAGGCTGATTCGAGTAATGAAAGTCTAACATTGAGGTATTTAGTGAGAAATCAGGCTGTTTACATGTTGAATAGGTGCTACGAATATAAATGTTAAAATATAAATGGCTCTTTCAAATAATGGTACGATTAAATGTATTAATATCAAAAAGGTAACATATAGGTTCGAAAATTTGTCGCTAAAAATATTGTCGCTGGATAATGCACCTTCCCCGGTTTGGAAAGAGATCCAGGTTCGAATCCCGGTGGCGCAACAACAATATTTTTCGATAATATTTTATATGTATATCTTTCTAATTAATATATTTAATTAATATTTAAAATATCACAGACCGTCTGTTCTGAATAATTACTACTTGACAATAAGAATGTGTTCTCCTAATAAATATAAATGTCACCTGGAATATTGTTCCAAAACTGTTTTCCTACCCCAAGCTGGAATTATTCATCAATACTGAATTAAACGCGTTTCGGAGAAGGCGCATTTAGTGCTGTGCTCAGTGCTTATGTTAATCGATTTGGACATTTTGTGAGTTAACAATTCTATTTTCTATTTGGACTGACTTTATAACGATTGTGATGAACGATTGCGAGATCAGCTGCAGGCTGCTGGCTGCAGACTCGCGTCCTGTCGAATGGTGGACTACGTTTGTGGTACATGTGACATTGAGCGCGTGTTCCGAGGTCTATCATGGAACGGCCTGCATTATCGCGATAGGGCTATAGCGAGGTAAGTGGTTTTTGACTCTTGTAAAATATCTTCCCAATACCTACCGCTTCCTAATCATGTCCCAAATATTCTTACGTCATGTCTTTGAGCGAGTATGACACGAGTGGATTTGAAATTATAATATTATCGGTGTGTATTTATTTATCACAGCAAAGAATAATCTGGAATTTTCTTATTCTTCCGTCTCGTCTCGCCTTATTGAAAACTTTGACCCCTGACATGGCCCGGGCACTGTACATCAGGTAGATTTCGTATATTACGAATTTGTTTAAATCTTGAATAGCCCCCATTTTGAAACAGAATGGTGGAACAGGCTGGTTAAGGAACTTTGGCGAAATCTTTACATGATCAATTTTTTCAGAAAGGTTTCATAGAAATCTTGTAACTCCGGGGGTTATCATAAAATACATTGTGCTCCATTTAAATTATATGTATATGGGTTTTAACCAAGGGGATTTTCGGGGTGTCTCTTCTTATACAGAATGTAACTGAGTTAGTTGGCAATATTTTATGGGTGGATACCTAACTAAATTACGAGTCGCAAAATTTTCAAGGAATATGTGCAAATTCTGCACCGTTACGGAAAATATTATTATTTGATATTTTTTTAGAATCATGCTAACGTACTGTGAAATAAGTATTTGCAAAATTTATCTATTATATATTTTTGCTTCAGGCTCTAAATCATTTAACAAAAAATAGCCTGGTCGCTCGAAATTACATAATAATCGCATAGTTACGATATATATTAAATCTTTGACGTGGTGAGATTAGGCACATTTTCATAGTGAACATTTTCGAATCGCAATTTAAATTATTGTGGAATAGGTCTGTTACATCTGCATTATAGAGCTTATCCGTTAGCAATCATCTTAAATTCTTCAGCCGTTCATGTTCTCCCGTCTTCCAGGGTTTCTTCTGCTAGCATTGAATGATGAGATGCAAGATCTGATATTTTTCGAAATGTCTCACGATGGGGCCGAAATATTGTAATTTCGGGGTCTCCTACTCATAAATGAAGAAAATGCAATGAAATTTTTCGGATGTTCTGCAACAGGTAGTATTTGTATATAATTAATTGTACATAAAAGTAAGGAATTAGTGCGTTCCATCCAATCCCGATGAATTTAGAATGTTAGCACTTCTCAGGTAGCAGGCGGCGGGTACCCATTGACCGGTTTCATTTTCATATTTCGTTTTGTTTTCTTATCATTTTATTGAAGGTCGCCGAGGAGCACAGTAGTCACGATTGTTCATCGCAGCCGAACAATGCATCTTAACTCGGTATCTTCAATCTTCCTCGTCGCTAACTTTTGTTTTCATTCGCCTCCCGCCGCTTCATCTGCTGCGGTACGAGATGAGATCGGCGATGTACGACTCCGACACAGTCCAATCGCTCGTAGCGAGAGCCGATGGAAGGAGATGACGTCTACAGCGTGCCACAAAAATATGTATAAGCACGTTTATAACGAGCGTACAAAGGTTCGGGTTGCGGTCAAAACGAACGAAAATTAAAAGCAACTTAGGATTCCAAATAAAATATAAAAGAAATTCATATTTCTAATAGTCGGTACTGAATCTTAAATAAAATTTGTATTTTTGAAATTGTCATGTTTTGCAACATCAGTTCACATGGAAATCCTAAGATGTTGATCCAGAAGCAACTGCCGTGTAGCGTTTTAATATACCTATATATATATATATATATATATTCTCGTCGGCTAGTTATTGCGAGAAATATTAGCCAACCGGCGAAAATGTAGAAATCAACATTGAAAGGAAGAGTTTGAAAAAACTTCATAGACACGTCCATCGGCAACATAAAACGTTTCGATGTTAATACCATAAATAGATGTTGCATATTCAACAAATCATCATTTTAAAACGTACCACAATTGATGTGTAGGACGAATAATTTAATAATTTTTAATGGTCACTTGAATATCGGTAAAAAAATACTAAAATATATTTTTTTGCTCAAACGAGTTCGATCGTCGGTAAAAAATATTTACTTCTCGAAAGTACATCCAGTGTAAACTAATTTTCCTCTCCGATATTCGATGGTAAAATCGTCAATCGTTAGTTAAAAATGGCGGACCCTCCAAAAGTTGCTGCTGTTTCAAAAGTCATTTATCACATTGATGATCTCGCTGTTTAATTTATATTAACTAAAAAATTTCGTTATCAAAGTGTCAGATTTCGAACGCAGGGGTGAATAAAGTCATAGTTAAAGCATGATTATTCGCATTTCCACACTATTAAGCTGGATTGACTTTTGACAGTACTAAATTTAACGTACGAATAACCCGCAAATATTTTTAAAGAAATATTATTAAAATTACTACTGATCACACAATGTATAGTCACGTTCAATGCAAATCAACATCTAAAATACTATTTTCTACAGTAGTGGAAACGCCTAACAAAAATCGACATGCCTTCGTACTGCCACTATTTGTTATTGTTGTTGTATTGACTTAATACGAGTATATACTTGGACTAGATGCATAGATATCATTTTTAATCGCTCGACTATTAAGTTGTATACCAAAAGGCTAATGGATCAAAATACATTCTTGCTCGATAAAAAAATCAAAAATTTGACAAAACAGTTGAACAACTATCGGTCGACATCTATGTACATTGTCGTGTATTGGCGTGCGCATACACTTGACTAGGCAGTCGATCTTGGGAGATCTTATTGGCAACTGATTGATTATATGCGCACTTGTAACAACTAAACAGTTTAGTCGCAGTAAAAAATTGAATACGTTACATGAAAATTGTCGTATTCCCATATCCATTCCCATATAAATAACACATGTTTTTCCTTGCAATATTTGCACATTATACAATGTACATGTACGTACTGGCTGTCATCAGACTTACGATTCATTATCGGGCAGTAAAAACATGTATCTACGTAATTATGTAATACGAACGTTGTACTCAGACATACTCGGATAATAAGTATTTTCGTTTGTTCGTCTGTATCAGCGATATCGCATTCAGCCCTTAGTCAGATTCCAATGATATTTTTACAGAAAAATCTTCCGGAAATGATCCTCTACTATATTACTTTTAATAAAAATTAGTGGTATAATGATAAATACTAATTAAAACTTATTATACTGATAGAAAATAAAACATGGCGCCTCTGTATCTTCAAGAGCTTCGTATACCAGACAATTTGAATGGTAGAAGTCAAACTCTCAGGTCAACTTCTACTACAGCTGCAGGAAGGGTTGTAGAACTGACCAGCCGTTGCCGGAAGTTTAAATTTAGTGAACGGGCATTTGCGATGGCAGGCTCATAAGCTTAGAACTGTTTGGCTTCGTCATGAGAAACAGTGCATCGAAGACTTTATTTACGAAGAGACTAAAAACCCGCTTTTTCTTAAAATCTTTTCCATATGATCAAATAACAATTTTTAATTATAAAAACAAAGATAATGTACATATGACTATAAACAGTTTACGTGTAAAGCGCCCTTGAGTTGAAATTTTTTACGAAAATGGCACTATGAAAATTATCCAATATTATTATTATTATTTTTCAATTTTTCTGTATTAAATCAGAGTTGGACCTATCAAATCTGTAATGTTTACATCAACCTACCCGCAGCGTTCCCTTCAGGTAACCGTAAATAATATGAACGATTATATAATTAACTCAATAAACAAAAAAATCAAAATAGATGAACGAATTTTTCATTCAATAAACGACACAAATTTCATAATAGAACCGAATACCGATAGTAGTCTGATTATTATCCAAATGAATATTAGGAGTCTGCAAAAAAATGTTGACGAATTCCTTGTAGTTGCAAATTCATTAAATAGACTGGACTTGATAGTATTAACAGAAACACTCGTCGCGCGACGTTAACTTCCACATACCAAACTACACATACTTTGCAACTAATAATATCATAAACAAAAATAGTGGAATAGGGATATTCGTTTCAAATACGTTTACGGTACAAAATTTCGAAGAAATAAATATAAAAAATGTTAACATTTTAAAATTAAAAATCTAATACAATAGTAATTCATTTAACATATTAGCCATATACTGAACTCACTTATCATCGATAGTGAGACATAGACATTTATAGAAGAGTTAAAGAATGTATTATTGAAACTAAAAAACGAGAAAACTATTATTTTAGGAGACATAAATTTAAATATAGCTAACGATTACTCATGTAATAATAAAGATAATTACTTAAATATGCTAGCTGAATTTAACTTTGTCATGTATAAATGGATACACTAGAAACGTAAAAAATCAACTACCTTCTTGCATTGACCACATGCATTGTAACATTTCAGACTACTATAATAATGTTATTTCTGGTATCGTTCATACAGAAGTCACTGACCACTACGCGACTATATTTACTTACAAATACAACAAAAATATTAATCCTCATGTGACGGGAAAAAAATTACAAACCAAAAATATACATGCGATAAAATTAAATGACACACTCATAAACAAATTAAATTCTGAAAAATGGACTAAATTATACCAATGCAATAACGTCAACGAATGTTGCAACATATTTGAAGACACACTATCTAAACATATAAATGCCGCTAAATATACCTTATCTAAATGCAAATCGTCTAAATACAAACCGATAATACCCTGGATTACTCACGGTCTAATCGTATCAATTAGACATAAAGAATTCTTAATAAAAATAAATAAAAAACTACCAAATAATGAGCAACTAAATAGATATTTAAAAGTATACAAAAAAAACTTTCATTTTCAATATCAAATACTAAATAAAAATACTACAAAAAAATTCTAGAACCCGCAGAAAATGATAGTAAGAGAGTTTGGAATATCATTAATGAAATCATGGAAAATAAACATGACAAAAAAGGAAAAATAAGTTTTATTATACATGACGAGTCAAAAATAAATTGCTCACAAAGCCCCAGGAAACAGCAAACATTTTTAATAATTTCTTTACCAACGTCGGTAAAAACTTGGCAAGTAAAATCACAAAAAACTGGAATGCTAACGTTGCTACTTCTAATGCAGTATATACAAGAAATAAAATAGAAATTTTTCAACCCACAACAGTTAATGAAATTGAACATGTATGAAGGGAGGAACAGCACCAGGTTATGATGGATATACTGTTAATACATTAAAATTTATAAAAAAACAAATATCCAAACCCCTAATGCATGTAGTAAACTTAAGTTTAAAAACAGGAGTATTCCCAACATACTACAAACAAGCCATCATTTCTCCCATATATAAATCAAATAACCCCGAAGAAATAACCAATTACAGGCCAATCTCTCTTTTGTCAAACTTTGGAAAAATCCTAGAAAAAATCGTTAAAAAAAGATTGTCTCAATTTCTTAAAATAAACAAATTGATGTAAACCAGTTTGGGTTCATGGAAAATAAAAGTACACAAGACGCAATAGGTAAACTATCTAATATCATCCAAGAATCTCTAGACAAATCTCTAAAATGTATTGGAATTTTTGTGGATTTGAGAAAAGCCTTCGACAGTATATCTCCCACAGCAAACTAATATTAAAATTAAAATAACTGCTATCATTGTTGACGGACAAGACGAACACTACAAACGAACATGCAAATAACGTCATGAACACACTCAAATCCTGGTTCGATAGTAATTTACTTTCTTTAAACTCTGAAAAAACCTATTATATTCCCTTTTCAATAAAAAGTCTTAAAACACCGCCCCATATACAAATCACTATAAATTACCTGTAACGACTGTTGTACAAATTTAAGTCCAAAAAAAGAAATCAAATATCTCGGCGTAATTATTGATCAAAATTTAAAATGGCACAGTCACATTAACGAATTAGTGAAAAGAATAAGAAAATGTATTTATATATTCATAAGATTAAGGAACATTTTAAGTATAAATAATTTAAAAAAGGTATATTTTGCTATTGTTCACTCACTACTCCAGTATGAAATAATTGGATGGAGAGGAGCATACAATAATATAATGAACTCAGTAAAAATAATACAGAGAATAATTATTAAAGTGATATTAAAAAAAAGATAAACTTTTTCAACAAGCACATCATTAAGGTTTAAAAATAACTTTAAAATCCCTAAATGTAACACCAAACACTATCAGCAAAATTCTATACATTTAAGAATAAAAAATTTCAATAGCCTCCCTACACAAATCAAAGAAATAAAGGATATAAAAGAGTTTAAAAAGAAACTAAATGAACACTTCAAAAACACATAATTGGACAATAAACAATATTACAGAATTCTTCAGAAGCACACAAATGGACAATGAGTAAAATATGTAAGGTATTATATAAAATGATTGTAGAGTAACTCCCTCTCCAAGCACAAGAGCTGGTCTCTTTTTTGGAGAGGTAAGCGAAAGAAAAACCATGTATGTATATAACCATATTTATGTTTGTAACCTTCTATTTTAAAAATTTATTTATTTTTGCCATTGTATTTTCGTTAAATTAAATAAAAATAAAAAAATTATTTTTATACAGACACACTTTCAGATGTAACTGTAATTTGGTGTCTGATGGACCTACATAGTTGTAGCTGAATTTTATTAATTTGATTTAAAAAATATATTCACATCATCATCATTGCATTAACTGTCTTTCGCGTCCGAGGAAGACTGTTCTTCGTGATCGGAGGTTCTCAGTCCGCGGGTTCTGGGGCAGCGGCTGCGGGCTGACTTTCGCGCATTGCTTGTTCTTCTCTCTCCATCCGTCTTCTCCGATTTGGTTCTCTCGACAATCGGCGAGGATGACTGGGAAGAGATGTGTGAATGTTAATGAGGCGAGAGATGGGTTTCAAGACCGAGAAACGTGGCGTTCCATCCTCTCTGCCTAATCTTGCGTATATAAAGCATAATGGTCAACAGTTATATGCGTAAGTTTATCGCTGTAATATAAAAACTACATAAATATTTATTGTTGCGGCCATGGAGTGGGTACGTCTACAATATGACGTAAGTTAATGTACCTAATATTTATGACCTCTGCTAGAATATTGTTTTGCGCACTCGGCTGTCACAGTGTATATGAATGTGTGTGTAGGTGTGTGTATGTGGCACGAGTACAGTGGAGGACGTAGAGAAGAATCCCAGTGACATAATCAGTCTACAAGCACTCGACTGCCGAGTGGAGAGCTCCTCACTGAAGCTGTCCTGTCCAGAGTCTCCGCCCTCCGGCCAGGCTCAATCAGCTCAGGGGGAACTGACTTCTCCAATCTACTCAGGCCGCTACGCGATATCTAAAATCTCCGTCGTACGCAATGTCTATCTTCTGTTGTACTAGAGCTTACGTGGTCTAAGCGAGATGTACGACAATCCGGATCCGTCGACTAATAAGGTTATTTTCTGTTCTATTAGAATCCGTTAATCAGTTTAAATATCTGGGAACAAATATGATAAGGAATAATATTATCCAATAAGAAATAAACATCAAGTAAAATCAGGAAACGCTTGTTACTTCGCTGAATAGAAATTGTTGTCACAAAATTTAAAGATGAAACTGTATACAGTACTGATACAACCGATCATTCTATACGCGCGTGAAGTCTGGTATTTCACTTAAACACAAGAAAATAGGCTTTGTGCAAAATTTACAACCCAAATACATGATAAACTAACTGGAGAATGGAGGATATTAAAGAAGCTGGAACTTCGGGAACTATACACCGTCCCGTATATCCCGAGGAAGGTGAAAGGGAGGAGGCTGCAGTGGGCGTGACATGGAGCGAGAGCAGTTGAGACCCGTAGGCACGAGCCTCCCGCAACACAAGTCGACAGGATCGAGACCGAAACTAGGTTGGGAGATTAATGTCAAGATAGCCCTACAAGAGGTAGGCGGGGAGTGCGACACTCGGATCATCAGGTCATGGACTGCAGTCTCAGGAGGTCGTTGACGAAGAATACGAAATTAAATATGTCTACTTACATACAAATTATTGTGAATAAGATTTTGTAAAAATATACGTTTTTTAAATATCATTTTTGATGCAATGCCTTATTTACCTGTCAGCAATTGGTGTAAAATCTGATCTAAGAATCTGAAGCCGTCCATTCAAATTTTCAGAGCTCGCGAAGATTCTAGGCGCGATATTACGTTTCCTTGTACATTAAGCAAAAATTAGTCTAGTTGCATTTTGTCCAGACCGTGGCGAGACCCGAACTCTAAGGTGTTCGGGTGGTAAGATCGGAGTTTCAGTCCCAGCATTGAGTCAGATGCGCGGTGAATCGAATCAAATGGCGTCAAATAATGGCTATTGCAGGCCGCGCCCACGGTGACTGATAGCCGCGATCGCTCTGATAACAATAGCGACGAAGTAGTATACGTATAGAGCCTCGCCAGCCCCGATGATAGATACCGCAAAACATCACATAATCATATTCATCACCGGGACAACGAAACTTTAATAGTACATACCGAAGAGATTGAATACCCTCTCGGTGCAACTCTTTGGCTCTTTGCTACCGGTCTCTACATTTGTCGTCAGCGCGTCTGCGCTTCCGCTGCCAGGCCGCGCGAGCCACTGCAGGATCCTTCAGGTCCATCTCTCGTCCGTGAGCTTCGTAATGTCCTTTGCGAACTGTGGATGAGTTCAAGGTAGAAAATTATTCGAAGCAACTCGCTGCCATCGGCTGTTAGCGTCATGCTTACGAGTTGACTACTAGTAATATTGATTCATTTCTCGGACAAAAAATATTATGAAAAGATAGAGTTAATATATTTCATTTTTAGAGAGTGACGTCCTATCCTATCCCCGCGTGGAAATGGCGTCACGGAAAGCTAGTTACGACATGAGACCCGTAACGGAGACAGCGGGACGCTTTTTATTTGGTCGCCAGTTTCTTCACTTGTTGCTACTTCGGCCCCAGAGCAGAACGGAGAGCCCCTGTCTCCTCTCTGCAGTACATATGTAGCGAGTGGAGACTGGGGAGGGAGGAGGCGGAGGCGGAGGCCGCAGGGTGAGATGATTTATATCCGGGAATACTTATTTGTATTTCTTAAACGTTATTAAAAGTTTTTACCCTTTACTTTGTACTCTGTATCTGCCTCAGGAAGATTGCGGGATTTGACTATTGCGCACGGATTGGATATCGCAATCAATGTTCATCGTAATTAAAACGATTATTATTATTAAAATGAAGTGTAAGGTAACAACATCTATAACAATCTGTAGAGGTAAAAAAATTAAAAGCTTCTACTTCTTCGCCGAAGTGCGAGCATGAGATGATGTACGAAAATGGACTGGGCAAGAGTAGTGTGCCAGGACAGAAAAGTGTGGTGTTCTATCATCTCTGTCTACTATTGCGCGATGACAAGTTACTTTTTACCTTCATTAAAGTACAGAATAACATTAAAACGGTAGACATAGAAATGAAAATAGATTTTTGAACAAACCCAACTTAAATCACTTTCCCAATATTTCACGAGCTTTTGATCCCGTCAAAACTGTCGGTTGCACACTTAGCCAACTATATTGTGAGAATTTGATGACTAAACTGAATAAAAATGTTAATTCTAATTTGTATCGTTCAAAAACATGTATGTCACCCCCGGGCCCGTGAGAGAACTGCACGGCAGAAGAAGCGTTACTTCAAATCCCATTTATTATTTTTTCAGTCGATCGCCTCGGTATATGCAGTAGCGTATGGTACCGAACATTATCGTGCTACAAGTTGACATCTTTCAATACTTTTCAAAGCGTTTGGATATGTTTATATGTTTAATTGAAAAATAGATTTTACTGACCCGCCGGCCGTGGCCGCTCAATTGGTCGCAAAATACCGCCGACCCAACACAAACAATCGATGTCAGTGGTCTGTTTTCTGCACGCAATATTTATTTTTGCTGAGTGACGACCGGCTTGTGAGTAGGTACTGCAAAAATGAACAACGACTGTTGCACTTCACCATTCACACCCTTTAAGGGGTGAAGTGTCCCAATAATTCAAACCCCAGTTATCCTTTCTCTGAATGAACTCTGCATCTTTCTGTCTCAATAATTTTCATCTGAGGATACTCATTATTTATTGAGGATACTCCATTATCTATATCGCAATAATCCCTTATTTTTTATATTGTATGAACCGAACCATATAATCTAGTCATACAAGACTGTATGACCTATGACCTAACTAACTAACCGACTAATTAATTTGTGGTCACGCCGTTTCTTCACGGGGTAGGCAGAGGATAAGGTATTTTCCTCTCCTTACACAAAGTTGTCGCCTCAGCCACATTCGTACATGATCTTCTCATGGATTGTCGACGATTGTTGAGGCTTCTAAAAAGACCATCTTTCAGTGTCTAGTTTATCTAGTATTGAGGTCTTAGTAAAGGTCTCTATTTTTGATGAGCCAACACTGGCGTCATATATTTTTCTTAGCATCCTCTTCTCACTCATTCGTTCCAAACAGTTAAACTGCCTAACAATCTTTATCATAATTCTATTAACTTCGCTAACTAAAATCAGCTTTTCATTAACTTCTAATTTGTTCATTATTTATTCTATCATAACTGGATTTTCCACGGCTTTCACTACTTTCGTTTATATACTATCATCTCCAGGATTCGCTTCCATATAACAGTGTTAGTATCAGAACTACAATATGCACTGCTAGTCTTAACTCGGTTGACAAGTTTTCATACTACATTCAAAATTCCATATACTTTGTTTTCTGTGTATGGTAAAAAAACCAAATATACTTTATTAGCCAAATATACTGTTATGTACAGATACGTAGATATAAATGTAACGTGTTACAGTTTCAAAAGATGAACTTAATATATTTTTCCGAATTTCCTATGAACATTATTGAATCTTTGCCAAAATGGCGCGAGAACACCTGCTCCAAATACGTTCATTTTTGTCTTAACTGGATGACGTCGTCTTCAGTTTTGTCATCATCGACCAACTATTGCCAAAATTAAAATATTATAGTTTCCGGGTTTGACCTTTGAATGACGTCGGAGCCGGAGACTTGGCGGACCCTAGACCCTAGACGACGCGGATGGGTTGTATTAACCGGATACCGGGAAAATAGAAATGAGAGCCTGAAGTGCTCTTGCTGAAGATAGGCTAGAACAGACATATCATGAAAAGAGCGAGACCCACCGCTCTCGGTCGCGCTAGAGTACATGCTTGTAATATATTATGTATAAGTACTAGGCAGGAATGTATTGGGTAGCTACATAACACATTAAACTAACTTATCATTGCGCCGTTTTCCCGCAGGGATTGGCGGAGAGGATATAATATCATTCTCTTCTGTTCTGGCATACCATTCTTACAATTTTCATACATCTTCTCAATATCTGGTTTATCTGATTAACTATTTCGCGGACTTTGTTCCTCTTGCCACCAATACTCGCCACACAGCTTTCTTTATTATCCTCTCCTCGCTCATACGTTCCACCGACCAAATCCCCTTTAACGACTGTTCCGAATTCGTAAACACACTTTTATTCAATTATTATTTATTATTTATTTATTGACACATTCCGCGTCCAATCCATCCATACATTTTCTCATGCTCATCTTTCAGTGTGAAATGTGACCTTGACGCCGGCAGACGTCAACTTGACCGATATTGTGTTCGATCTCGACATCGCGATAGCATTCGCCGTGTGGACCTTTCATCTTCAGTGCACCAGCACTGTATTGTTTGTGATCCTGTGATTTGTGTGCACAGTGATATTGTTTGTTTGTGCTGTAGATGAACTTGTGACATCGCCGTCTTCAATTGGGAGCGGAGATCGGCTCATCCGCGTATCATTGTGTGATCTCGGCGGCGACTGTAGGAATTACGAAGGCGTCATATACAAGGCAAGGCGAGCAGTCCTGCCGAATCCCGGTTCCCGAGATTACTAGTCCTTAAAACCCCTATCCCCTCACCGACCTCATCCTGTACCACTTCCTTCCCCTACCTTGCGGTGATTCCGATTTACGACCCGGAGATTGGACAATTCAACGACACTTTTTTAATTCTATCGACTACTCTACAAACAAACGTACATTCGCTACCAATTTGTTCATTCTTCATGTCATCTTTATCGTACATAGATTTTGCATATGTACGCCTGAACGATTGCACCAGAACTTCATTTGTCTTATACACAACAAAGGGCTTAGCTGTTGCATTGGTATAACGATCGCGATGGTTTTACTCGCAATAATTTTATTCAAAATGACTCAGCTCAATATTAACTGATTCATATTTAGGCATGTGCCGGTAGGAATATCTCTCGGAAAAGTCAAAGTATGACTCTTCGTTAGACGCTTGAACGGCTCATGACCCATCACGCTGATATTCTCGTTACCTCTATAGCTATAGCTAAACATAATGTGTAGGTACTCACCCAAAAAGGGCGTCATCAGAACAGAGTTCGATAGATAGAAGCATCAACAATCGATGAACTTGCGCGAAAAAATGTTTGAAATTCTCTCATTTCTATCTACCTCTTAGGAGACACGACCCAGTGGTCGATTCATACATTTCACAAACATAGACATATATCGTCACTGTCAGCAGGAACACCACATATCTAAGAATTGTCTACTTTACAGTAGAGAGACATAACTTATCTTTCTAGAGTTGTAAAGAGGAGCAGATTCTTTCTAAACTGAATATATATAAGCTATATATATGATATAAGCTTATGTACGATTCCTTTGACTTGTGCGCAGTTGACAGGGAGATTACAGATATGTGGTGATTATATTTCTTTGATTTGCTTACCCCTAGCGGACGCTATCGTGAAACTAGTGATATATAATACAACAATTCCCCGCAAAAATTCAAATCCAATGATATTAATATTTTGATTTAACAAGAAAATGAGAAATGCGGTGTTGATGCTCAGGTGACGATAAGTACATTATTTTTTTGACTCCGGGCTTAATAGTTCTTGTTGAATTGATTCCGAAATGGTCGTTCGAGAGAAAGTTGAGAGCATACAGTTACGTTCACAGGGTCGCAACACGCTGGAAGGACCTGGTAGGTACCCACAACACACTCCGGGACACGTTCAGGACTCAGGACTGTCCACCGACAAGGAGACAGAGATACACTGATTCCGTATTATGACCACGGTTTTTGTTCGAATGAAATGATCGAGAAGAAGTCACAGTGCTTCATTAATGTATAAGTTTAAGCCTCTATCGGAAGAGTGTTATTGTACAACCTTTAAAAACTATTTTAACGCTCACTTATTGTTTGACCATTGTTGTCATAGTCTTTGTCAGTGTTTTAGTGAAAATGAAAATAATAGAATATCAGCAATATTAGAATATGTCCAAGAACACACAATTACTGGATTTTCACCTACAAAGGCATTGTTATTAAACAAATAATAGATATCTCATAGAGACGAAGCTATTTTTTATTAATGGAAAAATATGGAAGTATGCGTAATTATAAAAAATAATTTGATTCTCATTGTGACATACATGCTGTTTCGGGAAATGAATATCAAATTTAGTCCATAGATGGCGATAGTGTAGTGGTATTCGAAGTGTTTCCACATATTTACGTATACACAACTTACAAAAAAAATTGATAGATATGGAGGTTGATTGGATGGAATGGTTATATTGTGTAAAATGATCATTTAAGCCAGCCGAAGACAGGTCGTAAGCTTTGTAATTACCCATATTTCCATATTTTTCCATTAATAAAATATAGCTTCGTCCCTGTATTTGTTTAATCGAATATCACGTCGTAATTAAATTCTTGCATCTAAAAGGCAATACGCCCGGACGGAGACCGCTCCCTCTTTCGATACTCTAATACTGTGATACTGGGCAGCGATACCAGCTCGGTTGGTGATGACTGTCTGGGGGTCACTTTGGACCAATAACGCTTTCGAGTGAACATTTTCAAAGACCTATTATGCGAGATGGCACTAAACGACACGAGAATAGGCGATGCGAGCCGAGAGCCGCAGTGCATTCTCGCGCTCGGCTACTCTCGCCATGCCTCGGCGAAAGTGGACCGCTGGCATTAGAGCGATTTAAGCAACTCCTTACGAAGGCGAAGAAACAGTCAACACAGTAGATTGAGCAGGATGAACCTGCTCCGAAGAAAGCAAAGACGGTTTTATCTGCCGGACAGGTTACGGCGACTATTTTTGGGATAGCCGTGGAATTGATTAAATAATAACGGGGAAGTATAAACATCATTTCTTCACAAGCTGGTGGCAGAAATTTCAGAAAAATGCGCCATTCTATCGAGACAACGCATCGTCTCGCACTTCGGCGGTCACCGTGGTGGCAGTGCGGCCAGTGCGGCCAGTGCGGCGCATCTGGGGTACGCAGGTCCGCGCTCTACAATATTTTTGGTATCGTATGCAAATACGAATACCTTTCTAATAAATAATTTATTAAATTCGTCGCATCAAGAAATGGAATTTCAATTTTTAAATGTTTCTTACATGTTTACTTACATTACGAAAACACTAGCAAAATATTATCAATATATTCAGCATAACACGTTTTCGTTTTTTTCATGAATACTTATCACTTATAGGAGGCAAGAGATCAATGTTGTACTTACTACATATTTCATGGACAACAACGTATAATTTAATATTCTTACTCTAATTAATACAATACATATTAAACATTTTGCACGGGGCACAGAGGTTGCTGCACCGGCAGTCATCAGATCTAGCACCCAGTGAATTGTCCATATATCATATTATATTTAAGGCCAAAGTTTGGCTCGGAGGATACACTCTCAACGCATGAAGAGAATAAGACGCCAACTACTATTAGGACGGGTTAAAGATGTTCGTCAGATGACCATCGCTAGAAAAAGTGTACAAATTGACTTAAAGGAGATTATATTTCAAAACAAAACTGACTGACCGAAAAAATACAACTTTTAAAATTGGCAAAATTAACTTTCCGGTTAAAATTCATTATTTTTATTTGTCAACTTTGTTCTATTAACCACTTATTGAGTTTAAATATATCTACCAGTTTCAAAAAATATCATTTTCTTCTACAAGATGTCAATACTAATTAAAAACATATGTTATTGTTTTTTAACAGAATTTTAGAATGGGACTTGTATTTAGTTAAATTAAGTTGGTTGTTTATAATTTATTGATTAGTTTTACAGGCTTTATTTATCTCTAATGATTCTAAATTATTTAATTTATGACCAACACCGTTTACATGCAAAAGTGACAATCCCAATTTTTTATCAAAACCATGACCATTTTCTATCAAATGATTAGAAATTCTGAAAACCCACTATTGTTCAAAATATCTCAAATGTTCCATTACTCTTTTATTAAAATTTCTACCCGTTTTACCAATATAAAATGCAGCACAATCCTTGCAACTAAGTTTATAGACACCAGAATTATTAAATTGATCATCTTTGTCTTTAGAATTTATGAGTAAATTTCCTATACTGTTAATTGTGTAAAATGCCGGTCTAATGTTTCGTGGTAGGTGTTTAGATATTTGATACGATAAGTTATTTATATATAAAATGCTACTTGTTTCTCTATTAGGCTCTCAACTCTTCAAACTACCCTCTTATAAGTATTATATATAAAATATGTTATCACATACAAAGGGAGGGTATCGCTGTCGATGCAAAATAATAGTATATTTTTTACTTACTTACCATCAAGCCGTTTCCCCGCAGGAGTAGGCAGAGAGGATAGAGCGCCACACTCTTCTGTCTTGACACACAATTCTCGCCTCATCCACATTCATACATCTTCTCATACAAGCTCGACGATTATTAAGGCTTCTAACATGACCATCCTCCAGTATCTGGTTTACCTGGTCGTGCCAAGTCTTCCGCGGATGTCCTCTACTTTTGATGCCATCAACACTTGCGTCATATATATTTATTCCTATTTTCTCCTCATGCATCCTTTCCATACGACCAAATTACTTAAGTGGTCCTTTCTTAATCTTACTCACTATACTAAGATCAGGTTTACATTCTTTCCTTATTTCTTCATTCTTTATTCTGTCATAAATGGGTCTGCCACATATACGCCTAAGAGATCTCATTTCCACTTCATTAAGTCTACTTTCGTTCCTCTCTTGCCACCTCTAGGCCTTACTTCCATACATCAGTGTCGGTACCAGGACTGTATTGAGAGCCGCCAGTCTTGCCTCAGTTGACAAGTTCTCATCAGCTATAATTCCATTCAGCGCGCCGTTCACTTTATTCCTGCAGTCACCCTCCTTTCGATATCTTTCTCTGTCTTTCCGTTTCTATCGAACAGTAGTATATTTCTAATCCGTGGAAACGATTTTATCAAAATCCCCGCGTATTTAAAACGTATTTACTAACAAAAATATTTTTCATAATTCTGGGGATTCTCAAACTATCGTCCCAATATAATAATCCATTTTTAAATATTGAAAGGAAATATGGCTGTCCCCTAGTATAATCGTCTCCATACAAACCGCGGGATCCTGAGTTGTATTTAGAATTCCGCAGTTTCCTGTGGAGCTCCGAGAGATTCCAAAATTCGTTCGAAATTCAAAATTCGAACGCTCCACAGCCGAGTCGACTTTTTATCTCCATTTTTTCTTATAAGCCAAGCGGACAGCCGTTTCGTACAAGTTTCCCCCCGACTTGCGGGACTTTCTTACGGTAACGTCTTCCAAACTTGTAGGCACGAAAACCGAGCCAAAGTTTCGATACAAATCTCTCCCTGCTTCATTATATTTACTTATACACGTGTCTGCGAAACTTGTACAGACTGTACACGGAGTGTAGTTTCGGTACAAGTTTCGTCCGGTCTTACGTGAGACGCTTCTCGAATTAACGTCGAAATTTATGAATACGACAGGCGAGGCATGTACTCGGTGTGCCCGAGAAGTATTTGAATTGTTGAATGGGTGACAGCAATGGTGGAAATGTATAACTTGCTGAGCGCGCTAGATAAGGAAGGGACTGGCGGAGGGAGACGAAACTTTGTACGGTAATGGAAGGATTATAAAAATACTGTTTTTTAAATTTTTTGATTAATTAAACCTCGATGTAAAGCAGGAAAAATAGTTTAAATGTGTGGAACAATAAAATATTAATACAATTTAAATTATAAATAATAAAGATATACAAAAATAATTTATATAATTTTCAAATTGATTAATTTAATTTATATTCAAAATACTACAAACCTACGTTCTTAAATTGTAACATAACAATATAATGTTTTTTTATTTTAAATAATAATTAATCATATTCAATAATTTTATTTCACACGCATTTATACTAAAGTGAATTTCATTTTTCACTATATTATGCTAGGAATGAAAAAATATTAGCTAGACAACAGTAATCGTTTCTGTGACCAATTCAAGAGGGTGGCTCAGATGTCAGGCAAGTCCAAGTCAAGACAAGTGCACAACCACGCCCAATCGATACAAGTGGCTGTATAGGACCTGTATTAGACTTTACAGCCTCCAACATAAATGCCCCTCTCCCCAGCTACTTTACCAGCATAATCGATTTTCGATACATTTCACAACATTGCACGAATCTGTGCTCTTTAAATACTAATGGCGTCATACTAAGTGATTTCAATTCCTTAGATTGCACTTATTATTGACTTACTCGGCGGACCGTTCAAGATAACGAATTGAATTAATCAATTCTTTGTCTCGATACATTCGGAAACTTGTTCAATAGCAATTTTGCAATGTTTTGTCATCAAATGCCTAGAATATATTTCTTATCTTACGTCAATGTTTTTTCACTCCTCTTATCACAAACAGCATCTTAATCAATGAATTACATCTATTCCTAAAATCAGGTATTGTCTCTTTTGAGAATTAACATGCCAAATACAAAAAAAATACTGCGTCTTAGACATTAACACGTTTTAGAGTACACGTACAATACAGTAGCGACTTACTAAAATTGATTTAAACCTTTTGTCGTAAAATGAATCAATTTATTGCACACGTAATCTATTCTTACTTTATATGTGCAGTTAAGATTTTTTGATAAAAAACCCATCGGTTTTAAAGTGTGTAAAACGCTTTTAGAAGGAAAACAAACAAGGAATACATTCAGAATTTTATTTTATTTGTTTAACAGTAATGTTTGAAAGGATGAATGACAAGAAAATTGTAAGAAAGATATATAACGGACGTTTTGATGATACCAGAAGTACAGAATATCCGCGGAAGACTTGGCACTACCAGGTAAACCAGATATTGGAAGGTGGTTCTGTTAGAACCCTCAATAATCAATAAGCTTATACGAGAAGGTGTATGAATGTAAATGAGGCAAGAATTGTGTGTCAGGACAGAAGAGCATGTCGCTGTATCCTCTATGCCTACCCCCGCGGGAAAACGGCGTGATGGTAAGTTAAGTAAATAAATCAGTTAGTTATTAGTAAAGTTTTCAAGGAATTTTGAATAAACTTAATACTAAGTCATTGAACAATTTTAAACTTTTGATTCGTGGGAAACCAATCAGAATCTGATGTCTCAAAAAAGGGCTAACATCTAACAAACAGTACTACAGTGTACGAATATTTCGAGGCAATTTTTTCTGGCGCGAACATGATATAATCCGGAGGTTGTTTGCTAGAGGTTAGGTTTATCTGTTCAGCAATCATTATTACTTTTAAATAATTAAAAAAGTTATTAGCAAGATCGTATATTATTATGATATTTAAGTGAAAAACTCAATATATCTATTGCCTTATTATCACAACATGAATATTTAATTCTATAGCAGTACCGGTGCTCGGAATAGTGTGAGCGTGACAGAGCTTTAGGCAGTGTATAGGAGGTAGAGTGAGAGAAGAGATGATAGGAGCGTCAGCTATGGGACAGGGGACCGATTGTATGTACTTAATATTCAGTGAATCTAGAAGTGTGGGAGCAATTCTCGTGGCAGAATAATATTTGTCGCAATTTATTTAAAAAATATAAAACTCATATTAAACACAACGTGTAATAAATATGAGCCAAAAAGATTATTTTTGATTTACATTAGAACAACAGATTATAATATTTTGCAGTCTTTTCCTATGTTTTATTGAGTATTATTAACAACACCGTTCACATACAATCAAAGTTTATTGAAAGTGTATTTTCATTATCTAGTATACAATTAATTATGAGTACGTTGTATAAACAACTTTTGATAAAAATTAGAATAGATTATAAAACTAATTAGTATAAAAGATATGTTAAAATAAAAGACCGAAGGTTTGTTATTTAACGGGTTTTTTAAAAAAACATCACGTCGTTTCCTCACAGGGGTAGGCAGAGAGGATAGAGCACCACACTCTATTAACCTGACACAATTCTCACCTCATCTACATTCATATATCTTCTTATGCAAGCTCGTCGATTATCGTAGTTTCGAACAAGGCCATTTTCGAGAATTCGGTTTTACCTGGTCGTGTCAAATTTTCCGCGGACCTCCTCTATTTCTGGTGCCATCAACACCGGCATTGTATACCTCTCTTACTATTCTTTCCTCATTCATCCGTTCCATATGACCAAACCACCTAAAGGATCTTTTTAAAATCCTATTGACTATGATAAAATCGCTTTACATTCACTCATGTTAAAATGGATTTGCCATGTATATGCCTAAGTGGTCTCATTTCCACTACATTCAGTTTATTGTCGTTCTTTTTCTGCCAGCTGCAGGCCCATTTCCATACATCAGTGTCGGTACCAGGACTCCATTGTGTACCACTAATCTTCCCTCGGTGACTCACTTCAGATAGCATATGTCGCATATCGGAATAAGTGAATTAACTTAAATTAAATAACGCATCTCAATTGAGGCGTTTTGGACATGTCTTGCGATTGCCATAGCAACGATAACCTACACTACATGTACCTTCTCGGCAACTCCGAATGTAGGATGATGGGAGAACCTTGTGGTGAATTTTTTTACGAAAATGGCACTGTAAATGTTATTATTATTACCCCAGACTAAATGGCGATAAACACAAAGACAGACTTTATGAAGAAAGATTGGGTTTCGATTGATCAGAAACTATTGGAGAAGAGAAAGATACGGGGAAGATAAATAACTTTAAAAATGTACATTTTGTTATTGTTTACTCATTACTCCGGTATGGAATAATTGGGTGGGGAGGAGCATACAATGAATACCATAATGAATATAGTAAAAATAATAAAGAAAACTATTATTACAGTAATATATTAAAAAAGATCAACTTTTTCAACAAAGGCACTTTTTTCAAAATTCTCAGTTCCCAATTTACAAAAAAATCTCAATTAATCAATTTCTCAAAGAAAATTACACTGTAACACTTAAAACAAGTACATCATTAAGATTGAATATTAAGATCTCTAAATGTATAACCAAATACTATCAGAAAAATTTCATATACTTAGGGATAAAAAACTTCAATAGCCTCCCTACGCAAATCTAAAAGATAAAGGACATAAAAGAACTAAAAAAAAGTTAAATTAATAATCAGAAACACAAATAGATAATTAATAATAATATAGATTACATTATAACTTCAATAATTACAGTATAACTTCTCACTCTATATAAATTATTACAGTGTAAGTCTCTCTTCAAGCCAAGAGCTAGTCTCTTTTTGGAGAGGAAAGTGATTTAAAAAAATGTGTAATTTTAGTTTTGTAAAATACTCAAGTAATTTATATTTCAAAAAATTGTAAAAATTTCAAAATAATAAAAAAAACCGAATGGAAATACCTTGTTGGATGACGGATGGAGACGTTCTTAGGATAAGAGTATGAAAATAATGGCACTATTACGACAGTCACAACTCTCAAGAAATTAAGAACAATACTTATTGTAGTTACTTTGAAGTTCAATGAATTACTGAACTCGTGGATACGGGGAGGTCCAAAAAAAGTGAGAATATTTCCTAAAATGTGATTACATCAAAATTAATTTAACTATGTCAACAATAGCTTAAGTAGTTTACTAATTTATTTACTTACTCATTTACCTATATTACGTTTTATTTCTACAATTTCTGGTCGCCATCTTTGATTATTAAATTTCCCATTGTTTATATTTGGTTTTTACAAATTGTTGCCTAGAATGACAAAAATCACCGCAGAAGGACCGTATTCTGATCAAAAATTTGCGAATTGAAAACGTTGGGGTGCTAGGAAAATGATCAAAGGGTTTCTAAACATTAGAGCAGGACGGAGCTCCATCTCACACAGCCAGAAATACAATCAACTTTCTTCGTCGTGAGAATATTAATTTCATCGAGCCAGGCAAGTGGCCATTGAACAGCCCAGTTTTAAATCTAGTAGATTATGCAATATGAGGTGTTTAGATGATTTCTGATAAATATTGTGCAAAAAAAATTACATTAAGAAATTATAATTAATTATATTATGTTTTTAAATAATCCATGTGTTACGAGATGTTCTTGCCTTTGATCGCTATTGCATCAGTTAAAGTTAGTGTCCTTTTTCTTTAAAAAATTCGCGAGATGGCAGTACATATTAGCAAAATTAATAATTAATATTAATATTTATTTACAATCTTTCCGAATTGTGCAATAGATGTTACTGATGTCTAATATTTGCAGTTCGAAATGGTTTTACGATTTTAAGTTAATTCAAAACAATAGTCTCCCGCATGGCCTAGCAGATTGGTGATTGCTCATCTGATAGTTTATGTTATTAATAATATCTATTATACAACAGTTTGACAGTCTCGTAGTAGTTTTCGATAGATACCTATACACATGTGTGCAAAATGTGAGGGAGGTGTAGAGGTGTGTGCTCCGTGTCTACAGAATGCGTGAGTGCGCTTGTGTTGGTGTGCGTGATATCCTTCACGAAGGCATAGCACCAGCCGTAGATAGAAAATTATTCCGACAGCACTCGGTCACTCACAAAAAAGTCTATTTTTAGCAATTCTGATTAATCGTTTTGCTTATATATATAATGTCCCGTTTTACTTATGGAAATAATTTACTCGCATTATTATTTTAACGAGTGATTAAATTAATAAATTATAAAATATTTTACGTAACAAAATGTATCTGCTGCAATCCAATAGTAGATGAAGATAAAATAATGTTGACAGGAGTTTTATAAGAAAATGGGCCTTTCAAACCTTATACTTAAGTAACATGTTCGCGCATCTGACACTTGTTTACTCGAGACGATATGAAAAGATGTTGTCCAAGACATTTAATAATGCAGTACTAAAGTAGTTTCATTTTAAAATGCACCGCTTTTATGGTCCAGCTGGCATCGAGTGGCAACACTGCCACACTGCCACACAGGCAGGCGACTTCACTCTCGTGTCGCAGTCTCATCGGATCACTATCTAATTAAATAATAAGTTTTGGAACATAAATATTGGAATTAAAAAGTAAATAACAAGAAACAAATTAAGACGGCAGGAATATATTTTATTCCTTAATAATTATTTCTAATGCATTCGCCACGATTCAGGGCGACTTTCTTACTTACTTGCTTACCATCACGCCGTTTTTCCGCGTCACGACATAATTCTCACCTCATTCACATTCATACATCTTCTCATACAAACTCGCCGATTGTTGAGGCTTCTAACAGGACTTCTCCTTTATCTGGTTTACCTGGTCGTGCCAAGTCTTCCGCGGACGTCCTCCATTTTTGGTGCCATCAACACTTGCGTCGTATATCTTTCTTTCGTCCGTTCCATATGACCAAACTATCTAAGTGATCCTTTCTTAATCTCACTCACTATACTAACATCAGCTTTACATTCTTTCCTTATTTCTTCAATTTTTACTCTGTCATAAATAGATTTGCCACATATACGCGTAAGTGTCCACTGCATTCAGTCTACTTTCGTTCCTCTTCTGCCAGCTCCAGGCCTCACTTCCGTACATCTGTGTCGGTACCATGACTCCATTGTGCACCGCCAGCTTTAAAAGTACATATAATTCCATTCAAAGCGCCGTTCACTTTATTCTCTGTAGTCACCCTCCTTTCGATATCTTTCTCTGTCTTTCCGTCTCTATCGAATATACTTCCCAAATACACAAACTCATTTACTTGTTCCAAACATTCATTACCTCCAAGTATTTAGCACGGTGTGTTGCTTTCCTTCTTCTCGAATACCATCACTTTCGCCTTGTTAACATTCATACTAAGGTCGCTTTCCTTGCATACATCGCACATTCTACTCACTAGACTCTGTAGTTCTTGCTCATTATTCGCCCTTAGTACTGCATCATCGGTGTACAATAAACAGCATACAATCAAATCGCCCATTTTGCTCCTACATTAGTACATTCCAGGCGTCTCTCGATTTAGAGTTTTACCTAATTGGCCAAGTGAACTAGTTTTATGCAACTTTTCAATAATTAACTAATTAACATAAACATTATGTATTGTTAGACCTTGCCCGGTTCAGGAATGTTATATAATTATAATTAGCCTGGCTCTTAGTTAGATGTACGTAAGATACCGTCGCACGCGCGGTCTGGACAGGTTTTATTGAACCCTTTGAATTGAGTACTCTATTCTACGAGTACGAATTAGTTATGTTATAACTTAAAACTTATTGTATTTTTAAGGATTGAGAAAGGTTCTCTTACGTGGTAGTGTTGGTACTGCTATGCACCGATATTGTGACGTCGATTGGTTTCTGTGATTTAACGATGATTGGTACCTAAGTAAGTTTAACTGCTGCAGATTTACTTTCTAAATTAAATTAAATTTGTATTAAAAATATCAAAGACCTGTGTTCTGAATAATTACAACTTCACAATAAAAATGTATTCTCCTTGATGTTGTATCGACGTGTCCAATATTTAATAAATTTTTTTATTAATTCTGGTGTCTCCTATCGGATTACTAAAAAATTTAAGATTCCGTAAAAATAAAGAAGATGGCTTTTAAATAATGGAACAATAGATGTAATCATTTGAAAAGTATAACATGTAGGTTCGAAAATTTGTCGTCAAAGCACTGTATTGATATAGCATAATCGGATCGGAAGAGATCCAGGTTCGAATCCCGATAGCAACAATATTTTCCGATAAAATTGATTTTCTATTTATACCTTTCTAATTAATACATTTAATTTGTGTTAATAATTGTTACACTCGAACAATATCACAGTAGCAATAACGGTTTAAATAACGATTTAAAAATCACTATTATCTAGAATGAATAAGTAGTACGGAAAGAATATGACGCGAGTATTGATAGCGCCGGAAATACCTGGCGTGACCAGATTAACATGTTGGAAGATGGTCGTATTACAAGACTTCAAACAATCAGCACAAGAAGATGAGCGCGGTGTGCAGGACGGGAGAGTGTGGCGTTGTGTCCCACCTCAATTACTAAAAATCTGTAATTACGAAGTTGTAAACATACCTAGGATGCTGACACGGTCTGCCGGATGCCGGATTTGCTATGGACAAATTAAAAAAGATCTGGCAAGACCGAAGCCCAACTAGGAATACTAAAATGGGTTCCTTACCATCCCGAAACGTGGATTCTGAGCTGGCGGGAATGCAAGATGATAAATGCTTTGAAAGTGTAGTCCTGGTGACGCACGCTCCGCGTACCGTAGATGAATTAACATCGAGCAACATCTACCTCAACTATATGGCTCCGAGTCACTAGGCGTAGAAAAATTGATGATCCAAGGAATCTCCCAAGGAAAGGACGATCTCCCCTGGTTAGAACATCTAACAACAGTAGACCCCGATCCTGGACTGTTCAAGGAATGCTGTAATGTACTTACATCCTGTGCCAACATTTGTATCCTCTTTTAGTTTATCAACATTAACTTTTATGTATCAAGAAACGATATATGGAATGTTACGAGCTGGAACCGTTATTTTTGATACTTCTGTTCTGTACTTCTTCATATTTTGTCATATGTTTATCTTTTGAAATGTACATACTTAAATTACTGTTAATTCATGTTCCCTGTAAACGGACAGCTAACAGTTGATTTGTGCGCAGTTTGGTTTGCCATTTTACTATGAATAGACTTACGCCAGAACAACGCTTGCAAATTGTGCAATTTCATTTCAAAAATCGTGGTTCAGTTCGCGAAACTTACCGTGCACTACGTCCATTTTACGGTCGACGTAATCGTTCATCCGAGCGAAGTAATTCGAATAACCATAGATCGTTTTCGCATCACGCATACTCTAATTGATAATACTCATCCGCAGAGACTATGTACAGTGCGCTCCGAAAAAGCTGTTGCTGCAGTGGAGCGTAGTATCGAGGAGGATCTGAATGAGTCGATTCGCCATCGTGCACAGCAATCGGAGCTGTGTTCACCCACTTTATGGAAGATCTTGAGAAAAGATCTTGGTTTACGAGCTTACAAGATCTAGCTCGTACAAGAATTGAAGCCGCTTGACCATTGTGTGCGTTCAACACAAAATTTTGTTCAGCGATGAGGCTCATTTATGATTGAATGGCCGCATTTGGAGTGAAGAAAATCAACAAATCATTATTGAGACGCCGTTATATCGAAAAGTCACTGTGTGGTGTACTTTGCGGGCTGGTGGAATCATCGGTCCATATTTCCGGCCAGAACGTCCCAATCAACGGAGAGCGCTTTAGATCCACGCTTACTGATTTTTTCGTTTCCCAATTGAATGGCATCGATGTGGGAGAGCTGTGGTTTCAACAAGACGGCGCAACATGCCACACAGCGAGCGCCGCAGTCAATTTATTGAAGGAAATATTTGATGAGCGAATAATTTCGCGTAATGGACCAGTGAATTGGCCTCCACGATCGTGTGATTTAACACCTTTGGATTATTTCCTGCGGGGACATGTGAAGTCGCTAGTCTACGCCGACAAACCGGAGACGAAAGACGACTTGGAAGCCAACATTCGTCACGTTATTGCCGACTTCCAGATTGCGCTTTATTCGAGCCAACCGCTGCGCCCATATGCGAGAAATCATATTTCAACACTAATGGCATAAAATTATCTTTCCAATAAAGTCAATAGCGTGGCCATTACTACGGTTTTTATGTGTTTTATTTCACTCAGCCTTTACTGTGATGTAATGATTTCCGGAGGACGTTTGTCTCTGGAGTCTTGCCTATAAGCGACAGTGAGACCCTCAGTAGTCAGATCAGATTTGAAGCTTGTTTCGATACATCTTACGTCGGTCTTCAATAAAACAAAGTTAGCAGCAGGAGCATAAGAATGAGCAGAATTGGTGGCGACAGGTCAGCTGCGGGTCAGTGATCGCGACTGCTCTCACTGAGTGTAAAACGAACACGAGGAAGAAGTTATGTTGCCTTCTGAAATTGTATTGTTTTATGACTGGGTCCATCACCTTCCTGCCCACAAATAATATGCTGCTTTTTCTTTCTGATATTTTTCAACATATTTTTTGTCGAATTATTTTCACACAATTCTGAGAAAGAAACCCTTTAACATTTATTTTCTGCTTGTTTACGTGCGGGACATCAATTCTAATATTTTTATTAGGTCTAATACTTATATTCCGCCGCTATTTGCCGGCCCTTCGAAGTTGTCGCCCTCGGGCACCGCCTTACTTCCTAACGTCCTTACGTCCGCGGGATGTCCCTGTGTCTTGTTCAGTAAATCTTGCAAAGTAAAACTTACATTAAATTGTATTGAATAAAATAAACATCACTTTGTATAAAATCACCAAATTTATTATATGTCAACCGGTTTCGCATATCTCAAGCTTCATCATGATGTATTCATAACTGACCATAAATACAAAAAGAGTGCATTTATATATACATAAAGAGGTATATAGAATATAAAATTACATATGGAAGAGAGAGACAGAATATATATACAGTTGAATAAAACATCAAGGGAGACAATATAAAATGATATGTGAAAGAGAGAGACAGAATACATATACAAATATCAAATGGAATCATCATACACAACTCATTACAAATAAGATAAAAATAAAACAATATATTTTTTTAGAAATATTAGAAATTTCCTTAATATAAAACTTCTTAAAATGGCATACTACGATATCTGTCAATCAATCATAGAGCATGGTATAATTGCTTGGGGTGGAGCGACTATGTCTGCAATTAATCCAATAATAGTAACTCAAAAAATTATATTAAAAGTTATCCTCAAATCCCTAATCACAACGAGCATTGACGAAATTTTTGATAAATTCAAAGTCTTTGATATTAGACAAATAAATATACGCTAATACTATTCTCAAATACATATACAAATACAAACAAACACATTTTAAAACAACCCAAAACATAATTTCCACACGGACAAATACAAATAACCTACAAACCCAAAGAGCACATACTACATTTGGTCAAAGGAACTACAAATATTTTGGACGTAAACTGTTTAATAGTATGCTAAAAGACTTAAATCAATTGAATTGTCACAAGAACATGAAACTTTATATTAAAACTTGGATTCGTAATATGGGTAGAGCCAGTATTGGTGCACTCACCCAAACATATTGATTCATACCTATATTAATTATTGCTACAAAGTGATCCAAAAATTAAGTCCATTTTAAAATTGTTCTTCTACCTTTTATATGGTAATAAATGTAATTCTATCTACTTGTAATTTTAATTAACTGAACAATTGCTTGTAAACTATGCCGTCTCGACACAGAATTACTCTAGTGAGACGGGCACAGTTGAAACAAATTTTTTATATATATTATATAGTTACTAATAAATAAATAAATAAATAAACAGATAGACGGAACGTTGAGGGAGGGGAAAATACAGTGTTGATGGATATTAAATTAGGTACGTTTTCTTTAAAATCAATTTAATATCCATCAACACTCACACATATTTTCCCCTGTCTTAATGTTCCGTCTCTCTGTATATATATTCTGTCTCTCTCTTTCACATGAAATTTTATATTCTATCTCCCTCTTTATGTAAATATAAGTGCACTCTTATTGTATTTATGATCGGTTTTAAATACGTCCTAATTAAGCTTGAGATAAGCGAAACCAGTTGACGTATAATAAATTTCGCGGTAATAAAAGTGACTGTTATTTTATTTAATATAATATGTCAAACCATAAACTAAAAATGATTACTTTCTACGAAAATATTATATTAAATTGAGTGCGAAATGTATGATTTTGATCATGGGAAATGTGGGAGTGTAGTGGGAACGTGTTGTGAAATGGAATGGCGGTATCTGCACTGCACTATGGACCCGGCACCCGGCACCCGGCACCCGGCACCCGGCAGCCGCCCGTGGGAGTGCACCAATTCGCCCGAGCAACAAAGCCTTACTCTTTTTAACATAAATTCTTTTCATACGCTTTTTATACCACCGAGCCGCTCGCATAAGACACCGCGGCTGTAGCAGGTCTAGCGCACCTGGCCGGCAGATGTGTCGCGTGTGTTTGATGTGCAAGTCCTGCGGAACAGCTGTGACGTGGGAGGACACGCTCGCTCGACGACGTGGAGCGCCGCGTTACCGGGCCAGAGTAAAATAGTGCGCAGTTTTTATTATTTATTATTATCCTCGGAGGTTGAATCACTTTTGGTTGTTTCAATTTCTTCAGACTGATGCAGTCCGCCTAAATTGGACCTGAGCCAAACCGATATCACCACCGCCGATGACCGCTATTTTCATATTTCGTTCCTGGTTTGTAAAAGTTTCAAAATTAGTCATTTATTGTGCTAATATCATCTCCGCCAAGGAAGAAGTACGAAGGATGGCTTCAAAAATATTAGAAGATGATCTTGTTAGAAGCCTCAAATATCGAGATTCGCAATTTGGGTGAGGAAGAGAGTTTTCTCTGGCTCGTCTTATAGAATGATGCTAAGAAAGCAACGTTAATTATGATAAAGAGTGGAAAAATGACACTGTCATAATAATTAAAGTATAACATGAACGTCATTGTAAATCATGCAAACCAGGGGCTGGCTGTCTCCAATTCAATGTCATATTTAGGTTTAATAATTGATGAAAAATTTTGCTGGAAACCGCATATTATATGTATATGAAACTAAGATCCGTGTTAAGGTTACTCACTGTACTTTGTAATGATCGACTCGGTTATCAGTTATGGAGTGAGTAGTTATGGACTGATGTACACAACATATATTAATAAAATGAAACAGTTAAAATTAAGATTTTTAAAACTTATAGTAGATAACGAATTGTTTGAATAAATATGATTATAGTCAATTATTTACAATATGCAAAATCTTCCCAGTTGACAAAAAGTAACATATGCTATCATATTCCAAGAGTTGATAAATAATGTAAATATAAATACTGATCCTCACCGTAGCCATTCAACCAGATCGTCGGGTCGAACCGCGAGAGTACCGATGGCGAACAATGTGTACACTGTACGGCGAGAGAACGAGAGAATGTGTTGTGCTAAGAATAATTAACAAAATTAATAAATACGAAGTAAAAGAACATATTCTACTCTAATTTTTATTTCCTTGTTATATTCAGGAATCCGCCCAGAACTGTGGACTGTGTCTGTTACACCCTGTAAAAATTATATATCTTTTTGAAAGATTGATTTTTTTTAATAAATATGTATGTATTTATTATGTATATTTTATTCTTTATATATTTTTAAGTAATTCATCTAACATCTCATTATCAAATTTTTTTCCCCTCGTTATATTTTATATATAAAAAAATATTTAATTATGTAAAAGGCAATTCTTGCCGTAAAACTGGCATGCATTTTGGCAAAAAATAAAATTATCGGATCGTCGGTACTGTTCCATGTGAATTCATCATATACTAATTTTTATGCACCCACATAGATTTCACAAGCTCGGGAACGATTACGGTTTCGTAGATATATTCCGATATTCAATGTTTAAATATAAGAGTGATGTTTTGAAGCTGTTCTGAGTCAAAGATACAAATGATTTAAATACTCAGCCATTCTGTGTCAAACCTAAATTTCTATTGTCTTTTCTGTCTTGAATATTTATTTTTATAGTCTGTTTTGCTTATTTTTTAATTTCTATTCTATTTTTATACATACATTCCACGCTACCGTGTAGCTGCTCGTGTGATTTTTTTTAAAATTTATACCAAACCTATTTTGTAAAAGCCCATAAGGGCTTTAATAAATAAATAAATGTATGTAATAAAGAAAAAATAAAAAAAACAATTAGACAAATTTAAATACAATGATTGGAATTCTAAACTTCTGGGAAGATCATATTATTATAGAGTAGGTATGTAGAGAGTATAGTGAGAATGACCCAAGAAAAGCCGACAATCTAAAAAAAACAAAGCATTCTAAAAAATTGTCTTTGATTAAAATAGAATGAAAAATAATTTGGGATTAGCGCTCATTTCAATTCCGCGCGCACATTTCGATGGAAACAAATGATTGTTTTTTTATGTGCAGTAGTTAATTGCATACTTACCATCACGCTGTATGTCACCTAAATAGAAAATAAAACTTCCACACTCTTCATACCGCTCTCGCCTTGTTCACCTTCGTGCGTCTTCTCACACGCGCTCGACGATCGGTGTATCTAATAGGCCATCCCTTAATATGCGGCGCACCTGACTGGCTGATCGTACCGGGATGTCTTCCATTCCTGCCGCTTCAACACTCGCGTCATATTTTCTTTAGCATTCTTTCCTAACTCATTCATTGGTGATGCACGCATGGGAAATAAGTCATATTCATATTTTAAATATTTATCCAACAATGCTATGTGTATGTTCTAACTAACTATGTTACTTACCATCACGCCGTTTTCCCTCGGGGGTAGGCAGACAGCAACGGCGAAACTACAAAAATTGTACCCCAATGCAAAATGGGAGAAGGGCCCCTAAATAAGTATTAAATATAAATAGTAGTAGTTGGTCCATTAAACAGTAAGAAAAAAATAAGTTACTTGTCTTATATAGTATTGACGTTTTCATAACAAACATAAATATTGTTAGGTATTAACCCACTGCAACACTAACACTAATACAATACTTGCATTGCTTCAGAGCGATTTTCACATTACAAGGACGGTTTGGTCTCGAAGCCGACACGTTGCGGTACTACTATGCGACAGTAATGTTAGCGGCACTACTATTCGACAGTAATGTTAGCGGTACTTCTATGCGACAGTAATGTTAGCGGTGCTGCTATGCGACAGTAATGTTTTCAAGTGTTTTCGTAATACACGTGAAAAACAATTTTTTTATTTTTTACTTATTATCTTAGTTTTATTAACCACAATTGAGTTTAAAAAACATCTACCGGTTTCGGAAAACACTTTTTCTTCTTCAGGATGTCATAACTAACTAAAAATATAGTATTGTTTCTTCACCAGAATCTATTTTTAAATTTTTTAAAAAACAACAATTATTTAAAAAAATAAATTTAGTACCTAACTCAAATTACTGCTCAATACAAATTTAGTCGAATAATTTTTAGGAAAAAATTTTAGAATAGGACTCGTAGTTAAATTTAGTTGGCTGTTTAGAATTTCCTGATTACTTTTACATGCTTTATTTATCTCCAACGATTCCAAATTATTTAATTTGTGACCTATACCGTTTATATGCAAAATTGACAATCCCAATTTTTTATCAAAACCATGACTATTTTCTATCAAATGATTAGAAAATTCCGAAAACCCACTATTGTTCCAACATCTCAAATGCTCCTTTACTCTTATATTAAAATTTCTACCCGTTTTACCAACATAAATTGCAGCACAATCTTTGCAACTAAGTTTATAGACGCCAGAATTGTTAAATTTATCATCTTTGTCTTTAGAATTTATGAGTAAATTTCCTATACTATTATTTGTGTAAAATGCTGGTCTAATGTCTCGTGGTAGGTGTTTAGATATTTGTTTCGAAAAGTTATTTATGTATAAAATCCTACGCCAATTATCATTATTATCATTATGTTTTATCTGTGATTTATATAAAAACTGATTATTATATTCTTTTAATTTATTTTTTAAAATAGTGTCTATCAAACATGTATTATACCCATTATTAACTGCTATTTTTTAAATTGTATTCAATTCAATATTGAAATTGGATGTTGACATAGGAATATTGACTAAACGATGTATCATGGAGTGGAACCCTGAATGTTTATGTGATAATGGATGATTAGATTCATTGTGTATGATCTGTAAAAGTTGGTTTTCTAAAAATTTTGAACTCAATTTTATTATTATTTTTAATCAATGTTAGATCCAAAAAATTTAGGGTAGAATTATTTTCCATTTCTAATGTAAATTGTATTTTATATAAATCACAGATAAAACATAATGATAATAATGATAATTGGCGTAGGATTTTATAGTGTCATTTTAGGATACATATTGTTATTTAACTTTAGTAACAAAACATGGAGAAAAATGTTTTTATTTTTTTGTCTACTGAAAAATTACTTTTTGAGTTGTCTTAGTTTTGATGTAGGTTTGCGATATACGGCTGCGTGATCTCATTTCTATCGCATTGTTCTATGAAAAGTTTATTTATTAGCCCTCGGGACGAGAGAAAACTCTCCGGTCACCGAGGGAGCGTTTTGACGACAGATTTGACATTCTTATTTTGTAATCTATTTTTAGGTAAGCTTTTCCGTTAGGCTCAGCTTTGTTTGTAGGAAATACGAAAAAAATATTGTGTACACTTTTTTTCATGACCATCATTGATCGTGTTTCAAAATAATGATTATCATTTCCTGTTGGAGTTTCGCACTCGACTTGACTCCGTTCTCCGTTAGTAGGTACTGTAGAAAAAAACATAATGCATTCCTCTGACCAAACTACATTCTGCCACAAAAAACATTCGTCCGTATTACGATCCGCGGCACTTCTCGGAAGGACCTGACCGCAGAGCGTATATTCTGTCCGAAGACCTCCTCACACGCAGAATCAGGATACAGGACCATCTCCAATGATGTATCACTGCAGAGACCTGTAACAAATTACGAGAGCGCGCTGTAATATCGACCGCACGCGGAAACCGAGTAGCAGTCGCATTTATTTTATTTTGAATTATTTTTCACAGACAACCGATATAGCTAATACGGTTAGTAGAACAAAAAAATGAGAAGCGTACTCCGTATTGCCAGTAAAAAAATACAAGTAACAACGAATGTACAACAACAACGGTCCATGTAAACTGTCGTCGGACGGCTCGTACGCTAGAACGGCATTAGCCCTTTGGAAATGAAACGCAGTGGACGAATATCTCTTATTGGGTACATATTTGTTTACGTTAATTGGGTAAGTTGAGTCGTATTGTGATAAAGTACATACAGTTTTTATGATAAATTATTTTGAACACTGAATAATAGGTTTTACGAAAACACTCCACGGCCTCGCGGAGGCCACCTACTCGTAGTTCCTAGGGACAAGCAATCGATGATTGCTTTCTGCGTTCTTTATTATGAAAACGCTCTTAAGTGTATCTATCGGTGTCTAGCCGATACCTCACTCGATGCAATCACAACTATGGCTGTACTTCAACTTACTTTTTTATAATTAATTATATATGAGGATATGTACGTGAAAATCATTGAGAGATGTTCAAACAATGTTCCACTGGTGACTGTAGAAGGATTTGTGCAGCTTGCTAATAAATTTCTTTCTAAAGTATGAGATTTTACGAATTTCATTCAACGAAATGCGACTGGTGAAATATATTTTTGTAAAATTTCTCAGAACCCGCTCCATATGCCGCTAGATTACGCCCCTGTCGGTGCAAAACAGAACCAAACTCGACTCTGTTTCGAAAACTGATGAGATATAAAACAATTTTAGTACAGTACCTCAAATGGTTGAAGAACAAAAATTAGAAACCCCTACATTTTAAGTGCTCATTCAGCGACATCGTCAATTTCTAAGTCCAATAACAGATTATTTTAAACGTGAACATCTCAGTAATTATTAGAAGTAAATGTTCGAGTAGAAACTACGAATAACAAAAACAAATTCACGTTTTTCTTGATAATATACGTAAACACTCGTACATGCCAAACATGAGACATTGTTAAATGACACAAATTTAAATTTATAACACTTGCGGTTGTCGCTTGTTAATTTTTTAAAAGTTAATCAACGCAATTATTTAGTAAAGCAAACTATGAAAGGCTGTTCTCTTGTTTTAAATCGATTCGGTTTCATGATAAGATCGCAAGCAAAATTCCCTATAATTTTGTTATTATCTGCGCAGACCATTGCCCCACCTCGCAATTTTAGAAAACACCTTTTCTAGTTTTTTGACAAATAAAACAAATTAGACGAATCACTTAAAAAGATACACAGTAAATAAATAAAAATATCAAAATAGAAAATAAGAGATGTCTCATTAAATAGAAGGAACATATAGATACGACAATTCGATGTGAAAGTAATCGGTTAACACTGTGCAATAGGTAACTCATTCTTCTGGCAAAATAATATTCCAGGTTCGAGTCTCAGTGATAACGATATATGTAGGTATGTACTGAATTATTATTTGTATCTGCCTAGATGGTTAAACTAATTTGGTAAATTATAAACGAATTAATTAAAGTGCGAAAATAACAATTTTTTAACATAATCTTTTTTCTAATATTTTTGACGTTAAATTTTTCTGTCTCGTATCATGGTGCATTAAAATTATACAAATTAAATGTTTTAATTAGAAAGATCAATTTAACGAAAAAATATTTTTATATGTAGGTATGTATGATGAATTTTTCTAATGAATACGGTTAATTTGTATCTGAATACGATGACCTTTAAGCAGAAAATATATTTCAACGTTACGGTATGTATTTATAAATCCTCACTAAGAAAATATCGACAGAATTTATACGAAAATGGATGCAAATCAACATGAGCACGAACATCATACAAAAGGAAAAGACAGACAGGTTGCCATTCAGGGAGAAGGCTAAATCTCAGAAATCGATGATGTGTAGTGCGATGAAGATGAAAAGAATTAATGAAATGCTAGAAAACATAACAAAGGAGGAGAAACTACATAGATTCAAAGTGAAACTAAGCAAATATACGTTCTAGTAAAGATTTTTTTTGTTTATATTAGAGCATATATAAAAATACTTAAGTATGCACTGGACTATAGTAAGAATAAATAAATAAATTAATATACATACGTGTGATGAACACATAATTGACCCGTACATTTCATTCTGTGATGTCCCGACATTCTACGATGTTAAGAGGATGCGAAATATTTCTTAAGGAAATAACATTTCATACAAATTTTTTGAAATTCTTAATTATTTTTTTCTCATCCATGGTACCTTTACCTACTATATTTTTTGAATGTATTCAAACGGTTATTTGAGAGACAATATTTTGCGGTAGTTTTAGGTCCCCGCTGTACACCTGTCAGTTGGCTGCTCTCTTACCTTTAACCTCCTTTCGTGCGCCGCGTCCCCCTTCGCGGGCCGTACCGCGCACTCTGGGTAGGCAGGTGGGCCGGACCTGCCTCCCCAGAGTGCGCGGCCGCCTGCAGCTTTTCGGAAGCTGCGTCCCGAGACCCAGCAGCATGTGGTAATCGCAACCGTCATCCGAGTTCAGGCCCGGCCCGAGTAGTCCGGGCGTTTCGGATAATGAAGAACTGATAGAAATTTGAGTATTTTTCTGTACTTAACCTTCTTTTCATGACACAACTAGGTAAACTATTTTTATTTTTTTGTTGTCGTAAAACAATCCAAACTCGTAATATTAATACGATATCCAACTAGTCAACTTATCGTTTCTCCGTGGGAATTGGAAGAAACATCTGTAGATGAACATCTCAATAAATCTCAAAGTCGTTTTAGTATTGCCGTGAGTGTCTTTCTCGGTCGCAAATTTAAACCTCAGAAGCTCCTCTTTTGTAATTCTCTCCGCCATACTCTCGTGTACCAATTGTTTTAACATTCTATTCGTACTTCATTTATTTTCATAGACATCAACACAGATTACTGTATTTACTCGGTCATTGTAGGCGTTTTCTGAGCGTCCTCTGTCCAGTTGTATCCAACTGTCACGTAGAAATACGATCGCTAAAGAGAATATGTGAGAAGATCATGAATAATCGAGCAATGAACGGAGAAGTATAGAAGTAATGTAAGGCTGTGGTATGTCTAGTCGAGATTATAGAGAAAAAGGAGATTCATCATCATCCATCATTCGCATCATCCACGCCATAACTGAGGGTCGCGGTCTCCATGAACACCCGATCTCTTGTCTTTTCCTCCTCCACTTTTCTCGGCATCCTGCAGATTTAGGGCTGTCACCGGAGAATTGTCTGTTGCGTTTTCCATTTGGTCGATCTAACGGGCGGGGGATCATCCTCTTCCTGGTGGCCCTCTTCTCTTCTCAAAAAAATTGAAAGACTTGTCTCAGCCAAATGGTTGAGTCTATTCTTGATCTTCAGTTCCTGCAGAACAGAGACATTGGTAGGTTTCGCCATTCATGGTATGCGCAACATGTGTCTCCAGCACCACGTCTCAAACGCATCAATCCGTCTCTTCTCCTTTGCCTTCAGGGTCCATGATTCCACACCATATAAAAATATAAAATGCACCAGAGACTGTACAAGCCTGACCATCGTCGTTCTGAGGATAATAAAGAAAGAAGCAACGTAAATGAACATCTCCATCTACGGCTTTTGGATGAATCAGTTGAACACTTGCATTTAAAATAAAAATGTATACATATACACAAAAATAGGAAATTACTTTAAGGTCGTTGGTAAAATTTACGTCGACTTTAGTTCGGGCATACGAGCGATTGACTAATGAAAACAGTCTGAGACCTACACGCGCCTTATGACGGAATACGAGTTTGTATATTCTATGTTGATAGTGACTGTTTACGCGCCTTGTTATTTCGATTAGCACCACTGGGTTTTCTGGTTTATAATAATGTACGTGTGTGTGTGTGTGTGTGTGAGTACAGCCGCCCTTTTTACTGAAGACAGCTAAGAAGACAGTAACCGACAGGCGTTATTTAATGACTTATTTAATTACTAATGCTTCGACCAGTCCGGAGGTCCAAGTAAGCCACCAGTGCGCGCTTCGGTCGGGCGAGATCTAAAGAAGACAACTCAGCTAAAAGACCAACATCGGACCAGAAAGACAGCAAAAATAAAAATATGTGTTTATTGTTAATCGGAAACCTGGGAACCAGCTATCGAAGGCATTTACAAAGACCATAGAAGAGCTAGCCGACGTCGTTATATTTTATGTCTCTGTTACTATGGAGCTAAAATTATGTTTTTAAATAGTTAGTGTCAGTTGAAAATCGTTTTTTGCGTGTAAGACTCCTTTATGTTTTGCTCATGGCTTCTCTTTAAAAATGGCCATCTTTCATCAACAGACAGATTGATCTACATTGCAGAAACTATAATGAAGAAAAAAGACAATCATAAATATTGAACACTAGCTCTGGAATTTGGACTATTTACCATATTTCGTAAAAAATTACGATAAGCGACAAAAATGCATTGAAAAATATTTGTAATAATTTAAAGTTTATATTGTTTATGATTGAGTTTCAATTTTTTGTATCAAATTATGGATTAATATTTTTTATGTGAGTAATATAATTTTTTAAGATTTTTAAATATATCACATTTCTGTTGAATAATTACCGAAGACCACTGTTTTGGACTCGCAACATCAAATATACGTTCTCTGAATGTCGCCTTCTGGCAATGAATAACAAATTTAGATCCATAAGTTTACCTAATAATTTTCATTTTAAATATTGAATTACTACGTAAATGGTGCTGAATAAACTATCCTGTGTTATTATTAGTATTATTATAATTAAGCAACCGGTCCTGATGAAAGAACGTAAATTTATAATGCAAATAAAAAAGTAATAGCTAGATAGTAAGGTTAGTGTGCAGTTTTGGCACTCCCTTTTTATTGGCGCGCTGGGCACCTGCTAATGTGCGCTGTGTAGAGCGGAGTTCCTCTCTGGACAGAGTCGCAGATTTAACAAGACGCGTCAGTTGTACCACCAATGGAGAAAGCAGAAATAACGGGTGACGTAGTTGACGATTATATTATATTATCAAAACCAATAAAAATGTTTGAATTCCAATTTGAATAAAAATAATTATTTAACGAAGCAAAAGGCAATCCGCTGTTGCCGGTTACTGTTACTAGGCTCTGCGGGCGGCTGCGTTGTGGCCACTATGATTGCTTTGGAATTGTAATCAGAATAAATAAATAAATAATAATAATAAAGAATTATAGGTGCACAGTAATACAAATATAATGCCAGCCTTCCTGAACTATGTCCGTGCATAGAGTAGGGAATTTGGAAAGATTCACTGTGGTGGTTTGAGCATATATACCATTGAGCATATATTGGAGAATGGATAATGGCGCTTCAACAATCGAAGATGACAGTGAAAGAGGAGTATGCAAGGATGGAAGAGTGTGGCGTTATATACTGGAAAGGATATACACAGGCAGGGATACTGGCAGTGCATACACTGCAGGATTCGGCGAGCTGGTAAGCGAATAAGAAAGTAAAACGAACGTTTTTATTGTTATATATGTTATGTATCATATAATCAAGTTAAATAATATATTATTGAAAGGTGATGTTTGATCCTTTGATTGTTTTAAGTTTATTGAAGAAATTAACTTAATTATATAAATAAAATGTCTCGACATTTCTTACAATCATAAATGCCGGAAGGATTTGGTACTCACCACGATCTGGAAGATATGGACTGTAATATTTTTTCTCACTGTTTCCGTCAAGGGTTACATATAGGGTACAGAGTATAGATGCGAAGTCTCGAGATTGTAAAACAGTATTAACTGTTCCGTAAACGTTGTAATCGTACTGGTCCAAGGTTGACGATCGACTGGTCAGCGGCGCGGCCCGGTGGGGAAGGGAAGGGAAGGGGGGGGAACAGTGCATTATTTTCGTTCAATAATTAATATATTTGTACTACCCCCGTAGTTTTATTAGGTAAAGTAATGTTGACAGAAGAACGTCTCTTCATTAGTCATTTAGTTAACTAACTTGTTATCTTAGCTGGCCATTTTATTCGCTGACCCGCCCGGGCGACCCCTGCTTATCTGCCGGTCGCGGGACATGGACCGCAGCTCTTATCTCGGTGGATACGTACACGTCAACACCATTATATTATTGTTGTTTCATGTGTCATTGCTCGACTCCACTCCTCCGACAACATGCCCGCCTTCTTCTTACTCTACATATGTGCGTCCTACTCTTCAGAGAGCAGTGATAGCCGTACTCAGTTTCTCGTCACGTCGCGCGTCGGAACGTCGGTTATCACGACTGAATAGTTGCCGATTTGAATTGTTTTGGTAACATTATTGTCTTCATTTATCCGATTCGGAATATCTTCGTTTCTTGTTCTGTCCAACCAGCTAATCTTGAGCATTCGTCTGTAGATCCACACCTCGGATACTTCGCCAGGCGTCCGCGCTCTCTCTCCGTAGAACAAACAGAACATCGTACTATTCACATTCGAAGCTTAAGCTCACGGCTGCGGAGTACTTTTACACGCGCAGAAATGTCACTCGGGCTTGGTCAATGCGACGTCTCACTTCAGTGAAAGGATCCCATCTTTATTCTGCTTCCTGAGTACATCATTTTTTTGATCTTTCTCAACTAGTTACAGCTATTAAAAATCTAACTTTATATGATTTATAACTTGATTCAGCGGTCATTGTAATATATATGTATAGATGTCTCGCAATGCTTGCAGGCTGTGGGTTCTGCATCGTATAGCGCTAGTTGTTTAATATCTTACTTACTTACCATTACTCCGTTACCCCACGCGAGTTGGCAGAGAGGATAGAGCGCCACACTCTTCTGACCTGATACACGATTCTCGCCTCAACCACATTCATATATCTTCTCATACAAGCACTGATTATTGTGGCTTCTAACAGGGCCATCTTGCAGTATCTGGTTTACCTGGTCGTGCCAAGTCTTCCACGGACGTCCTCTATTTTTGGTGCCATCAACACTTGCGTCATGTACCTTTCTTACTAATCTCTTCAAACCGCCTGAGTTAATTTTTCTTAATCTTACTTATTACACTAAGATCAGCTATACATTATTTTCTTATTTCTTCATTCTTGACAATACTAAGAAAGGAGGAGAAACTACATTGATTCAAAATGAAAATAAGCAAATAGAAAAATATGTTGTAGTAAAAAGGAATGATTTTGATCTTGTTTACATTAGAGCATATATAAAAATACGTATGTACGCACTCTATTGAGAATAAATAAATTAAAAATAAGTGGATCTGCTACATATACACTTAAATGATCTTATTTCCACTACACTCAGTTTACTTTCGATCATATTCTATCAGCTCCAGACCTCACTTCCATACGTCAGTGTCGGTACCATGACTTCAATGCATACCGCTAGTCTTGCCTCGGTTATTACCATTATTATATTAGCTATAATTCCATTTAATATGCCGTTCACTTTATTCCCTGCAGTCACCCTCCTTTCGATATCTTTCTCAGTTTTTCTGTTTCTGTCATACATACTTCCCTAATACGCACACTTATCTATTTGTTCCAAACATTCTTCACCTACAAGTATTATGCAAGTGTCTCGCTTTCCTCCTTCTCGAATACCATCATTTTCGACTTGTTAACATTCATAAAAAGGTCGTTTTTCGTACATACATCGTGCATTCTGCTTACTAGACTGTAATTCTTGTTGATTATTCGCCATTAATACTGTATCAACTCGCCCATTTTCACTCCTACATTAATGTATTCCAGTTCTTTCACACAATTATCCATATACAAGTTGAAGCCATGGAGACATTACACAACCCCGCTCGACACCCTTTCTAATGTTAAACCTTGGTGTGAATGATCCATTGACCCTTTTTCATATAATTAATTAATTTAATATCTTTCCATTTATAATTAGCCCTTGTTTGGCTTCTTATAAAGTTTTTTAGAAAAATACGCCGTTTCATTGCAGGGATAGGGAGAGAGGATAGAATGTTACACTTTTCTATCCTGTCACCACTCCTTTTCGTATCTTAATCGCTAATCTCTTCATGCACACTTTTTGACTGTTGAAGCTTAACAGTGCCATCCTCCAATATTTGGTTTATTTGATCATTCCAGGTCCTCCACAGACGCCCTCTGCTCCTGTTGTCTTCAACTTACGCCTCAAATATTGACTTTACCATGGTCTTCCCGCTCATCCGTTCCACCGTTTCTCAGTTTCAGATGGTGCACGACACATGGTCAAGATCTATTTTGATTTCAAAGACTATTCTATAAATTCCATGACTCAAGTTGAGTACCTACCCTACTGGGGTTACATCAAAAATACCCAAACAAAAATAGGACCCCGCGCAGCATGGGTTCTTTATTCCCGACCTGTTCCACCCCACGCCCCGCGCCCTGCTCCCCATACGAGTAATGTGCCCCTGTGTGACAGGCTGTTTCTAAAGTACCTGTTCAATGCCACTAGCGTTGGGATTAAACGTAGATAAGTGAAAAGATGCATTATATATCAAAGAATCACCGTAGGTTACGATTTTGGTGAGTTTATAAAATTTACAAGTATCTTAAATTAATTATAATAACAATGCTTCTATAATGGATGGAGAGGAGAATATAAAACTTCAATATCACAATTAGAAATCACTCAAAAAAAATGATGATTAAAAAAATTCTAAAAAAAAATTACCCAAGTATTTAATTCTTCACAGATTTCAAAGTACCAAAAATAATAGACATATACGAAAAAACCGATAATCCAATTTTTAAAAATTAATAATAAATTAAATAAATATTAGAAGCGAATTATGATCTAGAAACCAAATTGATATTCCAAAACTTAAATGTACCGCAACCCAAAATCATTATTTATCTAGGCATCAAATTTTTTAAAAATCTCCCCATAACAACTAACAGACACATAAATTATGCACTCTCGTATATACTCTCATAGAGAAGAAATAAATGTTGAAAGAAATATATTGTGGGAATAAAGACCGGCGTTCTAGCCTCTCACAGAAACACATACCCACCTTAGTTTGTCACATTCTGCCTTCATCCTAAATTGGGAAAAATTTATAATTAATACCTGGAGGTGATAAATAAAAAGTTGTTATTCGTTATAAAAATGGCATCTGATCATAAAAGAAAGATGAAAAAGGAAATTAAACACATAAACAAATCCTCATGTCGTCGGGATGGGCGCGAGTTCGACGTTCTGCGATGCAGGCAGGTGACAACAAGATGTTCCAATAGATGGCATCGCTCTGGTCCATGCTACCCGAGCATCCAATCTCCTTAGTCTATCATCGTAGATGATCCTTAGCAATCAGGCCGACGCGATAGGATCCGTATGCAGAGCTATAGAAGATCAAATTTAAAATAACCCGTGGTAATAATTAGACCAAGGCGAAAATAACCAAAGGCGAAAAAACCAAAAGGAAGCATCTCGTTTCCTGTAAAGATTATTCCGCGCAAATCTGACAGCTCTGCTCGATGATTTGAAAAAGAACCATAGATGGTGACCGTTTTTATAACTTTCAAAACAGATTACGATACCAATATAAGGGCAATTATTTTTGATTATGAGATGCTTGGTATTAAAACAAGTGACGGGGCAATTTTGAACGTGACCCTAATTTGTAATGTCACAATATATATATCCTACTGATTATTAAAAAATGTATTATATCTTCTAATATTAAAAAAATAAAATAAGAATAATAAATTATGATTATTATAAATTATATGAGAAAATGTATGAATGTGGATGAGGCGAGAATTGTGTGTCAGGACAGAAGAGTGTGGCGCTCTATCCTCTCTGCCCACCTTACATGTAAGTAAGTATTCAAAATCATTTACTTCGTAAACATGACAATATGTGTTCAGAATAAACTTATATCATAGTTTATTCTAACATATGAGTAAAAACCCTATTATTAAATTCAAATCCTACATTAGCTTGGGCGTGTAATTTACTTAAAAAATATATTTATTTTAATCCGCCTCGAATTTAACACTTGTTTTATATAATTAGGTAGGTTTATATAATTTATATTTAAGTCGTAGTTTTTCATTTATCGAATGTTTCATTTCATCCACAAATCGTGCACGATTTCCACAAATTAAAATGAAATATTTCGGGAAAAACCATCTCAGACTTGCTCGCTTCACGTCAAAGAAGTGTCAGATTTTAAGTACTTATTATATTAAGTCGATCTTCCGCCCTGCTCACCCGGCACCGCGGCGGCGGACCCCCGCGCCGCGCGACGTATCACGGGGCCGGGGCGAGCGGTCTCCGATTACGCCCCTGCCCAGAGCTCTCCGTGCTGCACTCTGCACTGGCCGCTGGCGTGGGAATAGTATGAAGGTGATTTGAATAATATTGTGTGACGGTGAGCAATAAACACCGCCAATGACACAACAACAAAAGCAGAAAAACCTCTATAAACGAATGTGCAAAATGCAAATGACCTAAACACCGACACGCTTGCTTATCGTCGTTGCCTGCAAAACCTGAATATTTATTTGCTGCTCACCATTCCACTGGAAATGCAGTCGCTCAGGTACAAAATCTGGACACGATAGAATGATAAACTAATAAATTAGGATCGAATTAATCTGGGCTGATATTGTAATTGTAGCATAGTCGATATGTTGATATTATCTGTGAGACGTACAATGACCGACCATATATTTCTATACAGGATCATCAATGATATGATAGATTGCCTTATTATATTAGCTTAGCGAATTAGATTAAAAAATGATCGATTTGGTGGTTTTGTCGTATGGAACGGACGATGAGGAGAGAATAGTGAGAAAGATACATGACACAAGTGTTGATGACATTAGAAATAGAGGACATCGCGGAAGACTTGGCACGAGCAGGTAAACCAGATACCGGAAGATAAGACGTTTGAATGTGAGTGAAGCGAGAAGCGTGAGTCAGGACAGTAGAATGTGGCGCTCTATCCTCTATGCCTATCCCTGTGGAGAAACGGCGTGATAGTAAGTTAGTTAGTTGTATTTGCGTGGATTTTTAATGACAAAACTATAAAATTTATTAATATCTTGCCAACATTATCTCTATTTCTATTTTTATTTCTGTCGAATATTTATCTTGAATTAAATAACACCGCAACGACACTAAAGAAACTGGCTACTTTAACACAGACTTCAGTCTAGCAAAGTAGTCAAGACAACGCTTTATATATCAGAGGTGGAGTCTACTCCATCTCACACAATAAACTACGAGTATTTAATTACTATATAATTGTATCTTACGTTTATCATTTTATATTACAATATATTCACCTTTGTTCCAACAAAAATATGTCTGTCAATAAATAAATCACGTTACTAATTTAACCAAATTGGTACCTACGCATAATCTGACATTCGTATTCATTTAAGGTTATTAGCATTATTTTAGCAGTTCCATGTCCATGTACGGTAGATTTGAAAATCAACAAATGACATGAACCAAACACATACTTAGCATATTTACCTATTCGCATGAATTCAACTGCAGTCAGAAGCAGAAGATGAAAGCTAGAAACGAAATGGAGAGAGAGATTCTCTCGACAATTATAAACATATTTTTTATCTCCATCGAATATAAAGCAGCTATAGTATGATCGAATGACCATAATTGTTACCTTGGTGACCTCTCGAGGCGCTCAGATCGAATGATGCCTTCAACTTAAGTAGTAAAAAGTGAAAACTTCCTCACATGAAAACAGCCTTCCCCTGTGTCTAGTCAGCGAACCAGCCCGATAACCTGGCCCCCAATTCGCGTACAGAACAATTCCCTTACAGCAGTGGGTACCTGAAGACTGGTACCGTATCGCGTGAAAAACCAACAGGTGGCGTAACCGCCGAAGGTTGCTCGCCCCGGCCTCGGGTGCCGGTCTAGTCTGCACTGTGCACTGTGCACTCTGCCTCCATTGCTCCGTCACGCCGCGGCGAGGAGGCGATATATAACTGGGAGACATGTATGTATACTGACAGTGAGTGAGGAAACATTGTATTTGTAGTCAGTCAATCAAAAATGTATGATCAAAATAGTAAAAAAGTTACTTAAGTAAAAAAATTGCAAATACGGGTTGTTTGATCGTCAGTAAAAAAATATTTACTTCTCCAAAGTACATCCCGTAGTAAACTTATTTTACTTCCCGATATCCGATAGTAAAAATGAGAATCGATAAAATAAATGTGGCATTCTAAGTTCTGAATATCTTGAGATACGTGCGAACTGATTGAAACTGACGCCGGCGGCACTTAACTACCCTTCCCGGGTATACAGATATGACGAAAAAAAAATTCATATAGGGATGTGAATGTTTGAGCTGGTATTGGCCGGTATTCTAAAAAGCGATAAGTATTATTATCATTCTGTTTTAGTTAAAAAAAATATTTGTCGATTTATCAAGTGACGGCGCCCTAATCTTGAATCAAACGGGTTTCAACCGATACTGTTTTTCCTATATTAATTTTTTTTCTTCACGTCAGTATAATGTGGCGACCCGCATAACTTGCCTATGTGATCCGAATAAAAAAAGGTTGATTATGGCTGGCCTAGGCGAAAAAATCCATAGATAATGCATAAAATAAGGCGTTAATTCATGATTATTTGTCGCGTCTATAGACATCTCCATTTACGCTTTGACAGTAGTAAATTTGATCTATCAACAACCCGCAAAAAAAGTTTACTACGGGCGTTAGTAAAAAGTCACCATAGTAAAGAGTTAGTATTGATAACACAACCGGCACTAAGAATGGTTGACAGGTGATAGGTTCTTACCTTCTCGTATCAGATTAAATTGTTTGCTTACGTAAATCTCAGTTCAGGTGATGTTGGTTACCGACTCTTCTACCAACGTTCCTTGAAATATCAAAAAACTTCACTCTCGATGCCATCTTGATTGATTTCAAATATTGACATTTTTGTAGGCCAATAAATAATATTAACTGGTGGGAATCAGGCTTTATACATCGAGTTCGATAATATATACAAAAATGAATCGGTCGAACGTTCGTCACAGTGAAATATTTTTTCATTTTCAGACAAGTGACAAAGTACCTTCAATATTTTGCAGACAAATACAGAATCGTTTATTTTTAATATTTACGAAATCAACTTTGTGGTCGAAATCCATTTTTTAGATTGTTAACATTGTTTTATTAGCCACTTAATGAATTAAATACATCTACCGATTTCGAAAAATATAATTTTCTTCTTCAGGATGTCATCAATTAATCAAAGATATATGTTGTTATATTATTTCATTGAAAGAAACTAAACTTTAAAAAAAAAAAAATATATATATATATATATATTTTTAAAAGTTTTTAAAAACAATAATCATATAAAATAAAATTTAGTGCCTAACATAAATTGTTACTTGATGATATAAAATTATTAGAATAATTTTAAGGAAAAAAAATTTAGTTTATGACATCCTGAAGAAAAAAACGATATTTATTTCATTAAGTGGTTAATAAAACAAAGTTAACAATCTAAAAAACAGGATTACTTTATTCGTAATATGCGTGCACATCGCTTTCGTTTGCAGTACACCATTCAAAGTGTGACTAATGTTCAGATGATGTAAATTAGATACTTACCTACATATATTTAGTTATTATAACGACGACTCCAATAACTTTGACGAAACATAAAATAATTGGGTGACTGCAAAGTGCCTGGCGCATCAAAACAACATAATATGTCGCAACCCTTAATATTTACTGAAACTAAATTATTCAGGTCATTTTGAAGGCATTCCGCGGTCGCTTATAATGTTGGAATGTATCACATTTATCAGGTGAATAGCCCATGAATTAGAGCACAAAAACGTGGCAATAGCAACCAAACCATCGCATTTTAATCATAGAAGTAGGATATCTCCGTGTATCCACATTTATAATAATAATAATATTGGATCATTTAAATAGCGCCATTTTCGTAAAAAAATTTCACCTCAAGAGAGCTTTACATTAACTTTTTATAGTTTTATTTTACATTATACATTTGTATTATTTGTACTTACATACTATAGTAATCCTCCTTTATCGTATTCAAGAAACTATATTATGTGTATTAAATTGTGCTACAAATAGTTCGGATTGTCAGTTCAGATTCTGTCCGTGTTACTTTAGATTTTCAATTTTAATTTATTTTTATTACGGTTTATTTACATTGTTGCGCAAAATAATAAAACGAACTTTCTATGAACCACTCTGATTAATTTAACGTCGACCGGTTTAGATACTATTGTATCTTCGTCAGGTTAGACGCAAATTAAATATGCAGAGGCGTGGCGCCAGTCGTGATGAGAATGGGGGCCATCCGACAATTTGCAGTACTAATGGCGAATAATGAGCAAGAACTACCGAGTCCAGTGAGTAGAATGTGCGATGTATGCAAGGAAAGCGACCTTAGTATGAATGTTAACAAGTCGAAAGTGATGGTATTCGAGAAGAAGGAAAGCAAGACATCGTGCTAAATTCTTGTAGATAATGTAATGTAAGATAATGATAAGTGCTAAATTCTTGTAGATAATGTAATGTAAGATAATGATAAGTGCTAAATTCTTGTAGATAATGTAATGTAAGATAATGATAAGTGCTAAATTCTTGTAGATAATGTAATGTAAGATAATGATAAGTGCTAAATTCTTGTAGATAATGTAATGTAAGATAATGATAAGTGCTAAATTCTTGTAGATAATGTAATGTAAGATAATGATAAGTGCTAAATTCTTGTAGATAATGTAATGTAAGATAATGATAAGTGCTAAATTCTTGTAGATAATGTAATGTAAGATAATGATAAGTGCTAAATTCTTGCAGATAATGAACGTTTGAAACAAGCAGATGAGTTGGTGTATTTGGGAAGTATGTTTGATAGAAACGGAAAGGCTGAGAATGATATCGAAAAGAGGGTGACTGCGGGGAATAAAGTTAACGACGCTTTGAATGGAATTATATCTAACGGGATTTGTCAACAGAGGCAAGACTAGCCGTACACAATGGAGTCCTGGTACCGACACTGATGTATGGAAGTTAGGCCTGAAACTGGCAGAAGAGGAACGAATGTAGACTGAATGCAGTAGAAATGAGATCATTTAGGCGTATATTAGGCAGATCCGTTTATGATAGAGTAAAGAATCAAGAAATTCCATTATAGTCCTGATACCGACACTGATGTATGGAACTGAGGCCTGGAGCTGGCAGAAGAGGAACGAAAGTAGACTGAATGCAATGGAAATGAGATCACTTAGGCGTATATGTAGCAAATCTATTTATGACAGAGTAAAGAATGAAGAAATAAGAAAATAATGTAAAGTTGATGTTAGTATAGTGAGTAAGATTAAGAAAGGATCACTTATGTGGTTTGGTCATATGGAACGGAAGAATGAGGAGAGAATGGTAAGAAAGGTATATGGCGCAAGTGTTAATGGTACCAGAGATAGAGGACGTCCGCAGAAGACTTGGCACGACCAAGTAAACAAGATAATGGAGGATAGTTCTGTAAGAAGCCTCAAGAATCGGCGAGCTTGTAAGAGAAGGTGGATGAGGCGAGAATTGTGTGTCAGGACAGAACAGTGTGGCGCTGAGTGTGGAAGATACAGCAGTACCGAAACCGGTCCATGTTACGACGTATGTATGTAAAAAGTTTATTAATTTTGAAAAATGAATGTATGTTTTATGCAATATTTAAATATCTCGAATGAATGAATTTTTCTGTAGTTGAAATATGAATGTATGTTTTATGCAATATTTAAATATCTCGAATGAATGAATTTTTCTGTAGTTGAAATATGAATGTATATTTTATGCAATATTTAAATATCTCGAATGAATGAATTTTTCTGTAGTTGAAATATGAATGTATGTTTTATGCAATATTTAAATATCTCGAATGAATGAATTTTTCTGTAGTTGAAATATGAATGTATGTTTTATGCAATATTTAAATATCTCGAATGAATGAATTTTTCTGTAGTTGAAATATGAATGTATGTTTTATGCAATATTTAAATATCTCGAATGAATGAATTTTTCTGTAGTTGAAATATGAATGACGTACCATCGAACACAACTAATTATTGGAATAATTATTGCCTGATTGATTGTATTCACTAATTCCTTAGCTACTTATCTCGCTGTATCTAAAAATAATTATAATATGCTCAATGAGAAAAGTATGCATTGTGTGTACACAAATGCAACTGTTTGTTTCATTTCAGTTCAGTCAATAATTTATAATTTTAGAAATGAACATTGTTCCTCAAAATAAAGAAAATAAATACAAATATCTGACAGGTCTAAAATAGGTAGCAACTACTTTAAAGCCAACAATTTACCGGTACCTACCTGTCCTTCAACCAACAGAAGGGGCTCTACAATTGTTCATTTATTTGGCCCGTAAAATAATTGTCGAAAGAATTATCAATAGATATTCTCGGTCTTGTCTGCGGGAATAATTGTGAATTATTCTAAATTATTTCTAAAGGCACGCAGATCAATGAAGATGTCTCGCGAAGTCTCTTATTCGCGCCCTTGTAGAATGATTCATGACTTTCCAAGGATGATCGGGTGATGTTCCGTGTGTAAAGTGTTCAGAGCTAAAACAAAACACGTTTAATTATTACAAGTGTACTATTTCATTTCCGGCGGGAACTCTATTAATAAAATAATAAAATCACTCGCGTTATCTATAATCACGGCCCATCCTGCGAGTGAGGATCTTGCATTAAGAAGAAATGGTGTATTCGTAATAGTTAACTAACTAACTTACCATCACGCCGTTTCCCGTCACACTCTTCACACCTCATCCATATTCATAAACTTCTCATACGTAGGCTTCTAACAGGACCATTTTTCAGAATCTGATTTACCTGGTTATGCTAAGTCTTCCGCAAACGTCTGCCATCAACATTTGCATCATATTTCTTTCTTCATTCTTTACTCTGTCATAAATGGATTTGCCGTATACAGATACGCCTAAGTGATCTCATTTCCACTGAATTCAATTTACTTTCGTTCCTCTTCTGCCAACTCCAGGCCTCACTCCTATAAAACAGTGTTAGTACCGGGACTTTATTGTATTCCGCCAGTCTTGCCTCGGTCGACAAGTTCCCATTAGATACTATTCCATCGAAAGCGCCGTTCACTCTATTCCTTGCAGTCACTCTCCTTTCAACATACCTATACATTTCTCAGCCGTTATAGTCAAATATGCAAAATAATCAAATCGCATATTATAAAAAGAAAAAAACGCTCTCATAATTTGCAACCTACTGAGTGAAAATCGTGCGGAAATGTTACAATCTACAAATAAATTTTGTTAAAATCTGTATATCTAGGAACAAAAGTAGTTTTGAATCGATATACTTACATCATTTAAAATGTAGCTGCAGTGGCGTAAAGAGGGTTTACATCATTAATTAATTTGAAACATTGTACGCCGCTGCGTGGACTGTGCCACTGTTCGCACGTTCTGGTCACGTTATTTAATATGACGTAATCGTCCTAAGCGTTTACGTTATAAACAGTTAATTATTGTATCATAATTTATAATATTCTCGCAATAAATAATTTCATTTTGCCGTGTACCTATATCTATTTACTGAACGTGATGCAATGCGCACTTTACAAGTGCGCAGGGAAAAATACTGATTTTCTCGACTTGCACGACGTCATCGTTTGGTGAAGTCGAGTTCCTTGCACGGAAAACCGGGAATGTCGGCTTCGTTCCGTTGAGAACAAATCGACAAACAAAAATATTAACGAGTCCTAAATACAGTATCAAGGTGGGCAGTGTTTTACAATTAGTTAATATATGTATAAATTGGAGGTGAAACGGATAGTAGCTCAATATCCAGCAGATACCGGATTTTCATTCAACTGCGAAAATTGCGAAAAAACCGCACGATCTCAGAAACATTATTTATTATCTATTTAATCAATAAATTGCTTAGTATTGAAAATATTAGCCAATGGCAAATTATAATTATATATATTATAATGTCTGCATTTTGAGGCAATAAGCGATTGCGCTCGTTTTCGTAAAATAGTGTTTCGCTATATACGCTGCTACAAGGAGCCGAAAGCTAAGTTCTGGCAAAGTTTGTCATATTTGGGTACTGTTTTGAATTATCCGACCGCCAAATGTAATGCGATCGAGTCGAACTGCCTTCAAATAATACTCAAATCTCGCTTGCGATTGCGTTCTTTTCTCGAAACAATCCCAAAAGGTGCCGTAAGCTTCGCGAGTGACGATGATTCGGTCTCGTCACCTCTGTTTCTTTTATCAGGCTTAGGAGATAGCGGTGAACTTCTACTGCTGGAAGATTCATCGCAAGTCATTTTTATATATTGCAACAGGACTCTTTTGGGTCTAATTCTAAGTCAGGTGTTCTTTGCGCTGTTTCATCCTTGTCTAAATATTTTTTTAATGCAGCAACCTGTGTTATAACCTCGGATATGCAGGAGAGGCAAGAACTTATTATTTTTGGTATTTCCTCAAAAGGCTTCAAAAGCTTAACGCGCTGCTCCATCGAGCACCGTCGTTGAGGCGTCAAATTTGTAAGAGTGTCGTGACCAGCCACATATAGAGAGATAGCCAGTTTTTGTTCCAACAAGCGTTCTGCCGTATAGAAGGTAGAACTCCACCTCGTGCTGATATCTTGAACCAGTTGATGCTCCGGTAAATTTAGCACCTTTCGAATCGCCAGAAGTTTTCCTTGAGCTAAATTCGAATAATTGAAATGAGTTACGAGACAGACGTCCCGCAAACACCAGTGGCGATCATGATCATTCCTACTACTTCAGACTGGACCTCCAATGATTCAGTTACAACCTTCTGGAGCAAATCGATGAAACATCCAGCAGAATCGTACTCGAACACTTTTTACCATGTTAGCGTTGTCACGAATGAGTTGATGCCTTTTGCTTTGGTCAATATCCCAGCGTGCTACGATCGTATTAAGCCCCTTTGTTATATTTTCTCCTGTGTGAGATCCTGCGAAAGGCTTCGTAACAAGAACACCGTGTTGCTGCTGAAATTCAGGAGACTACCGCTGAGCTCTGAAACTCGAGATGCCAACAATTAAAACAAAACTTTCTACAAATTGAAAAATTCGAGAAGTATTCAATTAAATAATATTGTTATATTAAAATGATATATAATTTCCTTTCAAAGTACTCTCGTCTTGGAAAATAAAAAGTCTACGAATTTGCGCCTTACCCCGATAGATAGTTATATCATCCCGTCAATTGCTTCGTGTATCCAATAATACTTCAAATACGACTATCTCGGGGGTTCGGAAAGTTCACTCGAATTCTTTTTAATGTTAAGTGTCTTGCGCCTCGTGCGGCCGTGTTTTTGTGATTCAGCACCATCGTGCACTCTGGGTGTATTTTGGTATAAGTACATAACAAAGTAACATACATATTTAGGATTTCGGAATGCGTAGTAGTGGTCTGCCGTTGTGTCAAAAATCCAGTTTCACACCGAAAAGCGGTTCGGCCACAAATTCTTTAGAAATCTCAGAAGGGACGCGAAGAAAAAAATTATATACGAGATTTTTTCTCGAGAATTCCGAGAAATGCGGCGAGGATACGCAGCGCGGCCGGGCTGGTGGCTGGTGGCTGGTGGCTGCCGGCCCCGTTCGCGGGCTGCTCGCGCGCCACCTTGTCGGACTAGGAATACCGTCATTGTTTCGTCAACTGTGATATTCTATGATATAATAGTTCTAGCAGTGACGTCACTTAAAAAATTGGGCCCCGATTCAAAATGGGAGGGTCTTCTACGTACGAGTTGTAGAGTATACTTGTTTATGGTTAAGTAAATAAAAGATGAAAATAAAAGTTATGTTACAAATGAGGAAAATGAATAGTAGTACAGAAGCGCATGGGCTCCACGGTTAACGAAGTTCAAAGATGCGACATGCGACAGTTCACGGCGTTAAAAGCGAATAATAATTTTTGATATAAGCACGTATATTACGATTATTAACCATGAATATTAAAATTTCGTTTTTGAACTGCGCCTGTTATGAAGAATATATCTTTTTTAGTATTATTCGCTGAAATCTTGTTGTAGTAATTTAATTTTTTACGTAGAGGAGAGAAATAGTCTAGATCAGTATTGTAAAACTTGTGGTGTAATATTAGATATTTAAGTTTATGTGATATTAGCGAGGGGGCGTCCAGTTTTATTTTAAAATATTAAGCACTACACGGTTTATTCGTTGAATAGAATGGATGAAATTGATCTTTTGTCTCCTATCATATTCACACTTATTTGCAACTGAAAAATCCTCGCTTCGCTTTGAGTCGATAATACACGGCTTTGGCTGCATTGACGTAGTTTCGCCACTGAGTTCTAGAACCAATCCTGCCGCCATCGAGACACAAATATTGGCATTTGACAGATAATGCATTGTGTCCAAATATTCAAATATAAACATTACACGCTCGTCCACTGTTGTATGAAAGTGAACGAGGACGAAAGAGTTTAGCATTTTATCCTCTCCGCCTACCCTTGCGGAAAGATGATACGCACTATATTTATACACAGGATGTAAAGATCTATGTCCTCAGTATATTTTTAAATGTTTGGATAACAATCGCATCTTAATAATATAGTTATTTTCAGAACGCGGTAGATATGCGGTAGATAAACCCTAAAATATAGCGAGTGTGAGTGAGAGTAATATTATAAACTTATACATTTGACGTGGAGGTTCATAGGAGAGTCGTTCTGGAGTCGGTCGCTGAACCAACGACATTGAAATGGCGTCATTTTTGTATAAATGTCACCTCAAGGGCGTTAAACACGTATCATTTTGAACGATAACAGATGTTATCTTTCGAAATGAAAAATTGTTGCGTGAAATTATACGTTTTTTAAATGGTTTATTTTCAGCCGTTAATACATAATTTTTTGAATCGCCGTTTTGTATTGTATCGTAGGGAAAGTGTTCTACGCTGACGCATGCCAGAGCAAATGGTACATATAATAATAATAACTGCATTCGGCTGACAGTCGGCTCCGCGACTCTTCCTGCGGCTGAAACAGAAAGTGATGTGCGAGTTTATCCATCGCCTTCCATTTAACTAGTTCTGGATGCAAAACACTCGAACACAACTTCCATACATATCGTGGTACACTTTTATGGTAAATCAGCTAGCATAACTTCAATTCAATTCTTCCAGGGAACCAGACCTAATGCAGCGCACGTCAAGTGGATGCGATGAGAAAATGTATCTACAGCAGGATGCGACTGGATGTGGAAGTAAATGAGAGAGGTGACCTGAAGATGTTCAATTTGAGGCGTTTTAGTGTTGAGGGAGTGAGCTTTAACCTTTTAACTGCCAACTCTATTTGAAATGGAAGTCACTATATAGGGTAAGATTGGGCTTTAAGAGTCTAGACTTATTTATCAAAAGCTGGGACCTGAAGTCCGCAGATGGAAAAATGATTTAAAATTATGATTTTAAACCCTGCCAGTTTGCTAGGTACAAAAGTTCGCATTAACACGCTTATAGCTTAGCGTGACATATAAAGTTTGGCGTGTTAATGCGCTTATGGTATTTAAAAGGTTAAGGTTGACATTCTTAGCAATCCATCTCCATCAAGGCTAATGTCATGAATCTATACACGATAGATAGAACTGTATACTTTAATAAAAACACCAGGAACACACAGATGGATCACTTATTAAGACGTTTAGAAAAAAAATCTATCGAAAAATATACAGTTACCACCGTGACTCGAACCCGTATGGTGTATGTAGAATGCGTTACCGATTACGCATTGTATTAATTATCAAATAACAAATTGCAACTTCTTAATAAATGTGATATATTATGAAATAATAATATATATGTATATTTAATATGTAGTCTGTGTGCTAATGTCACTTGCCCATACGCTAAAATGATAAGTCAGTACGACGCCACGCCTCCTACAGACGTACTGTACCGCACCCTGTAATCAGTGCTTGGCTTTTAGGCCCGGATCCTTAATATTTGTTATTTATCCAAGACCGTATCTTATGTTATCCACGACATCTGAGGAGTGACCTCATGTTTGAACATTGTGGAACTGTAATCTTCCACTACTGTAGCGCGTGAAGTGCACTTCTCTCGGCCCTAGTTGTTGTAGTATGCATCAGTAAAAGGTGTGAAGTTTTTCTTCAATCACAACATGCGCACGCAGATAAAACCACAACTCCCGAGATTTAGTGACCGCATCTTATATGCATTTCAATTGTATTACATAAACACGTGTATATTACATAATTGTAATATTATTGAATTCTACACAAGCCTTAGTACATGTACCTCATGTGTTCCAAAGCCTGTATCTAGCGTGTACTTCTAGAGAAATCCACAAAGACGTTAGAGCCTGTTACTAGTGATGTCTACTTATGGGTTCGCACCGATTCCCGAGAACCGGTCGATAAATTTAGAAATTTATCTTCGTACTATTTCTCGCTGAATTTTATAATATTATAGATATATTTCATTATATTGAGAATCGCTGTTTATTTTGGTATCTTCAGAACCAAATCATTCAAACAGGTCAGAATATTTATATAATAGAGTATGACTTATGAAAAGTTACAACATGTGCCGTTCTTTTGAAATTTCTTTCAAACAGAAAAAATATATACCTATATACTTAACGCGGTCGGAAAAAATAATTACAAATTCATTTAACAAGTGCGATAAGAGGAGAACAATGAGTTACCATAATAATCACTGAACCGGTTGATAATATTTTTGGGGTCACTGCCTGTTTCCATATTATTGTCTTATATTTATATTTTTTAACGAATTTACGTCGATGATAACGATAACGTAAAACTTTATTTCAGAGATTTTCGAGCTCAACACGATCATCGTCATATTGTAAAACGTCCAAAGTGTGTATTGCAGAAACGGTTCTATAAAAACAGAAAATATAAGTTATTGCAGATGGAGACTTAATTCCAGCTGATGGTACAGCCTTCAGTCGTAGCCTCTCACCTTCCGATGTTTGGTTTCTCGGTCGGGAGGGTTTAACAACAAAAAAGGCTACCTGCTACACCGCCCCCCTCCCATCGCTCCTCCGCAACACTGGCCGAGCAGCCTTCCGAGAGTCGTCTGCGGTGCAACGTGAATACGGGTGTGCAAAATTCTTTAAAAACATCAACAAATTTTCATCAATCTCATATAAAAGTAATTTAACATTGTCGCAGATGAATACAATTAGAAAGGCAATACCATTACAGCATTGATAAGTTTGACGCGATAATAATTTGTATAGTCTTTGTTTACTATTACTATCTGATAAAACACTAAAATCAATATAACATCTCTGTATAATTTAGAAAATCTATTTTAGTTAAATGAACTCGGAAACGTATAACGGTAATGTTATAAGATCTATCCAATTACGAGTACAAACTGTTATTTTGTTTGAGCAGTCTTGTGTCATACCAAAATTAATTTTTAATATAGGTATTTTAAAAATAATTTTGTTTATTAATATGCACGCTAGAATACTGTGTATACTGATGTAATACTGTGAATACTGTGTAAATGTATCATGCGTATTATCAGACGATGATATCGCAAAAAATTGTTATCAATAAGATAAATAAATAAGACAATGTATTTCCAGTATTATTCGTGAGTAATATATTCAGCAATTCGACTTACCAAAATGCCATAATGTTGAACTTATATTAAATCAATAAGTATTCACTATTAATTTCGCGTCTCAGGGATTTGGTGGTGATGTTGGTCGTTCTGTTCTGCATGCAAACACACACACAACAAATGACAGTTCGCTCCGCGCTCAACTCTGTGTTGTATTTCTTGTCTCCGTATCTTCCAAATTAGTCTGTTTTGTGGGTATTTCGCTAATAAAAAAGTTAATAATAATATCGAATAATTTATATAGCACCATATTCGTAAAAACTTTCTCCTCATAAATGCTTAACATATAAACTGTTCATAGTCCCACACTATAGAATAAATACCTAACCATTTTTAAATCTATAGAACAAATACTGTCTTATATCATGTCGTTTCCCCGCAGGGGCAGGCGGAGAGGATAGAACGCAAAACTCTTTTGTCTCGCCTCGTCCAATTTCACACATCTTCTCATACACGCACTACAGTTGTAAAAGCTTTTAACAGGGCAAATATTTGATTTATCTGATTATGCCAGGTTCTGCACGCATGCCCTCTGTTTTGTCGCTTTCAACACTCGTGTTATACATATATTTTCTTTATTCTCATTCGTTCCATAGGACCAAACTATTTCAACGAGTCGTTCTTTATTCGATCCACTGTTACAAATAGCTGAATGTTCGCTTCTAATTTCTTGTCCTTCGCTAACTCCCACCTCTTCACTTTATTTTTACATTTCCACCGCATTCAATCTATACTAATCTAATCTGTAGAATATTTTCTCATAGATTCTTATAATATAACAAATTCTATTATTCTACAAATGTTATTATAATTGTTGTGAAATCGGAGCTATGTTATAATTCGACCCTGGAAGCAGAGGTTACAGGATTTCCTGTAGCCTTTCCTTCCAGCGAATGGTATCTTGAACTCTACTCGGGCTACTCGCAATAGAATGCACTGTTTCTGCGGGTTAGGGTTGCCAACAAAAAATAATTAGTATTACAGGAAATGTTTTCTAAATCCTTAGTTAAACGAATGAAAGGATTTATATTCCTCAGTTTCGCATATGTTTCTCGTAGCACCCGAGGCCGAGAGTATCACGGACTGTGACTGTCGGTGTTCGTGTGACTGATTGATGATGACTTCTTGACAAAACTGGTTCTCACTGGACGATTCTACACCTGCTACCCATTCATAAGTCAACATTTTTATTTCACTGCACAGTATTTTATTGTAAAATAAATACTGTCGTAGTTGAGAAAGCGGAATCCCCTCGAGCCGCGCGCGCCATTGGCTCGAACTTACATTTTACAATTTAATAAATAACATCAATAAAAGTTAATGTTTAAAGAAATATTTTGACTGTGTTATGGATTACTGTGTCAGTCCCTCATTACGGACGAGTGTTACCCTCTTCCATTGCGAATATTCAACCAGACTTCCACATTCAACTCGCATTCTGGAATTGGTGCGCCAATGAACACCACCGTCTGGTCGTTCAATTATTTTTCCTGCTTCGTCTGCTCTTTTTTTAAAGGAACATTTAGCCGCAGGATTCTCAAATTGTAATCGTATACTATATATATTTAATACCATTTAATATATTCCTACTTTTTACCGTCGACATGACTGTGACGGAATATGTATAACCCCATAGAGAGTTATCGAATGGACGGGTCCAAGCTCCATCTGGGTTGCGCGATGAAATGTTACTCTGACAGAATAAATAAACATGAATATATATATCTACACAAAAACTAATTAAACTAATTGGTATTTACATAACCGTTGAATGTTGGGACTTTGCTTCAAAATATTTTATGAGTTCGATATCCGACAAAGTCTATTGTTTACTTTTTTGGTAAGCTAAAAAAATTTCCAGGGTCCGAAGAAGCTTCATGGCAGTCGTTTGTATTATGCCTCTGTCCTTAGCCTAGGAAATGTTTCAATCAATTTTTAGCTTTGGCAATTCTCCTTTTATTATAATTTTTCAGTTTAATAGGTCCCTTTGTCGCTTTTGAATGATCCTAGATGAATGAATTCTGTGACGATTTTGATTTAAAAATTATTTTTTACCTGGATTGCGGCAGGAATCACTTCTGATCGTTCTTCAGCTTCGTTCTGGCCACATTGCTAGACTCTCGACTATTCTTTGAGATGTGGTGTTGGAGATACACACTGCACATACCCGTGGACAGCGAGAAGCAGAAATATCTCCGTTTTGAAGATATTACACTCAACTATTTGTCTATCGTGTATCTTTCAAGTTTTTAGGTAAGTTGCGAAGAGGGAGCCCGAATGTTGTTTGGTCGGCCTTATACAAGGGTGGGAGGAAGATCCTCAGCTGCTGGAATTTATGAATAACCCGATTCTATACTCTGTCGCGATGGATCGGATCGACCAGGAAGAACAATGAACAATATATGATTTTCTATTCCAAGCCGACTGAAGATTGTTTCGGCATGACTCGTAATGTAAAAATTGTACCTGTTACAGCTAGATCATTAACGAGGGTTTTTTAATAAAAATATAACGACGCGTTCATGGAGTCATATCGATATTCAAATGCCACATCGATATTAACTTGATCTCCCAGGACGAGGCTTTACCCTCCGACTACTCGAGGGTCTCAACAAAAAGGCAAACAAAATTTAGATCAAAAAAGTACATTGCACTAGGCACACTCGTCTGCAATAAGGAAGACGTTAGATTCAGAAATGAACTGATCATTTCGTCAATTGTATGTATAAATGGATGTATTGGCTCGAAGTACGCAAAAAATATTGAAATAATGTCTTTTATTTTTCATACGTGAAATATAATATATTTAAAAAGTATTACTACGATTATTAGTTAGCAATGAGTCATACGAAAGCAATCTTTGATAGGAACATAAATAGGTGTTAAAATCGGTTGAATCTTCAAAACTAACTTACCATCGCAGAACAACTTACCATCACTGCCCGTCTCAATACAGAATTTCTCTAGTGAGACGGGCACTGTCCAAACATATTTTTACATTTGTATTATATAGATACCAATAAATAAATAAATCGCTGTTTCTTTGAAGGGGCAGGTAGAAAGGATAGAGCTCTTCACTCTTTTGTTCTGACACACAATTCTCGCCTCATACATATCGTGCAAGTTCGTCGATTATTGAGACTTATAACATGACCATCTTCCATCCAGTATCTGGTTTACACGATTGTTCCAAATCTTCCGCGGACTTCCTCTATTTATGGGGCCATCAACACTGGCGTCATATATCTTATTCTCTCCTCATTCATCCGTTCCATATGACCAAATCACCTAAGTGATCCATTCTTAATATTACTTACTGTATATTAAGGTTATCAACAATAAATAGAATTGCCACATATATGCCTAAGTGATTTCATTTCCACTGTATTCTGTCTACTTTCGTTCCTCTTCTGTCAGTTGGAGGCCTTTTTTCCATATATCAGTGCCGGTACCAGGATTCCACGTGTTACTCTAGTCTTGCCTCGGTTGACAAGTTCCATTATATGATATTCCACTCAATGTGCCGTTCACTTTATTCCCTGCAGTCTCTCTCTTTTCGATATCTTTCTCAGCCTTTTCGTTTCTATTAAACTTACACAAACTTATCTACTTGTACCTAACATTCATGACCTATTTTGCACGTTGTCTTACGCAATACGTTCGACTTGTTAACATTCATAATGAGGATATACATGGAACATCCTTAGAATGTTGAGATCTCCTCAATATATGAAAAGGAAAGAATGCGTGGGATGAAGCGAATATCGCAGGACCCAGGGGCGGCAGGCGGCGGGCGGTGGTCTCTAAAACCGAGCCTGGCTAGGGGCGGAAGCGGACCGCTAGCCCCCAGCCGACAATGCGCAGGATGCGGGATGCACGCACACTCGCGCATCCTCGCATCCGTCCCAGGTCGTATCGATCACTTATTGTTCGACCTGCGTCTTCGAGAAGCGTGTTCGTAAATTCACCACTTATTTGTATCCGAAGTAAAATGAGGTATTAGTACTCTAAAAAAATGTTTATTCTACTTGCTACATCCTAGCCTTGAAATGGTATCTACTTTTTTAATATGTATTTTTCTCGTTAACACAGCATTATTATTGGGTATTATTTAACAGTACATAGAAATAAATACTTTGTTCCATAAAACGATTTATGTATTACAATAATAAAAAATAAACATATCATGGATCAATAAAAACTATCTAACCTTCCCTTATTATTTTATAGCACAAATAATTCGTTTTAAGGAACAAAGTATTTGTTTTAATGCATGTATTAATTGTTCCTTCAGTTTGTCAACGTTTTGAGGTCTGTAACATTTTTTTATTTTATTTTTAAATTTGGCATCCCGTTGCACAGGTTCATTCTAGATAGTGGTTCTTCATCTAATCTATTGCTCGGTTGCAGATTTTGCAACTCTGACTACATTAGTATTGTAGTTTTTAAAATTTGTTTTGTACGAAACATAATTATGCAATTTCCACGTGTTCTTGGCAAAGTGATAGCCTAGAAAAGGAGCTGGGGCCGAAGAAGACCCGGAAGAGCGCCACAACGGTGTGGGCGACCCGGGACCGGAACAGGCAGAGGTGCGCTACGAGCCGAATCTTATCAGATCGAGTTCACTATAATATGTCAATACTGACATGAAGGACGAAAGAAGAACACTTTTGTGTTAATTATTTTCAACTTTAAGTAGAGTCGGTCCGTATTAAACTTAAATATAGACACTATCGACACCGCCTTATCTCTGCAGGAGTCGACACAAATTAATTTAGACTCGTCAACCCTGATACAACAGCACCTTCCAAAATGTAATTTTCCCAACATTGTCAGGTCAACAAAAAATTATTGCCAAATAGCATTGATTTCACATATATATTTTAATTGTTCTCTCTGACGGACATACAATCACTATCTTATGTACAGAGCTAGCGCATCCGCACGACCTTCCGTGGTAATAGTTACGACTGCATATCTCTAGACTACATAGAGATATAATGGTCAGTGTCATATATTTCCATTAGCCTCTCACCACTACGACTGAAAGTGACACTTAAGACTTCTTTAATCGTTTTTGTGCCAGTTTCACGCTTCGCTTCTATTATACGTATATACTATATTATGTAAAGTGTCGTAACTAACAACCAGGTCATTTTTAGATGTTCTAGTATTTCGCGAGTATTTTAATCATGTCATTTTAAATGGCAGTATTTTTTTTATACATACGGTACATGTATATATAAAAAAATACGTTACCAATTTGGCTATAATCAAAACACATTACTGTTGTGCAATTGTTTTCCCGAATAGGAAAAAGTTCGGGTTCGAATTTCGGTACCAACCAAATATTTTTATCGATATATCTTTCCAGTTGATAAATTTAATCATATAAGAGGAAGGGGTAGTGAGAAGAAGGCCAAATCTCAGAAATCGATGATGTATACTGCGATGAAGATTTTTAATGAAATGCCAGAAAAGATAAGAAAGGAGGAGAAATTGAATAAATTTGAAGTGAAACTGACCAGATATGTAAGAGAAAAGACTTTATTAATGTATATATTAGAGCATACCATATGTAGGAGTGTTTATGCATGCACTATGCTAAGAATTAAATAAAAAAAAATATTGCCACTTAAACCATAATCAAATACACTAACGAACTACTAAAAATGATCTATTTTAAATGGGTACTAAACAACTCTCACTTAATTCCCTCTGGTCTATATTTATTTTGTATATTGTAATATTAGAAACATGCACTATACAAATATTTATCGATCAGTAGGTAGGTGGTGTTTTCTTTATAGAGATGTGTCACGTGAGGACTATTGTAACAGCATCTGTGCTGGCCTGCCAATGTTTCAGCTGGATGGATTACAATCCATTCTAAGGGCGGCAGCACGGATAATACGAGTATATGCAGTTTCCAAATTCTCTCATACAATATCCCTTTTACATCAGCTACATTGGGTCCGATTTCCTGAAAGAGTTGAATTTAATTTGTGCTGGTCGATGTACAAGGCGACACATAATATGGCGTCTCTGTATCTTCAAGAGCTTTGTATCCCGGACAATTCAGCCTCTACTACAGCCACAAGAAGGGTTGTAGAACCGATCAACCGTTGACAGAAGTCTAAATTTTGCGAACGAGCGTTTGCGGTGGCAGACCCAAAAGCGTGGAACTCTGCCCTCCGTCATAAGAAACAGTGCATCAGAGATTTTATTTAAAAAGAAACTAAAAACGCACCTTTTCAAAAAATCATTCGCATAAGTGAAAATAACAACTTTAATTTTAAAAACAAAGATAATGTAACTATAAACAGTTAATGTGTAAAGCGCCCTTGAGGTGAAAGTTTTTTGACGAAAATGGCGCTATAAAAATTATCCAATATTTTTAAAGTTGAATATACTATAAGTGTACATCCACTAGTTGAATAGCAGATATAAAAATATCTATTTGTAGGCCATTTCAGAATAGTGAATACTAGCGACAGTGAGTCAATCACTGATATTTTTGATTCACACTCACTATCAGTGGTTGAATATCTGAGAATATCATGATTCGTGATAAAATATTATTAATAATAATGGATAATTTATATAGCGCCATTTTCGTAAAAACTTTTACCTCAATGACAGCGCTATCTAGTAGATTCTGCCAAAATATTTTACGCATTTGATCCGAAACGCAGAGAATTTGACCCGAAAAATAACGTTAGATTTTTTTAAGCGTTTCCATTCTCTTTGTTATGATATTAAATTAGATATATATTCATTATTTATGGTAGGATATGATTTTTATTTATGAATTTATTTCGTGCATTGTGATATCGTGCGGCGCGTGCGCATTAATAACGAAACTGTGATTAGTCAGTTTTCAATCACTGATATTATCGAATATCAATCCCAATCACACCAGTGAGAAAAGAGTAGCATTTTTTCTCATCGTAATGAATACTGAATATGATTATTTATTAAATCATGACAGGCATTTACTTTACTATTTAGAATGTTCGTTCCATAATAATTTGGAAGAGGGGTAATGCTCAACAAAATCATCAAGTCATTAATATTAATATCTTAGGAAACTTAAATATTATTAAAATGATGTTTGATAACATGTGTAGATATCATACGAACCTTGATTACTTCGGTCAGGTAATTTGGCAGACACGACATTGTCAACATCTGAAGTTGCGTGGAATTGAAGAACTCCGTGAAAATGAGGAAGACCTCGTTTCTGTTCTTCAATTATGTAAACCCATGACATTACTTTACCAAACATGTGAACTTCTCGAAAATCGGCAAACTACATAGAATAATTATTATAAGTTCACTTTCTATGCATCTATTGTTTATTTTTCTATGGGTTCACCATCGAAACAAATATAGTTCGGTGAACATTGACCTGCCTACTTATATTTCAAGTCTGTATACAAAAAATAAACATTTTTGAGGAGAACGCTTTGTTATTGCGAAGTTGCAGTTTTTCAGAACACAGTTCTGTGCTATTTTTAATACAGATTAAATTAATCAACTAGAAAGAAGTCTTCCACTCGGTTGGATTGAAATTGGATTCCAGTGCCTCGATCGTATTAAGAAATATTATAAATCAATATTTGAAGTTCAGAGATGGTACAAATCTAAACAAAAGTTTGTTTTTCAAATTATGGCAGTTGTTTGATGTCAATATGCAACTTGTGTATGGCTTTTCAATCTATTGTAGAAATAACATATTACTAATATTACAAATCTGAAAATAATATATTACGCGTTTGTACAGTCACATTTGCAATATGGTATTATTGGATGGGGAGGAGCATATAAAACTTCAATATCACAATTAGAAATCACCCGAAAAAGATTTAAAAAATTATTCTAAAAATAAAAGACTATCCAAGTATACAACTCATCACAGATTTCAAAGTACCAAAAATAATAGACATATACAAAAAAAATTCAATAACCCAAATTTTCAAAATTAAAAATCAATTAAATTGGTATTCCAAAACTAAAATATACCGCAACCCAAAATCACTATATTTATCAAGGCATAATTTTTTTTAACAATCTCCCCATCACAATTAGAAAAAATTACGGACTACTATAAATTTGTATCTGAAGTCAAAAAAATGAATGAATTTGTATCTGAAAACAAAAAAATTATGTTCATAGACAAACTGAAAGATAAATTCTTGTATATACACCTTATATATATATATATATATATCCTACTGATTATTCTAAAAATGTATTACATTTTCTAATATTAAAATAAAAAAATATTTCGATAATCTTTTGTGCTAGAATGCTGAAATTAGGCAAGTACCTCTATAATGAATTGTAGTTTGTATTTATTTGAATGTATTTCTGCGGATTACGATTCGTAAGACCAGATACATTTATTTCATATATATTATACCGCGAGGGAAATGCAATGTTGAATAGATGCATATACATTTTTGTATGGAAACTTTTTCAACTAGTGATCTGTTGAGAATTAATTTTTTTTAAAAATCACTTGTACTTATTTAATTGTTTTTTTAAATTTTTGAAAAAAAACCAATATAATATTTAATCTAATTAGACTTTTGATTGTAATCCCAATACTAGTAGTACGTCGCACTTCCCCCATCCGAGCAGTTTTAGTGGATTTTTTAAACCTCAGTACGTATTACCCGTCATTGAGTACCAAAATTGCTAATTCGCGGTGTCATTAAGCAGATCAGAAAAGATATTTGCATTATTTTAACAATTTGTCAGAAATAATACTTGTCGAATTTTCATAAAATGATTTCAGTATCAACTATTCAAAAAGGTTACATTCAGATTTTGAGAGACTTAAATTAGGATATAGTTAATGATTCTTCTATCAAAGTTTAAAAGGCATAGCACAATTCTACGAAGTTTGAGACAGTCGGAAGTTAATGTCGATGATTTATATGTAGCACTTATCCTGAGTCACTTTATAAATAGATTTTTTCCATATATTTTTCTAGTTGATTAATTTAATTTGCATTCAAAATATAACTAGTAGGTATGTCCTAGTCACTGCATTATCTGCACGAAGTAAACAGCTACTCTGTCGCTTTTCACCCAAGAACTGTCCAGGTACGAGTTCCACTTTCTTTGTCCACGTACGAGTACAAATTGAGCAGCTAGTGACATCACGCAACCCTGTTTGACAACTGTCGTCTGTGTGAATGACCTATTAATTGTGGTACACGAAACAGGAAAGGATTTAAATGAAAAAAGTGTTATTTTAACAAATAAAATATTTATTTGTATTTAGGGCAAATGCGAATGACAATATGCCATCAAACTTGCTGTACAGACATCTGCATGTTGGATTAATTGTTTATCCTACCTACCTAACCTAACCTAACATTTGTTAACATTGTCCTATCTAGAGACTAACACTTTACAGATGATTTTCTTAATACTATATTTACAATATCTTCTAGCAGTTTATACAATCTTATTACATAACGTTGTTCCTAATTCATTGTATACATTTTCTACGCTCGGAACAAAGCAATAATGTACACTTGTATCCTTATTTTGCATCATTTTAACTCATAATAACATAATAAAACAATTCATTTGTTCAATATAGAAACGAAAAAAGACATTTTTAACAAATAATATTAAAACATAGACAGACATCCGAGGTCGTAGATATCAAGTAATAAGTAACGGAAAATAGAGAGAATATATACATAAGTAATACATGCCGGAATTTTGAAGAACTTGACCTCAGATGGAACAAGAACGTAAAGACAAAGTGAAGCTGAAATCAAGAAATTCATATTTTATAAAAAAATTTGCAAATTGAATAAACATTTGTAAAATACGGGGTCTTTTTTCTTGACTAGTGATTAATATTTAATTATATTCTTTCTAAGATCCGAATAAAACTGCGCGGAAAGAACTTTATACACGAATAACATTTCTGAATTATTCGAACTCGAGTACGTATACGGTCAACCGATGATGCACTCACTCTCGCACACTCACTTTTCAACTCTGTACATTCTTTTAGCAAAACTATTTTTTTTGGATTATCGTAGATCATTTGTTATATTTCTACAATTATTACAATAAAACAATAATTAATTACACGACCAAGAAAGTAATAAACCTATTACATGGATATAGCGGTCTACGAAATGTCCTCGTCCAATTTTTAGATATCTTATTTAATATTTTTAAATATTGTGATCGGAAAAATCGAGTCCATTCCTGAATACATTACATTTTTGGTGTTAGTTATTTGTTACAATAATAATTATTCTATAGTCTTATGTGGGTAAACATTATTAAAATAAAAATGATCGACGTAGTCCGTCATTCTACATTTTATATCACATCTGTTAAAAGTAACAGTAAATTTCTTAACAATATACATTCAAAGAAATTAGAAAAATAAAGTTGAAAAACGCTTCGTTCGAGCAACCTGGCGAGATGGCGCTAGCCGCCACATTCCACCACCATATGAGGGAGTATTCAGAAATAGAATTAGAAATAGAAAGGAGCGGGGAGAATTGATCGCAACGTCATCGACAATATTATAGTAACACAAAAGGCACGGTCAGAAAATTAGAGTAATTTTTGGGGCGTTCTGTCGTCGGTCGGTCTCGTCCAAGACGTTTCCTGATGGCGGATATTCTAGATATTTTGGGTGCATCCAAACATAAACCCTCATCACCCGCATCTAGTTCGACCGATAGAGCTACCTTTAGATTTCAATGACCAAAATCACCTTTATCCACATCGCTCCAGACCGCTTTATGGCGATTTTTTTTTAAAACATCAGTCGAGTCCACCTCTTAAACCGGTCATAAAACGTTTGAAATTTTCCTGTCAACATCATTCACGGACCGTTCTAAATCTACATTAGATCTGAATTATTGAATCCTTAGGTACGCGAAGTTTGGACCGCTCCAGTCGACGATATGCGCCGCTCGCGCGAAACCTGCTGATCTTATTTTATTCGTATCTTCGCTGACTTGAACCACTTCTCGTGAAGCATCACTTCAAATATATCGACGAAGAGACCGCCCGATGCCAATTTTGAACGGAAGTGAGCTCAACGCAGCGGTGGAACATTCTTTCAATTGTAATTACTTACATATATTGTAAGGCTTCCGGAACGCGCTCTCGTCTTCATTTAACTTCTGATTTGCTGCAAAACCCAACCTAGCAAAACTGTCAAAATTGATGTGTCAAAAAATCTCAAATTAAATACAGAGATCCTTGTCCATCAAAACACAGTTTCTCTGACAATGACAAGCCAACTATTAAACTTTGGATACATTAGATAGGTCGTTATGAGTGTTCTAAAGCTCTCCTTAGTTGTACAATAACTGTTGATGCCGAACTGCTGTAAAACTATTAACGCTGTATGAGAAATTGACATGACATTGTCTGACATTCGTGACCGTCCGAAATAAAGTTAAGCGCAGGTCAGTACGCAGTTATAGAATAGCTGCAAGAAGGAGAAACATTCAAATTATAGTATAGAACTGTTTTTGCTTTAACAGCGGACCGAGTTACAGCGCGAGGGCAGGGCGGTTCGTGTTTGTCTACCAAAACAATTCTGAATCCGATAACGGAAATTGTATTCCTTTTGGTTCCAAAACGATGGTTCATCGGCAGTTCAAAATTAAATAGAATTTTGTAAACGGAGAGAAGAGAAACTATACGTCTTTCAAAGAGGAAGAAAAGTACCAACCTTACGAACACTAAAAAAATCCTGGATGGTGGATCTCTTCGCTTTCGATTTTGCTACGAGGCTGTCAGCATCCGGGGACCTGAATTCCAAAACTTACAAGAATTACTTTGGTCTAAAAATTTCACATCAGACCTTTTGAAGAGGAAAATAGAGAAGAAATTTGAAACATAGAAAACGATCGGCAGCAGAGAGAATGCAAATTGAAATTAGATTTGAATATCGCGTTGTCGAGATTGGCCTATCGCCTCTGTCCTAAATAAGGCATCTTAGCAAAATCGTGTTCGAGAAACCTGCAGGAAGAAATAGAAAAAAAGTCCAGCCCCTTAAACGTGCGATACATTTTAACCGAAAATGATATTATTATAAAACAAGATTTGAGGTAAATTAAACCCGATGGCGCATATCGGAAATGATGCGATTGTACCTGAAGTATTCTATTTTCGGTTCAGCATCTCGCAGTAATGTAGGACTAACCCGCTCGCTCCGTAACCACATATGTACACACATGTACAGACTGCTTAACCCGGTATTTATACATTTGCATTCTTTTACGGTTTTTATCTACAACCTTTTTAGGCATCCATGCACTACTTTGAAACCGTTCAAACTACTTCTATATACTTTTGTAATATTTATTGCCGGAATACACTGAAATGTATGAATAATGAATGACTTACTTCAATATTATTTTCTAATAATAATAATCTGCATAATAAAGCGGACCGTTCGAAAGACCTTTAAGTTCAGTAATTTTGGCACTATGTCGTGTGACAACAAAAGTAATTATAATGTTCAAAAACATCGTACTAGAGTTTATTAAGTACAAGAGTTAATTAGGAAAAGTGAACTCGTATAATGAGCGCGACGACCTTAATTTACACACCGATCGGAACTTCGAAGATTATTGAAACGCAGTACGCGTTGAATGCGTACCGGCAAGCAAAGTAGGCGATCTGCGACCTCACTTTTGACCGTTTAGAAAAGCGATCTCAATTACGTATACTATTTTTCTTCCTAAAAATAATATCCCAAGCATCCAAACCGGGAACACGTGTTCAGGCGACGACAAAGTTCGCCGGAGCATATTTTGAGTGCCCAAATAGCGGGCTGCGAAGTACATACTTGTACTTCATATTTGTGCAGCTGACCATCTCCCGCGGAACCGCTATCGAGCAAACGCGAGTGCGCCGGTGGAGCGACGACTCGCAGCACCGCGGGTCTGCACAGGTGTTCTTCGTGAAACCGTAGACAAACAAGTCGACTGAAAAGTGTACTTATTTTTATGTGAAAACGTCCTTCGCGGCACCGACTTTATTTTTCAGACGGAAGTGTAACAGCAATATTTGAATATGTCCAAGAACACAGTTACTGGATTTTTACCTACAAAGGCACTGTTATTAAATAAATATCAGATATCTAATAGAGACGAAGCTATTTTTATTATATTTAATGGAAAATATATAGAAATATGGGGTAATTACAGGTAATAAAATATATAAAAATATTGATTTTTCAGGCGTATTCCAGTATGTGTTATAAAAAAAAAAACATTTTACAGATAAAGAATGTTGCTTTATAAGTTTCAAAAAAAAAATCTGATTCTCATTGAGTTGACATACCTATAAGCTGTTTCAAGAAAAAATGAATTATCGAATTCGGTCCATACTCGAAGCGAGTCCACATAATACATATATCCAACTTTCAAAAATTTGATAAATGTGGAGATTGAGGGGTGAGAATTGGTGAACGTCATATATATAAAGTGATCACTTAAGCCAGCCGAGCCCTGTAATTACTTCATATTTCTAGATATTTTTATTAAATATAATAAAAATAGCTTCGTCTCTATGAGATATCTGATAGTTATTTAATGGAAGTATAACAGATTGTTAACAGAAATGCTTACGTGAATACCAACTAGTTGAGACTTCACTCATTATTTCGGTTTTAACTGTTCTATTCAATTTTCATTCGCCGTTTGCTATCGAATTGTCAAACACGTAATTTAATTTCAAGAGTTACTTTTATTCCCGATACAATTAACTTAGTCCGAGCCGAAGGTGTTTTCACGAAAGAAAAAAACAACTTTCGCGCGTACAGGCGTACGGGGTGGACAACGTTTTTAAATACACAAATGAAGTACAAGAGAATGCTAAATAAATGGACACGCCTTTACTAACAACGGTAAAGAAAATGGCACCGTTTTAAATACCAAAAAAGCCAAGTACGTATATTCCAGATAATTCATGTGAAAAATATGCAAAACAGAGCACCTACTTAAATATTTCGTCATGAGGGTGGAAAACGGTACACGCACCGCGCACACGGCGGGGAGAGGAATGATCAAGGGGTTATAAGGGAGCGGGGCAGTCAGGTGGAGGGTGAGGGCGGAGGTCAGCGCGAGGGTGAATGCACTCAGACTCTCGAGAGATAAATATTCACGAACAAATAACGTACGATAGGAATATTGATATCTCAAGTGTGCAATGATCGAACTGCAGCCTATGGTGTGCGTATAACTACAGGGGCATTCATAATAAGTGCTAACTATAATATAATATAATAGTATTTAAGAATCCCAAGATCGGAGCTCGGGTATGTACAACCCGAAACTACAATTTTAAAATTCTATTTATTCTTTTATCCGTCGTCCACCCCATTCATAACCTTCCTCTTTTGTCCTTTATTCGATATTGAGAAAGGAAAAGAGGGGAAAAAACCTGTTCGTACGAAGGATTTTTCATTATTCAGCGAAATAAAGGCCAGCGACAATATCGGAGAACTAATAATTATACATAAAAAAGATTTACAATAGTGGATGCGCGGAGTACTCGGTCCACAACATTTTAGGGTCCAAAATGAGGTCGAATGTAGGGCAAAATATCAACCGATACGAGCATTTTAATAAAATCTTGGTCCTTGTTGATTGGATTTTAACGACATTCGGAATGCAAACATTGTAGTCTTTTAACTATCAAATACGGGACCATTAATATTCTAAATCTGTCGAACAATTTAACAATGTTTCGGAGGAATTGTATCACCGACAGGTCCTAATAAATATCTATCGAAAATTACGATGAATAATATTGTTTCCATAATAACATCCAACACAGGTTGAACATTTTAACTCTTGGAATTTAAGCAAGTGTTCGACTATACAATACTGTGGCCTGAATAGAAGGCAGAGCTCTCATCAGCTACCGGGGCATTCAGAGCGCGGGAAGCGGCGCGAGAATGGATCTGGATCCGAAGGCAGTGTGATGCCGCAAGACAGACGCCCGGAGGTGAGAAGAATAGGATAAGATAAACAATCATAGACTCGACCAGTTTCCTAGAAACCGCTGAACCGCTCGCTTCGTGCTGAACCGTCCGTCACCGATCTCACTGCAGATATTTATCGGCCGGAGAAACGCATTACGGTTGGCTGAAGCCGTACAGTGAATCCAGCACGACCGACAGCCGCTTGTAGGGTCGTCGCGCTGGCGGAAGTGGGCCGACAGAAAAAGCGAGGATGCGTGACGATCGAAGAAGCCGACTGTGACCGGGGTACAGCACTACCTGGGTGCAGTTATTCAACACGGACGGTAATTAAGGTAATCCGCCGTTGCAGAATTGCCTACCCTGGCCTAATTGCGTGCCCGCTTATTTTTTTTTGTTTCATTGCCACAATGTTGAACTCCCCTGCACATTCTTGAGTAGCGCATCAATCAAACATTCATAAAAATACACAACTACTTCTTCCCCTGAATTTCGCACCCATCACCACTCGCTCGAATTTAACATTACTTGTCTATCCAGTTACCCATCTTTTCGACGTCCTAACTCGAACCCCGGTCTATCTTTACTTTTCATCGTTCACTTATCTACGCCAATAAGCAGGTTAACTTTTCCAGATACGATACTTCCATTGTTAAAGATTCTACCATTCACACGTGCAATGGACGTCACTCTTTACAAAATACTTTTTGTACATTTACAAAAGTTGATAATTTGTAAGAATTGATGTACATATTAAATTTCAGATCGAAATGTATTTGACACGGTTTTTTCTATTCGCGTGGAAGAAGTAGAAAAGATATAACGCGTCTCACGAATTGGTTAATATATAGGAGTTATAATGATGTAAATCGATCAATGATGTTTTTAAGACCGTCAACTATCTAATAATTAATCATAAGATGGATCAAATATTTAGCTGTGTCCGAGTGGCAGCTCCCTCCCGAGAGTGAGACCGTTATCTAGCCACCGCAATCAACGCTCTTCTGATGACAGGTGGGCGGGCTGGCCCGCTTGCTAGTGGACAAGTAGACAACTATAACGGTGATTTTGGACGGAAAACCGGATTTTGAGGGCACCTTGCTAACGAAACCTGACTTTATTAAAAAAAATACTAGTTTTATTTGATGACCATATTTTTTAATAACCAAATCTTACACCTGGTGTCATCTCAAAATAAATGTGCTTAATGTGCTTCAGCACAATTTATTTATATAACAATAAATATATAAGTATGTAAATCGATCTGAACTGACCCTTTCATACAATATACATTGCAATAAGGCAAGTCTAACAGAAGAGTACCTGAAGGACAATTGTCGCTTCTCATGCACACGGTTGAGTTAAAGCAGTTTGAAATAAGAATTAGACATTAGGCACCGATTTGAGTAAATCCTGGAAAATTTTTCTGGGCTCCCCAAAAGACAGATTTTAGTGTCTTACTCTGAAAAACATTTCGCTGCGGGTGCTCTGTGAAGATTGAAGACTTCTCGCTACCTCGAAGGTTGAAGACTTCACAGTGCCGTGCTTATTTCGCTAACAAATTATGTTATCGTGCAAATAACTAATTTCATTTGCCGTTCTGTACTTATTCCGCGACGGTACTACCGAACCCCTTCTCGAGCCCTAACCCGAGATAACACAGCACTCGACTGCATCATTTTAAATGAAATATCTAAAATCTGAGTGACTGAAAGTCTACATTTACCGAAAAGTCGTTTTTAAATAGCTGCAATAGTGTCACTCAAAGATAATGTGAATTTTGATGTGAACGTTCGATTCTGTCAATGCAGCGAGGAATATTTAATCAATCTAATTTGGGGAAATTCTCTGGGAAAAATTGCTTCAAACCCACGTCACAGCATCGGTGGCCATTCGCTCTAATGCCGGAATAAGGTTGTGTCAAGTCCGACTTAACGCCCAACTTTAAAATATACTTATTTATGGCATATTTTACTCGACGCAGAAGGAAAACGTCGCGTTAAACGGGTCAGGTAGTTCGCTTCGTCGTCTTCCAATATTGTCAATATTGTCGGAATACAAATCTAACGATAACGTCGCAGCCGCCGCACCGCCGCGAGCTGACCGACCGACGTCACGATCTACAGATGAGATCAGGCAAATAAATAGTCGTTTTGCAACAATTCCGAACGGATTTTATGGGAGATCAAAGTAATAAGCGAAGATGACGCGTCCAGATTTTTCTGCAAGCTTAAACAAAATAGTATTCTCGCTTATACGCTGTAAAAGAAACATCGACGAAGTTATAACGTTTTCGCAGACTTTTGACATGACTAACAATTATGCAGGAATGAAACTTGGGTAGGATTTTAATTCCACCTCCGGCAACTAACGCGATAATAATAAAATAGATTTGTCACGTTACCGACAAGCGCATATTCATCTGTTTTGCTGTCGTGTGGTGGAGCGTGTTTTCATTTTTGCAGAATGTATTTTGTATCAGTATTTTGCTGTTGTTTTAAGTGGCCACCAATTTTTGCAAACAATGCGTCCGTTCATTCGTAATTTGGATCCCTCTCGGTGCACGCGAGAGATACGCGAATGCAGACGGCAGAATGGCAGAATAAAGTGCAAAGTTAAGGTTAAGTGCGACAAAAAAATAATCTTATCCCTTCAAACAAATCACGCAGATGTAATAAATAATTCACCCGTCCGATACGATACCGGCGTCAGCTTAAACGGCCGGGTCATGAAGTTAAGTCGGTACACTTTTGGCCTATCCGCAATAGCAGAATGCCTTAAACTCGTTTAACAAGAGTTCATTACAATATTCAACGTTATTACTGTTACAATTACTGCGATTTAATATTTGCCCATCGCTAGACACAATTGTCGAGGTTCTTGTCTAAATCATTGAGCGAGTGCGGGGTCCGCGTGGGTGTCGTACGGGAGCGGTCAGGCCGCGACGCGCGGAGCCACGTGTCGTGACGATGATTCTAATGGCTCGCGCGCGGTGAACGCTTCCAGTGGCTCCGCAAGTCACCGCTCGATCATATGAATCTTAAAAATACTCGCGAAGGTAGAATCGGAAAATTGTTCCCGACATACAGGTAATATAAAACATAGTTCAACACTATTCGCGCGAATTGTACAAGATAGAAGATTCACCTTTAACCTATAACTTTTGACTCGTTAATTACACCGTACTTCTAGAATTGGATAATGATAGATTATTTCCTTTTATCATAATTAAAGAATGTACAAAATAACAAAGGTGTCAAAAACTGGCCTACATCGTATTAAACTTAACAGTCTTGTATAGTTCAAATAAAAACATAAGAAAATTGAGTTAAACAAACGCAATGCAAAATAAACAGAATAAAAGATTACAACGTAGAAAGATTATGGCCAATAATTCGTATTACCGATACGAGACTGTCCCGCGCAGATCTCCCCAGAATGTCGGCAGCCCGCAGCAAAAGTGCTCTGCAAATCAACACTATTTAAGACTGTTTTGAATCAAATGTTACTGAATCGTGCGGTCAAACCGACATTAGACAGCGACTCGATAAAGACTATTGTATTATGTTTAGCGGAAGATGCGTATTAGACTATGTCACTAATGTAAGCTGGCAGCTATTAATGCTGATTAAAAATATCGTACTTCAATTATCACTTGTTCAAATTTTTAATATTAAAATTACTTATCTAGAGATATATCGTATAGCGTACATTTCCATGTTTCGTTTCCAAAATCTGTAGTGTCGTCGATCTTTGACATATTTTTGAGTTTTGAGACGATGATTTATTATACTCTCACATATTACTGTACCGGAAAGGCTAAATAAATCACCATTCAAACTCGTCAGGTACAGCTTAACTTGCGATCCGATTATTTTCCTACAACACGCGTGCGCGTAATCGCTCGAATGTGCGATATTCAAATAGAAAAATGAAACTGTCCCTACTGCGTTTCGGCTAGTTAAAATATTAATGAAATCGCAGCCGCTATTGGCAAACTGTTACTCAATAATGTTATCGTCGGTAATGTACATAAAAAAATACATTCGTCGCCTAGATGTGCAGCGTGCGGATTGGTTATCTTCCGCCAAGGCGGATAAGATAAACACGTTCAATCTGCTAACGCGCACACATTGCTGCGCAGCTGTCACTAAACTGAAATATTCATTTGTCTAAAATTGTCTTTTGGATGACAATTTTTATTTATGACATTGGCAATTTTACTACCTAGTGATACCCGATGATAACAAACACTAGGTGATTTACGATTCGAGCAGGTGTGAGCTCTTACGAATTGGACAACACCTTGACAAAAATAGTATTCTGCTGATTCTAACAAACGTTCGAAAATAATAAAAATAAGGACAGAACATCAAAAATGGATCTACGGTAGATTTCCCAAGAACGATACCTCCGACATTAAGTCGGGTACGGCTGGTTCTCTGGGATTGGATAGAATCGAGGGGAAGATTCTGCAGAAGACTAAACATTTCCTTGCAGCAATATAATTTTGGAAGAACAAAAACATCTGGGAAAGAAGTCTCGGAAGAGGACAGCGATGATTACACGATGCACCGGCTGGGCTAGAAATAGGCGCCACATTGTGGCTAATGAACCTTATACATTTCTGGCAGAAGTGCTTCGACGGAAGTTATTTCTACAGCCGATGAGGTCGATGAAAATTGCTATCGAGGAAGTTATTCCGAGTGATCAATACAGGACGTTCCATTTCATTCCGGTAGTTATATCTCGGTGTGATCAACCAGTCATGTCAGATGAAACTGGCACAACCCATTTAGTGTCGAAATGGTGTATATCCACATCGAGAGTACATTAATACCGAAATCCTTAAAATTATTTTAGATTTAGTTATAACGATTCGCTAGTTGTCGACCTGTCCAAAGCAAAGAAAGCTCTCTCACGAAGATTCGTGTATTTGTACGATTCTCGCGACAGCCACTTCGGGTCGACGCCAGGGTCAGCAGACTACTTTAATATATTTATTTGTCTCAAACGTATCTGCAATCTCTTCTAATGTACAAAGGAATATTGAAATGGATATACCTCAAGATGATGAGATACTGTCACTACTTGATTTTACTCTTAGAATAAGAAAATCCGACAGTAAAAATAAGATGAAACAAACTACACTTGTACCGCTGAGCGCCTCCAGTACCGCTGCAATTGTACGATACAGACAGCGTTAACATTTCACATTAAAATATAATATGATGCGAATGGAATCTGACTCATGGAAAAATTTAGTCATATCAATAACAATACATTGTATTTCAGATGAGAGAAGCCAGAAATAATTATCTTAGAAATGATTTTGGGAAACCTCAACACGGTAGAACGCAGACGATCGAATACAAGAGGCACGTCCCCGATTGGTTCAATTAGGTTAGAACAGGGGTCGGCAGACTGCGGCTCTTTTCATAGGCATTTGCGACTCTTCAACTCCAGCTCATATTTTCATCTGCAATCGTATTGATACATGGAATAGTTTGGCTGAAACATGACACAAAAAAAAATCTAGCGTTTGCCAATCTTTGGCTCTACCTATTTTTCCGAACAAATATTCCCTTCCGTGAATCAAATAAAAACTAAGTTAAGAAACCAAATGAACCGACTAAATTGAACAAGTAGCTACTTGGCAGACATAGCATGCAAGGTCATTAATGTTCTGACTAATCAACTTTACCTAAAAAGTGTTTTATTAATGTCTAATTATTTAGTTTTCTTGTTTTATACAAAGTGCACTAAGTTATTGAAGTTTGTAACTCTCATATATAATATTTTTTAAGTAGCTTACGTCTGTTTTGTGAATTTAAGTTTTAAAATAATAAAAATCTTGGTTATATCTAGTTTTATTTGTCATTAAAATTTTGTTTACTTAATATTTCTCTTCTCTCTAAAAAATCTGCCGACCCCTGGATTCGAAGATAAGCTAATCTTAGTCTAAAAATCAATTATTGGCAACGATATTCAATCATCTGAAAGCTATATCCGCGCACAGACATCGAACAAAAGTGAACAACTTGACTGGATTATTTTATTAAAGAAAACTTAGAAATGGAAGCCTTACTAAAATTAGTTACTCTTCAAGAAGCATAAAACAGAATACGGACTCATCAAAATATATGGACGTTCACATGACTACCGTACACCGTACCATTGCTCGGAAAATCTAAAAATATTAGTAAATTGGTATTCAATTTATACTTTGTGACAAATTACTTAAACCTGTGTTTCTTTGAATGAATAGGTCGAGACTACATTACGGAGGAATCAAATGTTAAATTAATTATCAGCGTGGAAATACAAGTCTTTTCGGAAAACGAATACATCCCTCAATATGATAGAAATTATTGTAAACAAAGAACTGAATTCGACATGGATAACTAAAAAAAATAGCAAATAATAACAACAGAATGGAGACATTCTTCTCTCCGGGAGAAAGTACAATTAAAATAATATGACACAATAAAAATATCAATGTTTTATAATTATTTCCTTCAGGGAAGCCATTTAATAAAGCGACGTATGAAGTACGTGCACACAATTTCAATTTCATGACGTCAGCGTCCGCCGAGACAGGACGAGGTGAGGTACCTACCGGCTAGGTACGGTGGGAGCCAGCTGTCGGGCGCCGACACTAGCGGCAGAGCTGGGAGCAGCCCCAGTGGGGCTGTCGCTGCCCCTGGCCCAGTCAGGACCGTACCGATTTAAGACATTCCGAAATGCGGGGGCACCGAGGGTCTCCGCCTCACACTGAAATGTGACATATAATACACTACGAGACTACGGACATTCCGAGGAGACGGAGCGGGAAGTAACGCGGTGGTACACCGATCAGCTGGAGTTCCACAGGCCCAGGTTGACGGTGCTGAGCAGCGGGAGCAGCGCCAGGCGGCGCAGGCCCGCGGGCGTGACGCCCGTGCAGCCGTACAAGTCGATGGAGCGCAAGCGCTTGAGGCTGGCCGCGATGTTCTCGAGGCCCTTGTCGGTGACTCGCGCGCACTGGCCGATGTGCAGTGCCTCCAGCTCGGGAAGTGCGCGCGCCACGCGGTCCAGCCCCGCGTCCGAGATCTGGCACGCGCTCAGCGACAGCGCGCGCAGCCGGAATAGGCCCTGCGAGGCGTGCGCCAGCGCCGCGTCGCCAACCTTGTCGCAAAAGGATACGTCCAGTGCGCTAATGGCCGAGCCGCCCTCCGCCAGGTAGCCCACGCCCGCGTCTGATACGTTGTCGCACGCGCGCAGGTTCAGCTCCCGCAGCGCCGGCATGCGCGCCAGGTGCTTGAGTCCGCCGTCCGTGATGGACACGCAGAAGCTGAGGTTGAGGCGGCGCAGCGCCGGTAGGCGCGCCAGGTGGCGCAGCGCCTCGTCCGTGAGCCGCTGGCAGTCCTGCAGGCCCAGGCTCTCGAGCGCCGGCGTGCCGCGCGCCGCGTCGCGCTCCAGCCCCGCCAGGTGGCCGATGCCGCGGTCGCCCACGTGCCAGCACGAGCGCAAGTCCAGCCGACGCAACTTGCGCAGCCCCCACGCCACCAGCAGCAGCCCCGTGTCCGTCACGTTGCAGCAGCCACCCAGCTCCAGCGTCTCCAGGTTCTTGAGGTATTGCGCGATGCGGCCCAGTGACGTGTCCGTGACCTGCTTGCACAGCGACAGGTCTAGCGAGCGCAGGCGCGGCAGGTCGCAGGCCAACGCGTGCGCCAGCCCCGTGTCCGTGAGGTTGTAGCAACCTGACAGGTTGAGCGCCTCCAGCTCGGGCAGGCCCAGCACCACGTCCCGCAGCGAGCGGCGCAGCGACAGCACCTGCACGCGCCGGATGCCGCGCCGCACCAGCGAGGGGAAAAGGCCAGGGTTGGAGCGGCGCAGATGCAGGCGCGCCTCCACGCCGCGCCACACAGACCGCGAATAGGCCGCGTCGCGCCACGCCGAGCAGGTCTGCGCCGCGCGGCCCTTGTCAGCCACCTCCAGCCAGGAGAAGATGAGCGCCAGGATCTCGGGGTACAGGCGCGACACGTGCGTGGGGCGCGGGCGGGCGCGTTGCGCCGGCCCGCGCGGGCCCTGCGCCTGGGCTTGCGGCACCGAGGGGCCCAGCGGCGGGCGCCACAGCCGCGGTCCGGACTCCACGGCCAGCCCGGTCTGCCCGGGGCCGCCCCAGCTCGCCTCCGTCAGTTTTGGGTCCATTTCCCTCGGGCTGGAGTCGAGCGCCGCCACTACATCTACGGAGTGCTCGGCTGCCGGCCCGGCTAACGGCGAGCGCCGTCCGCCGGCGGGTGCCGAAGGTCGGCGATACTCATTTCTAATATGGAAATTAGCATTCAGCGCCGCCGTCTGAAGCGGAGGACGAAACTTGTCGCAGTTCACAAAGTTACTAACTTTAGCAGTCGCCCCGAAGTGCGATGCGCCGGCCGAGCGGGCTACTTGGCGCGCTTGACACCGAAACACTAGGACGGGACTGACACTCCTCGTAAAGTTTCCGGGACACTTGTTACCACTGTGAAAACTCGCATTTGTCAATATTACGCGGGAACACGCGCGGAGACCGCCACCGACCAATAAACTGTTACTCGTCCGCTGTCCGCGAACAAACTGGCTTCGAGTTGTTTGTGTCCCCTCTGAACAAAGTTTCCCGTCTTCTCATTGGCTAGCGGCGGTCACATGGCCGATCGGCGCAGTATTGATTCGGGAACGTTGCGGCGGCATTTTTAAGTTTGGAGGAAGCCGAAAGAGACTTCCATAGCGGCTAGGCGTGTGTGCGACCGAGAAAGTAATATTGTATGGAATGTATGAGTCGAGTGTGCGAGAGAGAACGATATAGGGCGGGAGGTAACCTGTCACACAACGGACACTGTCCGTGGGCTCTGCAGAATTCTATTTAAAAATATTAATTAAAAAATGTTTTTAACTTTATGACTACTTTATGATTGTGATTAATTATGTACATGTACATGTATACTTTTTCAATTTATAAATTATGTTTTACAATATTTATATACTTTTAAAGATAACAAATAAAATAATTAAATTAATTGTAATATCCATACCGTTACTCAACCAATATATTTTCTTTTATTTGATGTGTGGAACATGTTATTTTATATTTATGTATACATATATATATTTTTGTCAATACACTCACTTTATTTTACTTCGTAGTTGAAACTATGACATAACTTCAATAAAATTAAAGTGTTTAAATATTTTGATAGATTTTAGTAATCAGATTAATATTTTACACGATACGGTATTAACTATATAAAAAAATTTTACACTGATAAAATCCCTTAATACCTAATTTACTAATATTAAATATCAATAATAATCAATGCCGAACAGGGCATGTACATTTATATATGTGCTGTCAAGGTTTAAATGTTCAGTGTCAGTTCATGGCTATATAAATATTATTTGGGAAAAAGTGTTTAAAACTATCTTTAAAAAAAAGTGAAAGTTAGGTACATCCTATATTATGTTAATTTATGTGATATATTTATGTAAAATAATATGTACCACCCATCTTAAAATTTAAAACTTATTCATATGTAATTGAGTGTATAAATGAAAAAAATTACATTAATACATAATCTATCTATATTTACACAAAAGTGAAGTCACTTTTACAAAGTACACGATGCATCTAAACAAATGAAATAATAGAAATGAATAATTGAAAACAATCCATAAACAATAAAGTTTAAGAAAGTAGAAGAAAACAGATGCAAGTAGAAAATAGTGTACGTAAATATTTTGATGAATGCACTGCAAACGGAGATCATATGATTAATAAAATTATTTAATACTTTGTATTGGTGTGAGAATTCGCCAATGAATATGAACTGTATAGGTGAAGATAGAAACAATATTAGAATAGTATAGTTATTTGCGCCATCGTTCTAATGTTCATATTCGGCGATACTTCGCAGATTATTCGTAATTCGAGACGTTTTCTAAAATTAAGGCATTTGTGAAAATAATTGTCAATACGTTACACCTGCCATTTACGAACATTTTGGTTAGGATCTTATTCGTTCTTTATTCTTTGATTGAATGTAAATTAATTAATAAATATGTCATTTGCGTCAACATTGCATATGACTTTTAACATTTATGTTTTATTTCGAGAAAATATATCAAAACAGGTCTCAAATAAAATTACTATTAAAAATATTTTAATCTATTACTAAGCAATACATAACTAATTTACACCGTTAACCGTTATACCGTTAAATAATTTTATTTTAATACAACTTAAACGTATCAACTAGAAAGACAATTTCGTTGATCCCGGTAGCAACTAAAATATTTGTAAGATAAATTGATTTTTTATGTATATCTTTCTAGTTGATACATTTAATTTGTATTAAAATACAACAGAACTATGTTCTGATAAAACTACAACTTCACAATAATAATGCGTTCTCATTAAAAATAAAAATAGATGAAAAATTTTTTTTTTTCATGAAAGTATTTAACACAACTAATTTTAATATTGTTTATGTAAAAACTGCAAACATTTTTGTAGAATTTGAAATGGGTTCTAGTAATAAAAGCAGCTATTGGAAAAGATTTAAGTAGTTACATGTACAACTATTTGTTTTTAATAATAAATCCCAAAAAAAAATGAACTGGAACACGGACAGTGTTCGTGTTCAAGTGTTCCCCTCCTAAACCCCGCTGTTTGTGACACAGCTATAGCGATCAAGTTGGGCAAACAGGTGCCTTCATTAGTTATAACGTAATACTTTCACTATTGAGTTGTAGGTGGCGGTAATTTAGACTTAACTAATAATAATTGAGATAAATCTTCACCTACTCGAATTTAGATGGTAGTCCTGATATGCAAAAACAAAATATGACAGAAATATTTTACAAGCTTTTACAAGTAAATTTTTTCAATAATTTTTCTTCTTGTACCCTATCCGTTCAACGGTCATTGGCTATCATGTTGGCTGTCATCACTTTGTTCACTGCGGCTTGGAAAAGTTCTACAGTAGACTGGCCAAACTATTTCCTCAGGTTCTTCAGCCAGGGTGTTTTCCTTCTTCCAGGGCGATGACTTCCAGCAGTCTTTCCCTGCATTATGAGGGGCAAGATCTCATACTTCTCCAGATGTCTCATCACATGTTCGAGATATTGAAGTTTTTGGATTTTTATTGTTTTTAATTCTCTTTTTCTTTTTTACTTTATAAAATTTTAAAGTAGGCAAATATTCATTCTTTTAATTCTAATTATTCCTAAGAAAAGTAGAGGAGTGTAGTGAAGAGGGCGGAAGTTATGGAGATTACGTTCCTCAGTCACGAGGGACCGACGTGAAAGGATTGATCTTGTATGCCTTTTTCTTTCATAAAACTTTTTTACTCTGGTACTATTTGTTTGTACAGAAACTATCTTAAACTCTTATTAATTATGTGTAGCAGTAACATACTTGCATGGTAGAATGATATGTCAGCAGTTTTTGCATTTCTACGTAGAGTCTTTGTTGAGTACTTAGTACAGTGAAAGATGGAATGAGTCCAATTTCTAGGCAATTTTCCTGTACTCCTAATTCTACTACAATTGTGTGAAATTATTCGGTTCCATGGTTTCCTGTAGCTTTAATTACTTCCATCAGAATTTCATCTATACCAACTGCTTTTCCAGGTTCCAGTCGTACGGCAGCTCTTATTTTAGCAGCAGTAAGTAAGTTTCCTTTTAGTTCTATCTATCTAACTGTTTTTTGATTTCCTTATAATATCATCTTTAATCATTGTTTGTGTTGATTCTGAGGGTGTGCTGTTTATATCCAAAGTTGACCATTGCTCCCAGTTTTGGAGGGCCTGGATAAAATTATCTCTATTGGTGATCATTCTACAGTTAGTTTTACGATTTTTATGCGCAATACAGTATATAGTTGGTACCGTATTACAATCTACCTACGGTACCTATGGTAGAGGGATCTAATTAAAATATAATCAATTTAGTTATAAATAGAACCTCGATATAACGGACTAATGTGGGTGAGGGGGAGTCCGTTAAAGCCGAAGGTCTGTTACATAATGTATTTTTTCATTGTATTTTTTTAAATTGAGAAAATAAACCGCAGTATATATTATATAAGGCCAGTGAAGTTTCTATAAATGGATTCAAAATATTGTGTGATTTAAAAAAGTGATAAGGGATAAAAATTTTATTTCACTAAAAAAGTATTGTGCTATATAAATCGGAATAAATAAGAAACACTTTTTCAGAAAATACACTTATATAAATAAATATAAAAACATAAACAAAACTAACTAACTAACTTACCATCACACCGTTTCCCGTGGGGGTAGGCAGAGAGGATAGAGCACCACACTCTTCTGTTCTGATACATAATTCTTACCTCATCCACATTCATACAAGCAATACAAGTAAAATACAAGTTCGTCAGTTGTTGAGGCTTCTAACAAAACCATTCTCCAGTATCTGGTTTATCTGGTCATGGAACATCCTCTATTTCTGATTACATCAACACTGGTGTCATATTTCTTTTTAACTATTTTTTCCCCGTTTATCCGTTCCATACGACCAAACCAAACCCATATTTCTTAATCTTACTTACTATACTAAGATTATCAACAATAAATATAATTGCCACATATACGCCTAAGTGATCTCATATCCACTGCATTTAGTCTACTTTCGTTCCTCTTCTACCAGCTCCAGACCTCGCACCCATACATCAGTGTCGGTACCAGGACTCCATTTTTCACCGCTAGTCACCCTCCTTTCAATATCATTCTCGGCTTTTCCGTTTCTATCAAACATACTTCCCAAATATACAAACTCATCTTCTTGTTCCAAACATTCATTACCTATACTTATAGATAAATACTTATTTAGCACGGTGTCTTGCTTTCCGCCTTCTTGAATACCATCACTTTCAACTTGTTGACATTCATAGTACTCTTGGGTACATAATACATTTACTAAACTCTGCAGTTCTTGTTCATTATTCGCCATTTGTACTACATCATTGGCGTACAGCATACAATCAAATCGCCTATTTTTGCTTCTACATTCATACATTCCAGTTCTTTCCCACAATTATCCATATACAAGTTGAACAGCCATGGAGACTTTACACAACCCTGCTTGACACCTTTGTAATGTCAAACCATGGTGTGAATGTTCCATTGATTTGTACATATGTAACATAAACAAAACCCTATTTATTCTTTTTCGGATGATATATCCAAACACATTCTTTGTAGAATGACGTTAATGTTTGATGTTGAGGCGCTTGCTTTCAGTAATCCTACTTTGAAAGAACCATCAAGTTTTGTTTGAACTTTTAAAGTCTGCTGTTAACTGTTAATTTTCTGGGAGCGGAAATATTTGTTTTAGAACGTCTATAACACTTAAATGATGTTTTTTAACAATTTTCACATTCGATAGGAAATTTTGCCAGTTATATTCAAAGTGCACTGTATCAAGGTCCATTATATTGAGGTTCTACTGTAATAAGTTAACTGAGATATTAAATGCAACAGGCATTCTTCACTTCATTGCAAACTTATACTGAGATTTAAAAGGCAAATACAAGAGTAGGCAATCAAGCAACAGAAGATGCTGAGACTTACTGAAGTTGTATTGTAAAAATCAGTATTCACATGTATTAATTACCAAAACCCTTGAAAACATTATCAATATATACAGTAGCAGTATTACATAATACTTCTACTGCGACATTAACATATATGTCACTTATATTATCTCGAGTTAGGAATTACACCTTCGTCATAAAGTAAAAATCGTTTTAAAGCGAAGCAAGTATTTTTCATATTGCAAAATGCATATATATTAATGTTTTGTAAAGTTTGAATATTATATGAGATAAGATGCTAATTTTGTTTTTGCTATTTAATGATTAAACCACGCATATTCTGCATTGAGGTCCAATTTTTGTAGTTACGCCACTGGTGGTAACTTCAATAATAATGACACTGCTACAATAAATAATAAATATTTATACTGTTTATTTCGATTTGTACATTCTTGAAGTTAAATGAATAAATGCATGCTTAAAACAAGATGGAGTGAAATGAAATGGAAATAAGAAATGGCACTGTACTAAGGAAACTAATGTATTTTGAACATGTCGTGAGACACTCTGAGATTTACGAGACAATGCACTGAAAATTTATCAGAAAATGAAGTTGACTTGGTGGCTTATTAAGATAATTTTTATTCTACGTGTGCTCATCCACTAACAAATGTTTTATATTGTTTTAGCCAATAGAACTTTATTAACAGCTGCGCTGAAGAGAATTCTGGCAGAACCGTTCTCTAAACTTTAGACAGACATCTGAATTCTCTTCAGTGCAGCTGTTAATAAAGTTCTATTGGCTAAAACAATAGAAAACATTTGTTAGCGGATGAGCACTCGTAGAATAAGAATTATTTAATTTATTAATTGCAATAATAATAAAATATATTTAATATGTCATTAACCCATGTCATGCATTATATAATAGGTTTAACCTGAATACTTTTCTCTAGGTTATTTAAGCAAATGTATATGTGACTGCTTGAAAAATGACTGTGTGTATGTGATACGGTGCTTACAACGTGTACTTGTTGAGTTGACATTACAGTCTAAGGATTTACAAGAACAACTTCTTCCCTTACTTTAACAAGCGTTCATCTGCCATTGGACAGAAATATATAATAATATGCATACTAATAATTATGCTTCTTTTAACTTAACTAAGAATAAAGGATAACTCTCTTTCTTTATATTCTGCGATTTAGAGGACGACCTATGCTTCAGCTTTCAACACAGGGAATTCACTCTAGTATTATTTTACATCAATCTTCGGTTAATGTATTTACAATTAAAGTGCCCTATCCATCGGCATTTTGTTATTCGACGGACAACATCTTCTTCTTGGGTCCTACTGTGAATATCTTAATTTCTTATTCTATACTGCAAGGATAAATCAACTCTTAAGAAATAAATCTTGCAGTCATTTCATATTTTTTAATCTTATAATATGACTTGTCAGTATGTAAATAAAACATTAACAAGAGGGTTTTGAAATGTTTATGTCATGTGAAACTTATCAACATGCGTTTGTTTCATTTAGTGATAAGATTTTCACCTGCGATTCAATCCTTCAATATTGAAGATCATGATCTTTATGAACTCCCATCCTCTTGACTACACTTTTTCACTTTTCTCAATATCCAGCAGATCTGAGGTCTATCACTAGAGAAGCGCCTGTTTTTCATTTGGTCAGTCCAACGGATGACGGATCTCCCCCTTCCTCTCCGTCTTTTGACCTGGGCCACCACGACAAGGTTGTCCAAATAATTGAAGGATTCGTCATAGGTAAATAGTGAGGATTTCAAGAAAAACAATTTAGCTATAGAAGTGATATGTATTCCACGTACATATTTCTTTTGCAAAACAACATGTACCTATGTATAAAATATTTTTGAAGCTATGTTTGTAGATAGACATAATTATTAGTGTGAAATATAACTAACTTTGTTTAAAGTATTAATTTTTTTAATATTAGACACACCAAAGATGTACTGTACCTAAAATTTTATTTTTAAAATTGTTAACAAAGTAATTTAGGCATTAAAAATGGAAACAAAGATTACAGCTAATTAAAATATTGGAATAAAAGAAGACGTAACAATAACAAACTGACGCGAAATCCAGAGATTATGATTTTGATTTCTTTTACATTCATTCTTTAATATTAAATCCCAATGTCTTTCTATGTGCAATATGTACGGAAATTGATGTAGTGAAGTGTCATGTTCCTGTAATGAAATTAAGTGACCTTATTGTTCTGAAGGTATATTTTTCAAATAGAATACTGAAAAATCCAATTACATCTTCAAAATTTTGGAACGGTGATGTTCTTCTGATACAAATATTGTGTAGGTAGATAGTTATTTAACACCCAGATGATTTTAAGCTTCTTTTCTTGGGAATGTTGTTCTGTCCATCACCATTGTAATATTAAAATATTTTTCCTAATGTTCCAAGTTGCTGGTTAAGTGTTTGTGGTGTTGCAGTGCTGAATTAATATGGAAGAAGATCCGGTTCAGAAAAAGTGACAAATAACAATTTATAGGGTGGGTTTTAAACACTAGTATAAACAGATTCTTGTGACAAGGAGAAACAATGGGCACTCGTCGGTTGATGAATCAGCGTTTTAGTTTTAAGCTTTAAATTAAATTAACTTCATTGAAGACTCTTAATTATATGATTTTATTAAAACTTGTGTAGTGTAGTACAGTTGTGGAGTACAGTGCATACAAAAGTATATATGTATATATGCTCTAATACAAACAAGATCAAAATGTTCCATTTTACTATAATTTATCTAGCACATGTTTGCTTAGTTTCGTTTTGAATCTATGTAGTTTCTCCTCCTTTCTTATATCATCTGGCATTTCATTGAAAATCTCCATTGCACTGTACATCACCGATTTCTGGGCCAACTTCTTGAATGGAAGTCTCGGTTTATCTCTCCTTCTTGTATGATGTTCGTGCTCATGTTAATCATGAATGAATATTATATATTCACTTAATTAAAAACAAATAATATCAAATTAACTTCATTTTATATGATTTCATCAAAATTTTCACAACATGTTGTAAATATCGGAATGTAAACCAAATTTAAAGCAAAATTACAGGCAACTAATAGGCAATCTAATACCGATGCAATAACTACATGACCGATAACCATACTAACAGAATCATATTACCATATGACCGATGCCATATGACTGTATGACCGATGCGACCGAGAAATCGACCTTGAAATTGAAAAGATATTGAATTGAAATTTAATTTTGGTCTTAAATTAAGGTTAGCTCAGATTAAATACATCAAAATCAGAAAAAATCTTATTGTAAGAACAGATACAGTCGAACTAAGTATTTATTACATTTGATCAGTCGGTGATATATTTTAAAATAATTTTTTTTTTTTCTTTTTCTATTAATATTAAAAATATAATACAACTTCAATAATCAGTGGATAATGGATATACAAATGTTAAAAAAAAAAAAAATATATATATATATTTTAACATTTGTTTCTTCTCTATGAGAGTTAGACTCAAATGAAATAATATGTAAATTTATTATATAATAAAACAATGTTTTATTATACTTTTTATTACAATTTATGCTTTTAATTATGTTATCTTACAACATGTTTTATTATGCTTTTTATTACAATTTATGCTTTTAATTATGTTATCTTACAACATGTTTTATTATGCTTTTTATTACAATTTATGCTTTTAATTATGTTATCTTACAACATGTTTTATTATGCTTTTTATTACAATTTATGCTTTTAATTATGTTATCTTACAACATGTTTTATTATGCTTTTTATTACAATTTATGCTTTTAATTATGTTATCTTACAACATGTTTTATTATGCTTTTTATAACGTTTTTTACATGACAATAATTAATTTGGTTCATAGTGTTTAATTTTTGATGTGTTGATATAATGAACATAAAACTAAAACGTAGACAATCTTAGAACTAAACTAACTATCCCTCCATCAGCGAGTATTACTGACACCATTCGCTTTTTTAACAAGAGCACGGTGAGGGGGCTGATGGTAGACAGGTACACGGCGATGGAGATGGGTGTGGTAGAGAAGGGTTACATGACGACGGTGGGGATAGAGGGCAAGGTGGAAATGATGGTGATGTAGGGTTACAAGGTGGAGATGGGGGTGGTGGCGGAGATGATTGAGAGCAAGATGGAGATGAGGGTGATGGTGGATAGTTACATGGTGGAGATGGGAGTGATGATGCAGAATTACAAGGTGGGGATGATTGAGAGCAAGATGGAGATGGGGGTGATAATGGATAGTTACTCGGTGAAGATGGGATTAACGGTAGAGAACTACAAGTTGGAGATGGTGGGGATGGGGGTGATGGTAGAGAGTTACAAGGTGACGATAATTGAGAGCAAGATGGAGATGAGGGTGTCAGTGGAGATGGGGATGATGGTAGAGAGTTACAAGGTGACGATGATTGAGAGCAAGATGGAGATGAGGGTGTCAGTGGAGATGGGGATGATGATGGAGAGCAAGGTGGAGAAAGGGATGATTGAGAGCAAGATGGAGATGGAGGTGACGGTGGGGAGTTACATGGTGGAGGTGATGGAGAGCAAGATGGAGATAGGGGTAATTGAGAACAAGTTGGAGATGGGGGTGACGGTGGAGATGGTGGAGAACAAGATGGAGACGATGGTGATGGTGGAGAGTTACACGGTAGAGATTGGGATGGTAGTGGAGATAATGAAGAGCAAGATGGAGATAGGGGTGATTGAGAGCAATATGGAGATGGGAGTGACGATGGAGAGTTAGATGGTGGAGATGGTGGAGATGATGAAGAGCAAGGTGAAGATAGGGGTGATTGAAAACAAGATGGAGATGGGGGTAACGGTGGAGAGTTACACGGTGGAGATGGGAGTGATGGTGGAAATAAAGGTGATTGCGAGCAAGATGGAAATGGGGATGACGGTGGAGGGTTACACGGTGGAGCTGGATGAAGGTTACAAGGCGGAGATGAAAGTGATGGGGAATTACAAGGTGGAGATGGGTGCGATGGTGGAGATGGACATGATTGTGGAGAGTTACAAGGTGGAAATGGGGGTGATACAAGGATAGACAGTGGTAGAGGTCGAGAGCGAGTTGATGATGGTGGTGATGGAGGGTTATACGGCGGTGAAGATCGAGGACAAGGTGAATATAAAGATGATGGATGTTTACACGGTGGTGGGAAAGCAGAGCTAGGCGAAGATGGCTGTGGCGATGGAGGGCTACACTGTGCTGATGGTGTAGAGCAAGGTAGTGATGGTGGTGCTGGATAAGGTGGGGACTGAGAGTTGCATATCGATGATGGTCGAGGCCATGAAGGAAGTATCGTTGGAGAGTTGCACGGCGCTGTCTGCGGATGGCAAGATTGTCGAGGTTCACAAGGAGAGTCGCACTGCGATGGTGATGGAGGACGTGGCAGAGGGGACGGAGGAGACGGGAGAGATGGTCGCGGATCACCGCACGCTAATCGTGAGTTACGCAGACAAGTCGAATAAACACCCTGAAACATCAGTTATAAGTTGTCAATTAAAAAAATATTCTTAATTATTTAAATAATTAAACAATATAACAATCAGGTCACTGCAGCCGAGGTGGACTCAGGCAGCCTTAAGGAATCCCTCCACTTCTCAATGCGTCTTCGCCAATATTCAACCCTTAGAACATTCAGATTCCTTAGGTTTGTGGAATGCCAGGTGCGCACATAGCGAGGACTCTTCTATTCGAGCCAGACGCTCAGCCCGTCGACGCCGCTGGACCGTTGTGACTTGCTAGAACTCATAATATGTGTTAGTGTTGCGGTATTAAATGAAGCAACAATGCGTAAGATGACAGATTTAACATAATCATATTATATTCCTAATTCATAAATACATCACACACACACACACACACACACACACACACACACATAAGTATTATTAAAAAAACTTACATTCCACACAAAAATAATTATATTAGTGTTATATGAAAATAGGTATATTGGAGCTGACCTGCAAGAGCAGAGCCGCCGCCAGCCAGGAGAGCCCGCTGCCTCTGGAGAGCGCCATCTTCTTCAGCTGTGAGGCTGAGTTTGGTGGCGGCTGTCCCGCTCGCCCCTTATATACTCGCTTCTTATCGGGGAACTAATAGTGGTTGTTTTAACTAGCACATAAAAATAGAAAATGATAAAATATGTACAAAAATGTCACATAATCGTAAATAGTACAATCTGTCACGTTTTTATCTGGGTTAAATTTACCACGTACGTAGTAATGCGTGATAACTTTCATGTTTATTATTTATTAGAATGCAGAATATCGAAAGAATGCCTGACGTGATCCATCACTCATTTACAATTTCTATCGACAAGTATTCCATTGTTCATTTACGTCTTTTCTATATATTTTATACTCCTTTATCTTAGATACCTTGGGGTAGAAATACGCGAAGAATAATTTTAGTAAGATATTTTTATTAAAAAGAAAAAATGACAAAATTATTTCAACAGCTTGTTAATTATTAAGAAATCAGAAGCAATGAATGGGTTTTCTCGCAAAAAATTACTTACACAATTAGAGTAAATAAAAATCTGGAATATCTTCCATACAATATCCAAATGCTCTTTTGTGTGTCACGCGCAGGGAAATTTGAAAGAAAATTGAATTAATACATTATATTGTACAGGGTGGCCCAACAAAAGTGAGAACATTTCGTAAAATGTGATATAATTACATCAAAATTAATCTAACTATATCAAAAATAGTTTAAATAGGTTACTAATTTACTTACTTACCTATTTACCTATATTACGTTTTGTTTCGACAATTTCCGGTCGCCGTCTTTGAATATTAATTTTCCCATTGTTTATATTTGGTTTTTTCAAATTGTTGCCGAAGACCGTACTCTGATCAAAAATTCGCCAATTAAAAAACGTCGGGGTGCTAGGAAAATGATCAGAGTTCCAAAACAAAGTCTGGAGCACAGCTAGAAATAGATATATAATAGAAATAGCCCAGAAATACAATCAACTTTCTTCATCGTGAGAATGTTAATTTCATCGAGCCAGGCGTGTGGCCACCGAACAGCCCAGATTTAAACCCAGAAGATTATGCAACGTGGGGTGTTTTACAAGAAAAAGTCTACCTTTGGCGAAAATTAACCACAGTTGATCAGCTCAAGTTGGCAATAATCGAGGAATGGAGAAATCTGGGGCAGCGCTTTATTGACAGTAGCATGAACGAGTGGCGTAGGCGCTTACTAAATCTCGCTGAGGAACAAAGAGGATTCATTGAATATGATTTCTGATTAGCTAAATATTGTGAAAAAAAAGTACATTAAGAATTATAATTAATTATATTATGTTTTGAATTAACTCGTGTGTTTCGAGATGTTTTCACCTTTTTTGGGGCACCCTGTAGAGTGGAGTGTAAACTTTCTTTAACGCATTCGAATTTGGTGGATACCGTTTTTTTCTGATTACCTATATTCCGTTTGATTCTGATTGTACAGTATTCCAGTGTATTTTTCTAATTACTGAAATTGAAAAATGGAACTGTTGTACATATATTATACAAATATATTCGTAATATTATTTTAGTTAATTAAAAATATGAACCTGCAGACGAGCGTCTAGTGAGGCTAGTAGTTTTATATTTTTAAGAGTATATACATTTACATTGTATACACAAAAAAAGTCCTAAGACGAGTTTTAACATTTGTTTCGGAAGTGTATCTAACTAACTAGACTAGACAAGCAATCTGTATAACACTCGCGTTGACCGAATTATAAAATGTGTACCTAGGTATTAAGTATTTATAGTTAGCGAAGTGTATAACGTAGCATATATTATTTTAATGTCTGATTTTATTAAATTATGTAACATGTTTCTTATGGGCAGTTATCTCTCAGTTAAGTTTTATAGACACTTAAATCTGTTTAGTTAGTTAAACTCTCGTTTCTTTACTTATCCTCCCAAATTCTGTTCACTTCGGATATTACATAATATTTTATTACACCTGTACTTTATATACTTTGTGTTTTATTTCAATATCCGTTTTCTGCATTTATTTACTTTTAATTGAAATTTTTTACATTTTTACTTCCGTAAGATGTGAAGTCAATTATGTGACAATGTGATGGCAAAAAATAAACGAGAAATGAAATGTTTTATTTATAAATACAATACAATATTAGACAGTTAATATATCTATGATTATTTAATTGTATTTTTAACATAATGTTTACAATGTAAACCATCTCCCTCTTCAAGTACAAGATTTATCTTCCGTAGACAGGTAGGACGTCTTGTATTGATAAATATTGATTTATTAATATTAATATTAATAAATATGAAAAACAATTATAACTATGACTATGATTTTAAATAGACTATGTCTTCTTCAGGGATGGGGAGTTAGCAGTTCCTGACCGCAGTCACAATAGAGTGTCCTCAATCTTCATTTTGATATTATCTGCCCAACCGCATCTCGGTGTTTCCCTCGCTCTCGATCTTGCTCGTGTGAGAGAGGTCGCGCGTGTTTCGGGACTCGTCTACTCTCGCTACACGTCCCGCCCGCTGCAGCCTTCTCGCTTCCACCTTCATCCGGATGTCTGAGGCGGCACGCCGTTCCCGAAGTTCCGAGCGCTTTGACCTCTTCCATTTTCCGGTAAGTATTTATTTATTCTTAATACAGTGCATACACAAGTATATTTATATATGCTCTAATATAAATAAGATCAAAAGTTCCCTTTTACTACAACTCATCTTGCACGTGTTTGTTTAGTTTTATTTTGAATCTATGTAATTTCTCTTCCTTTCTTATATCTTGTGGTATTTCATTAAATATCTTTATGGCACTGTGCATCATCGATTTCTCAGATTTAGCCTTCTTCCTGAATGTCAATCTCAGTCTATCTTTTCCTCTTGTATGATGTTCGTGCTCATGTATCATTACATCAATTTTTCTTTCTTATATTAGTATTGGGCCGTAAATCTTGCGCAAGATTTTATTTTCGAAGACCTGCAACCTGTTTTCTCGCGCTAAAGAAAGAGTTCATGAACTATAGCTGTAGCTATAGCTATACAGAGCGATCGGTTGTATCACTCTTGAATACTTTTTAATCTTTAAATTCTGAAGCAACGATTTGAAGCAGTTTCTTGATCGTATTGCGCTATTTATTTCTGTTCGGATAGCATTATTCCTCGTCATATTTGTTTAAACTTAATCGATTCAAAGGCTTAGTTCCGATGAATGGCGATAATGATGATGATGGGGTCTGCCTCCCGCGCTCACCGGACTGCGTATCGACAGATGTACTTGAAGAACCGCATCACTTACAGATCCTTCAAGCGACAAACCTACTAAGTCATGCGCGTACCCGACGACACCGCGGCCCTCGCAGTCCGGCGGGCACGTCACGGATTCAATCTGTATAGTTTCGTTTCATTCAAAGTTTACATCATTAAAACTACAAGGTTTAATTTACATATGTAAAATGTGTTTTTTTTAGAGGTTTGTTTTTTGTATTGGCAACACTTTTTTCAGCGACAGCTGATTTGTGCTAAGTTTAGTTTGCCATTTTAATACGAATACAACGTTCGCAAATTGTGCAAATTTATTTCGAAAATCGTGGTTCAGTTCGCGAAACTCACTGTGCGCTACGTCCATTTTACGATCGCGAAATCGTCCATCCGAGCAAGTAATTCGAAAAAATTATGGATCGTTTTCGCGTCACGCATACTCTAATTGATAATACGCATTCGCAGAGACTATGTACAGTGCGCACCGATGAAGCTATCGCTGCAGTGGAGCGTAGTATTGAGGAGGACCCGAATGAGTCGATTCGCCATCGCGTACAGCAATTAGAGCTGTGTCCATCCACATTATGGAAGATTTTGGGGAAAGATCTTGGTTTACGAGCTTGCAACATCCGGCTCGTGCGAGAATTGAAGCCACTTGACCCACCGTGCGCGTCGTACGTTCGGTCAATGGGCCGAAAACGATCTTGATTTTTAACACAAAATATTGTTCAGCGACTCCTTCGGCTCATTTTTGGTTGAATGGCCGTCAACAAGCAAAATGATCGTATTTGGAGTTAAGAAAATAAACAAACCATTATTGAGCCGCCGTTACATCCGCACGAATTCAATGAACGGTGTGCTTTGTGGGCGGGCGGAATCATCGGACCACACTTCTTCTAAAATGATGCCGGCCGGAATGTTACCGTCAATGGAGAGGGAAGGGCTGTCATTTCAACAAGACGGGCGCATACACGCTCACACAGCGCTCACACAGCGCTCGCCACAATTCATTTATTGAAGGAAAAATTCGATGAGCGCATAATTTCGCGAAATGGACCTGCGGATTGGCTTCCAAGATCGTGTGATTTGAAACCTTTGGATTATTTTCTGCGGGGACATGTGAAGTCGTCAGTCTACGCCGATAAACCGGAGACGATAGATAGCCGCGGCGCCCATGTGCGCGAAATCATATTTAAATACTAATGACATACAATTATCTTTTCAATAAAGCCAATACCACGCCCATTATGTGTTTTATTTCATTTTAATGTTCTATACCTCTAAAACAAACCTTCATACGCACCAGTAGAAGTGATGCAATCTTTCTTGTATTCTTGGAATTCAATTTTGTTAATTTCCTTCATGGTATGATTATTCCTCTGAATCGTTATTCCAATACATAGACCTGGACCGCACTTTGTAGACCCTCTCCGACATAGACGTTAGAGGTTCGCAATTTTATTATTTTAATTTCGAAAACTGGTTACGATATGGACAAATAACTTTCATTTCACAATTTCACTATTCTTGGATGGTAATTCTTGTAATTTTCCAAAATAAGTTTTAAGTGGTAATCGCTTTAAAAGTTTTCATAGGTCAATAAAAATAATTAGATATTTTTCTCTTTTGTCTAGCGAGTACGTACATATATGTTTAAGGTTCGTTTATTGATTGCATCGTAACAATATTCTTAAAAATATTAATCTATAGAAATTAGTAAGACTGTTGTATGTACTCGTGACGGAGATTTATTGAGGCGACAGCTGTTATAGTCTAAGAATAAATCAACCTTGTAATACGTTTTTTACTCATTTGTAATAATTAGGCACAGCTGATTGTAAAACGCATTTTATTTTTTTATAGGTTTTATTTTGCAGATTATACAAGAAAAATAAAGATAGTCGTGTACGCGTAGAAAGCCCAGTGCTATTTATTTTATTATGAAAATTAAAGACGGCGAAAATGCGGTCCTGGGGTACACCTGATATCGACTATTTGCTTTGACTTTGATTCAATATTATTTCAACCGTTAATAAATACCATGAATTGACAGATATTTTCTTATTTACTCACTATCCTCGGCAAAAAGGTTAGAGCGCCACACTCTTTCGTCCCGATACACAACTCTTGTCTCACCTACATTCGCGTGTCATCTCATGTTTGGCGATTATCGAAGACCATCTTCAAAGATCTGGTTTAACCTTGTCAGATATTTTGCAGACATCGTGCCATCGTACATAACTAAAAAAATGAATGTGTTCATGTGTGCACGGTATACTGATAAAATAGTATTTCAGTGTTTACTATTGTCTATCCACGATTCTATACATCACCTAGATGTCATTTTTGTTCGTTTAGACAACTAACTTACAGGTGGTATAATTTTAATTACGTACAGATTTTACGTACGTGCGGTTTGTTTTGGGGAAAGCTCTATCATCGGAATATAGATTCTATTAACGGTCACAATAGCCGCCCGTAGGGCCTAGCAGCCACCAGCTAAGGTCATCCTTAATCACTTATCTCTGTTTTATATTTCCCAATCGTCTAAGAAATAGTGATCAATATATATCTATATATTCAATTAAAAACGAACAATGCCAAATCAATTTCATTCAATACGATTTCATGAAAATTTCTACAAAATATTATTGTTACATATCGGAATAATCAATAGTAACATTAAAGAGCACGATTGGAAGAGCTAATACTTATAGAATGACGCTGAATACGAATATGAATATTTTATTATTTATTATTTATTTATTAGTAAGTATATAATACATGTAAAAATTTGTTTGGACTGCGCCCGTCTCACTAGAGTAATATACGATGCGAGCGAACGAATGATGTTGAATTGTTATTTTATTTTGCTCACTAATTAGTGTGAACAAAATAAAATACATAATTACATACGTACATCAAAATAAAAATATTACATTTTAAGGGCAACAAATACAAATACAGTGGGTGATTAATATAATAAAATATTCTTTTCAATAAGTAAAAATATTTAAGGTGAATAGGGAAAAGAATTGATCACATTCATTATGAATTTTGCTGCATGAAATTATGGGTTCGTAACAAAATGTAATACTATATTTAATACAACATGTATAGATATATTAAACCTATATCAGAAGCTTTGCTAACTAAAAGTATAGGGTAAAGTCAATAAGTGTGATAGAATTTCCATGTTTATTAATATTTTGACAGCTGTCATTGTTATTATCATTCTGTCCAGTCTGCCATTCTACCACGGAGCGTTTCGCATTGGAACAGCGGTTATAAGTTATTAAAACATATCACCAAAACCAGTCTTCGACTCGGCACGCCTCATCAATCTGAGCAAGCTATTCCTCGAGTTGTGAAAAGGTTTCAAACAATTGCCAATATTGTCGCTGTAAAAGGTTATACAACATTTAGGCTTATCGTGTCATATGACACAGCATGGCGTACTTTAGCTCTACAGCCCTACAAGGTCCAGCTTGAGCGAGAGCAATAACAATAATAATTGCATAAGATTAAAGTGAAACAGTGGCTGAAAATTGGATCCGAAGAATGCACCATATTGAACCTAGCCGCGGTGCACGCATCAAATGATTTTTCTAATTAAAAAAAGGCCATTGATATCACAAGTAGTCGGTTTTTAAAATTGAATTAAATTTTAAAGTTGTATCACGCGTGTTGAATGTTGGAATATTGCGGATAACCTTTTGTACCTTTTTTTGCAGGTTATCAGGTTAGGTTATGTTTTATTACAATAATACGTCCAATGTTTTATTATGCTTTTTATTGCGTTTTATTTCAATTATATAATGTTTAATTACACTTTTTATTACATTTTATGTTTTATTGCATTAATATATTGTACTTTTTATTACAATTCATGATTTTTATTATATTTCATTACAATTATATAATGTATTATCTTGCTTTTTATTACAATATATGTTCTATTATATTAATATACTGTACTTTTTATTACAATTCATGATTTTTATTACATTTTATTACAATAATATGTATTATCTTGCTTTTTATTACGTCTTTATGATAATAATTATTTTGATATGTATTGTCCACTTTATAACATAAAACACACGCATCATCTTATAACTAACTCCCCCATCGACAGTTACATCAGCATTTGTTAACACCATTCGATTTATTTAACAGGAGTAGTGTGAGGAAGCTGATGAGGTACAGCTGCACGGCGGTGGAGATGGAGGGCGAGGTGGAGATAACGGTTACTGAAGGGGTGGGTGTGATGGTAGAGAGTTACGACGTGGAGTTGGTGGAGAGTTACAAGGTGGTAGAGATTTACAAGGTGGCAATGAGGGTGACGTTGGAGAGTTACAAGGTGGGGATGGGGGTGATTGTGGAGAGATACAAGGCGGAGACGGGGGTGATGGTAGAGAGTTACAAGGTGGAGACGGATGTGATTGTGGAGAGATACAAGGCGGAGACGGGGGTGATGGTAGAGAGTTACAAGGTGGAGACGGATGTGACGGTAGAGAGCTACAAGGTGAAGATGGGGTGATGGTAGAGAGTTACAAGGTGGAGACGGATGTGACGGTAGAGAGCTACAAGGTGAAAATAAGGGTGATGGTAGAGAGTTACAAGGTGGATATACAGGTGAGCGTGGAAAGTTACAAGGTGGAGAAGGGAGTGATGGTAAAGAGTTACAAGGTGGTGATGGGGGTGATGGTAGAGTGTTACAAGGTGGAGATGGGAGTGATGGTTGAGTGTTACAAGGTGGAGATGAAGGTGATGGTAGAGAGTTACAAGGTGGAGATGAGGGTGATGGTACAGAGTTACAAGATGGAGATGGAGGTGATTGTATAGAGCTACAATATAGGGATGAGGGTGATGGTTGAGAGTTGCAAGATGGGGATGGGGGTGATTGTATAGAGCTTCAAGATAGTAGAGAGTTACAACGTGGGGTTAGTGGAGAGTTACAAGGTGGAGAAGGAGGTGATGGTAGAGAGTTACAAGGTGGAGATACGGGTGATAGTGGAGAGCTACAAGGTAGAGAAGGGGATGATGGTAGAGAATTACAAGGTGGATAGGGAGGTGATGGTGGAGAGTTACGAGGTGTAGACGGGGGTGATGGTAGAGAGTTACAAGGTGAAGATGCGAGTGATGGTAGAGAGTTACAAGATGGAGATGGGGGTGATTGTATAGAGTTACAAGATAGGGATGAGGCTGATGGTTGAGAGTTACAAGATGGGGATGGAGGTGATTGTATAGCGCTACAAGATGGGAATGAGGGTGATGATGGGAATGATTGTATAGAACTACAAGATGGGGATGGGGGTGATTGTTGAGAGTTACAAGATGGGGATGAGGGTGATGGTTGAGAGTTACAAGATGGGGATGAGGGTGATTGTATAGAGCTACAAGATGGGGATGAGGGTGATTGTATAGAGCTACAAGATGGGGATGAGAGTGATGGTTGAGAGTTACAAGATGGGGATGGGGGTGATTGTATAGAGCTACAAGATGGGGATGAGGGTGATGGTTGAGAGTTACAAGATGGGGATGGGGGTGATTGTATAGAGCTACAAGATGGGGATGAGGGTGATGGTTGAGAGTTACAAGATGGGGATGGGGGTGATTGTATAGAGCTACAAGATGGGGATGAGGGTGATGGTTGAGAGTTACAAGATGGGGATGAGGGTGACGGTGGAGAGTTACAAAGTAGGAAAGGGGCTGATGGTAGAGAATTACAAGGTGGATTTGGGGGTGATGGTGGAGAGTTACAAGGTGTAGACGGGGGTGATGGTAGAGAGTTACAAGGTGAAGATGGGGGTGATGGTAGAGAGTTACAAGATGGAGATGGGGATGATTGTATAGAGCTACAAGATGGGGATGAGGGTGATGGTTGAGAGTTACAAGATGGGGATGGGGGTGATGGTTGAGAGTTACAAGATGGGGATGAGGGTGATAGTTGAGAGTTACAAGATGGATGTGGGTGTGATGGTAGAGAGTTACAAGGTCGAGAAGGAGGTGATGGTAGAGAGTTACTAGTTGGAGATGAGGGTGATGGCGGAGAGTAACATGGTGGTGGAGATATAGGTGTTGGAGGATTATATGGTAATGGGGATTGAGGGCAAGATGGAGATGGTGGTGATGGAGGGTTACATGGGGGTGGAGGACATGGTGGAGATGGTGGCGGTGATGGAAGACTACATGGCGCTGATGGTGCAGAACAAGGTAGAGATGGCAGTAGTGGAGATTTGTACGATGGTGGTGGCGAAGGGTATGTCGGAGAAGATGGTGGCGACTGAGGATAGTATATCGATGATGGTTGACAGCTCAGGGAAAGCAATTGGTTAAGTAGTTGTGGTGGCGGAGGGTTGCACAAGAGAGGCGGTGGTAAAGGTGTCGGTAGTGGAAGGCAAGATGGCTGTGGTGGTCGTGGTATTGGAAGACGTGGTAAAGGTGACGAAGGAGATAGTTTGCACGTAAGAGGTAGGCTTATACCACTGTTACGCAGACGAGTTGAACAAACACCCTGAAAATATTATTAATCAATTTTTGTATTTGAAAAAAAAATCATATTTTACAGACAGTTTTAAAAAAGTTTATACTCGTGTGATTCATAATACACCATAATATATCATATACCTGCAAGAGCAGAGCCGCCACCAGCCAGGAGAGCCCGTTGCCTCTGGAGAGTGCCATCTTCTTCAGCTGTGAGGCTGAGTTTGGTGGCGGCTGTCCCGCTGGCCCCTTATATACTCGCTTCTTATCGGGGAAATAATAGTGGTTGTTTTAACTAGCACATAATAATAGAAAATATAGAGAAATGTCACATATTCGTAAATAGTATAATCCGTCACGATTTTATCTGGACTAAATTTACCACGTACATAGCACCTGATACGTGCTAACTTCGACACGTGATAGAATTAAAATGATCAAAAGAATGCGTGATGTGATGATGTGGTCGCTCTCATCACACTTTCCATTGTTTATTTTTCTTTTTTCTAATTGTTTTAAACTCTTATGTTATAAAATTTAAGGTAAAATACGCGAAGAATCTTTTTTTTATTAAAGAGAAATATTTAAAATGATCTCGTTCATTATTTAGATAGAATTAGAGAAATGCTTTGGCAGTAAAAATATTTAACATGCAAGTGGAAAGTTATATAAAATGATGAATGTATGCCTTGCAAAACGTTACACAAGAGTATAATTAAAATTCTGAAATATCTTGGATGTAATATCCCAAGATTCTTCTGAATGTTGCACATAAATAAATTTTTAAAAAAATGTTGTTGATACATAACATTGGATTGGAGTGTCAATTTCCTTTGAGAAATGCGAATTAGGTGGATACATGACCTGTTGTGATTTAGTAGTGATGGTTATATTTTTCGGAAATAATTCATAGTAGTAACTCCTCGGTTAAACTCAACTAAAAGTTTATGTCAGAAATGTTAGTTTATATAATATTTAACACTCCAATTTCTTTAGACAACGGTTAACACAAATTTTCTACTAATTACCTATAAAAATATGACATATATATTTTTTAATAGTTGAAGACTTAACAAGAAAACAATGTTATATTTTAGTAGCATTTGTAACATTTATTAAAACGACAACCGTTGTATTTTGAAGTTTATTTAAATCTTAATATCTCAGTTTGATGTAAATTTCGGATGATACCTCGTTGTTCTGAGAATACCGGAAGCCAAGAAAAATTCATTCCAAAGTACCGTTGCCTCGAAAAACAAAATTTTTACATGAATACCGTGAATCAGTTCAATAGCGATATATGATAAGTGGATTAATAAATGTGCACACAAATTGAGGAAGTAGAACCAAAATAAGAAACCTCTAGAAAAAGGAAGATTCAAATTTCGAATCATCAACCCAAAAATCAATGTGTATCCTAAACGAGAAAACGAATACGATTTTGTACTTTGAGTAGAATATCAATATTATTTAAAAGGCAGATCATACAAAACGTAAATTTACATAAAAAAGGACAAAATTGTACATAAAATCACTAATGTTTAAAATGTTTTTTTATGGACAGTTTAAGATTAAAGCGAAAGTGGATCCGGGAAAGCGGATAGGAAAAGGTCCAGGTTCGAATATTTTTCTGTATATCTTTCTAGTTGATTAATTTAATTTGTATTAAGGTTTATTATATTATTGATACACTTATTTCTATATTTATTCTCTCAAATGTATGATTACTTTGGATATTATTGAATTATCCTTGATTATGCTTTATTTAAATGTTTATTTCCTGCATTTACTTTTTTCTAAATTTTCCGCATTTATTCTTCCACAAGAGGCGAAGCCAAAACAAAATTTAAAAAAATTCAATGTTTCTACAGATAGTACATATTTCTTCGTCGTTAGTGATACAAAGAAACTAAACACCTTTAAAAACGTTCTCATATATCATAGTCCTCCTGCGAATCTTCTACGAAATGTTCCAAAATTTGCTACGTTCTATTGTTGTTGTATTATTTTTAACTCAGTTTTGTCAGAGGAGTCTCCAATGAAACGTTCCTCATCGACTCGAGGGTAGAATAGATTTAAATAAATAATAGATATTTCATAGAAACGAAGCTATTTTTTATTAATGGAAAAATATGAAGTATGGGTAATTACAGGGCTTACGATCTGTCTTCGGCTGACTAAGTGATTACTTTACACAATGTAACGTTCACCATTCCACCCAATCAATCGTCTCTATGAAATATCTATTACTTGTTTGATAGCAGTGTCTTTGTAGGTGAAAATCCAGTAATTGTGTGTTCTTGGACATATTCAAATATTGCTTAGAATAGATTTAATTGATTAAATGAGAAGGGATGAATTTTAACTTCAGGTTACAGCATTATTGACACGATTGATGTTTACGCGCTTTTATACTTCGATAGGTAGCCTGATATAAAATTTTGAATATGTGTGTTCTTTTTGTGTAGATTTAAAAACAGAAAACAAAAGCGAAGCTGCTTCTGGGAAAAGGGTTATTGTGATTCGGACGGACTTTTTACGGCGGCGATAATAAAAAAAATTTGTATATATATTTTCGGATTATCGGTTGTGGGAAGGTTTTCGGTGGCTGACCAGCATATTTAAGGACCATCAGACTACAAGGATAGCGCCGTCGGCCTCGACCAGCACGGGTTCACAAAGGTTTGTGTAATTTGAATTTACATAGATTGAATTACTGTATTCATCATTACCAATAGAAAACCCAGAACTAGCTATCGAAGTATTTACGGAAACAACTGCATTCTTTGCACTATCTAAATCAAGCGGGTCTAGGAATCAAATGATAAGGAATTTAATATCTTATCTCGGAGTTTTCTCGGAAGACCGTAAGAAGTTGAGTCGCAAACCAGATAACCGGTAAAAGAAAGAGGAAATTATATTTTTGGTAATTCCTAAAGTGAAAAAGAAAACTCGACAAATGATGTAAACTTCCTTTCCGAGTTGAGAGTCTCGACGTCAGTCTGCGGTTGAAAAGTCAATGAAACCATTTACGATCATCGATCTCAGTATTAAGATTGAACTATTTTTAGCATTGCCAGGTCTTTGAATCAAAATAATATTATTATACAATTGAAATTAGATAATCGGAAATCACTGCGGATAATGTTCTTTCTCGCATACTGTAAGTAATATTTATTATATTCAATACTTAATGATTTTTTCTGTACTTAATCATCTAAATATTGTACGTTTATTTTGGATATTATTCAATATTTATTTTCTTTATTTCATGTATTTACATTTTTCTCGGTATATGTATTGTAATTTTATTCAATGTTTTATATAGTTTATTATTATTTTTAATGCTGTATTGATTCTCTGTATTTAAAATAATTTTACCAATATTATACATTTAACTGACGTATGATTAAATACTAATTAAATATATTCATTAGAAAGATATACATATAAAATCAATTTTATCGAAAAATATTGTTGTTGTTACCTACCGGGATTCGAACCTGTATAAAAATAAAATAGATGGCTTTCAAATAATGGAATGATAGGTGTATCAATTTGAAAAGTGTAACATGTAGGTTTGAAAATTTGTCGTCAATGTACCGTGTGCTGTAACATAGTCGGTTAATGCACGTTCCCCGGATTGGAAGAGGTTCGGGTTCGAATTCCGGTAGCAACAACAATATTTTTCGATAAAATTGATTTTATATTTGTATCTTTCTAATTAACACATTAAATTAGTATTTAAATATAATATCACAGACCGTCTGTTCTGAATAATTACAACTTTACAATAAGAATGTGTTCTCTTTGATGACGTACGATTATATTATATAGCTGTATTTTTACCATAATATCCCCAATACTAACGATCTCCCTCTCTAAGAATTTATCTCCCATATATATAGAGATTTATCTCCCATAGAGAAGTGGCACGTCTTGTAACAGAATTGATTATATTTGTACAAAGGAACAATGACAGAGGTGAAAAAAATAATAGACTAGGTATGTCTTCTTCAGCGGCGTCACGGGATTTTCACGAAGTCCACGATCGCAGTCACATCAGAGCGCCAACCCTCGATATCGTCTACCATTTGCGGGTCTTCGCTCTAGATCCTGCTTGCATAAGAGGGTTTGGCTCATCTACTCTCGCTACGTGTTCCTCAGGATATCTGAGGCGGCAAACAGCATCTTTAATATCCTCTCATTGGTTTGACTATTTTCAGCGCAGACTATTTCCTCGCCCCGAAGTGAGAGTTGAAAACATGACACCCAGACAGAGATAGGCTGTATCAATGTTGTGCCTGTGGAGTTTAATATTTCAATTGTGAGACAACAACCTCGACTGCAGCAATTTCCGTGAAGCGGAATATCACGCTTCACGGTTTCCTGATCTGCTATTTATTTCTTCTATCGTTATTTCTTGTCACATTTATTCCCAAATTTTGAAACTGTTGAACCGATCGAAATGCTCGGTGTCTCGCGATGAATAGCGATAATGATGGTAGTTTTTGAATGGCGATAATAACGAGCAGAAAGCTATTTTATTTCATTTTATTAGGAAAACACACACAGTTTATCAGTAAAAACATGAATTTATGATGAAAGCGAGACAATAGTCTAACCAGTTGCATGTTTTCTCAGAAAATACAGTGCACTTTAAACAGTGAGGACTGTCATCATATCATTTCTTCTCTAATGCAGAAAAAAGCGAGAGAACAAGTTCAAAATAACAATATAAAAATATAAACAGAGGAGAGATAAATGTTATAAAGAAGTATTAATAAATATTATCCTTAAAGAATCATCGAGGTAGGCAGAGAGGATAGAGCGCCACACTGTTCTGCTGACGCACAATTCTCGCCTCATACACATTCATACAAGCTCGCCGATTATTGAGGCTTCTAACAGGACCGTCCTCCAGTATCTGATTTAACTGGTCGTGTCGAGACTTCCGCGGATGTGCTCTATTCCTGGCGCCATCAACACTTGCATCATATATCTTTCTTACCATTCTCTCCTCATTCTTCCGCTCCATATGACCAAACCACCTAAGTGATCCTTTCTTAATCTTACTCACTATACTAAGATCAGTTTTACATTTTTTTCTTATTTCTTCATATTTTACTCTTGTCATAAATGGATCTGCCACATATACGCCTAAACGATCTCATTTCCACTGCATTCAGTCTACTTTCATTTCTCTTCTGCCAGCTCTAGGCCTTACTTTCGTACATCAGTGTCGGTACCAGGACTCTATTGTGAACCGCTAGTCTTGCCTTCGTTGACAAGTTCCCATTAGCTATAATTCCATTCAAAGCGCCATTCACTTTATTCCCTACGGTCACCCTTCTTTCGACATCTTTCTCTGTCTTTCCGTTTCTATCAAACATTCTTCCCAAACACACAAACTCGTCTACTTGTTCCAAACATTCATTACCTCCAAGTATTAAGCGCGGTGTCTCGCTTTCCTACTTCTCGAATACCATCACTTTTGACTTGTTGACATTCATAAATCAGGTCGCCTTCCTCGCATACGTCATGGATTCTACTCAGTAGACTGTAATTCTTGTTCAGTATTCGCTATTAATACTGCATCATCGGCGTACAATAAATAGCATATAATCAAATCGCCCAATTTCGCTCCTACATTAATATATTCCAGTTCTTTCACTTAAAGATGACGCAAAATATAATTTTAAGTAGTCCATCTAGATATGAGTATGGCTGCAGGTACTCGGATTAAATTGAAACCGTTCAGTTTCATTTACATTCGTGTACTTGCAGACTTGGAAGAGTAGTGCAGTATACTTGTTACTTACTCATTTCCCCTGTGATGAGACTGTATTATTCGTGTACTTGCACACTTGGAAGAGTAATGCAGTATACTTGTTACTTACTCATTTCCTCTGTGATGAGACTGTATTATTCGTGTACTTGCACACTTGGAAGAGTAGTGCAGTATACTTGTTACTTACTCATTTCCCCTGTGATGAGACTGTATTATTCGTGTACTTGCACACTTGGAAGAGTAATGCAGTATACTTGTTACTTACTCATTTCCCCTGTGATGAGACTGTATTATTCATGTACTTGCAGACTTGGAAGAGTAATGCAGTATACTTGTTACTTACTCATTTCCCCTGTGATGAGACTGTATTATTCGTGTACTTGCACACTTGGAAGAGTAGTGCAGTATACTTGTTACTTACTCATTTCCCCTGTGATGAGACTGTATTATTCGTGTACTTGCACACTTGGAAGAGTAGTGCAGTATACTTGTTACTTACTCATTTCCCCTGTGACGAGACTGTATTATTCGCGTAAGTTACGATATTTCTTCGAAGTAATAATTTGGACCTGGGTCGCACTTTTACATGTACGTACACTTTATATGCAAATAAATAACTTTCAGCAATATTTGAATATTTCCAAGAACACACAATTACTGAATTTTCATTTACAACCGAAGATAGGTCGTAAGCCCTGCAATTACTCATACTTTCATATATTTTCTATTCAATATTATAAAAATAGCTTCGTCTGTATGAGATATATATTATTTCTTTGATAACAGTGCTTTCGTAGATGAAAATCCAGTAATTATGTGTTCTTGGACATATTCATATTGCACTGGTCAAAATAAGAAAATATATAAAAATTGAAAAATATTAATTTTTCAGGCGTATTCTAGTATGACGTGTTAAAATCATTTTACAGATTTGTTTTAATAATTTAAAAAAATAGAATCTCACTGTGACATATATGCTATTTCAGAGAAATTAATTATCAAATTTAGTTCATAGATGGCGACAGTGTAGCGGTACTCGAAGCGAGTCCACATATTAACATAATGTGAATGTTATATTTATATAAAGTGATCACTTAAGCCAGCCGAAGACACGTCGTAAACCGTGTAATTACCCATACTTTCATATATTTTCTATTCAATATAATAATAATAGTTTCGTCTGTATGAGACATCTATTATTTCCTTAAATAACTCTCATTTCGCGATTCACTAATCTTGGATTGTAATATTTATAATAGTTTCAAGTGGTAGTTGCTTCAAAAGTTTTTACATAGGTCAATAAAACTTTAATAAATATATTTTTTGTCCAGTGATTAGGTACATATATGTTTGTGTGTGTGATATCATGTACGTGTGTGTGATAGCATGTACGTGTGTGTGATATCATGTACGTGTGTGTGATATCATGTACGTGTGTGTGATATCATGTTCGTGTGTGTGATATCATGTTCGTGTGTGTGATATCATGTTCGTGTGTGTGATATCATGTACGTGTGTGTGATATCATGTACATGTGTGTGATATCATGTACGTGTGTGTGATATCATGTTCGTGTGTGTGATATCATGTTCGTGTGTGTGATATCATGTTCGTGTGTGTGATATCATGTACGTGTGTGTGATATCATGTACATGTGTGTGATATCATGTACGTGTGTGTGATATCATGTACGTGTGTGTGATATCATGTACGTGTGTGTGATATCATGTACGTGTGTGTGATATCATGCACGTGTGTATGATATCGTGTAAGTGACAGCTGTTTAAAGTGTAAAAATTAGTCAACGATCAAGAAAGAGAATATGTTTAAACTGATTTGTAATTATTAAGCACAGATTGTTCCAATATCCAAATCCATTCGTATCAGAGGTCCCTAAATGTATGTGTTCTGAAGACTCGCTTTTCATAAATTTTGAGGACACTAATTCAGTTACTTACAAAATGCATTTTCTGTTTTATTAATTAAAAACATGCATCAAAACATTAAAAATATTTTTAGTAACAAAAAAATGTAAAAAAAAAATTTAATCGTGCATAATATTTATATTATATTGAATGTAGAGAAAAATATATAGCTATTTAATAAATCCCTATTGTATTACACGTCTATGTATTTTATTATGAACATTAAATCCACATTGCATCAAACTACTGTACTACGCATTCGTTCGTAGTCACTCAGGTACGCATCTCAAATCTGGAACCCGCACCAGATTATATATATTGCGAGATTAGAACGATTACAAAATAGGTTTCTTCGACACTTTTCGACGTTTTGGCTCAGTTAGATAGCATGCCGGGCGGTGGAAGTGACAAATATAGAAAATATTAACGAATATGGAAACATAATACTTTTAAAATTAGCAATATTAACTTTGTGGTTAAAATTCATATTTTTTATTTATTATCTTTGTTTTATTAACCACTTAATTGAGTTTAAATACATCTACCGATTTCGAAAAATACCATTTTCTTCTTCAGGATGTCATAACTAACTAAAAAAATATATTATTGTTTCTTTACCAGAATCTATTATTAAAAAAAAACAACAATTATTTAAAAAATAAATTTAGTACCTAACTCAAATTATTACTCAATATAAATTTAGTCGAATAATTTTTAGGAACAAATTTTAGAATGGGACTCGTAATTAAATTTGGTTGGTTGTTTATAATTTTTTGATTAGTTTTACACGCTTTATTTATTTCCAACGATTCAAAATGATTTAATTTGTGACCAACACCGTTTATATGCAATATTGACAATCCCAATTTTTTTATCAAAACCATGACCATTTTCTATCAAATGATTAGAAAATTCTGAAAACCCACTATTGTTCAAATATCTCAAATGCTTCCAGTAAACAAAATATTTTTTCGATAGATTTTTTTCTGTATTAATTTAATTTGTATTTAAATAACTTTGTATTTTTAAAACTTTATTAAAAAAATTTTTGAATGATCATTAACTTAATTGGAATATTGCTGATAAAATCACGAATTTTTGCAGTTTTTTTGTTTCGTTACAATAATACAATGTTTTATTATACTTTTAATTGTTTAATTACAATAATACAATATTTGATAATGCTTTTTATTGTTTTATTATAATAATACAATGTTTTATTTAATTACTATTAAAATTTATGCTTTTTTATAATGTATATTATACTTTTTTTCCCCCTTTTTATTTTATTTTATTGGGATAATATAATATTTTTTTGTACATTTTATTACATTTTATACTTTTTATTATTAATTTAATTTAATAATTTTATTTAGTTAAACATGTGTAATTTTTGATATGTTGATATAATTAACATAAAACAGACAGACAATCTTATATAACTAATCCCACCATCAGCAACTATTATTAACACCATTCATTTTTTTAACGAGAGCACGGTGAGGGGGCTGATGGCGGAGAGTTACACGGTGGAGATGGGGGTGACGGTGGAGGGTTACAAGGTAAAGATTGACGTGGAGAGCAAGGTAGAACTGGGGGTGATGAAGAGCGAGATGGAGATGAGGGTGATGGCGGAGAGTTACACTGTGGAGATGGGGGTGACGGTGGAGGGTTACAAGGTGAGGATTGACGTGGAGAGCAAGGTAGAGCTGGGGGTGATGAAGAGCGAGATGGAGATGAGGGTGATGGCGGAGAGTTACACGGTGGAGATGGGGGTGACGGTGAAGGGTTACAAGGTGAGGATTGACGTGGAGAGCAAGGTAGAGCTGGGGGTGATGAAGAGCGAGATGGAGATGAGGGTGATGGCGGAGAGTTACACGGTGGAGATGGGGGTGACGGTGGAGGGTTATAAGGTGAGGATTGACGTGAAGAGCAAGGTAGAGCTGGGGGTGATGAAGAGCAAGATGGAGATGAGGGTGATGGCGGAGAGTTACACGGTGGAGATGGGGGTGACGGTGGAGGGTTACAAGGTGAAGATTGACGTGAAGAGCAAGGTGGAGCTTGGGGTGATGAAGAGCAAGATGGAGATGAGGGTGACGGCGGAGAGTTACACGGTGGAGATGGGGGTGACGGCGGAGAGTTACACGGTGGAGATGGGGGTGACGATGGAGAGTTACACGGTGGAGAAAAGGGTGACGGTAGTGAGTTACATGATGGAGATGGGGGTAATGGTAAAGGGTTGCAAGGTTGAGAAGGGGATGATGGTGGAGACAATGGAGAGTCGCATGCTGGAGATGAGGGTGATGGTAAAGAGTTGCAATATGGAAAAGGGGGTGATGGATGAGACGATGGAGTGTAACAAGGAGGAGTTGGGGGTGATTCTAGAGAGTTACAAGATAGGGATAAGGGTGAAGGTGGAGATGATGGGGAGTAACAAGGGGGAGCTGGGAGTGATGGTAGAGCGTTACAAGGTGGAGATGGGGGTGATGGTAGAGCGTTACAAGGTGGAGATGGGGATGATGGTAGAGCGTTACAAGGTGGAGATGGGGGTGATGGTAGAGCGTTACAAGGCAAAGATGGGGGTGACGGTAGAGCGTTACAAGGTAGAGAGGGGGGTGATGGTGGAGAGTTAGAAGGTGGAGAAGGGGGTGATGGTTGAGAGTTACAAGGTGGGACAGGAGGTGATGGTAGAGAGTTACGTGGTAGAGATGGGAGTTGTGGTAGAGTATTACAAGGTGGAGACGAGCGGAATGATGGAGAGTTACAAGGTGGGGATGGGGGTGATGAGTTGCATGGTGGAGATGAGGGTGATGGCAGAGAGTTATAAAGTGGAGAAGGGGGTGATGGTTGAGAATTGCAAGGTGGGGATGGGAGTGATGGTGGAGAGTTACACGATGGTGTGGATATTGGTGTTGAAGGATTGTATGGCGTTGAGGGTTGAGGGCAAGGTGGATATGGTGGAGATGGTGGAGATGGAGAGTTACATGACACTGGAGGTGGTGGACTTGGTGGAGATGGTGGCGGCGATGGAGGGCTACACGGCGCTGATGGTACAGATAGAGGGTTGTACAATGGTGGTGGCGAAGGGTATATTGGAGAAGATTGTGGCAACTGAGGATAGCATGATGGTTGACGGCTCAGGAAAAGTAATTGCGGTTGTCGTGACGGAGGGTTGTACGAACGAGGCGGCGGTACATGATTGCACGATCTTGGTAGTGGTTGGCAAGATGGTTGTGGTAGTCGTGGAGAGTCACACTGCGATGCTATTGGAGAACGTGGTGGAGGGGACGGAGGAGATAGTTTGCACGGCAGAGCTAGTTTTATACCATCGTTACGCAGACAAGTTGAACAAACACTCTGAAATGATATAAATAATATTAGGTACCTATATATTTCTGTTAATTAATAGTTTTTCACTGGGAACGGATTATATTAATGTCATAATATACTACATATTGTGTTATAATATAAACCTGTAAGATCAGAGCCGCCACTAGCCAGGAGAGCCCGCTGCCTCTGGAGAGCGCCATCTTCTTCAGCTGTGAGGCTGAGTTTGGTGGCGGCTGTCCCGCTCGCCCCTTATATACTCGCTTCTTATCGGGGAAATAATAGTGATTCTTTAATTAACACACAATCATAGAAAATATAGAAAAATGTCACATAATCGTTAATAGTATAGTCAGTCACGTTTTTATCCTCATCACGTAAAGAGGTATGCGTGCCATCTTTGACAATGATAGAAATGTATTGTAATGTCTGAGGTAGTTTATCTCCCTAATTGACTTACCATCACGTTTCTCCGCGGAGGTAGGCAGGTACAGTAATAGCGCTAGGTAACAGATCGTTGTGGTGGCGGAGGTTCTCTTTAATGAAGAGGTTAGAGCGTCACAATTTTCTGTCCTGTCCTCTCTCCTGGTACATGCATACATCTTAGTGTGAAAGCACCTAGGTTATTTAACCATACATCTTTTTTTATTTCTGATACCGTCACTTCCCTTTCAAACATTTTATTTTTATTCATTCGTTCCACATGATCTAATCGCCTAAGCGACTGTTCTTAATTGTTGACACCATATATGCTTTAAATTCATTCTTATTTTTGTCATTATTTACTCTATCGTCTGTACTTACAATTTATTTTTGGGAAAAAAACAGTACTACAATACTAATAATTGGTATGATAATACACGATATATAAAAATAATACTACCGAAGCGTCTTCTGGAGTTAAACAAAGAAGAGTATCATACAAAGTAAGACATAGTACGTAAAAAAACATAATAAACTAAAGAATAGTACTTTTTAACAAACTGATAAATAAAAAGTGTTTTCGCACTAAAATAAAAATAAGCAAAGTAATCTAAAATATTGTATATATTAATAAACTGATAAGCAAAAAAAGTGTACATCTGATTTACTTCATTTCCACGGCATTCAGTATATTTTCGTTATTCTTTTCCAGTTCCAGGCTGTACTTCGTTTATTCACGAGTATTTTAACTGTGATTTCATTATACAGTTTAGCTTCAAGGATATGAGATAGTACAGGATGTTGAATAGGGAAACACAATCATTTAGCTAACATAAAAGTAAAATTAAATGTTATTAATTATTAGTGTTTAGAAACCCATCCTCGAACGTTGTTTAAGTATCACTTTTTCTAAACTAATACCATACTAATTAAATACCAGGGGCGTGCAGTGAATACAAGTAAAAAAGCTGTGGATAACTTAAAATTCTGGGAAACAAATATAAATTAAAAAATTGGATTAACATAAACGAAAATATTATTTTACAATTAGCGCCATCTGTGCACTAGTAGATACTTTAAGTGCTTGGTTCTAAAAACTATCACAATTTACTGCTGTACTCATGGCGCTCTTTTTTTATTCGCCGCATCGTGCTATTTACATTACTCAGTTCTGTATTTAAGCTAATTACGAAAGTTATATAAATGGCTATTTATTGAATTGAAAATTCCTTTCGGTTGATCCGTTTTATATGTAGTCGTTACCTATGCTGTTTTTTTAACAGAATAACATTGGAAAGGGTTACAACTGCGTGAAAATCATTGAAATGTCTATTTACTCTTTTACTAATTCGTGAATTTTACCATCTTACTGTTTTTAACGTGTTGATGTCATGATTGTTCTTTAAATTTGGTGCACGGATTGGTTTTTGATTTGAGAAAAACAAAAATCAACTGGCAGAACTATTTCCTATGTCAACCTTTAATAAAAATAATTATTTTCTTTAGTTATTACGTGAAGTATTTTCAAACAATAAATGAATCATGTTCAGTCATAGAAACGATTCTTATAAACGACCATACATTTTTTATATGATTAAGGAAGTATTATTTTACGATAAAACTTAAAAACACTGTTTATAGTACTCTAAAATTATAAATAAATACATGGTAGGGTCGTATAAACGATGGATTTATTTTGTCCAAAGTCGTTGGTTAAACGAAAGTACATATGTTGTATTACATATATTATTTAAGGTTGTATAATATCATTGGTAACAGCATAACCTAAATCTATACCTACTGCACACCACTGTTAAATACCTACCACACATTAAACACCATAAAAAAATCATAATCGTGTTTAAAAGTATCATTACGTAATCGAGCTCGCTTTTTTACTGTCATTCGTCTTCCATATTAAAAAATCACTACACACTACTAACTAAACGGAGACGTCAAGAATAAGTGTTAAACGTTGTAATTTTGAAAATCAATCGTTATGAAATAAACTCTAAGCTACCTACATAAAGTAATTCTGTCAATAGACCTTAGTTTTACTGTTTTACAAAATGTTCCTTCAGGTCAAAATTGTTATATATCCATATTTCAAAGGAATTTGACTCTTGTCATCATTCTCGTTAACGCCACAAAGGTATCTCCAAACCAGTATGTTAACAATACGAATAAAAATGTTATACACAGATGGAATACCTAGAAATGCATTCATCGCCTAGTTTAAATAAGATTATGTAATTTTTAATAAATTGACTTTATCGACGATTTGGTTGGTTGCGCCTTCCAACAATGATGGAGCCAACCAACAATCATTCGATTATTCCTAAAAGATTTCTAAAACGACATGAAACGGTCGATGGAACAATGCGGATTGGTGTTTTTCAAACTACGGCAGAGATTAAATGTTTTTAAAATATGTTTATTTTCATAGTTTCATCAATCACATTTAAGTGTACCTTGTACCTGACTGAATTTCTTTTAAATATATATTCAGTTAATTAAAAGATTAGATTATTTGATATTTTTATCTTCTAATATAATTTAAAGTTATTTTATTTGGACTGTAACATGGTGGATCAATTAGAAATAGTTAGAAATAATTGAATATGTCCAAGAACACACAATTACTGGATTTTCACCTACAAAGGCACTGTTATTAAACAAATAATAGATATCTCATAGATACGAAGCTATTTTTTATTATATTTAATGGAAATGTATGAAAGTATGGGTATTTATTTTTAAATATGAATCAAATATATTAATTAGAAAGATAGATAGATATACATGTAAAATCAATTTTAACGAAAAATATTGTTGTTGCTCCCCGGGATTCGAGCCTGGATCTCTTTCCAAACCCGGGAAGGTGCATTATCGAACTATGCTACAGCGACAATATTTTTAGCGACAAATTTTCGAACCTATTTATTACCTTTTTGATATTAATACATTTAATCGTTCCATTATTTGAAAGAGCCATCTACCTTATTTTTACGGAATCTCAAATACCTTTGAGTAATCTGATAGCAGACGCCAGAATTATCAATTCATTTTTATTAAACTTTGGACACATTGATACAACTTTATTATTAGGAGGACACATTCTTATTCGAATCTCGGTGGCGCAACAACAATATTTTTCGATAAAATTGATTTTACGTGTATATCTTTCTAATTCATACATGAATATATTAAATATATTTAATTCATGTTTAAAATGTCACAGACTTGTGGTCTGAATAATTACAACTTCACAATAAGAATGTGTTCTATTAATTTATTTTTAATTTTTCAAATTTGGATAACTGAATTTTTTTGTATGTCTATTATTTTAGGTACTTTAAAATTTATGTGATGTCGGATACTTGGATAATCATTTTATTTTTTAGAAATTTTTTTATCATAATTTTTTGAGTGATTTATAATTGTAATATTGAAGTTTTATATGTTCCTCCCCATCTAATAATACCGTATTGTAAATGTACACATGTTAATGCAATTACATGTAAATGTAAACAAACGAGTAATATATGTCAAACTACAAAGAGATTGCTTTCTATAAAAATACAATTACTTACTTTAAATTTTCTATACAGAGTGAATGTAGAATATGAATTCGTTATTATTTATTTATTTATTCTATTATTTCATAATAGTTCATATAAGAATATTTTTAATTGTTGGTGCATAATTGGGTTGTCAATAAGTCTTTACGGTATTATTCAATTATTTATTATAAAATCAAATTTTTAAACAAAAATTAATTCATTTCAATGAATGATGTACTTATTCTTAATTAGGTGGGTGATGAATGTTTGGAACAAGTAGATGAGTTTGTGTATCTGGGAATATCGAAAGGAGGGTGACTGCAGGAAACAAACTGAATGGAATTATAGCTAATGGGAACTTGTCAACCGAGGCAAGACTAGCGGTACACAATGGAGTCCTAGTACCGACACTGATATATACAAGTGAGACCTGGAGCTGACAAAAGAGGAACGAAATGAGATCGCTTAGGCGTATGTGTGGCAGATCCATTTATGATACTAAAGAATGAAGAAACAAGAAAATAATGTAAAGCTGATCTTAGTATAGTGAGTAAGATTAAGAATGGATCACTAAGGTGGTTTGGTCTTATGGAACGTATGAATGAGGAGAGAATGGTAAGGAAGATATATGACATAAGTATTGATGGCATTAGAAATAGAAGACGACCGCGGAAGACTTGGCAGGACCAGGTAAATCAGATACTGGAAGATGGTCCTTTTAGAAGCCTCAATAATCGGCGGCTTGAATGAGGAGATGTATGAATGTGGATGAGGCGAGAACAGTGTATCAGGACAGAAGAGTGTGGCGCTCTATTCTCTCTGTCTACCCCCGCGGGGAAACGGTAATGAGAAGTTAGTTAGTTAATTAAATAATAATATATAATAATATGATTGTTGATTAAAAATGCAAAATGTTTAGCTCAGCACGAGCGAAGCTCGGTGAGATAGATATTAAAATACGAAATGTACTTAGAACATATGATAAATAAAAAATAAATAAACATGGATGTGGCGGCGATCAATAAACATTTTTGATGAAGAAGGTGAAGTTTTTCTGGAGCTATGTTCCTTGCATGCGGGCTTATCAGCATCAGTTATCGGCATCGAACGTGACCACAACTAAATACGTGACGTTCTTAACTTTTTATAATAGTCATACGACTGAACTTTTTCAGGGTCTGCTAAAGAGTATACGAGTAAAAGAAGGTGCGAAAGCGTTGCACCAGACACCGCCATCCGACAGACGAGACGGTGACGTGCAGAGTCTGCAGGCTTTCTCGCTTGTTTGTCTTGTACGTTTTGCAGGCGAGTCTCAACATATTTCCTTTCAAAACTTCAGTTACCCTCGTGAAGGAAACGTTAACGTTAAAGTAATAATAATAATAATGCATTTATTCCAGAGTGATCAGGTTTTTTTTAATCCGATTCGCCATAAAGATAATACATATTATATAATACATTAAAGTTACGAAATAAATATAACGCTATGGAAAAGAAAAATAGAGAAAATATAAAAAAATAAAAAAGTTCACACACATATATATATATATATATATATATATATATATATATATATATATATATAAAGGGTTTTTCAATAGGGACGCTCAAACTTTCTTTCAACAGGGACAAGAAACTACGTCATATTTCTTCAATTTTTTTTGAGGTTAACACTCGTACTTAGTTGGAAAATCATCATGGAGCAGTACACACTGGAGCAACGCTTGAAAATTATTCAAATCTACTACCAAAATTCGCGTTCGCTCACCGCAACTTTAAGAGCATTACGACCATTTTATCGTCGTCATCACTTGCCTGCCACATCAACAATTCAACGTTTGGTGCAAAAATTTGAAAGCACGTTGTCGCTACACAATGTTCCAGTGCCAGTGAGACAAAGAAATGCACGAAGTGAGGAAAATATTGCCGCCGCTAGAGCATCTGTTCTTGATGACCCAAATGAGTCACTAACACGACGTTCTCAACAATTGGGCATTTCTGTGACGTCATTGTGGCGAATTTTGTGAAAATATTTTGGCCTACATCCATACAAGATCCAGTTGACACAAGAACTAAAGCCCATCATCAGTCTCCAGCACCACATCTTAAAGGCATCAATCTGTCTTCTCTCCCTCCACACCATATAATATGATATGATTCCACACCATATAAAAATATAGAATGCTCCAGAGACTGACGTTCGTTGTCTCGGAAATGCCGCGGTCTTTCCATATTTTTTTAAACTGGACTTATTAATTTCTGGCTCGCAGCGACCGCAATAGAAATCCTTGACAATTTCAGGGTCTGGAACTGAAATTACAGGTATGATAGTAAGTTAGAAATACAGATAAAACTACATACACTTCTGTCTCACCGAACAACTCTCGCCTTTAGGTATCAAACAATTTCTCGTGCATGCTCATCAATTGATGAGACCTGCTTTTCCAAGTAAACCCAGGTGTTTGGTGGAAATTCGTTCAGGTACTATTAATATTTGTATCGTTAATCTTTCTTGCCATCCTCACGTCAGTTTAGTACGCTGTGATCAGGTTTGCATTCAACGCTAATTTGTTCATTCTTTACGCATCGTAAATGGATTACGATTTACCCTCGTAATAAGATTGCCTGTCTCAATACGGATATACAGGCATAGTACAGTATCAAATTTATAAATATTGTTGTATAGATAAATAAATAGTCACGTACGCGCTCGAGTGACTTGAACAAGTCTTCTGAATTATTATTTATTTATTATAAATATTCCTAGTTAAATTCAACACCATAACACATTCACTATACATGTTATCGGGCATTTATTAATAATTTATTTGAATTAAATGACAATATCAGCTTCCTTGAACATAATAAAAGTGTAGCAAAGTAGTCAGGATAAGGCTAAATCTACGAGAAGTAAAATCTACTGCATTCCAAAATAATAACTTTGTAACTTGACAACAATTTATTTGTAATAAGTGTACATATTATATTAATATAGAATATATACTTCTGATGTAAAAAAAGTATAAACATGACAATAAAGTTTATCTTATCTTATAATTATATAATATTTTGTTTACATTTTTCTACATTAATTTATTCTGCGGAATGAGTATTATAATAATTGAACAACGACGTCTCGGTTAATGGAGCGATTAATCTCTGGGTCGGAGCGAGCACTGGTCTTCTAATCTCCGGTATCAATCTGCTTTTCAGTCTGTCAGCAGCATCCCTGTGCGCGTCATCATCCCCGCCATAGGGGCGGGGGCGAGTATTACCGCCCTGATATTGCAGGGTAACGCGGGGAAACTTTAAAATAGCCGGCATATTTCAGGGTACAGTTTTCATAAATGTTAGATAAGATTTAAACAAAGTAATAATTCCAAAAAGTCTATAAAAATATTAAAAACATGTATACACGTCATTTCAAAGTTTGCCCATACAATAAATTAAAAATACTTACTTTTACATAAACTTTTTATTAAATTTATTACTATAAATATTACTATTTTATATTAATAGCATAGTATTTAATGTTAAAGAGATTATTAAAGTTTCCCAAAAAAGAAAAAGTAAACGGATTTCATTATTCTGGAAAAAATATGAATAGTATAAATTAAAAAATATTTGTTATCTTAAGGGAAGTATTATTAAAGCTCCTCATTATGACGTGATAAAATGCCAGGAATGCTCTGGAAATTTCTACCAAGCGTTTAGCCCGTCCTATACAAGGAATCCTACGGAAGTATCAAGATGACAATATGCCAAAATAATGTTGGTTATCTGTATTTTTGGAGGTATTTTATTCATTTATTTGATTCTATACATAAATAACCTCAATATGTGAAATATATTGTATTTATTTTATTTTCATATAATAAAGAGAAAATAAAAATCGATGACAAGATAAAATAAGATTATGTCTCCAGCTGCGTGTGCTGTGTATGTTGAAATAATTGAATAGAAAAATGAGAGACTTATAACGTGTCATAAATTATTTCAAAGTGGAATAACATTCACTCGGGAGCACATATCATATTGATATGAGGAATGGGGTGAGGTGAATGGGTAGTAATACGTTACCAATAATTTTATACATTTTCAGGCGATTTGTCTGGTTCGTTGTCTGGTGATCCCTAGTGATTCTTAGTTACCATTAGTGATCTTCAGTGATCCCTAGTGATCGCGTGAAAAGAATAGTAGTTTATTTCAGTGACGAAGTATTTTGTCAACCGTGTGAAGTGAGTTGGTGAACTTGAAAGAAATGTTCTGCAGCTCCGGTTAGCGAAGAAAGATTCCCAAGATTGTTACTCTTAAGTGCCTTCTTTAGAGAGCTCACCGGTCAGCTGTCTCAGGTCTGCAGGCTTGGCAAAGGATATTCAGATGGCGGATGATGACTGAGTCTACTTTTTTAACTAATCTCAAAAATTTACCAACTTTGAGTAGATAGTCATTTTGTGAATGTTGCAAGTAACGCCTTTAAAGAAAATTATTCCCGTATTTGTTTACTATAAATACACTTTAAATTGAATATATATATATATACATTATTTCTTTGAATTTAAAGTAAAATAATTATTTATTAATTAATTACAATTAAAGGCATATTTTATGCATTACAATTTTTAACCGCTTTCCTTTTGTCTGCCCTTTCATAACACCGACCAAATCCTTTGTTTCGTAAGAAATATAGTTGATAATTTAGCAAAGTGCGGATGGCTCACGAAGACGGACGAATGTCATATTTCCAACCGCTTGCTGTGGACCCATTACTCAAAAGAATTTCTCGTAAATTTTACAAGGAAAATGCATTCTTCTGAAGCTGCGATTTGAAAGAAACACATGCCACAAATGCTTCGCTTTCATCTTGCGTCCTTGCACTTAGTGCGATTACGGATCCAGTTCTGGTCCTGTCTTTCTTTGTGACCTGTACATGAAATGTAACATAAAAATTATACAGAAAAACATTAGCGTTAGGTATGTAATGTATATTAAAAAAAAACATTTTACACGCGCTACAAAAATATATTTAATTTTGAAATTATCGAGGACTACAGAAGTAATTTATAATAAAAATGTATGATACAATATATTTGTTTATATGACTAGAAAATCGATATTATCTCCATACTTAGTCATATTGTAACGAATTTTTGCGGGAAAATCAGAAAGCTTTTGAACGTGAGCCCCGTTATTTTATATTTTGAATATGATATTTTGGAAGAAATAGAGGAAAATATATTTGTCCCGAGCGAGATAAGTATTAATAAAATAATGAACAGACGCAGAAAACGTTTGTGTCATATTCTCCCGTACAACGCCTTCATCACCTACAGCGAGAGCAGTGAGAGAAAGAAAAATAGGAGGAAGAAGAAAAGGACGGCCGAGGAAAACATTCATGCGAAGTAAATGAGCTAGCGCAGAATCGGGGTCGGTTGAGATGGCTACAGCGACAAGAAGAATGTGGAAAATAACTATGTATTAATATGTACATAAAATTATAAAGTACCATCTATGTACAAATGTTAAGTGCTAGTATTATGCATAAAGTAATATTTAATCAATTACATAGATAGTGAGGTCGCAGGCGCAACGTAAGCTGGCAACCGTAATTGTTGGTTATGCTATTAGCCAATCAATTTGGAAAAGATAAAAATTGACGTTCTCATTCTTAAAAAAACGTGAAACACTGTAAAATTAAAAATACCTATTTATATAATTTATTACCTTCGAAAAATAAATATTTTGATACAAAAAAAATGGATGTAGCTTTAGTATAGGTAAGGCGAAAAGTCAAAACTAATGAAATGTGTTAAACCAAATTCTAAAGTTAATCCTATTGTATAATAATATTATATATAATTTTGTCAGTAAAAGTACAATTTCTCGGTAGAGAGGTGATGTTAAAGTCGCTAAGGAATTATGTGAGGTCCTTTTTATTTCGGCGGCGGTATTTGAGAGAAACAAAGCCCCGATAGTATACTCACGTCAGTTGTTCATATTTTATTACATCTTCCGACTTATTTCGTAAATAGCTGATGTTGCGTTAAGTTTGTCATAAATACTAAAAAATCCTGCATTTTGTTTTTGTTCTCAACTCTTGTCTTTTAAGTAAAAAAAATCATTTAATGTTCATACCTGTTCTCAATGTTTAAAAATCTACATACTACACATGTATTATGCAAAAAAGTTGTTAAGGGCAAATAAATTTCCGCCATTATACTCGCTCAATTTATTTATTTTAATATATGTAGTATTGCGTCTTGTAGAATTTAAAAGTATTAGAACGAACGTACACTGGGGACAAAACGACCGTATGACAGTTCGCGTACTGCTATATATTCTCATAGCATAGTGACGGCGAGCACGACAGAAAGCCGTCAGTGTGCGCTCGCATAGGGTACACTGTTGGAGGTAGATAAAGAAAACAATACGATATTTTGTATAATATTTTATTTGTTTATACGTTTCCTTTTCAAAAATTTAAAAGTTTTTAACAATTTCATTCGCAAAGATTTTACTATTAAAAATGAATATTTTGTTGTTTCAGAAAACAACTATTCAAAAAAAAAACATTGAAATTATTAATTTCTTCCGTGGATTAAATCTAATAAAATACAATACACGCGACTACTAACATTCTTTTTATTTAATTTGGTATTCACGGCCTCGTTTGATGCGAGTATTTTGTACCCATTCGATGTAGGGGTGTGGTCTTACCACCATTTAGTACGTGAGAGGTGGCTGGTTTGGTTTTACGCTTTGTGAAAAAAAATACCGCCGGAATACCTGTACCTGCCATCCCTCCGATAGCGCCTCGCTCAGGGCTGCACGCTTTTGTATATTTTCTCATGGCTAGGGGCGCACGCGAGTTTTAGTTCGCGTATTTGAGCTCTTCGGTCAATGTCTGCAGTGGTGCTGTGACGAGATCCAGAGGCGAATAATAACACTAAACAGATGCCATTCGCACATGAGACCTACCAGAGTATTACGTTAAAACAATGCTATTTTTTTAAGACCCCAATAAGACCAGTTATGGTATTTGAATCGGAGAGATGAACGAAAAAATTATTTAACCTCTACGGTGAGCGTGACGTCACCAAATTCAGTACGATTCATTTATTTAAATTCTTAACATAGTGCATACATAAGCACTCCTTATAATATGCTCTAATATATACAAGATTAAAGTATTTTCTTTTACTAAAACCTATCATTTATATATTTGGTCAGTTTAAAATCTATTCAATTTCTGTTCCTTTTTTATGTTTTCTGGCATTTCATTAAAAAAATTCAACGCACTATGCATCATCGATTTCTGAAATTGCCCGCGAAATTGATTAAGAATCTCTGAAGAGTGCCATTTTTAAACCAGATAAAACACGAAGGTGTAGAAGACAGTGAGAAGGTGTAGAGAAGAACCTGAGAACTCTCGGGTGTCCAAAAATGAAGGAACAAGGAGTGCAAGAATCTGGTAGAATTAGTCAAAACCCATCTCGGATTGTAGAATTGTGATGAATGAATGAGGGGCGCACGATCTTCAACCTCCTCTTCAAAAGGAGAGATCATTTTTTTGGACACGTAATACTATTTGATTCATGGATGTATGGAATGTACTCGGTGTTGATTCAGAAACTGAAGAAGCTGTTTGAAATTGAATATGAAAAATTTTTTAAATATTTACCGAGATTAAAATATTATTGAAAAATTCAGAGTTAAGAGATCTAATAATAAAATGGTAATTTATATTAGTTGATGTGGTAAAATCGCAAAGGATAAGGTGGGTAGAACATACAGAGCGCACAATTACGAACCGTGCTGCGAGCTGGCGACGGTAAACCGTTATTGTGACTGCGATTTGTGAATGTGTTCGATTGAAACGGTGATCGGTAACTGAGATTTATCTGTTGGAGGTTTAGTTTCCGGTGGACCGCTGATTGCTCGAAGAATTATGGTTACCAATCATTGTTACAATCGAACACAACCATTCATCGAGGGATCCCGAATGGATGCGGTCTCTTGACAGACCGAGATATTGTTAGGAGACATTTGGAGGGCTCCGTGTTCCGGTTTCCGAGTGGTGAGTGGAGACCGGAGACGCTTGGAGCCGTAGACTAGTAAAGCAGTATTTCAGTAGAACCTCGATATAACGGACAAAATATCCGGTCAGATGTGAAAATTGTTAAAAACATCAGTAAATGTTTGACATGTTCGAATGCAAGTTTCCCCCGACATCGAACATTAACATATATAATGTATCATCCGACGACGAATAAATAGGATTTTATTTGGGTTTTTATATTTATTTAAATTTATACCTACGTATAATTAAAGCGTAGTTTCGTAAAAAGTGTTTGTTATTTATTTCTATTTAGATAGCAGAACTAATATTTTCATATAACTTTTTTTTAAATAACATAATATTTTAAATCCGTTTAAAGACACTTCACTGTCTTTGTATGTGCGTGAATTGTACCGTTTATTTTCTCAATTAAAAAAACGCATTCGGAAAACCACCTTCTTATATAACGAACTTTCGGCTTTAACGGGTACTCCTTGGCCCGCTTTAGTCCGTTATATCGATGTTCTACTGTTTGAAAACGAAGTCTTTAAATTCCACCCATCTCTAGAGATTCATCATTTCATGTCATCGGACTTTTCACTTCAATTTTGTTCACATTTCACTCGTTTTGGCCATGATATTGATTACTAAGAATGTGTCTGGAAAAGTCAGAAAGTATAAAGTCTAACCCGCGGCAAATCAAATATCATCTGTCGACCGTGTAAATCAGTAAATGTATTTTTTAGTTTTAGTGAGATTTTTGGCGAATAAATAAACAAATACTAATTAAATGTATTAATTTTAAAGATATACATATCAAATCAATTTTATCGAAAAATATTGTCGTTGCGTTACCAGGATTCGAATCCAAAATTATTAATATATTCAATTAGTATTTAAAACATCACAGACCGTCTGTTCTGAATAATTACAACTTCACAATAAGAATGTGTTCTCCTTAATAAATGAATTATAATTATAAGGTTGGCCGGTAAAAAATATTAGTGCATCCCTGAAAACTGTCATCGTAGGGAGTTTCGCGGTGACTGAGTTCGAAACGTTGGATCTCTCAAATGTACCGCGTTCTGTTTCTCTTATTAGGTCAGATTTGATTTAATTTCTGATGAAATTCGTGACACTTTCCATTTCTTACAGACAGTTTTAAATTATTTAAAGATAAAATATACTTCTAGGGCATCATAATATTACGTTAGGAATGGAAATTTAATGGGGTTGTAAATATGATCGGAAGAACCCTTTCTCAAGGTCTACGCCTTGAATAAGTTGAAAAGGTTATCTTGATGGACGGGGCAGAAATGACATTCCTATGTAAGGGTCCTCAAATATTACTCGGAATATAAATTATTGTGGTAAATGGGTCATATTGTTATTGTTACTGTTACTGAATACCTACTGTATACTAGAGAATACCAGAATTATAATAAATATCTACTAGGTAAGTACCAGTGGCGTGCAGTAGGTATAGACTTAGGTTAAGGTGATAATATATAGTACTATATGCTACATTGTACACAGGTTATGAACTTTCGTTTAACCGACGTCTTTAAGCAAAATTAATCCATCATAATAAAAATGCATTATTCTCGAACGCAAAAAACATTGATGAAAACAACACATTTAAAAAGGTAGTAAAATTTACGAATTAGTAAATTAGGAAATGGATGCTTCAATCAGCTGTAATCCATTTCCGACTCTGCCGAGTAGAATTTTCAATTTAGTAGGTGGCAATTATATGGCTCGAATAGAATGATAGATTAAAACAGTGGCTAGCAATTGAGGAGCAATAAATGAGCAATAACCGAGTAGAGGACTACAGCATTCCGGGGGCGTCGCACGGTAGCATCCAGAACTATACAACTAATCATTATTCTGATACACGGTGGGCGCTAGCGTAGTTATAATATGGATTATTTCATTTACGTTTATTTCCCAGAATTTTTAGTAATGCACAGTTTTTTTTTTGTATGTAATGCACGCCCCTGGTAAGTATATTACATACATGAATTAACATTCTATACGAGCTTGAGCCAAGGGTGTCTTGACTAATCTGTTTTGTTACATTTAATACAGATTAGATACATTTTTAATAATTATTTATATTTAAATATAATGTGATTAATATATGTACGTATGTAAATTTATTTTTAATAAAATATTGTGAAGCATACTTAACATGTCGCATTGTTAAACAAAGCTGAGCTGAGCTGAGCTGAGTCGAGCTGAGCTGAGCGCTTGTGCTGTGAAGTCAAGTCTTGAACCACCGACCGCTTGCATGCTAATATTTATTCGTATATGTAGTTTCTAATATAATCATCAACATAAAATAATTCTCGCTGTTTGCACGTCGGCAACACTTTCAATAATGGTCAGAAAGTATACGCCATGTGCGCACATATATTATTTCGAATAATGTATGTAGGTAATACAATAATCGCTTGGACTGGATGCAAAAGAAGGAATTGTCCGGACGTTCCTCTTTTTCAATGAATTAATTGAACTTCGGTAAGTGTAAAAATATGAAGTAAATACCAATCTAGGTAGGTATAAACTTCATATTTAATTCGACACGAGAAGAAATCTGAAAAGATGTCTTTTTTCCTGTCATTATTGGCGGTCTTTCACCTAACTTAACCTAACCTAATACGTAACTATACGTATAATAATCTAATAAAAATAATACATATATACATATAAAAGCTGTGTTAGTAAGAGATAATCAAAAACGACATCCGTAGTCATTTATATATAATGTTAAATTGTAAAGCTATCGCGAGATGAGTTGGCGGTTTTGAGAATTGGCGATTTTCGCGAATCGTTTTTGCAACACAAGGGTGAGCTTAATAAATACGTGGCATTTTTATTAAAAGCAAATTAAGTGATGGAAAGTGTTTACTTTAATCATAATTATTGAGATTACTTTCATTCATTGATATTGATATTTCACTGTACACACGCTGAAAGTAATGAGACGCTGTCCTTAAGCCTCGCGGGGTGAACATTGACATATAAAAATCAATCGATTAAGAAATTTAAAAAGTTTATTAAGTCATCACTGAGGCTCAAATAATATATAGCTTCGTGAAGATAGGTACATTAAAAAGGTTTTGATTTTATAAGTGCATTTTTAGTAGTTGTATTATGGTTTTAAAAACATTTTTTGGGGCTAAGAGACCGGCGCTCTAGGTATATTATGGTATGTGCATAAATTTATTTTACATTTGTTTTTCCTAATATGTAAAATAATGGTTCATTACGTATTATTTTCTTTATGGTTTCATAATTAGTATAACATTAATTATAATCCCCAACTTGATTTACAATTTGGAAACTAGCAGAATACAAGTATCCGCCTAGTTATCAGATTAGTTCACTAATCATATATATGTAAAACGATCAATTAAAATGGATATACTTGTAAAATTGATGAATATTAATTAAAAATAACATTAACAAGATATTAAATTTCTCGGGATTAAAGATTACATACATTTTAGGTTAAAGGTTACACCCACCTTCTAGAACGTTACCGAAGCGTTATTGGTGCCAATAACTTTATTTATTTATTTTATATATTTTACCACGTTCTTAGCTACTTATGGGGAAATTATAAGAATATTTTTTTGGTAAAGTTATTATCCTAGTTAAAATATTATTTTTTAACAAAGCTAAAATGTGCATTACTATATTTTCTAACTAAGCTAAGCGTCAGTCAAGTTCATATTTTTTAAAAATCAAGTTAACGCTTGTGTTTTGAAAATAGTATTAACGTGAATGAGTTCCGATCCTTCGCCCTTAATTGTCAAAGGTCTTGACAGTGAAGTCATTACAGTTGTTGAATATGTAGGGCTATTAAATGCATATATTGTTGTAAATAGATAACCGACCCTGTCATCTTTGACGAGCAATTAGAGCCGTTTAATATTTCTCTCGTGTCTCGGGAATAGAATAACGCGATCGTTTTGGGCTCTGGGGATTGACAAAAAACTGAAAATACCTCCAGGGGGCGCGGGCGGCCAGGGGGGTGCGGGGGGCCGGTCACTTGATGGGAATATTTCTCGAAATGAGACCCCAATTAAATGAAATAACAAAACACATTTCTGGCGGCACAGTGGTTCCCTATATAGTTGAACATTATAACACGTACCTGACATTTTTTTCAAACCCTTTCATTTCTTTCTAAAAATTACCCTTTTAACTGTCACCGATATTTGACAAATAGAAAAACAGTAAATCAGCTAATTTTTATAATTTAGTAAACCGATCCGTTTATTTTTGCAGCCAGCTAAAATAATAAGTATTCTTAAATTAAATAAATAATCTTTTAGTGTCCAAAAACGAGATCATTTAGATGTCAGTGAGATTTTTACAACCACTTTGATAAGCCACTCTGCTTATATAATCAAGATTCGGATGGACCAAGAATATTTAGAAATTGGTGAACCGAGGACGGATTGAACTTCGTCAATGCATTCGTAGGTATGTGGAGTTCAGTCAGTAAAAATTCGGAAAAAATACGGTAGTCGGAATACAGGAGTACTTCACTCTAGGTTGTCATCACAAATTTGCCAATTGGAAAAATAATCGAAAGATAGCTCTCTAGCTAACTAGCACAGTCAGATTATATTTTGTGTGAGATAAAATATGTATATAATAGTTATTTCTGTAATTTTGCAATTTGTAGGTATGTGAAGAAATATATATGTGTGCACATTTTCTGAATTCTTTATTCGATCATTATATCACAGATTAATTTAATTTCTAATATATGAAGAAATAATAAATATATTTTTAAACACATTACTAATTAAACAAAATTACGTGTGTTTAATATTAAACCATCAAATTATTACTCTGGCGAAGAAAAATCTGTTTCCTTCACCAGAGTAGGTAATCAAAATAAAACCAAAACATAAAAATATGATCTTTTGTTTAAAAAAATTCTGACTGTACAACATATCGATTCAGTATGATGAAGAAGGTCTAAAAGTGGCTGAAGCGTTGTATTTATTGGAAACATTTTTAGGTAATGTTTTGCATTAAATATTAAAAATAATTCATTGAAATAACTCGAAGTTTATTGTTTAAAACCAATGTTCGGAAGTACGTCTGTTCCAATAATACTTCAATTAAAAGTTTGTTGTGAAGTTAAGTAGTTTTATCGTCGTTTACGTTACACTAAATACTACATATTCGCATATTACATACAGAAAATTTTAATAAAACCTTTCATAATCAATTTTCTAACCATAATAGAGTTTTCTGCATTGAAATTAGAAAGGACATGGGATGCTATTTTTAACTTATATTTATAACTATATTCTACAATGTTACACCCTTCAGATGTTTTAAAGTATAGTTTTCTCGAACATAAGATATATAGAATAACACTTTACTCGCGGTAGTAAAAAGTATAGATATTTATTACATTTTTACATTTAATAGTGTATTGACAACATTCTAATTCTTACATATAAAATCTCAAGATTTCTGTAACGCGTAGAGGAACTGGCACACTTCACCGTGTCATTGAGTGAAGTGTGTGTATGTGACCCTTTTTTGTTCCGAAGGTACGTTTTTTTTAATTGTAAACAATCAAGTCTATAATTTGAAAATTGGAATCATCCTACATAGGTACGTTTTACGCACATATCGTAGGACGAGTTTTAAATACTAGTTTTTATAAAAAAAAAATATGATTGTAAAAAAGAAACTAAATGATTGATGGGTGATGAAGTAAAAAAAATATATATTTAGGTACCTATCTACGTTTCATTGTTTCAGAACCAAACAGTACATGTTAATATAAATAAAAAAAATTAGCTACAGAAATACGTTTGTTTACAGTTTAGGTACACTGGTTTTGAGACCCCCAGAAATGAACCGGGGACAATTTGCGTGACGGAGTATTTATTCATTTTATACTAAAACGCACACCACACAATGCGCCCAGACGGCTCAATGGATGCGAGTGTGTGGAAACACAAAGGAAATTCAGCTTCCCTCGGACCGATGGTGTAATTTGATAAGGTTAATAATAAATACGGAATAAAAAAATTACGCCGAAATATATCCCATTAAAATGTTTTGTAAAACAGCGACCGGTTTTGGTGTATCGGCGAGCTGAGGAAAGCTTTGGACGTCGTATCTACTAAATTATCTATTTGATAGCTAATATACAATACGTAGGATTCGTAGGGAGCGTTCATTTTACACTACTGCGTTCACAAAGATTGGCCATGTTTGAAGTACAATCCGTCCCATACACAAACGCATTCATAGTACAAGACAATTTTTAAATGGCAGTAATTTAACATACCCATTAAAATTAAAAACTAAAATGCTAAATTAAAAACTAAGAGAGCGGTATTTGATTTTAACTCACCCTCCCTTTTCGTTATATTAAAAAAATCTTAAATTGGTGGTTCGAATGTTTAAAAAAATGTTAGTATAATTTTAGGGATGGCTGTTTATTTAAGTTGAGTTTATATCAACTATAACTATAATATTTTGTATCAAAATATTTTAAAATTTAAGTAAAAAGTAACTTCTAAGTGCCCTGACTCTACTACACCACTGAACACATCTACATATAAAATATGATTAATATTCAAAACATTCCACAATAAATAAAACGGCATTTCTTTACTAAATATTGAAAATTATTATTCACTAAAAATTAACCTTTAAAAAGTAGTTTCACTTTAGTATGAAATACAAAGCAGAAATAATAATTTGACTATAATAATAATAATAATAATAATAATAATAATAATGTGTTTATTTAAGCGTAATCAGGATTTTTTTAACCCGGTTCGCCATAGAGATAATACATATTATGTTATAAATTAAAGTTACGAAATAAATATAATGATATGAAAAAGAAAACCAAGGAAAAAATAAAAAAAGTAAAAAAATTACACATATATACTCACAAAATATAAATATTACATATATATGTATATCCAGCCGCATCTTTACACCCGTAACTCGATGTCTCAGAAGCGGAACGAATCCATGTATACGGCCTTCGGTAAACATTGTAGATGCGTTGCAATAACGCGCCAATCCAAACAGTATTGAGTTGTTGTACTGAGTTCTGAGACGGTTATACGTCACTTGCTTGTATTTTGACCAGAGCTCGCAGGTATACATGCTGGTGAAGAACGATTAAAACAGGATGCTCTTCACCTCCTTACTGCATCGGTAGAAACGCCATGGCAGCATATTTGCACAAACACTCAACTGTCTCCTCTGCCGTTCTATATCATCATCGTCTTGTCCATCTTCATTGAATATATGGCCAAGGTATTTGACCTTATATTGAACGTTCAATTTCGTCCCGTCCAGTCACACGGGAGGAATATTATCTGGCCCTTTTCCATATTTGAACGCCATTATGATCGATTTGCTGGTATTGTATGAAATATTGTGTTCACTGGCATATGTTTCACATATCCGTAAAAGCTTTCTTATCCCTTTTATAGTTAGAAATTTTTGACGTTCTGTTGTATTTTGATTTTAAAAGTATACTTAATTATTAATTCTCCTGTAATTATAATTTTGGTTGCGTTGTTTTTATTCAGTTTCAAGAAAGAAGAATAAAAGTGAGAAATTTTTCAAAATTGGTTCAAAAGATGTTTCGAAAGAATTTTAGTCGTGTGGAAATTTTACATAGGTATGTACGTAAAACTGGATAACTAATACACAATTTCTAACAAAATAATAAATATGTCTTGATTTGTAAGTACTGAGTAAAGTTGTGTGTACATACACAAGTTTCGCATTAATGCGTGTGTTTACATCTGCACGAACTGGTCCGTAAAGTAGTCCTACATAATATAAGTAATGTTATATGATAATAATTTGTTAAATGAACAGTAATTATAATAGTTATTGTCAAGCCAAGTACAAAAACATAAATTTCGTTATATTGATGCGCGTATAATCGTTTTGTCCAGAGACTAGACCTGGACAAACAGGTTTTCCTCTCTCACAATCTCCGTACGATCTAGTATGACCCTTTATTGGTGTAACAGTCTGCATTAACACGCGACCTATTCATTACCCGGTTCGGAACAATCATCACTGCGCGCGAAGCTGCGTCATCGTCCAGCGGAGTGACCGGAGAGCAGGCAGTGAGCAGTGACCGGGAGCATCGGTATTAAAAGTCGCCGAGCACGGGCACCGTCTATAAAACGCACTTTGAAGTGTACGTGTAATATGAATGTTTGTTTGTTTTTGGATGAGATCAGAAGGATTATGTGTGGAATGTAGAACCGCCCCCAAGTCGGCTTATAATTCGTGTTTATAATATTTATGCGGTGAGATGCAAATACGGAGGCTGGCGGCGCCAGTTGCGTTGTACCGTGCATTGCGGCTTGCGGCCTACGTTATACGGTGCCGGTTTGGTGCTGCGTCGCCAGACGTGTTCAGTACTGTGTCCGGCTCATCATTGTACGTATCAATCAATTATGTACATTTTAGTGTTCAAATAAAACACATATTAAAATAAATTTGTTGAATTTTTCTAGTCTAGGTAAATTAAAAAAACCTAAACTTTAGTTTTCATAACTCATTATGTTTGCGCCTCGGCATCAGAATAGAGCTTCCACTCCAGCTTCTATTTAGTCCGACAGCGCTACACTCTAACTGCGGATATTTTTATTTAATTTTTTTATATACCAGGACCCTCCGGGCGCGCTTTTCCATGAATCATGGGTGCGTAATATTATTAATTTAAAAAATAGAGTATTGACGTTTTAAACCTATAGTGAAAAAAAAAGTTGAAAATGCGGGTTAGCTACTATTAGAATGGTTCTATTGTTAAACGTGACAGAACTCATATCTAATGAGGACCATGATTTTATTCCTGACCAACGGCTGAATTTTGACAATGGATTAACTAATTATTGCCATGGTGTGTACCCCTTTACCCTGTTACCCTTTTTATTCCATAGCATATATTATACCGGTACGATATGGTGACAGCCCCCCTCTAGTAAATAGGAGAGCGCCACTGACCGCCTAAACAAAAAAGATCTGTAATTTGCCGATGCGTTTTGATGCGCGCCGACTGCATTTCCAGTGACGTGGGTAAACCAGTAGATTCGTTGGTACGCACATGTACTGGCTTTTTTTATGTTCGACATATTTTTAAAAAAATTGAAAGAGAGTCGGTACTTATCGGTATAAAATTTTACTATGAAAAAACTTGAGAATTTTGTACTGAAAGTTTGATTACAAGTAAATATTAATTATTTTAAATACTGGCGTAGATCTGCTGCACAAATATATTATATTTAGAATACGCAAAGGCCAAATAAATAAATTTATTTATGTATTTTAAAGGAACTCTCTGCTGCTGTTTTTAAATAAAAAATAAATTAATACATTACATTAATTAAAAAAACAACCGCTCCCTCCAGATGAGATCGATTTGTACATCTTTAAAATAAATAAACCTTGAATTTTTTTGGATACCTATTGTACCACAAACCACTATTATATTTCAAAAGTATCACAGCTACGTTTAATTCATAATTAACTAACTTACCATCACCTACCACCGTTCCACCGTAAGAATAATATAAAGAATATAAGAATACTCTCCTTGCCTAATACGTATTTATAGATCTTTCCATGCAAGTTCGTCTATTGTTGAGGCTTCTAATTGAACCATCTTCCAGTATTTGGTGGTGCCAGATCTTTTGCAAACGTCTTCTATTTCTGTAGCCATCTAATCGTTCCATATGATTAATATATCCAAACGACTAGTTTTAAGGCTGTTCGCTATTCTAAGATCAGATTAAATTAATCGGCTCTTAATATGTATTATTATTTACTCTGTTATAGATGGTCTTATCACATACAAGTTCAAGTCGCCTCTATTACTATAGATATTATTAATTTATTTTCATCATATCGGGATTGTACGTTTACCGCCATTAATTTAACTACCCTTATAAGAATTCCATAGCATAATTGTTCAGACTGCAATTGTAAAAGCAAGGTATTTCACATCTCAAAAGATACAAAATGACGTGCCGCCTGTGCCCACTGCAGCATCCCTCTCACACCGTCGAAGGCTTTGACGGAGCTTTGCAAGTCTCAACACTTCAGTTGACCGCCGATCGCCGCGGAGGAAGGTTGTCGGCCTGCACGCGTCCTTCGTTTCTACGCTGAGTTCTTCCTTGAGAACGGGGTACGGAATTCTGTTGACGTTTTGTAAATTTTTGCTCAAGTTCATCGCCGCGTGTTTTTGATGGATTGCTCGGAAACGTCTAGTAAACCTTTCGTTAAGAAAACTTGTTTGTGAAGTTTTTAAACGTATTTTGTTGTGCTCGTGAGAAGTGATACAATGTGACGTGTGAAGTTTGCATTATTATGTGCATTTTACCTGTCTGAAACATAACACTTAACATAATCAGGTAGAAAATTGATACACCTTCATCTTCTTCCAAATCGTGATATTTCTGAATTTTACATTAAATACTTTGACAAACAAAATTGTATAAATATAAAGTTCTTATAAAAATTGAAAATCACCATTAATGGACATATTTTAAAATACACACAAACATTTATTTTCTGTAATGTTCTGCTATGTTGTAAAAAATTACATTTGGTACTAAAAACATGATTCCGAAAAGTAGTTATAATTTTATCTTCTCTCTGTATAAACCTTATCTGAATAGCTTATCTCTTGTCTAGAAATGCAAGAATTAAAATACAAATCTCGTTCTTGATAAAAAAATTCCTTACAATCGTGATAAAGTTAGATGCGCGGTGAAGACACGAACTGTATTCGAGATATTTAAATTGAATAGATAATAATTTTAGCTTTGTTAATTTAATAACGATATAATATTGATTTGATCAGGTAATGCGGCCGAGGCTTTGTGTAGCAAACTTGACCTCGAAATTAATATTACAAAACTGAATTTGATTATTTCTTATCACGTTAATGATTTGTTTAAATTCATTTATTTAAGGACCAAATTATGAATAAATTTGACTTATATTGCATAAATTTTGATTATTTTTGCTGCATTAATACTTCTCAGGACTATCATCTTTAAGGTACTCGGTTAAGGAGTAATACGTGCCTTGTTACGATACAAGTTTGGTAGAAGAGAGAGGAATTCAGAAGGGAGTCGAATAGTGATTCAATAACACTATTAAAGGCTGTGAAGATTATATAAATATTTATGTGTTATCTTTGTAAGTAAGACGCAGATGTAGAGATTTTCATTAGAAGATTATTCATTAATCACAATAAACTTTGGCCGACCGACGATCGCCTACACATGTAATTTATTTCACTTGGTAGTCTTTTTTAATACTTACTCACGTTTGAATACTTAGTTTAAAAAGTGTAAAGAACGTTAAAATATAACATTTCTCAGCGCCAAGGAGTCTTCAGCTTCATATGTAGTCAATAAACATTATGTTTTACCCAAACTTGATGTTCTCATAGTTTAGTCCCGAGAAGTAATTGTACTCACCTTGAGTTTGCCCCAGGGTTGTCACTATTCAACATGTCAAATTAAATAAAAAATTTAACACGTCATCAAAAACAAAATACTTATTATTAAAATTACATAAAATTGTGTGATTTTTGTGAAAATAAAATTGATTGTATTATGGCACGTTGGTGATTCTAAAAATAAAATAAAGTGAATCATTGAAAATGTACACAATATTTAAAATAAATTTCATTTACAAATACGTCCCAATAAGATTTTCTTACTATTATTAATTTTGAAACATTCTTGATTCACTATTACCTCTGCTATTTAGCGATATTCTGAACGAATTTATCTTTTAATATTGCCATCTTGATTATACTAAAATTTCTAAAGAATCTGTGTAGAAACCAATTGTGATTATGAAGGTATTAAAATCTTTTATAATTAATAAAATTTAAAAGATTCACGATTAATTATTATCATTAAAAAGTGTCTTAGTAAAAGTAAAATGTAATTAAACTAAAAATTAAATTACTTGTAGCGTTTGTTCATTCAGTTATTGTTATTTAAAACATAGCAACGAGTACGAATACTTAGGTTAATTATTACGTTTTCGTTAATAGTTAATATTAAGAAGTTATATTTTTGTTGCAGCACTCCTTTGGTTATTACGGAAAAAAACAACCGAATCAAATTATACAACAAATTTTATCCAACTCTTTAAAATAATAAGGTTTTAGTTTTGATAGAAAATCAAAATAACATATGAGAAAAAAAAATGTTAAAAATTTAACGGTTAAATAAAATGTCAAACGAGAATTCCATTAGGTAAAATGTTTATCGAAGAATGACGCAACATTTGTATTAAAACTTTTTGGAGTAACACGGATTTTGAACCGAACCATTTTAATGATATCGGCAGCCCTGAGCGCAGTACGGTGCCGACTGATCTCAGGTAGAAATGATTAGCGGCGATAAACTACAGTTACAAAGGGATAAACCTTTCCACAGAGGGTCGGGGACTTTACAAATTTGGGAATAGTGAAACAGGCCTCTCATCGCCGCGCTGATACCCGACGGGACAGGCAACCGATTGCATTCGGCAAAGTCGTGCAAAAAGGAAATGGTCAGAGTGAGGGATGTGGAGTGCGGGGGTGGGGAGGCTAAAGAAGAATGGTAAATGCGATACTTGCCTATGTTTGTGTTTGCATCAAAATGAAACAAGCACCTACACATCGTCATTGAGCGAGCGATGTCACACAGAGACTCGCATCACGGGAGAGCACAAAAAGAGAATGACATGAAATTACTTTTTTTTATGCTATAGACATTTTAATTTTAAAATTAGTGGCGTACATTGATATTCCTAGTACACTCGTTAATTTTAATTATAACTAAAAGTCATCTTATGTTTGCGTACAAAATACAATGGATGACAGCGTGTCCATCTTTCGAGATAATTCTCATTCGTGTACATGAAGCGTAGATATTCTACGTGCTTGTCTTCATGCGCGCTGCTTTTGTTTTTCAGCCAGATTATATATTTGGTCTAGTTGCACGTATATACAAGTAAATTAGGTACTTTAATTATACAGTAACAACTTAAGCTAATATTTATAGTACCCAACTATAAAGCAAAATAAGAAATACTGTACCTGGTTACACCCACGCGCTTAATCCAAGATTTTATTGTCAAGAGAATAGTGCATATCTTACAGTAGTTTACTAAGAAGTGGAGTACCTCGCGTTCGGCTATTTTCAATATTCCAGCTGGTAGAGCAGTTCCTTGAAGTGTTAACAATTATTTTTTTTTCAATAAAATAACAAGCTGCTTAATAGTCTAAGTCCTATTCAAATATTTAAGATAAACTTGTAAGTTTTTATTGCGATTCATTTTGTAGCCAATATTTAATTGCAATTTTAACGGATTTTTCTTCTATGGGTGGAATTTGGCCTCTTCTACGAGGTGTCTCCACCGCCTCCTATCACTGGCCATTGTACTTTAGATAATCTGTATTGAGTAAAATTTAATCTGTTTATTAAAAAGCTCTAATATGATTATTAAAAAAATTTAATTAACCTGCTAGATAAATAATAACATCTTTATGGCACATTAAATCATATTTTGTTTTGATTTTATGATAATAACATGTTGACCAACTTTGTATAACTGTACAAGTGATACATTTTACATTTGAATTAGCTTGTTGGTGTAGTGGTCAAGACGTTGGCCTAGCGATCTCGGCGGTCGGAGGTTCCCGCCTCGTTCCGGGACACCAGAAATTTAGTCCTATTTTCATAGTACAAGCGTTTAGCTTAGTTTGAAAATAGTAAGAATATTGATGTGACATGTATTCCGTGTACGCATCTCTATTTAATAAAATTTAATAAAAAAAAAAGAATAGAAATTTATGCGGTAGAGTCAATATAATTTTCATTATATATTTTCCTTTATATTTTTATATACAACTTGAAAACGTTCTCGTGAACATAATACATAGATGCGTGTAATAAGGAATTTTATTTATTTAAAAATTCTGCGAATTTTAGGATCCTTTGTCTAATCTAATCTAAATGTACTAATTGACAAATGGACAATTTTCTCAGAAAACCGATGCAGAGACCGAGTTGAACTTTAGATAAAAGTTGATCGTTTTTTTGATGGTTTAATTTTTAAAGGACCCAAATGAATCCTACGATATCACATTCATAAGAAAATCCGAATGAGGCACCCGAGAAGTAAAATTGAAAAGAATTTGCAAAATACCTATTCTATTGTTTGATGATTTGTTCTAGATATGGCATCCTTCCACCGAAAAGCCAGACCCTGTATCTTGACTCTCGCGGTCCTCATGATCAGTCAGGTGCTGCCGTGCGAGGCCAGAAATGGAACCAAAAATCCTCCCATCGACGGATCCTGGTTGTGAGTACTGAATATTATAGTTTATGTACTAAGGCTCGGGGTATTTTAAAGTTAATGGTTTAGGTTAGCCGTTCTAAACATATATTTATTTATTCAGGCATTCACATGATTTGTAAAATAACATAAAATTTAATCAGAAGTGTAATACACAAAGAAAAAAAGACACAATGTCAGCATGTCCTTTCAAAATCAAAATTAAAAATAAATACAAAATATGAAGGAAACAAGCTATCCGTCACCATTGAGTTGAGACACAAAAAATGTAATAATGCAGTCCTATAAAGAGTTAAATTTACAGCAAAAATGTCCACTACTTCCGCATATTCATTTCCCAAAGAATGCATTCTGGGGACTGCGGAGTTAGCTAATGCATGAGTTCTGACATTACCACTATAATAGAACAATGATTTCTGTCTCGATGACCTCAATCAAAGTCAAGCAGACCGACATGTGTATTATTTATTATATTTTAAAGAAAACACTTTTTTTGTTGTGAAGTTGCATACATTATTTCAACTACACGTTTTTGTTGTTTAGTGTTACGTAATCGACCGATAAATTTTGTTAACAGGTCCGCTGAGTACAAGTGACGGTCGTACGGTATAAATCAAAAGCCAGTCAAATTGTGCAAACGTTTATTTTAGTTTTAAGCGAATTTTTATTCATCAATCAAATTTATTTCAATATTTTATGAAACTTCAAAAAAACTGATCATATGCAATAAATATAATTTGTAGAAACCGCACATATGGCAATTAATTTGGAACGATGTTCTAACAGAGCGATGGAATTTTACAAAATAACCGGCGCGGCGTCAGTCGTTAGTGTTTCGGCAATTCTGGTCTGAAGTTTGGAGAAATCAGATCTTCGAGAACTCCGTAGATTTCCAGTTTGTATGAAAAAGTTGTGGCTTTCGCTGCAACTATCCTGAGTCCCAGGTAACGAATCCAGATACCTCCAGACATCAGGAATCCATCGCCCTCTGGGCTATCCTGTTTGACCTTCACTCGAAAGGCGGTGATCAAGTGTTGTCTGGTCGAGTAATTTTCCTGAGAATGAATTAATCTAATTGTAATTGGAATTGTTTGAAAAGGTTGTATAAATAGATAATATCTCGTGAATTTTTTCATTGTTAGACAATGAATTTTTTGATTATGACAACGGGTCAGTCAAAAGAGTGGTGTAAGTGTTGACGGATGATTTATGATGGTATAGGAGTGTTTTCAAATTAAATCTACCCATAATTTTGTATATTTTTCACAAATAAGTAAGTAAATACAAAATACGATATAAAGGTTGTCCCAAAATTAACGCAAGATTTGAATTTGCCGTCATTACTGCAGTAAATTGTTGGCAACCCTGAAAAAAAAAATTTGATAGCTGGGAGTTTAGGGTTAGTAAAAATGGGGCGTTATACGATACAACAACGTGTTTTCATCATTGAACAATATCTCAAAAATAATGAAAGTTTGGCGGCCGCAATTCAAAAATTTAATACAAAATATGGTCAGCATAGTGTTTTAAGGTCATCAACGGCGAAGAGAATAATTGAAAAAATTAGAGAGACTGGATCAGTTGGAGACGCTAAACACACTGATCGTCCATAAACAAGCCAGTCAGCAATTATGCAAAATGGTCATGGAAAATTTTGACAAAAGAGTGCGTATGTGCCAGCAAAGCCGTGGAGGCCATTTTCCCGATGTGTTATTCCATGAATAACTCTATTCCATGTACTTTATGATTCAATAAAAAAATAAAAATCTAAAGACTAAAAACTGTGTTTTCTATTTAATTCAAATCTTGCGTTAATTTTGGGACATCCTATATTTACTTAGTGTAATATAGACAAATCGTAAAATAGACAAATCAAGTAAAAAATTAGAATTGTGTCATTTTATTCAATGCTCAATATTAGTTCATCTTGTCGTCAATACTTGTCTCCTGTACTTGTCTTGGTGTGACATTTGTTTCTTTGGAATGAATTTAAAATTGCAACTATTGATTTGGTATTATATGTTCCTATGGAATTCACTAATCCTCTAAAGAAATTATAAAAAATCGTTCATATTATTAGAATAATTATGATTGTTTATTCGTTTGTTTGTTTTGTTTCTCGCCCTGAAAGACCAAGAAGTTGCAGTGAAAGGAACTTAAATTAGGAATTAAAATATAATGCTAGGTTCTTACCGTTGGATAATACATGGTTAAAGATATATCCTGGAGCGGGAATTCAAACGATTTGCCGTCTAACACCAGGAGTTCATCACCTAAAATAGCCCCGAAAGGAAAAAATATTAAAAAATAATTATTACACAGTTTGAGATTTTATTTGAACGATAAAAAGTTAAATTAAAAATACGTTGAATTATAGTAACATTTTAGACTCTTTCGTGGACTTTTTTCGAGCAGCCCCAGATTGAGATGCATAACTGGAATATTACAAAATTTTGTGTTTGGAACCATTCTTTTTTTTTTACTTTTGAAAATATCAAATAAAGGGCGACGTTATTTATTAATACAAGCATCATTGAAAAGTTCTCAATGTCACTGGTTTTCAGTTTAGTTGCTTAAAAATAGGATAGGTATGTTTAATGTTTTTGTCCGTAGAATACTTTTATAAGAATAGCTTGAAAAAGTCTAATTATTGGAAATGCGTTATAGGTATATAGCTTTTTTACAATCGTTCAATGTCATATTACGGGTTTAACAAGTTTTAAATCGCGTAAGGGACGTTCTTTTTTACAATCCCTCTTATACAATGCCACATTCCGCCTTTGTGTAAGATTAGTTCTTTTTGTGTTTATTTTCATTAATTCGCCAAATAAAATAAAGTGAATACGGACGTAGAATGGTGTCATTAAGTTGACATATTCTATATCCTACCTAAAGTGCAATCCCAGAGTCGCATACCGATGTTATAATTCTCGGTATCCTAGAAAATATAGAAGAATTTTATTATTGGTAAATTTAATGTGAGAAGAGTTTTAAAACAGAAACGGGCTTATATATTACAGTTTTTTATTGAGATACCTTATAAATAGTAATATGATTGAGCAGAAATTGTTACATAGAATATAATAAATATTATATATAATTACCGGGCATCCTGCGTCCCTTAGTGTATTCAAACGCGTAAGTATTATTTTTAGCCAACATCTTATTATCCACCAACATCATGGGAACCGATTGTGCAGAATCACTCCGCTTCCAGGACACGCCCGGGGAGCTGGTCAACCTCCGAAGGGTCTCTTCCCCCCCATCTGAGTTACTTAAGGGAACGCACTCTGATGTCGGTACAACGAGAATTGTAAATAACAAAACTTCAAGAAAAACACATTTTAGTACTTTTTTGACAACCATAATAAATAATATAATCAACCATTAGATCACGTTTCAGGTTTTCTTGTTTGTATGAAATATAAAGAACACATTTTGTTGTGAAACTTAAGCCATGTTTACCATCTTTTTCCTACAGGTATTAAGAGAAATATACTTTTTTTATTATTTAGATTTTTTTAAACACAGAATGAGATAATTCAGCGGATACCCCAATAACATTAGTTGCAAAAACTGAGTTATATATCAAATCTCTGATTTTGGGAGGCGCCAAGTATCCATCTCGCTTCTTAATGCTAAGCGAGTTCTCCACCATCTTGCTATTGCCCTAATATTATATGTGAATTTATTTTATGTATGCAAGTATATATGCTGATTTTTTGTGTTAGAATTGTACATATTTATAGATTCTTAACATAAAATTTTAATATTAAAATAAATTTATTTATATAAATATTTACCCCTGTTGAATTTCGTAAGAAGCTAACATACTTAAAAAGTTTAAGATTCTTGTACTTGATTGCTTTTTTCGCATCTAATTGTTTGCTTGGCATCACTAACTAACTAACTAATTAACTTACCATCGCGCTGTTTCTCGGCGGAGGTAAACAGAGAGAACAGAGCGTCACACTCTTCTCTCTTGACACACAGTTCTCGCCTCATCCACAGTCATTCACGTTCTCATACAAGCTCGTCGATTATTAAGGCTTTTAACAGGACCATCTTCTGGTATCTGGTTTGGTTGGTCGTGTCAAGTCTTCCGCGGATGTCCTTTATTTTTGATGCCATTAACACTTTCGACTTATATCTTTCTTACTATTCTCTTCTCATTCATCCGTTCCATATGAGCAAACCACCTTAGTGATCCATTCTTAATCTTACTCACTATGCTAAGATCAGCTTTACATTATTTTCTTGTTTCTTCATTCTTTACTGTCATAAATGGATCTGCCACACATACGCCTAAGCGATCTCATTTCGTTCCTCTTTTGCCAGCTCCAGGCCTCACTTCTATACATCACGGTATCGGTACCAGGACTTCATTATGTACCGCTAGTTTTGCCTCGGTTGACAAGTTCCCATTAGCTATAATTCCATTCAGAGCGCCGTTCACTTTGTTTCCTGCAGTCATCCCACCTAAGCGATCTTTTTTTAATCGTATTCACTATGCTTAGATAAGCTTTGCTTTCTCTCTTAATTTCTTCTTTCTTTACTCTGTCATAAATGGATCCGCTACATATAGGTACGCCTAAGTGATCTCGTTTTCACCGCATTCAGTCTACTTTCGTTCCTCTTCTGCCAGCTCAAGGCCTCACTTTCACCTATTTATCACAAGGGACACAGTTCAGTTCTCTGCCAAGGAGATGTTGATGTTATATACGAGTATTTAACTAAATTTATTTATCAATCTATGATTATTTTTATTTTCGAACTGGTAAAACAGATTGTTTGCAGAGGTGTTATGATACATGTAACTAAGACATATAACGCATTATTTATTGATTGCTATGTGTAATTGCTTACTGTAATAACGAAGAACTATTCGGTAGTCGCGAGGGAAACCTGTGACAATATAAAATGAGACGTTTCTAGAATTTTTCTAAAAAATTTACCGATCTCGAATTTAATATTTTCTAGTTTGCAACATTTTTGTTATTTTTCCAATTAGTTCAATAGTTCCAACGGTACCTAAAATAAACTGTGGCGACGAAGATAGCACGAGCGTATCAGGACTTGTCCGCATCAGGTGTGGGGTTGACCGTGATGACCGATTTAGTTTTCCAAAACGAGAAACCGAAAAATTTTATAAAACTTTTTACGGATTGACATGAATTGACTTCAAATTGAACTACTAAAGTTTTATATAAAACTTAACTTAAAATACTAACTAAAAGAGGATGGATGGTCTGGTCTGCATTTTGATAACATATCACTAGTTTAGTACAAAGATTCAGGTAGAATTCAACTTTTCATGTTAAATTTAAGCCAATGTAATTTGTGTTTATTTTTAAAAAATCATAAAAACACGACTCGTAAATGATTGTTATTTATTTTCAATCTAAGCCCAGTGCTTGTATTATAAAAGACGGACTGACCCGGACAGGCTCTATTTTTTTTGTCCCGATCGCTTAACTATGAAAGCCTAAAATTTTTCCGTAAATGATGATTCGTCACATTAGTCACGCGGGTCATGACTGACCGACTGTCTCACGCTCTGCGGATACGCGCAGTCGGCATCCGAAATCAAATTTGTGCACAATCTTGTGTATATAAAGATGCACAAGATGATCTAAAGATGTACGATCACAGTACCGATAGAGTTTATTGTATTACATTTTTTATAATTTTTGTTTTGTCTGTTTGCTAAACTTTTTCTACTGTATTATAGATGATGGTGATTTTACATTTGGTGAGCGAAACTAGTTAGTACACGAATGTATCTAAAAAATGTGTTATGCATATTTCATATATTACGAACAAAAATAAAATACACTGTCCCAACCCCTCGACGATGTGAAATCATGAACAATAAACAGTTTATCGAAATTTGGTCACAGAATACACATTATCTAAGATTAGTCTACAATTCTACGACACTTAATCACTTCAAACACATTATTTTTACTGTCTCAATAAAAATGTATCGATAATACAGCACGATATCAACACGGTAGCCGCGAGCGGTCAATAGATACTGGCCATTCCGCGACCTCAACTCGCCGGAGCTCGCATCGCGGCCAAATAAATCCGTCACATATAAATCCGATTAGCTCGAAAAATGATTTTCCTCGAACTCGATAAGACTTTGTAGTCTAAAGTGTCAAAAAAGATGAATGTCTGTAATGAGTTATCGATTTACGCGATAAATAATAATACCTGTTGATACGTGCGACGTTGTGAAATTATATATTATATAAAGAAACCGACGGAATTTTACGTTTTGTATGTCAGATGTCAAAAAAGAAAAGGATATCTAAAATATTTATATATAAAAAAATTAACAAAAGTATTAAAAAAACATAGTTATTATTTACATTGAAAACATAAAGCGAATGTTTTGATAGCTAAAAGTTTATATGATAAGATTATGACGTCACAATTGAAATGTTTAGGTTTAGGTGATAAGTTTGAGTTATAAATTTATCGTCAGAATTTTTCACGATTTACGTAAATTCAGTTCTAACGTTTGAAATCCTCGATTTGCGTACATCTTTTTGCGAAGGAAAGTAAACATAGATCATCCGGATTTCGATCTGTTGTTAGAACGATTGTATTATTGTAGTATGCGACAGCGGTCACCCCATTGAGGTTGCATTAGATCGTGAGGACAGCGGTATGCGGTCGGTCACACGACGCGGTACGTGAAAGAGCCACATTATTTTGATTTTGAGTTCTTACTCAAGTTAAGTCTCGCTTCTTAGCATTAAACAGATTTCGATTTTAGGGAATTTTCATTTCTGCTACTTCTGGACCTCGATTATAAAATTAATAATATTCTCCGTCCTTTCTTCCTCTTTATTTGGAAATGAGGATCAACCATAGTTTGGACTAGCCACCTTTATGTCTCCCTCTCCTTCGTCCGTACAGCAACTCTTACCTTTTTTCAATTTCCATTTTCTCATATATGTACAATTAATGGCAATGTTATTGTATAGACTGTTTAAATGTATAGATATAATGTTAATAAAAACTAACTTTTTTTTCATTAAAATTCACGTCAACAGTTAGACTGAAATTGAAAACGAACAAAAGATACGTCACAGAAGAACTTCCTGTGAAAATATGCATAAAATATTGTGATGTTTGAATTTGCGCGCCGAGGTCTGGGTAACCTACTTTGCCGACTTATGATGATTGGCTTTCTAAATGGATGAATCAGAGACGAGAATCTGACTTTGAACGCTCGAAAAGAAGGTAGCGCGTCGGTGGAGCCGCGCTCTAGAGGAATATGGCGGCGGGAGATGGCGTAGATTAAGATTGGGATCACCGCAGTGGACCCGGAGATGTATGGCCTTCGTCCACCCGCGGGTTGAGGAGAGACCTCGCCGTAACGAGGAAGGAAGTGGCGTGCGAGCGATGGCCGATAGATGGGCCTTATGGACAAGGCTGAGACGGGACGGTGTCCGGTCGATCTCCTGGAGCGAGAGATGCATCCTGGCGCGGGCGCGTGGCGGCCCGAGTCCTCAGCCGCATCGGCACCCGATGGCCGCGATGGTTGATGTTGGGAAATAGATAAAATTAATAAAAGTGACCTCCCTTAGAGGAAAGTTGATCTGAAGAAAGAAGATCTAAAGAACATGTTCCGTGCATCCAATGTCGAGATTAACTGTGTTTCGTAAATAAAAGTGTAATGTGTGAAAAGCAGAGTTGCCTTTAAATAAATTATCATCCCATCTGAGGTAGCGGGTGACACCAAAGCGTACACACACACACTTGAGGACCCAGACTGAGGTAGATCGGTGGCGGCCCCTACGGCTTCCTATCCTCTAGGGCCCAAAGGCACCGTAACAATATATATACTTGAAGAGATATTCTTGTAACTTTTTGGCATATAAAACAAGTGAAAATTTTAATAATGTTTGATTATTTTCCATGTTTGTATGTCTCCGGTCATGTCGGGCTCGAAGGCCACCCATCAAAAAAGTGATTATCGACAAAAACAAATTAACGAGCTCAGCTGACTATATTGACGCGGCTAAATCGTTATCGCCAATGGCTGCGTTGCGGAATGCGTTAATGCTCAGAGAGAACACTGCACGGTAGAACGTCCTCGGCGACATTGCAGCCTGTCACGAGTTTCAACGTTTGTGGTGTTTGAAATTAAATGTGTCATACATTTAAACTAAACGATATTGATGATTTGTGGCCTTTGTGCCGATTGCCGATTCTCCTCTGAAGTAATCCCTGCGAAACGAATTGACATCAGAAATAAAACACAAGTGGTTAAATTCAAAGTAAAGGACATAGTTCTTTTATTTACATTTATCAAATGAATTAATTTTAAATTTGAATAGAATGTAACGTTTTGGTTTTGATCTAATCTTGTATATGTATGTATTAATAATGAAATTATATTATATTTAATGGGCTCAACATTTTGTATGTATTTTTAAAATGATAATTTATAGTTTGAGCATTTGAAAAGATCATAAAATATATTTTAATTCAGACTTTTATTATTATTTTAAGAATTTTTATATTTAAATTATTTTATCATTAATATTACTGATATTATTTATTTATTTATTTTGGTATTTATATTGTTTTTCTAATGTTTTTTTTTATTATACTCTTTAAAATGCTCGTTTGTTCATGGATTCTCTAATCTGATGTTTACTTTAGTTAATTGGTTTTCTGATACGATTATTTTTTATAATCGTGGTTCTTTTTTATTACTAACATACAATTTGATATTGAAACGCTTGTGAAATATAAGAGAAATAAGTAGAAAATTCTACCGTACGGTGACACACTGATGCTGATGACGGAGCTGATGGTATCCAGAACGCGACCAACGTAAATATAACAATATTACATAACTTCCTACGCGATTGCATTTTTGGAGATAAAAATTGGTGGTTGATAAAGCATGCCTGTTTTATCATTCTTTCTTCAGTAGAAATGAAAGTTTTATACATTTTTTTAATATACTAAATATGTTACTAAAAAATAGTTAATTTAGGACACGTGTGTCTAATTTTTATTTTAAAACCGAATAAAGCTGAAGTAACCAGCGACAAATATTTATATTAAATGTTTGGTGTTTTTAAAATTACTCATTATGTGGTTATTGTAAACAAATTTAATAATCTTTAAAAAAAAGATCTCGTGAAGGGTATCCCAGGGACCAGATATTGGTTACTAATAAGGTAGTTAAATAAAAAAATATATATTAAAATTAGGTTTTACTACGTGACTAGGCTTAGACCTTTTATTAAGTAGTATAGTATGCTTGTTAAGTTCACATATTATTAATATGTGTCTATATACTGTGAATGAAAATATATTAGAATGTCAAGGTTAAGAGTTATAAAAGAAACTAAAAAAGAAAGAAACATTAGAAACATACACAGCATTAGGCTGTATATTCTTAAAAAATACATAAATGTAATTATATATTAAAATTGACTAACATAACAGTTAACTTTCCAGTTTGTCAACAAAGATGAAAAAATGTCCATCGCCCGCAAGCGATGCAAGATTATGTATTATATTATTACACTAATGTACGTGCCATAATTTAATAAACTTATTTATTCAATTATTGATACGTTTTTATTAAATCGAATCATGGCAAAGTTCTAACAATTTTCTCGTAGATGATAAAGAATCGTACCCCGGTAAAATAAAAGCCTACCTACACGCATGTAATAGATTGCCCTCAACTCTGGGTCAGTATATTTTTAAAGAAAGATTTGTGACTTCTGAAGATGATCTATTTTATAATTTTGTGTGAAAATTTCCGCACCGATTACTGATCGAAGATTTTGAATCGATGCAACGACAACCGGCATCTTTATACTCAGCCGATAACTAACTTATTTAGATCTGTGACCTTGAGAACGATAATACGACTTTAGGAATCAAAAAATATCGAATAAAGAGGTCGATTATTTCAACAGGCGGTTGTTGCGGCTATTTAAATAAATATTTGTGTTACATCGGATATAATATTATCGTAATATATATATATATGTGATAAACCAGTATGAATCGAGAGATACGATATCATTTTTCTAAGAATTGTTTTTCTGGAGGTAAGTTTTTAAAGGAATTAAAGTCAATTAATTGCATTTCCACCACTTTGTTACATATAAAATCTACGTATCCAGAACAATGTTCTCTTCCTCAGGATGATTTGTGTTATGTACAAAATCGGAGTAGGAAGAGTTAATAATATAATTAGTGAATACTTCTGTTCGAGTCTAGTGCTAATTGTGAACTTCTCGTAATTAATACAATTAACAAACTCCAATAATATGAGTTGTTGTGTATTACAGTGCTCGACACACTTAAATAAATTGAATAAATCTAATATTTTCTGCAATAACTTTTTAGTATTATTATGCATTTTACACGGGACCGGGGATAAATGACGCTCTTTACTGTTTTACTTTTTTGCTTTACTTTTCCTGGTTGGAAAGGGTTAATAGCAATCGGCGAGAACCAGTCGTTTTCTGCCAGAATAAATTAAGTAAATGATAAATAAAAAAACTTTACTGTAACAATACTTTTAGGTACACTGGGTGCACAAAGAACAGATAAGAATCAAATTTAATATGTGAAATGAACAACAATTAATAATGCCAAATCAATAATCTCGTGATTTGGGTTATCTGTGATCTGAATATGTCGCGTGCATTTTTAAATGTTGTTTGTTGGTCGTGTTCATTAATGTATCTAATATTCAGGTAGGAACTGTATTGAAATTAATGAAATGTTAATGAATTTGTAACACTTTTAATCAAATTATAAAATAGATTTGTGAAAAATTAATAAAAAAAACATTTTATTTAAAATTAGTTAATCAAAAATTCGTTAAAAAACAGTTGTATTTTTTAGTTTCATTCCATAGGTTTAAATATTTTTTTGTTTATGTTATAGATAATTTATTTGGCGGAATTCCTTATTGAATATTTTGATACCATGTTTAGATATCTGTAAATTTGTAACAATTACTTTTCGACAACTTATTTATAATGTAGGTACATATTCAGGAATCCCAAACATATGTAAACAAAAATAGATTATTGAAGCTTCATAAATATCAGGGACGTGCAGTACATACAAGCAAAAAAGCTGTGCATTACTAAAAATTCTGGCAAACAAATATAAATTAAATATATGGATTTACATAAACGGAAACATCATTTTACAATTAGCGCTATCTGTGTACCAGTAGAAATTTTATTTTCTAAGTACTAAAATCTACCATCACAACTCACCGCTGTACCCCTGGCGCTCTTATGCATTCGCCACCTTCATCTATTCATATTACTCTGTTTTATCCTTAATTTAGTGAATTATTCGAGTTATATAATTGGTATATATTATATAATTGGTAATATACTGAATTGAAAATTTCTTTTGGTTGATCCGTCTTGTATGGAGTCGTTACCTATGTTGTTTTTTTAACAGAAAAACAATAAAAGGCCTTACAACTGCGTGCAAATCATTGAAGTGTCTACTTCCTCTTTTACTAATTCGCGAGTTTTACTATCTTACTGTTTTTAACGTGCTGATTTCATGGCCGTTCTTTGCGTTCGAGGTGCAATTGGTGCATGATTATGATTTCGTTTAGTTATTACGCGAAGGATTTTCAAACAATAAAAGAATCATGTTCAGTCATAAATAGTGTTTTTAAAGTCGTCCATGGATTTTTATATGGGTTATAAGGTATTATTTTACGCTAAAATTTAAACTCTTAAAACACAATTAATTTAAATCTAAAATTATAAATATATACATGGTAGAGTCGTATAAACGACGGATTTCTTTGTCTAAAGACGTTGATTAAACGAAAGTTCGTAATCATATGTACAACATATATTATATATGATTGTATAATATCATTGGTAATAGCATAACCTAAATCTATGCCTCCTGCACGCCACTGAAAAATATAATATTTTGTTTGTGTCCCTGACTTTTTCTTGTCAATCTAGGTGTTCCCGCATTTGGCCTAAACTTGTATAAACGAGTACCGTAATATACTTATGTTGATAAGTACATATCATTGTTTCTTGTCAGTCCGGGCTTTCCGAACTGACATTTTTTTTCTTGTGATTATGAAATTTTTAAATTTTATTACAGATTTTGATCTTAAATTTACTGTTCCTAATATGTCCCAGACGAGAGAAATAAATTGAGCACTGAACCCCCCGGTTGCAAGAGTTCTCCCGTCTTCTGCAAAGCTCATCTCTATATCTATGGATCTCCACTATAAGAATCACGATCTCGCGCGATCCGGAATGTTAGCGAAATCTCAAAGTATGATTTTTATTATAATATATTTGGTTCAGCATTCAAGTCGGTTCAGACGACGTTCTGGTTCTCGCGAAATTGGTTCAGGTTCTGCGATGCTTTCGGTACATTCCGATCGCGTGATGCGTTTTATCAATCCGAGAATCGATCTGACGTCTCGCGTGTTTGAGTAGTTAACCCTCGGATCACTAAAGACTTGAATTTAAAAAATGTAATGTATTGTAAAATAATTGAATGATAAATTCCCGTTTTATTGGTGAAGTTGCGATTCTTCAGAAGATATCGTACCTTGATTATTCATCCAAAATAAATGTATTACTGAAAAAATTACAATTTTATATTTTGCATCAAAACAGCTGCTACGGGGATAGCTCTCGTAGTTCGATTGCATTATCATATATATTAAAGTTATAAGCCCTATTTCGTGGTGTTTGCAAAAAATCACGCGGCCAACTCCGTCACACCGCGCGATCGCTTTTTAGGGGCTTTCCCGCCAGATATTTGGAAATTTTTTTTTTTTGCCAGACGGCCGAAGGCCGACGTAAACTTTTCGCCATAGACACTTTTCGTCTACCGCCACTCCTCGATTTACGGCGACCGTTTCCGTTCGGCCGATTTCTAGCTGTTTTTCATTTTTATTTAGCCTAAATCGCGCGTTTTCGCTCGCCGCTCCGCCATTTTGAGAGCCAAAATTATTTTTATACATTTCGGCGACGGCCCGCGGCCGACCGCATCGCCGGGCGTACTTTATAAATTTTTCCCGCTTTTAGTTTTTTCGCAAAACTCGAAAAAGTGAATTTCGTTTTTTTCACTATTTCTCCGCCGTTCGGAGAGATATATTTTTTTTTTACCACTCTATTTGCGGAAAACGATCGCCCGGAATTTATTAGCGAGTATGCAGACTCCCATCTCTTCATTTGAATCTTTAAAATGTAAAAAAACATTTTTTTTTTTTGAAAAACGCACGGACCTACCTAGATGCGCCGAAAATGCGAAAAAACTGACACTTTATGCCCCGTTAACTGAAATATCACGACCGCGCAAAACAAATGAAATACGTTTTTTTCCAGAATGACAGCGAAACATTGACAAACTTTGCGATTTATAAAAAATGTCGATTTTCACATGAAAAAATGTACATTTTTTTATTAGAAAAGCGTCTCTATACACTATTCGGTACTAGCGGTACATGAGAAAACCCCTTATTTATGTAAAAATCTTTGCGTTTATGCTCCCTGAAGGATAATATATACCCGATACGAATTAAAAATAGTATTTTTAATAAATAATGTTTAAATATTACATCATGTCCATGTAAAAATGTCCATTTTCACGTGAGAAATGAAACATTTGAAAATTATTTCTACACTCTATGTAACATTGAGCTTATTAAATAAATATTGTAATAATACAGGTAACGGTTCATTCGACCACCTTGAGGCGAAATATGTGACGAATCCGAATTAAAAAGAGTATTTTTATTTAAATATGTACATTGACATTTTTTTTCTCTCTTTATCTTTACCGCCGAATAGAACGATTTTTCGGTAGAAATGTATTTATATTATTAAAGAAAACTACTTTTTTAAATTTACGGCGTCTTATAGCCTTTTCAGAATATTAATAAATGTTTTAAATGAAAATCTAATTTAATAATTAATTTGCCGCGGTAAACGTGTGCATTTTTTACAAATTTGACATACAGATGTCGCTATACATGCGGTTTTAGAAAAATAAATATATTAAATAATTTTGGTATGGAAAATATGTTTACAGATTATGAGATTTTCTACTATTAATATTTTTCTAATAAATATAATTTATTTTCCACAAAAGGGTGAGGAATATTTTAAATGTTTTTTTTTTATGTAAACAATTTTTTTTAAGTATTAGATTTTTTTAGTAAAACTTATTTTACATAGATGTCGCCATACATACCGTTTGTTTGCAGATTCTCTACCGTTAATATTTCTTAATAAATATAATTTAGTTTCCTCAAAAAGGTGGAGAATATTTTTTAATGTTAAAAAATACACGATAAAATATTTATGAATTTTAAATGTTTTTTTTTTTTATGTAAACAATTTTTTTAAGTAAAGAGCGCGAGATGCGTTTTAAATATATAGAAATTTAATACGGATAAAAAATTTCATTTACAAATTGAAATTTTTCGCGATGTTTTTTTTGTTTTTTAAACTTTTATCGATAAGAGTGCCATTTAGTAACACCTTCTTCTTTGATTTTCACAAACGACGTAGAGGATAGTGCGCCGCACAGTGCAGATAATTGGAATGCTGCCTATTATTATTTTTAAATTCAAAATAGTATGAATATTCTGAAAAGAGTGTTTTGCGTCATTCAAGTCTTATTAAACATATCGTGTTGGATATAAATATAATATGCCTTTTGGTTGGCAAATGGTGTAACGCGCAGTTAATAATTTGAATTAAAGAGATATGTGTATATATTAAAGAGACGCCTGGTTGACTGCAATTGAAATAGCATTGGCGTTAGTTTTAGTATACAACAGGAATTTATATATTATTATCGCTCGATTAATGTATTTATATGAACACTGGTTTTTTTTTATTATATTGGTTAATTAAGGTGCAATTTTAATTTTTATTAATCTATTTTTCATAGTAAATTAATATAAACTGCTTACTTATTTACCATCACGCCGTTTCCCCGCGGAGGTAGGCAGAAGGATAGAGCGCCATACTCTTCTATCCTGACACAAAATTCTCGCTTCATTCACACTCATACATCTTCTTATACGAGCTAACCGATTGTCGAGGCTTCTAACAGAACCATCCTCCGTTAACTGGTTTACCTGATCGTGCCAAGTCTTCCACGGACGTCCTCTATTTCAGGTGTCATAAACACTCGATTAATCCAACAGTATCAACTGCTTACTTACTTACTTACTTACCATCACGCCGTTTCCCCGCAAGGATAGGCAGAGAGAGGCAATAAACTTTGAAAAACACTATGAATTTGAGGATTACATTCAGGGATTAATATATTCAAACGACGAACAACAATTAATGAATTTTTACAATAAATTATATGTTTTTAAAAATAATGTTAAAAGAAATGTAGCTTTAGATAAATAGTTAATAGTCGTCTTATTCTTTAATAAATTAGGTTCAATAATTATATTTTTTATCTATTTACACGATAAAAATCAACATCATCATCATCATCATCATCGTTTAAATCGCCACCTTCTTTGATTTTCACAAACGACGTAGAGGATAGTACGCCGCATAGTGCAGATAATTGGAATGCTGCCTATTATTATTTTTAAATTCAAAATAGTATGAATATTCTGAAAAGAGTGTTTTGCGTCATTCAAGTCTTATTAAACATATCGTGTTGGATATAAATATAATATGCCTTTTGGTTGGCAAATGGTGTAACGCGCAGCTAATAATTTGAATTAAAGAGATATGTGTATATATTAAAGAGACGCCTGGTTGACTGCAATTGAAATAGCATTGGCGTTAGTTTTAGTATACAACAGGAATTTATATATTATTATCGCTCGATTAATGTATTTATATGAACACTGGTTTTTTTTTAATATATTGGTTAATTAAGGTGCAATTTTAATTTTTATTAATCTATTTTTCATAGTAAATTAATATAAACTGCTTACTTATTTACCATCACGCCGTTTCCCCGCGGAGGTAGGCAGAAGGATAGAGCGCCATACTCTTCTATCCTGACACAAAATTCTCGCTTCATTCACACTCATACATCTTCTTATACGAGCTAACCGATTGTCGAGGCTTCTAACAGAACCATCCTCCGTTAACTGGTTTACCTGATCGTGCCAAGTCTTCCACGGACGTCCTCTATTTCAGGTGTCATAAACACTCGATTAATCCAACAGTATCAACTGCTTACTTACTTACTTACTTACCATCACGCCGTTTCCCCGCAAGGATAGGCAGAGAGAGGCAATAAACTTTGAAAAACACTATGAATTTGAGGATTACATTCAGGGATTAATATATTCAAACGACGAACAACAATTAATGAATTTTTACAATAAATTATATGTTTTTAAAAATAATGTTAAAAGAAATGTAGCTTTAGATAAATAGTTAATAGTCGTCTTATTCTTTAATAAATTAGGTTCAATAATTATATTTTTTATCTATTTACACGATAAAAATCAACATCATCATCATCATCATCATCGTTTAAATCGCCACCTTCTTTGATTTTCACAAACGACGTAGAGGATAGTACGCCGCATAGTGCAGATAATTGGAATGCTGCCTATTATTATTTTTAAATTCAAAATAGTATGAATATTCTGAAAAGAGTGTTTTGCGTCATTCAAGTCTTATTAAACATATCGTGTTGGATATAAATATAATATGCCTTTTGGTTGGCAAATGGTGTAACGCGCAGCTAATAATTTGAATTAAAGAGATATGTGTATATATTAAAGAGACGCCTGGTTGACTGCAATTGAAATAGCATTGGCGTTAGTTTTAGTATACAACAGGAATTTATATATTATTATAGCTCTATTAATATATTTATATGAACACTGTTTTTTTTTTATTATATTGGTTAATTAAGGTGCAATTTTAATTTTTATTAATCTAATTTTCATAGTAAATTAATATAAACTGCTTACTTATTTACCATCACGCCGTTTCTCCGCGGAGGTAGGCAGAAGGATAGAGCGCCATACTCTTCTATCCTGACACAAAATTCTCGCTTCATTCACACTCATACATCTTCTTATACGAGCTAACCGATTGTCGAGGCTTCTAACAGAACCATCCTCCGTTAACTGGTTTACCTGATCGTGCCAAGTCTTCCACGGACGTCCTCTATTTCAGGTGTCATAAACACTCGATTAATCCAACAGTATCAACTGCTTACTTACTTACTTACCATCACGCCGTTTCCCCGCAAGGATAGGCAGAGAGAGGCAATAAACTTTGAAAAACACTATGAATTTGAGGATTACATTCAGGGATTAATATATTCAAACGACGAACAACAATTAATGAATTTTTACAATAAATTATATGTTTTTAAAAATAATGTTAAAAGAAATGTAGCTTTAGATAAATAGTTAATAGTCGTCTTATTCTTTAATAAATTAGGTTCAATAATTATATTTTTTATCTATTTACACGATAAAAATCAACATCATCATCATCATCATCATCGTTTAAATCGCCACCTTCTTTGATTTTCACAAACGACGTAGAGGATAGTACGCCGCATAGTGCAGATAATTGGAATGCTGCCTATTATTATTTTTAAATTCAAAATAGTATGAATATTCTGAAAAGAGTGTTTTGCGTCATTCAAGTCTTATTAAACATATCGTGTTGGATATAAATATAATATGCCTTTTGGTTGGCAAATGGTGTAACGCGCAGCTAATAATTTGAATTAAAGAGATATGTGTATATATTAAAGAGACGCCTGGTTGACTGCAATTGAAATAGCATTGGCGTTAGTTTTAGTATACAACAGGAATTTATGCTAGGACACCATGCAGTAAAATATAATTATAAGCATTAGTTTTGTTTAATTATGTATTAATATTATTTAACGACATGGAATGAATAAAAATTTTATGTCAATTTTAGAATAGACATAAAAATACATTTTTTCTTTATAACAAACTATGTTAGAGCATAATCCGGACTGTGAATTTCTGTCAAATATTAAAACGAAATGGATTGGCAAAATTTTCATACATTAAAAAATTACTTTTTCAATCGATCTTTTTATGTTAAAAAAATTTGGTCAGCTTTAATTTAAACTTCATAAAAACAACGATAGATGGCAATTACATTAGTTATCCAATTTGTAAGCCATCTTCACTTTGCCTCTATCTCGGTATTTTACAAATATTATTTAATTATGGCGTCCAATTATTGTAAAACGATTTTTTTTATGAAACTTAACGTAAACAAGTAACAATTTAAAACAATTACGAGTAAATTAATAAGTATATGTAGTAGGTACTTTACCATAACATTAGTTCCATTCGCATTGTAATTCATTATAATGTTTGGAAATGTCCATCATGTTTGATTTTTCGTTATTATTTTTAATATGATTATATATTTTTACTTAATTTTAACAATATTGTTCGTATGCATTTGCTTTTTATTAGTTTGATAGTGATTATCATTTTCATTTAAATAAAATAAAACTTAGATTATTTATCGACAATCCGGTGTTTATGTAACTTTAAATAAGTACTATGGTCCATGTGTGTATATATTATTATACAGAGATATTAATAGTACTTTCTGAAAGGGGATGACGTCAGCGTCTCTAAATGTTCATTCTATATCATGTGTCTATTAATTTGAATATATACTCTTTCTATTTTGTTTTATTTGTATATAGGTATATTTACTACAGTGCAATCTGAATAATATTGTCAATCGGTTATCGTTATTTTAATCAGTCGGTCCCAAAACACTGTATATAAAATTTATTAAAAATAATCTGCTTATTATAATCAAACTTCAGTTATTGATGTAAAAGATGAAGGAAATTCCTACAAAATGACCCTTACTGATGATGACAAAAGAGAGTGAATGTAACACGCACACGGAAGATATTTCAGCAGCTTCTCCAACGTATGTCCAGATGCAAGATTCGCAACAAATTCTTTGACGTGGTGTTTATACAGAGCAATAAACTTTGAAAAACACTATGAATTTGAGGATTACATTCAGGGATTAATATATTCAAACGACGAACAACAATTAATGAATTTTTACAATAAATTATATGTTTTTAAAAATAATGTTAAAAGAAATGTAGCTTTAGATAAATAGTTAATAGTCGTCTTATTCTTTAATAAATTAGGTTCAATAATTATATTTTTTATCTATTTACACGATAAAAATCAACATCATCATCATCATCATCATCATCGTTTAAATCGCCACCTTCTTTAATTTTCACAAACGACGTAGAGGATAGTACGCCGCATAGTGCAGATAATTGGAATGCTGCCTATTATTATTTTTAAATTCAAAATAGTATGAATATTTTGAAAAGAGTGTTTTGCGTCTTTCAAGTTTTAATAAACATATCGTGTTTGTAATATTTTTTAAGTAACGTCGATTTTAAGATTATTATTTATTTAAATGGGTATAAATATAATACGCCAGTGAGTCGGCAATAGGAGTAACGCACAGCTAATAATTTGAATTAAGGAGATACCCCGTGGACACATAATGATTTTGTCTGTGAGTTTTAGTTGAGTACTCATGTTTTTAAACCTTCTGGAGAATGACAAAAGTGTACTGTTTATATCTCACATGTGTTTGTCAAATCGTTTTTATATAGAAATTACAGTTTTAATAATAAAATTTTCGAGTATAAATGAGTAACGCCTGGTTGACTGCAATTGAAATAGCATTGGCGTTAGTTTTAGTATACAACAGGAATTTATATATTTTTATAGCTCTATGTATTTATATGAACACTGGTTTTTTTGATTATATTGGTTAGTTTAAGTGCGATATTAATTTACTTAGTTTTCTTAGTAAATAAGTATAAACTGCTACTTACTTACTTACCATCACGCCGTTTCTTCGCGGGGGTAAGCAGAGAAGATAGAGCGCCGTACTCTTCTGTCCTGACACAATTCTCGCCTCATTCACACTCATACGTCTTCTCATACAAGCTAACCGATTGTCGAGGCTTCTAACAGAACCATCCTCCGTTAACTGGTTTACCTGATCGTGCCAAGTCTTCCACGGATGTCTTCTATTTCTGGTGCCAAAACACTTGATTATATTGGTTAGATTAAGTGCGATTTTAATTTTGAAAAATTCTACAAGTAGGTGAATACGTAATGTATTTATAAACATGAATTATTCATTCTTCTTCTTCTTATTTTCCTACCAAAACACTTATTATAGTTTTATTAAGTGTGTTAGGATTTTTTTTTCTGCAAATTGACAACAGAGTACTGCGTCTCTGATACGTCTGCTGCCGGGCGGCAGCTGTGCGGGTAAGCTAGTCATATATATTAAAGTTATAGGCCCTATTTCGTGTTGTTTATATGTCACAACCGGCTAGGTAGTCACACCGCGCGATCGCTTTTTAGGGGCTTTCCCGCCAGATATCTGGGTATTTTTTATTTTTGCCAGACGGCCGAAGGCCGACGTAAACTTTTCGCCATAGACACTTTTTCTCCACCGCCGCTCCTCGATTTATCGCGACCGTTTCGGTTTGGCCAAATTCTAGCTATTTTATATTTTTATTTAGCCTAACTTTTACATTTTCGCTCACAACTCTGCGAATTTAAAAGCGATAATTATTTTTAAATATTCGGGCGACGGCCCGCGGCCGACCGCATCGCCGGGCGTACTTTATAAATTTTTCCCGCTTTTAGTTTTTTCGCAAAACTCGAAAAAGTGAATTTCGTTTTTTTCACGTTTTCTCCGTAACCTTTGGATGAATTAATTATTTTTATATTTTAGGAGATAGATCGAGACGCTCCAGAATTTATTTCAAAGATAACAAACTCCTATAATTTAACCGACGTCTTTTAAATGTAAAAAACGCGAAAAAAAATGTGAAAATTTTATCAGAGTACCTAAAATTGTAAAATTATTAACACGACTTACCCCAAATACCGGTTGTCGAAATTTTTCTCAAGTCTATGGCCATAACTCGAAGGCCGTAAAGAATTCTTATTCGCCGGACAATTTGATTCGTCGACGAAATTCGGCCTTCCATTGGCTGGACAAATTGATTGGTCCTCAAGCTTGCAGTTCATTCGCCGAAAAAATTTATTGGGCGTTGGTATTTTTTTATTGGTTATAATAATATTCACGCAAAATGGGCGCTAATTATATTATTGATAACAGCTGTTTATGTCAAATTTTTTTAACCTAAAATATAGTTTGACAGTTGTGTCAAGACGGCCATGCTGACGTTTTGACTTACGAAATGAATTCGATAGAGGGCAGTAATATGTGGAATTGGTATTATAGGTTTTTTGAATATATTAGTTAGTTTAAGAGCGATTTTAATTTTTTTAAATGCTATTGATAGCTAAATTTATATTAATTTATTTAGTAAAAATTAATTTATTATTTAAACACACTACTAAATGTATTGATGATTTTAATTATTTTTTAGAGTTAATTAATTTTTTTACGGAAAAGAATTATACCGAGAAAAATTATATTTTTTCTCTTGGGTTGCCGGCTATGCTGGCTATGCTTGCCGTTGTCGATTGTCGAGGCTTCTAACGGAACCATCCTCCGTTAACTGGTTTACCTGATCGTGCCAAGTCTTCTACGGACGTCCTCTATTTCAGGTGCTAACAACACTTACTTACTTACCATCACGCCGTTTCTCCGCAGGGGTAGGCAGAGAGGATAGAGCGCCATACTCTTCTGTCCTGACACAAAATTTTCGCCTCATTCACACTCATACATATTCTCATACAAGCTAACCGATTGTCGAGGCTTCTAACAGAACCATCCTCCGTTAACTGGTTTACCTGATCGTGCCAAGTCTTCCACAGACGTCCTCTATTTCAGGAGTCATAAACACTCGATTAATCCAACAGTATCAACTTCTTACTTACTTACTTACTTACCATCATGCCGTTTCCCCGCAAAGATAGGCAGAGAGGATAGAGCGCCATACTCTTCTCTCCTGACACACAATTTTCGTCTCATTTACATTCATACATCTTCTCATACAAGCTAACCGATTGTCGAGGCTTCTAACAGAACCATCCTCCGTTAACTGGTTTACCTGATCGTGCCAAGTCTTCCACAAAATAAATAAAATATTTATGAATTAATTTTAAATGTTTTTTTTTTATGTAAACATTTTTTTGAAATACAGCGCTTGAAAAGTCGTTGAAATACGTTGAAATTTCTTAAGAATAAGAAAGTCCATTTTAAAATTGAAATTTTTTCGCGATGTTTTTTTTTATGGCCGGCCAATGTTTTGTAAAAATATGTTTTTTAAACTTTTATCGATAAGAGTGGTATTTTCAGTGCCGTTCATTGGACGAGTGATCCGATTCGTCCATAACCCTGGCCGTTTATTGGCGGAAGGCATTGATTGGTTTAAAGATATAGTAATATTCATGCATTGGTTATAATAATATTCATGCAAGATGGCCGCTAATTATATTATTGATAACAGCTGTTTCATATAAAAAAAAATTAAAAATTGGTATTATAGGTGCGTTAAGTGCGATTTTAATTTTTTTAAATGCTATTGATAGCTAAATTTATATTAATTTATTTAATAAAAATTAATTTATTATTTAAACACACTTTATGGTTTTATTAAATATATTGATGATTAAAAATATTATTTTTAACAAAAATATTATTTATAACAAAAGTATAAATACAAACTGTGGCACCCCGGTTATTCCGAACCCGGTTAATCTGATTCTGGTTAATCCGATCCAGGTTAATCTGACCGTGGTTAATCCGACATCGGTTAATCCGACACCGGTTAATCCGTCACCGGTTAATTCGACAATGGTTAATCAGACACCGGTTAATCCGACACCGGTTAATCCGACACCGGTTAATCCGACACCGGTTAATCCGACACCGGTTAATCCGTCACCGGTTAATTCGACAATGGTTAATCCGACACCGGTTAATTCGACAATGGTTAATCCGACACCGGTTAAACCGACACCGGTTAATCCGACACCGGTTAATCCGACGTCGGTTGATCGGACACCGGTTAATCCGTCACCGGTTAATTCGACAATGGTTAATTCGACAATGGTTAATCCGACACCGGTTAATCCGACACCGGTTAATCCGACACCGGTTAATCCGACACCGGTTAATCCGACACTGGTTAATCCGACACCGGTTAATTCGACAATGGTTAATCCGACACCGGTTAAACCGACACCGGTTAATCCGACACCGGTTAATCCGACACCGGTTAATCCGACACCGGTTAATCCGACACCGGTTAATCCGACACCGGTTAATCCGACACCGGTTAATTCGACAATGGTTAATCCGACACCGGTTAATTCGACAATGGTTAATCCGACACCGGTTAATCCGACACCGGTTAATCCGACACCGGTTAATCCGACACCGGTTAATTCGACACCGGTTAATTCGACAATGGTTAATCCGACACCGGTTAAACCGACACCGGTTAATCCGACACCGGTTAATCCGACACCGGTTAATCCGACACCGGTTAATCCGACACCGGTTAATTCGACAATGGTTAATCCGACACCGGTTAATTCGACAATGGTTAATCCGACACCGGTTAATCCGACACCGGTTAATCCGACACCGGTTAATCCGACACCGGTTAATTCGACAATGGTTAATCCGACACCGGTTAAACCGACACCGGTTAATCCGACACCGGTTAATCCGACACCGGTTAATCCGACGTCGGTTGATCGGACACCGGTTAATCCGTCACCGGTTAATTCGACACCGGTTAATCCGTCACCGGTTAATTCGACAATGGTTAATCCGACACCGGTTAATCCGACACCGGTTAATCCGACACCGGTTAAACCGACACCGGTTAATCCGACACCGGTTAATCCGACACCGGTTAATCCGACACCGGTTAATTCGACAATGGTTAATCCGACACCGGTTAATTCGACAATGGTTAATCCGACACCGGTTAATCCGACACCGGTTAATCCGACACCGGTTAATCCGACACCGGTTAATCCGACACCGGTTAATTCGACAATGGTTAATCCGACACCGGTTAAACCGACACCGGTTAATCCGACACCGGTTAATTCGACAATGGTTAATCCGACACCGGTTAAACCGACACCGGTTAATCCGACACCGGTTAATTCGACAATGGTTAATCCGACACCGGTTAATCCGACACCGGTTAATCCGACACCGGTTAATCCGACACCGGTTAATCCGACACCGGTTAATCCGACGTCGGTTAATCCGACACCGGTTAATCCGTCACCGGTTAATCCGACACCGGTTAATCCGACACCGGTTAATCCGTCATTATCATCGTTTAAATTACCACCTTCTTCTTTGATTTTCACAAACGTCGTAGAGGATAGTACGCCGCACAGTGCAGATAATTGGAATGCTGCCTATTATTATTTTTAAATTCAAATTAGTATGAATATTTTGAAAAGAGTGTTTTGCGTCATTCAAGTCTTATTAAACATATCGTGTTGGATATAAGTATAATATGCCTGAGAGTTGGCAATTGGTGTAACGCACAGCTAATAATTTGAATTAAAGAGATATGTGTATATATTAAAGAGACGCCTGGTTGACTGCAATCGAAATAGCATTGGCGTTAGTTTTAGTATACAACAGGAGTTTATATATTATTATAGCTCTATTTTTGTATTTATATGAACACTTTTTTTTATTATATTGGTTAGTTTAAGTGCGATTTTTTTTTAATTTACTTAATTTTCTCTATTATTATTATGTATGAGTATGTCTATTATTATTTTTAAATTCAAAATAGTATGAATATTGTTTTTAGACGTTCGATACTTATTTATCTTATTATTAATTACCATAACGCCGTTTCTCCGCGGGGGTAGGCAGAGAGGATAGAGCGCCATACTCTTCTGTCTTGACACACAATTCTCGCCTCACTTACATTCATACATCTTCTCATACAAGCTCGCTGATTGTTGAGCCTTCGAACAGAACCATCCTCCGTTAACTGGTTTACCTGATCGTGCCAAGTCTTCCACGGACGTCTTCTATTTCTGGTGCCACAACACTTGATTATATTGGTTAGTTTTTGTACGATTTTAATTTTGAAAAATTCTACAAGTAGGTGAATACGTAATGTATTTAAAAACATGAATTATTCCTTCTTATTCTTCTTATTTTCCTATCAAAACACTTTTTATAGTTTTATTAAGTGTGTTAAGATTTTTTTTTTCTTCTGAAAATTGACAACAGAGTACTGCGTCTCTGATACGTCTGCTGCCGGGCGGCAGCTGTGCGGGTAAGCTAGTATATATTAAAGTTATAAGCCCTATTTCGTGGTGTTTGCAAAAAATCACGCGGCCAACTCCGTCACACCGCGCGATCGCTTTTTAGGGGCTTTCCCGCCAGATATTTGGAATTTTTTTTTTTTTGCCAGACGGCCGAAGGCCGACGTAAACTTTTCGCCATATACACTTTTCGTCTACCGCCACTCCTCGATTTACGGCGACCGTTTCCGTTCGGCCGATTTCTAGCTGTTTTTCATTTTTATTTAGCCTAAATCGCGCGTTTTCGCTCGCCGCTCCGCCATTTTGAGAGTCAAAATTATTTTTATACATTTCGGCGACGGCCCGCGGCCGACCGCATCGCCGGGCGTACTTTATAAATTTTTCCCGCTTTTAGTTTTTTCGCAAAACTCGAAAAAGTGAATTTCGTTTTTTTCACTTTTCCTCCGCCGCTCGGAGAGATATATTTTTTTTTTACCACTCAATTTGCGGGAAACGATCGCCCGGAATTTATTAGCGAGTATGCAGACTCCCATCTCTTCATTTGGATCTTTAAAATGTAAAAAAACATTATTTTTTTTTTGAAAAACGCACGGACCTACCTAGATGCGCCGAAAATGCGAAAAAACTGACACTTTATGCCCCGTTAACTGAAATCTCCCGGCCGCGCAAAACAAATGAAACACGGTTTTTTCCAGAATGACAGCGAAACATTGACAAACTTTGCGATTTATAAAAAATGTCGATTTTCACATGAAAAAATGTACATTTTTTTATTAGAAAAGCGTCTCTATACACTATTCGGTACTAGCGGTACATGAGAAAACCCCTTATTTATGTAAAAATCTTTGCGTTTATGCTCCCTGAAGGATAATATATACCCGATACGAATTAAAAATAGTATTTTTAATAAATAATGTTTAAATATTATATCATGTCCATGTAAAAATGTCCATTTTCACGTGAGAAATGAAACATTTGAAAATTATTTCTACACTCTATGTAACATTGAGCTTATTAAATAAATATTGTAATAATACAGGTAACGGTTCATTCGACCACCTTGAGGCGAAATATGTGACGAATCAGAATTAAAAAGAGTATTTTTATTTAAATATGTACATTGACATTTTTTTTCTCTCTTTATCTTTACCGCCGAATAGAACGATTTTTCGGTAGAAATGTATTTATATTATTAAAGAAAACTACTTTTTTAAATTTACGGCGTCTTATAGCCTTTTCAGAATATTAATAAATGTTTTAAATGAAAATCTAATTTAATAATTAATTTGCCGCGGTAAACGTGTGCATTTTTTACAAATTTGACATACAGATGTCGCTATACATGCGGTTTTAGAAAAATAAATATATTAAATAATTTTGGTATGGAAAATATGTTTACAGATTATGAGATTTTCTACTATTAATATTTTTCTAATAAATATAATTTATTTTCCACAAAAGGGTGAGGAATATTTTAAATGTTTTTTTTTTATGTAAACAATTTTTTTTAAGTATTAGATTTTTTTAGTAAAACTTATTTTACATAGATGTCGCCATACATACCGTTTGTTTGCAGATTCTCTACCGTTAATATTTCTTAATAAATATAATTTAGTTTCCTCAAAAAGGTGGAGAATATTTTTTAATGTTAAAAAATACACGATAAAATATTTATGAATTTTAAATGTTTTTTTTTTTTATGTAAACAATTTTTTTAAGTAAAGAGCGCGAGATGCGTTTTAAATATATAGAAATTTAATACGGATAAAAAATTTCATTTACAAATTGAAATTTTTCGCGATGTTTTTTTTGTTTTTTAAACTTTTATCGATAAGAGTGCCATTTAGTAACACCTTCTTCTTTGATTTTCACAAACGACGTAGAGGATAGTGCGCCGCACAGTGCAGATAATTGGAATGCTGCCTATTATTATTTTTAAATTCAAAATAGTATGAATATTCTGAAAAGAGTGTTTTGCGTCATTCAAGTCTTATTAAACATATCGTGTTGGATATAAATATAATATGCCTTTTGGTTGGCAAATGGTGTAACGCGCAGTTAACAATTTGAATTAAAGAGATATGTGTATATATTAAAGAGACGCCTGGTTGACTGCAATTGAAATAGCATTGGCGTTAGTTTTAGTATACAACAGGAATTTATTTATATAGCATTATTAATGTATTTATATGAACACTGTTTTTTTTTTATTATATTGGTTAATTAAGGTGCAATTTTAATTTTTATTAATCTAATTTTCATAGTAAATTAATATAAACTGCTTACTTATTTACCATCACGCCGTTTCTCCGCGGAGGTAGGCAGAAGGATAGAGCGCCATACTCTTCTATCCTGACACAAAATTCTCGCTTCATTCACACTCATACACCTTCTTATACGAGCTAACCGATTGTCGAGGCTTCTAACAGAACCATCCTCCGTTAACTGGTTTACCTGATCGTGCCAAGTCTTCCACGGACGTCCTCTATTTCAGGTGTCATAAACACTCGATTAATCCAACAGTATCAACTGCTTACTTACTTACTTACCATCACGCCGTTTCCCCGCAAGGATAGGCAGAGAGAGGCAATAAACTTTGAAAAACACTATGAATTTGAGGATTACATTCAGGGATTAATATATTCAAACGACGAACAACAATTAATGAATTTTTACAATAAATTATATGTTTTTAAAAATAATGTTAAAAGAAATGTAGCTTTAGATAAATAGTTAATAGTCGTCTTATTCTTTAATAAATTAGGTTCAATAATTATATTTTTTATCTATTTACACGATAAAAATCAACATCATCATCATCATCATCATCGTTTAAATCGCCACCTTCTTTGATTTTCACAAACGACGTAGAGGATAGTACGCCGCATAGTGCAGATAATTGGAATGCTGCCTATTATTATTTTTAAATTCAAAATAGTATGAATATTCTGAAAAGAGTGTTTTGCGTCATTCAAGTCTTATTAAACATATCGTGTTGGATATAAATATAATATGCCTTTTGGTTGGCAAATGGTGTAACGCGCAGCTAATAATTTGAATTAAAGAGATATGTGTATATATTAAAGAGACGCCTGGTTGACTGCAATTGAAATAGCATTGGCGTTAGTTTTAGTATACAACAGGAATTTATGCTAGGACACCATGCAGTAAAATATAATTATAAGCATTAGTTTTGTTTAATTATGTATTAATATTATTTAACGACATGGAATGAATAAAAATTTTATGTCAATTTTAGAATAGACATAAAAATACATTTTTTCTTTATAACAAACTATGTTAGAGCATAATCCGGACTGTGAATTTCTGTCAAATATTAAAACGAAATGGATTGGCAGAATTTTCGTACATTAAAAAATTACTTTTTCAATCGATCTTTTTATGTTAAAAAAATTTGGTCAGCTTTAATTTAAACTTCATAAAAACAACGATAGATGGCAATTACATTAGTTATCCAATTTGTAAGCCATCTTCACTTTGCCTCTATCTCGGTATTTTACAAATATTATTTAATTATGGCGTCCAATTATTGTAAAACGATTTTTTTTATGAAACTTAACGTAAACAAGTAACAATTTAAAACAATTACGAGTAAATTAATAAGTATATGTAGTAGGTACTTTACCATAACATTAGTTCCATTCGCATTGTAATTCATTATAATGTTTGGAAATGTCCATCATGTTTGATTTTTCGTTATTATTTTTAATATGATTATATATTTTTACTTAATTTTAACAATATTGTTCGTATGCATTTGCTTTTTATTAGTTTGATAGTGATTATCATTTTCATTTAAATAAAATAAAACTTAGATTATTTATCGACAATCCGGTGTTTATGTAACTTTAAATAAGTACTATGGTCCATGTGTGTATATATTATTATACAGAGATATTAATAGTACTTTCTGAAAGGGGATGACGTCAGCGTCTCTAAATGTTCATTCTATATCATGTGTCTATTAATTTGAATATATACTCTTTCTATTTTGTTTTATTTGTATATAGGTATATTTACTACAGTGCAATCTGAATAATATTGTCAATCGGTTATCGTTATTTTAATCAGTCGGTCCCAAAACACTGTATATAAAATTTATTAAAAATAATCTGCTTATTATAATCAAACTTCAGTTATTGATGTAAAAGATGAAGGAAATTCCTACAAAATGACCCTTACTGATGATGACAAAAGAGAGTGAATGTAACACGCACACGGAAGATATTTCAGCAGCTTCTCCAACGTATGTCCAGATGCAAGATTCGCAACAAATTCTTTGACGTGGTGTTTATACAGAGCAATAAACTTTGAAAAACACTATGAATTTGAGGATTACATTCAGGGATTAATATATTCAAACGACGAACAACAATTAATGAATTTTTACAATAAATTATATGTTTTTAAAAATAATGTTAAAAGAAATGTAGCTTTAGATAAATAGTTAATAGTCGTCTTATTCTTTAATAAATTAGGTTCAATAATTATATTTTTTATCTATTTACACGATAAAAATCAACATCATCATCATCATCATCGTTTAAATCGCCACCTTCTTTGATTTTCACAAATGACGTAGAGGATAGTACGCCGCACAGTGCAGATAATTGGAATGCTGCCTATTATTATTTTTAAATTCAAAATAGTATGAATATTCTGAAAAGAGTGTTTTGCGTCATTCAAGTCTTATTAAACATATCGTGTTGGATATAAATATAATACGCCTGTGCATTGGCAATCCGCATTTTGCAATCACTATCAAACTGATAAAAAGCAAATTTGCATTTGCTTTTTATCAGTTTGATAGTGATTATCAGTTTCATTTAAATGAAATAAAACTTAAATTATTAATCGACAACCCGGTGTTTATGTAACTTTAAATAAGTACTATGGTCCAAAAGTATTATTTTTAACAAAAGTATAAATACAAACTGTGGCACCCCAGTTATTCCGAACCCGGTTAATCTGATTCTGGTTTATCCGATCCAGGTTAATCTGACCGTGGTTAATCCGACATCGGTTAATCCGACACCGGTTAATCCGTCACCGGTTAATTCGACAATGTTTAATCCGACACCGGTTAATCTGACACCGGTTAATCGTCACCGGTTAATCCGACACCGGTTAATCCGACACCGGTTAATCCGTCATTATCATCGTTTAAATTACCACCTTCTTCTTTGATTTTCACAAACGTCGTAGAGGATAGTACGCCGCACAGTGCAGATAATTGGAATGCTGCCTATTATTATTTTTAAATTCAAATTAGTATGAATATTTTGAAAAGAGTGTTTTGCGTCATTCAAGTCTTATTAAACATATCGTGTTGGATATAAGTATAATATGCCTGAGAGTTGGCAATTGGTGTAACGCACAGCTAATAATTTGAATTAAAGAGATATGTGTATATATTAAAGAGACGCCTGGTTGACTGCAATCGAAATAGCATTGGCGTTAGTTTTAGTATACAACAGGAGTTTATATATTATTATAGCTCTATTATTGTATTTATATGAACACTTTTTTTTATTATATTGGTTAGTTTAAGTGCGATTTTTTTTTAATTTACTTAATTTTCTCTATTATTATTATGTATGAGTATGTCTATTATTATTTTTAAATTCAAAATAGTATGAATATTGTTTTTAGACGTTCGATACTTATTTATCTTATTATTAATTACCATAACGCCGTTTCTCCGCGGGGGTAGGCAGAGAGGATAGAGCGCCATACTCTTCTGTCTTGACACACAATTCTCGCCTCACTCACATTCATACATCTTCTCATACAAGCTCGCTGATTGTTGAGCCTTCGAACAGAACCATTCTCCGTTAACTGGTTTACCTGATCGTGCCAAGTCTTCCACTGACGTCTTCTATTTCTGGTGCCACAACCCTTGATTATATTGGTTAGTTTTTGTGCGATTTTAATTTTGAAAAATTCTACAAGTAGGTGAAAACGTAATGTATTTAAAAACATGAATTATTCCTTCTTATTCTTCTTATTTTCCTATCAAAACACTTTTTATAGTTTTATTAAGTGTGTTAAGATTTTTTTTTTCTTCTGAAAATTGACAACAGAGTACTGCGTCTCTGATACGTCTGCTGCCGGGCGGCAGCTGTGCGGGTAAGCTAGTCATATATATTAAAGTTATAAGCCCTATTTCGTGGTGTTTGCAAAAAATCACGCGGCCAACTCCGTCACACCGCGCGATCGCTTTTTAGGGGCTTTCCCGCCAGATATTTGGAAATTTTTTTTTTTTGCCAGACGGCCGAAGGCCGACGTAAACTTTTCGCCATAGACACTTTTCGTCTACCGCCACTCCTCGATTTACGGCGACCGTTTCCGTTCGGCCGATTTCTAGCTGTTTTTCATTTTTATTTAGCCTAAATCGCGCGTTTTCGCTCGCCGCTCCGCCATTTTGAGAGCCAAAATTATTTTTATACATTTCGGCGACGGCCCGCGGCCGACCGCATCGCCGGGCGTACTTTATAAATTTTTCCCGCTTTTAGTTTTTTCGCAAAACTCGAAAAAGTGAATTTCGTTTTTTTCACTTTTCCTCCGCCGCTCGGAGAGATATATTTTTTTTTTACCACTCAATTTGCGGGAAACGATCGCCCGGAATTTATTAGCGAGTATGCAGACTCCCATCTCTTCATTTGGATCTTTAAAATGTAAAAAAACATTTTTTTTTTTTGAAAAACGCACGGACCTACCTAGATGCGCCGAAAATGCGAAAAAACTGACACTTTATGCCCCGTTAACTGAAATATCCCGGCCGCGCAAAACAAATGAAACACGGTTTTTTCCAGAATGACAGCGAAACATTGACAAACTTTGCGATTTATAAAAAATGTCGATTTTCACATGAAAAAATGTACATTTTTTTATTAGAAAAGCGTCTCTATACACTATTCGGTACTAGCGGTACATGAGAAAACCCCTTATTTATGTAAAAATCTTTGCGTTTATGCTCCCTGAAGGATAATATATACCCGATACGAATTAAAAATAGTATTTTTAATAAATTATGTTTAAATATTATATCATGTCCATGTAAAAATGTCCATTTTCACGTGAGAAATGAAACATTTGAAAATTATTTCTACACTCTATGTAACATTGAGCTTATTAAATAAATATTGTAATAATACAGGTAACGGTTCATTCGACCACCTTGAAGCGAAATATGTGACGAATCCGAATTAAAAAGAGTATTTTTATTTAAATATGTACATTGACATTTTTTTTCTCTCTTTATCTTTACCGCCGAATAGAACGATTTTTCGGTAGAAATGTATTTATATTATTAAAGAAAACTACTTTTTTAAATTTACGGCGTCTTATAGCCTTTTCAGAATATTAATAAATGTTTTAAATGAAAATCTAATTTAATAATTAATTTGCCGCGGTAAACGTGTGCATTTTTTACAAATTTGACATACAGATGTCGCTATACATGCATTTTCAGAAAAATAAATATATTAAATAATTTTGGTATGGAAAATATGTTTACAGATTATGAGATTTTCTACTATTAATATTTTTCTAATAAATATAATTTATTTTCCACAAAAGGGTGAGGAATATTTTAAATGTTTTTAATTTCATTTTAATCAAAAATGTCAATTTTCACGTGAGAAATGAAACATTTGAAAATTGTCTCTACACTCTATTGTACATTAGGCTTATTAAATAAATATTGAAATAATACAGGTAACGGTTCATTCGACCACCTTGAAGCGAAATATGTGACGAATCCGAATTAAAAAGAGTATTTTTATTTAAATATGTACATTGACATTTTGCTTTTTTCTCTAGGTTATCTTTACCGCCGAATAAAACGATTTTTCGGTAGAAATGTATTTATTTTATTAAAGAAAATTACTTTTTTAAATTTATGGCGTCTTATAGCCTTTTCAGAATATTAATAAATGTTATAGATAATAAACGAAATTTAATAATTAATTTGCCGCGTATCCATGTGCATTTTTTACAAATTTGACAACAGATGTCACTAACCATGCCTTTTCAGAAAAATAAATATATTAAATAATTTTGGTATGGAAAATATGTTTACAGATTATGAGATTTTCTACTATTAATATTTTTCTAATAAATATAATTTATTTTCCACAAAAGGGTGAGGAATATTTTAAATGTTTTTTTTTTATGTAAACAATTTTTTTAAGTATTAGATTTTTTTAGTACAACTTATTTTACAGAGATGTCACTAAACATCCCGTTTCAGAAAAAAAAAATATATTAAATAATTTTGGTAAGGAAAATATGTTTACAGATTATGAGATTTTCTACTATTAATATTTTTCTAATAAATATAATTTATTTTCCACAAAAGGGTGAGGAATATTTTAAATGTTTTTTTTTTTATGTAAACAATTTTTTTAAGTATAAGATTTTTTTAGTACTACTTATTTTACAGAGATGTCGCCATACATACCGTTTGAGCCAATATTTAAAATAAATAGTAAGGCAAACATGTTTTTACAATATACTGAACAAAAAACTTAATAAATATAATTTAGTTTCCTCAAAAAGGTGGAGAATATTTTTTAATGTTAAAAAATACACGATAAAATATTTACGAATTTTAAATGTTTTTTTTTATGTAAACAATTTTTTTTAAGTGAAGAGCGCGAGATGCGTTTTAAATATATAGAAATTTAATACGGATAAAAAATTTCATTTACAAATTGAAATTTTTCGCGATGTTTTTTTTGTTATTTAAACTTTTATCGATAAGAGGTGGAGGTAGGCAGAAGGATAGAGCGCCATACTCTTCTATCCTGACACACAATTCTCGCTTCATTCACACTCATACATCTTCTTATACGAGCTAACCGATTGTCGAGGCTTCTAACAGAACCATCCTCCGTTAACTGGTTTACCTGATCGTGCCAAGTCTTCCACGGACGTCCTCTATTTCAGGTGTCATAAACACTCGATTAATCCAACAGTATCAACTGCTTACTTACTTACTTACCATCACGCCGTTTCCCCGCAAGGATAGGCAGAGAGAGGCAATAAACTTTGAAAAACACTATGAATTTGAGGATTACATTCAGGGATTAATATATTCAAACGACGAACAACAATTAATGAATTTTTACAATAAATTATATGTTTTTAAAAATAATGTTAAAAGAAATGTAGCTTTAGATAAATAGTTAATAGTCGTCTTATTCTTTAATAAATTAGGTTCAATAATTATATTTTTTATCTATTTACACGATAAAAATCAACATCATCATCATCATCATCATCATCGTTTAAATCGCCACCTTCTTTGATTTTCACAAACGACGTAGAGGATAGTACGCCGCATAGTGCAGATAATTGGAATGCTGCCTATTATTATTTTTAAATTCAAAATAGTATGAATATTCTGAAAAGAGTGTTTTGCGTCATTCAAGTCTTATTAAACATATCGTGTTGGATATAAATATAATATGCCTTTTGGTTGGCAAATGGTGTAACGCGCAGCTAATAATTTGAATTAAAGAGATATGTGTATATATTAAAGAGACGCCTGGTTGACTGCAATTGAAATAGCATTGGCGTTAGTTTTAGTATACAACAGGAATTTATGCTAGGACACCATGCAGTAAAATATAATTATAAGCATTAGTTTTGTTTAATTATGTATTAATATTATTTAACGACATGGAATGAATAAAAATTTTATGTCAATTTTAGAATAGACATAAAAATACATTTTTTCTTTATAACAAACTATGTTAGAGCATAATCCGGACTGTGAATTTCTGTCAAATATTAAAACGAAATGGATTGGCAAAATTTTCGTACATTAAAAAAATACTTTTTGAATCGATCTTTTTATGTTAAAAATATTTGGTAAGGCTTAATTTCAACTTCCAAAAAACAACGAAAGATGGCAATATGCGCTGTTTAGGAGGAAAGTATTCATTACTGTGGATACTAATACGAATAACATTAAAATATCTAAATAGAACAATAAGAGTTTGAAGATTAATTATTTAAATATACATTATTATATTACATACGTTATTATATTTTATTTTAAATAATCATTTATATTAGTTATCCAATTTGTAAGCCATCATCACTTTGCTTCTATCTCGGTATTTTACAAATACTATTTAATTATGGCGTCCAAGTATTGTAAAACGATTTTTTTATGAAACTTAACGTAAACAAGTAACAATTTAAAACAATTACGAGTAAATTAATAAGTATATGTAGTAGGTACTTTACCATAACATTAGTTCCGTTCGCATTGTAATTAATTATATATAATATTATTTTTAATATGATTATATATTTTTACTTAATTATAACAACATTGTTCGTTTGCATTTGCTTTTTATCAGTTTGATAGTGATTATCAGTTTCATTTAAATGAAATAAAACCTAAATTATTAATCGACAACCCGGTGTTTATGTAACTTTAAATAAGTACTATGGTCCAAAAGTATTATTTTTAACAAAAGTATAAATACAAACTGTGGCACCCCAGTTATTCCGAACCCGGTTAATCTGATTCTGGTTTATCCGATCCAGGTTAATCTGACCGTGGTTAATCCGACATCGGTTAATCCGACACCGGTTAATCCGTCACCGGTTAATTCGACAATGTTTAATCCGACACCGGTTAATCTGACACCGGTTAATTCACACCGGTTAATCTGACATCGGTTAATCCGACACCGGTTAATCCGACACCGGTTAATCCGTCATTATCATCGTTTAAATTACCACCTTCTTCTTTGATTTTCACAAACGTCGTAGAGGATAGTACGCCGCACAGTGCAGATAATTTGAATGCTGCCTATTATTATTTTTAAATTCAAATTAGTATGAATATTTTGAAAAGAGTGTTTTGCGTCATTCAAGTCTTATTAAACATATCGTGTTGGATATAAGTATAATATGCCTGAGAGTTGGCAATTGGTGTAACGCACAGCTAATAATTTGAATTAAAGAGATATGTGTATATATTAAAGAGACGCCTGGTTGACTGCAATCGAAATAGCATTGGCGTTAGTTTAAGTATACAACAGGAGTTTATATATTATTATAGCTCTATTAATGTATTTATATGAACACTTTTTTTTATTATATTGGTTAGTTTAAGTGCAATTATATTATAATTTACTTAATTTTCTCTATTATTATTATGTATGAGTATGTCTATTATTATTTTTAAATTCAAAATAGTATGAATATTGTTTTTAGACGTTCGATACTTATTTATCTTATTATTAATTACCATAACGCCGTTTCTCCGCGGGGGTAGGCAGAGAGGATAGAGCGCCATACTCTTCTGTCTTGACACACAATTCTCGCCTCACTTACATTCATACATCTTCTCATACAAGCTCGCTGATTGTTGAGCCTTCGAACAGAACCATCCTCCGTTAACTGGTTTACCTGATCGTGCCAAGTCTTCCACGGACGTCTTCTATTTCTGGTGCCACAACACTTGATTATATTGGTTAGTTTTTGTACGATTTTAATTTTGAAAAATTCTACAAGTAGGTGAATACGTAATGTATTTAAAAACATGAATTATTCCTTCTTATTCTTCTTATTTTCCTATCAAAACACTTTTTATAGTTTTATTAAGTGTGTTAAGATTTTTTTTTTCTTCTGAAAATTGACAACAGAGTACTGCGTCTCTGATACGTCTGCTGCCGGGCGGCAGCTGTGCGGGTAAGCTAGTCATATATATTAAAGTTATAAGCCCTATTTCGTGTTGTTTATATGTCACAACCGGCTAGGTAGTCACACCGCGCGATCGCTTTTTAGGGGCTTTCCCGCCAGATATCTGGGTATTTTTTATTTTTGCCAGACGGCCGAAGGCCGACGTAAACTTTTCGCCATAGACACTTTTCGTCTACCTCCACTCCTCGATTTACGGCGACCGTTTCGGTTTGGCCAAATTCTAGCTATTTTATATTTTTATTTAGCCTAACTTTTACATTTTCGCTCACAACTCTGCGAGATTAAAAGCGATAATTATTTTTAAATATTCGGGCGATGGCCCGCGGCCGACCGCATCGCCGGGCGTACTTTATAAATTTTTCCTGCTTTTAGTTTTTTCGCAAAACTTGAAAAAGTGAAATTCGTTTTTTTCACTTTTTCTCCGTAACCTTACGACGAATTAATTATTTTTTTATTTTAGGAGATAGATCGAGACGCTCCAGAATTTATTTCAAAGATAACAAACTCCTATAATTTAACCGACGTCTTTTATAAGTAAAAAACGAGAAAAAAAATGTGAAAATTTTTTCCGAGTACCTAAAATTGTAAAATTATTAAAACAACAGACCCCCAAAATATCGATTCTAGAATTTTTTCTCTAATCTATGGCCATAACCTAAGGCCGCAAATTAACCTGATTGGACAATCCGTTTCATTGGTCCGCACTGTAACCTCTTCCATTGGGCAAGTGATCCGATTCGCCCATAACCCTGGCCGTTTATTGGCGGAAGGCATTTATTGGTCTAAAGATATAGTAATATTCATGCATTGGTTAGATTAATGTTCATGCAAAATGGGCGCTAATTATATTATTGATAACAGCTGTTTATGTCAAATTTTTTTAACCTAAAATATAGTTTGACAGTAGTGTCAAGACGGCCATGCTGACGTTTTGACTTACGAAATGAATTCGATAGAGGGCAGTAATATGTGGAATTGGTATTATAGGTTTTTTGAATATATTAGTTAGTTTAAGAGCGATTTTAATTTTTTTAAATGCTATTGATAGCTAAATTTATATTAATTTATTTAATAAAAATTAATTTATTATTTAAACACACTACTAAATGTATTGATGATTTTAATTATTTTTTAGAGTTAATTAATTTTTTTACGGAAAAGAATTATACCGAGAAAAATTATATTTTTTCTCTTGGGTTGCCGGCTATGCTGGCTATGCTTGCCGTTAGAAGCATCGCCGATTGTCGAGGCTTCTAACGGAACCATCCTCCGTTAACTGGTTTACATGATCGTGCCAAGTCTTCTACGGACGTCCTCTATTTCAGGTGCCAACAACACTTACTTACTTACCATCACGCCGTTTCTCCGCAGGGGTAGGCAGAGAGGATAGAGCGCCATACTCTTCTGTCCTGACACAAAATTTTCGCCTCATTCACACTCATACATATTCTCATACAAGCTAACCGATTGTCGAGGCTTCTAACAGAACCATCCTCCGTTAACTGGTTTACCTGATCGTGCCAAGTCTTCCACAGACGTCCTCTATTTCAGGAGTCATAAACACTCGATTAATCCAACAGTATCAACTTCTTACTTACTTACTTACTTACCATCATGCCGTTTCCCCGCAAAGATAGGCAGAGAGGATAGAGCGCCATACTCTTCTCTCCTGACACACAATTTTCGTATCATTTACATTCATACATCTTCTCATACAAGCTAACCGATTGTCGAGGCTTCTAACAGAACCATCCTCCGTTAACTGGTTTACCTGATCGTGCCAAGTCTTCCACAAAATAAATAAAATATTTATGAATTAATTTTAAATGTTTTTTTTTTATGTAAACATTTTTTTGAAATACAGCGCTTGAATAGTCGTTGAAATACGTTGAAATTTCTTAAGAATAAGAAAGTCCATTTTAAAATTGAAATTTTTTCGCGATGTTTTTTTTTATGGCCGGCCAATGTTTTGTAAAAATATGTTTTTTAAACTTTTATCAATAAGAGTGGTATTTTCAGTGCCGTTCATTGGACGAGTGATCCGATTCGCCCATAACCCTGGCCGTTTATTGGCGGAAGACATTTATTGGTTTAAAGATATAGTAATATTCATGCATTGGTTATAATAATATTCATGCAAGATGGCCGCTAATTATATTATTGATAACAGCTGTTTCATATAAAAAAAAATTAAAAATTGGTATTATAGGTGCGTTAAGTGCGATTTTAATTTTTTTAAATGCTATTGTTAGCTAAATTTATATTAATTTATTTAATAAAAATTAATTTATTATTTAAACACACTTTATGGTTTTATTAAATATATTGATGATTAAAAATATTATTTTTAACAAAAATATTATTTATAACAAAAGTATTATTTTTAACAAAAGTATAAATACAAACTGTGGCACCCCGGTTATTCCGAACCCGGTTAATCTGATTCTGGTTAATCCGATCCAGGTTAATCTGACCGTAGTTAATCCGACATCGGTTAATCCGACACCGGTTAATCCGTCACCGGTTAATTCGACAATGGTTAATCCGACACCGGTTAATCCGACACCGGTTAATCCGACACCGGTTAATCCGACACCGGTTAATCCGTCACCGGTTAATTCGACAATGGTTAATCCGACACCGGTTAATCCGACACCGGTTAATTCGACAATGGTTAATCCGACACCGGTTAAACCGACACCGGTTAATCCGACACCGGTTAATCCGACGTCGGTTGATCGGACACCGGTTAATCCGTCACCGGTTAATTCGACAATGGTTAATCCGACACCGGTTAATCCGTCACCGGTTAATCCGACACCGGTTAATCCGACACCGGTTAATCCGACACCGGTTAATTCGACAATGGTTAATCCGACACCGGTTAAGCCGACACCGGTTAATCCGACACCGGTTAATCCGACGTCGGTTGATCGGACACCGGTTAATCCGTCACCGGTTAATTCGACAATGGTTAATCCGACACTGGTTAATCCGACACAGGTTAATCCGACACCGGTTAATCCGACACCGGTTAATTCGACAATGGTTAATCCGACACCGGTTAATTCGACAATGGTTAATCCGACACCGGTTAATTCGACAATGGTTAATCCGACACCGGTTAATCCGACACCGGTTAATCCGACACCGGTTAATTCGACGTCGATTAATCCGACACCGGTTAATCCGTCACCGGTTAATCCGACACCGGTTAATCCGACACCGGTTAATCCGACACCGGTTAATCCGACACCGGTTAATCCGACACCGGTTAATCCGTCATTATCATCGTTTAAATTACCACCTTCTTCTTTGATTTTCACAAACGTCGTAGAGGATAGTACGCCGCACAGTGCAGATAATTGGAATGCTGCCTATTATTATTTTTAAATTCAAATTAGTATGAATATTTTGAAAAGAGTGTTTTGCGTCATTCAAGTCTTATTAAACATATCGTGTTGGATATAAGTATAATATGCCTGAGAGTTGGCAATTGGTGTAACGCACAGCTAATAATTTGAATTAAAGAGATATGTGTATATATTAAAGAGACGCCTGGTTGACTGCAATCGAAATAGCATTGGCGTTAGTTTTAGTATACAACAGGAGTTTATATATTATTATAGCTCTATTTATGTATTTATATGAACACTTTTTTTTATTATATTGGTTAGTTTAAGTGCGATTTTTTTTTAATTTACTTAATTTTCTCTATTATTATTATGTATGAGTATGTCTATTATTATTTTTAAATTCAAAATAGTATGAATATTGTTTTTAGACGTTCGATACTTATTTATCTTATTATTAATTACCATAACGCCGTTTCTCCGCGGGGGTAGGCAGAGAGGATAGAGCGCCATACTCTTCTGTCTTGACACACAATTCTCGCCTCACTTACATTCATACATCTTCTCATACAAGCTCGCTGATTGTTGAGCCTTCGAACAGAACCATCCTCCGTTAACTGGTTTACCTGATCGTGCCAAGTCTTCCACGGACGTCTTCTATTTCTGGTGCCACAACACTTGATTATATTGGTTAGTTTTTGTACGATTTTAATTTTGAAAAATTCTACAAGTAGGTGAATACGTAATGTATTTAAAAACATGAATTATTCCTTCTTATTCTTCTTATTTTCCTATCAAAACACTTTTTATAGTTTTATTAAGTGTGTTAAGATTTTTTTTTTCTTCTGAAAATTGACAACAGAGTACTGCGTCTCTGATACGTCTGCTGCCGGGCGGCAGCTGTGCGGGTAAGCTAGTCATATATATTAAAATAATAGACCCTATTTCGCGATGTTTATATGTTTATATGTAACCGATTTTGTCACACACGTTTTGGTTAATATCTCGCTTATTAGGCATTCTATCCGCATTCTGATATTTTTCCCAGACGTCCGAAGGTTGACTGAGTCTTTACATCTTTTTCTTTTTATTCTTCTTTTTCTCCTCTATTTGTTACAACTGTTTTAGTTTGGTGATTTTTGGAAATTTTAACTTTTTAATTAGCCTAACTTTTTTTTCATTCGCTTATAACTCTGCGAGTTTAAGAGCTAAAATCATTTTAATATTTTTTGGCAATTGCCACCGATGAGTAGTATCGTTACACACTTTTTTTTAAATTCTTCGTCTTCTAATTTTCTTATGAAACCTGATTTAGTGAAATTTCGTATTTTTCAGCTTTTCTCTGCGAATTTACGACCAAAATATAATTTTATTACATCTGTGCATACATCACAATGGAATATAATTTATTTTCGTATTTGTTAGCTTCTATCGTTTAAAATTCACCTTTAAAATCTAAAAAACGCGTAATTTTTATATGAAAAATCGACGTACCTACCTACATACAAATGAAAGAAAATGAAAAAAAAGAAAAACCTTGATATTTTCTTAATAAACGCAACACTTCATATTTTCAAGCAGCAACCGTGGGCTGTAATTGGTCAATACCCTCATTGGTTACATTTCATACATGGCTGCCTGAAAATTAAATAAACAGCTGTTTTACCTGTCATTATTGCAGTGCGTAATTTTCGCGCAATTTTTTTTTTGACGTTTCAAATGTATGACTTTATTTCGACTCGGCATTGTAATAAACAGCTGTTGATTTTCGCGCATTTTTTTATGTCAGGTATCGACATCCAGATTTCACAGCTTGCAATAGTCATAGATATTTTATATTTTCCCGCACAAGATAAAATTGATGTTTTCACTCCGGAATTCGGTTAATTGTGGTGAAATACATACAATTTTTCTATACGTTTTTTTCGATTTTTATAGGTTAGGTCTAGAATGACACAATGATGATTTTTTAAATGCGTCATTGAATTAATTATTATTTCGCAGTTGTACACGTGACTTAAGTACGTCTGCCTTACTACAGACCGGTCGAAGGAGTTAGTTCTTTTACGCGTCTGTTATTCAATATTTAAATTGAATACTTCTGGTGATAGATAAACCTGTAACTTACTTACTTACCTATCATCGCGCCGTTTCCTCGCGGGGGTAGGCAGAGGATAGAGCGCCATACTCTTCTGTCCTGACACATAATTCTCGCTCATCCACATTCATACATCTTCTCATACAAGCTCGATGAGTGATGGATTATTATTCTTCTCTTTTATTTTTCTTCTTCTTTTCCTTTCAAATCACTTTTTATGATTTTATCAATGAGTATTAACAAAATGTTTGTTTTTTTTAAAACCTGGAATGATGGGTTGGTTGTGTATATCGGCTCTGTTTTTTACAATTTTAGGATGCCGAGAATAGTGGTATTTTTTTACGTGGTAAGTAATCTAACCTAACCTTTCTCAAAGATCAACACGCCTTTGACCATCTCGGGTTGTTAGTTGTGTACGTCGGCTCTGTCGCTTTTGAAAAATCGACGTACCTACCTACATACGAATAAAATGTAGAACATTTTTTTCAGACTTATTAATCAAACGCAACCGTCTATATTTCAAGCGATAATCGAAGATTCTTATTGGAGGAGCTCTGATTCGTTGATTTAAAAAATGGCCGCCTGAAAACTGTGAATGATCAGCTGTTTTACCTGTGCCATAATTTTAGCGCGCTTTTTTGACGTTTTAAATTTTCACAAAATGGTCGCTGAATAAACATCTGTTTTATGTCATTCAATTTAACCTTAAGCTATGACTTTGACGTTTCTGGTCAGCCATGTTTTTTTTGAGCCATGAAATGAATTCGATAGAGGTTAGTAAGATGTCGAAATGATTTTTGGGAAACGTGTAAAAATTGTACACGTGGTTAATAGGAATTTGGTTAATTATGGTGAAGTCATACATTATACTTAGAAAAATTTTCTGTACGTTTTTTTGGATTTTTATAGGTTATGTCTAGAATGACACAATGATGATTTTTTAAAAGCGTAATTGAATTAATTATTATTTCGCAGTTGTACACGTGACTTAAATATGCCTGTCTTACTACAGACCGGTCGAAGGAGTTAGTTCTTTTACGCGTCTGTTATTCAATATTTAAATAGAACAGTTCTGGAGATAGATAAACCCGTAACTTACTTACCATCACACCGTTTCCGGGGTAGGCAGAGAGGATAGAGCGCCACACTCTTCTGTCCTGACACATAATTCTCGCCTCAACCACATTCATACATCTTCTCATACAAGCTCCATGAATGATGGATTATTATTCTTCTTTTTTATTTTTCTTCTTCTTTTTCTGTCAAATCACTTTTTATGGTTTTATCAATGAGTATTAACAAAATGTTTGTTTTTATTAAAACCTGGAGAGATGGGTTGATGGTTGTATATGTCAGCCCTGTTTTTTACAATTTTAGGATGCCGAGAATAGTGGTGTTTTTTTTTTACGTGGTTAGTAATCTTACCTAACGCTTCTCAAAGATCAACAGGCCTTTGACCCTTTTGGGTTGTTAGTTGTGTACGTCGGGTCTATTTTTTACAATTTTGGGATACCGAGAAGTGGTATTTTTTTTAGGTGCACGGGGTGAGTCTGTGTAGCTCCTGCACAATTTCTTCACTACCCCTTAGGTTGTTGGCTATGTACGTCGGTTCTGTTTCTTCCAATTCTGGGATACCGAGAAAAGTGTTTTTTTTTTTGTTGGGTGAGATTGAAAACAGAGTACTGCGTCTCTGCAGGATACGTCTGCTACCGTGCGGTAGCTGTGCGGGCATGCTAGTATTTATTAACTTTATGTGACTCTTTTCACAAATTTTTTTTATTCCTTAACCCCTTAGCAAAGTCATATTTTTGCTATCGCAATGAATATATTCGAATGTACTGTATGCGTTTGTTGTGCTGTTCTTTGTCCGCTCTGTTTGTTCTGTTGCTATCGCAATGGACACGTTTCATAACGGTTAGTACATAATTTAAAAAATGTTATACGATATTTCATATGAAATTTGAATGCATAGAATGAAAAATATGAAACTGAATCCGAGACATGTACTGGATTGCATATTGTGTTCATTACCATTGAAATTTCACGCAGCTCTCATAATGACCGTCAGTCTTTTTTTACTCGTGTCTTTCAATAAAGATACTTTCTGCAAGTTATGTCTAGCGAACTGGAGGACGACTCATTCTTTGACCTTCAGCGCTAATAGAGTTAATTTTTAGACAGATAGGAAATAACACATTTAGTTAATTATAAAAAATATACAAAACTCTTCTAAAATAAGATGAACTCTTTTTGATCTATAGAACTATCTAATGATGATATTACGTACAGAATAAAGAATGTACTTCCTCCTCATTATTCTTTTTCAGTTGCTGGTTTTTCAATCTTCATAATATTTTAACTAACTGATACATTATTTTGTTTGAAAAATCAAACAATTGATTCATATAAACAAAAATCATAATAAAAGTGGAACAATAATATGACCAATTACATGTTTTCTCTGAAATGCCAATATATTTGAAACATCGAAGACAATTATTAGAAAAAGACTTATTAAATAGATAAATAGCTTATTCTGATTTTGCAATAGGAAACGAATTTTACGCTACAAAAAAAATGTATAAAGGAATGAGAACTTTCTCCTCTATTGCAGAAATACAAAAAAATAACAGTACAATTAAGAGAAGTGAAAAAGTAGAAAGTAAAAATGTAAACAGTAGAAGATATAAAATTATAAATAAGAAAATTTATTAGGGGAGCGGAAGGCTAATAAAAATGTTAAAGGTAAAGAAAAATTGGATATGGAATAAAATCTGTGTGATAAAAATAAAATGAAGGCCATTAAAGTTTATGAATTTAGATTTTATTGAAGTAACTGGAGTATTAAAAATGTCTAGTACATTTAAGTGTGAGTTGAAATGAATACTGTCTATAGAGAGATGCGTGGAGGTTATATATTACGATTTCTGGATGTACTCCGTCAATAAAAACTCAGTAAGTTGTTTTACGTTGGATTTATTCTAGAGAACTGCTTAGAAAACATTTAAAGGCATCTCGTGTAGGTATTTTTGCCTATGTGCTATTTGCCTATATGGTATGGCGGACGTGATATATAAGAACACGTATATGTATGAAATAATGTGGGAATTGGTCGGATCTTTGGCATACAGGTGTTCTTTTATTTCTGTTATATGCAGCATACAGGATATTTTGTATATGGGGGTTTATGTATTTGTTAGTTTATAGGTAGATGGATCTCGGTTATCCACGTTCGTAACAGATATCTAAATGATGTTTATGCAGAAGGCTGAGTGTATGTGCCGAAACTTAGACACTTGAACCAGACTTAACCAATAGTATATGTTGATCCAGTGATCCAGTGATATAGAAGTGTTTCAATATTCGTGTCAGCAATCAATGAACGTACGATACGATGGCGGCTGATTTTGGAACCGTCAGATTCGATGGACAGAAAACTATCAGATTGGAGACCACATACCTCTGAAAGATGCACGTCTAAACTAATGTAATTAGCACTAAGCCGGTAAATACTTTGCATTTAAAGAGTCTACGTCGATCGCTAAAGAGACGATCGCCTTTCTTCAATTATCAAATTAATCCAACAAAGAGGTCCTCACGAGGACGCGAACTGAAGAAGATGATTTTAACATAAGCGTTTATTCACTAAATAGTCTGATATGAATTAGTTTTATTGACCGATGGCGTTGCGCGAGGGTTAGCTCTCCGTTCCCCTTTCGCGGTATAGGTACAATTATTTATACAAAAAGTTTCGAGTACTTTTTGAAGAGATTCATCGAATATCAATGGTCGTCAGTACAAAAAGTGCTTTCCTTTCAGTCTCGGTTCGGCCGAGGCGTATCGGCGGTCGCCGCGCGACGGCACAATACACCCACCGCGAGTGCGATCATTATATTGTATACGGCACTAAGTAACTGTGCATTTTTTCTAACCGGCTGATTTAATAGACAGAGTACACAATACGGGCCAATTATTATACACGGGTCACTAATGGCTGATCGATCAATTCGAGATTAGGCGATGGGAAATATATCATAGTGATGCACAACCTCCGAGAAAACGGGTGGTAAGGACAGGCGCGGGAGTGTAGAGTTGGAATATTGAAAGGAAAAAAAACTGCATTTGCATTTTTGGGAATAGAATTAAATATGTACTTTATTAATACAGTCGATTCTGTATAATTGAGTTGCCGGATAATTGAAGCAGCCGCTTATTTGGGCCAAATATCAATAAACAGAAACCAAACCGAGGAACTACATTCCGTTTAACTGAATCAGTAAATTTAAGATCACCATACATATAACACACATAAAAATATAACATATATAAATACAACATATAAAAAACAACATCATACAATATTGCTGTTCGCGGCTTTAAACATTTAGACATTACCGACATTTTGAGCAATGAGGATACGGTAGAAGTTCTCCTAATTATTATTATTATTAATTATCAACAATTTACCATGTTACGATGAATATTAAAACTGTGACGATGCAATTGTTGAAGTCCTTAAATCGAAACATCAAAAATTAGACGAAGAAGACAATGATGATGATGATACACTTGTGCCAGTGACTAATCTTATAATTTATATATTTTTTCAAGAATTTATTAATACATAATGTATATTTAAAGAAAAATATTCATTGTTTAATTTTACAAATAATTCATTCTAAGCTCACTTCGGTTAATTGGGGCAGCCGCTTAATTGGACCAGTTGTCCTGGTCCCAGTATGTACAAATTAAGCTGAGTGGACTGTATAACATCGCGGTATTACATTACGACTCTCAAAAACCATTATTAAATAACGATAGAAGTAATATTGACTGAATGATAAAATAGGCGAACACATCTACAGTGTTTAATGATAAGTCGCAATTTTAGAATAAAGTTCTATTGAACAATTCCCGGCAAGAGAAAATTCCGGGCTCGAGTCTCGGTGATAACTGTGTTTTTTTTCAGTAGATAGATAGATATACTTTTTTCAGTTTATGTTCCTAAGTAAATCACAAATTAAATAAATGTGTCTATTTTGTTTATTTTTAACAAGGTAGGTTTAAGTATTTGAGTTTTTAATACATTTTATTTTGGTAGTTATCATATCGTTCAATGTTTATCCATTGTTTACTAGAATGTAATAACAATGGCAGAATGCCTCGAAAGTGTGGCATTTTTTGATGAAATCTTTGCAAAAGAAGACACAGGTAGATAAAACTTCACCAATATCTTGAAATTGGATAAACTGTTATCGCAGCTGATGACGATGTTAAATAAATTAAGTCAAGAGATTAAATAATGATTCAATAATAATGAAAATTACAAATATAAATTAATAAATTTGTTTCTTCAATATTAGCAGAATTACTTTTGTGGCCACATTTTATATAAATAATAAGACAAAATACTTTGTTTAAACCACTATTTATTGATTATTCAACATGTTTCGATATCTATGATATTTTCTTCAGGAAACAATGTATACTGAAATTAAAAATACAAGCATAAATAAAACCAAAATTATAATGTGATGGGTAACTAAGTAGGAACTAATATGAAAACAAATTTAAAAGGTGACTGTTTGCAACGAGGATTTGGTTATTTATAATATTTAGCTTTTAAATATCGACAACTATTCTGAATTCGCCAATCGCCTTTTAGAAATAAACAATTCTTTTGACATTAATAAGAGTTTAAAAATTATACATAAAAATACTAGGGATTCACAGTTAGATAAATTTGAAATTTTAGAAATAAGAAAAACTGTTAATAGTAACCTCCAGTATATGGTTTACCTGGTCGTGTCAAGTCTTCCGCGGACGTTCTCTACTTCTGGTGCCATCAACATTTACGTCATATATCTTTCTTACCATTCTCTCCTCATTCATCCATTCCATATGACCAAACCACCTAAGTGATCCTTTCTTAATCTTACTCGCTAAGTGATCTCATTTCCACTGCATTCAGTCTATTTTCGTTCCTCTTCTGCCAGCTCAGGCCTCATTTTCATACATCATGTCGGTACTAGGAATTCATTGTGAACCGCTAGTCTTGCCTCAGTTGACAAGTTCCCATCAGCTACAATTCAGTGCGCCGTCCACTTTATTCCCGGCAGTCACCCTCCTTTCGATATCCTTTTCTGTCTTTCCGTTTCTATCGAACATACGAAATACGCAAACTCATCTACTTGTTTCAAACATTCATTACCTACAAGTATTTTGCACGTTGTCTCGCTTTCCTTCTCGAATACCATCACTTTCGATTTGTTGACATTCATAATAAGGTCACATTCCTTGCATACATCGTACATTCTAGTCACTAGTCTCTGTAATTCTTATTCATTATTCGCCATTACTACTGCATCATCAGCGTACAATAAACAGCAAGTTAAAGTTAAAATGTATTCAATTAAACCAACAATGGCGATAGTCATTTTACTCTTATCATGTTAAAAACTGAAAAAATCTGAAAAAAGTAATTGTATAAGAATCATAAAATGTGTGGTTCTATAATGTTGTGAATTACTAATTACATTAATATAAACTCTGTATTGAACACTCAGAACATACAGAACTAAAACACGTGTAGGTAAATTGTTTGAAGGAAAATGTGCAATGAATGAAGTTAGTTATTAAATCTACTTTTAGTGCTATATTAACACGTCAAAACTGTAATTGTAAAGATCGATCTACAAGTATATCGCTCGGCTCAGTGATGAATAATATAAATAACGTTTTCATGTATGTATGACCTTAACCGAATGCTTAGATTTATAGTCGCTCTTGGCGCGCGCCTCAGTGGACACATACCCTTCAAACTCAATAATATGACGTGGAATGACAACACATCTATATTTTAGAAACAAAACAAATATTCAGATAATGATTTTTATAAATTTCGAGGCATAATTTTCCATTTCAAGAGATTTGATTATTGAAAACGTGTTTTGCAATGCTTTGTAGTACAATATCATGAGTCGGCATACAAAATACATGTATATTATATTCATCGTATGTAACGTAACTAACGTACTTATTGCAGATTGCAGTCTACATTCGTCCACATCTTCAATTCTCACAATTAAATTTGTAGCGTGTATTTCTGATTTCTGCAGTAATTATTATAGGAGGACCCGCAGACGTCGCGCTGTGTAGCGGAATCAAAAATACAAATGCAAGACGCAGAATGATTTAACAGAATCTTCTGGACACGCGTAGAGCGATTGATAGAGTATCATACGAGACGCGCGCCTGCGCAGAGTTGCGGCCGAGAAGGATGATTAAAAGCGGTCCTAATTGCGTCAGCTCAGATGGTCCGGCGTCCGGAGGCTGCGGGTAGGTACCTAATGGATATCTTCGCGCCCGAGGTGTGCGGGGCTGCGCGCCGGGCTGCGCAGATGACGGCTGCGGTGGATGGAAAAAGAGTAGCAAAACTCCGGGACGGGATTCCTGCGAAATTGTTCAACTGTGAGGAAACTACTTTACACATTTTTACTGTCATTTTTTATTTAAAACATTTCACGAGGCTATTTAGAGCTGGACATTACATTTAATATAGCCATTATCGAGCTGATGCTGTGAGTAGAATACACTTTGTATCGCTTTGGTGAAGGACCATCATTTAGCCATAACGTTGCGTCATAATGAGTACGATAAATTCATTTATTTCGCAGAAAAAGTTTGCAACGCTTTCCCGAGAGTCTCCAACACTTCTCAGTCTAGTGGGTTTCAGGGTGGCCTGTCGGCCTCTCGGATGCCATTGGCTGACTGTTTAAATATTAAATGTTTAATTAACTTATTAATTTACCATTCTCAAAGAGGTTCGTTCAATAACACGCGAATATATAATATAATCACTGGAAAGGGGAGAAGAACCCGCGACATTTGGATGCACCACCACTTGACCAAGAATCGAGTCTAATAGCCCAACTTTAAAAATGTACACGCAGGTACAATATAAAATAAATATATTAAACAAAAAGAGCTATCTCATAGAGACGAAGCTATTTTTTATTATATTTAATGGAAAATATATGGATATATGGAAAATTACAGAGCTTACGAAAAAAAAATTAGATTATCATTTTAACATATATACAACATTCAAAAATTTGATAGTTATGGATATTGATGGGTGAGAATGGTGAACGTTATATTTATATAAAGTGATCACTGAAGACAGCTGAAGACAGGTCATAAGTCCAATAATTACCCATACTTCCATATATTTTCTATTAAGTATAATAAAAAATAACTCCGTATCTCATAGAGATGAGATATTTATTATTTGTTTAATAACAGACCGTTGTAGGTGAAAATCTAGTAATTGTGTGTTCTTGGACATATTCATTGCTAAAATAAATTTCATTATTAAGGAGAACTCATTCTTATTGCGGAGATGTAATTATTCAGAACATAGCTCTGTGATATTTCAAATACAAATAAAATGTGTTAATTAGAAAGATATAGAGATAAAATTGATTTTATAAGTGTATCTTTCTGATTAAAACATTTAATTTGTATTTAAAATAAATATCATTAAGGCAAAATATCTTAATTTATTTTTAGTATAATTTTGATACAATACATACGGCAATTAGGTACATTTATAGTGTACTTATGACATGCATCGCATAATATCGTGCAACCCTTATTCCGGGCACATTGTTAAGTGTGCAGGCCAGACGTCGCGTACGTAATACAATAATGGATGGCGCGCTAGGACTTCTAACGTTAACGCGTGCATCGTTAGCGTGAGACCCGGAATAAGGTTGCTGTTGTACACAATAATATATAAATAAATTATCGGGTGAATGTGCGTTTGTGCGAGTGTGTTTACGTGATGTCGTGTGGGTGGATTTGTTAAAGGAACTAATAAATTCAATAATATTACGAGCACCTTTTAATAATGTTAAAAAATTGTTATAAAGATATTAAAATTTTATAAAGTTACTTATAGCACAAATGATAATCGGGTGTAACTAAGTTTAATAAAATCCAAAACTTGTTGTTCAAAATTCATACGTGTTCTTTGAGTGAATACTTCTACAGTCGGCGTGTGAGTATTGTTCCCAAAATTGTAATGTTCTACATTTGAGTATTGTTCCCAAAACTGTAATCCTCACTACTCACGTTCCACTTACTCGAGCTAGAAGCCATCGAATAGTTGGAGAGTGACATCCTCGACTCGTTATTCTCAAATCGTGCCGCCGTGAACTGATTTTGTTGTTATTCATATTCATTCTATTAACGTGGTCGCCTTTCGAATAGCGTAAAATCAATGTGGAATTTCAGTTACTTGTGTTGCGTCTTGTAAAATTTAACGGGAAATATGATTCGACTGACCAGTAAGTGAAAATTTTCTAAGTTTGTGGAGTACCCTACTCGCTGCGTCTCAATAGGAATGAAGATTCGACGCGGTAAGTCGAGCAATCCGAACCCTACTCTCCCTTTTTAATCTGGTCTGAGGACGATTCCATTATATTACCTTTCAAATACCAAATCTATATATTATATATTCCTGTTCAAAATTTTCGTTATATCTTTCTAATCTCTTCCGAAGTCCCACACTTGGTGTTATAACTATTCAAAAATTTTAGACGCCCGCAACAAACCATATTTTTATTGGCATTGTGTAGAAGATTGTTAAACAAATTGGAAACACTTTAACAATCCTCGGTGGCCACTCATTTTAATCTGCACTATAATTTAATGAAAAAAAATCGATTTGATGAGGGGATTCAAATTGCTTTTGCACGATTTTCAGGGACAACCAAACATTGGTCGGCTCATAGATTTATTTATTATGAACAACCATTTCCAATTCGTCGTGCGCCTGGGAGATCGATTGGAATTATGGTGAGGACCCTCGTCATTGATAAAAGGAAAGATTAACAACAAATGATTTATTCTATTCCTAATAAAAACACATTTTGTTTATACTACTATTTATTGATCACTCAACATGTTTCGGGACCAATGGTCCCTTTTTCAGGATACAATGTATACTAAAATTAAAACTGCAAGTATAAACATAAACAAAACTATAAATATAAATGGTGGGAGTGGATAAGAAAAAAAGGGGGAAGAGGAGGGGGAGGGAGACAAGGATGGGTAACTAATTAGGAAAAGTTCTGGTTGTTAATAATTAATTAAAAGGTGGCTATTTGTAAAAAGGATTCGGTAATTAATAATTTAAAAAAAATTTCCAGTGGTTCCTAATTAATTACCCATCATTCTCCCTCCCTTCTTTATTATCCTCTCTCACCACTTATATTTACAGATTTTTTTAAGTCTATACTTCCAATTTTAATTTTAGTGCACATTTTATAAAAAAAAAAATAGAGATGCATACACGAAATACATGTCATATCAATATTATTACTATATAATATTGTCGAAAATAGGACTAACTTGCTGGTTTCTACTAGACCACTAGATCACTAGGCCAGCGTCTTAACCACTAGACCAACAAGCTATATTGTATCCTGAAGACGGGACCATCGGTCCCGAATCATGTTGAGTAATCAATAAACAGAGGAATAAAATGGACTTACATTGAATCCATCCAAAATCGAACTATTATGGACAGCGACACCTAAAAGGCAAAAATTAATACAGGAATTAATGTCTGCGAATGCTAAATCTGCAGTTAAGTATTGGGCGTGCACATTGATTCAGATCTTTCAATGAATACAGAAATCAGTAAAACTGTCAGTGCATGCTTTTATCAACTGAGACAGATTAAAAGTATTCGGAGACATCTTCCTCTTGAGGCAGCCCGTCTACTTATTGTGGTGTCACGCGTGGACTATTGTAATAGCATCTGCGCTGGCCTGCCAATGTTTCAGCTGGATGGATCCATTCTAAATGCGGCTGCACGGATAATATATGAAGTTTCCAAATTCTCTCAAACAGCATCTCTTTTACACCAGCTACATTGGCTTCGATTCCCTGAAAGAGTTGAATTTAAATTGTGCTGGTTGATGTGCAAGGCGACAAACAACATGGCGCCTCTGTATCTTTGAGAACTTTGTATCCCAGACAATTTGAATGGTAGATGTTAAACTCTCACGTCAGTCTTTAACTTCAGCTGCAGGAAGGGTTGTAGAACCGACCGACTGTTACCAGAAGTCTAAATTTAATGAACGGGCATTTGCGGTGGCAGACCCAAAAGCGTGGAACTCTTAACGCCCTGTCATAAGAAACAGTGCATCAGAGACTTCATTTAAGAATAAACTGAAAACGCACCTTTTCAAAAAGTCATTTCTATAAGTGAAAATAACAATTTTAAATTTTAAAAACAAAGATAATTGTAGAACTATAAACAGTTTATGTGTTAAGCGCCCTTGAGGTTAAAGTTTTTACGAAAATGGCGCTATACAAATTATCCATTATTATTATTATTATAAACAAAGTGTGTTTTCATTATTAATACAAAATGTTCCCACAACATAAATTTTCATTTATTGAATTAATTACTTTTCTGTTTTATAACACAATCCCTAAAAATAGTAAGAGTATTGATTACTAAAATAATGAAACAAAACAATACATAACGCTTTAAACGTGCCTCGGTAGTGACTGCATATATCATGGTATATTAAATTAAATTGATTTAAAAAGATAATTTATCTGTCTAACGAGAGATTATTGAAAAATGGAGATCAGTTAATCGAGTAATTTCAACTGCTAATATTTTGAATAATACATAATATGTATTGTTTAGCGAACTTGAGACTGCACATGGTCAGTTAGAGTTATTTATAAATAAAAATTTTCAGGAAAATGGACCTGCTAAATAACAAAACTCTCAAAACTTAACAAATATTTTAAAAGTAAAAAAAAAAACGATCTCAATAAATATAAATTACATGTGAAAATGCTTATAATTGGGAATATAAATTTATTGATTTATGAAAAAAAATCGCTTGGGGCTCCACACTAAGCATGTGAATTACTGTGTAAGTTTCACACTCTATACTACTCTATACACACTCTATACTGCTCTTAATTCGTTTGAATCATTGATGAATAAGTTATTTTCGCTATTCCACCAACTAAATTTAGAAAAAAATCACTAGCCCAGTTTTTTAGCGGACACAGTCTCTGTATTTTTTTTTGCGATTCTTTGATTTTTTAATTCTGGTTAGGTAATACGCTTCCGCGCAATGCAGAGCTGATGTGACTTAATCAGACAAATAAAAAACAGAGCGAAGAATTGTTTCGGGCCCCTGGCGGCGTCCATCAAGTGTTGTCTGATTACCTGTTATGGACATCATCATTTTATTGGCCGGCCGGTAATTACGTCATTACGATCGGCCATTGATCATTATTGGCCGGCCACTTCCACCAATCAGGGCTCTGGCACATTACGAGCCAGTTATTTCGGTTAATTAATGAGCAAATTGACTACCTCACTGTAATGACGCATAATATACCTTATTATTTCTAATACGTCGTACACATTGTGCCGCTTACCTGCATCGCTGGATCTATTCGATGACTGTGATATAATACTGTATCAAATTAGGTGCTTTGGATTGTAAAGCGTTGATTTAAATAGATAGTACATTTATTTATTTTATGTTTAAATATTATGTGTTTTAAGTGTACTTAATTCTATTTACAATTTTTAGCCGCTTTTGTAGTCTTTTGAGTATTATTGAAAACTATTGAAAACGCAAATATATGACATACTATTATTTTAAGACACTCAATTCCATTATTCTCCAAACATACGATTGATTTCGAATATGTTATAAGATGTTGTAAGATATGATGTAAAAAATAGTGATGGTAAAATCGTTATTTAAACCGTTATTTTAACTGTTATTGTGATATTTGTTATTTTAACGATGTTTGATAACTGATTAACGTAATTCGTAAAGTAAATCTCCGACAGTTAAATCTTAGTTATCAATCATCGTTAAATCTCAGTTACCAATCATCGACACAATCACAGTCACGTAACGGTTCACTATCACTAGTAAAAATATAATTATAAATTATATATTTTATAGTAGTATAATATAATATATTTTATGTATTTTATTGATTAAGGAAAAAATGACCGCCTAAACAGAACAAAAATAAATTGGCCGCATTAACACGGCAAAGTAGCCGGACCAACCTGAATACCTATCAATAATAAAATGGCAATATTAAATATGCTATTTGATTTTATTATTGGTAAAATTTAGTCAATACATTTTTACCTTACATTATTAACATTTATATATCTTGTAGATAATATTATACACTCACGTCAACATTATTCTAACTTGAAAACTAAATTAAACATAGATGTCTGATAAAAATCATCGCCCATGACGAGGATCCAGCACTCGACTAGGCGAGCGCCATACCGCAAAACCAAGTTTTAATATCAAAACTAATAATATAGGTATAAACAATTGTATAAAAAGTTGTACAAATGACAAGATGGATCTCATTAATAATGGGATTTAATATCGATAGCATTATTATTATTATCGATAATAATTTAGATAGTTCTAATTGGTAATAATATATATTTATAGTCAGTAGATATATATACCGTTTTGATTTTTTGTTCTGAAAAATTGTGAAATCGTGCATGAAACGGTCAATTTTGTCATTAATATTTTCAGTGCAGGACTTAGGTATAATAATCATTTATTATAAAATTGTTGAAAATTTTTCAAACACAAAGATATCAAGATAAAATAATAACATCATATTTTAATTCTACTCCAATTGATTATCTCGTGGTCAACGTTTAAAAAAACAGATTATTATGAGATAGAGCGACGCGTCACGACCACTTTACCCATTGTGCTCTCAATTTTTATTTTAAAATGACTAACCAACAAAGCGTTTAGCTATCAGAATTCCCAAGTATTTTATTTATATGTATTAACAAAATTAAGCTTAGCATTTAAATCAAATAGAAAGTTAAGTACCTGTAAAATGTTTCAGAACATATATTTTATTAGAAATTTACACAATTCAATATTATTCAATAATAGTCTAAAGGTCAGTCACGTATTTAATAAAAGTACAATGATGTATAACTGATGTTCTACAGTTATTTAGTCAGATTAGCCTTTTCTTGCTTATCCAGTCATTGCATTTCACAAATGAATTAATTTCACTCCATTATTAACAAAAATGTTGGATTAGAACGTGAGAAAGCGTGGCTCATTTGAATATTAGCGCATTTGAACCGGTAACCCTTGTCAAGTTTTCTCGCAGTCTACTTTTTAAAAATATTAACTCTGCGATCGCGTCCACACGCATTCCTGATGTCACATTTATATCGGTGATGGCTAACAAAAGAAAATGAGCAGAAAGCTATTTGTTTTCATCGGTCGCTTAGCTGGTAGTCGCGCTGCCGCTGCGCTGTTGAAAATACATATATAAAAAAGTATAAGATATATTCTTAAAAATATTTAAATACGTAAGTAAACTCGTAATGTATCGTTCCGACGGTGATATATGTCCACGACCATCGTGCCGTGCAGTGCCGCCTGGCGACAGATTGGCAATACAGAGTGTAAAACACCACACGACGCGGTATTAATGGCGCTCCCAACGTAATGTAATAACATACGTTCAACGAGTAAAATAATAATCGAATCGATGTTTCATGTCGCGAGCGATCACTCTTAAACTACATTTGATTCTCGGTACCAAAGTTGGGGTACTGAATCGTTTAAATTGAACATTTTAACAATGTTCCACTAATATTGTATTTGAAGAGACGATCGCTACAACTATTTACTACGATAACCGAACAGGTGAACCAGATGACCAGCAATCATTCAACCAATAACGCAATCATCGAAACGGTGATCCCGATTACACGCCACTGTTTCACCAATACCACTAATGATCCCTGCTACTAGACTACTGAAATTCACGATATTTTCTATTCATGATATAAGAAATAATGACGTATATTTTTCATACTTTACATAAAATTGTTCACTTTTCAGCTGTCTTGAGATACACCAGAGTCACGCATTAAATTAACGGATAATTAATATTAACCGATTTGAGGAGTTATTATTATCATTGATATTTAGGAGTCATACAATATATTACAACTGAACATTTTAATTTTAATCAAGTTGTCCAAATTACAGCTAAGATTAATGATTTAATCCCATTAAAATGTTTACGATATTTAAGTATCCGTGTTGGAATCTAACGGCGAGGTAATATTTTTTTATAGTTCAGCTACTTAACTACCGATGGAAAGTAATTTTTTAATATCTTTTTAATGGATGGCACCAGATAAAACACATTTTTAAATATATATTCTATAATGCTAGAAAGCTTTTTATTCTACGAAGATAACTCGATAATTAAATTAAGAAATCTAAAGGCGGTGAAATTTTAACCGTGATGTATATATTTTTAAAATAATAAATAATGTGCACAATAGACGGAAAATATACGTTAAGAACGAATGTTTTGCGCGTTCGATTCTATTGAAATGTTTTGTGACCTCTGTCGCGCATACGCAATTGGGCAAAAGTAAAGTTTTAACAGGGCTTTCTGAAATAGAGATTACAAAAAAAAGAGTAAAATGTAGAGGAATTTTTGTAAAAAATAGTACATACAGGGGCGTGCAGTGCATACAATGAACGGAAACATTTTTTTTACAATAAGCGCCATCTGTGTACCAGTAGATACTTTAATTGCTTAGTTCTAAAAACTACCATGACAAATCACCGCTGTACCCATGGCGTTTTTTTATTTTTTCTTATTTTTATTTTTTATTTATTCACATTGCTCTCTTTTGTTTTTAAGCTAGTGAATTACTTAAGTCATATAAATGACTATTTGCTGAATTGAAAATTCTTTTCAGTTGATCCGTTTTGTATGTACCTATGCTATTTTTTAACAGAACAACATTAGAAAGGCTTACAACTGCGTACAAATCATTGAAGTGTCTACTTCCTCTTTTACTAATTCGCGAATTTTACTATCTTACTGTTTTTAACGTGTTGATTGTAATTTGGGAAAAACAGAAAGCAATTGTCAGAACTATTTCCTACGTTAACCTTTATTAAAAATAATTATTTAATTTAGTTATTACGTGAAGGATTTTCAAACAATAAATTAATCATGTTCAGTCATAGTAAGTGTTCTTAAAAACGTCCATACATTTTTATATAAAACTTAAACTATTAATAGTACTCTAAAATTATAAATAAATATATGGTAGGGTCGTATAAACGTCGGGTTTATTTTGTCTAAAGACGTTGGTTAAACGAAAGAAAATATATTGTATTACATATATTATATATGATTGTATAATAACATTGGTAACAGCATAACCTAAATCTATGCCTACTGCACGCCACTTAGTACATATTACATATGTGTACAAATATTATTGGTTTTGTTACATAACTAACTACGCTTTGTAACATAAAATTTGTTTTTTTTAGCGGCTTGATGGATCAATTTTTAAAATTATTCATTAATATTAATGCATTAATAATTATTGTGAGTGCACTTTCCTAAAAGAGGCGGGTAGGATGCAGTATGAACTATACTAGGAACTATAGTCTAGGTATGGTACATACGAGTAATATTTTCGTTAGATCCCTGACGTCTAGAGTGACCGCCAAATATTTGATCTGCATTTTCAGCAGTTTTTCTGTATGATATAGCTTTTAACCCATCCTTTCCCAGAACTGTTCTGAGAGTTGTGCAACTCCCGGGTCGGTTCCACTCGCAATGCGAACCCGTCGCTTTCATTTAATCCAATAAAAATTATGACAGTACAGATTTAATTATTGTCAGTAAATAGTAATTTTGTTTAACAGAAAACTATTTTGTCTCTACAACATTTTTATTATTATTTTTTAATTATTGAAATAGAGAAATTTTGAATTTAAGTAATTTAACATACTGGAGTTTTATAAGACTAGCGTTATTAGAATATAAAGATATTATAAACGAAAGGCAATAGATTTTGTTTTGTCAAATTCGAACCGCCCCAAATGTATCACCTGAATGCTCGGAGATTATCTGTGGAGGAGAGTAATAATGCGAGACGAGTCGGACCCCGCTGCTGGACCAATTTGGGAGACCCGGCATAACAAGTGGCTGACTCTGAAGTCTAATAAAAAACCGCTCCGTGATTAACTCGGTCGGCAGGCCGGTCAAACCACTCTCCTCACATTATACCAACCACTATTCGGTGGGATGACACTGTAATACAATACTCAACATTTACGCCACTTTCAGTTGCAGCGTGCCTCCATTATTATTAATTCTTTGCTAAATAATACGAGTGGCTGTGTACCGAGTGAGAATTTGGGCTTCAACGCAATTGACGAAGATAAAGGCGTGCACGAGAATTTATACAATAACGGCAAATATTAATTATTGTGACAAATAGTGAATATTTGTGTAAACAGTGAATATTTGTGTAAACAGTGAATATTTGTATAAACAGTGAATATTTGTACAAACAGTGAATATTTGTATAAACAGTGAATACACTCGTAGATCACCTGGCATAACCTCATGCCGCCGAGAGGGATTTCTGAGAAAATACATTTAATAAATAATGTGGATTGCGTCCTCTGCCAAAAACAGTTTACCAGGCCTTCCTCACAAATGAGTCGGGTGAATTCCTCGAGAGTTTGGAGTAACGACCTTGAAAAGGTTGGGTAGCTCGTGCAGCCAGCGCTCTGCGGGAAGTGCTAAATCATCGAGATGACCACCACAACTATCCACGTCATCATGGACTATTGTGCGCTGTGAACGATCAACGTGCCACGTCAATATTCCCACAGAAAGCCGTAGCGATAACACGGGGTGGTGCCTATAAAATCGAGCACGTTTATTCGCATTTTAAAGTTGCTAACTGTCTTTCCGTATAGTTTCCTAAACTATAGAAACTATAGTAGTTAACTATTGTTATTACTATTTTTAAAAGATAATGTGCTATTACCGTCTTACCATTACGCTAAAATTAAAATATGTACCAATAACGGAAACATCGATCAGAAATTCATTGTTAGAAATCTATTTTATAATTGCATGTTAGTATATTTTTTAAGAAATTCGTTAGATGGCAGTACGGATTAGCAAAAAATAATAATGAGTAGTAATATACAATTATAATTTTTTGTGACGGATATATTCGTGCTGGGCCGTAGAGGGGTTGCATATTCGATGCATTACATTACATATAGTACGAAAATATTTGTCCGGAGTCATTTTAGCATTGCAGTTTAAAACGTTTTTACGCAAAATATCGCATTCATTTTAGATTTGAAGTTTTTTTTTACTTGTCCATGTATTTTTTTATTTCTAAGTACTCATACGTATTGGCATTTTTTTTTTACTGAAAATAAAGACAAAGTACACTACACGGTGCATTAAGTGCAGTGCACGGTGCGGTAAGCTTTCTGTCATCACAAGGACAGGGATCTTGAAGGCGTAAAGTAAGTTTTCAACTATTTCACAAACCAGAAGTACACAGGTGGCCGGTCGGAATATTAAGGAAGCCGAGAACGTAAAAATTTTTAGAATGGCGAACTAATGAATCGATTCGACGAAAATAGAAAAGAACTGTAATTGAGTCAACAAGTCATACAACTCGGAGCGATTCAAGTCAATTTCTTTCAGAAAGTATATAGTACTAACTACATTAAGACCCTTAACAATCTCTCAACTACATATAATACGTCTTAGACATTGTATCATACCACCCCTGCATAGAATGTTTACTGGTTTGAAAAAATATTTATTAATTAAAATTATTAAATAAAATTAAAATCTCCCTGGCGGAGGACCAAACCGATAAGGAAATCAATGCGATGTAAAAATCAGTCACATCGGTCAGTTCAGTTTTTGTGACAAACTTTAGTGGGGTATTATCTATTTTGAGGAATGTTAATATTCTAATTAATAAGCACATTGTACGGCCATACACACATTTTTATGTTAATAAACATATTCTATGTCAAAAATTGATAGCCCCAAAAACACGCGTGAAATATGGTTATAAATATTTTATCTGCGTATGTTGTAGTTTCAAAGACACGTTTTCCCGACGCCCGTTGACCATGATGATAACATCACCAGTGATAAGATCAACACACGGAAGTGACAGGTATTTCGTCAGCGTTACCAGCTAGATATCATTCCTTAATAGATACCACAAATGTGATTGTAGAAAATTCCATTACTCACACATTGTGAAACTATTGTATTGTAGTATTTAGATCGAGCGCGATACGGCTGGTTCAACTTATTATTTTTGATTCAAATAATCAAGTTATTCAACTTTATCATCATCTAATACTCGAATTTTCATATTTTTTAGACAATGCAACTTTACTATAATGTTCAATATGAAGCAAAATAATTAGAGTGTGTACCTACACTACTTCTAATCTTATTTTTTATAATTAAACGCAAATATTTCTATTACCGACCAGTTTAAATTTACTACGCCAAGAGCCGCCACAACTATCAAAGTAATTCTGGCATTATTACTCAAAGGTATTTGGTATTATTTCAATGAACAGTTGAATACTTTTAAAATATGAATAATAGATGTATCAATTGGAAAGATCACAGAACATAAGTTCAACATTTGTCGAAAACGTGTTCGTTTGAAATAGCGAGAATGATAACGCGTTTTCCCGGATAGAAAAAGGTCTGGGTTCGAATCTCAATAGCTGCCAAATATTTTTTCGATTTTTCTGTATACCTTTCCAATTGATTAGTTTAATTTGTGTTAATATATGTTTTTTTCAAATATTCTTGACTAAATAAACGTAACAACTAGATAAGTGTTATTTGTTTCTCATTTAATCATTCATAGTGTTTAGCACTCGACTGGAACGCGAACCTTTAGATCGCACAGATATAATTATCGATGCTATTGTCTAGTTTTCCTCAGCAGTTGGCCTACTTGCTGAGGAGTTGTTAATGAAGCGCTATCGCGAAGGGCGCTACGCGACCTGCCGTTCGGCATTTGCAGAAAACATTGTCAGTCACATCTCTGGAAATATTTGAACAGTTACCGACGATTTTAACTGCGCTATCCGAATTTTCCTGCGACGCTTGACCTGGATTTAAATTGTTTTTTCTTATTTATTATAATTGTACATTTTGATAGAGGTTTACTATAATACTTCGTGCTCTCGACAAATATCTTCTATGTTGGTAATGTTTTTTTTGTTAAAATTTTTATGATCTTTAAAAAGTTTTTAAAGCCTTCGGTCTTTATAAGGATATACAGGGTGGCCCAAAAAAGTGAGAACATCTCGTAACACATGAGTTATTTCAAAACATAATGTAATTAATTATAATTCTTAATGTAATTTTTTTTGCAGAATATTTAGCTAATCAGAAATCATCTAAACACCCCATATTGCATAATCTACTGGGTTTAAATGTGGGCTGTACGGTGGCCACATACCTGGCTCGATGAAATTAACATTCTCACGTCGAACAAAGCTGATTGTATTTCTGGCTGTATGAGATGGAGCTCCGTCCTGCTGTAATGTCTAGCTATACTCCAGGCTTTGTTTTGAAACTCTTTGATTATTTTCCTAGCACCCCGATGTTTTAAATTCGCAAATTTTTGATCAGAATACGGTCTTCAGTAGTGATTTTTGTCATTCTGGGCAACACTGAAAAAACCAAATATAAACAATGGGAAAATTAATAATCAAAGATGGCGACCGAAATTTTTTGAAATAAAGCGTTATATAGGTAAATAGGTAAGTAAGTAAATTAGTAAGCTATTGTTGATATAGTTAAACTAATTTTGATGTAATTATATCACATTTTATGAAATGTTCTCATTTTTTTTAGGCCACACTAAATATATCAATTCTTGATTATCAAAAATACAATAGATCCGTTATAAAAAGATGTAAAGAATATTTTTTCTAGCATAAAACGGAGATTGATTTATCAACCGAGGTAGGGTTGACAGATTTTATAGCGATTATGTATTTTTAATGTTATTTTTTTGGGATTCAGTGATAGAGTTCGATAGCTGGGAAAAACAAGATTTCTAGGAACCCTACACTAAGAAACGCGGAGTTAAATGTAGGTCGCTGGAGGAAAACAAATAATATTAAATTGTATATACTCAATGTAAAATTATACGTTATAACCTCTCTTATGCATTTGAAAATAAAAATGTATAAATATTCGATATGAAAAAAAACTAAAAGCGAGGTGAGATGTGTAATCTATATAAATATTTGTAATCTTTATAAATACCTAATAATATTTTAATATCGGTTTAAAAAACAATTAGTTATTCATGTATACGCGTATATGGTACACTTGTACGAATATAGTAATAATAAATAAGGTGTTTTTTAAAGGTTTATTTTTCGAATTGGCAACCCTTTTTCCAGCGACAGCCGATTTAGCAGTTGACAGCTAATTTATGCTCAGTTTGGTTTTTCATTTCATCATGAATGAACTTACACCAGAACAACGTTAGCAAATTTTGTGGTTCATTTCGGGAAACTTACCATGCGCTACGTCCATTTTACGGTCGACATAATCGTCCTTCCGAGCAAGTAATTCGAATAACCATGGATCGTTTTCGCACCACGCATACTCTAATTGATAATACGCATCCACAGAGAAGTCGTACAGTGCGCACCGAAGAAACTGTTGATTCTTCAAAAAAGATATCGGCTAGAACGTTACACTTAATGGAGAGCGCTATAGACAAATGATTATTGACTTTTTCGTTCCCCAATTGAATGTCATTAATGTGGAAGAACTGTGGTTTCAATAAGATGGCGCAACATGCTACACAGCGCCCGCCATAATCAATTTATTGAAGGAAACATTCGATGAGTACATAATTTCGTGTAATGGACCAGTGAATTGGTCTCCAAGATCGTGTGATTTATACCTTTGGTTTATTTTCTGTGAGGATATGTGAAGTCGATAGTCTACACCGGTAAACCAGAGTCGATAGAGGACTTGGAAGCCAACATTCATCGCGTTATTGCCGATATACGTCCCCAGCTGCTCCAAAAAGTCGTTGAAAATTGTACTTCCAGATTGCGCATTATTCGAGGCAGTCGCGGGGCCCATATGCGCGAAATCATATTTAAACACTAATGACATAAAATTATCGTTCCAATAAAGCCAATACCACGCCCATTACCGCGATATTTATGTGTTTTATTTCATTTTAAAGTTCTATACCTCTAAAAAAAACATCCTTTAGGTAATGATAAATGAGAGAATGGTAAGAAAGATATATGACGTAAGTGTTGATGGCACTAGAAATAGATGGCGTCCGCGGAAGACTTGGTACGGCCAGGTAAACCAGAACTGGAAAATGGCTAAAGATGTTAGAAGCCTTAATTACCGACGAGCTTGTATGAGTATGGATCTAGATGTGGCGAGAATTGTGTGTCAGGACAGAAGAGTATGGCGCTCTATCGTTTCTGCTTATCGCCGTAGAGAAACGGCGTGATGGTAAGTTAGTTAGTTACTCGAATAGTTTGAGTGAATACATTATTTTATTGTCATTATAACATAAATTGTATAACTATGTATTATTCATTAAACCCAATTCATTCATTCATTTATGCATCGTTCAAACATCGTTAATGTTGAAATATAATTATTTCAATATCAGAATCCGAAATTTATTCAAAATTATAATTATTAACACGAATACTAATTGGGTCGCTTTAGGAATTTTTTTTCTTAAATGCAAAACTTTACTATTGTTTTTGGTTAAGCTTATAAAATATTACGATAAAGAATGATAATTTAAATCACAATAAAAATATATTTTGATTAAAATGCTAATTTTAAATATGTAAATAAGATAATGTTTAATGATGTGCGTCTGTAACAATGTGAAGAGATAAAACAGTACGGCGTATTTAATTGTTTAATTAAAATTAAGGTGAAATCGCCCGGCGACCAGCAAGTACATGCTAATAGAATAATAATAATAATAGCAAAATATGTATGTATGAATGACAAACTATAATATAAAGTTTTAATTCTAGGGACTTTTAGTTTAACATATTTTAGTCGCTGTAAATTAATGAGTAGATACATAGTGATCTACATAATACATTGTATGTTTGTCTTGTTTCGATTAAAAAATACTGGTCGACTCACATTTCGCGGAACGTTCCAGAACAAATATTTGTTTGAGTGGCTGATGGCTGTAGGATGTCGCCAGATATGGGGCTGTAATAAATTTCGCAAGAACCAACAAGTGTGCGACACTCGCGAGCAAACATGGCTGAAGGCGACGGGATTGTGGAGCAATAAGAAAAGGCGCACATTGTACATTCATGTGGGTTGGTTTTTGGATTGCGTTAATCACTTATTCTTGCAAGTCTCTTCATTAGATCTTGACCCAACACTCTTGCCTATCATATTACTAATAATACACCTCGCACTTTGATATTCCGGCTTTTGTTTTATTTAATTATCTATGTTGAAGTGTATCGCCTCCATAATCTGCGCGCACCCTGCATATATTTGTGTGAGAACTATGGGGTCTCATCAACCTTAAAGGTACACCTGGTACCGACCCGCAAACTGACGACAATACGGGAAGCCGGCCATAACGATTCACTTCTTTCGAAACCGGCTTCCCGTTTAATTCACCAGCAGACATCATATCTTACCCGTTATTGTGCGTCTATTCGCAATAAACGTCTATCAACTGTAAGTTATTAATCGAGTTTGTCCAACGTGTTCTAACCGCATTCACATACACAAGCACACATTCACGCACAGGCTCCGCGATACCATCCTCAAACGAACTCAGTGGAGAGCTGGGAGAAATAGGTCCCCAGGTCCTAACATCCAACCTTCTGATCAACACGCATTTCGATAAAACTCATTTAATTTTTATACTCTATGATAATCACACCTTGTTAATTGATACTTGATATCTACCTACTTGTAATTATAATTGTTTTTTTTTTTGCTTTCAACATTAGCCAAATGTTTTGTTATTAACTGTTAGTATATACTCTTTGTTTCTTAATAAATACAGCGGAAAGGTAGTATACAGGAGTAATAAACATTTAACTTTGAGCCAAATAATTAATCTACACCGCATTCAAATGATGGTTACATTAAACCCGCATTGCTTTGCTCTGTCGAGAGGAACTGGCCGCTGATCCATTCTACTTTAGTATACCGTTATTGATTCATTTGATCATAGTTAAGCATTCATAATGGGTGACCCTGTACCTACCTAATATAAAAATTACACATAAAAACATATCTAAAGATAAACCTCTCTCGGCATTTTAAATATTATCATTAAATTAGATACATTACTTTTAATTTTATTCTTTATCTTCTTTCGCCTTCACGAGACTCGACCATACTAAAGTCTACGACCGCAGTTTAACACTTCCATTTACCATCCTTAGACTGTGCTTGTCACCCGCCTATCTTATGCAACCTACCGCATCTTATTGGCTCGTGCACGTTACGGGAGTCATCCCTTCTCGTGACATGTCTCAACCACCCCAGCCTCCCCGCTATCACCTTCCTCAGGATATCTGAGCCGTTACACCGTTCCCGAAGTTCATAATTATTTAACCCCCTTCACACTCCATACGGCTAGATTTTTATTATTAGATTATCGTGACTTTATTTTCGAAGACCTGCAACCTGATATCCTGCGCTAAAGTGAGTGACCAAGATTAACATCCATATATAGCAATATTATGTTGATTTGTGTTGTGCAATACATTTAATATACTACATAAAGTTTACAATTCATATAGTTGATACATTTCTTCCACGTTTTGTAAGTAGATGATCGTAGACTTGCTTATAATGACACATTTAAAAAAGTTATTACTTTAACTACATTGTAGGATATTTAATTCATTAGTTTAACATTCGTAAGGCGTTCATTTCAATATACATACAAATCGTAACACAGATCAAATAATTAAAATATAAAGGATTTTCGAACCTAACAAATGCAATGATTTTATTACAAAATTTTATTAGTGCCTTGCAAAGGATGTATACATGATTCGTGAACACAATTTTAGAACTATTTAATTCAGTTTACCGATATGGAAATTTTTAATAAACAATTTGCAAAAATTTCTTCCAGAATACGTGTTTGAATGTTATGTTTGTTTTTAAAAAGAAAGTAGCAAATTATATATTTGTATTTTATTTTACCGTTTATATATTTATATGAGGATTATATGTAGTAAAATAAATAAAAAATTGATTGTGTTTTCGGCATTCAATTATTTTTTTAAAGAAACTTCGTTTTCGAAATATAAGTCCATTTAATAATCTCATTTAAACTAAAGTAAGCAATACGTTTATCCAAAAATTTATGTAGAGAAATTGCTTAGTTTTATACGTGAGTAATTAATAAATATATTTTTAAATAAAATGTGGTAATGATACTGATAAAACACCTGAAGTAAACGAATTATATATATGCCACTCATTTCGCCAAAAATCTCTCCATTTGCTAATTCTATTTATCAATACAAAATAAATATTAAAATATATTTTAAATACTTTTGAATGTTTGCGAATACCGTAATATTAAACCAGATTCAAGATACTATATAGCCACTTGTGAAAGCGAGTTGTTAACAGTACGAAAACTGTAACGGTACATTATTATCAGTTTCAAAATGGGTTTTCCGAGGATTACGTTGTTAGCTGTTTTTGGTGTGCTTCTTTTCTGCCAAATAGTCGACGTCTATACTGTGCCTCAGAGGTATCCCGATATTCACTCGCATGGGCGCCACGCCAACACTTCCAGCAATTCGCACAATTTCGTTCTCGGAGCTGTGTACCCCGGAGATAGGCAGCTCTTGCGGCAGGTGGTCAGGAAGTCCTCGACATCAGTCAACACGGTTGTGGTGGAGGATGTACACTTTCCCGGAAACAGGTCAACTTCATACTACACAATAACTTGCGTGAAAGCCTTGGATCAACATATTAGAGGTGACGGAGGATTTGCTTTCCTTGAAAAAGGAGGCATTGGATACAGAAATGTAACGATTCGTTTCATGTCTCAAAGAGGAAAAGGATTCAATTTTGTACTACATATTTGGGGACGCCCCGTGTAAAGGACTATTTTGAAAATGTTCCGGATCTAACTTAATTTTTTTTTAAAGATTTGATTGCTTAATTAATATTCAAAATTGTAACGTTGGTGGGAGAGATCTGAACAAAATTGTATTTTCTTTACCAATAATATTATGAAAAGTAAATACTTGATTATGTTAATATAAGTAGGTAGATATTCTATTTGTTAAAATAAAACTGTTTCGGTATCGATATGGTCAAGTGTGGAAAATACATTTATGTCTAATAAAAAATAAAAGAATATTTTTATATTTAATTTTTTGTTTAATTTAATTTAATTTTTGATGTAATAAATATAATTAAATGTAAATAATGTTTTTTTAAATACATTTTTGGTAAAGGTACGGTGATCATTTGTCTAAGGTTTCACAAATACAATATTTCAGTATAGTACGCAATCCTATATACTAATAGCCCGTAAAGGATAATTGGATAGTGAGAGGGTGGGTGTGAAAAATCCTTCGAAAGATTGTACAAAGAAAGAAACAAAATATTTGTCAAATCGTGGAACAAACTTAAAATAAATACAAATATTTATCACCGAGTAAAAATAAAATTAGACCAAGACATATTTCTGTGATTTGATAGGTGTACATAGTGTTGAAAATAGTTTGCCAAGTGGATTCAAACAGCAAGGCGATTTACTTTGCGGTACAAATCTTTGTATTTTTAAGACATGTATTTTTATAACAATTCTTGTAAATTAAAATAAATTTTTAAACTTCTATTTTAATAACTAGTTAAATAGCCTTCAGCAATAAATTAGAAATTAATTTATGTAATGATTCGCAAAGTCAATCTAATTGGAATACAGGAAATCAGAACGTTACATTAAGAATTATTGTTAAACTAGTAAAAACTCATCCTGCAATGGAGGAGAAAGACCTAAGTACAATGATTTCTGTGAAAAAATGTAATAATTTCAATTATTACCTACATATAGTATATCAACATTATAATGTTTCAATTTTGACAATATATAGGGTCTTTTAATAGGGACGCTCAAAATTTGTTAGGTTATAGCAGCCATGTTGTTAAAGTGACATCTGTCAAATTTATTGTCAATTGTTAAGTAGTATACGGCTAATCACCACGGAAGGTTGAACAACGTGTGTAAATCATCAAATTTTATTATCAAAGTCACGAGCGATTTGAGGGCACGGTTATCTCGCGCGGCGGTGACGTGAACTGGCCACAGAGATCGTGCGATTTAACGCCTTTAGACTTCTTTCTTTGAGGCTATCTTAAATCGCAAGTCTTTACGAATAAGCCGCAAATAATTGACCCCCTCAAAGTCAACATAACAAACGCCATCCAGCAAATTTAGCCAGATTTATGCCATAAAGTCATAGAAAATTGGACCTCCCAATACGTGCCACCGAACAAAACCGCAGCGGATATTCGAACAACGTTATATTCCACACTTAATGCCATAAAATATACTTTCAAATGAAAGAAAAATTGAGTAAATATCTCACACACAACCTGTTTAACTTATATTTTAAAATCGAGCGTCCTCGTTGAAAGACCCTATATTTGTTTCTTTACTATTTTGAAAAATGTACCTTCAGAATATAAGTTACGTATCCATTAAATGTACAAATTATTAACCTTAATGTAAAGCACAGAAAAAATATTGGGATTTAATGTATAATAATAAAATGTAGTGCTGATACTGATAACACATCTAATGCAAACATTCGGTACGCTATATAAAGTCTTGCAATTGGATACTTCTAGTTATCAATACAAAATCAACATTAGAATACGTCAGAGGTTCGTTCTGGTATTTGTGAGCAACAATACCGATCTCGCACTCTATATATAACTACTCGCGACGATGCGTTGTTACCAGTTCGAAAATAATTATTAAGTGTTTCAGTCATTATTAAGTGTTTCAAAATGGGACTTCAAAAATTCACATTATTGACCGTTTTTGTTTTGTTTCTTCTCTGTCAATTATCTCAAGTAGGGGTTGAGGCTCAACTGTATCCTCCAGACATATACGGGCGCAATGTTAACTTGGCTTCTAACACGTCGCACCATTTAGTTCTCGGAGCGGTGTATCCTGGCGACAGGCAGCTCTTGAGGCAACTTGTGAAGAAGCCCTCATCATTATTGAGGGTCGTCACGGAAGATGTGCAGTTTCCAGCTAACAGATCGACTCCTTTCTTCACTATTACTTGTGTGAGAGCCTTGGACCAAAATATTAAAGGTACCGGAGGATATGCTTTTCTGACTAAGGGAGGCATTGGATACAAGAATGTAACGGTACATTTTAAATCTCAGAGAGGGAAAGGATTCAACTTTATTCTCGAAATTTGGGGACGTTTCATGTGAAGGACTTCAAATAGCATTTTTAAATTCATGTACATATTTGATTCATGTGTATATGTAGAATTGCTTAAAATATCGAGATTTTATTCTAGACCCGAACAAAAAATGTATCACTTTGTCTTTTGAAATATTATATGTAGTAAACAAATATTACGTGTATCGGTGGCGTGGCTATCGCCCGGGCAACCGTTCGGGGGCCCAGGCCAATAAGATCACTTAGCCATACTAAAACGAAAAAACATTTAATATTAATAATTTTGAGCTCGATGAGGTACCAAAAAGTGACATTCAATCTTTGTCAAATGCTTTCGCCACGCTTATTACATTTTGTTAAAAATCCGTAGATATGCTATTTTACGCCCAAATAAAATGTTTATAGACATGCAAAAATAATTTTTGTTTTTCTCGCTAAAAATATGAAATAAAATATAGCACCTACATCATTGAAAGTTTTATTAGTACTAAAAAAGGTTACATTGAACAAATGATGTCCTATCAAATGACGGAGTACTTGCAGCAAGACATAAATGCGGGGAAATATTAAAAACTTTAATTAAAATTACCAATGAGCAATAATAGCGATAAAGTTAATAAATATATGTTAATAATAATTAATATGGAGACCATTGCGAAATTATGTTCTTGGGGGAGGGGAGGGTAGAGACTTGATATGACTCCCGGGACATCCGGAGGCAATTTGTTGCTATGCCGCTGAAACAAATTTACTTAAAATATTATATGTACTAAACAAATCTATTTGAAATATTATGTAACAATTGTATAATATAATATAAATATATATAAATTAAAATATGTTACCTATTTAATAAACATTTATGAAATTAAAATACCTTTTTATTTATGATGGTGAATGTGATTTTGTAGTCTAAAATAAGTTAGTAAAACATTCTATTGAATATATATTATTTTTAAAATATCACATCGTTTTCTAATGTAGTTCTATCCACCTTAATTCACAATGAGAATGATCTAACAGAGGTTTTAAGCATGTTGGTCTAAATCTGTTAGATAAATGTATCGGGATTATGATGGATCAATAGAGAGAAGTTTACTGGCAATTCGAAGAACCTCGGATCAAATTCAGACTGCAATCTGTATAATAAATATATAATAAAAAATGTTTTAAGTGGCAGGATTGGAGATGTGCAATAACAAATATATAAGGATGGATAAATTTTGTGAAACATATTATAAAAGCCATTTAAATTATGAATTAAAACTTGTTTTTTTTTATAACATATTAACATTGAGTATATATATTTAAGTTTACTTATATTCCTTCATCAAGCAGACAATAGTTGAAATATTAACAAAAATTATAAGAATAGCGATGTGAGATGTTTTCAAGATTACTTGTTTTTCAAAAGAGAAATAAATAAAGCCAAATCGTCATTAATTAAATAAAATGTTGAATTATGTATTTTATACCCGTCTAAAAGTAAGCGTTGAAACGGTATTTGTTAGCCGATTAGACTTAGTATTACACTTCATATTACATTTTTTCCGTCTTTCTTTCAATTTATTAGTAATAATAATAATAATTTATTAGTAATAATAATAATAATAAAATCAAAACAAAAGCAAAAAATGTAAAGGTTCTGATATATGAGGCATATATTCGGAGTAAAATGGTGGTGTGCGTGAAAATTTCAACTTAGGGTTTTTTATAAATGGCTTACAATTTGAAGTATCTTATACCATCTTACAGTCTACAATACCACTCACAAATGTAATATACATAATATAAACATGTTTCAAAGACTAATATATGTGTGCAAGATGGTTGACAGCGATATAAAAGGATATTGAATTACACAAACAAAACGAAAAACATCAACACATCTCAAAACTGTAGTCGCAACAGACAACATAGTTGAACATTACCTGAAAAGAAGTGAAAAACACACCAAGATGTGCACAAAATTAAAAAACACAGATAAAGTCAAATTTTTTTACGTCATACAAATTTTATTCCTTTCCGGGATCTAATATTTAAAGAGACGTAAAATTTAACTTGAAGGTGGGTGAATATAATAAAATTTTAAAACAAATATATTTTTTCCAGTTACATGGGTCACCACGGGTTCGAGACGTGGACCGCCCCCGCCCCCGACCCGGCCGGACCGCCGGCCGCGCTCTGCGGGGCCGCGCACCTGTCGGCGGGCCAGGCCAGGCTGTGCGAGCTCTACAGGGACCACATGCCCGTGGTGGCGCAGGGGGCCAAGGACGCCATCCAGGAGTGCCAGCATCAGTTCAAGGGCAGGAGGTGGAACTGCACTACGCACAATGACACCAATGTCTTTGGGCCGCAAACGAGAATCGGTCAGTACTCACCCTACAGCACACGGTACCCTCGGACATGAAAAGTTTCCATTATGTAATATACCGGAGATTGTGAGTAAAGTGCGTCTTATTGTAGATTACGGTGAGCAATTGCCTGTTTAGTCTGTAGGTTGTCATTATTCCGAAAGTTATAGATTCATCATCGCAACAAGGGTAACGGTAACTGTAGTTTAACATATGGATAAAATATTACGAGAAGTATGAAGTCCCCAAACCAAATCAGCTTGTTAGAGATCCAATTCTCGACTAATACGAAAAAAGATTTAAAAAATCACGTTTAATTTCTGATATTTTAGACAATTCCAGTTAACAACCACCTATATAGAAGAACTCTTTTACATCAAAAAATTAAAAATATCAATTATTATATATAAAACCTGCACGTGAAATCACACATGGTAAGTGCTAGTATACATAATTTAAAATAAATTGTTAGAATTATCTGATGTGTATAGATATTTTTACAAAATGGCCAATTAAATAAAATGCCAATTAAAGCAATTTTACTTTTAAAATTAGCAATATTAACTTTGTGCTTAAAATTTATATTTTTTATTTATTATCTTAGTTTTATTAACCACTGAATTGAGTTTAAAAAACATCTACCGGTTTCGAAAAATACCTTTTCCTTCTTCAGGATGTCATAACTAACTAAAAATATAGCATTGTTTCTTCACCAGAATCTATTTTTAAATTTAAAAAAAAAAAAATAATAATTTTTTAAAATAATTGTTGTTTTTTTAAAAAATTTAAAAATAGATTCTGACATCCTGAAGAAGGAAAAGGTATTTTTCGAAACCGGTAGATGTTTTTTAAACTCAATTCAGTGGTTAATAAAACTACTCGTAAGATAATAAATAAAGCAATTTTATTTATCTGTAAAATGTTTTTGACACATAATACGCCTGAAAAATCAATATTTTTCAATTTTTACATATTTTATTATTTTGACCAGTATATTATCTATATTTGAATATGTACAAGAACACAACATTACTGGATTATCACCAACAAAGTCACCGTTATTAAAATTTAATTACAAATCTTTTTTATTCGAAAGTTTGTTGTGTTCTCTCAAAGAACTTGGTTTTTTATAATACATTGGCAAGTATTTTATCAGCAGAAATCAACCAGTTTTGCTATTCACCGAAATTCTAAATACATGGCGAACCTATGTTTTCACCAAATACGAGCAACTCACTAGATTTTTTGTTCATAGATCCATAATTTTTGCCAGAATCTTTTTACACTCTTATTTAATCTTCAATCTGCCCGTGGTAGTTTAAAACAGTAATATCAGTTAATCATAATGAAATTGTATTAAGAATACGTATTTCCGCAGGGAGTCGAGAGACAGCCTTCACTCATGCGATCCTCTCCGCTGGCGCCGCCCTGGTGGTGTCCAGGGCCTGCCGGGATGGGCGGCTGTCCTCTTGCGGGTGCTCCAGGGCGCTCCGCCCTCGCGACCTTCACAGGGACTGGTTGTGGGGCGGGTGTGGAGACAATCTAGAGTACGGATACAAGTAAGTCGCACATTCATTTTCTAAAAAATATTTCATATATCTGATTTCTGCCGTATTTATAAAAAAATATTTGATATTTGTGGTTCTTGCTTGAAACTGTAGGTATCGGTTTGTCATATATAAATATTTTTTTCCCATAAAATGTCATTTTATTTGGCCGGACAGTTTTCATAATTAAAAACCTAGTGAGAGCATCTCACACGGATTATCTTTAACAAAGAAAAATGTTTAAAAAAGTTAGTTTTTTTGAAAATGACATATAGAGTTATTCCAAAAACTACTTTAGAAAAAGAGTTCTCTATCTTCACATTGACATCTCAAATATTTAAAATATACTTGTTTTTTCTTTATCTTGGCCGATTATCTAATATTTGGATAAAGCTGACCTTTTAATCTTAGGGAATATTTTATCTAGACAATTTCTGCACATGACAGGACAAAGGTAAAATAGGAGATAAATATCCTTCGAGTGGATGACGAGAGAGTGCGCCGGACACTTTGTGTATCACACCCCAATATACAGTATTTATCTTTGACTTGCTACTGCATAATTTTGCGTACTGCCGTACTACCTACCCTGTCGCCCTTCTGGAAAACTGGAAATAATTCTAAAAAATGTACCTCGTTTTTATACGAATGCGTCATTAGCAAAGAACTTGAAATTAACGATGACTTATATTCCGTCGAAAACATTTAGTAATTTTGAATAATTTAACATTCTAAGTAAACTATGTATATAATTGAGTTTTTTGAAATTTGAAGAGCATGGACAGTATTTGAAAATTTATGTTTTCTTTACTTGTCTTATTTATTAATACGTACTTTCTCTGCGGTACAGACAGAAAAATTATCTGTATCAAACTCATATATAGATTAAACAATTTAAAAAATAGACAAATTATTGTATTTAAGGAAGTAATAAATTTAAAAAAAAAGATTTAAATGATTAAATATTTTAGTAAGCAATAGCATGGAGGGCATTGCCGCAAAGAGATGGTATTATGGATGGTCTGATATCACCCCTATTGATGTATTATCAGTTGACAAAAGCCCCACTTGTCGGGGACTGCTATCTGCCCCCTCTGCTCCTATAACTTGCCACACCCATAGTAGTTATGAAAGGGTGCAATCAAACTATGAAAAAAAATTAAAGAAATATTGAAACAATTAATTGAATCTGAAAAAAATAATAACAGGCAAGGTTTTGCTTGATGGCGTATCTAGTTGTATTACTTGTATCTAATGTTTACAAAAAATATTTGTTGTTTTATACTATCAAGAGCAAGATAAACTACGCACAGTAATAAAAATCTATTTTCAGACTCAAATACGACAATTCAAGATACAAATATATTTTTTCATATTTATACTTAAGATAATAATTTTTTAAACTATTTTATATTATATTAATATGCAATATCAATCACATAATCAAGTAAATACTTATCATTAGAAAATAAATATATCAATAATATCTATATTAAAAATATATGTTTATTTATTTGATAAGATTTTTCACAATATAAAACAACAATAGAGTTATGCACCTCAAAATAAGAAAGATCTTGAATTATGGGGGTGGCTATCAACATTTATATAAAAAAAGATAAGATTTACTAGATGTAGAAATTGTTTACAAATAATAAAATATATATATATATATATACATACAATGTGAAAATTAACAAAATATAAGAAAATGATCAGATTAGAACTTGGAAAAGACGTCAAATACAAAATTATTTAATTATTTTGAAGACCTTTAAGCCATTTTAGAACCTCTTTTTTTGTACACATTTACATTTAAAATAACATTAAAAAAATCTTTTTTAAGAATAATAAAAAAATACCTACGTATAATTTACACACATGAATCATGCTGAAAAGCATCGAGATAAAATATAAAACAATTTGAGTATCACACGGCAGGGCACAGTTTAGTTCCGGTACCCCCACTGTCATGCGTAACCCGTGATGTCCGCGTGTCCTCATTGTACGCTCGTCATGCGTGGACAATTATTTTTACGACCAGCCGTCCAGATCTTTTGTTAGATTTCATTACTCTTGCACAAATTGGGGGGCGACGGCTTCTACAGCCTGTTTAGAAAACGACGAAACAGACTCGTGATTGGAAGAGAAAAATAAATAAAGAGTCGAAGAAATAACTGGCTTAGTCCATTTTTAGTCGAAGCTTTGATCCCATTAGCGGCCATCCAAGTTGACTGAATTTTCAATATTCCTTCCGCAGCATGCGCACTGGGGCTTGGATTGAGAATTGTTCAAATACTGTTACAATATACTTTTAAACTGATTATCACACATTTTTTAATAACTATAATTACTCTTTATTTATACATTTACATACTTTATATATATATATTTACTTCCGATTTCCTCATCGATCCTTGCCGATATCAAGGCAAGACTTGCGACACACAACGCAGTCCTGATACCGACACCGATCTATGGAAATGAGGCCTGGAGCTAACAGGAGAGGTACGAAAGTAGACTGAATGCTGTGGAGTATAACAGAGTGAAGAATGAAGAAATAAGAAGGGCATTTAAAAGTGATCTTAGCATAGTCAATAGGATTAAAAAATATCACTTAGGTCATACAGAACGGATGAATGTGGAGACAATGGTAAGAAAGATATATGGCGCAGGTCTTGATGGCATCAGAAATAGAGGATATCCACGGAAAAGTTGGCATGACCAGGTAAATCAGATACTGGAAGATGGTTCTATTAGAAACCTCAATAATCGACGAGCTTGAATGAGAAGATGGATGAGGCGAGAATTGTGTCAAGACAGAAGAGAAGAGTGCGGCGCTCTATTTTCTCGCCTATCCGGGAAAATAGCGTGATGGTAAATTAATTAGTTAGTTACTTCTGATTTAATTGGAATAAAACATAAAAGTATTCAAAATTGAAATACTTATTCATTTAAAACTCACTGTATATGGAATGTCTGGAACGAATCTGTCAAAATAGTTACTGATATGATCTGTACTAAATTACGCCAATCCTTTAATATCAGGGGTTATGGATACAGCGTGTATAAATTTATATTAAGCGGGTGTTCAGTTTTGTGGGGGAGCGAGAATATAATGACAACTCACCACCTCTTTGTGCGTTCAACAAAATGATAGTTTTTGAAAAACTTAATAAAATACTAATTAAATGTATTAATTAGAAAGATACACATACAAATTAAATTTTATCGAAAATAATTGTTGTTTGCGTCATCGGAATTCGAACCTGGATCTCTTTCCAAGCCGGGGAAGATGCATTATCCAACTATGCTACAGCGATGGTACTTTTAACGATAAATTTTTGATCCTATATGTTACACTTTTTAAATTAATACATCTATCGTTCCATTATTTGAAAGCCTATTTTGTTTTTACGAAATCTCAAATACCTTTGAGTAAACCGATAGCAGACGCCAGAATTAACATTTTATAGTTGGATAATGCATCTTACCCAATTTGGAAAGAGATCCAGATTCGAATCCCAGTAGCGCGACAAAAATATTTTTCGATGAAATTGATTTTATATCTTTTTAATTAATATATTTTAATTAGTATTTGAAATATCATAGACCTATGTTCTGAATAATTAAAACTTCACAATAAGAATGTATTTTTCTTAATAACTTAATAAAAATTGAAATAATAATTTTGATCAACGCGGTACTTCTTGAGATGATGTATAAATTTTATGTAAAGAAGGCCAATATTTCAAAACGTCTGCCAACAGGTTATATGCAGAAAGGCCGCAATTGAAATATTAAAAAAACAGGTCAGAGGTGAACTTGCAGACAGGAGAACAGAAATACACGCAGAAGAGAATACACGAATTAATGAAAACAATCACCGAAAATAACGGAAAACGATTCCACTATTTACAAAGGGAACGAGAGTATTACCTTTAGAATGATGGAAAAGTATAAAGATCGAGAGAGCTGTTTGACTACTTCCCCTTTTATGGGCAGAATTATACGCGCACCCAGTCACTGCTTCGAAGCTACGAGCTACAATCGACGCGATCCGTAGACAAAGTATTTTCCCACCGAATTACCATCTCGCTTATATGCTTTCCTGGTAGTTTTTCACGCTACGAAAGGGCTTCAATTTCAGATTTTCAGGAAATAATGAAAATTCAGCCAACATTTTCCAACGTGAAATATTTTAACGTCCTTTCAGAAGCCTCGTTATTGTGATAAATTGTTTATAGAATTGAGTCATCATTTTCAAACTTTTCCATCCTACATTAATTTAATGAAGTGTTTTCGAGTCCACTCAACTCACTCATAGTTATCGCTTTTTAATGTTCATTTAAAAAATAAAAATAACATTTGGTTTACCTTGAGTTTCAGGAATTTCTAACGTCGGAGGCTAGTTTGATCCGGAGCGCAGAAAATTCAAAGGATGTTTTTACGTGCTTTCTTTCTACAGCTTTCGAACTGAAAATTACAGCGCATTTCCCGGAGAAGGTTTTCCGTTTTCACATTTGACGCATTTAACGGAAAGCTCATATTCGTTTTCCTCTGCGTAGAATGGTACCAAGGACGCATACTGTCGAGGAGTTAAAATTTCCGATTACGGCTAGAATGGCACTATTGCGCAAGTCCCGTAGCGTAGCAGATTCATGAATGAATCGTTCCAGACGGTATCAGTTAGTGCAACACGGAGTACTCGTATATTATGAATATCGTTTAGCGCACACTAAAAAAAAAACTATTGTAGGAAAAGGTTTCTAAAACATATAAAATATTTTCCGAGCGAGCTTTCGTCATAACAGTTTTCACAAAAACATGGATTTTTCTGCATATTTCGGCTTTTCTATACTAGGAGTGCAGACTTTTAAAGCGGTATTTTAACCCAGATTTCTTGAAATTTTTTTACTAGAGTTATTTTTGAGACATTTTATTTCCGACGCTTAAAATAATTTTAGCTCGTTGGGTAGGAAAAAGCTTTTTTTACGACCAGAAAACCTTGTGTTTTCTATGTTTTGCTTATGAGCTTATTTTACCAGGAAAGTAGAAAATAAAAAAGTAATTCATGCGTCTAGCGTGCATGGTGTTTTTTTTTATCTCTGCATGCTTGCTAAGAAGATGAAAGAATTCTAACTGTTATAAATTGACTTTATACAATAAATATGAGGCGTTTAGATTTCTTTCTCACATTAACTATGAATATTATATTCGCTTTATCAAATGCTACGCGTAATTTCAAGGAACAGTATAAAAATGTCCATTTCGGAGAGAAAATTTATTGGACGAAAACGCAAAAATTTCACGCGAAACATCGTATTGATGAATTTTTCCTACCAGGAACACAAAATCTGTCTGAGGTGGGGAATTTGAAGCATTCCAGATATTTTTCATGAGAGATGTGGCGGGAAGTTCCTACGAGTGCTCTGGAACAAATTCCCGCATTCCAGACATTTTTCTACCAGGATGGCATTAAGACGAGGAGGTAAATACGACGTATTTCTCAAACATGTTCGGTTTGGGTGTTCGAAAGGAATGTTCGTCGAAACTGAAGTAGTCAACACCAATAAATAACTGTTAAGATTTTTATAATCAATTTGTCAAAGAATTACAGATTGATAGAAAATTAAATGATTCAGTATATTGAAAACTAATCACGAAATAAATTTAAATATTAATTCTTAACTTAAAATTAATTAAATTAATTGCGAGGAATTATAATTTATAAAAAATATAGTACAATCATCTGGTATTTTTGTACGTCACTCAAAATTTTCAAATTTTTACGCGTGCTTTTTTGGTGGCGTTCTACCTTAAAGGGCGGCCCTTGGTGGGGGTGGATAAGGCTTTAGCGCTTAAGATTGTCCAAATCCGTCGGAAAATACCAGGAATGCATACTGCGCAGAGAGATAGAAAACCGGATTATCGCTGTGGCAAGAATGAAAAGAGGGCTTGACTTATATTTTTGTTGTTATTTTAATCTGTATTACTAAATATATTCTTAAATGTTTTATATACGGTTTTAAATTAAAAAAAAAAAGTAACATAATTCTCTACCATAGCAGAATTGATCTAATGTTAGGTAAAGTGTCTTTACCATTATTAAAACATTTTCAACATCCGTGAGTACGATTCTTCTCAATTTAAAAAATATATATTTTTGACAAGTAAAAAAATATAACTATGAAAATTTTTTATTTATTGGAGTAAGTATTTTCTAAATTAATAACATATTACATTCGATACTTATAATATTTGATGTGATATTAAATTATATTATTAAATAAAATTTCGTCCTTTTGATTTTCTAACAAGACTACCAGGAGTTTATAGTAAAAAAGAGATATTAAATGCTACAGCGAAATTCATTTTCCCTCCAACACTCTTCTAGATTTATACTCATTGAAAAAAATATACGAAAATAATCCATCGGCTAAGAATCTTTAGTGGTAATAACTGCATGTAGCGATTGGAAGGAGTTATGATATTTTCCTTATCTCAGTTAGCGGGGGTGAACAGAGAAAATCAATAGTTAGGGGCGGAGCTATAATTATGTTAGTGTGCGAAGTGTGTCTGTATTTACTTACACGCATGCGTTGTTAAATGTGTGATAGATCAGAAGGGATTTGACGATCATGAGAAAAAAATATATCGCAAGAAGTATCTTTTAGTGACATTTCTGCTAGGAGTAGATGTTCCTTCTGAAATATTTTATTAAAATTATTATTGAGACGAAATGTTTTCTGGTTTTACATTTCATTTATGTTTTATATTATGCTTGTTGATGCAATTTTATGTCTTAATGTAGTTTATGTTGGCCGTTTAAGGGAAAACGCGGTGGAGTATATGAACGAGATTTGTCGGAAGAGTCTAAAATTCTACCACCCGTCGAATGTAACAGGAGCAACAGTTATGACAGAAATAATTTATTCTATAGAATATTTATTTAAACTTTTCATTAAATGTACTCATTCTATTAATTTTTTGTAATAGATTTATCTCTAGTTTAATATATTTTTTTGTTCTTTGCTAAAATGTGATACATATTAAAAAAAAATAATATTAAAGGATTTTTCAAGGGTGCTTGAACTATTTGAAAAATATTCAACTACAAAGATTCTATTATCTGTAAAATATAGATAATTTAAGTAATAAACATATAATCAAAGATAATGTATAACTATAAAAAGTTTATGCGTTATGTTACCTCGGGGTGAAATTTTCTTAACAAAATGACGTTATAAAAATATGGAATATTATTTTATTATTATTAATCATTACGATAAGGATACAATACGATATCGCTGATGGAATACGTACTTATTGTTACAATGGTAAAACTATGCATTAAGGTAGTTTTACTTATTCACCGATATGTTGTTATCCCGTGGGTGAAGGCATACAGGATAGACCGCCACGCTCTTTTGGACTGGTACATAACTCTCACCTCACCTTATAATACAAATTGTCGATTGTTGATTGTTCCTAACGGAACCGATTTTTAGTATTTTGATTATCTGATCATTTAAAGTCTTTCGCGGATGTACTTTACTTCTCGTGCTATAATATAAGGTGACTGTATATAAATATATCATACATTGAAAACTTTTGGATATATCAAAAATTTAGGACAATGGAAGTTGATTTATAGTTCATCTGCCTACTCGCGACAGAAATGACCTATTTAATTATTGAATTTTCTTGTTATTTGACAGGTTTACCGAAAACTTCGTGGACGTAAGAGAACGAGAGATAAGATCCAAGAGAGGGAGCAGAAGACGGGCCCGAGCACTTATGAACAGACACAATAACGAGGCTGGCAGGAGGGTAAAGTAAATTATACTGTTAAAAACGTCCCTTTAACTTTATGATGTTAACGGAACTACGTATTTCTCAAATTTTTGCATAGTCACTATTTTGAAGCAAGATGACGGATCAGACTAGTGAATGAATTTAGCTGAGACATTTAAGGTCAATTTTTCAGAAAAGTTTAATTGAAATCTATGGGTATGTACACATTATTATATCACATGTATAAATATGTGTGTGTATGTGAATATATAAAAACTACAAAATTTCATGCAACTGGAAGTAAAAACTGAACACTAGTACTGAGGAGAGGTATCATTTCTGCGATAAATTGATTGAATTAATAATATTGATATATCCGATGTAGTCGAACAGGTGTAAATATTATTTATTGTAACATCGGGGTTAACAGTATTCTAAAATTGATGTTTCAATTAATTTGTTGCAGTTTTATTTTGAATAAATAAAAATAATATGGAATTATAATTATATTAGATTAATACGAGTATAAATATATTCAATTTCTAGGATTTTTTTAGCATGAGAGCGATTATATTTTCAATTATTTATTTATAATAGCCGTCATGTATCCTATTTTATTGAACTATCTTTTATTATTTTACAAAGGATTTAACTTTTTTTTCTTGGATCATTTTATAGTTTTTATGAATAATAATTCTTTACTTAAAGAATGGTTTATATAGGAAACATATTTTAATGTTATCGTACACTACTTTCTTTCTTATCTATACGTACAAAAAATATTTCCTGCTGAATTATGTCTTTATTTCATCTGTATTAGCAGACTTCATATATTATTAAGATGACGTAAAAGTAATAAAATGAATATTCACTACTTATCAGGGATTTTCTATTATAGGAAAAGAATACTGATAATTAAACAACCTTTATATATCTTTAAATATTCCAACTAAAATTTCTGTATACATCCAAAAAAGAATACATAAAGAAGATTATCTAATTAAAATAAAAAATAGTGAATTTCTTGGTATGGTACTAAAATTATTGAGATGAATTACTTCCCGAATATATGGTATCAGGGTTTTATATTTCACCACGGTTTAAAATTATATCTATCAAAATTTATTTATATTTTATTATTTCAAACGATATTTAAAATTAAATTTTGGCTTTCAGTACCTTTGTTATCACAATTAATATACATTTTTTGAATAACAATCTGATGCTCGCAAAAAATCTTTATTGAATTTAATACTAGGGTTATAGATATAAAAGTCCGATGGTAATTGCAGATGAGAAATTATCAATTGATTATTCCCTGATTCACGATCAATTGATTATGCAATTCTTTAGCGTTTGCGTGCGGGGGAATCTGTAGTGATGTGTCGGTGGACACTAACACACGCATAAAATGGGTTAATCAGCTTTTATCTATCCCAAACTACACTCCGACATTAGGGATGTATAGAGATTGCGCACGCAGAGTACCTCCCCTGGAATTCTGATATCCTGGTGGTATTTATAATTATTTATTCGGATATCATTAGCTTAATTTATTATAATTAATATAAAATATATTATTAAAATGTTTAGTAAAATAATAAAATTAAATAGTGTCGCAGACATGCTACAACGTGAGGATCAAATGGAAAGTTTTGCATCACATTTGAATATTTTGAGGGGTATTGATTTACCATAATAATAATATTATTAATATTTGCGATCTCGCATTATTTCTTCATAAGTATTTTATTATTAGCATATTTAGCACGGTCTGGTATTCCATAATGCCGATAATACAGTCTTGTTAGATCGTATCTTCATTATTACGCGGCGCGGTTAATGCGCAATATGCAGTGTCGGGGAACACGAACAGTGCAATTTTCCGTTATATCGAGCGGTACAATTTTATGACACTCATTTTACATCAGAAATGATCAAACAGTTTTCAGAATGTATATTTTATCTGATGTACGAGAATATTCAATCATAATAATATGTTTATAGTTATCTATGTATTATGTCGAGGGCTGCTAGGATCGAAGGAAAAGCGAGTGTTTCTAAAAAGTTTAGTTAAAATGCTATAAAACGGTTTCGGAACTTGGAGCTGAACTTGGAACTAGAACTGAAATCTCTTCAGGTTCAATAAAATATCTCATAAATCTTTCTATGAACGCCGACAATTTGAGTTTTATTAAAAACTAGCAAACTATAGAAAGTCAACATTTGACAAGACGTTTGGAGTGGAAAGATATTCGAAAGTTTTTTAAGAATAGAGATCGATGAAGATTATTTTATAGAAAAATTCCCAGACAAGTTTATGATGAGAAGCCAAACTTCGTGATAAGGCAGGATACGATTTAAAATCGCTCCGCCTCTTCCTTAAGGATCGTTTTATAGCACCGTTAAATTGCACTCACAAGATGGAGGCTGTTGAGATCTATCGGGTACACACGTGCACAACTATCACATCTCGTAAAAGAACACATTTTGCAATTTAATTGATAACTTTAATTAGTTATAGACGTTAATTAATTTGGCAGGTAGTTGTAAAATTTTTTAAATCACCGCGTGTTAAGTCGCTAAAGTTTTTATTGAGATCTTAAATAAGTTTTTATACAAAAAGGTTTTGAATTTTGCGTGTTAACATATTAATTAATAATTAGAGTCTTTCAAAATTGAACAGTTTGAAACTATTGGACAGATAATCAATCTTAAAGAAGTTAAAAGGTCAGAATTTCTCTTTCCCAGCATAACTCTCCTTGGCGTACAATTTCCATTAAATAGGGGGAAAATAAGGAAAATGGGCAGCAAAAGATCGAGTTTCACGGGGGCGGCGAATTGGTTAAGGTACGATTTAGGTTGTAGAAGATTCCATTGAAGAAAAATAAACAAATAGCATGGTGTTCGATTGTATAAGGACATGTACTGGAGATAATAAAAAAACGAAACGTTCTTTCTTATCCGCTTACCCCAGTGGAGATAAGTCACGTCAATAATGATAAAAAAATAAATGTGCCCAGAAATAATACAAATAATAATAAATAAAACATAATACCAAAACAAAACAAAGTTATTTTTAAAAGAACAAATTTGGATAATTAAATAATTTAAGTGAACTACTTTGTGTTATAAAAATCCTCAGCATAATTTGTCTGTCTTTCGTATAATGGAGACATTTAGAAGAGTAACTTTACCGACTCCTTTCATCCGTTGCCCCATTGATCCTCTCGGAGTGCCGATTATTCCCAGCCCCGGTACCAATTACCGGCACAGCATCCTGGTTCGCTCTCTCTGAGGGTCTTCCATCAGTAGCAGATGGTGAAGATAGGAGTCGGCGCTCTCGAGGAGACGGGAATAAAGCTAATCGTTATGGGGACATCTCCGATATTAGAGAACTGAGAAACGAAGCCGTTTTCGTCTATGGGGTAAATTACATTTACATTAAGTGTGATTTCATTTTTATGTTCTCTGGCTGGGTACCTTTTTTAGGATGATTTAATAAACAAAATTATGATTTTCAAAATTGTAAATTTGATGTATCATGAAAGTGAATATATTTATGTGTTATTTTTTCAGGAAGAATTGCTTTTTTTGATGTGGGAATTTTGCTGAATTTTTAATAATAAGTCTTTATTAATCAATAAATTATTTAAAGTAGTTTTTCATGTTTTTAAAGTTATCTGTTATTATCTACATTGACGAAGGTACAGTGGCATCGAAATCGGTCGACAAAATAATAAAGATTTTCTGTTTTTAAAATTAATAATTTGAAAAATTGTATTACATTTGAGCTATACAAAACCGCAAAAAATAAATGTTATAGTAAGCCAGTCATCAATTAAATGCTTCAATAGAAACATTAAGACTTTTGATTTTGGGATTAGGAAGCTTGTGGGTATTAAATTACGTTTAATTTTACGTTTCAATCTTTATTCAATCTAAGCATTTGTTAAGATTAAAAATATAATATAAAAATATTATGTCATTGGAATTTACGTCTATTCACATACCAATAATTTTTTTATAATTGACACGCGTATTATCTATCTACACTCTTACCTATATGTACTGTTTATTTTGTATTTTAAGTAATGTAAAAAAGTATACTACTAGAATAAAGAATGAATGAAATAATACTTATACGTAATAAAAAAATCTTATAATTATAATATACAAAATTTCTGATAAATTAGATTTTATTACATTTAAAAGATAATCAGTTTGACCATGTCTGCGCGTGACACTTAACACTTACAGCGAAGAGTAGCCGCCATATTAGACTTGGAAAGACAAGAAAGCGTGAACACCTGAATAAAATATTATAAGACCAGCGAACTATTATGATAACGTGTTCCAAAACCAGGCCTTCAATGATATGTGCGACGTAGTAAATAATTTTTACTTAAAAATAATTTAAAATTGTTAGTGGTTTACACAATAATATTTTGTATGTTAACTCATTAAATGAGTTAACTTTTCGATCAGTTTTATACTTACCCGGTTTCATTCATTTTTATTGCATTCATCTAAAGATATTTAAAAAATATTTTTTATTAAATAATTTTAAATAAATGTACACGTGTTAAGTTTTGATCTTAAGATTCGATTTTATATCATTCAATGGTTTTTGCGACGCGCTACCTCTCTATTAATAGACAAATTGTTTATTATTTAGTAAATTATTAAATTCAAATAATAGTAAAGTATAATATAAGAAACATTTAATGTAAAACAATACAATAATAAATTTATTTATTTAAAAAAATTGAATTTGAAAACATTAGAACAATTTGATAGATGTTTTAAGTCAGTTTTTTTGTCATACTGTTGAAGAAATAGGTATTTTTCGAAACTTGTCGGTGAATATAATGAACTTTTATTAATAATTGTTAATTATTTACATAATTATTACATAACACGTTTTTTCATATAAATAGATATTTCCGCTCGCCGATGACCTTAAATTGATAACAGTGTGAAATATAAGTGCGGTGTAATTTTGTGAAGCAAAAAAGTCTTTGAAGTTTTTTCTGAATTTTGAACATTTAACCCTTACTGCAGCTACAGGTTGCATCCTGCTTTACTCTTGTACCTTGCACCTTGCACACTCGGCCCAATTTCAGTTAATGAGATTATTAATATGGTGGTAGGTGAGACACAAAAATATCTTAAGCAGATTTTTACTTTTATTTTTTTAATATTAACTCGAGCGCTGCTTTTATTAAATGAGATTTTTGTTTATCTTAGACTTATTATCTTAGATTTTGGCGGAAAAAATTTATTCTATCCTATTTGATGAGAGATCCGTCGCTTAGGCCAGGTACTTTCGAATATTTATATTTGCTTCAGCCTCTCATTAGGTACGATGAAACTCCTGGGGGTATTTTTTGAGAGTTCACAAAAATCTGATGTACCTACATCAAAGAGAATCCTGGAGTATTTTGTCATCGGACCGATTTTACATAGGGAGACTTGTAGGTTGCGCAATGAGCAGTAGAGGCCACGCGAGCCATTTACGTTGAAAGTCTAACTGTCAGCTGAAGGCACACGGGTTAATCGGTGCTGTCAGTCATACGTTGCGGTCAACCGTCCGAGTAGCGGTCATATCTAGGAATCACCGGAGTAGATACCGCGTGACTTTCCGCGCGCACATAAATCATCCCGACCGACCCGAAAGAATGAGCACTGGAGAAATACATAAAGTATTACTATTTTTTTTTAGATTACGTAAGTACTTTTTCTACAAAAATAATAAATAGTTTATTTCAAACTTAACCATATGCATCCTTTCACAATGAATCCTTAAAGGTATTCACATAAATGCATTATTATATCACAGCCCACACTCACGTAAGCTTGTTCTTGTAATTTTGGGTCAATCCACATGAAATGATTCAGCACGGTTACTTGCCCATTTTTAAAAATTCTCATATTTTTTGTGCAGTCACCCTAACTTGTTGATAATTCAAAATGACAAATATTTTAATTTTATTGTTTTTAGTTTTTGCGTAGCAGCCATATTTATTTTTGCAATGGGTTTGCGGAAACTAAAATATCTCGACTCAACGAGGGGTTATAACCAATTTGTTTAAAAAAACGTGCTATAAGATTGATTTGAGACATTTTTACCTATATGCATTCCCACACTGTATAATTTCAATTTTTAATTTTAAAAAAGTCTCAACTTCACGGGGATGTTTTTGCAAGATGTAAAAAAGATGTATCAAAAGTTTTTTTACAAAGATGTAAAAATTAGTTGTGCTTACATACCAAATTTGTATTCTGAGACTTACACCTCTTTTGTTCTAAAAATTCTCAAAGTTTGGAAATTTAATATTTTTTCCTGCTTTTCTTTTCACTCTCTGCGCAATAGTTTCTGCTTTCCATACTCTTTTAATACAACTATATTTCTAAGCGATCCATCTCAGTAGTCGCATTCCTAGGTTGAGGGTCGTGATATATTTTGGTTACACCATTGACGAATCAACGATCCAGGTTTCATGATCGAGGTGGACATTTTCATTATAAGCAACATTAATACCAAAAGCAAAGCAAATAATACACAAAACGGTATACCCAAGGTACCGTGCTAGATTCAATTTCAGTAATTTATAGTCAAAATAAGATAATTTTAGAGTTTTTAGATTATCTTCTACAAGAAAATAATATTAAATGCTGATGAAATGTACCGTCCTTCATGTAATACAACAATCTGGCCCTCGCAGTTTTTCTCGAGAAAAATGATCGTAACAAGTACGGAATATTACATTATTTTAATAAAACTTTTTAATTTTTTAAATTTATTTATATCAACTTATTATACATACAGATTATACATTATAAATAATATTATATATATATAGAAATAAAGCGAGTATTCAAACATACCTATTCCATTCAAGATTCATAATGTAAGAGATGTTAACTGTCTCCTTAACTAAACCGAAGTCTGTACTAAAGAAGACAGGTTCATCCGTTATATCTATCAATATAAATATGAAACCATTATTTTAAATCTAAACCAAAAAGTTTAAAAATGAAGTAAACAGGGTTATAAAATAATTCGTAATTCCAATAACATAACTAAAATATTCTCGCTTTCCTATTATTAAAACACAATACATAACAAAAAATTAATAAAGAGAAGTGATTTTCCGTTCATATGATCATTTTAATGAATCTTTACTCAGTTTCCTTTCTGCCAACAACCAATAACCAGGTCCTGAGATGGTATTTGAGTTTGTCCACCGATAAATATTTCATACTATTCAGCAAAATGTTGTAGGCTTTATACATAACTTAACTATAAAGCAGTAGCGTTTCTAGAGGCGTAATTATAATCTGGAATACCGTCCGATTAATTAATGTATGTATGTGTTGTATAATATAATCAAAATTAAGTCAATTTGTAATGAGCTTTGGGTGTGAATATTTTAATTTACATCACATAAGTCTGTACTCGAATACGAAAAAAATGTATAGAAATATATCAAATCAAAATTTTATAAAAGTATAAAAAAACTTGGATGGAAAAGAAATTCCAACAAAGGCTGAATTAGTCATCATTAAGATGAGAGTAATTATTTTAGATAGACGTGAGCCTACCAGAAGGCTTCAAAATGTCGATTATAAAGAGTAGTCAGGTCGATATATCAAATATCTGAGACGACAATGTGATTCTGGCACTACAAATGAGACAAAACATTAAATGGTTTTCAAATCGAGTATATACCTACTGTAACGTTAAAGAGATGGTAGGATTATAGAGATCTTTGCCCATTAAATGTAAGAAAGAGTTTTAGAAATTAGTGGACACGTCACAGTTTATTTGTACACGGCTCAATTGTCTCATCTTTATTTAATTTTGACTCGATGTGTACGCGTGTGTATATGCAGTTTAAATTTATTTAGTTATTAGTATATTAGTTCCGTTAATTAAATTCTCGTTATTCGTCCTAGTGGCGATTCCCACGATTCTCTCCTGATATGTATTTATGAGTTCTCTGCAGCCACCCAGTAATGTATTCTGGATTTATCTGAGAGCCTTTCTGGACCCGTTTTGATTTGCTTAATGGCCCAAACCAATTATACGCCCGCTGGAGGCGGCAGACCACGGTTATCGGCAGCTTAATGAGTCTGCCTTAATGTGTCGGAAGGGCTGGTGCATCCTTCTTGCAGACGATTGTTAAAAGTGGATCTTAAAATTGGAAGATAAATAATTTAGTCACGTCATCAGGAGATACTAAATGCGAGTAGATGACCACCTTCGAATTGTAATGTTCTCGATGCAATAAAATTATGCTGGGCTCACGATTGTCTACGCACTGTGAGAAGGGGATTCCAACCAAAGCAAATATGTTTAATCCAACCCAAGCAATTTGTTTGAATGAATCAGTTATTTAATAAATAACCTATGTATATTTATAATTTAATAGAATTGACTTAGCAATAATAAAAGAGTTCATTTAAATATTATTATTATTTATTATATTATTACAACTACAACAGGTAAAATTTTACTTTTAATTTTATTTGTAAACTTCAAAATTTCTAGATAATATCATAAGTAAATATTAATAATTTTGGAAAATGTGATGTAGAATGAACAATGTTTTTTGGTGGATTATAATAATAATTAAAAGAAGAATATCTGATTATAAAAAATATATTAAAAAAGTGTTCTTTCTGACGATGTTTATAATAAATAAAATAATTTTTATCTGAAATGAGCTTTTGGTAATATTTGTTTACATTATCGCAAACATATAGATACATGAAGAAACGTGGATCGTCTATTTTACTGATGGTCGGTGGCCACCATACGGGAAGCTGTGTTGTGGCCGCTATGCGGCAATTATATTACCAAACCTGCAATCGGCGATTTCCTATTGCTTTCTGCTAGTAACACACATATTACTAAAATAATAAATAAGCATAAAAAATGGAACTTTTAAATAAAGTATAAAGTTTATATAAATAATATGATGTGCTTGTTGCTCTAGCGGTAAGACATTCACTTAAGGGATTACTACATAGGACCATTTACGTTGAAAAGTAAGACCCATTTTCTCAGCAACCGCTAATCTGATTTCAATTAAAGTTTTCATACTTCTGATTTGGTATTAAGTAAGTTAATATACCTAAGGGTTTAAAAAAATAAATTAAAATAAAATCTGTAGCAGCTTTCAAATTTTGTAATTTTTTCCTTTGTTTGAAAAAAATTAGTAATTGAACAGTTGATTCGTTTGATATTTTCTTAGTCAGGAATGCAGTCAGTGATGTCATGGACATTTAAAAAAAATACCTCAATATCTTTTATGGTTTCCAAAATAATGGGACTAATGTACAAAAAACTAAACTTTTCAAGGGAGCCGAAAAACTAAAAAGTTCCACTTTGAACACGGACTGTCTCATCGCTACGATGAGGGTTCATATCTTGGCCACTTTGTACTAAAATTTCAAGCAATTCTACTTATAGTACAAATGTGCAGACTGAAATTTCATGTAATAATTCTAATTATAATAAATAAACGAAGTAAACATTCAAACTACATATACGAGTGTTAAACACTTAAAAATAAGGCTTTGAAACTTTCTCTCCACCATATGCAGACTTTCTTCAGATAACATATATATCATGTGCTCTAGATAGCATATAATTACATTATACTTATAATACTTAAAAAAAATAACAGTTGTAATCATAATATATTTATCAGAGGAATGAAATGACCATCAATAACCAAGGAAGTTTCTATAATTTATACATATATAATAAAAATGTATGTAAATATACATTTTAAAACATTCAATAAATGAATTACTTCTATTTATAAAGATAATATAGTATAAAGGTAAAATAATAAAAATAGATAATAATAAAAAAACTATATTGTGTGTTAATGTTAATTCATGTAATCGGTTAAATGTGTCTTCAATATTTTCAAAATTACTTTGTGGCCTCATTTTATAATAATAATTATACAAAATACTTTGTTTATTAACCACTATTTATTAATTATTCTACATGTTTCGATACCTAAGGTATCATCTTCAGGAAACAATGTGTATCGAAATTAAAAAATACAAGCAGAGATAAAATTATTTACCGTTTTACAGTTTTTCATATTTAGAATATGGCTAAGCCTAGTTAGGTACTGTTGAATCTAAAAAAAAATTAAAATCATATAGACTTAACAAAAATCTATAATAAAATTAAAAATAATGCACACAAAATACTTCAAAAAATGGTCATATTGTGGAGACGCCAACAATTTTAAAATTGTCTTTAAACATGTCTTGAAAATTAATTATATTTTCGCGATTATTAAAATAAGAAATAAATTAATTTAGTTAGAGTTGGAAGACAACGGTGACATACGTACATTTAAATCATCAGTGAACATTTTTGTTGCTGACTGCCGCGTGATTTATTTTTGGCTCCTATTTTAAAACCATCGCGGGGCCTGTCATCAGGACGCGCGATGTTGATGCATAAATTCTTATTGTACAATATTCTGAGGTCTATATCTCGTATCTCTGGTATTGCGGGTCTACTTTCTGCTCATCGGTCCAGCAGATCTTTAGTATACCTGACAGAAAATATTAAACAAATTATAGATATCTCATAGAGACGAAGCCATTTACATTATATGGGAAGTATGAAAGTATTGGTATTACAGAGCTTACGAGTGAAGTTGTAGTTAATACACGAAGTGTTTCTACATAGTAAAATATATACAATTTCCAAAAATTTGATAGATATGTGGTTGATTGGGTGGAATGGTGAACGTTACATTGTGTAAGGTGATCGCTTAAACCAGCCGATAACAGGTCGTAAGCCCTGTAATACCCATACTTCCATACTTCCATACTTTCCGTATAATATAATACCTTCGTAAAAATCCAGTAATTGTGTGTTCTTGGATATATTATTAAGAAAATATTATGTTGAAAATAAATTATACTGAACAGAAAATATTAAACATACTGAAAAAAAAAAAAAATTGTTCACATCGACCATTTTTTAGTTAAATGTATAATTAGCACAAATGAAAAATTTAATAGGGGGAAGAAAGTAGCCTTTCATTTTTTGATGTTTATAGCATAAATTTTAATTAAAAAAAAAATTAACTTTCTATGAACCACTTTGATTTATTTAACGTCAGCCGGTTTCGATACTTTTACAACTTCGTCAGGACGAACGCACGATTAGTTAGTGTGGGTCCACTGTTTAACTCATTTAATTTTGTTGTAATTAACATTAAAAATGTAATATTTGGTTTATAAAAAAATATGTATAATGATGTCCTAGTTATAAATTCAGTCGTTAGTATATAAATAGTTGGATTGCTGCAGAAAGTCTGGGCCATCTGATATCGAGCATATACATAGGAGGGTGTTAATAATGATATTTTTCAATATTATTCGACTATGTTATGTTTTCAAATAAAACTCGAAATTTAATTTTTCACGACGTGTGTTCATGGATGAAATTTTACTCTCGATATACGCGCAGTGTTGAATCATTAATTAAAAAGTCGGAGAGCAAACTGATCCAACTACACGTATCACGAAGGTAAAATTTCATCAGTGGACACGCACTATACTCAGGGTGTATTCATATCAATGTTAGTGTAGCATTTCTGTACATCTTGCAAGCCACTAAAAAAAGCATCAACTCTTAACACGAAAAGCAGTTATTAATACATATATAAATACAAACAGACACATTTTAAAACATAATTTCCACACGGACAAATACAAATAACCTACAAACCCCAAGACCACATACTACATTTGGTCAAAGGAACTACAAATATTTTGGACCTAAACTATTTAATAGAATGCTAAAAGACTTAAATCAATTGAATTGTCCCAAGAACATGAAACTATATATTAAAACTTGGATTCGTAATATGGGTAGAGCCAGTATTGGTGCACTCACCCAAACATATTGACTCATACCTATATTAATTATTGTTAAAAAGTGATCCAAAAATGAAGTCCATTTTAAAATTGTCCTACATATACACCTTTTATGTAGTAATAAATGTGATTCGATCTACTTGTAATTCTAATTAATTGAACAATTGCTTTTAAACTGTGGCCGTCTCGACACAGAATTTCTCTAGTGAGACGGGTACAGTCCAAACAGATTTATATATAGTATTATATAGTTATTAATAAAATAATAAATAATGAAAGAACGCTGCTAATTGCAGGCAGTCATTAAGAAGTCCAGGGTGACCTGCAAGTGCCACGGGGTGTCCGGCTCTTGCAGCTTGGTCACATGCTGGCAGCAGCTGGGATCCTTCAGGGAAATCGGTGAGTTTACTCATATTATATAATCTGTCTGTTGATTCTCATTCAGTTCATTAGTAACGTGAAAAATATTTCTGCTCTTGTTTGTGTCTCCGAACCATGTACTCTTAAAACATTTTTCATTCCTGATTTCCTGAATTTGTCGATAATGATGATAAAGTGTTTATTTAATATTTTATTTTTCTTGATATTGAGTGTTCAGATTTATATGTACGTAAGTACACAAATACTACCGTTACTTAGGGTTTTGGTAGCTAATTAAAACTTGATTCGTCGCTCTGTCACTAGTTTTTAAAAAATAATAGCCGACAGTGCTTTTCCGTGCTGATGAAAAAAGATATACGATGGTAAGTGAATTGTGACACAAATTAAATGATTCAACTACCAGAATTAGAATCGGAACCTTTTCCAATTCGGGAAAATGTGTTACCAATTCCAATATATCAATAAATTACGTTTACGACAAATTTATGAACTTATATTCTGCAGCTCTTTAAAATAGATACTTTTGTTATTTCATTTTTGAAAGCAATCGTTAACTTTATGCTGCGACAAATCTTAAGTACCTTTGAGTAGTACCCTGTAGAAAACACTTGAATTAAATCAATCCATTTTATTAAAATTTCAAACAACTTATATATTTATTCACAGAATTATGTTTTGAAAAACTGCATGTTTTATTAAGGAGAACACATTCTTATTGTGAAGTTGTAATTATTCAGAACATAGATCTGTGATGTTTTAAATACTAATTTAATGTATTAATTATAAATATATACATTCAATTATTATTTAATTATTATTGAATAAATACATATTTCAAAAATAATATTGCACCCTTTTCACTATATACGTACTCTCTTATTTAGTCCATGGTCAGATTCCTCTTTTTCTGATCATCCCCTCTTCACTCTCCTTTCCATCGATATGAGACATTTAGATTTATTATTATTTTCGTTTTTGTGTAGGTATATAAACTGTATTTGTATCATTAGTTTTATTATTTTATTAAGATGATCATTACAGAGTGCACGTGAGAATGAACTCCTGCGCGGCTATATGAGTAGTTCTAAAGTAAAATCGACAGTTTATAATTGAAAAAATTGAGATAAACGTATTTATTACTAATTTTATATCTATTGCAAAGATTTAAAAATAGATACGCTTTTAATAAAATGATTCTAAAACATACAAGCACGTTTTCAAGAGCAGTTGTCAATTGTGAAACTGCCACCGTTGCCAGACAGTCATTTTCAAATACGTATCCTCTATTTTCATTGATTTAAAAGTGGCAGGCTACTGTAATGGATACCCTAGAATCAGGACATCAATCAGAATTGAAAATTTGATTTCATAGAGTTTTTTACTAATTAGAACTGAATAGACATGTTATATACTCTTTTCCAAATTCTTGCGTGATTCTGTCATTTCTTTTCTCGAACAGCTTAGAGATGTGGGATGTCATAAAAATTGAGCCATATTATTTAATTTGATATTTTTCTTAAATTAAGCTTACACATAAAAATAGTGATCGTAAATGTCACTTCTTCTCTGTGCTCAACACCTCTCGAGCTTGAAGATGCTAATCTTCAGAAACAATGGCTGACAGCGATCGTGAAGATCATTTAAATAATTTTGGGATATTATGCTAATACCACGACACCATTCCGACTGCATTTAATTAACGTCAAAACCATTTAAGGCTTTAAACAATAAACATCTCAAAATGTAGATTGTTAGAATTACTGCGCTAAAAGTGCAGCCAGTGGAAAGAAATAAAAAAATATGAATTATTGCAGATATAATAACATTTACGAAGTCTAGAATTAAATAACCGTAAATTTAATGTATTATTCATTTTAATGTAGTGAAACATAAAATGTAATTTAGGGAACTGTGCCCTCTTCGCGCTTCCAAGTCCGACTAGTGAATAAGACCGCGTCATCATTAGGTAATTGCTCTTTATATTCAAACATCTTAATATTAATAAATATACATTAATAATAATACTGACTAAAAATATAATTAATTAATATTTGTCATCCAAAGTACAGCTAACTACGAGTATAATCCTAAAATTAGCCTCAAACAAGAACACATTATTTCATTTACAAATTCACATCATAGAAATGTTTAAATTTTAACTGTAATTGGATGCTTTCTAAAATGTTATCAGTAATCGCTCGTACGACAAAAGCAGATTTCTATTAAAAGTGTTGCAAAGTTCATATAATAAACATGGAAACTTGAGTACACTGCAGTTTTTTAAATTTTCTGAGCCTAGCATACCTAGAACGACTATGTACTTGTATAATTAATCTGTACTAAAATACGAACTATTCTTGTTCAGCCCGATAGTGGAGACGATATCAATCACGCGCTTTACCTACTACAGTTCGTGATAAAGGCTTAGTGCTATTGGTACAAGGGTAGGAACAGGGTCAGCGGCGGATGCGGATAACATAATAATAATAGTTTTATGTAGCTACAGGTCAAGAAGTTTATATTATTTTTTGATGTTTATAGCATTCATTTTGTGGTCGGGTATAATTTTTTTTGTGCAATGTATTTATTTAAAACTTCAACACGTTAAATGTTTTATGTGTTTCCTGCCCAACTCACTAGATCAGAGTCCGTATCGAGATGGACAGTGTTTTCTCTATATAATTTACATTTGAGTCGTTCATTTCCAACCCCCTCGTTAATCAAAATGTAAAAATTGCATTGAAATGCAGTTTTAATAGGAAAAAATGATACTTGCGATTGGTTCAAATATTTTACTACAAATAATAATATAAATAATAGAAAAAACAAATTGTTTCGTGTCAAACCTCTACGATTGAGTACTTAACTTCCAAGCGGCTCAATAATGAAACCGACCAATAGTTTTTAGCGTTATGCTACTGTTTTGTACTAAAGAAGATAAAATAATGAGTGACCTCTAAAATACGCGTGTTAAGTTTCAAACACCTCTATAAATGGTATAAAGTGGCAAATCCATGTACATAAATTATACATTTCTCAAAATCGACAACATATTTGTGATTTTTTTTTGCATTTCCTGTAGCATTGATGCGTACACAGTCTTCTAAATATCTGTTGGAGCATTTGGATGATAATTCAATTTTTAAACGTTTTTCGTTATTTGTAGGTTCTGTAAAAAATCCGTTATAGAGCAGTTTGGACATAAACGACTCATTTGTTATTTTGTATCATTTGCAACAGGATAGTAACAATTAAAAAAATAATAAATAAAAATAAAAAATAATAAATAGTAACAAAACGGTTCGTACAAAGTATATTATTTTTTAAAGTTAATTTTAGTTTTTTATATATACCTATTTATTTGTACTCCTTCCAAATGCAATTCTTTTTTCCTTAAGACCTTTAATATTAATATTAGAATGCTTTGAGTAGAAGCTCAACATTTTTTCTAATATGATTAAATTACTACTCTTCCTAGCAAGCAAGCCGGCCAATAAGAATATCGAGTAATAAATAAATTGCTTCTGAGTATTATATTAATATTATGAAAAAAGGTTGTAATCCAATACAAAAATATACACCTAATAGAAATGCCTACGCTTACTGTAGGTGTGGCTGTAATAATAATTGGGCACGTTCTTTATCCCATTCATTCCATTGTCTCGGATTGTTTGGGCGCAAATTACACCATACGCACACGAACCCGGCAACCCTACACGCCCCGCTGACACGTGTAGGGTAACCACTGTTCAATACGAGAAACGGAAATATTAACAATTATGTCCGTTGATATAAATAATTTACATTTATAGTTTTTAAAATTTTTATTTGAAAAATTAATTAAATTTGAATTTGGAGTAGGATAGTGCCCCTGTGGTAGTACAATTTAATTATAATGATTTATAATGTAATAATAATAGCTGTAAAAAATAATCTTATTTTATAAACATGATTTCAAACCTCGAAACGTCGTAAAACTTCGTATGAACATGTACACGGTGAAACGGGTCTCTCCTACAGTCGTATAAAACAAAGTCAAGGTTTGATAATTTTTCTGTTAAAATATCGTTTTAAGAATTATTATTTTATTTATTTGGAAAAATAATATGAATTATAATATTTTTTTACTATACAATATGTAAAGAAAAAAATCTATCAATAATTTGTTTTATTTATCACTGAACAACATATGTTTTCAAAAATTAATAATATTATACAATTACATTTATAAAGATAATGTAATAATTACTTATCTTAAATAACAATCTAAACTGGCTGACAAGTCTTGTTGTTTTATCTGTGATCGATTTATCTTGCCTTGTATCTCCGAGTTCCTCGTTGGTTAACGTTTTGGATAATTATGAATATTTTTGAAACATACAAGCGGTACACAATGGAGTCTAGGTACGACACTGATGTATGGAAGTGATGATGATGACTGACTAACTGAGCGACTGGATATGGCAGAAGAGAAATGAAAGAGACTGAATGCAGTGGAAATTAGATCACTTAGGTGTATATGTGGCAGATCCGTTTATGACAGAGTAAAGAATAAAGATATAAGGAAAAAGTTTAAAGCTGATCTTAGCACATATAGTGAATAAGATTAACAAGGAATCGTGTAGATGGTATGGTCATATGGAACGGATGAATGAGGAGAGAATCGTAAGAATGATATATGAGACGCAAGTGTTGATGGCACCAGCAATAGAGGATGTTCGCGAAATGCTCGGTACGATTCTGGTAAACCCGTTACCGGAAAATGGACGAGCCTGTATGGGAAGATGTGTGAATGCGGATGAGGCTAAAATTGTGTATTAGGATAGAAGATTGTGGCCCTCTATCTTCTCTGCCTACCCTCTCTGCCTATAAGTTAGTTAGTTAGTTTTTGTTGAGTACGATATCGTGTATAACTTTAATTTTGTGTTCATCGGGAGGTGGAGCACTATTCTGTTAAGATCATGGTGTGATGGTAGAAGCGTACTACAGCTCAGTAAGCCGGGGTCCGTCTCGCGCTTTGACTCGGTCACGCTATGCCAGGAAGACAGGAAGTGTCCAGTTATCCCGGTCGCCTAGTCGCCCTGGAAGAGCCGCCAGATCCCGCGGGGTCGCGCCTGATGACGGCCATAGGCGGGGTCACAAAGGGACCGGCACTTTGGTCAAAACACGCCGACTTTATAGGGGAGCTGTTCAATATAACAGAATATTTAAATTCTTAATATAACATAGAAACAATTTTAAACATTTTTATCTGGCCGACCCGAAGCCCAAATTGAACGCCGGATTTAAATCTCGCTCCATTTTTTTTGTTTTTCGGTTGGTAACTTTGATACTTTGACACTTATAATCTATGATTCATCCGATTAGAAAATGCGATTAGCTTGCTTAACAGTTCGCCTGTCGCCTTGCAGAGCTTCATAAAATGGACATTCAATTTTGTCGAAAAGTTATCTTCAGCGATGAGGTGCATTTTCAACTCGTAACAACGTGTAGACAATCAAAAGTTTCGCATTCGGGGCTCGGAATCTTTGCTTCTTACAAACACATCCCCAACGAGTCACTGTACTGTATCATTGATCATAGACTGTTATGGAAAATCTGGTGAAAACACAGATCACCAAATAAATAAACATGTACTAACGCAAATTTCTTGTCCAAAAATTTCACTTTAGTGCCACTTACGCAGTCAAAGAGTTCCGCGACTTTAAAAAAAAATATGACTCGGTTGGAACGAAAATTTAAACCCTGACCGATATAATATGCATTAATGTAAAAATATTTCTTGTTAAAACAAAGATTTGATTTTCGAAGGGTAAATACTTTTACTGTTGCATAAATTTGTCATTGTCTATTGGATCTATATTTCGTTGGATATGTTTGTGTAGAATGCCGGGGTGAGGACCCCGTAAATAATGTTTCAAACCCCTTCATACAATGTTTATTCAATTACTAGTCTGTGGGTGAAAAGAACCAAGATTTGTAGTCAAAGCCGAGGTGACCATATGTTCGGAATATTTTTTTATATTTAACTGAAAAGTGTGTGTAATAAAAAATCAATAAAAATGTTTTATTGCCAATTTAAATCCGGCGTTTAATTTGGGCCACCGTTTATTATTACAATGTCCCATTGAAAAAAATATAAAAAAGACGCGCACATCCCGCATTGATATTCTTATTATTGTCATTATTGAAACAAAAATAAGCGTTTGTTTAACATTGCTTCTAATTATCTGAATATCTCTGTAAATTCCTTCGTAATATATTTATGTATTTGATAAAATAATTATAATATATAAGTGTTTACCATACGTAACAATAAAACATGTTTTCGCGAAGAATCTGACGTGAATTTGTCAATACATACGTGTATGTGTACGTGCAGAGTGGTGCGGAAGGCGCAGTGCGCGGGGCGCGGGGTGCCGGAAGTCGTTCTTCACTTTAGTTAGTGGCGTTAGACGTATCTTATGCGTCTTTATGCTGTCGTTATCATATATATCAATTATTGTTTAAAAGCGATAAAAATAAGAAGAAAACATTGTTCATCACGAACGACAGCATAAAGACGCATAAGATACGTCTAACGCCACTAACTAAAGTGACGAACGACTTCCGGCACCCCGCGCCCCGCGCACTGTATGAATGTATGTATGTATATGTAATAAATGCAAAACATTCATATTTATCCGACTTGAAATCGCAAAAGTGTAGACTTGTAAACTCAGTGTACACGTAGATGTACACTGAGTTTACAGCGCTGGAACGCACGTTTGTTTTTAGCACCGTAAGGGAGAGGTTAATTAAAAATATGGCTAACTTGTTGGGCTCCCGTTATAAAAATCGAATCCCTAATCTCTTATTCATTAAGCGTCTAAAACTATAAATTATCATCTTTAATTGTATTACGCTAGCAATGTCAGTAGTAGCGGTGTATTGTCGGCTCGCTATTTTTGAACATAATACAATAAGAATATTATTCTAATACGGATTGACTTTTACACGTTTTTTGCCTTTCAAATATATTATGATAATCGGGCGTCTAAAACCTTGATAACTCGCTCCTATCTTTCCCAAGTACACTTCTTATTGTTTTTAATTGATTGACTTGCAATTAATTAATATTTCTTAAATATTAATTAAGCCATTTATGCTACATTTTGAACCACCCTCTGAGAATCAGGTATCATCACACGTGATCTTAATAGTGCTTAAGTGTGATGCCGGCTAGCTTACAGCTGGTACGCCGGGAAGATGCTCCAACCTCCAAACCGACCGACCAGCGTGGCGAACCATCTGACCGTATGAAAATATCATTCATTTACATAATGTTCGTGGCCTGATTTAAAAGCCAAGTCGAAATTAATAATGATAAAACGTACATGATTATTTTCTTATTCATGTTTTAAATAAATGTTTTTGAAACATGACTTATTCTGGATATAAAATTACAAATTAAATCTACTATTTAGAAAAATATACATGTAAAACCAAAAACATTGTTGTTGCTACCGGGATTTGAACCTGGATCTCTTCCTATCCGGGGAAATTGACCGATTATGCTACACCAGCACAATGTATTGACGCCAAATTTTCGAACATAATTCTGGCGTTTCCTATCGGATTACTCAAAGGTATTTGACATTCCGCAAAAATAAAGAAGATGGCTTTATATACAAGTTCGAAAATTTATCGTCAATATACTGTGTTGGTGTAGCATAATCGATTAATGCAATTTCCCCGGATAAGAAGAGATCCAGGTTCGAATCCCGGTAGTAACAACAATATTTTTCGATAAAATTGATTTTATATGTATATCTTTCTAATTGATACGTTTAATTAGTATTTAAAATATCACAGCCCTATGTCCTGAATAATTACAAGTTCACAATATGAATGTGTTCTCCTTAATAAAACAATATTAATTATTACAGACTTAGCAGCACATTATCACACTTATAGACTTGTGCACAGGTATCAATTACCTAGAATAGAAAACACGACTACTTAATGATATTGATAATGTAATTATATAATAAATAAATGATAAGGGTTTGGTCGCCTCGTGGAAATCCTTCTATTTTTTTTACCTCGGTTCCCCAGTCGACCTCAAAATCATGTAGCTCTTTCTCGACCCCATCTAGCCAATGGAGTCACATCATCATCCACGTCGATCCCTCATAACTGAGGATCGCGGTTTCCAGGAACTCCCGCCCTCTTAACTATGCTCCTCCGCTTTTCTCGGCATCCTGCAGATCTTAGTGCTATCACTCGGTCGGTCCGAGGAATGGGGGATATTCCTCTTCGTCACAACAACTTTCTCCAAGCTGTCTTCCCTTTTCGCAAGATGCCCAAAAATTGCTTGTGTTTGATGTCCAGCTCCCGCAGAATGGAGACATTCGTGCGTCTCGCCGTCCATGGTATGCGCAACACGTCTCCAGCAACACATCTCAAAGGCATCAATCCGTCTTCTCTCCTTTGTCTTCAGGGTCCATGATTACACATCATATAAAAATTCACTTACTTTAGTCGTCATGGGAATACCGCGGTCTCTTTATATATATTTTGTCAAATCTGGACATAAAACTTTTCATATACGCCATACCTATGCGTCGTTTGATTTCTGGCTAGCAGCTACCGTCGTCAATAACTATCGAAACACCGTCACCCTTTTGGTTTATGAAATGTTACGTGCGCACGCAGTGAGCACTCTAGTATCCGGCTCATTGAAGACGTTGGATTTTAATTAGTTGTGCTTGTAAATCTCGTGATCGCATCGGCAACCCCGAATATCATTCTCAGGATTTTTCGTCAAACACCTCCAGTTTATAAAATATTATAAAATAAATAAAGATACTCTTTAGCCACATTAAAAGCAAACCGATGCAGCTGGCAATAGTGATTCTAAAAGAATTATGCACACTATACATTATTCTATTAAAAAAAATAAAATACAACGGCATATTTAATTACGACATTTTTTGATGCACGTTATGCGTAATCACTGTAAATCTTGAAACGTGGGATAACCCTCAAGTCAACGTGGGTGGAATTTCACCAAGTTCAAGATTTGAATGTTTACCACCACATGTCAGTACACGTCTATTAAAAAATGTTACTCTCATTTGTACCAACAGTGATTTTAGATGGATTAACAATGGAACAATTTCCTCTGTATTCTTAGTTAAACATACTTTGACGTTATTGCATTTTTTAACAATTATTATTAATACTTATGTCTACTTTAACGTAACATTATTTTAGGCTTTAATTACCAACACAGTGGACAGTTAAAATAATTAAAAATGGTTGTAAGTGTGCCGGTTACCGGCCAGTATAAAATAATATTATGGTCCTTAATAGTACCGATTGCTGTAAGTGTGCCGGTTACCGGCCAGTATAAAATAATATTATGGTCCTTAATAGTACCGACTGCTGTAAGTGTGCCGGTTACCGGCCAGTATAAAATAATATTATGGTCCTTAATAGTACCGACTGCTGTAAACGCCTGGTGATATTTGAAAACAAGCACCATTTAATGTTTGTAATATTTGTATATGCCTGCCAGTAAATATTTAATTTTGTAGCATAAAAATAGAAGAATGTCTGGTTTCTACAAATATTAAAATTAAAATGAACAAATTTGGCAAATTGTTGGCAGCCTCTGTCTGATGAGCAATGTGTCATGAGTCATGACAAGAACAAATAAATGAGTACACATGCAACGCTATCAGATGAATGTGGTCACATTGTTCTGTCCGGAGACTGTACGTCTAAATTATATACCTCGGCCGTAGGGATAATTATCCTCCTCGCGCCTAACCCTCTCCCACTCCTCGCCGCCCGCCGTACTACCCTCGGTACTTTTGATACAAATAATAATGTATTCAAATCGTTCGTTCTTTTGCATTTTATTTTATTGAATCGTCAAATGACGTCATAGCATACCTGCAAATATTTCATATTATTATATTTTATAGGGGTAACATTGTGATAGATTTTATTATCTGCGGATTTGATATATTTTATACACTATTTAAAAATGTACAGAGTGGCCCAAAAAAAGTGAGAACATCTCGTAACACACGAGTTATTTCAAAATATAATATAATTAATTATAATTCTTGATGTAATTTTTTTTGCACAATATTTAGCTAATCAGAAATCATCTAAACACTTCATATTGGATAATCTACTGGGTTTTAATCTGGGCTGGGCATGCCTGGCTCGATGAAATTAACATTCTCACGACGAAGAAAGTTGAAGGTATTACTGGCTGTGTGAGATGGAGCTCCGTCCTGTTGTAATATCCAGTTATGCTGTAATGTCTGTGTATACTCCAAGCATTATTTTGAAACTCTTTGATCATTTTCCCAACATCCCGACGTTTTTCAATTCGCAAATTTTTGATCAGAATACGGTCTTCTGAGGAGATTTTTGTCATTCTGGGAACAATTTGAAACAACTAAATATAAACAATGGAAAAATTAATAATCAAAGATGGCGACCGGAAATTGTCGAAATAAAACGTAATATAGGTAAATAAATAGTAAAATATTTAAGCTATTATTGATAAAGTTAAATTAATTTTGATGTAATTATAGCACATTTTACGAAATGTTCTCATTTTTTTTGGGCCACCCTATATATTGAGCAAACTGGTACAATAATTTACTATTGCCTTTTTCAATTTCCAATTAATTGAGAACCTATGAATTAGGAAAAGTAGTCCCTAAAGGATTTCATAATCATCATCATCAACGTTCCAAACCATTGCGAGTCTTCAGAAAACGATTGCCTCCTGTTTAGTGAGGTTTATAATAAGGCCGTAGTGTTCGATTTTAAACCATCTGACCACTTTAACATGGGCCTTCTTCAGTTTTACAGTTACGGAATCTCTTAGGGGCACTGATATCTTTCAGAATAGTCCATAACCAGAAGTATAAGAGAGAAAATCTGCGCATTTGAAAGGCGTACATTATGGAGATAGTGGTGTTGATATTTTTTATTAATATTGTTAACAATTAACTTTAAATCTCTTGATATATTTTTAAAATAAAAAATATTGAAAACAATAAGACTTTTAAAATTGGAAAAATTAACTTTGTGGTTACAATTCATTATTTTTATTTGTTAACTTTGTTTTATTAACCACTTATCGAGTTTGAATACATCTACCGGTTTCGAAAAATATCATTTTCTTCTTCAAGATGTCAGTACTAATGAAAAACATATGTTATTGTTTCTTTAACGGAATCTATTTTTAAAAAACAATAATTATTTAAAAAATAAATTTAGTACCTAACTCAAATTGTTATTTGATCCAAATTACTCGAATAGTTTTTGATCAGTATCGACATCCTGAAGAAAAAAATGATATTTTTCGAAACCGGTAGATGTATTTAAACTCAATAAGTGGTTAATAAAACAAAGTTAACAAAAAAAAAAAAGAAATTGATTCACATCGCAAATTTTTACATGTTCTTCGATCGAGTTAGGTTGGGCCCTTCTTGTAGAGTCTTGAAGTAGTCTAGCTGCAACTACAACTACAACTATATATATGTATATATATATATATATATATATATATATATATATATATATATATATATATATATATATATATATATATATATATATATATATATATATATATATGTATAGAAAGATATACAAATTCTCGACAAATTTTCGAACTTATACGTTGCAGCTATTTCAAATTGATACATCTTACGTCCCATTTATTTAAAAGCTTTCACCTTTTTATTGCAAATACCTTTTAGAAATATTGTTTCGATATATTGAGTTTATCTGTATGTATATCTTTATAATTTAATTTGTATTAAAATATCACAAAACTGTGTTCTGAAAAAACTTCATAAATAATAATGTGTTTTCTTTAAAATATATATATATATATATATATATATATATATATATATATATATATATATATTATGTTCCAGCAGGGGAGATTTTAAAATAACGACTCAGTGTTTGTGAAGGGCTTGTTTTATTGAAGACAGGTGTAAAATGTATATTGAAACAAGCAGAATTTCAGTTTTTTCTCTTTTAAACATCAGATACGATCTAACACTGAAGGGTCTTGCTACAGTTATAAACATAACTCTTCCTCTGGGAATCATTACTTCATACATAACGTGTGCAGTAGATATACTCCATTCCGGGGTCTGTACAGGGTGAACAGGGTGAACAGAGTAATAAATTGAATAATATCAAATATGCCTTATTTCATGCACATATGTTTACAGAGAATATCCGAGTATTTTCAATCAATACACGGTCAACTTACTTCTTGTGCTGACGACACGGTCCTAATAATAAGGGAAATTAATTGGTAAAGTGGAAAATTAAAGGCCACCGAAGATATAAACACAGTCAAGAACTTTTTCGATATTAATTTACTGTTATTAAAAATTCTACATCATAATTCATGAACACTACAAAAAATATAGCCCACAATCAAAATTATTATGTATTTTTTGCTATTTCTATTTGCCCAATTTAAAAAACAATAAATAAAATAAAATATCTCGGAGTAATCATCGATAAAAATCTTAAATGGAAAAATCAAATTTATCAAGTTAAGAAGATTAGAAAATTAATATACAATATAGCATCATTAGTTGGGGATCAGCTCAGCATATCAGCAGATCAGCTGATTCCAGTCAAAAATGTACAAAAACTTATCTAAAATAATATTTAAAAAACCAAAACATTATTCGACAAAATTATTTTTTGAAGAATTCCAAGTACCAACGTTTTGTGATGTATTTAAAATAAATTTTATTCTTCAAATATCAAAAGCAAAACAAAAATAAAATTTTATTACTGAAAATCGAACTAGGTTTAAATTTGTATTTTCATACCCAAAAATTAACACATCATTTGTACAACACCTATACGCACCTTGGGAAAAAAATATTGAAGTTTATTATTTTATATATTATACAGCGAGTTATTGTGCACACAAATTTTGATTTTATTAATATATACTCCGCTTTTCTACACAAGCATATGCTTTCAAGAGAAGTGTAGCAAGATAAAACTAACTAGAAATTATTATATCTGTTATAAAAATGCATCGAGTACTAAATAAATTTTCGGAATTGAATAGTTTTAACAGAATTCTATTAGGCCTTAAACATCCTAAACGGACATACCATTTAATGTCCAATCTCAAAAGTCAATAAACTAGTTTGTGCGAGACACCCGGGCGACGACGTGACCGACTCCGAGCAAACAGACTCGCGTATACCTTAAGGTTCTCACAGAATTGTCACCTGTCGATAAATTACAAAGCTAAACAATTACAGCAATAACATAACCGAACAACATTATAAAACTCTCCCTTGCAAACATGGTCGATTACAGATTAGCCGGAACATGAATAATAAATGGCTCCATAGAAGTGTCAGCTGGCGGGGCTAATTACAAGGAGAGCGCAGATGCGGCGCTGAGATACGGCCGACTCACTTCACCGTTTGTGGCTAACTACAAATTAACCACCCACCGTTCATTAAAATAGCTAATAGCGAGATACAATAAACCGTCAATCTAGATCGATCCGTTCTAAATTATCCGACACACTTGAACAACCGAGGAGAGAGGAACAGCGGAGGAGGATATTTAGCTAGCGTTATTATACTTTACACTCTTGGGAATAAATAGACACAAAAATTGTTATTAAACTTCAAGTAAAGAAAATGTGTGATTCATTGTAAAATAATAACAATGAATTAAATTGATCAGTTAGAAAGATATACAGACAGAATCTATTTATCATTTAATTGGTTTTACAAATATCGCAAAACTATGCTCTGAAATTGCATCTTCACAACAAAAATGTGTTTTTATTAAAAATAATAATTTAAGTCACAAATTAGAACATATAATAGGATACCGTAAATTATTCTCGCTTACATTAAAATTCTTCAATACATAGTCAACTAGTAATATAATAATTCTAATGATTGCGATAATGTGTGACTTCGGAGAAAATAAAACTATTGCACTAGACAAAGTGTGTGAAAATGTATTACGATTAAAATAGAATCATGTGATTGTCATCGATTTATTCCTGGTGAGGTTAAAATATTGATGCGAAGAGATGAAGTGTAATTTTTATATTGTTGTTAAATAATTAATCAAATTCTCGATCAAGGGGCAGGCATATTGCCATCTGCAATATGATGTTTATTTAGCTCACGCTATATGTGTTATAAACCTCACCTAGTACGGGATCACCATTCGTATTTGAAGCGTCGTTTGATAATGACTTTTCTATTATTTAATCTGTCATTGATGAGATCTGATATTCTGGTTTTTATTCATATATCTAAAACATGGCTTTATTTACTTTTTAATTATTTTATATATACACACTGTTCATTACAAATCTATTTAAAATAATAAAACGGTGAAATATGTTTGCTTATTAAAATTATACAGTTTAAAAGTTTTTTGAATTGAATGAAGATAAAATTTTCATTGAACAATGTCATCCGTCTAAAAAAAGAGAAATAATATTCTGTTCGTAATATTAAAGGCTTTAAAATATTACAGTTTCATTGAGTATTTGTAAAGAATACAGAATTAGAGGCGCTGAATATATTTGGATTATAACAGTGGCGTAACATAAAAATTACCCTGGGACTGTTGTGAGGCCGGGAGAGTGTTTGCTTAGATTTAATTAATGCATAATGCCTTGTGCTAACAGAGTCACGGGATGTCAAGGTGAAGAATTTCTGACATTTTAATGATCTATAATTGCATTTAATGATATTTTTTTGTGCATGATTATTACAATATTATTAATGTTAATTAGTAAGTTTTTATCTATTGATTTGTCTATCATAACGCACCATTTAATAATGTCTCTCGGGTTCAGATAACGATACGCTTACAAAAAACCGGTATCGCCAAAACCTTAAAGCTTATCTATTTAAGTGCTCGTAAAAAAGCACAGCATTCCTACTTTACGTCGATTTCACAGAAATTGTTTATTAAGAGTGGATTATTCTTCTTCTTTTTCTCATAACCTTCTTTCTGGTTATGCATGGCAATTTAGTATCAAGCATAACCGTAGCAACAAATGATAATAATGAAATAATCTCATTACTCGGGAAAAGCCTTTTCAGTCGCTCTAACAGTACAAAACAACAAAAATGATGAAAATATCCATGCAGATCTACGAATAGTATAGTTATGTGATCAGTCTCAGGTTCCGGAAACCAGTTTACGGATTCAAAATTCCTTAAAGTCAAAGAGCGGCCGAGCAGCCGCCGCGCCTCTGGGGTGTAAACACTCGGTACCAGAAATATTCATAAAGGGTTATTTACACGATGACATGTTGAGAGACTGAAGGGATATACCGCTAATTCTGTGAGTCCAACGCGATAATGAAACAAAACAAGATAAAACGTAAACGAACCCCTTATATCTAAATGACATACTCGTTCGTGATTTGTAAAAATATATACATTTGACAACTAATGGGGTTCATTTCATTGCAAATTAAAATAATCCTGTACACGAATTTATTTATTTATTTATTTATATATATTTTGACATCCATATTTTTGTAGTTACAGAGGTGGATACATAACATACATAGTTTAATGTGTGGGATGGAGTAGACTTCACCTCTGATATATACAGCGTTGTCCTGGCTACTTTGCTAGACTAAAGTCTGTGTTAAAGTAGCCAGTTTTTTTTTTTTTTTTTTTTTTTCGTGCTGTTGTGGTGTTATTTGGAATAAAAAAATAAATCAAATATGAATAAAAAAGTAAGAATAAAATTAAAAAAATAAAAGTATAATAAAATAAAAATATAATAAAAATATGTGGAGTGGGAGTGTTGTAGGACTAGTGAGTTATTAGTAAAAGAATTGTATACATTATAGTAAATTGTTGGATATCCATGCTTCTGATTCATCTCTACCTGATTGAATCATATATTGGGTCCATTTTTGTGTAATCTTATAGTAATTGTACGATTTCCAGTTGGTACTGAGTGTATTGTATAGTTTCGGAGCTAGGAACATGTAGAATCTTTGATAAAATGTCGTTGTTGCTCTCGGAACTGGTGTGTAGATGTTTGTTGTTTGTCTAGTGTTGTGTCCATGATTTATTGCTTGGGGAGAGTTGTTATTAGTATGGAAGTATTGAACGAGTCTCAACATAAAGATTTGTCTTATATCAAGGACATTGTACTCTTTAAATATAAGGTCTGATGGATATCTAAAGGGACGACCAATTATTACCTTGAGAATTGTTTTTTGTGCTTTTTTAAATAGTTTTTAAATAGTAGTACAAATGTTAAATAGTTTTTGAGCAAGATAATGTTTATTGTATTATTAAGAAAACCAACTTGATATACTGTTATTTGTATCGGTATAAAGGATTCTGGAGAATTTTGCGAGGTTCGTTATGCCAGAGATGGCTTACACTGGCGCAGCAGCCGTATAAAGCCACTTTTGTGTCGTTTCTGCTTTCTTTTAATATATTATATTAAGCATTCCCTTAACACATCCCTCCTCACCATTGGACCCGGACCTTTAAGAACGGATGTACTATGCTGTTTAAAGTGATTTTTAACAAAGTGCAGTAGATGGGAATTTAAGGTCTCGCTGGACTTGGACAAACATCGGTAAAGTTTTCAAAGCGAGGACTTCCAATCGCCTAGCGTAGATCTGTCATTGACCGTGCAGATGTATGTTTTGAAAGGTACCCGGCTGTACGTTCAGGGCGGGGAAGATGAACAGGGATGAGACGAGGAATCACGAGGGTATTATTTGTATATTGCACTAAAAAAACTGAATGCAAAAATATTTTTTTATTTAGTAATTTAAAATCCAACCATAATTTTGTTTTTAGCGGGAAAACTATTGCACGTGCATATATTAAAATAATGATAATAAATTTACTGATTTCTGTACCTTAGACGCTTTCATCAAGTTTTACAATGGCAAAATATAATTTTTATATTTAAATTGAAAAAAAAATTAATAAAAATAGCGTGTAATAAATTATAAAAGAATTTAGGATGGGTTATAAACTTTTTCAAAATTTAACTTGAGTTTAGGATGAGTTATAAACTTTTTCAAAATTGAACTTGAGTTTAGGATGGGTTATAAACTTTTTCAAAATTGAACTTGAGTTTAGGATGGGTTATAAACTTTTTCAAAATTGAACTTGAGTTTAGGATGAGTTATAAATTTTTTCAAAATTGTATATTAAGATTAGATTTCACTGTTAAATAGTAGACATCGAAATAAAATAAAAAATGTTTAATTTTTATAACAGAAAAACTTGGCTATGTAAATTTTTATGGTCACGATTGCTACTTATTCTACTGGATTAACTTCAGTCAAAAACGGTGGCAAGAAATACAAGTCGGAGAGGTTCAAGTGGTGGGAGTGATATTAGCACTTCTGTCTCGAATTTTTCGAGCCGCCGAGGATATTTTCGCATTAAAAATATGAAATGTCTCTTCAATAGGAAGAACATCCTTTAAAACATCTACTGCGGTTATTAAACAGATATTTTATCCCACACTGTACATAGGTATGTGTCTACAGCAGGTATCTTCATCTATCTGGAAAGCTTTCGGCAGACTGACAACCAGTTTGATGGACTGACATCTGCAGGATGGTCGGCTGGACGGATGGGTATCGGTTACCTGGAGAAGGCCGCTATGATTGGATGGCCCCATCGGTTATTACAAATGTCATACATTGACGTCTAATAACCAGTGTAATGTCTTTACTAGTCGAAAGCGTACACAGGTCAGACTGATCAGTTATGGGTGATGGGTGGCTTTTTTAAAAAGTTTTTCTGTTATCTTTTAAAATCCCGATCTAAAATATTGTTTCTGGTACATTATATATTTCTATATGGTATGGAATCGTAGACCCTGAAGGTAAGGAAGAGAAGACGGATCGATGCCTTTGAGATGTGGTGTAAGAAGCACGTGTTACGTATGCGCGATGCACAAATCTTTCCATTCTGCAGAACTTGAACATCAAGGACAGACGAATTCTTAAATTTTTTGGACACCTTGTTGTGGCGGGCGACGTCGAAAGTCGGAGAAACAGAGAAAGACCCCCCCACCCGTTGGATCGATCGAGTGATAAAGGTAACAAACTCTCTAGTGATAGCCCTAAGATCTATAAGATGGCGATAAAAGTGTAGAAGCACAGTCAAGAGGGTTACAGTTCAGGGAGATTGTGACCATCAGTCATAAGGGACCGACGTGGATGAAAGCCCTTAAGGATTGCAACCGTATACACATCAGTCAGACTCACTTCATGACCTTCAATACCACAAGTTTATAGCGCTTATGTGTTGTGAGGGCTTTTCAAGTCGGAAGGATCATTTTCAAAATGCTGTCTTACCACTGGTCACTAATTGTTAACTAATTTTCGTACAATAACTTCATCAGGAATCGCTTATCACCAAGGACGATATTAATCAATATCCAAATAATAATCGAATTGCAAATGTATTTCCATCTTACATTATTACTTGCATTGGTAGTTCCTTGTGGTTGAGGAGGCCTTGTTCACGTTTATCCATGCCTTTCTAGAAACGTTCTAGACACAACCGTTCTCTATGTTGCGTTATGTATTCCCCCGAGTTGTTTATATTGGACGTCGCCCATATTTTGAATATTCCGCGTTTATTCATGACTTTCTAGAAACGTCTATTTAAAATCTGTACCGTGAAACCTTGTAAAATGTTTTTGACTATCGATGTCATATTACACGCTTGCGTTCTGGAATGTTGAAACCGTTAGTAAAACGTAAAAAGAGAATTACAAGCTAAGTTAGTTCACTCGATTAAACCGGTGAACTTTCAAGCGTAAAGATGCAAATTGTGACAGCCGCGCAAGCAACACCGATTTAGTTTCTTTGTTAGTTCGATATTAGTATTGTTAATAGAAATATGACAAATTTATTTACTGAAACTCCACGTCACGTGAGGTCGACTCGTGACGATATTTTGATGGTTTCTCATTGTTTGAGAGAAGCAAACATTCCGGAACAACGAAACAGATCGATCGCGTACTCGTATATAAATACGTACAAAGGTAGGGATTATCTTTACCTACCCGCATGCCTCTAGTTCTCCCCGCCGCCGCTGCACAAATGTCAGTTGTGACGTCTGTCAGTGGTCCGTGAATGTCATAAATCACATCTCGTGACAATGATGAACGTCCGCGATACGAGGACCAATCCTGAATTGGGAGATAAGGGACCTTTGATACTTTATATAGTTCGGTTCACACAGGAATTCATTACGCATCAAATCGATTCAAAAGAAAATGAAAAATGACCAACAATTCGAGCACTCATGTTTTTTATAAATCTTGGAACATGGTCGTTCCTTATTGGTACGGGCGAAGAACAATTATTAGGCGACTAGACGGTGGTGCAACTACGCTAATGCAGCATTAGAGCCCACAGAGAGGGGCCCGAAAGTTTAGCGTCCTACAATCCATTTGGCATCAATATTTTTGTGAGTGTTACTTTTATCTACGTGAATAGTAATCTACAGAGAGAAATGTAATTATTAAATTGAAAAAATCACTCATCACCTGTATTACGAAAATATTATTGATGAACCCCGATAATACTCGTATATCGGGTCAAGAACCAAACCATCACTGTAAAGTGATAATCGCCTTAAAGTGTATGTAGATACCACCTAAATATTCTTATGTTTTTTTCATGAAAGTGTGAATATTATACTGGGCAGTGAATGATGACCATCCTCTAACCCAGGACTGTTTTATGAGCAGAAGCTTCTACATCGGTTCTACTCCAGATTGGCATTTTATCCTCTACACTAATACACTAAAAATGAGACTATTTTTTTCTTACTATTTAATGGATAAACCGTGTAATACTAAAATTCGTATGTTATATATATATTACATATAATTCGATATTTTTTCCATTCTGCATTGAGGTCCAATTTTTATAGTTACGCCATTGCGTCTAGAAGATTCTGTCAACATTGATGTGGGTAACTTTTAGATGTAACAGTGACGCTTTTCAATCAAATTACAACTGGTTCACTAGTTGAATTGCTGCAAACACAGAACAACAAGAATATACTTCAAACATTGGTCATAGTTAACCTCTTTTTTGTTATTATTCCCGACTATGTAGCAAAACTAATTAATTACTAATTAAATACAAATTCGAACACGCTCATTAAAACTGTTAGTCGCATTTGTTTCTTCTTTACCGAGCGTTGAAATAATGCGGTCAAAATGATATAATATTAACAGGTCGTTTTCTTGAAAACAACTCATTACAACATCTTGAAATCTTTAATTTAAATGTTGTTTTGAAACAGTGCGGTCTTTATTTAAACGCTGTTTTATGACGTGCGCCAGTCAATAATAATAATTCAGTCTCTCGAAAAAGGTAACTAAACATTTATAGCCTCCATAAAATGAAACGAAATGATTAACTTGTAATCAATCGGAAATAAACAAGTTTCAATTATACACTTCTTCAGTTGTGGCCCCGACGAGACTGACTACTAAACAAATTAAATCATGGGTTACTTCGTGAGCATTCTGACACATAGGCATGCTAGCCTAATTCCTCCACGATTTATCAACAAATCGCATCTTTCTCTATCCGATAAAGTTATAGCACCAACTGGTTTCTGAAAATAAACCTTTCTTCCTCGTGATGTCAAATAAATCAACTAAAACCTTATGTCAAATTATTTTGATGTTTTTAAATTCAATTTAAAAAAAAATCTAGTACTACCTAACTTAACTTGTCAAGATGGTGAAAGATATGGTTTTAGATGGTTTATTTGACATCCTGCTGACGGAAAATGTATTTTCCGAAACTGGTTGATGTATTAAATTTAACTCATAATTATGGCTAAAACAAAATTGTAAATAATTTATATTAAAATGAATGACCACAATCCAAAGTTTGTAATAAATATCCTCTTAAGCTAGGCCTGATCTAGGGAAACTTAAATGTTTTCTGCTGTTTAATTGTTTTAATACAAACACAGTAGCATTGAAGCAAAAAAAAAAAATTAACAATAATTCTTGGAAAACAGGTCAAAGTATTATTATTAATTTTTTATTAAAACTCTTAAAGCACACAGAAATAGAATAGAATAGCCAGTGTTGTACAAACCGACTATCGAATGTTCTTTGATGTTCGATTTCTGCCTTGAAGAATTAAAAATCTTGTGAAATGGCAGCGTTCGTATTTTTAATATATAATTTATGATGATTTCACGCCCATTAGGCTTACAGGTTATATGATTTTGTTTTTGATATTATGCATCCTCTGATCTCTCATAAATAAGATTAAATTATGTTATACAAAGCCCCTTTTTGTTTATATTTAATACATAATTCATGCGAGATAATAATTTTTATATTAAATGCAATGCACACCAATCAAATCAGTAAATAGAACAGACGTGCTGCGTTAATCCTGATTTTTAAACCGGACATGTTGTGTTATTTTATATTTAGAATAATTAAAAACAAATTTTTTAATAATTTTTTAATTCTCTTCTGCAGATCTGCGTCCAGAGTCGAGTGTAACTCTTGATTTCCCTCGATGACAGCATTCGTCTAACAATTGTCCGTTCTAGTGGCCTGCCCATTGTCCGATGTGGCCTACCCATTGCCATTTTATTTTTTGGCATATTCAATTATATCAACTGCTATTGTCTGTTGTCTTTGTTGTACGCTAACTAATTTTTATTTTTGTTAAGACTAGTTTCGAGAGGTGCAGTCTTTCTCACCGACAGGTGTAAACGACAAGAATTATAACCTAACGTGCGTGCAGTATAAAGTTTAGTGTAATAATTTAAAATGACCATATTCCACCGCAAAGTAACTGCCGTGTCAGTTAACGTTCTTACAAATTTTTCTTTCAAAATCATCCTGTCTCTTGCGCTTTGCTTCTAATTTTGCAGAACGACTCGCTTGATATTATCTGACCATCGCGTCCGAGGACGAAGAATACTATCATAATTTATAAAACTACGTTTACCGCTCGCGTGGAGAAGGCAATATGAACCGTAATTGATCGCTTTTTAAATGAAATTAATTTAGTTTGCGTGATCAGAGAGATAAAATTTGAATAGACGTGTTCATCGTGCCACAACGATAACAGCCGTCGGGACCGTTGCCAGATTCCAATTGATTGATAATAATTTATCTATCCGTTTTATACCTTAATAAATTTATCAAGGATGTCAACGGGTGAGGTGGAGAAAGTTGAGTAGATGAAATAAAACATGCCAGTAGGTACCTCACTAGGTAAAGTCATTCGGTCCAATTGTTAGTTTGGTTGTCAAGTTCAATGACCGTTGAAGCACTAAATCATAGATAATTTATTAACTGAAAAAATTAATATATACAGCGTTATTTGAACAATTGAAACAACAGCAGGTATATATCTATAATACATTGAATCTAGGTTAAATCTATGTTTAATAACTCGATTACATTTTTACATTAAAACAGAAAATTGTTTTACCCACAAATGCGTTCAATCGGCAGGTTTCGTTCTGCAGGATTGATTTCACGTTTGCAAACCTATCCGAACTGCCCTAGTTCATGGTTTGTTTATATTGTACTCTATAGTTTTCAACCATTACGCACATTACAAATATTAGTCAAACACATGCTAAATTTCAACCACGTCAGAGATATAAGCACTCAAAATAGTCTTAGTTTTGTGATTACTTCGTTTAATAGAAATATTTTAGTGATTCCAAATTTCGGCTATATATTGAATACAAAAAAATAAAGGTCATCGCACTTCGAGCGGCCAGAATGTTTTTTGTTACATGATTTAGCGCCAAAGGTGCCAATAGATCAATTTTATTTATTTATCATGTATTTATTTTGAAGTACATAGACTTAAAACATAATATGATTTTGTAAAAATCTCATACAATAATATTTTTCGTAACGGTATAGAATTATTACATACTCCTTGAACATTTTCAACTTGTAATCTAGTCAGGTATCCCCATTAAATATTATGGACTAGGTTTGCTACATTCTGTACATTAAATTATGTACAAAAGACAATATTTTTATGCATCACTAACATGGTCTGGGACGCACGAAACGGTGACCCAGAAAATTAACCCAGAATATTCTAGACGAAAATCTGATTCACTTAGAATATTCCAGAATCTCACAGGTTTGTCAGGACATTTAATTTTATAATATAATATATGAATTTTTAGTGTTCAGTATTTTAAATAATCTTTATACGAACGGCAGGAATTACATTATTGGACCGAGTGAGAGTACCCGTATAAAGTCCCTACACCTACGTATATAAAGATCGCAATAAAGGTGGCTTGGACACGTCTTTAGAATGGCAGAGGAAAGACGATTAAGATGTATCTTCTTGGCAACTCCGGAGGGAATGCGCTCAGTGGGTCGCCCCAGATTAGTTAAAAAGATTGTATGAAGACAGATTAGACCTTAGATTAGGCGGGGCAAGATAGGAGAAGACGGAAGCATCCCCTCGAGTCTTTGGGTCCTCGATCTTCCTAAGGTAAGGGGATGAAGTTGATCATGATGATACTTTCCCTCAACTTTAATGAATTTTGGATTAAAAATAACTATATTATTCGTAGTTATTATCAGTGGCGTGCAGTAGGTATAGACTTAGGTTATGCTGTTACCATTTTATTGTACAATACTATATAATATATTAAATACTACATTGTATATAAGTATATGAACTTTCGTTTAACCGACGTCTTTGAGCAAAATGAATCAATCCATCATAATAAAAATGCATTATCCTCGAACGCAAAGAACAATCACGGAAACAACACGTTTAGTAAGGTAGTCAAATTTGCGAATTTGTAAATGAGGAAGTAGACGCTCCTGTCAGCTCTATGTCAAGTTCAACACCATTCAAATGCCATTCTGTTAGGAAACAGCATAAGTAAGAACTCCATACAACATGGATCAGCTGATTCATTTCTGACTTTGTCGAGTGGAATTTTCAATTCAGTAGGTAGCAATGGTATGGCTTGTAAAATAGTGGCTAGCAATGGTAGTAACAATAAACGAAGAATAACTCAGTAGAGGACTACAGCGCTCCGGCGGCGTCGCGCGGTAGCATCTAGAACTACGCAACTAACGATTAATTATAACATATGGATTATTTAATTTATATTTGTTTCCTAGAATTTTTAGTAATGCACAGATTTTTGCTCGTGTGCAGTGCATGCCCCTAATTATTATATATGTAGTTATTAAATATTATCATTATATTCAGAATAATTATTTATAGGTTTATGCAATATTAATTATCTTTCTCGGTATAATTATAACTGCACAATATGAGTAATACAAATATTATCTCAGACATTTTTGTCGTAAATAAGTAAGAAATAATGTTTTGTGAGGCGGTGTGTTATTTCCCCCCAACCCGTTTAATACGCCAATGTAATTAGAAAGATACTATAATAAATTGGTCCTCCGCGGAGCGGTCGATGCAACAGCCGTTTGGTAACCCGAGGCATTCAACCGACACATCCTTCGCTAATGAATAACAACTCCTCTAGTCCGATGGCAGGACATGAATAACTTCACAAAAAGACAACTCGGTTGAGTTATACGGCTCTATTGGCAGAAAATCTATCGCCGGAGAATAATGAAGGCGTTTAACGTTAAAGCGCACTCATTACTAGCATTTTAATCACGACAGATAGAATAACTCAGACTTATCCATTTCTGTCGCGTAAGGAATCTACGGTTGGAGAAGTCGACAATTAATATTTATGTTTTAAAGAAATTTATTCCAGAATTCAGTATTACTAAAATAGTTGGGTAGAAAGTAGTTCAATATATTATTGATAAAATACATTCATTTTTTAAGTGTACAAATATAATTTAGCCACCTGAAAATAACACGGCCTTGAAGAAAGATTATCCTATATAATAGGTAATACGAGCTCATACACCCGGCATTGCAAGAGTAGTGATCCTCCCCGCATCCCACGAAACCCAACCCCATGGTACAGTTCCCCCCCCCCCACTTCAAGCCTCCCCCAGTCCCGCTACTCCCAATACTTGAGTATAATGAATCTGTTTCGTATGGCGTACTGTGATAATTATAATGAAAATGTAAAGGATGTGAACCAGTAGTCATAACTAAATATTAAAAAATAAATAAGATTAAAACTAGAACCTACAAATTAAATGAACCAACTAAAAAGACATACATAAAAAATCTATTTATCGAAAAAAGATTTGATCGCTACCGGGATTCGAACCTGAACCTCTCTTCCTATCCGGGGAAGCGCGTTCACCATTTCGTTATAGCAATCGAATACATTTTCGACAAATTTTGTACATATTTTAAATTTTTTTTTTTTAATTTTTATAATATGAGTTAATTGAGTATTGTATATTATTAAAATTACATATTTTTTAATCGCTTTCCTCTCCAAAAAAGAGACTAGCTAATTGATACATCTATTATTCAATTTTTAAATCCAATCAACTTTATATTGCGATGAATCTCTAATAATTTTGAATGATTCTCATTAATATAATTTGTATTAACAATGAATTATTATTTAGTAAAATGTCTCGGTTTTAGGTATTTTGGAGTTGAGCTCTAAAAATGTTGCAATATTATGACATCATGCATTTGCGCATGTGCAAGCTGCGCGTAAAAAAAGGATATAAAAGTTTACAAGTGTGAATAAACGTATACCGTATATCATTTTAAATATAAACTTATATCGTTTTAAATAACGTGGTAATATTGAGTTGTAACTCATAACGTTAAGTTGTATTGACGGTGAACCGTGCATCATCTCTTGACGTAACTCACGTACAAATAGCGTTCCTTCGAGTAAGTAAAAGGAATAATTGTCCATTTTAAGCGGCTTCATTGTCTCGGGCAACAATGCCGATAACTTATTTATTATTAACTTGGTGAATTATTTTCATCGGTTCAGCAGGGTAGCAGAACGATACGATTTATAATAATAACTTTATTTCTCCCTGAGAATATCAGACCGATTACGGTATCGTTTAGGTTTTATTTATAAGTAAAACTAAATAGTTAATAAAAATAAACATTAATACAGTAATATTTATTTATTATTATTATACATGCCCTATTCAGGCATTAACATTATTTGTAAAATAACAGAAAATTTCATCGGAAGTGCAATGCGCAAATGAAATGTCAGCATGTTTTTTCGTAACCAAAATTAAAAATAAATATAAAATGAGTAGTAAAGCAATTTATCCGTCACCCTTGATTTGAGACAAAAAAATTGTAATAATGTAGTCCTATAAAGAGTTAAATTTACAGCAAAAATTTCGACTACCTCCGCATATTCATTCTATAAAGAATGCAGTCTTGGGACTAGGAGTTAGCTAATGTATGAGTTCTGACATTACCACTGTAATAGAATAATGAATTGTGTCTCGATGATGTGAATGGTGCGTGAAAGTCAAGCAGACCAATAATCTGGGGGCTGTCTATCATACCATTGAAATGTAAGGTCGGTAATCGTATGTCTCACTGATAATTTTAATTATTCATACAAATTTAATGAATCAACAGAAAGGTGTACAGAAAAAAATCTATCTAACGAAAAAATATTTAGTTTCTACCGGTAGCAACAAAATATTTTTTTGATAGATATATTTTTTCTGTACCTATATCTTTCTAGTTGATTAATTTAATTTGTACTATGTTTTAAAAATGCAACTTCACATCAAAAATGATGTGAATATCTTGATCGATAATATTGACAAATAAGAATTATCAAATAATTTAAAAATTAAAGATTTACATTTCAGTTAGGTTTGGTCTCCGGTTGGACAATCTGAAGCCCTTGAAATAAAAAAGACAGAAAATAGTGATACACCAATTCTTAATAATCAAATACATTTATCCATTAGTATCATATTAGGTATGTTTCTTTTAAAATCAATTTATCTCCCTTGATGTTCTATCTAACTGTATATGTATTCTGTCTCTCTCTTTCGCATATAATTTTATATTCTGTCTCCCTTATTATTCTATCTAACTGTATATGTATTCTGTCTCTCTCTTTCACATGTCATTTTATATTCTATCTCCCTCTTTGTGTATATACAGAGTGGCCCAAAAATGTGAATTTCGTAAAATGTGATATAATTACATGAAAATTAGTTTAACTATATCAATAATAGCTTAAATAGTTTACTAAATTAGTTACTTACCTATTTATCTATATTACGTTTTATTTCGACAATTTTTGGTCGCCATCTTTGATTATTAATTTTCCCATTGTTTATATTTGTTTTTTTTCAAATTATTGGCCAGAATGACAAAAATCAATGCAAAAGACCGTATTCTGATCAAAAATTTGAGAATTGAAAAACATTGGGGTGCTAGGAAAATGATCAAAGAGTTTCAAAACAATGCCTGGAGTATAGCACAACTGAACATTACAGCCGGACGGAGCTCTATCTCACACAGCCAGAAATACAATCAACTTTCTTCGTCGTGAAAATGTTAATTTCATTGAGCCAGGCATGTGGCTACCGAACAGCCCAGATTTAAACCCACTAGATTATTCAATATGGGGTGTTCTGATGATTTCTGATTAGCTAAATATTGTGCAAAAAAAATTGCATTAAGAATTAAAATTAATTATATTATGTTTTGAAATAACTCCTGTGTTACGAGATAATCTCAGTTTTTTAGGCCATCCTATATATAAGTGCACTCTTTTTGTATTTATGGTTAGTTTTAAACACGTTTTGACGAACCTTGAGTTATGCGAAACCAGTTGACGTATAATAAATTTAGTGGTTTCATACAAAGTGATTGTATTTTATTTAATACTTAGAATAAATTAATTATGGGTCAAGGCTAAGAAAAATAGCAAAAGGACGGCGACGAGGAAATAAAATAAGATGAATCGTTAACTACGCTAATAGGAATTTGTCACACGACGAGTACCGACCTTAAAATAATACATACTATCATATCTGCAACGAAAGCTCAACTGAAAAAAGATGACGAATAGTATAAAGCTTTAGCAATTAACACGGATCTTACGAGGAACAAAGAGTTTGGTAGTCTAAATCTATATCAAATAAATGTAAAGTAAATCACAGGATTAAACATGAGATGGATTATTTAAATAAAACGAATCAGAATAAAAATTTCTGTATGAAATGAATAATTTGATTCGATGCGTGTTGAAAGCCTTTGACGCAAAAGCAGGAATTTCTAGAAATTCATCACCCTAATTTACAACCCTAAACGCCTGCAGCTATTAACAACTTCGCAGCCGTTCAAATTGTTAACAGAAACGAACAAAAGAACAAATAAAGAGAGGACCTCCGACTTGCAACCGTAACTAATCACTAATCAGCCATGAAGAATACTGTTCAGCAACAATAATTATTCACCGCATTGAAACCTGGATGTGTTTATGGAGAAAGCCAGTTTTTTTATGCTTTGTAGGTATCTCTCCATTCTTTGTTATGACTTTCAATGCTCGTCTGTGTACGCTTCAGAACGTTGGAAATGATAATGCGCTCAATTAATTATTTTGTTATTTGTATCGTGTAAGCTATCAATTAATAGATATTAAATAAATGGTCTAAAAATATCTCGCGTGATTTCAACACAACACAACAATTATCTTGTAAATATGAAATGTTACATTGTGTTCAAATCCTGTAAGGTTACTAATTAATTCGGGATATTTGATAAAATTAAAATATTAAAAATGGATAGTTTTCAAGTCTTAATCATAAATACGAAGATTAATTCCTCTATTAAAAGGAGTGGAGGTTAATATGCTTATTATTAATTTTATTAAATATATATATATATTTTTTTTTTTTACTTCTTCAATATTAGCAAAATTACTCTGTGGCCACTTAAGATTAAACATAAACTACTATTTATTGACAAATCAACATGTTTCGATACAATTAAAATTAGTTTTGTAGTTATATACCTTATTATTTATGTATACCTGGATTTTGTGTTGTGTGATTTTTATATAGCGTAAAATCGAGGATGTATATTGTAGTATTATTTCTCGGACTGCCTGTCCATATGACAGTATGGACACGTTAATCATTTTCGGCCTCCGTTTTTGGATTGCACATTCCCAGTGATCGTTAATTTCCATTTTCATTTCTTGTAGCAAAAAGCTGAAAGTATGCAAGAATTATTTTGCTGTATAAAAATATTTGTAAAATTAAATAAATCATAAAAATAAGTATTGTTAGATTAATTCGCTGTAAACAATATAATATTAATTTTAAACGCAATATATTATTATTTGCCTACTATCTACTACCTACTACCTACTGTGAACTCGCACCGGTTATGAAAACTGTCGACCTCACGCTGAACTTATATATTGAACAATTAAAGTAGTCTGGTATTGAGATGGCAGTGTTACTCGTAATTATGGTACTTAATATTCGACAGGATTGTTTTTAAACTACTTTTATATATACACTTAAATCAAACAAAATATAATATGATCTGGAAGATTTTAATTTATTTTTTAAAGTGACAATGTTGCCAATTTAACGGGCATTTAAAAAACTAAAGATATTAATTAATCACTAATTCACTTCACTAATGTGGGCACGCTCTAATACAAGTAACGTCTTTAAAATGACGAGAAATAAAAATGCTATTTTATTTATGCCGGTGTACTAGGCTAGTGTACTGAAATAATATAAAACGTCTGTCCGATAACACACCTGCCTGCAGTTTAATTTTAGAATCTTGATTTTTATAGTTAACAGTGAAATTCATAGTTAACAATGAAACCATTATTTTACATTTATTTAAAAATAGATTTCACCATAAAAATGTAGCCATCTGATTTTGGTGTGAGGTAGGCCAGTGGGTTAATAACAAATAATAATTAAAATCCTATGCCTGGTCTCATTAATCTACATCCATAGTACATAGATTTAAGGGAGGATAACAAGTTTAAATATCTGTAGGACTAAGCTAGAGAAACCGGTCTTAAAGGAAAATCTTTTGTAGATTGTATTACCATTGATTTATCGCTATAAATATTATTAATTTACAGGTATAATTAAAAATGTAACGCCTCTTTCAGTTCGATAAAAGATTTCCATCTGCAGGTATATACGAGTACCATTGTGAAATGGAAAGTGCTTCTGAATGGGATTCCCTCCTACGCGTAGTAGTGCTGCTCGATTAAATACACAGGAAATATAAAACTTGTACGTCTACTGTCTCACTTTTATCACCACATTGGGAGGCTCCAGACATTCCGAGAGCTTTTAAAAAAATCTCGCAACAATTTTAATGCTATTCAAGTATTGAAGTTGTTTTGTATGGCTATTTGCTAATTCGTTAGAAAGTGTTAACTCCGAGCATTTTGTAAATATCGAATATTATATTATATTACGTATTTGACCAGTTATAGAAACATTGTTATAACAGGAAACGTGATGATGAGAACACAATAATGAGGGCGAACCCACCGCTTACCTAGGACCGATGCAATAAGCTCAAGGCTCCTATCTTGGTTCTAATCATTCGCCGCCTGGTTGGCATTTTTTAATGTTACTAAGCAGCTGTTTGTTTTAATGTTACTAAGCCCCGCACATTGACAGGGCGATACCGCATAGCTGCCAAAATAAGATTTGCCCTCATTGTTCCCGGTTGACTAATATTAGTAAATAAATAAATAATATTTACAATTATAAATTTACATAAAGATAATATAAAATACTACAATTAACAAGGCTAGGGAGCGGGGGGAAAGTGAAGAGCCACCCCCTTCCGGGAAATGAGAGAAAAAGTACCACTGTTGTTATTATTACTCGTTAGTTACGATATTATTGTTAACGTTCTATCGACATTTTTAAAGAGACTAAAGCACAAAATCTGGTTGAGGTAAACCAGGACAAATAAATAATTTTTTTAGCTTTAAATAGTGCGTACATTTTGAAAGTGCGGCGCAATCGGTAGCATTCGCTAGTAGCTATATAGAGAAACACATTCAATGTAAAAAAACATAACGATATTTTTTAAAATATAAAATAAATAAGAAAGATATACATTTAAAATCAATTTTATCGAAAAATATTGTCGTTGCTACCGGAATTCGAACCTGGATCTCTTCCCATCCGGGGAACGTGCATTAACCGAATGAACATTATTTATTAACATCGTTTAAAAACAACAATTTTTTCGATTAAATTGATTTTAAATGTATATCTTTCTTATTTAATTTGTATTTAAAAAAAATATCACAGCCGTATGTTCTGAATAATTATAATTTCACAATAATAATGTGTTCTCCTTAATAATATTATTTTTTATCCATCCGTTCTTCCATCGCTATTCACGATAGAATCTCTTTAGAATGATGATTTGTTTTATAGTGACATTCTGTGACAGTATAGTGACACATTTACTTCTTGATGATTGAATAGTGTTTTCCTGCACAAGTGTCTACTCTTGAATATTATCCAGAGTAGGCGACAATTTACGAAATATAAATGATCATTTTAAAGTCATTCTTGTTTTATTTGGTACGATCTGTTTAATAATAATGTTATTTTTCTCGCTCCAAAAGAATATTCTGTAATTGACCGCTGTGCGCAGTGATCAAAGCCTGTAATAATTCCGTCAAATGCAAGTCTTTCATGCAAATAAACAGCGCACACCCACAATGTAAAACGGACATTTATTTAAATCATTTCAGGATCATAAATCACTCTCCGGACTCCGCTGAACATATGCGGCCACCGCCGAGAAATTCGCAATTTATTTATTTTACACTTAAATATAGATTGAATTGCGATAGCAATACGTAATAACCCTTCATTGCTGGGACGGGATCCCGCGTAATATTACGTTTCAGTCGAACGAATCGACTGTGGTAACATTACGAGGGGCAGACGGCTGGCGATGTAATAAAAATACAAAGAAGGATGTGTGTACTTACGAATATGTGTTGTTACGGCGACGCAAATAAAACAATATAGCGTGCATACAATTTTTAAAAATACATTTTTTATTAATATTTTTGAGTGTGTCTAAATATTTGTAGGAACTAATTACTGGAATTTTATCCCCTGAGGGATTGTCATCAAGATATAGAATTCTCACAGAGATGAAGCAGAAAAAAATCGTCTCGCTTCAGCGACATCTATATTGTTACACGAGAATGAATATCAAATTTTCAAAAAAATCCATGGATGTCGACAGCATAGTTATTATTAAACAATTGAAATGTTCCAACATGATAACATAAACAACTCCAAAAATTTGATAGATGTGGTAACATGGGTAAATAGGTGAACGGTACATTGTGTAAAGTGATCATCGATAACAGGTCGTAAGCCTTGTAATGCTTAAGGCTTCCATACTTCCCATGTAAAAATAATAGCTTCGACTCTGTGAGACATCTACACCTTGATACATTTTTCTTCTTCATTAGCCGCCTTTTATCGAAGGTTAGCGACCATGTTACACTTTCTGGTTCAATGTACAAAATATTGGAAGTTACACAGCCAATATAATGTCTTTCTACCTATGGCTCTGCTGCCTTCTATCTTACCCTGCATAATGCATTGTAAAATGGTGTATTTTTCATTCCAGAGAATGTGTCCGAAGTATGCAGTTTTCCTTGTTAGTTGTTATTAGTACTCTTGACTTATTTATGCGTCTATGTCCATTAGTAATGTTTTTTTAAATATTTTTTATTTCAAATTTATTACATATATATACACATTATAATTTTATTTTTTGCCAAACTATATGGACGACAAGGATTGCCTTTTACATAGTTATTATTAAGGTTTTATAAACAACATTTTTTTTATATAAATGAAATATAACAAGGGAAAAAAAATTGATAAGTTAATGAACTAAAAGTATGCATTGTCCTACATCTCATTGTTATGTTCATATAATGTACAGTCATTTCCATTTAAAGTGGTAGGTCACGGTTATAAATCATGTTATAGTCAAGTTAAAAGAAATTAGATGAATTACGCAGAAAGATATAAAGAAAAAAATCAATCTTTCGAAAAAAATATACAATTTTTACAGAGTGTTACAGACCTAGTCCACAATATTTTATCGGTGGATACCTGAATATAATATAATATAAGAAGGAAACAAAAAACTAGACAAAAATATGTTCTTTTACTTCTTTTACTTTGTATTTTAAGGTGGTCCCCCCAGTGACATAATTTTTTAATAAGTCTTTATTGATTTTATTAATTATTCTTGACGATCGGTACTCTCACGGTTCGACTAGACGATCTGGTTGAATAGCTATGGTGAGGATCAGTATTTATATTTACATTATTTATCAATTCTTAGAATATTATGGCATATATTACTTTTTTGTCAAGTGGTAAGATTTTGCATATTGTAAACAATTGATTATAATCATCTTTATACAAACACTTTGTTTTGTTATCTACTATAAGTTTTAAAAAACTTAGTTGTAAGTGTTTAATTTTATTAATATATGTTTTATATGTCAGTCCATAGCTACTCACTCCATAACTGGTAACCGAGTCGACCATCGCAAAGTACAGCGAGTATAGTGTACCACGAGAGATACATAACCTTAACATGTAAAATGCACTTAACATAGATCTCAGTTTATTACAAACTTCAACATTTTTCATCAATTAGTTATTAGTCATTAGATTTTGGTCAATCCAAGTCCTCCCAGTAGCCTTATACTGGTACGGTAATGTTTCTCCCCCAGCGCACAAATAATAGCATCGGTCCTTAAAATAGCACTAAACATTTTTAAAAGATCCTAACCTAGAGGGAATAGTGGTCCCGACTCGTCCTCGTTAACGCCTATTGCTGAGGTCGAGAAAGGCACAATAAGGAATGTCAAAATCGCAAATGGTTGGAATAGAGCGAAGGAAAACAATAAAAAGAAGAGCTATTAAAACTAGTCACCCTTTTCCAACAAGAGTATTTAGTATTTCCTTACTCCAAATACATGATAATTTGTCATCTTAGGCGTGCAAATATCAATCAAATCATTTTTCCAGGAGCCCCTATTTTAGAAATGCTGACCGTGAGTATGATTACTCGGCAGTCAGAAAATATGACAGTGATGGTGAGATGTTGGAGAGTATGGGGGACTGTTATTCTGAATGAAAATACAATTTATGAGCAGTTCATCGTAAATATTCTAGTTGTGCAACATGAACAATACCTCCATCACTTCTCCACTGAGAAAATTTTTCATTACACGTCAACGAATAATACAAAAATCTCGCTTTATTTGTGATGCAAAGTATTGAAAGTATTGACCGCACAAACTTTTTTGGTCACTTAATAGTTCATATCAGATAAGTTTTAGAACAAAGTCCTCCGTAATAGGTTGACGCTACAGGAGATTGGAAAAGGTGATCGATCTGGGAACTTCGGACGCTGTGTAACATCGAGTGCACCGAGGAGAAGATAGGAGACTGCGGAGGGCGGGACGCGAAGTGAGACCCGTGTACTCGTACACACAAAGTCGTCTCACACGAGTGTGATCTATCCTATATAAAACGGCAGACCGTTATCAAGATGGATGGATAGTCTTGCAAGAGATGAATAAGAAAATAGGTTGCAATATGACTGCGAATTGATTTTACATCGGAAGTTAACTAAAAGATTTTTGGTTAAGAATTCTTTTAAAAACATTTATATTGAGATTCACCGTAATATAAAGTTGATTGCTTTTTTTTAAATAATAGCTGGATCAACTGGAAAGATTAGAGAATATAAGTTTGTCGAAAATGTATTCGATTGCTATAGCGAAATTGGTGAACGCGCTTCCCCGGATAGGAAGAGATCTAGGTTCGAATCTCGGTAGCAACTAAATATTTTTTCGATAGATAGATTTTTCTGTATATGATTAATTTAATTTGTACATTTATATTGATACGCTATAATATAAAACATTTACATATATAGATGCTCATAAGATAAAATAGATTTAGTTAGTTAACATTGATATGTTTAACATTTTGAGCATCTTTTATAAAATATGAAAAGTTCAATATTAATGCCGGAATTATTTTTGTGCTTTTCTTAATGATCAATATCATTACATTTTATTCCAACGTGGCGCCATTCAAAGTTTGAAATTTAAACAAAATCATTTAGACACTTGCTGATTAATTTGATATAAATCTTATCGCGATCATCGTCAGTATAATATACGATTTTGATGTGAAAGGTTTGAATAAAAATGCGTACTATATATTTGTAATTAAAATCATGGATTAAAAAGATGTACAAGTATGATAGAATGAAAACATGTATGATATCATCGCACACACATATTTGTATGTGAAGAGATGACAAGTGTACTTCAAATCCTGGTCATCTAAAATTTAAGTAGATAATATTTGATATTTAGTCTTGAATAGAACAAAAACTGAATCAAATTAATGAATATAATACACATTCAAATGATATCAATGTAAATGATGTTTAGAATTTTGAATGGAGATGTACTGTAAATCAGAAATGTACACACAACACAATAAGACGGAGGTGTTTATATTATAGACGTGGCAGGGTTGCCAAGAGGCCTCGACAAAACGGCGTACACGAAAATAATAGGTTCGGCCACGAACGGGTGAAATTTTCCTGATTCGTAAACATATTGTTCTATAGAATAATTTGGTTTTAAGGAATAAATACGCATGTATTATATTGAAAAATATATTAAATAGTTATTCATAATGGGTAAAATTTCCATTCACAGCATATTTTATTGTATTTATTATTTTATTCGTTACATCTAGTATAATACGTTATAACATAATATAACAAGTTAAGTTTTATGTGTCAAAGTTTAGTTAGGCCTCTTTTACTGTTCTATTGCATTTATTTTATTACAATATAAATACTTAATTTTTTTACATCGTTTAATAATAATTGACATTTATGTTTAAATATTAACTCAGCGTTGAAAAAACCTTTGAGTAAACTATCTAGATTTAAAAAAAAAATGATTAAAATAGAAATTATATTTTTGTTTCTTATTAGATAGCCACACGATTTTGTAATTTCTGGACTCTCTCTTAATTGAGCTCATATCTGAGTAATTGTTTTATCGGCTTCTACTGCATGAATTGTCTGTTTCTGATTTCATCACAGATAAAAGTAACACGGGGGTGAGATTCCGGTCATTTCTCGATCATGATAGGATTATTTTTTTGAGATCGGTTCCTCCACATTTCTTGTCTCTTCGGGATTTCTTCATCATTTCATGAATTTACGAAAAGTTTACACTTTGGTTCGTTTCGCAGACAAAGGTATACGCAACACGCTACCTAGATACCTGAGACTTGTATGTTTCTGGAAATAAATCAGTTTTTCCTATTTCTGCACAATGCCCATAATCGTGGGTTTCATCGTTGAATTCAATATAATGGAATTCACAAGATAATAATATCTCTGTTACTGTAATGATATATATCCGGATTGGCTTTGATTTTCGATTTGTCGAACCGACACGCGGTTCTCGTACCGGATCCCCAGAAAGCGGGCAACCCTGCTTTAGGTGCATGTGTTGTGTATTCTAGCACAAACGATTCGCTTCGGTTTAATTTACAGACTATTGTGAAGTCAACCCGCGGCTCCAGCTCGAAGGATTTGTGATAAGAAGGCACATTGAAGCGGAGGCTCTCGGGTGCCGGAAGACATGTTTACGAGGCACCCCATATTGCAACGGAAGAAATAGCTTATTTTATTAATCATCAATTAAGTTTTATGTGTTTCCTTATAATTTCTTAAATCATTCGTCTAATTATTTACAATACTTTTTAATTTTCAAACATTTGTAGAAACTTTTTTTTCTTGTATTTTAAAATATTTTATTAAAAAAAATAGAGACGCGTACGCGGAATATATGTCACATCAATATTCTTACTATTTTCACTTATTAGTTTCTAAATGTTAGCTACATTTTGAAATATAATATAATTAAGATTATATTTTAAAATTTATCCAATCCTTTTACCTACACACACATCTCCTTACTCTTCCTTTATCTCAACCCTAATTTCAACCTCCCCACCCTATCTCCTCTCAGTTTTTATCTTTTTGTATCACACGTATACATTAAATTAAATTAAAAAATGACACAAAACGTGTAAACGTACAATGAATGCAGCTTCCATCTACTAAGAACAAGGTAGTAACAATGCTTGTTTAACTTTATATTGAAAAGTGCGACATTACTTCAATACTATTGTGCTTAATATCTGCAAATTAATCATTTATAATTAGTTTCATATGCTTTATGTTATTTTGTTCAAATGTCTTAATTAATTAAACAAACTTCATCTGATAATACGATACGCTGCATAAGAGAAGATAGAGCAGACGGATAAAGAAAGCAAGAAAGGAATATAAAGAAGATTAAAGGAGGTAAATGAGGTTCAAGAAAGCAGAAGAAGCGGAGAGTTGAGATTTTACAGTGTTGTATGCACGGCTCGAGATCGTGATGAATGTAAAATTTTCCGTGGCAAGAAAGTCACAATCCTGAGTAATAAGAGCTTACAGCAATTCGACAGAGAACAAAATTAGGAACCTAGCTGATGTCTCCCTCCGCACAACGGCTCGACAAGTGGAGCACTGTGATAAATGTTTAATTTTATTCTAAGTATTATGAAATAATACAAATGAAAAAATAATAAAGAAAATTAAAATAAACGATCTTTTGGAACCAGAAGAGGAGATCGGATCGGCGTCACGACCGGTAGTAGTTTCCTAAATGATATTATAGAAGGAATAATTGAAGGACGATGATAGAGAGGAAGATCGAAACAGTAATACGTTGACCAAATAATGAGAAAGGCGTGTCGGCAACTGTCAGCTGCGACAAGAAGTTGGGAAAGATGGAAAATACTTCACCGACAAGAACATTATTCCTAAGTACAAGAGAGATCCTTATCCACGTGTACGAGCATTAGGTGTAGATAAAAAACGATTTTTGTTTTGCTTTAAAGAGTTAATATAATGTAATCTTTCGATATTCGTTTATCCATCTTAAAATATATAATAAAAAAATGCGAGTGGAAACATTTCGGATTATTCTTCATTTCCTTTCATTAAAGAAACTTATTTCTTGTTTTTTATCTCGAGCGACGGCGCTCAGTGCGCATGTCAGAAATGTTGAGTATTTTTATTGTAACACTAAATTAGTAACAAAGCGTGTAACAAATGACCCGATGATCTTAAATTAGGAAATAACACGTATCTGTAGAGGGCTACGGGAGATTTATACCTCGGTGAACTCGGTTTATACATTAAATACCTACAGACATACCTGGAGAAAACCCTCACTTAGAAATAACGTAATCTTGGATTTTATAGCTCGGAGCTATCTGTCTGTCTGATAAGCGACAATTTCTCACAAGTATTGGAGATGTTTTAAACATATTTTTATGTATAAATAAAAAAAATTATACTCATACATCAAATATACGTATATTAATATATAGTATATCACGGCAAGAAATACAAAAAACCAGCGATGTTGAGCGAAGGAGAAGATTGGGATGGGTAACCTTTGGAAAGTATAAACATATTTAGGAACAATAGGACCTCTACTCTTCCGATGAAGAAGATCCTCAAGTTCTCCGAACAGCCGTGTTAATCAGTGCGTTCATCCTATGCTGACATTTGGAGCCCTGACACAGACTCTTGCGTGGAACATTGTGCATTAATGATAAAAGAATTAATGGCCTGTGCCCACAAATGAGATTTTCGACTCGAGACAATCTCTGAGATATGGATTTTGCTCTCACGAAATTCTTTGGACACACAATGTATCAGAGATTTGCTCTCTCGCGTTTTACTTCACGTTCATCGTACGTGAAATGTCAAATGTCATTATTGTTTGTCAGTTGGGTTATTTTGAATTTTCCCAGCAGTAGTTAAAATGAAATAAATATTAAGGAATTATGTCTATCGGAATATACAGAGTGGCTTAAAAAAACTGAGAACATCTCGTAACACATGAGTTATTTCAAAAGATAATATGATTAATTATAATTCTTAATGTAATTTTTTTTGCACAATATTTAGTTAATCAGAAATCATCAAAACACCCCATATTGCATAATAAATCTGGGCTGTTCGGTGGCCACAAGCCTGGCTCGATGAAATTAACATTCTCACGACGAAGGAAGTTGATTGTATTTCTGGCTGTGTGAGATGGAGCTCCGTCTTGCTGTAATGTCCAGTTATACTGTAATTTCTAGCTATACTCCGAGCTTTGTTTTGAAACCCTTTGATCATTTTCCTAGCACCCCAACGTTTTTTGATTCGCAAATTTTTGATCAGAATACGGTCTTTTGCAGTGATTTTTGTTATTTTGGGCAACAATTTGAAAAAACCAGATATAAACAATGGGAAAATTAATAATCAAAGTGGCTACGGGAAATTGTCGAAATAAAACATAATATAGGTAAATAGGTAAGTCAGTAAATTAGTAAACTATTTAAACTATTGTTGATATAGTTAAACTAATTTTGATGTAATTATATCACATTTTAGGAACCGTTCTCACTTTTTTTGGGCCACCTGTAGTTGTAAGGATCTATGGTGATTTTGGAAACGTTTGTGTGCATATGTCTCTATGAATATATATGAATCTCGCTGTCAGATCGAACGCTGTGTACGCTGGTTTGAATTTTTGTCTCTTTCTATCGATGTCATGCTGATCCTGAGTTTATCTCAACACGTGTACATTGTATTGAGATGTATCTCAACTAAATTTCTGAGATTATTTCATCGTGTCTCCTTCCGTGGACAAGGCTCTTAAGGAACTAGTAATGTCAGGTATCTCACTGAGACTATGGCGCTCAAGGCCCGGCAGTAGAAGGACAGGTTGCCCCCAAATGTGTCGGGCTGATGACCTGAAGAGAAATGTTAGTCTTCCATGGATGAGAACAGTGGCGGAGTTTGAGAATACTTATCATATTAATATTCTTGGGAACAATATTCAAACTGAGCAAAACGCTCGCCCTATAAAAATAGGACTAACTTGGTGGTCCCCCAGGATGAGTCTCTCGAATTCTGACCACTAGTGGTTTACCGCTAGACCAAACAAACACATCATTACCACTGCTTTGAACTATCCTAAATTCAGTCACGTCCTGCGGATCTCTTATTTCGGAAGGCGGCGAGTTGCGCAAGCAAGGCCACCCTGGTCATGCCGGTTGACTCAGTCAACTCTCGGCATCTACGCACGTAGATCTTAAAGCACGGGCTTTCGTCGATCTTATCAGATGTATGCAGAGGTCAGATGTGTAATACGGGCCCGTCCCGTGCAGTGCGCCAGCGCTTTCAAAATACCGGGGCCTGATCGCATTCTCCCTCTCTGGGCACCTGCACCAGTCGAGGGAATCTCTCAGAAAGAATTTATCCCTAAAAATCTATCTAGGGTATTTTTATAAATTTTTCCAATTTATATATTGGTAAATTTTCACGATCGTCAAATGGTAAGATATTTATTCTGGACTATATTATCTAACTAATTTACCATCACGCCGCTTCCTCGCGATGATAGGCAGAGAGGATATAGCGCCACACTCTTTTGCCTTGACAAACAATTCTGGCCTCATCCACATTCATACATTTTCTCATACAAGCTTGTCGATTATTGAGTCTTCTAACAGGACCATCCTCCAGTATCAGGTTTACCTCGTCGTGTCGAGTCTTCCTCGGACGTCCTCTATTTCTGGTGCCATCAACATTTGCGTCATATATCTTTCTTACCATTCTCTCCTCACGATCGTGTGTCGGTTATTGTTGTAGCTGATATTTCGGACCAATTTCAGTGACTATCGCCAGGACTGAAATATTAAATCAAATCCATGAAAGATTAAATATAGCCCAGGAGAAATAGTTACAATTCTGAGGCGTAGAATCAAAATCAGATATGTCCAATTTTTTTGTTTTTTGAGTTAAGTATGTACAAATATAAAGAAAATTGATGTCTACAAGACTAGTCTATCGAAATTAGACAAATATCATCAAATTTCGTATAAAAACGCATTTAAAATTTACTTGTTAATTCAATCGCAGACATGTCCAATAGATAATTAATTCAAACCCAGACAAATATGTTTCCAGCCAATAATACGATAGTATTTGGTCATGTGACCTGTAGTTACTGGTCATTTTGATCATCATGATCATCAGACATGACTGCTTTTAATTCTGGACCTCACAGTTGCAGTCCCTCCAAATTCAGCAGTTTTACATATTATGTACAAGCTTTAATCGATCACTAATAAAAAATTATGTTCTGTAGATTTTTTTTTCATCTATCGCTTAAAAAATGAAATATTTTAAATATTAGTGTTGTCTTTCACACAATATTTATTATTATAAATGTATTAAATGCTGAAATACATGTTGCAAATTATTGCATTCTGTCAAGTTGCACTTTGAACACGAGAAACCACTGAAACGTCAATCATCAACTTTAAGGACGGCTTCGAGATTACGCATTCGTCATTTATTACGAATACGAGATTTTAATCTAATTTTAAATTAAAATCTCAATCGACGAGTTTACTGTTTTAATGACTTTAATTTTGGATGTACGGTAATTATCATTATGCGCAGTGCTCACAGCGCATCATGATGTTCCAGATCATCGCTTTGCAAACGGTACCAGGTACATTGCAGTACTAACCTGCTTTAATTAACTTTCACTTTATTTTAGTTCATTTAACATATTTAATATTATGTAAGATTTATTACTAACTGTATTTGCTTCTGACTATATATATTTTAACCACTCGATCTAACTGAATCTATTATAATTATTGACAGAGCTGTGATATAGATGCAGTTATTTCCTCCCGCGAGTCACTGCCACCGCAGCAGGTAATTTTGTCTCTCTTCGTGCATCTCACGCCAGATAGTTTCTCGCGACCTTTTGTTAATTATTTAAATCAGTCGATCAACGAAACTAATGTATGTACGGTCTCGTCCGGTTTAAATGTCAAACTAATTAATGTTCAATCGAAAGAGATTGCTCGAAACTATTTTCATTTCCCGTAATCCTGCTATACAGCATCTCTCGCCGGAGTTCTGCCGGCGTGGGCGCGACAATCGTTTCACGAGTGATTCGAAAGAATCGAAACTGCCATTTTTGGAAGAAGAAAGAAACCAGCCCTTTGCGAGTGTCGGGGTTCATGGCTCACCTTAACTTTATATAATTTAAAAATGTTTAAATGTGACGCGTAATTAGCCACCGCGAGTCTTCCCCATATTCTCTTCACTGAAAATGTCGAAGAAACATTTCTTATTGAAACACTGCAGTGGGGTCACCGCAGTTCCACATAAATACTATTAACTGTCGTGTTCTTCTTTGTTGAGCCGGGAATGGGAGAATAAGATAAAATGGGCAGGCTATAAAGTATACAATAAAAGATAACGGGCTTTGTGAATCCATTAAATATTGAAGCGAGAAATTATGAAATCAAAATATTCCGGTTCGGTTTCTCAGTTTGCACCCAAATCAATTGAATGCCGAAAGCATTGCTACTTAAAAAATATTCTTTATACCGACGAAATGTATTATCAATATAGAATATGTTTTTGCGGAAGCTTTCCCGGAACAATGTGTCGCGAAACTGCGTTAAGAATGCACAACATTTTATAGAATAATATGCAATGAGCAAATTAAAAAAATGTAGATACAAAATGAACTACTTATATATTGTTTTTTCCATAAAACAATCTGAAATTAAAATAGAGACATAAACAAAGCACAATAATTTGTATACGAGGTGGGGCAGGGCGAACTAGAACAAACATATTATATGCAGGGGTAGTATGATTCACGTGTCTGAGATATATAATTCGTTTTTTAATTCTTAACAAATCAAATTCTACTGCAATGATGAGCTATTCGATGGCTCTATCGCGGAGGCTGCTGTGAAGCAAGGAGGTTTAAAGATCACTTTACATTAAACACAAAACTTTAATATTCTTTATTTATTTGATTGCTCGATTTGTGATCTGGCACCCGCCATTCAATAATTCTACTCGGTTATAGGAATAGTAGGTAATCCAGTGCAAGTTATGCAGAGACACTGTAAGAAACGTAAAAGCATTACGATTATGAATTAATTAGTACTTTAAATTCAATTCTACACATTTGAATAACGTCTTAAACAAAATATTGATGAACTTTCTAAGCAGAAAATAAAAATCCGGACCTAACATTGAAAAAATAAAACAAAATTAATAATGCCCAAATGACGTCACTTTACACGACTCTCGCTTAGGTAGCAATATTATATTTTATTATTTAAATCAGTAGACATAAATTATTTAATGGCAGTATCGGTTTACGTTAAGCTTGACTGGAGTTAGGATCTGGGGGTATTTTGTCACGAAATGTACCAGCATTCCTAGAATATCTCGTATAGGATTTCGCGACAACCGTTTACTTGTAAAACAATAATATTATTGTTATCGACTTGTTTCTAATTCGAATTGTAATTTTATTCAATTAAGATTTTAAAGTATTTCCAATATAATGTAATAATTTTTAATAAACCAACGCAAGCTGTACGTTGTAATTTTTATATTTATTGTATCTGATTTAATGAACACCGTCCCGTATAGTCGCAATGTTAATTAATGAGAATATTTAAGCTTATATTATTTCATAGTCTAATACGCCGACAATAGTCAACGTGTTTAATTGTGAGGGTTTCTTCATTCTATTCTTTAGGTAGCTGTTGTGTATCATTCACGCCTGTTTTCAAATACCGTCCAACCGTTTGCGGTGTACCATAAAAGATGCCATTGAATGTTTCGTCAATTGTAGTATACTCATATTTAATAGTGTTGGAACCAATCCTGCTGCCATCATGTCAGAACTGCACATTTTGACAATTTTTTTTTTTAGATACATTGAAATATAAACATTACACGGGTGTAAAAATCTACATTTCCGGTCCACGTCCATAGTGTTTGGATAACAATCTGTCGCGTCATATTTTCTATTTTTTTGGGTGAAGGTTATCCGAGTTAATTTTTTCTCAACCGCCCCTGACAATGAGTGTCTGCCGCATTATAATTAGTATTAGATTTTTAAATTAACTTTCGTGTGTGTTATTATTGTAGTTCCGCTCAATTATTAAATGAAGGAACGCCGGAAAGCGCTCATGTTCAATGTTTACGGTTTAATGACTTAATGATATTGATTAATTTCCTTTCTTTTCAAGAGAAACATTTTATAAATTCGAAAGGTTGAATACATAATAAATTATACTTACTAGTTCACGATTGGAACCGTAAAATCTCCACAGATTTCAAAACCTTTTATTCGTACGCAGCGTCTCGACGAAGACCCGCCCTCGGTAAAGTACGCCACGAACATTGATCAAAAAGTAACTTAAGGAAGGCATTAATTATTATATTGAATAATGTTGTTTCTCGGAGAAAGCAGCATAATAATAAGTAGTCACGGACTGTAGATAAAAACATTCCAATTAATTACGGAACGTTCAAATTACAATTAAAATCAAATAGGTAACCGACCGACCTATCATTACTTGTAAAATTAATTCATCACATTCAAATACTCGAATTATAGAAGAGTATCCCTTTCTTTAAAACAGCCTATGTCAAAAATCATAATAATAATATCTAATTGAAGTACCTATCAACTTCCTCTTTTACAAATTCGCAAATTTTACTATCTTACTAAACGTGCTGTTTTCGTGATCGTTCATTGTTTTCAGAGACATGGGTGTGCTTGACGCCGTAGTACTTGGTGACATATTTGACTTGTAGTTTATTCGCAAAAGTTACAGTTACAAATACTTCGCTTTTATTAAAAAGAAAAAGCAACCCGTAGAACTTTAATAAAAATAATAATTTTATTAAAGCTTAATAGTTATTACATGAAGGGTTTTCAAACAGTATTATGTTCAGTCTTTTGTATTAGTGTTATAAAAAATGTTGATACTTTTTTTACAAAAGAAGATATGATACCTATAAATATTACTCAAAAATTGCAAAAAAATAAATGGCAGAATCGTACAAATGACAGTTTCATTTTACTTAAAGTCTTCGTTGAAACGAAAGTTCATAATCCTAAGTACAGCATCTATATATATTGCGTTTCGTCGCTATTGGATCTGTACCATAAATAATAGAATAAATCTGTATCGGAGATGAAAGTGTCATTAGCAGTAAGAATAAACACGACATGTAGCGAATATGTCGAACGTGTTTTTGTTGTTATTTAATTATATTAAGAGATTCAGATTACTTAGGTGTTTTCTCTTTTATATATTAAATAACAGTAGGTACGCAAATATATTCAATTTGAAATGAAGTGTACATTTTAATGTTTAAGTTTGTTCAATAATTATTGTCAGTTTTTTCAAGAATGTTTTTATATGGAATGACGAGGAATAATTAATTAGATATATACACCGTTTGTACAATTCCACGGAGGGCAATACAGAAGTACTAACAGTAAAGTAATCGGCCATCGCCGATTGCACGCTGCTGGGCCGTGTGGGCAGCTTTTGCATGCAGCCGGAGCTTTATGTCCATTTTACCTGTTTTCGAGTAAAATGCAAAAAAACCATCGTACCACAACTGTCACATTTGGAATCATATTGAACATGACCAGTAACCACAGGTCACATGACCTAATACTGTCATTTTATTAGCTGAAAACATATTTATCTGGGTTTGAATTAATTATCTATTGGACATGTCTGCGATCGAAGTAACCAGCAATCTTTAAAGCGTTATTATACAAATTTGGCAATGTTTGTCTAATTTCAATAGGCTAGTCTTGTAAACATTAATTTGCTTTATATTTGTACATTTGTAACGATTCTTCATGGATTTCTTCACATTTTAAATGATTTTCAGTTTTGGTGACTCGGCCTCCATAGCTTATTTTGATTCTGATCAAATAAAACTCTGGCACCAAAATATAAAAAAATTTTGCGAGTAAGAAATATCCACATTTTTATAAAATAACACCCTTTTTAAATCGGTTTCAGGTGATTACATTCGGGACAAGTATGACGGAGCGACAGAAGTGAAAGTCAGCAAGAGGGGGCGACTGCAGCTGAAGGACCCTCGCTTCTCCCTGCCTACTGCACAAGATCTGGTATATTTAGAGGATTCACCCAACTACTGTCTTAGGAATGAAAATGTGGTAAGTGGAAAATTATTTTCAGAATGAGTGGAAATTTGAAACTAATTCAATAGATTACTGACCGCTGATGTACGTTCTGAAATAAATACACCTTGTTAACTATATTACAACTTTTAAAAAAAAGTTTATTATTTTTTCTATGTATTTCCAATGCAAATATCAGAAGGTGATCTTGTTGGACACAAGTATGACCACTCTACTTTGTATTATTCTGAAAGGCGATGCGGTGCATGTCAGTGAAGAATGAGAAATCACGTTAAAGGTTTTAATTAATAAAAGAGAATTACAATAATAACAAATAAGTTGGTTTCATGGAAGAAATACTCCTTGCACTATAAATTTAAGACTCAATTCCTAAAATCAAAGTCATCAAAATTTATTGTTTCCACACGGACAAATAATTATCCTTATGCATTTGGATGTTAACTCCAAATTTGAAAAAAAAAATAGCTTATTATAAATGTTGTAAATAACACGACAATGCTAATGATTAGTGCATTTTTGTATCAAGACTGCGACAAAATTGTTTTTTGTTTATTTAAAATACTATACCTGATAATATTGTTTTAAAAAATAATTTTTATGTTTGTTTAGTGAATATATAGACCTGTAAACGAGTCTAGAAGAGGATTTGTGAGACTAGATTGTGTAAAAAAAAGATATTATAAATGAATAAATCGAGTAATGTCGAAAGACTATGAATGATTCAATAAAATGAATACATAACTAAACATGTTAAACCAGGGTGAGTGTAATAGATATATACACAAAATGAAAAAGACTTATTTCAATATGGAGGGTTTGAAAAGATAGATGGATATTAATTAAGGCCAGCATGGACGGAGCAAGAAGTCGAGGTTAATGATTAAATCCTATCGTGAATACTCTTGAATCATTAATGGTGAGACAACAATATATATTCACCTTTGCTTTTAACCTACTTCTAGGGTTCATTCGGCACAACCGGTCGCGCCTGCAATCGTACCTCTCAAGGGATGGACGGCTGCGATCTCATGTGCTGTGGGAGAGGTTACAACACCTTGAAGACAACTCTAAAGGAGCGGTGCCACTGTGTCTTCCACTGGTGTTGTTATGTTGAGTGCAAGACTTGCATACGCACAGTCGACGTGCATACTTGTAAGTGAAGTGGAATCATTTATGATAACACTTTCACAGACCTGGAATAATTCTACCACAAGTTTAACTACCAAGAAAATATGACATTAACATGTGCTGCAAGTAGACATACAAATATTCTTGTGAACCGATAATTACTTCTTAAATATCGTAATAAAGAGTAAATTAACATTTGAATCAGAAATGAAATTTGATGAATAAACGAAAAGATAAAATCATTTTTCAAAACACATTAAATTAATGATATTAAAATATTATTTTATGGTATCTTTAGCAACATTTTCAGAACCATCTATTGCGTTATAGCTAAAACCAAACAAGTAGTTTATAGTTCAAAATGTCTACAAAACGGTTATATTTTCTATGTATGTGGCAATATTCATTAAAGAAGATATGAAACCGGCCTAAGTTGGACAGTACGTGTGACAATTTATGTGCACCGTGAGAATTTGAAAGATAGCATCCAGCTCACAGACTAGTAAATGAATAGACATGATTTGAAGTGTATATATAGGAGAGGGGTTTGGAACATTATTTGCGGGGGGAGGGGAATTCTACACACATATATCCAACGAAACATAAATCCGATAGATTATGACACATTTATGCGATAGTAAAAGTATTTACTCGTCAAAAATTTAATCTTTGTGTAAACAAGACGTATATTTTACATGAATGCATATTACATTGTCAGCGTTTAAATTTACATTCCAATCAAGCCATATTTAAAAAAAAAGTCGCAGGGCTCTTTGATTGCGTGAGTGGTACCAAAGTGAACAAGTGGGCGGAACACCAAAATAAAAAAATTTGGGACAAGGAATTTGCGTTAGTTAGTGTCTATTTATTTGGTGGTCTGTGATCCAGCTGTACAATTGTTGGCTGTCCACATGAGTATTTAAGGAACTTAACTTTATATATTTGAATTATGACCCAATGATAAAAATCAAAACAATTCAATTTTTTTGCCCCCATCTTATTTCCTTGATACAATTTTTAGGGTAATTTGTAAAGATTGGTCTATAGTCTTTTATCTATGTATGTATAGTATACTACAAATATGTACTTACAAAGCATATGTATGTATGGTAGTCACAAATGACCAACATATCAGGAGAGCACTTTTTGTATTCCATTTTAATTTATTTTTACTGTATGTATATTTTAGCCATGGTTAATTTTTTCAAATTTTTCCCAATCGATAGATTTGGTAACCCATCATAACATAGAATTGTTATTATATAATATTTTAAAGTTAATCACTATTTTTAAAGAAAATAGGACTTCATCTTTTTGCTTATCAAAATGTACTGCTTTTTTCAATGAAAAACATTAGATTGTATGGATTTACATTTATCTAGCATTATAATTACAATAAAAAAAACCCCATTATAATTGTGTTACTTGTGGTTTTAATACACTGTAAAAATATTTTTTTTACACAATAACTAACAGCCTTTATAATAATTATTTAACTGGGAATAGATATATGATTATTCGTAACTACATTATTAACTACAAATTAAATATTAGAAAGATATACATATAAAATCAATTTAATTGAAAAATATTGTTGTTGCTACCAGGATACGAACCTGGATCTCTTCCAATCTGGGGAACGTGCATTAACCGATTATGCTATAGCACCACAGTACATTGATGACAAATTTTCGAACCTACATGTCACATTTTTCAAATTAATACATTTGTCATTCCATTATTTGAAAGTCATTTTTTTATTTTTACTTATGGAATCTCAAATACCTTTGAGTAATACGATAACAGATGCCAGAATTAATAATTCATTTTTATTAAATTTTGGACACATTAATACAACTTATATATTATTAAGAAGAACACATTCTTCTTGTGAAGTTGTAATTATTCAGAACATTTTATCCCGGAAGCAACAATATTTTTCGATATAATTGACTTTGTATGTATATCTTTCTAATTAATACATTTCATTTGTATTAAAAATATTACATGCCTATGTTCTGAATAATTACAACTTCAAAATAAGAATGTGTTCTTCTTAATAACATTATTAACTATTCGCTATTGTTTTGTTCCTTTTCGTGATGTACAAATAGGAATATTCATATAAAATTAATGGTGTATTGAATTCATCCATGTAAGTAATTTAAAATATCGTAGTATTTAGACATTTGTATAGATCGCTGAGTTGTTCATTTCACTAGAATATTATGAAACAATGAAATTGTTCTTCAGATAGACAATTGTTTGAGATGGGATTTATCAAAATTATGTTTGTAATATAAAATTCCTAGATGACTCTTTCTCATTTTAAAATCAATAAATTTTAAAATTTGAAAGAGGTCTCCATCCTTATTTTTTTCATACAAAAAAAGGACTACTCAGAAGTAAGTTAGAGAACATTTTAAACTCTCTGATTTCCATTTCATGAACAATCAAAGGTTTGTTTGTTTTCAAGTTTTCATAAACCGAGTCCATTGTCTGTGCACTTCATTATGCATACATAGTAGGCAATTTGTTATTAGATCTTTCGACAATTAAATGGTCAGCATCTATCTCAGAATGCGTGTGACCTTTTAATAGAAATCTATGACGTATTAACAACAGTGTACGATGCTGATTAGTAGCCGTACATCGAAATCATAACAGAATTTCAATAATTATCAGACCATACTATAACTGCTTAGATCCCATGAAATTCATTGCCCATTTTATAAAACAGCTTGCATTTTGTTTCCTCCTCGAGCACCTTTTGCTTCGTCTTACACTATGAGTTGTTGAGATGCTTGTTTTGAGATTTTTTTTAAAATTACGTCTACAATTTCCTTAAATTAAAGGGTGAACTGTTCATCAACATTAGAGTTGGAAGACATTTTTGTAGATCAACCATTAGTAATAATTTATTTACCATTTGCCAGTGGCAGATGGCTACTAATGTTTTGCGATAAAAGGATGCAAGCAGACTTCTAAAACACTTTTCAAATTTAAGTAGGCGGTACACGAATAAAATTGTTCATTTATCTTTTTTATCCCTCATTTAAGTCTATGACAAATTTATACAAAAATTTTAATGTTTAAGTAAAGGTAATACATATATATTCCCGATGATACTTCTGTACTATAATTAATATGTAAACACATTAACAACAGCGTTAAAATAAATTTGTATGAAATTTAAATACATACATATTAAAAATGTGTAATACATATTAATTGAAACATGCACTTTATTGAGTATAATGGGATTTGAAATAACACATTCAAATGAAAACATACAGCTGAGTAGAAAAACTATAAGGGATGAAATAAATGTCTTTTTTTTGTTAATGTTCGTATCGACGTAGTAGACTGAATATCTTTATTATTATATAAATTCTTACCGCGTAAAATTAATTTGTTAATATTGATAAACGTGTAATTTATTATTTATGTATTTTGTAAAATGTTTCTTGTATATATCTGCTTTAATACAATAGTATTTAGGATTATACACGTGTAGGAAGAAAACTTTACTAAAAAAACTATATTAACAATTACATACATATATATCAAAGAGGCTCATTGAGAAAAAAAATTTAATAAATATACACAATCTTAAGTGAAAAGTTTTCCTACCATCTGATCTAATCCAATAGAGTTCATTCTGGGATTTTATATTTTCATACAAATGACAACCCATTCCCGACATTCTCTGAACCACATTTCAGTGGCTAAAAATCAACTAAAGCAAAATAATTCTTAAAGGCATAATATGATTTTAAGTCTTCATATTTTTATTGGATGCCTCAATTTGAAGTAACTTGACAATACTTAATGAAAAGAAAGACTTAATTTAAAGTATTATTACAATTTAATGATTATATCTAAGTTTGTATTATAACTCATAGAATTAATTTACCACACATAAGAATTATTATAACACTTTATGAATAAAAAATATACATACTTTGTAAAATTTTCTTGAAGAGGCTCTCTACTGTAGAATATAATAGCACAATGTATTTTTCACACTGAATGCTTTTAATTTATGAATATTCATATTTTCGAAGCACCACCATCTATTGGTAACTAAACAAGTCAAGGGTCACAAAGTACACATCAATATGATACATATGATATATATGGTCTGGGACATATCCACGAGGTCCCAAAGTATTTTGAACAGATTCCATAACATCATTGTTACATAATGAGAAATGTAAATATCTCGCTATGATGCGCTCTCACATAAGTATATTCAATGCCACCTTTCACCGTTCGACAATGAAGCTTTTTCTTGTTAAAATAATAACAAATAATTAAAGCAAATGTAACACTTAGATTGTTTAAAATTTAAATGAGTCATATCTGGATAAAAAAAATCCTTTGAGTACAACTGGTGGGCAAAAAATCTTCCTGGCATTAGCACACTTCTACTAATATTGATCCCCTAAATTCATTAATTACTACATTTCCAATCCCGTTATGCTATTAATAATGTTACTAGCAGTTAAAATAGGAATTCAAATTATCTAAATGTCAGAAATACTGAAAAGTTATAGATTCCTTAAATTATATTGAAAATAGATCTATAAAACGATAATTACAGTATGTATGTGAAACAACCAGATGTTCATTATTTAATTACTCTAATTTCAATATTTAATCACTGCATGTATGTGAAACACCTAGGTATTCTAGGTATTCAATATTTAACTATTCTAAATATGTATGCTTCCATAAAATTATGTACAAATAGCTTTAAATATAAGATTAGATTTACACGGATCAATATTTATATTGTAGAAATTCATTAACAATTAAATTAAGTAAGATTTAAGGAGCATAATAATAATAATAATCAAGAGATTTGTAACAATGTTTTAAGTATAAAGATTTCTAAGATAAAGTAATAACTTAAAACTGATAAAAACAAAATAATTAAAAATATAGTGGCAATAGAGTAGTTTGTGTCTGTATGTAGGTAAAACATAGATTAAGGTTTATGTTTGGGATGAAAACAAATTGTCAAAAAAGATTAAAAACTGATTTTTAACATGAGTAGCGCATGTATTAGTGAATATTTTTTGTAGATGATTTAAGTATAAAGACACTAATAGAATAGATAGAATCTAAGAGGAAATTTAGAATTGTGCTTAGATTAGTCTATTCATAAATTTGTGTACAATTTTTATACTTTCATATTTATGATTGTGATTAATAAATTTATTTATAATTTTTTGCATTGTTTCATTATTTTATTCATTTGAAGAGAATTCTGAAACCACTCTGAGTAAATTCAAATATGGAGGCAATAAGTATGTTTATTGAAGTGGAACTTTAAGGCAGAATTTGAAAAGAAAACAAACTTAATAAGAGAGTTTAATTGAAAGGTAGATGACATCTATCCTCCTGCTGTTTAGTTTATGAGTAATGTCAAGGGTATGGAAGTAAACATTCTTATCAAATTTCAAATACATATATGAATATATGTATTCACCCTATGGATCACTTGTTCTCCCGATACATTAATACAGAATAAATAAAATTTACTTAACTGTAAGCTTATTCAGATATCTCCACTCCTTAAACGGACCAAGGAAAAAAGTGCATAGCCGAATAAGGTTGGCAAGTAACGGGCTCTGTATGCAGTCATAGGTGAAAATAAAACATTTGTTTTGGCTTGCTAGGGCATTACCAACCCCTTGCAAGGCAAAACAAATTAAACGAATCAAGTGAATCAAATGAGTAGAATTAAAAAAACAAGTGTTTTATTTTCACATTGTGATTATGGAGTTCTACAAACTTAGTCACAGCTTAGCAAAGCATTATGCGTATCTATAGTGTCCCTATAATGTTACTGACGCTTACAGTCACTTGACGGTCACGAACCCACTGTACATTTACATCTTTAGTAAAAAATAGAAGTTTCACTTTAACAGTGCATAAGCACAACGCGCATTATTATTTTTTATTTAAAAAAAAGGATATGCAGAATCCATTCACATCAATATATATCAAAATAAGCAATGTAAAAAAAATTTGCTAGTACAGCGGTACCTTGACTTGTCCCAACTAATGAGTTTTTGCTTTGAGTTGACAGCTAAAATTCAGGTTACGAGCCAGCTTCAGATCCCCACTGCTTGTCGGTGCAGCGGACACGATATTAAACACCGCAACATCCGCCCAGCAACTCGTGTCTCACTCATTCACTTTACGCAGTGGAAGCATCAGTGCTGTGCTTCTATTTTGTGTCTGCAGTTATTTTGCACAAAACTTCGTTTTTTCAGCCATGGGCCTGAAGAAAGTAAGTGCGAAGGACATTGCTGAGAAGAAGAAGCGGATGATGTGCATGTGATGTCCAAGGTGTGTGTGCAGTCAACTTGGCGAAGCAATACGAGCGCAGCACTTCTACGATATGCACCATACTGAAGCAGGAGTCGATAAAGTTATAATGGTAGCCAAGGGCGTTAAAATAATTTCTAAAGATCTATTCATGAAAATATGGAGAAGGTGCTAATGGTGTGGTTGTGTTTATTTTCTATTGTATTGTGTTTTTTATACAATATTCGTTATTTAGAAGTACTTTTTTCTTATTTAAAAACATCTAAAAAAAAATGTTTTTTTTAGGGCCCCGAAACAGATCTATGGCATTTCAAAAAAGGAAATTGATTTGATATACTAGTAATTTAATTAGTAAATAAGGATATAACTCTAATTTTGAATATATACAATTAAGTATTATTAGTGTATGAGATTTTAAATGGATCTATTTAATTACCCCCGTATTAAAAAACACAAAATTAAATCGAACACATAGTGTAAACATCATAATTTTAATTATATATGGTATTAGGGCTTCCTCTGACCACATTGATACATCCCCAAGCATATTAATCTTTAATTAATAATTCCCTATGATATAAAACACAGTTATTTATGCCAAAATAAATTGAAGTAGTTGGCATAACATTCTGTTGCGATCTAATTTTTAATAAAAATGACATAATATATCTGGTGGAAATATTAATAAGAAAGGAAGACACTTACTTTTTCATCTGCCGGATGTTGGTTCATTTGTTTACTCCGTTTTCTCCACACGAACAAGCATTGCGGGGTTATACAAACACTCGCGTAAAGGATTGTTTTTATGTGTTAGCGGTATAAGTAATGAATGATTATAAACATTAGCGGTTATTTAATAAGCGATGGTAGTTAGTCCGTATTAAAGTTCCACGCGCACACTGAACTTGCTGCAGTTAAAGAGTGTTAATTAAGGCGACCTTTTCTTTCTTCCTTGTGCTTAAGGATAGGTTAGGATAGAAAGGGACGGAGATACGCAGGTTAAATTTTGATAAATCGCGAATAGGAGGTATGCATGAGTGAGGCAACAAGTCAAATGCCAAAAAACTTAATATAATTTAATTAACTTAAACAACTTGGCACGACCAGGTAAATCAGATAATGGAGGATGGTTCTGTTAGAAGCCTCAACAATCGGCGAGCTTGTATGACAAGATGTATGAATGTGGATGAGGCGAAAATTGTATGTCAGGACAGAAGAGTGTGGCGCTCTATCCTCTCTGCCTACCCCCACGGGGAAACGGCGTGATGGTAAGTAAGTAACTTAAACAACGCTAACAATATCTTATTATTGTGTGATCATTCATCGAAAATACCAAATTCAAGCAGTGAAGGACAAAGTGTTAAAAAGGAACAGAAAAGTGCGTAGTTTGGAAATGAAAATGAAAATTATTGAAAGGATTAAAATAGGTGGCAGTTTTGCGACTGCAGAGCTAGACAATTTGGGAGTTGTCTGTTCATACAATTATGGAAAATAAGAAATCAAATGAAACAGTTAAATCATTGGTGGCATTTTTTAAAAAGTACATACATTGTCGAGAAGTGTGGAATATCATGCTGAGAAACACCGCCGTAGCCGCTGCTTTAAGTTCGTTTCATAAACAACCACTGCCCGAATTCCAGGCCAAATGATCGAGCGATTGGAGTTACCGAGACCATGCACAGGTGACACAATTCTATGAAATTGCTTTGATCTCGCTTATGGTAAATTCCGCCAGATGTTATTCTGCACAGCAACGACCGATACGAGGGGGGCGACATACAAGCGGAAGGGTACCCCTCACTACAGCGCCACGAGACAGGCTAATGGACCGCGTACGGCAGATATAAATAAGATCGCTGGTGCTATACAAAAGGCTCCCAGTTCTGCTGGCGACGAGGACAGTACGAGTCGATTCTGGACAATGAATTCAGCAACTCTGCCCGAGTGCGCTGCTAGCTACCACTACCACCTCCCTAGGATCTTCGTGCCGCTGGCCTCTGTATGGATAGACAAGACTGCCACCGCCAGGACTGATTGCAAGGATCGTTGCCCATATCTGACATTGACCGCCAGTCTTTTTACCTTTCCCACCTGATGCAATGCGCCACTGAATAAGACAATTTCAGAACCACGCAGCCGCTACGCTAGCCGCTTCCTTCATCGCCTCTGTCATCCACAGCGTCGAGCGCAGCTTTCGCCGCTTCACCGCCACCTTAAGTTTTTGCTCTACCGCCATTTTCATTGAGGATATTTGTTAAATAAATTTTTCTGCAATTTCCCACTGTATTTCACTGAACAATCTTGAAAACTTCATATTATTGTGTTAAATTGTTTTTAATATACAAAATAGAAAATTTAAAAGCCTTGATACTAATTTCCCCCACCTAGGGCGAATTTTTGCTTAACGCGGATCGTCCGAGTAAACATCCCTGCATTAAGCTGAAGCCACCTGTACAGAATTTCATTCTTATATAAAAAAAAAATATTTATGGGTATTACCCCTTCAACTTTTGATAAATTATAGTTGATATATTCATAATATAATCTTTGAATAATACATTTTGTGCAAATGGGTATTTTTTCAAATCCATTAAAATAAAAAGACAGATAAAAAAAACAACATATTCATTTACTTACAACTAGACATATTATATAATACAAATCTTACATATAAATATTACAATAAGACATTTTGAATGAATTGATCATTTAATAATTCGGATAAAACCCAAGGAACAATTAATAACAAAGATCATGATATTAGATTGATTTAATAAGATGATTTTGACAGTTTTGCACCCCAATCTTCTACACAGAAACTATTGCCAGATGATATTGCATAATCCAGCTATTCTGTCACCATCCGGGGTTGGTTTCCCCATCCCACGGAAGATCCCACTTCTGTGAGGTGCTGCCTGATGGCTCGATCTAATATAGCCTGCGGAATGTACAGATTCATATTTAGATTGCCAGATAAACTGGAAAAATTTATGACACAGTGGAATGTACATGTGAAAATTGTCACTTTGTGTATGAATGTGTGTGTATGTGTGTCGGCCATGGAAGTGTGAGGATGAATGGGGGGAGGCGAGTCTTATAAGTCGTTGCATCAGTTGGGAGCTCTCTCTCATTACAGATCCTTCGTATTATTAAGACTATCTCTGAAGTGTATATACATATTATGATATAGATGTCTCAGAGAGACGAAGCTATTATTTTTTTACATGAGAAGTATGGAAGTCTAGGGCATTACGGGGCTTACGACCTGTCATCGGCTGGCTTAAGTGATCACTTCACACAATGGAACGTTCACCTATTCTGTAATGTCCAAAACTTCCATACATCTCATGTAAAAAAATAAAAGCTTCGTCTCAGTGAGACATCTATATCTTGACATTCCCCCCGGGAAAAAAATCCATTTGGACATACTCAAAATCTTGTATATATTAACTGCACTTACGTGTTGTAATAAAGGTATAATTGTTATCTAGAAATACTGAGTTTCTCTTACATGGAGATAACAAGACAATAATCAGAGGATAGAACACCGAGGGAATTTGTTGTAAATCGAAAGATATAACAGTAGATAATAACAAAGAGGAATGGTGCTCACATCTCATTCAGGCCGATTCTCAAGATTGCAATATTGAAATGAAGGTGATTGTTACACCTAGCCTCAAAAATAGACAGTACGTAAATTAACGTCCGTGTTATATTTGAATGAGAGAGAGAGAGAGAGAGTGAGGGAGATAAACGTACCATAATCTGTCAAAACATAAACATGGCGACAGGATTGGCCGTGATTCTTCACTACGACGCTGTGGATGAGGAAATTAATAGGTAATTTATGAAATAAATCTTTTTCTGTGAACTTTGAATACTGTATTAGTACTTATTTTATTTAAAAACTGATATTTTAGTCGAAACTCGAGAATAGATAGACTTCGTTCGCGAGATTTTTGTAACCCGCTGGAGATTCCAAATAACCAGTTTTTATAACTTTACCGCCTCGATAAGGAAACAGTTATATATTTATTGGATGCATAACTGTTTCCTTATCAAGGCGGTAAAGATATTTGCAAGATCTCTCACGTCAAACGAAGATAGATGTTTTAAAATAATACTCGCGTTTTTAGGTTATTTTTCGAATTTCGATTGTACCATACAAAATTTTTATAATTACGTTTTAATTATTATTTTGTTACAGATATGTGGAGCCTAGATCTTAAGATTTTGTCTTTTAATGCATTGTATCCCGGGTGCACTAACGACGCAGTAATACGGCACACATCATTAGAAGATTTTTATAGAATTGAAATGAGAGATTGGTAATTTTAATTTCAAATATATTGTGAAAATATACAAATCGCATTACGTTTTTTGGGTATTATGATTTATTATTGAATTTTCAGGTAATTCTGGATATCCATCAGAACCCTTGCTCCTGGCTTATCACACCTTCTGAAAATCGAGGAAGGAATACACCGGAATCCAGATACAAATAAAGCCTACATTTATTCAAGAAATGTTGTGGAAAGATGTATATGAGTTTTAAAATCAAGATTTTGGTATATTATGAAGCACAGAGTTTTGAACTATAGTCCTACTGTTGCTGGGCAAATCTTCTATGTTCATAATAATTCATGCAGTTCTTCATGTCATTGGAAATCCTCCAACTAATGAACATTCAATAAGCATTCCAATTCAAGAACGGGGTGTCTGGAATGAAGTTATACAGGAACATTTTTCCTTTATTACATTAATAAATTAGCCTGTCTTCTTTGTTGATCCTAATTTACTGTTGTTGACCTTTATACATAACCTCTCAAGTATTATTACATTTTTATCTTGTAAACAAACGTTTGTGAATATATTGAAAGTATTATCATGTCAGTTTTTTTCCCGATTCTTTCTGACAATTGTAATAGAATCAGGGGATATTCTATACGTATTATTAAATTCATTATGTACAACTCATTTTTATTTAATTTCCCTTATTTTTAGAATGTTGTAAATAAACCGATAGCAGATATCCTTCTCATACTTTTTATTTGGAAAGAAATGATATATATTTTGAATATTAAAACACAGGTTTAATGTTATGTTTTTATATAAACTTACAAATATTATTTCACATTTAACTGTAGTAATAATAAATCTGCCTGCGTACATTAATAAAACATGGATATAGATATGCATTATAGAAAATAAATAAAAGTGGTAAGTAAATTAATTCAGGCAAACAGGTCGCCCACCTTGGCAGTAATTAACGATTCCTTAATCGAGGCGATCTCCGTACCTATACATGACTAGAAGCTCCCTTTTGGTTTATCATCTGAGGAGATAACTAACCAGGGTGCAGTTAAAAAATATAACAATGTGATTATGTGTTCTTTTAATGGTATTGTTAGAGGTTCCATTACTTTCATTTGATCTTTGTACATGTTTAGAAGTGCAGCGGGGCTTGACATTTTCTCAGCATAACATATCATGCTGAGAAAACGGTCCGCGCCACACTTCTAAACATAATGCTCGCATCTGCATAGCTCTTTCTGCCAGGGATCTTCTAGTCGTGTAAGGCCGTGGTCGTGGGCGTGACCACGAAGGGTATCAGTGGTTGAACTGGGCTATTTGTCACAGTGAAGATTTGTGAAGACCCTGACTGAATATGACGGTGATGGTGAAATGGACGCCTGGCTTTCTCCTTGTACATTCCTTGGTAAGCTAATGTCCGGAGATATGTTAACTCCAATCTCTTGAAGTTCTGGATTTCCATTGACTCCCAGCATCCTCTCGACTGCTAGGAATCTCTCATCCTGTTCTGAGAAAGGTAATGTGGGTGGTCCCCCTCTTGTCTTCCTGGACTTTACCATGTGATCTTTTGCTCTCTTCTTGACGTTTGAACGCAATTCTATAAAAGACTGAAATGTGCTGTATTAGATCAAATTCAATGATAATCCAGGAATAAAAGCATTAACTGTTTGATCTGAGGGACACGTGTTTGATTCTAAATAAATGTGAATTAAAAAGTGATTAAATACTAGTACAGCAAAAATAATCAAATTTTGTATAAAATTTTCAGACACATAATCTTTGTATTATTAGTAAATACAAAATATGTTCATTTAAAATCTTGACTTGGTTTCAGAATCATACAGATCAATTTCATTAAAAAACATTAAATTTGGAAAATTAAACTAACCTTACATTTATATGGAGTACACCCAATCAATGCAATTATTTAACATTTTGGCCTGATTTTCAATCCAGCATCAGGCTTCTCTGTATCGACAACATTTCAAGTCCACGGTGAGCCGACATATCCATTTGATAATTCAATAAATAACTTCGTAAATCAAAACAAAGTTTTGTTTCATTTATGTTGACAAGTAATAACCGTAGAAAATACTAGAATTCTTACTTTTCATTTAGGGATGTGCAGAATGAATGATCTCGCAAAAATAATACCGACTTTTATTGTGGTAAATTTTTTTATTAGAATTATTATTTTCATATTTCATGCATTAAAGTCCTTAAAAAGTACATATTTCGGGAGATTCGATTATTTCAATGGAGATGTTCTAAATGGGCGTGCATAAATTTTTCACAGTATTCAATGTTCAAATAAAATTCGTACGATAGACAGATGGTTATTTATAATGAAAGAATAAATATAATGGGAACAATTAAATAATGACTACGTATTAGGAAGTACAAAGGTGAAAACTATTCCTTTATTTAATCACGCATTACCCAAAGACAGTGCACGTGAATCACGTTTGTCTGTTACCCAAAGCTCATAAGCTAAGAAAGTTATTAACTTGAATTTTTGAATGGAAATTTCTTTGCCAAAACCTACATAAGAATTTAGTAAGATTAAAACTCATTAGTACCAGACCCAATAGTTTGCATTAGTGTCACAAATGTCCATATGAACACAAAATTATTGTTGCCGATGTTGGTCTCGTATTGTGTAATTTCTAAGAAAACGTTCATGTTCTTTGCATGAGTCATTCGAGTGTGGTATGCAGCTCGATCCAGACATTCTTTCAAGATTCTGGACAATTTAGTGAAAACAATATTAATTATCAAGGTGGACGCTCATATTACGAACGAAAAAACTGTGATCCGATGTCTGAGTTAAGTATTTTTATTGCTTTGATTGATTCGAAAATCTTTTTTATTTTATAGAATGAATCATAAGTATGTAGAATTAAAATTTGAATTATAATAACTGATGTTTGTGTATTTTAATGATGCAATCAATTACCGTGAACCCAAGCGTGTCCATATGGACAAGCTTGATAGTAAACATAACAAATTAAATAATATGATTTTCAAGAAATAATATTATTTTTGTTTTTTTTTATATTAGAACGAAAAGATTACTGTCAGTAAATGGTATATTGGACGTAATAGAAGAAGAGAATAGTGATGAAGTTACTGAGTATGATATGTATATATATATATATATATCATACTCAGTAACTTCATCACTATAATACATATAATATATCACAAATAATTATCTATTTTGCCGATGATGTAATGATAATGCATGTGTATGCATAAAAATGGACCAAATTGATATTGATGATACCATAGAAGATATCGGATTATAGTTGGTTCAAAAATAAATCTACAACTCAGCTGTTTGAATTATTTTTCTATGATACTATCATAAATTAGCTTATTGAGGAGTCTAATAAATACTTACAATTCAAAAATAAACCAATCTAAACCTTCACTTCAGATGAAATTAGTTGTTTTGTTGGAATTTTAATTTTGACTGGCTATAATGTGGTTCTAAGTAAAATGTTATTTTGGAGTTGTACGTTGGATATAAGAATGAACTCGTCTGTCAAGCAATGCGTCTGTTAATTCTTCCAGTTACTAGTTCTCTGGAATGTAGATATAAAAAAATAGTTTAAAAAGAAATGAAAATCCATGTCACTCAAAGATCAAAATATGTGTGTCCATATAGATACTTGTACCGCTAATGGGTTAAGACTTTTTCATGAAGACAAAAATGCGGCATATACGTTATCTCTTCTGCTATTGGCTGTATTCTACCCTTAAATCAGTGCGTATCAAATGTTTGTCCCGCATCGGCTCGGAATCCAAAAAAATATGTTGAATAAATAAAGACGCTGGATCGTTAAATACCCCTTTATTGTACTCTTGTAAAGTTCCCTTTGTAAAAACAAATTAGCGAATCAACAAATTAAATCAGTTGCTAACGCAAAAAGTTTGAAACATGGTATAAATTAATGAAAATACTTATTAATCATGCGTTTCAGAGAGACAGTTTACTTATTTTAGTAAGTCATTAATTATTATATATTAATAAGAATATGTATATAAGACATTTTAAAAATTATAATCCGTGTTTATTTTTCTAATAAAACAGAAAAAATAAAATCATGTACTGATGTCGATGCTTGCGAATGCACAACCCTTTTTCATGTCTATTTGGTTATCGACCAATCAGAAGCCGACTATACCATAAATAAAAATATCCAACTATAGACAACAAACATTTGCTATATTCACATAACCAATTACTAAAATTGAACCTTTGGTTTCACGTCACTCAATCGTAGAAAACATCAAAATTGACGAAGTATACAATGTTATACAATAGCGATGTAGATCATGGTTATTGACATTGATTTGAAATTGAGAATAGACCCGATTATCAAAAATAAGTAGTTTCAATAATATGGTCTTCGATATACTAATACTTCTTTGAGGTTTTACAGTCTATATCAGTGATTGTGAACTTATTATGAAAATGGCATATCAGAAATTTGTAAAATATCCAACTTAACTCTGCTGGCACATCACTCCAAGAGCTGTTAACGGTTAACCAACTGCTAATTATTATCATTATATTTTAAATTCTTAACATAGCGCATACATAAGCACTCCTACTAATATGCTCTAATATAAACAAGATTAAAGTATTTTCTTTTACTGAAACTTATCTTTTACATATTTGGTCAGTTTCATTTTAAATCTATTCAATTTCTCCTCCTTTCTTATGTTTTCTGGCATTTCAATAAAAAATTTCATCGCACTATACATCATCAATTTCTGAGATTTGGTCTTCTTCCTGAATGGCAGTCTCAGTCTATTCCTTCCTCTTGAACGATGCTCGTGCTCATGTTGACTTGCTTCAATTTTTTGTGTAAATTCCGCTGATATTTTCTTATTGGGAATTTTGTAAATAAATACTTTAAACCATACACAGGAATATGATGAAGCGAATATATAAATATTTTATTATAAAATCTTCTTCCTTCCTTTATGTTATGATTGACCCCAGGTTCTCCTCTCCAGCTAGATACACCATACCATTATGGCAATCTTCCAGGTATTCTACATCCTTAAGCTGTACCCAGGATAAGTTCTTTTCTATGTAATTATATTGATGTGTCTACATACAAACTCAAAGAATCTTCATAACTGTAGATAGCGCTTGCTGAGGTTGGATGTGACGCAGGATTGAGACATTAGTATACGATGCCCTTTAGGGGATACATAACATTCTTCTCCAGTACATTCCCAAGGTATCTATTTTCTGCATGTTGTTATTATGGAAAATAATATAACAAAAAATATTGCTAAATTTGATGCTGTTGGGGATTTTGAAATGGCTCGAAATTAACAGAGCAGATGTATTGTACCATCACCGAAACATTCACAAATATGAAAAATTAATTTTCATTTTCATCTGGCAGTTGTGAATTTGTCACATTCAAATGTCCGAGTTTATAAAATAACAGCTGTATGAGATTTCTTTTGGAGATTCGACTTGAGAACATATTAGGGACAATACAGAGTTCAGTGTGAAGCGACTTAAGAATCATCATGGATTAGAATGACGCATTTAGTACACGTGTACCTTTAGCAACTTTCAGAGAGCAGTCTCATTGAAAGATCATCCTGAACATGGGCCATTACAGTTAATATTTTAATGTGATAAGTAATAATCAAACCTGAATATCTTTACACCCTTGCATAGCGGTTTCTAATACTTTTGCTAAGTGGTCCATGTGGAATCTCTGCGACATGGAGAGGAGTGCAATATTTCCTGTAAGAAATAAATACATTTTAAAGTTATTTTGTATTACCATCCAATCATCCAAATCAATCAATCAAATAACCAGATGTTATTTCAAAGGTTAATATCTATTTATTAACTCTTTAGCTGCCCATGTTGAAAATTTACAATAGAGAAAGAGATAACGCAATAACTGTCAGAATTTTACATTTACTATCCTGAAAATAGTGGACACCGATATGTCTATTTCCCAGGGCAAATAACGCATGATATCACCTGGGCCGTGGATCGGATCTTTAACTAAATTATTATTTCCAGTTGTGACATCGCACGGCGGCCCATAGAAATCTGTTTCAACTCAAGTACATCATGAATTACGTCAGAAATCGGATGTAAAAATCAATATTTTTCTCCATAAAAACTTTGCAGATGACGCTAATTTTAGTTAAGAAACATATTACACATAGGTAGTCAAATAATAAATATAATTGTTAATCATGAAGTCATTTTATAGCTTCCTCCTTTTTTGTATCATAAAATTCAATATTTTATATGAAAGCTTGAGGTGAAATTTTTTTATGAAAATGGAGTTATAAAAATTACCCAATATTATTATTATCACATACAAAAATATTATACATCTTTTTAATAGCTCATGCTGAATTTTGTGTCGCAAGAATGTTAACTGAGGTAAAACTAGTGGAGTCCTGGTACTGACACTGTATGTATGGAAGTGAGGCCTGGAGACGGCAGAAGAGGAACGAAAGTAGATTGAAAGCAGTGGAAATGAGATCGCTTAAGTGTATATGTGGCAGATCCATTAATGACAGAGTAAAGAATGTAAAACTGATTTCAGATTATACTGAGATCAGTTTTAGAGACTGAATGCAGTGGAAATGAGATCACTTAGCGAGTAAGATTAAGAAAGAATCATTTAGGCTAGTCATATGGAATGGATGAATGAGAGAATGGAAAAAAAGATATATGACGCGAGTGTTGATGGCACCAGAAATAGAGAACGATCGCAGAAGACTTGGTGTGACGTGGCGGAGTAGACGTGACGTGCCAAACCTCGTTCCAAAAGTTTTGGTACATTTAAATCTAGCAATAAGCACCTTTCTCCTAGTCGTGCCAAGATGGGAGAAAACATTCTGGAGAAGCAAACTGAAGCAATGGGCAAAAGGAAGCCCATTAGGCGTAGGCAATCTGGGAAGAGTCCTGATAGACACGTTAACAGGGCTTTCCTTATCGAAAGTCCAGGACCTTGGAGGTGTGGAAAATACAAAGGTAAGGAAGAAAGGAACTGGAGCCAGGAAGAGCAGCAACTGTTGAAATCTTGCTGGTGAGTATCAATGCTAAATGTATACAAACCAGCCTGGGACAGGTAGCAATGATGAAGCAGCAAGAATAATTATCCGACCACAGAGCAGCAGCTGACTTATTTATCTACGCGTAAGTCGAGTACCTAATTCCTGTGCATTTTGTCCTTCCAATATAAACCTAAATATATACCTGTCCCGCTCTAGCCAACTAATTACTTAGGGATTTCGTCAACGGGGGAACAACTTGCATTTCGCCGCGAAATGGTCAGCATCTGTGTTACTTTTAACGTTCGAGAGTAGCGTCATGCGTAACGCCAGGACCACGAAGAAGCAGTGTTCTAAACATCTCTGGAAGTGTAGTGATATCTCAGTTCTTCACTATAAAAAGTGCGAGTTAGCTGGAGGTGAAAACTTGTCGTCCAACCCAGGATCGAGATCAAGGTAGGCAAGATCCATTTGCCAATATTCCTCTCTTGTTCCAATTCGGATTGCGTCAACTAACCAATAATTTAATCGATACAGTCCACGGGATCTTATCTCACCAACGAGAGTTTAGCTCTTCAAACCACATCGGTTCACAAGTTAGCGATTGTAACCTTTTGCAGCTCAGCTGACAGAATTAACTTGGACTTCCTTGTCAAACATGCCTTAAAGCTATCTAGGCGAATGGCGGAAACCCTGAAAGACCTCCAATCTGGAACCTCCGATTAGTTGTGGATTGGCTACGTATGAACCTATCGAGGAACAGATCATATGTGTGAAGAGGAACGGCTATCTTACTCATCATGGCATTGGGTCGAAGAGTGCACGATCTGACGCTTAGGGGAAAAGAACACCAACCATTTGCTCTGGCTCCGCAGACTGGTCACACTCTCGCAATCGGGACAATGGAAAATAAAATCAGCTTGGCAGGAGATAATGAGGGGTTGGATTAAGTCGATCCTGTGAGATGCCGATGTAGAGCCGTAACCTCGCTGAACTGGCGGGAAAATTCTGTTAAGGGGAAACTGGCAGAGCAAAACCTCCATCCGTAGACAGCAAATGTTCCACCAAAGAGAGATAGCGAATGCTTCTGGGAAATGATTTCCTCTTAGCACCTCTCTTCACGCCAATATAAGGCGATCACATATAACGGCGTCAAACCACTAAATGATAAAAAAAACAGATCTCTTATAAATGGATTCCAGGTATCGATACGGAACACAAAATAAAAGAACGAAACCCTCCAATAAAATTCCTTAATTTTTTTCCATCGATGCCTGGAATCATGTGCATTATGAGTCATATGAGAAAGTTACCGTTAGGACTAGCATCACGCCGCGGAGATGTCAGCAGGGAGAGAATATGTCGCAAGTAGGGAATCTATGAGTAGGAGCGGGCAGAAAAGAGCAGAAACAGCAAGCTGTCTCTCTTTCATAAATGGATTTCAGGCATCGATACGGAACACAAAATAGGAATTTTATTGGAAGGTATAATATCTGCAAGACAGTACTAATTAATGAATGATGTTTAAATACAATAAATTATTCTAATACAAATTGAATTAAATCAATTAGGAAGACAAAGAAACAAAATCTATCGAAAAACGTTTGGTTGCTACCAGGATATTTTTTCGATAGATAAATATTTTTCTGTTAATTTGTATTAAAATACCACAGAACTGTGTTCTGAAAATGTGTTCTTATTAAATAGGTAATAATTTCCTTCAACAGCATTGCAGTATTTTCATGAATGATTCAATGCTATGTGTTCCCTGTACTTTATATGGAATGGAATCATGGACACTCACTGAAACAATGCTAAAGTGACTTGAAGCATTTGAGATTTTGATCTACAGATGGCTTCTAAAAATAGCTGGATTGATAGTTACAAATGGTAAAGTGATGATCTAGATGCGAAATGAAAAATAAATTCTTAAAACAATAAAAAACACTAATATTTTGCTACACTCTGTATCCCATAATTCAAGGCAAAAGAAGAGGCCCTCGAAGACAATGGTTCCTGAGGTCCACTGTTCAATTATTTTGAGCTACTGCAAACAAAGTACTGATCTGTAACATTCGATAACCGGATAAGCAATACAGTAAAAAATAATCAGATTCTAGTACATAATGCCACTATGTGGATGAAATAGAAAAAGAATAAGAGTTCAATCCAAATTTTCAAATGAATAATAAAACTATAAGATTTGCCAATTTCAGTCGACAGACATTTCTTCAAAACAAATCACACGTACCACAAGGTACCTACACAATTCTCATGAATTCAGGAGTGATGATTATCTGTTTTCAATAGAATTTGTGTTACATATTTTCAAGAAATGGTGCCATCTTTCTTCTGCCTAAATACGTTTGTGAAAAATTATTATTTTGGCTTAACTTTGGTAAATCCTTTTATCCTAAAATACTCCTATTTTCTTGTTTTGTCTTCTGATAAGTGAACTATTGATTTAAAGATTTCTGCCAGTAAATTGTTGTTGTTACAATAGAAATGAGAACACAGATAAACTTTTAATAAACAAGCCTGCTTACTGAGTAGCTTCCGTGAACTGGTGGTGCTATCTGCCGTTTGAACGAATCACCACAAAAGATTTTGTGCTGTTTTAAAAAATATATAAACTACATTTAAAAAAAGGGATTCATTGACCCATCGTGTTGAACCGGGGCTCCACTTATTAAGGCAAACCTTGTTTGACGAAAAATAAATTAAAACTGAATGTGAAGTTGTCTGTATGTTTTGGAAATGTGTAAAAAATCTACTACTGGAAAATCTAAGTTTTACAATACCTTAATTATTCACTAAAAAAATATTAACAAATTAAATTAAATTAACATCTTGGCAGTAGAGAATGCCTTCAGGTATAAAATTATTTTAAAAAGAAGGGAAATTAAAAAAAAACCTATAATTAAAAACTTTTAAGGAAAACATATTTTTGTTGTGAAGTTGCAGTTTATGAGAATTACATAGTTGTTATTTTTTTAACACAAATTAAATTAATTAACTAAAAAGATAAACAGAAAACACCTATTTATCGAAAAAATATTTTTGTTGTTACTGGGATTTGAGCCTGGACCTTTTCTTATCCGGGGAAATGCTTTACCAATTCCGCTATATCAACAAAGTACGTTTACTACAAATTTTTGAACTTAATATTCTGTAACTCTTTAAAATTAATAAATTAACACACAAGATCCAGGCTCGAATGCCGGTAGCAATAATATAAAATATTGTATCGATACAATTTTTTTTTTGTAGATCCTTCTAGTTGATTAATTTAATTTCCAAACTCACCGCTAGATGGTAGACACGCTACTGTTAGATTGGCGCCCCCGAGGGTCTCCTCGAGATGTGATACGTCCACCAATGGGACATCTCCCGGAGCCAGACTGGCTGTGCACGCACACACCAGTTCCTTTAGAGGTACGCCCGCGTCGACCAGGGCCAACGTGGCTGCGTTTACACATGCGCAATAGTTCCCTCCATCAGCCTGGAATCAGTACAGATTGTGAATAAAATCGTGTCAAATGTAGCAAATGATCTAAACAGAATATATGAAAGTTAATAATGAGTCCATGAATTATGCACACTTTGCATACTGGTTCATTTGAAGGTTTATGAAATAAATACATTACTGATGTTTTAATATGGGACTAGTTATTGTGATGATATAGGTAATATAAGATTGTGATTAGGATATTTGTTACTTTCCTTTTTCATATACTAAGCAAGCAGTATCTTAACCCCGAGAAGCTGCCAAGGTAAGGGACATGCCGAATATTGTACAAACTGTAGCATATGTTCAATTTGTGGTATTTTTAAAAATGAAACTGAATTACCATCACAAATGTAGGAAGTTAACTAAACAACTGGAAAAGGAATAAAAAAAAAAGAAAAAAAAAGGTGGTCGATGATAGGAGAAAGGTGTCATTGATATAAATTTATTGGCAACATTAAGTTTCATTGAATTATTTTAAATAAAATATAAAAGTTTATCTATAAAATTAATTAGTACTTCTATCATTTAAGGATTTCTGTTCACTAGTCTACCGAGCATCATCAATGAATGGAGATCTTATAAAATATTATACATTAAACTAACTTATCATCACACCGTTTCTCCGCGGGGGTTGGCAAAGAGGATAGAGCGCCACACTCTTTTGTCCTGACACACAATTCTCGCCTCATCCACATCACTAGTTCGCCGATTGTTGAGGCTTCTAACAGAACCGTCCTCCAGTATCTGGTTTACCTGGTCGTGCCAAGTCTTCCACAGACGTCCTCTATTTCTGGTGCTATCAATACTTGCGCCATATATCTTTCTCACCATTCTCTCCTCATTCATCCGTTCCATATGACCAAACCACCCAAGTGATCCATTTCTTAATCTTACTCATTATACTGACATCAGCTTTACATTCTTTACTCTGTCATGAATAAATTTTCCACACATACGCCTAAAATACACTAAACATTAAAACTGTCCATATACAAAAAATTTCAGTCCGAGACTCATCGGAAATTGGAACAATATTAGGGATGCTTTAGCGGATCGAGGCGATTGTAGGTCTGAACTGAAGAAATGATTTAGATTAATATGCACAAACATTATGTAATGCCTGTGACTATAAAATGATATATAAAAAGTAGGCTGTCTGTTTTAAATATCAATTCATTGTTACATTTTTAGCATTTAATTATTATAGTACAGATAGTAGCCCATAGAAAAGTACCTGTAGAACCTCCACATAGATGTCAATCTGAGAATAAGGGTAAAGTTCTGTCTTGATGGCTGCGGAGAGCGCTTGTCGCAGGTGAAGAGACATCTCCTGGGATTTCTTGTCACCTCTGGGGCGGTTCTTACGTTCCCCTGATAAATAAATACATATTTTCAGTTAATATTGTTACAAGTGAATTTATTTATGTATGCATATGGTACCATTAAAAAAAAGAAAACAAACAATTATTATTTAAAATAGTGTTCTAAAACATATGAATAAATATGTAAAATTAAAAAAAATTAAAAATCTTTTATATAATATAAAACAAATGTATAGCAATTATTTAAAAAAATAAAAAGTTAGACGTTATATGATAGTGAAAGCAAGTTTATAAGTATTACCATTAAAGAGGAATCACGATTCCGAGTGCTGGTTTGATGAAGAATGTCAGGATAGAAAGAAAGAAATGAGATGCCTTGAACGAAGATTCAAACAAACTCTCTTGGAGACTAATAGAAAAGTTTGGCTCGAAACGCAGAAGAAATACAGGTCAACCAAGCAAACAAAACAATCTGCATATTGGTGTTCCAAGATTAGACAAAATCAGAGAAAACATACAAATTTGTGGAGAGCTTTCAAATCGGTTTGTGGCCACTGTAGAGCGGAAATTTACAAAACTGTCAGTACTTCCAACTTGCTGACTGTTTCACAAACAAAGTGACTGCTATTCATGCTTTGACAAGCTCAGCTTCCAAACCTGTGATCGAAGAAGAAACTACATCGAGACTACAATTTCACGCTGACGACGATCATCAAAATAACACAAATAATCAAACACTTATCTGATAAGTAATGTGCGTTAAATTCGATACCAACATGGTTACTTAAGGAGTGTCATTTAGAGATTGTTCCATTTTTGATAGATTTACTTAACAAATCTTTAGAAATATTAAGCAGTCCAGACTTTATGAAAATGGCCCACGTGACTCCATTACTGAAAAATGCTACACTAGACCCCGAAGACCTCACAAATTATTGCCTGATCTTTAATCTGCCACTCCTCTCAAAAATAATGGAAAAGGTTGTATTGTGTCATCTTAATATGTATTCAGATGAACAGAAAATCATTTTATTTCCCAAAATGTAATCTGCATACAGACATCATGTAACAATTCCGTATTTCCCTATGTCTAACTAAATATAATTTTAGTATTACTATTTCTAAATTAATGCGGAATCTTCAATTTTCCTGTGCGGGGCGTCCTGCTCGCAAGACACGCCTCTGTTATGGATTCGGTATTCTCCTACGTGCGAGCTCTCCCGGTCGCCAGTGTGGAGATCTAGCTTTCTACCTTACTTAATACTAATTTTTATGCTTAATGCTAGTCTATTCGCTTAATATCTAAATTTGGCCAACGTGATCGTTCTAGTGGTTAAGAATATTCCCCATGTTACGTCCGTAATAATCCTAATTCTTTTAACCCGCGTTTTCAATTATCAAATATCCAAAGTTTACAAATATCCAAATATTATAGCCGTTCAAATACCTATAGAGCAATTATTAAAATAAATATACCGATTATCTTATGGTATACGACTAGGTAACAGAAAACTTCCGATCAAGCGGTATGATATTCGAGCGTGCCCGTTATAGCATTAATTATGTACGTGTTATTCAGAGCTAGAATGTAAGAGTGTGGAAGAAATTATACATATGTACGCATTATTCGGAGCTAAAATGTAAAGTGAGGGTGAAATTATACGTATGACACCAACCTTGTCGTAGACTCGTACTCGTGACTGTGGCCGCTTCGTGGTGTAGCCTAGCTGTTCATAAATTATGTGGACATGTGGAATAACATGCGAGATGCTAGGTGCCTGCCTCGCTTGGCAAATATGTTCCGTGATTATATGATAAGTTCTCTAGACACCAGTCTGTGGCGTACGTTCGGCTCCCCTGACCCCAAATTCAGAATCCGTACGTCTGTAGACGACGGGCTCTGAACTCCGAACCCTGCACCCAACGCGTTCAAAAGTTTAAAGATGATGATGATGATAATCCAAAGTTTTGATTCGGCCAATGTCTAAGTGAACAATATCATTTGTTATGACTCATTCAAGATGCATGGCCGAGGTCCTTGTATCTCCAATATGTTGCTATTCAGTATCGGTAGGAAAATGGCCAATCCGGGGCCGCGTCCACCACTGAAGGTAATTAATTGTGATGATTGTGACAGCTATTCAGTATCGGTAGGAAAATGGCCAATCCGGGGCCGCGTCCACCACTGAAGGTAATTAATTGTGACGAGGTTGTGACATGACAATACGACTTTCAGGAAATTCCCATCATTCCTTTGGGTGCGTCTGAAAACATATGTCATGCGACAACGGTGTCTGAAGAATAGTTTAAATTATCTGCAGGATGATCCTCGGTGTCTCGAACAATGCATCTCGAATAAAGCCAGGAACAAATAGTTAGGATTATTATTACTGCATGCTGGTGCGTGTGTGTGTGTTTGTGTAATTGCAGATCGTTTCAGGAACACTGTCTCTGGGTATTAACCGCTAGAGATCCTACTATCATCCTTCTCAACTATACTGAGGTACGGGGTGTTCGGAAAATCCTACAGGAACCCACCTGATACGCTCGTAAGCTACATACAGTTTGTGGCGCACATAACGTATGTTGAGAGAACCGAAACCGCCGCGGAATCGTCACCTTAGCCTGTAGCCTCTTGTAGGTGACGACAAGGCATAGTGGCGGATCTAAATTCTCTCAGCGATAGGTCTCGAAATCAACGCGACTCGCCCATATATCAGTGCCAAACTATACTTCACCATAGGTACCAGACGCCCTGAAGATCGACCTAAACCCCTTCGCTCACGTTCGAAATCCTTCAAGCAGGCTTACATATCAGAATATTCAGATCAGCTCGCTGGCCGAAGGAAGTAAATAGATAAATAAATAAATGCAGTTCCCCATTTTGTTGTGTGTAATATCGCTGAAGTCATTCGACAATGGTAGTAGCTTGTTAATTCCTTTTGTGGATTAATCGGGCAATATATAATATAACAAATGGTTAAAATACACATTGATACTTTGTTTCTCCATGATTACACCAATTTATATTATTCAAGACCGAGCTCTGCAGCAACCAAAGTGGTTATCGTTCGATTATAATTTTGAGTAATCATAAAGATACATATATTTAAAATGCGGTAAAGTAGAATGGTAGTCAACAAAGGCATGCAAAAGAAACTCATCAAGATTCGATCAGGTCCTCGCTGCCGACGTCCTTCTGGGCACTAACACACGTCTCCCGCGATAATATCCGGATCGAATAAATTGTCCGCCAACACTTTCGCGACCGTCGTAAGTTAATCGATTATCACTTTCACATTAGATAAACTCTAACAACTCTCGCGGGCGCGTAAACTCATCTCCTCCCCGCTCCCCGCGCAAAGCTTCCAACCGACCGACCGACACCCATACGACCTCTTCGCCCACCTGAAGCCGACTGTCCACCCCGAAAGCTTGAAACCGACCTCCCGCAGCGTTTACAATCCGCGACCCCTCCTGGCGTCTCCTCCCCGCCCCGCTACCCTGTCGCAACTGCTCTAGAAATTTCTCGGAATTCATATTTTTTTATCAGTCGGTTATATGTGGATCATCACAATCATTCTACAGAAACTAGAGTAGTTTGAGTCCTGTCTGACATTATAACACTTACTGACACGAGGCATTAAACATTTTATGTGCAAAGCGCCCTTGAGGTGAAAATTTTTACAAAAATGGCGCTATACAAATTATTCAATATTATTATTATTTATAGTACAGTAAAACCGCGATATAACGAAATCTAAGGGACCAAAAAATAAAAATTCGTAATAACGAATTCCCACATATAACGAAAAAAATTAAAAAACCTACTATATGTGACGCGCCGTCGCAAAAAAATGTTGCGCGGCTTCAAAAAAGATCGCAAATTCTGCAAACAAAGGAGGAGGAAAAAGGCCATAGGGAACTGAATACCTACATATTTTTAGTAGTTTTGTTATTAAAACAGATAAGCAAATGGATAATCAAAGGAATTAAATTAAGAACAGAATCTATTCAACACCAATTGGAAGATATTTTTGTAAATTCCAGAATATTGCAAACACAAAACAATATTTTAATTGTGTTTAAATGTAGAGCCGCTTCAAACATAGTTTTGGGCATGAAACATACAAAATAATTCAAAAATAACAATCTTACGGTTGAATCGCGGCATTTTTATAAAATGAGTCGTATATAAATTACGAAGGTATTTACCGGTAACGGCGGCAACCACTTCAAAATATATTTATAATCGTTAAAATTGTTCACTTAAAAATTATCGTTAACATTGTACACTTAAAATACACGAAAACAATAGTTAATAGAAATACAAAATACCGTACAAAAATAGTTCATAAAATATTTTAACGAATTATTTATATCATTGACGAGTTCACACGAAAACAATTGTCAAACGAAAATGAATTTATGTAAATATTCAGTTCGGTCATGCAATAATCGCGTTAAAAGCTGAACAAACTTAACTCTACAGACGTTACACTAAGACTGACATTTCCAATAAGTACATTCTGCAACTTTCGGGGGGGTCCTGTTAATTTTTGTATTTTACAGCTGTTTGGGTCTGGGTTGCAATCATATTAGAAGCGTATGCGTACGTAAAACGTGTCAGAGAACGCCGCAAGAATTATGTCAAATGGTTTTATGGGCCTGCTATGAACCCAAGAAAAAGTTTGAATTGTTTTACAGTTTTATGGCCTTGTCGGCTGACCGCCGCGCACCGCCGAAAAGGCCATAAAACTGTTCGCATACGGCAGATGCATCGGCGCGGCTTTGTAAGTTCGAAATAATATTTTCATCTTTTAACATTTTTTTATTTCGTTATAAATTTACGTAAATGTATTGGCATTTTTTCCTACGGGACAAAAATGATTTTGTTATACATATTAACGGGATTTCGTTATATAAATGCATTTTTGTATGAAAAATTGGTTTTAGGGACTAAATTTCGATTTTTTTTTCAATATACGTCATTTTTCGCTATATCGGGTTTCGTTATATCGCGGTTCTACTGTATTATCAAAATAAAGAAAAACAATTACCTTGATGGATTAATATTAAAAAATTACTAACTTAAATCTAAGTTATTTACTGTTTCCGAGGTAAGTTTGTAGAAATCCACAATCACATATGTGAAAATAAATTGTTTATTGATTCTACTTGTTTAATTTACTTTTCTTTTTAATTTAATTTCTTATTTTCAAAAATTATAGACAATTTGAAGATTTCATTGTGTCAAAACCTTTTTCTGTTATAGATCTACCAAGGATATGGAACAAGATCACCCATTCCACATTGCTGTATTAATTTGAAAAAATATCATTTGTATTGAACATAACTATTTCCTAGAATCAAGCAAAAATTATATAAATTCCAGAATACCAAAAAGGTCTCTTTTTCCATATTGCCTTCGTAGATTGAAAATTTTTATAAGTGTCTTTTCTACTAATTACCCATTAAACTACCACTAGTGTTGGAATTGAATGGTTATTTAGAATAATTAGAAGTATTCAAAATGTATGGAATCAGAATTCCAATGAACAATGTTGTCCCTTTTCACCTCATGTAAATAAAATTGTAAAGTTATAGTTATAAATACAAGTTGTTGTGTTAAATTGTTAGATTGATAATGCCCTTGTAAAGCGAAATGCGTCTCAAGTAAATTAAACAAGTAGAATAAGAGTGTTTTATTTTCACATATTATGTTAAATTTAAGTGTTAAAGCAATTAAATTGAGGCTATTATTTGCAAACACAGGTGGTCCCCAAAAACATTATTTATGCCTAAATGCATTAAACTATTTTACATACTAATATAAGATTAGTTTGTATTGTTTTTAATTTATTGGTATTGTAGCATTTATAGAGTAGGAAATAATAGAGAACATATTAATTTTATATTACATTATACATATACTATTATCTATTAAAATAATCATTTGTCAATTAGTGATATTAAGAATCTATTATATTTGCGTTTAATGATTGGATCAAGCCGAGTTTGAAAGTGACAATTGAAATAAACCGTTTTTACAACAAAACAATGTGGACTAATCTGCCTTTGCAAGTATGTAACCAAATGAAATACGTACGTGTTTAGTGATTTGGTTAATATTTGTATTTAGGACGATTATTTGTTTATATATTTGTAATGAGGAGAGAATGGTAAGAAAGATATATGACGCAAGTGTCGATAGCGATATAGAGGATGTCCGCAAAAGACTTGGCACTTGGATATTGGAGGATAGTACTGATAGAAACCTCAATATCAGTGAGTTTGTATGAGAAGATATATGAACGTGGATAAGGCGAGTGTGTGGTGCTCTACCCTTCTGCCTACCCCCGCGGTGAAACGGCTTGATGGTAAGTTAGGTGGAAAAACTTTAATTTAGTCTATTAGTGGAGATAACAATTCAACCATAATATTGTTAATACTTATTTCTTGTAAATAATTTTAATTTAAATATTATATGACCATTTTGAATCCAAACTGCTATAATTTTTTTTGGTTAAGTCGTACCACTTTAAATAATTCATGAATGTCAAATCCAAAAAAGTTGAAGTTTTTAAATAGATTATGCAATAGGTCCACATAGAAAATAAACACTTGCACTGCTTTTTTTTTTACTTATGACGCACAAAAACAAACAATCTATTGCAATTCAGTTGGTTTTAAACACAATGATATGAAATGATGATTGGATGGTGTAACAGATTCTTGCCGTTATATCATGGAAAAATAGTTTTCAAAACCTTTTGTGAGATGGCCAAAAATCCTTATAACCCACTATCTACTGTGGTCCAGTATATACCAGTTATCTCTACATCAAAAAAAGAAAAAGAAATTGATTTAATTCATGTTTACAAAATTTTTAAAAATGTTAAAAAAAGAAAATAGGAAAGAAAAAAAAAGGATACAAATAGGTTAGTCGCCTTACATTGATGAATTTATTATCAACCTGGTATATTTTTGATATTCGATAACACTATGTAAAAAGGCTGATATTTTATTTTCATTCCAACAAAGAACTTTATCAACATCAATCTCATAGTTATGTTACGAGAGCAAAAAATAATAGGATCATCGTGAAGCCTAAAATGAAAACAAACTTTGGTCAATCCTTCCATATAAAATAATTTCATATTTAAATGACAGACAACGGATGAACCTGTCTCCTTTAGTACAGACTTTGGTCTAGTTAAGGAGACTGAACATCACTGACATTATGAAGATTGTTCACCTTTTTTATATACTTTAAGAATTGTTTATAATGTATAATATGTAATGTAAGAAACAAATTAAATTAAATTAAAATCTTCATTAACCCCAAGAAGGCCCAGGACGACTATTACTGTTCGAGAGAGGGATAGCGCAATAAACATCAAAATATTTAATGCTATACCATAGACAAGAAACGTTGCACCATGTGACAGCGCACACAGATGTTGATAATTTTGTATTGCCAGATTTCTTCTTAATTCAAATGACAGGATTTTCAGTATAATGTTTGAACACACACGCCACTCATATCGATGACAAACGCATTACTAATGTGCTAATTACGAACTTCTAAAATACCAGAACTTTTCAAATGGAAAGTACTTATTACATTTTGATTCAGCCAGTGCAGAGTATTATCAGGATTTATCCTGCAATACACATATATTTACAATTGTACCCTTATTTCGTAATATTTTTTAGTTATTAAGTGCGTAGTGAGTGCTTCATTATATACCATATTAGCCATTGGCGCCAACGGCATTTCATGCGTGTTAATGTATATCATAAATCCGATGTTTGATGTGAAGTGCTAATATATATTTTTTCGTTTACAGTTATCGAATTTTTGAAAAATTTATGAATTATTTTTTTTACAAACATGGCGGAGTGGGACTTTTATGCCAATGGAGATATTACGAACTTCCTAGAAATTTCCGAAATGCTTGTTACAACCGCAGAATCCGATGATGAGTTGGATGATGAGAACGACGTCGAGGATGATTATTTTGTGGTTCACATCTATGATGAAGAAGATCTTGACAATACTGTTGATAAAAACCAGCCATCTATAAGTGCAGGGGTTAGGCCAGTGTTTGAATGGGGGACAGATAATTGTTTTGTTCCAAATATACATAAAATCTGAAGTTGTCCTTCCAAATAACAAAATAAATAATAATTTCCTATCCTGAACGTTAAGGCCTGGCAACACTATAAACTTTTATTTATTCATTTTTTTCATCTTAAAACTGTACAAAATCACGGTCGATGGACGCTTATAATAAAATAGAAGATCCATTTTATTGTTTTTTTAGTTATACCAACGTTTTCATGTTTTTTTTTGTAAAAACAAAATTTGGAAAAAGCTAGTAAATGAATTTTGAATTTTACAAATTTTTACACCAATTTGCGGTATGATGTTGTTTTACCTTTGGCTTTTTTTGGGCAGCTAACAGGTTAAGAGACTATTCATAATTTTTTTCACGTAAGGTGTCATAGACACCTAACATTTCTAGCCTAAGCTTAGCAGTCCCCGATGTGTTTAGTCAAAAGATTGTCATTTAATTTCGCTGACTTCATTATATTCATCTGACATCTGGATCCATCGTAATGACATTCATTATTTTCTTGCAAATGCTTTTATACTCTCTTTCTTTAGCTCCATAATGACCATTCACCTTCTATACAGACCAGTTTCTGATAGAAGATTTTCTCAATAAAATCCCTTGAATAAGGAAAAGTAAAAATGCCATAATGCAGATTACTTGGATGGATTTTTTCCAGTTCAAGATGTCAGTTTGTGTTTAATCTTATGTCATTATTAGGATGCTTGCTCACCAATTATATCTAAATATTCGTTGTTGGTGCATGATGGCATTCTTAATATTAATTATTTTTTATTAAGGAGAACATATTCTTATTGTGAAGTTGTAATTATTTAGAACATAGGTCTGAAATGTTTTTAATACAAATTAAATGTATTAATTAGAAAGATATACATATAAAATCAATTTCATCAAAAAATATTGTCATTGCTACCGGGATTCGAACCTGCATCTCTTCCAATCTGGGGAACGTGCATTAACATAAAGAAGATGGCTTTCAAATAATGAAAATAATAGATGTATTAATTTGAAAGGTGTAACATATAGGTTTAAAAATTTGTCGTCAATGTACTGTGGTGCTATAACATGATCAGTTAATGCATGTTCCCCGGATTGGAAGAGATCAAGGTTCGAATCCCGGTAGCAATGACAATATTTTTTGATAAAATTGATTTTATATGTATATCTTTCTAATTGATACATTTAATTTGTATTTAAGAGTTTTATTTTGTCTGCCACAGCCATTGCCAAATAAACGGAGCTTTATACCCCCCAAATTCTTCTTTGAAAGTCGGTCGAAAATTGCCAATGAAATTTCATTGGTAATTTCATACCGGTATGCTTATTCTCTATCCAGCAACAGCAAGTGGCATTTTTTAGATTTAATTTCTGACCAAAAGCACCTTCTACAATATTAAAATTGACAGTTTTTGTTTCAGTCACGCGCGCCTGGCGTTCAAGGAGACGAAAAAATTATGCACGACTTTCTTCGTCGAAGTTTTTGTGTCAAGAAGTTCGCATTGTTGTGTGTGCATTTATTATAAAATTACTCACAGACATAGTGATGATGAAATGGTCCGAATACTTTTTGAAGACAAAGGTTCAGAGGCTTTAGATCAGATTAGATCAGAAGAAATTAAAGAAGTTCAATCTGTAAATGAAGCAACCAGTTCAGATGATAATGACGTACTCCTACCAGTTAGAGCTGCATTTTTTACAGAATGTAATGACGTGGCAAAAATCTACTAAACGACAAGGTGAGACTTCAACCACAAAATATTTTTACAGAAGAGCCTGGAGTTTGTAGAAACGACGTGGGGGGGTAACTACTTTTGTACAAGCTTGGAATTTATTCAATTGTGAAATTTAGGGACTCTGAAGAAGATAAAAACTATGTATTATTTAACTTATTATTAGACTTTACCAAATGTTGACTTCTATAATTTTGAGTTTATGATTAGTAATTATTGAAAAAATGTTTTTTTAAGTTTAAGATTTTTGCAGCCTAATCCAAAGACAATGTCTCATATTATAAATAATAAATGATTATTATATTAATATGTGTTTTGTAATACCAATAAATGAAAAAGGTTGAAATGACTATGCGCACTGCTGCCATTTCAAAAGACCGTGCGCCTGCTTGAAGGATAATAAAGGTCCCGATTTTGTTTGAAGTTGGTCCCCATTTTTAAGATTGCCATCAACTTTTCCAAATATCTGTTATCAAAGAATCTATTTTAACTTAAAATGAAATAGCATTTACTGATTTTTTCATTATTCAGTTTTGTGAGATAAATTTATAGACATTTATTAAAAGTGAAATCCACCACTTTATGTGTCACTCATGTTTAGACCACTGCCTAAAAATGGTAAAGGGAGTGTGCGGCAGGTTGACTTAATCAATAGAAAGATAGTTGGTAAACCAATAAACAGTTGGCAAGGCTGACAAGTAAATTGGGTAATGTTTAAAATTAAAGTTGAGCATAAACGGTATGCACTTGGGTAATGATGAGTCTGGACGAAAGTTGAGTCATAAAGTCATACAGTTAACAATTTGCTGACGAAGCGGCATAAATAAAAATTATTTATGTTCTTCAAAGAGTTGTAATATTTTGTGTTTAAAAATATAAATGTATGAAATCATACAGTATTTTACCGGGATCTGAATATTTTTTCATGTTACCCTTCTTTTAAATTAATCGATTTGATGTTAAACATGCTTCACTGAATTTGAAAATTAGCGGCAGCTGCTAAAATCTATCTATTTAACAACTATTTGAATATTATCGGCGTGCGGCGAGTGCTAATATTGATCTCTGTTGACATTTTCAATGAACAAATTCAGAGCTAGTTTCTTTCATAATAAGATATTTTCACTATGCATAATTTGGTTTAAAAAAATGTGTAATTATTTTCTGTTAACGGAGTTATATTTTAAGTCTAGAAAAAATATGTTTGGTCTTAAAAAGTTATCAAAACAAAGCTCTTACCTGTGGAAAAAGTTGCCATGCTGTATTGACAGTTCACAACAACGGCTTCTTGAGAACCTTTCATTTTACCAGTGCACTATAATATTTAAAACATATAATAAATAAGTACATTGTAAAACATTCTTAAACTAACTACAACTAATAATGCAAATAACTAAGACAAATGACTTAATTTGTTGATTATGTAAAGTTTAATAGAAAATTTTTGTTTCAAATCATGGGAACCTCTATTGTCTAAAGTAAAATAATGTATGTTTAGTAAGGAACTCCATTATTTAGAAGTAATAATAAAGATAACCTATAATACCTGATGCGGTCCATAAACTGCCACCAAAACTTTGGTGTTTCCCTGTTCCAAGTAAGCGCTTCCATCTGGCTGATTAAAGACACCTAATTTGCATTTAATTCTACGTAACTCTTTCGGTCTTCTTCCATCAATCCGCAACCCCTGGTCAGACAATAAATCTCTGTTAGACATTTTCAGAGCCGGGCTTTTCAAATAACGAAACAAACACGCGTTCCGACCATAGATAAGGTTCTGACAGTTTGACTTTTCCACGATGTTGCCATATCCAAAATACACACAATACGAAATATATATTTTTTGTAAGCAGGTAATATAAAAATATTTATTTTTAAATGTACTTCAATGTACTTTGTCGACGCATCAAACAGTTGATAGTTAAAAATGTAAAACTTAATTAAAGTAAACATTTTTTGACATTGGTTATTAGATGGTAGGTGTTCGAAAAGGTTAGCGAAAACTTCTTGATGCATGATTTGGAGAAAATCTGTTTTATGTAATGTACGCCTAAAAGGTTTCAATAAAAATTATACAGATGTCACTAATACCACCAAAATTACAAACGTACGAAATAATCGAAATCATACAAAATATGATGTATTATTAAAAATTTCAATAATTTAGAATAATAATTGCTATTGGATATTATTATACATTTTAATACTTACTGAGATTTAAAACACTCGAGGTAATATTCAACAGTGAAGGAAGGTGGGTGATGAAAGTTTGTTGAATGACATAATATTTTATGAAAAACTCGTTTCAAAGATGATTGTAAAAGTTTTTTTTACTATGCGAGTTAATTTTTGTAGTCAGTCCGTACTGCGGTTTGGTGATTAAATATTCCCATGATAATCTACAGCACAGAGACGGCACTCAGAATAGGAACACAGAGGCGGATTGGGGGGATTACACAGACCGCGGCCTAAAACTAATGCCGTGTTCTGACGTTTCCATTCCACGTTGTATTTGATTGTTTTCATTTCAAATTTGAAGTGGCGGTGGGAGAGACTGTTACCACATACATTCAACAATGAAGTAAAAATATTTTATTGAACTGTCAAGATTTGTTGTTATCGTTAACGCGCGCTTGATTTATTATTTATTTGTATTGGTGGGGGATAAAATACGTTGCTCAGTGAAAAAGAGGGATTGTTTTAATACAATAACAAGACTATATTATTGTTTGTAAGAATTATAAATGTCCCAAGGAGCCCAACATTCTCTTTCTGCGACTATCTGTCAGATAGTGCGCATCCAATTTCATGTGAAATGTTTGCAAGTTTGCGCGAACCGATTGTTAAAATTGGAAATCTAATTTCGATCTGTCTGTTTTAAAATCAAAAATAATATCAATCACCGGTGTAACAGTTAACATAATTATTGATTTTATAAAGAGTTGAATTCTATCCGTTAGAATGCGTAACATCTTCATTTCCTCGAATAGGATTTATGACATGATTGGGAACAATAAAAAGGATATTATGTAATTTATTGCACGTCTTTTTATTTCCGAGTACTCATTTGATCAATTTATCTTTCTTCTTATAATTAGTTATTAAACTTATATATAATTAGTTATTAAACTTCAAATTGTATCTACTATTATCAATATTGATTTTATATAAATCTCTAAACTATCCCCATAACATTAAATAATTTGTGTTGGATGGTATTATACTTACAAAAAATATACGAGTATATTCCGTATTTCTCAAATAAATGTTTTTCTTTGATATATTATATAACAATCGTATAAATACAGAAGGTTATGAAATATATCAATAATATGTTGCGATATAAACATATCAATAATTTAGGTAGATTGTGGTGGAAGTTTTTTAATTGATCGTTTCCCAATATTATTTTAGAAAACCGGTTGATAATTTTTTGGAGAAGCTAATAATCTGGCTCACAGTTTTCTCTATTATTTGTGCTTATATAGATGTATATTTTTGTCCCGATGCCTGCTCGTCTCTTTCTTACGGACATCTAAAATGGTAATTTTTTTGTGTCCATCTTTGCATCACAATGATATCCCACAACCAAATTATAACATGACTCATTTCGCCCAATTGAAAAATATTTTTGATTTATCTACATATGTGCATAATAGTTATAATAAATAAAATATTGGCTTAAATAATATCATTTCCGGTTTCCACTACGTACATAAAGGTAAGTAGGTACCTATGTATTTACTTTCCATGCAAAAGTGTGAAATGTATAAATTTATCGTGCATGTCTTTAACCCGTAAACTAGTGATTTTACTACGGAAACAATGATAAGTATTTACATACCCCGCATTGTATGCACGCTACAAGACTATTGGGAAATGCATAAAACTAGCGGATCACGATAGCTTGACCACTAGATGCGAATGAACGGATTGACGATAAACAATTGTTGTAAATATTCAGCAAGGTAATAAAAACATTATTTATTTTAAGCCTCACAACTAAATTATGGTATTTATTAATTATAACTCTTTATGAAAATGATTTTTTTTATCGTTTTGAAAAGGAAAGAGGAACGTATGTATATGGCAAAATTCTTGATACATCAATTTATACTATATTATGTATAACTTTAACATACTCGGCAGTTTATAAAAGTAGCCAGGATAATGGTGTATGTATCAGAGGTGAAGTCTACTCCATCCCATATAATAAATTACGATACTATACTTAATTGCGATATATTGGTTCTTATGTTTATCATCTATATAATATATTCACTTATGTTACAATAAAAACATATAATATGTCAATAAAGTCAATTTATGAAAAGACTTATTTTTATATTTAATAAAAATCACTTTTTTTTCTTGTACGTAATATTAAATTGAGTAGAAGTTCATATGTTGATTAGAAGCACAATGATAAGATGAGACAATTAAAAAAAAATTATATTGAAAAAAAAAATATTTAGGTTAAACACAGAAAGACCTAAATAACTTAATCAATTAAACCTTTGCCTCAATTTAAAAATATGTAATATTAAATTTATGTAACCATATATCTAGATGAGTCCCATGTATATGTTACTAATTAAATATCAGTCTCAAGGTAGACTTCGTTTAAAGAAGGTACCTAGATTCATTCATACGTTATCATATCGTTAAATATTATTTCTCAAAAGACGAAATATATGAATAAAAAAATAAACATATAAAAACAGGAAAAGTGATTCGAGTAATACGAGGAAGATGGAAGAAAATAAGGAATATGTCATAATTTATGTATTTAATAACCACTTAAATTCCGAATAATAATTTTAATCCGGGGTTTAACATTATAACAGAATATTACACAAATATTCATTATTTAATGAGAGTATTCAAAAATATTAAAATAAGAATATGAATTATAGTAGTAAAAAATAGTTTTAGAAATAGGTCTTGACCATAAAGATTTTGAAGAATGAATATTAATGCTTTTTTGGTGTTATTAATTTATGGTACATTTTGGTGCTAAATCTTTTCTGCATATTTTTGCGGGGAAACGGCGTGATTGTAAGTTAGTTAATTGCTGTCTCAATAGTTGATTTTATTAAAAATTTTCAACGATTCGGCGTGAGGTCGCATAATTTTACAACCGGTTCCCGCAACCGGTGTAAACCCACACGGGGACATGTCACTGAATATTCCACGCGATATTCCGATATTCACAGCTTGTCACGGAAGGGACTCCGCCTATTTTAACAAATACCACTAATAGTGCAGTCGTAGTTTACTTAAATTGCCACCCATATCTCTCCAGTAGTACTTAGTGAATAATATTTTAAAAGAGTAATTCTAGCATTAGGAATTTGGGAATTTGAATTATGGTAGATGCGGTAACGATTTAAGGTTATAAAATCGGCGGATAAAACATTTATATAGAAATATACAGATGGCCCAAAAAAAGTGAGAACATTTCGTAAAATATGATATAATTTCATCAAAATTAGTTTAACTATATCAAAAATAGCATAAATAATTTACTAATTTACTAACTTTCCTATATTACGTTTTATTTCGACAATTTCCGGTCGCCATCTTTGATTACTAATTTTACCATTGTTTATATTTGATTTTTTCAAATTGTTGCCCAGAATGACAAAATCACTGCAGAAGATCGTATTCTCATCAAAAATTTGCGAATTGAAAAACGTCGGGGAACTTGGAAAATGATCAAAGAGTTTCAAAACAAAGCCTGGAATATAGCTAGACATTACAGCATAAATGGACATTAGAGCAGAACGGAGCTCCAACTCGCACAGCCAGAAATACAATCAACTTTCTTCGTCGTGAGAAAATTAATTTCATCGAGCCAGGCATGTGGCTGTGTGGCCACCGAACAGCCCAGATTTAAACGAAGAAGATTATGCAATATGGGGTGTTTTGATGATTTCTGATTAACTAAATATTGTGCAAAAAAAATTACATTAAGAATTATAATTAATTATATATATATATAATGCATTGAAATAACTCATGTGTTACGAGATGTTTTCACTTTTTTTGAGCCACTCTGTATATTGAAATAAGTCGCAAATGAACGCTGAGACCACTTTGTCTGTTATAATATTTTGTAAGGGTGCACGTTGTAATTAGTACATGCGAGCCAATTAATATTGAACGAGTTGTTTTTATTATCCGTGTAGTCCTATAACATGTATTATATTGCATACATAATATTCTAGATATTGCGTATTTCACATTTAAATTGTTATTTGTCAACCTCGTATTTACATTATTTTTTGTTCAAACATTCCTTCCTTCCTTACTTAAATACAAATGTCTTACATGAACTATATTTGTTTTCTCTGGCCTATTTTTATAAATGTAATATTTATGAACAAATGAGAGATGTTTCATCTCGGGATTGGTCTCGGGATCATCAAAATTGAATCCCGAAATCCTGGGATTGCAATTTTGGCTCTAATCCCCAGCCAAATATGGCTCGGGATTGGAGCCAAATTCATTACTTACGTCTCCCCGCGATTCCACGCGTCCGAATCCGCACGTGTCACGTGGCAATGAAATTACGTAACAATAATATTACGGTAATTTTTTTAATGAAAGCAAATTTCCAATCAGTTATAATAATTTTGAATGTGAAACGTCATCGATCGACATGAGAAATAAGGAGATAATTCTTAACAAATTAAACTTTCTAAATTCATAGATGGAAGAAAAATGTTTAATTTACAAATAAATTGATAAAGACTGATAATAATAAAAAGTATATAAAATTAAACATTAAAATTAATTTTCTATTGTATTTTCGTTTAATTTTTCAAAATAAATGAAGGTGATAAAAACGATTAATTGTTAATGGCTTATTTCTGGTTATTTCAATTCTCGGCTACACAAAAATATATTTCGTCATAATATTTTTTTGTGTAGCCGAACAGTCGGTTTTCTCACATTTCTTACATATATAGTAACAATGCATTGGGCGTTGGGTCTAGGGCTGTGGTTCCTAAACATTTTCACTAGCGGGCCCCTGATTAATATAGATTTAGTACAATATTTATTAATGTGTTAACCGAGTTAATTTTTTTTTGTATAAAAGTGTCTTAAATAAGAAATTTCTGGAATTAATTTAAACTTGAATCTTAAATGCGAGTGATGATGTTACCTTTTCCTTATGGAATCATCGGTGTCGGGGTCAATGCTTGACAGCTGAATCCTTATTTGGTTTTACATGCAGCCGGAATTCACGTTTTATTAAGTAAATGAGGGATGAAAATTCCTTTCCACAAAGTAAGGGGTCAGAAATTATGCCGACCCTAGTTTTGGAACTGCTGTTTTTTTGCGTTCTTTATTATCTTATCACGAAGAGAAGAGGTGTGGGGAAGGGGGGGCAAGAACAAGACCTGTGCCGAGCGCCTAAAGTAAAGGTACGCTTCTGGTGCCAGTCAATTTTTTCCAAGTATCTCCGGGCACCCTGGATTTTCTACCCCTGGTGCGAAGGAATTTTATACGAGGTAAAAGCACGCGAGGGGTCACAATGGCGTCGATATTTGCTTTGGCTCGGGTTATTGGCCGCAAAAAATGCGAATCCGATAGTCAACAAAGTTGGAACCACTCTCAAATTCCGTAATTCGATCATTCATGAATTTTCATATTTTATTATACGATGGTCGCGTACCCTCCCTCAGACAACCAGCTGACCGAGTAACCAGGGCCGGGCTCGGATATCTTGCGGCCCGAGGTGAGGATACTTCAACGGTGCTCTGCAAATACGATAAATATAAAACATGTGTGTTACATTTATTTTTAAACGAAAACCTGTTGAACGAGGTTGCATCAATCCATAAATCCTGATAGAAGAAGAATTCCATTTTTAAAAGCAATCTACTTTATATTACGGAGAATCTCAAACACATTTGAGTAAAACCGAAAGGGGACACCATAATTAAATGAATTAATCCATTTTATTAAATTTGGAATACAACATATACATAGGTATATTAAGGACACATTTTTTTGTGCAATTGCATTTTCAGAACGTAGTTCTGTGGTATTTAAAATAAAAATGTAATGAATCAATTAGAAAGATATACAGAAAAATCTACCTATCGTCAAAATATTTAGTTGCTACCGAGATTTGAACCTGGACTTCTTCCTATCCCATATTTATAATTGATTTATTTAATTTGGATTGAAAATATAACAGAATTATGTTCTTAAAATGCAACTTCACAAAATAATACATTCTCCTTATTAAATTATATTTAAGTTTCCAAATTTAAGAAAATGGATTAATTAATTTAATTCTGGCGTCTCCTATTGGGTTTTACTCAAAGGTATCTGAGATTATCCGTAATATAAAGTGGATTGCTTTTAAAAATGGAATAGTAGATTAAGAATATATGTTTAAAATATAAATATACATAATAATTCGGAGAACGTGCTTCCCCGTCTAGGTTCGGATCCGGTAGCAACTAAATATTTTTTAGATTGATACATTTTTTCTGTATATCTTTCTGATTATTGATTAATTTAATTTGTATTATTTTGTATCAACAAAATAAATAAACTCAAACATTTTTGATTAAAAATATAATTATGTTGTTTCCATTTTTGGCTTAACTACTACCACTAATTAGGTGACATCGTAATGTGTATCTATTTATATAATAAATACGCAAATATGTACTTAGGTTCATTGGCACAAAAGAGAACACTAAAACTTTCTAAATTGAAAAAAATGAAGTTGTTAATCCAGGTACCTCACATGACGCCTCCTTCAAAGGTATTAGACGGCAGTCGATTGATTACAAGTCTTCATTTGCACTACCTAACAGAGAAATACACTTTTTGTGGTCACTTGTTTCCCGCGGTGGCGACACGACGGTGAAACGAAGTCGATTCGGGTGTCGGGAATTCAGGAAGAAGGGCGAAAAATTAAGGGAATCCGGTTGGTCACAAAATCCGGCCGAGGGTTTAAGTACATAACTATGTGTGTAAATTCACTTGGTTCGTAGAAACACGAATCGATGATGCTGTGAATAACAATAATAAGTGGGACTGATAACAATAATGGGTTATGTTTCAGTATTGACAGGGAGCAATATTTACTAAACCCTAACAAAATAGAATGCACGGTGCAGGGATCCACACATTTGATATTAAAATAGTAAATTTTTTATTGAGTTCTCTATATAATTCAGGACTTTCGAAATATTGAGCAATGGTCGACAACAAAATGTATTGATACTGTTACGGTGCTTTCGTGCTCTAGAGGATAAGAAGCCGCCACCGATCTAGCTCAGTGTGGGTCCTAAAGTGTGTGTGTGTGTGTGTGTGCTCTGGTGTCGCCTGCTACTTCAGATGGGATGATAATTGATTCAAAGGAATTTCGCTTTTCACATTATTCACAAAACACAATTAATCCCGACATTGGATGCACGTAAAATGTTCTTTAGATCTTCTTCCTTTCTTGGTGGACCAGGCCCATACATCTCTGAGTTCATCGCGGTGATCCCACACTTAATCGACGCCATCTCCCGCCGTCATATTCCTTTGGAGCGCGGCTCTATCGACATGGTCTATTTAGAGCGTTCCCACCAAAAAAAAATTACGTCTTGCTCAGCTGTCCGCCAGAGTCGGATTCTCGTCCTGATTCGTCCATTTAGACGGCCAAAGTAAGCTACCGACCACGGCGCGGGAATTCAAAGATCACAATACGTTGTCACATTAAACGTTTTTCATTTGATTCTTCACAAAAGCCGATACTGCCATGTAATCTAGAAAATCATAGACAAACGCGAAGCCCCCGAGCGTTAAATATTTATTATTATCGTCATCCAAGTCGGTCACTGAGGATCGCGATCTTCATGAACTCACGCTCTCGTGACTGCTCCTCCACTTTTCTCGGCTGAGTGCAGATTTTAAGGGTGTCATCAGAGAAGTGCCTGCTGCTAATTCCACTCGATCGGTCCAACGGGTAGGGGATCATCCTCTTCCTCTTCGTCTTACGACGTGGCCCACTATAACAAGTTTCTCCAAGTAATCTTCCCTTCTCGCGAGATGCCCAAAATATTGAAGGATTCATTTCAGGCAAATGGTTGAGAATCTGTCCTCGATCTTCAGTTCCATAACACGAATGCAAATCAAATAGAAAGATATAAAGAAAAACTCTTTCTAGTTGAATAATTTAATTTATATTTATAATAGCGCAAAACTATGTTCTGAAAATGCGACTTTACAACAAAAATGTGTTCTTGTTAAAAAATGAATAATGACCGATGATTAAAAAATTGAATGTAATATTTTTGGCATATTTTTAGTATGCACGGTCTCCGTGCCGGATACCGATTTTTTATCATCACAGTGAAAATTGTAATTGTGTGGTTAATTGAAATGTAAAAATAGAGCAAAGGCGAGAATGTATTCACCCCGTGACAAGGGCGGGCTGGGAGGGAATGGGATTTACTCGATTTCATTTCGATTGGAGGATCAGCGGGGTGACGGCGGGCGAGGGCGACGGCGGGCGGGGGTACTGGGTGGTAATATATTTACGGGGTTAGAGGGGGGAGATAAACCTCTCTTTATTCCAGGAAGACATCAGCTATTACTTATTACGGGACAGGCGCTGCCATTTTTTACGTCGAACCAATAAACGTGGCGCATTTTTAAAATAGTATTTTAGAACAATAAGGCTCATAATTGTTGAAAGATGACGGGGGTGGGGGTGGGGGTGGGGGTGGGACTTACCACCTAGATACCTACTAGATACTCGGCTCTTTTAGCGGTCCGCGGGACGAGGCTCGAACCTCCGATCACTAGGTCCCTAGGTCCCTAGGTCCCGTGTTCTACCGTGAGATCAACGACAATATTTTTTGGCAAATCATTATCGATATTCATGAAATCACAGACTCAGTTAAGCCAACGACCAACAAGTATTATCTATATTATTTTTTTTGATAGATAATACTCTGAACGACTCATTTGTTTGTGAACAAGTTAAAGGACGAGCCTGGAGTATATACCATATACCAAACAGATTATTGCAATTCCATCCATACTGTACCGAGGTAACCCAATGACACTGATTGCACATGATTTAATCATCTTGGAGGGGAATGATAATAGTCCGTAGTGCTGTATGCTGTATGCTGTATGCTACGTGCTGTATGCTGTCCATATGATACATGCGCATTCTCCCGGTGACGTAAAACAATTCATTTTGGGTCGGCACCAAAACATGTCCTGCATGAGGTTTTTGACCCGTTTTGAACCCTCAACTATTTCGGCTAGGTTATATTATTACCTCCCGAATAAATACTTTGCTCCATTTTGCATGGAAATTTACATGGCCGAGCATTTTTAAACGGTGAACTTTTTTCGCAAAATTTTTAGTTTTAGCATATTCTCGGATTGGATTTTATTTTGGAAATTGTATTTTTTGCCTTCAAAAGTTTCCCATTTCTAGAGCAGTAAAGTGATATAGCGAAGCAGTAAAGTTAAATAATGTGTGTGATTTAAAAAAAAAAAAGAAAATTTGTATAAACCACTTTTTCGATATCGTTGTATCTTCGTTAGGACGAGCGTACAATAAAAAATTCATAAAATAAATATGAAAATTAATTAATTATTCGATAAGGTCATGGCCATGCGAGGGGGAGAAAAGGGAGAGATAAACATGTAAAATTTATTAAATACAATAATAAAAATTTTTGGAAGAAAAGATTTTTAACTCGAAAGGCATTGTTATTAAACAAATTATAGATATCTCATAGCGAAGTTGAAGTTAAATACTCGAAGTGTTTCTACATGGTAACATATATAAATATAACTTCCAAAATTTGATATATATGGAAGTTGATTGTGGGTGGAATGGTAAACTTTACATTGTGTAAAGTGATCACTAAAACCAGCCGAAAACAGGTCGTAAGCCCAGTAATTTCCCATCCTTCCATATTTTACCCTTTAATATAAAATAAATAGCTTCGTCTCTATGAGATATCTATAATTTGTAAAATAATAATATATTATTTGTAGATTCAATTAATTAATTATAATTTATTTGATGAGTTATTAATAGTAAATTCTAAATTATCGGTTTATAAAACTTCATTGGGTACTACGCTAACATCAACGGGATCCCGGGAACACCGGGATAGTTTTGTTGATTTATTAATTAATCTGTTCATGAAATGTGCTGATAAAATTGCAATGTTACGAGAGATTCTGAAATATTAAATTAATTTTGTGTATATCTTGACAAACAAACCCTCGGTTATAGAATAGTTTAAATATTGCGAACCACGCGATAAAGCGTCCGAATTTACTTACATCACGTGTGGATAAAGTTTGTAGGAAAAAAAAAAATCCCCAGAAACTCGTGTGGCGTCTACCATTATTAGAATATAATAAGTTTAATGATAAATTATCAAGTCCAAATAACAGATTTTTTTTTAAGAATGTTTAGTTGGTATTGGTCGAGCGTATTTAAAAAATTCGTGCAATTTCAGTTTCTCATGTTTTGGTGTCATTTCAATATTCAAAATGAAAACAATTTTTTACAAAATTTTAATACGATATCACGATATAAGAATCAGCATAATTAGTATTATCACATTTGCTTTTATAATTTATTATTGTTGTTTGCGTTCTAATATTGTAGCATTCAATACGTATGTCAAATGAAATTAACAAAATCAAAAATGAGTTATTACAATTCACAAGTAAAATCCTAAGTAAGTACGTAAGTGCCTAGTGCACTAGTACTACAGTACCTATAGTAGATTCTCGATTAAACGGGATGGTAAGAAAAGATTAACCGGATAATAAAATACCCTACATTCTTATAATTTTATTAAAATCCGAATTCTTTTCCTCTGTTCACTTCTTGATAAATGGTGCTACGGATCTACGTAGGTACACTGGAATTTCTGATCGATGACATCATCAAATCCGAGTAAATCGATAAGGAAGATTGCAGCCTGTACTGAAATAAAAAATCAACAATGCACGTTATTTTGAAAAAAAAACTACAGTTTCACCCATACAAACTCCAAATCGTGCAGTTTATCAACGAAAATGACTATTATTTACGTGAAATCTTAGTGATAACGATGCTGGAACGTTTTGGAACAGCACAAATGCTTGGAAACATATTGTTTACTGACGATGCACATTTTCATATTGATGGCTATGTTAATAAATAGAAAATGAAATACTCGTGCCCCGACAACCCGAGGGAACGCCATCAAAAACGTTTGCATTGTCCAAAAACGACAGTGTGATGTGCAATTTCTGCCCTAGGGATGATTGGCCCTTATTTTTTTAACCAGCGAAAGACAGTCACTGCTGACGTGTATTGCCAAATGATCGACAAGTTTTTGTTACCGCAACTGCAGCTGTTTTCTGGTTTCAACAATAGAACACAATTTTAGCAAGACGGGGCCACTCCAAACACAGCTAGAGTTTCAATGGAGAAGCCGAGGAGAATTTTTTCCAATAAATCAATCAGCGAGTACGGAGACATTCCCTGAGCACCTCGGTCACCGGACCTTACACCGTGCGACTTTTTTTTGTGGGGATACCTTAAGTCGAGAGTTTACAGCAACAATCCTTGAATAATTCAGGTCCTACAAGAAAATATTCGCCGTGAAGTTGGTGCAATTGAACAGACGCTTTGCTCTCGCGTGTCCGATTGCAAGTATGTTGAGAGAAATGGACGTCATTTAGACCATATTGTTTATACAACGTGAAATTCGCATCGTTAAACTCCATTTTATATAAATAAAACACGAGAATAACATTGTATTTTTTATTTTAATTTGATATTAAACTTGAAGTATTTTCGCTGGACACCCTTTACATAAAACGAAACAACTGTGAATTATTTAGTATAAAGTGATTTGGAGATTGAGTCTTTTGATTTAGAAAGAGAATTATTAACTTGGTAGAAGTGACAACAATAAAATGAGAAGTATCTTATTAGATTGTGTAATTTGACAAACACAATTCGCGCTTCCTTAAATTAAATTCGTTCCAAGGGTTATTTGTGACGTTATAAAATATTATAAGAAAACATACTATTTTGATGAATTCGTAAGAATAGTTTTTATAATTTATTTTTAAGTAGAATGCATTATTATTGTGAAGGTGCAGTTTTTCAGAACATATTTCTGTGGTATTTTAATACAGATTAAATTGATAAACTAGAAAGACACACAGAAAAAATCAATTAATCGAAAAAATATTTTAGTTGCTACCGGGACAGAAGAAGTCCAGGTTCATATAACGGTGTTCTAAAGGACCCCTGGGACCTATATCTTTCTAATTTATGCATTTAATTTGTATTGTTAACTTTTAAAATTATAATAACCCACAAAAAGTGGCACTTTGTTATATTGGGTGAGATCAGCAACTAGTTCATTGAATTGACTGTCAGCAAAAGATCTCTCTGGCCTGGAGATCCCCTGCCCCACAGCTACACGGAGACCCCTGAACTCCCGCTGTATCGCCTAGCGATCAGGACAGCAGGATTACCAGACTTAAAGCCTGTAAGGGTGTCGTGGAAGCTCTATAATAGTTTATTTTAAATTATATGTTCTCTTCTTTCGCGTTTTTAAAGTTTGTTTTTCTATATTTTTCATTATTTTCTGTCACATAACTTTTTTACGCTTTAAGATTAATCTAAGACAAATTAAATTAAAATCACATTGTAAGAAAAATTACAAACATTTTTTGGTTTAACTGTAAATTTTATATTTATTTTTTAATATAATTTTAAAAGTTAGGCGATAAGTAGTCTAAAAAAATAAGAAAATAGATAGTCGTGTGCTAAATTAATAAATAATTACAGTTACGAATTAGCTTCCACTTATTCGATCTCCCTTATTCTTTATTCGGTCTCCTCTTATGCCACCCGTCACCCTTCGAAGACATCTCAAATCTACTGTTTATTTTCTTAATATAATCCTTTACATTCATCGCTCATGTCCGCACATGAGTGTTAGTTTAAAGCAAGATTGAAAGACTGCTGGACGCCCATGTCACGTTCGGTCCTGGTAAATGGATAAGCTTTGCGGCGATGGGATGTGTTAGCAGCGGCAGAGTAAGAGACGATGGAAACCAAAGACAGAATAAGCCAAAGCGGAGAAGAATATGACCTCATCCTTTCGGAAAATGTTGAAAAAATATTTATTGAGTAAATAAATTTTGCTGTGAGGTTCGAAAAATGCCTGACCATTAAAATACAAATACGAGTATAAGAACGGGTTTAAATCTCGAGTGAAATGAATCTAGCGGAGTGACAAAATAAGCAACTATTTATTAATTTCGAGGACTTATTGTTTCAATAGTAGATATTTTGGCGTATTGTCAACATTTTTGTGACAATACGGGAATTATTGGGCTGAACGCGTCAAATTCTCTAGAATTCGTCTTTTGTATAAAATAAGAGTATTTTGCCATTGTGTTAACGTACGTCTGTAATGCAGGCTTACATTACTAAACATTTTCATTTCGAGTACATATTATTTATAATATATTCCTACTGACGGTCATAAAGTTTTTAGCGAATTATATTGTGCAATTCAATATCACGTGTTTTTTATATTTACATTAGTAATATTCATTTATAATAATTTTGGATTATTATTGTATTTTATTGGTATTTTTGGTTTGTACGTGTAATTAATTATTACCTAATATTTAATCTAAAATACTTCGAATCAATTGGAATTGTTAATATTATTAAATAAATAAAATAATATTTAGGGAATTTTAATTTCTTATTTTATTATACAATATATTTATTGCCATTACAGATTTGTGTATGTTTATTAAGGTACGGAAAATCGTTGCATAATTTCATGTAGATACACATGAGTCGTTTGACTTCCATTTGGTCATGTAGCATCGAAAGTTGCCATAAAACGTCAACATCAAACAGATCCTGGCCAAAAACTAGATTGGATTTTGTCTCTCGGTCGAGGAATGCAATAGCTAACTGAAGAGGCTCTACGGAGTCATTAATATTCTAGAAGCGGTACGCGCGCACTGTGAGGGAATGTTATGAAGGCCTATCTGCAGAATGTTCTCCAAATATTATACATTGACAAATGACTTTCAAATGAGGTATTCAATGAAACCAAAAAGTGTCGAGCTGTCTCCGAGATTGACGCACAATGTGACATGTTTTCACTGAATTGTGACTCGTCGCCCGTCGAGCGGAAGAAAACTGCTAGACTTTTGTTCCTTTGACACTTGTCGCCAATTCTGCTTCATTAAATTTGTTCTTATTTCAGTGTTTGAATTTATTGGAAACAAAAGGATTCCGATGTCTGTCGGCGTGAATTGACACATTTACAGGGTTTCAAAGGAGCAGCCGTCATACTCTTTCGCAGGACTTCTCGCGATAATTGATATTCGTGTTCAATTTTGAGAAGACGCGCTCGGCCGGGCGCGCTGAACGCTCCTAACGAGTCCCGCGTCGATATGGTTTGACGAGAGGACTTTTATTGATAGGCATATTTGAAGAGAATCTCAGAAAATAAATCCGAGTGACTTTTTCAAAGAACCGTAGACAAGGGACGGCGTTTCGAAAACTACTATGTATACAAATAATTGTATTTACAATTCTTTCCTTATATATTCATAATAATTTATAAAATAAAAACTTTTGCGCTTTTAATTTTCTGCCAACACTTTTATGTAAATGTCAGATGATACCTTATTGTTCCAAGGGTACGATGTGTTTATGTAATTATATGAATTTGTAAATTCATCTATGATAGAGTAAAGAATAAACAAAATAGGAGCGAAGCTGATATTAGTACAGTGAACAGAATAAAGAAAAGCACACTCGGATGGTGTGGTCATGCGAAGAGAATGAATGAGGAGAAAATGGCAACGGTGGCATCAGAAATAGAAAATGTCTTGTAAAAATCTGGCTTATCACCAATAATATACCAGATATTAGAAAACGGTCCTGTTGGAAACCTTCACTATCATTTTTTCATGTATGAATGTGGATGACGCGAGAGTTGTGTGTCAGGACATTCGAGTGCGGCTTTGTACTTTGTCTACCTATCTTCATTTAACTATAAATTTTAGAATATCTCTAATAAAAATCTAACGTACATCCAACCCTACAATATTAAATGCAACCCGCATTTTATCATAACATACATGCGAACGCGCCCGCTCGCGAACCGCTCTCGTATCTCACGACCGGTGCGCTCAGTCAGAAGCGGCCCGCCATTTGTGAAGAAGCTATATGGAAAAATATGCGACGGCTGTCATGTAATATGATATCACAGTTGTAAGTAAAACACGAATAAGGATAATGCTCGGTAGCGTCAGCTGCCATTGTTTATAATTTAAATAACATTGTAGATCAAAGTAATGTATGTGCTGAATAATAAATACACTTCTTGCCGGAAGACAGTGAGGGGCTTCTCTTGTTAGGTAGCCGTGTATCGCCACCCTGTTGCCCGTGTAGCGTGGTACGGTTGCGTTTTAGCTCCAAAAAATGACAACCTGGCGGCGAATGAGTAGGATCGATATGGGAGCATTAGCTCAGAGAACGGTCCTGATTAAGGGGTGTGGGGTTGTGTGAGTGATTTAGAAACCGCCATTTACTGTAACATTCTGTGCCTCTTGTGTATATATTTTATCTATTACTGTTGTGTGCATTTCATTTATTTCTGTTTTACTGAATAAATCTATTTTTTTCCCCCACTATACGGATGCCATGCCGTGATACATATGGCTTTGCGGCAAAGCATGTGAAATGAATATGTAGCTTTTGTTCAAAAAACGGTCCTGGGTAAGCGGCGGGTCACCATTCACTGGTCCAGGGAAGTGGCGAGTCACCTCTCTCTGAAGATCAAAGATTCATTTAATGTCGGATACAATATTCCCTCTATGTGCGCACACACTATTTCCATCATAACAAACACAAAAAAATATAGCGGGCATACACTTTTAACAAGCGCCGTCTATCGAAGTCTTTCTTCACGCGCCGTCTATCGAAGTTCGGCGACTATGTTGCAGTATGTTGATTTATTCTGTAAAAGATAACTAACATTTTGTACATTGAACCACTTTCCGAGGTTACACAGGCAAGATAATCTCTTTCTTTCAAAGTCTTTCTATTCTGTTCTATCTTCTCTGCATAATTAATTTTTATTGCGGAAAATATGACCGGAGTATTCAGTATTCTTTAATAGTTGTAATTAGTTCTAACTTATTTATGTGTCTTGAAACATCTTCGATAGTAATGTGGTTAATTTAGTTTAATGTGAAAACATGGAAGTATGTATATTATAGGGTTTACGACTTGCCTTCGGCTGGCTTAAGTGAGTACATGGCCATATAAATATGAAATCGGAATTTTCGTATAGAAAATACACGTTTATTGTATGAAAATAAAACAAAATATTTTTCCCATCTCTCTGACAATTTGTGGATACCGCGCCAAAAAAACTGTTGCTCTTTTGAGGTAAACCAATCATCGAGCCATTTTCGTACATTTTTCGTACATCGATGCAAATAGGTAGTAATCGGACGGAGCCAAGTTTGGTGAGTGACCGCATGCGAAAGTATTTCCCAACTGAACGCCTCTATCGTTTTCTTGACCGGTTTTGTTGTGTGTGATGGTGCATTATCATGAGGCAAAATCACTTTGTGTTGTCTTTTTTGATATTCTGGTCGTTTTTCATGCAAATGATTTTGATTTAAATCGATCATTTGTTGTCGGTAGCGTTCAGTATTAACGGTTTTGTCAAGTTTCAGCAACTCATAATAGATCATACCCTTCTGATCCCACCAAACACAGAGCATTATCTTCCGTCCATAGCAATTTTTTAAGCCACTCATAGCACTGTGATTTACCAAGAGCATACTCATTCGATGCGATTTTGCAGCAGTTTTTTTCAAATGGTAACAGAAAATCAATGCTGTCCGCAAATCGTAGTATCCAGGCACAAAATTCGACATGTTCAACGCTATTAAAAACTATGCTGTTCTATGAAACTTGTATTATTATGAACTGAAAATCTTTATCAGATGTCAAAACAAGAAAATGGCATCAATGACGCGGTTTGATGGTAACTATATTGATAGCTAGGGCCATCTATGGGCAAAATCCGGTTTCATATTTACATACCTGATACATAATGTACGTTCATCATTCGAAATCCATATCTATCAAATTTTTGAAAGTTGTATATATGCTACTATGTAGAAACACTTCGAGTAATAACTACAACTTTGCTGTCACCATCTATAAACTGAAATTTGATATTCATTTCTCTGAAACAGCATAGATGTCACTAATGATAATCTTGTTTTTATTAGAAATATTGAAAGCTATATTCTTTATCTGTATACATGACAAATTATTAATATATTATATTAGAGTACGCTTCAAATTCAATTTAATTCAATTCAATTTCTTATTTAGACCAGTATATTATATTAACAATATTTGAGTATGTCCAAGAACACATAATTACTGGATTTTTACCACCAAAGGCATTGTTATTAAGACAAATTATAGCTATTGTATAGGAGAATATAGAAGTATTATTATATTAGAAGTTTACGACCTGTCGTCGGCTGGTTTAAGTGATTACTTTATACAATGTAATACCCACACTTCCATACTTCCCATATAATATAATAGCTTCGTCTCTATGAGATATCTATAATACCTTGAAGGTAAAAATTGAGTAATTATGTGTTCTTTAACATACTCAAATATCGTTAGATTTATGTATTTGTTATTTACTCCCCTAGTGCACAAATAATAGCAAAGGTCCTTAAAATTGCACCAAAGCTTTTTTATACGCACACCGTGATCCAAAATTAGAGGGAACATTGGCCGTAGGCACACTGATTTACAAGTACGTCACACATATTTTACAAGCCTGTCGGACGTCGCAAGTTCTCATGAAAAAATACCGTAAGAGCTCAGATGTAATGAGAGTAAAAAATAATTTTGAATGCAGCGTGCAGATAAAATGTTCAGATGTAAAATTACAATGAGAGGAAAGTTTGAGATCTTATCTCGCCCGGCCTCGTCTCTTCGTCAGTTCTTCCCATTCTTCCGGAACTCTTTCTTTTTTGAAACGGACACTCGTTTACTTCTCACTCTAGCGGCGAAATGAAGAAGTTTTAAATCTTTCCGACGATATGCCGGCTAAAGTTTAACTCGATGGTGAATGTGGCGGTCGGGCCCGTCCCTCGAGTCCCGAGAACATTCATAACATTTCACTTAAACTTTGCCGAAATGATAAGCATACCCCCTCGCGCTTCAGGTGTATTAGGGGGCTCTTTGATGCGAGGTGGCGCGGCTTACTTTGCGGAAGGAGTTAAGTAGCCAGATAGGGTGACGGAGGGGCGGGGGGGGATTAAACATTTTGAGAAATTTTGAGACTCTCGGGAATGCCCCTTACAATTATTTTTCTAATTAGAGCGAAACACGGTTTCAGCTGTCCTGGAATTAACGCCAAATGGGCTATACCGGCAGATTTGTCACTTAAAAATTATTTTTCTAAATTTTAGTTGCCAAATATAATGTTTATGTAAATGTCTTCGATAGCTGATTCCCAGGTTTTCGATTGACAATAAGGACACATATGATATATGAACACTGCACTAACCTTTTAATTGTATTTGCTGTTGTTATTTCACTGGTAATTGAACCGCCTGTCGTTTACCGTCTTCTTGGCTCTCCAAAAAAAGGCGGTAATACTAACATACACACATGTACATTATTATAAATCATGAAACCCAGTGGTGCCAATCGAATACATAATATATCATAAAATTGTAATGTAGTATTTCAATCAATCATCAAAACAAAAGCAGGCTTTAAACAAAAGCAAACGTCGAACTTGTGACAATAAACGTAGTTGAAGAACATCATTGATCGACATCTTATTTAAAAAGTAGATACGTAGGTACTTGCGTATTATTTAACTAATCTCAATACATATTCGTATACGGAAGTAGGTACGCAGTTCGAAGACGCGAGAAATTGATGTAAAATAATTAGAATTTATTGATTATTCAATAATATCTATTTTAATCTTTTGAAAATAATTCGATTATTGTGTAATTTATCTCCAACATAATTAATCCATTTGTGGAATTTTTTTACAGATAAATTTTATGTACATAACTTGTAATATAAATAAATATATTACATTATAACGCATTTATTACATTGTATCATGTGTATACTATGTATATATATTTTTTAATCAAAATGAAGGAATAACTTATTTTTTAAGTAGGTACCTAGTTTTTTTTAACAAAAACAAGTCAGAATTTAAGTAAAATTAAATACAATGCAATAGTTGTAGGTAGAGAGATTACATGAGTCAATTATTTTATTACTTATAATTCAATGAACAAATTTGACTTATCACCGTTTTAAATAAAATAATTTCTTTATTTTCGTTCGTCACGCGCAAAGTTAAAAATAAAACAAATATTAATTTTTCAATGTCACGTAATTATCGATGGGTTATTTCTAGAACTTATATATTTCACAAAGATAATATCGTTTTATTGTGATATTCAAATGGATGATTTATTTAAAAATAGACTCACCAATAATTTTTTTTTTCTTTGGTAATTGAGTAGCCACATTATTATTGTTTTTGAACATAAGGGTGATATCACTTTGGCAGAACCTGATTTAGCGTCAGGCCGAGTTCGCTGCGGCCATCGTCGCCCGGTGCGCTGATTCGTTGTGTGAATAATCTTTAAAAAATGACAAAAGGATTACATTCGGAGGCGTCGCCACATCGATAGTGAAAGTTCATTTTACAGATTCAATATTTCCACATTTCGTTTTGATAATTTGTTCATTGCGCGCAAGTACAAAGTAAATAAAATGTTACAAAAGTGTGTGTGTTTGGTTTGTAGGTAGAAAATTGATATCGAGTTCTGCCAAGAAGCAAATCACCTGTTTTCTGGAATGTTCCGAGTGATGCGACACGTAAGTAATTTTCGCTAATTCACTATTCTATTTAAATGAATTTCAATGAATACGGGTAATTTCAATCGAGAGAATAAAATCTAGGATTACAAAGCGTACTTTTTTTGCTGCCATTTTGTCGATCAGAAGTGAGAAATTCGATTGATATTAATAATGCACGATAAACGAAATGCTTTAGGAATTTTAAAATAACTATTAACTGTTAACTTTTTTGTTGATACTATTTGGTTACAACGTATTGAATACGTAATTACATCAAGAATATTTATGGTGACGTAATAACTACATTTTTTGAAGATACTCGTACACGGTTGTCAGACATTCAGAGAGAAGGGCATTGAGTTATAATTGAGATCACTTTGTATCGCGCTAATAATTCTTTGGTAAATGAAATTTTTAAATAAATTTGTGTTTATTATTTCGTAATGGTATCGAAGGTATCAAAAATCATTGGCCGTGTGCCATTATAGTTAAAGAAATGAACAAGATAAAGTAAAAATCTCAATGCCTACCAATACTGCGGGCAACGTAGTAAAAATGAAAAAATAATGCAAACTGATCACAATTATGCTTCCTTCCTCCGTTGTATTCGAGAAAACTACTAGATTCAACCAATGCATGATATATCATTTTAAGAGTTTGCGAATCACGATATTGTCTAAGGACGTGAAGTAGAATAAAAGTGTACGTAATTAACTATTTAAGAGGGCTATGTGTACATTGAAGTTGAAATTATTATCCAGAACTAATCCTAAATATTTATACACAGTTATTTTTTTGTATAATGGTTTTACACTTACATTAACAAATAGTATTCGTTACAAAATCACAATCACAGAAATGTTAGAGAAGTTTAGGTATATTCATCAGTCGGTTGCCCTATTTTTGTTGCAGAGAAGGTTGTATAATTAGTTTTATCGGCATTTAGAGTTAGGAGATTACAATGGACTCATTTTTTATTTCATCGAATTCCTAATATTGAGCTTTTTAACAGGACCGTCTTCCATTATTTGGTATACCTGGTTGTGTCAAATCTTCCGCAGATGTCCTCTCCTTCTGGTATAATTAAAACATGTGTCATACATCTTTCTTACCATTCTCTACTAATTCATCTGTTCCATAAGACCAAATCACCTAAATGATTCTTTTCCACTGCACTTAGTCTGCTTTCTTACCTTTTTTGTCAGCTTCGGGCCTCTCTTCTATACATCAGTGTCGGTACCAGGACTCCATTGTGTACCAATGGTCTTGCCTCGGTCGACAAGTTCCCGTTAGACATAATTCCATTCAAAGCGTCGTTCACTCTATTCTCTTCAGTCATCCTCCTTTTGATATCTTTCTCAGTGTTTCGCGTCTTTCAAACATACTTTCCAAATACACAAACTCATCTACTTATTTCAAACATTCATTACATACACGTACTTAGCGCGGTGTCTTGCTTTCCTCTTTCTCGAATACCATCACTTTTGACTTGTTGACATTCATAGAAAGGTCGCTTTCCTTGCATACATCTAACATTCTACTTACTAGACTCTGTAATTCTTGTTCATTAATCGCCATTCGGCGTATAATAAACAGCGAACAATCAAATTGCCCATTATCGCTTCAGCATTCACACATTCCAGTTCTTTCATACAATTATCCATACACAAGTTGAACAGCCACGGAGACAGTACACAACCCTGTTTGACACCCTTTGTAATGTCAAACCATGGTGTGAATGATCCATTGATCTTTACAATTTAAATTTATTTGCTATTTAATTTTATAACTCACTACGAACGTTAATTTGTATCAGTGTCATAAACACGAGACAAACAAATGTTATTATTGATTACAATAGTAATAAAGTCAAACATTCGCTTACAAGACACTACCAATCTCAGTATTCAATTTCTAGTAAAGGTGCTACAAAATCTGTGATTCAAAAATATCGTGAAGATGACAAGATTTAATGACCAAATTGATGTTCCAAAACTATAATATACCTCAACCCAAAATCACTATACTTATCAAGACATCAAATTTTTTAATCTACCCATCATAATTAGAAAAATTACAGACTACTATAAATTTGTATATGAAATCAAAAAATATGTACACAGACTAACTGAAACATAGATTATACACTCTCGTATATACTACTTCTCTATTCTATACACGAGTTTTACTCTCATAGAGAAGAAATTCATTTCAAAGAAATATACAGGCTGGCCCAAAAAAAGTGAGAAATTAAAAAAAAAAGTGTGTATTCAGAAAAACTACATAAAGTAATTACCATCTCGCCGGTGTATAGAAAGAGAAGCATACTTTTTTGTCCTTGCATAACACTCTTGCCTCATTTGCTTTTACTTCTTCTTTTTCTTAGCTTCTTCTTTTTGCTCTTCGATTGTTGACGCTTCAATTAGAGCCACCCTTTTAATACACGGTTTACCTGATCGTGCCAGGATTTTCGCGGACATCTTTGTAACTATTGGTTTCAACACTCGCATCAAATATCTTTTCACTTGTGTGTTCCACACGCACTATCCATTTTAGCGACTATTTTGTAATTATGACGACTGCTACATCTATATTTAATTATTCTTTACGTAGTATTCACACATACGTCTGAGTGATCGAATTTTCACTACATTCATAGCGCCTTGATTATCATTTTGCCAGTTCTAGTTTTCACTTCCGAACATTAGTGTAAATACTATAACTCCACTATCATCGCTAGTCTGGTTTAAGATGAAAAATTCATATTAGTGAAAATTAGGTCACTCTACTTTTAATATATTTATCAATCTTACCATACCTCGAGAATATTCGTCTCAAATACAAATTTAAATTTATTTTAACCCTTAATTATTTTCACTAATATCCATTAGTCTCTTTAATATGGGTTAAAAAGGTGGTATACGGAAATCTGTTTTAATGATATCTGTTAATTAAATGATAGATCACGTAAACTAATATTACGGAGAAGCCTCACAAAATAAAATAAAATTGTAAATACTTTTCAGGCTGTCGGGGTGATTTCCAAGATCTTCACGACAGCGATATGTATTCGAGATTCCCCGTAAATACAATCTCGAACTTAAATCTCTCCGGTACTGGGTACCATCTACACATGAAGTCGCACGTCCTTAGTTTTTCAACACTACTGATTTGTATCTGAGGGGTGTTTCGCAAAGTTTCGCTGTGTAAGACGCGAGGCCCGGTCCTGACGGTGCGAGGCGGGATGGGATAAGGGATGAGGATAAGGATAAGGGCAGGATGGGGTCTTAGTCAGCCGAAACTAAAAGTTGTGACGCCCTTCTCTAAGGGTTGTTTGGAAAACTGGATCAAGCGGATTAGTCGCTGGATAGACAACTAGAGGGACGAATAGACAAGTCGGCGGGTGTTTGGATTTAAAAGTAATTAGTAAACTGGATTTTTAAAAATAAATAGTACATTTTTTCCTCAAGACTAATGTTTCGATTCCACTCAACGTATTTAACATTTTTATGTCTAACTATAATAATGTATTAAGCGATATAATTGTACACTTGAGTAGCCTAAAATCAAAACTCAATTTATAATACCTACCTAACTAGTTAACTCAGCAATATCTTGATCTAGAACCTAATTGACCAAAATAACTAATTTCTCTTAAAATTATCTAACTCTAAAAACGTTGCATTAATGGTTTTTAATGTCGCTTTTTGTATGCATGTTAAAAAGCGTATTTTAAAAACAATAACAGTGTTAGCATTTGTACTTCTGTCTACATAATTTGAAGTATTTAATATCTATTTAGATATGCTTGAAACCTGTAGATCGTATTGTTGCGGAATGTTTTGTCGCACGTGGTGTGGAGAATTTAGTACTGGACCATCAGTGTGCAGAATTAGTTAACTTTTACTTAGTCACTACCAATCTGTTGTTCCGAAGGAATGCAGAATGATATCGAAAGGACAGAACACCACAATCTCTTGTCCTTACACAGTTCTCACCTTGTCTCAATTCGTCCTTCTATTCGTGGATGCTCGTTGATACCAATTATTAACTTAATAAATTAACTGACTTACCATTACGCCATTTCACGCAGAAAGCCACTCTTAAGCTTGAAATACAGCTCTTGCCGCTTCACTGTTTATTGTCATACATTTTCACTGACACACATTTTATGTTTCGTTCACTGTCCCTCTTTTGGGAGTGTTTCTGATGAATGGATCCCTAAGTCTTGAACTACTGCACCTTAATTTTTCATCAATTTTCTATCTATATGTAAAACTATGTACTCTATTGATTTATGTTATATGTGAAATAAAAAGAGAACTTAAGGGACGCTGGGAAATTTCTAATAGCTACATTGAAATTCTTCTCTTTTTTTCATTTTATATACTGCATAAACATAAATTTGTTATTGTATTAAAGTCGCATTTTATTAGCTTTGATGAGTGGGACCAACAAGGAAGCCCTAGCTTCTAAACCGGTACCCCCCTCTCCAGCTGTCCTTTTAGTGCCATCTTCTAATATCTGGTCTGATTATGCAAGGCTTTTTGTGGACGTCCTCTCCTCCGCTTTCTTCAATACTCCCTTTGCATATTTTATTTACCATCCCCTCTTCACACAAAAGTTCCACATGCCCTAATCGTGTCAGCGGCCTTTCCTTAATTCCATCAATTACGCTAATATGCTATGAGAGAATCTTGTATTTCGTGAGGGAAATATTTAATATTACGTGCATTATTAGATCATACATCAATAAAATGTGTTTAATCTAAGAAGCTGTCAATAATTTTCATAAAATCATAATAAAATGTCGCATATCTACACCGAGAAAAATTAAAAGCAAAAACTAAAACAATTAAATTTGAATGAAAATAAAGTGCGAAAGCAATGTGTGGAAGGATGATCATTATTTGATAATGGCCAAGGTAAACATAAAATAAGTCAGAGAAGAACTCGGCACTCGAGTACAGAAACACTCTAATGATCTTACTTTAGAAGTAAGGTCTCCCATTAAACATTTCAGAGTTCTCCAATATGTATCAATATTAAAATCGAATAAAACGTAAGTGGCACAGGCGAGCTGTGTAACTAGTGTAACACCTTTGGGGGTACTTTGTGGACTTTGCTGGCAACAGATCACTCTCCATTTTTTGACGAACACAACACTACACACACCAGGGGAATATCTAATAATGTCCTATTTATGTATCCAGTATGTGATATATCTAAAGCCGCAGTAAGGCTATTCTTTGGCTTCCTAAACTTAAGCTTCTCTATCATCGGCTCTATCAATTTTGATTTATTTTCATGTTGCATCCCCTCATCCCCTATAAGTAATATAGATTGAGCGCGGGGTGCATTAGAGGTTCTCTTTGTGTCCAGAAGGTTTTGAAGATTTAAGGTAAAGTGGATGAGATTTTCTCATAAATTTGCGTAATGTCGTCTGTAATGTTTACACTCGAGTGATACATTTATTTTGTGTGATTGAAGAATGCAAGAAAAGAGGACCACAATAGACACCGTCGAAAATCGACGGATGGATAGGACACAACGATCAATGGATTGGACACACTATTAGATTCTAACATTTATTTGAGGGAAGGATTGAGGGAAGGATATAGAAAAATACCGCACAAAAATACAAGTAGATTACAATTCGTACTCACTTAGATTGCGATAAAGTTTGTACAGAAAACCTGTAATTTACGTGTATATATTATTATTTTGATGAGAAATTCATGATGTGTTTGATAAATATAATACAAATTATAAAGTTTTATCGAAGTTTTGATTGCCATCGAATAATCTAACCAGCTAGATATGCTCAATTCGCACGAGCAATGACGTCAGATAATCAAAAGTTAAACGTGTACATAGATGCCACGAAGCGGTACGAGGGATAGCGAACACAACATAAATAGTTTTTTTCTGTTTTATCAATTCTAAAAACACAAACTGCAACTGTACAACGGCCGCTACAGATGCCCGCAGGACCTAGTAACCGACAATCGGCATAGCCAATGGTTTTCTGAAAGTACCGGGAAAATGATACATTCGAGTATTTTCTTCTCATTTATAGCATTAGTTCGACTACAATCAAAAATTTCATATGAATAACTGTATAAATAATATAAGTCTTGCTTGTTTTATCGTGAAATAAATATTTATTAGCCAGAAATGTTAACGTTTAATATAATTAGGTGCGAGAATTCCGCCCGTGATCCCGAAGCACACACACACACATTACAGTAACCAGTCGCCATCTGATTGGCTAAACATTACATGTGTATCTAATTGTGCTGGTATCAGCGAAACCAGTCTATTGTCTATTGACCTTGTACTGTCATTTACACTGTGAATAGGAGTATATATTTCCCTTTCAAGTTTAGTTGTGAACCGGCGTGTACTTAGAATGTAAAGATTAACGATTTTAAAATTAAAAATAAACCTAGAATGTAATATAATTTAAAACTAATAAAAACATATCGAGAAATGAATGGTGACGGATCTACAATGCAAATACTCGCTTGTGTTCATTTTGAGTTACAAATTTTTATGTATATAGAATAGGTTTACGCCTTAAAATTTAGAGCATTAGAAATTAATAAATGACTCAATAACAATAGCCAGATACTAAATAATCAAATGAATCTATCCAATAGTCCGATATTAAAGTTGTTCCCACGTAATACCCACCCTTCTCTCCCACCCCCTACCTGATATTCTGTCCCTCCCTGATATACTGATGCTCTCTCTTCTTTACCTCATATTTAAATATCCGTACTGAGGTTAATCTATATACAATATTTTCCTGAAGAAGGTCGGGTCTAACTGAAACTAGTTGACTTTAGTATATGTGTAGTAGTGAATTAAAACTAAAACATTATTTAATTTAATCAAATAATATTTCTTTATTAAAAGCAGGCGTGTACACTATCGCACGCCGTAAATCTCTGCCGAGGGCACCACATTATTATCGGGATCCTCCGAGACATTGGCCATGACCACTTTCCTATCAATGTGGCATAATAGCATTATTAAATACACTCTAAATCAGTATTTCGTTTTGCACTTTTCTTCACTGAGCAGATAAGATAGTAAAGGGAATTTTTGACTCGATCCAATATTCCGAGTGTAAGCAATGTAGACGAGATTTACGTGCTGCGTTATCCAGCGGAAAAAGCATAACACTAATAATAATAATAACAATAATATTAATAATAATAATAATACGTTTATTCCAGCGTGATAGTTTTTTTATTTTTATGAAGACCCCATTAGCCATACAGAAAATACATTTAAGTATTATATAATATGGAAAAAAATATTATTTAAGTATTAAGGAAAAAGCAAAGGTATTATGGAGCATTCTGAGATCTTCGAGTTTTTTAAATTATTTATTTGTTTATTTATTAGTAGCTATATATATAAAATTGTTTGGACTGTGCCCGTCTCACTAGAGAAATTCTGTGTCGAGACGGGCATTGATTGAAATGAACCACTCACTTTTATCACGCTGTTTTAGCTGGTTAAAGAGACGGAAAGTCTTCTAGAGTTCTGTTTCTGCTAGTGTTTCACCAATTGTAGAAACTTTTCTGTCCCATATTATTAATATACATGAAAATGATATCGAACTCGGACCACTCATGAATTATTTATCAGTACCTGGAATGGTACGGCCTTATTAATTGGAGGAAAGAAATCTAATTTTCATGGAAACAATTTCTTCCTGAATGATTTTATTACGGCATCAACCGCCTCCGCCCCCCCGCCCCTCGCGCTGGCCGTAATGCGATTACCGGGGAGGTTGTGCCAAGAAAATCCCTACTTTTACGTCAATAAATTCCGTGTCTTGCATCGAAAATATTTACCGACATTTAATCAGTTTCCTGTTCTATCGATTCTTCTCTCGGTTCTTTCACCACCGTTTCTTCAAAACCGTAACGAATCAGATTTATTTATTTACCTATCGTTCCATAAATTTAAAACTGTACTAATTTTACAAAACTTTAAAGTGGTGGATGACGTATGTCAATAAAATTTAGGGCCGGTTTCACCGCCTCTGGAATAATTTAACGGTATATTACTGTATATAACTGTCACGTATAAAATCATTAATAATATGATAAAATCAGGAAACGCTTAATTTGTTCTACGAAAGTTGTTGTCCTCGAAGTTTTGTCAGAAAGTTTAACTGTATACAATTTTGAGTGCAAAATATTAATAAAATTTATGGACCTACACTAAAAAATGGAACTTGCAGAATAAAAATGAATCGTGAGCTCAAAAATTTAATTCAGCTTGAAATAATTGTAAGATTATGTAGGTCCCGAAGGTTGCGATAGGCTGACTATCTTGAAAGGATGCCAGATGACAGGACACCAAAGATTATGGCCACCGGATACCCCAGTGGAAGAGACTTAGAGGCAGACCGAGGAAGAGGTGAGCTGACTGTGTGGAAGAAGACTGCAACAGGATGGGATGGTCTGGGAACTGGATAAGAATAGCCAGGGATAGAAGTCAGCGAAGAAAACTTGTGAAGGAGACAAAATCCCACCTTGGGATGTCACAGAAAAGCAGGTTAAAGGTATTCGAAAATAAAGTTTTGCTCAAGTTTTACGAGCCTCATATGTGATAACCTGATGGCGAAGCGAGAAGGTTGCAGTGAAGTCTCGCGACAACCTCAAAGCCCTTTTACAAAAGTTAACAGAAACAAGGGAAGGGGAAGACCGAGAGGGCGGATAATTTCAAGACGGATCTGCAAGGGGTAGGCGAATGTCCCGCAGACTGTGATATCAAAGGATGGACGGCACTCCGTTGTGACTGCGGTCACGGACTTGCGAGTCCAGAAAAGAAAGATTTAATTGTAATTCATCACTTTATTAATAGAATAACGCACTAATAGTTTTATAAATCCACTAATGGTAGCTGGAACTTAATAAGGAATATAATTATACTACCTCAAACAAATTGTTGCAATTATTAAAACGCAAAATCTAATAAATCATTTAAATGCGATAGACATCATACTGATTTAAAAAATAATATATGCAAGATGTAGTGCACGATATCAGTTATTTAATTAGCACCATCGTCTGCACCCTCTTTACTACGATACTGACGTGTGGTTTCCGCATTACTGCTTATTGGGTAACCCGATTAGCGCTTCCGACGCTATTATTAGTGTCAGATGTCAATCGGAATGTAGTTTTGAGGTCTTGTTTATATATTTTTGTAACAATTGAATTAATTTATTATTTACATTCGTTTTAAATATTACCTACATCCGTAATATAGTTTTAAGTGCACACGAATATGCCCATCTCATCTGGATAATCCGCCAAACGGGATGTGTTTCCAATTAAAACTGATAACGGAACTCATTTTGACATATTATATCGTAGCGTTAAGTCAAGGGAAAAATATATGTGCTGTTTTTTGTAAATATTTTTTATTTTCTTGTATTTGAATTTACAATTTTATTTGGTAACTGATTGATACTAGTTTTAGTAGTATTTTTAAGAACATATATTTTCAAGACGATTTTTTCATGAGTCGGTTAATGCACCTTCCCCGGATTGGAAAAAGATCCAGGCTCGAATTCCGGTGGCAATAACAATATTTTTCGATAAAATTGATTTTATGTGTACATATTTCTAATTAATCCATTTAATGAGTATTTGAATATCACAGACCGTCTGTTCTGAATAATTACTACTTCACAATAAGAATGTGTTCAACTCTTTAATTTCAAATGATTTCGTATGAAGTACGAGTCGATTTTTTACTCATGGTACTACACAGTCGGCCACTGACGAATCTGTTGCCAGTATAATTTATTTTATAATTAAAATATTAGAGTACATTGATTTGTTTAATTGTTTTATGGATAGGGAATGAAATAATAATAATCACATGTTACCAATAATATGAATATGCGAAGAAAATAAATTTTGGTTAAAAGTGAATAGTATATTTTATTATATTAATATAACGGAATAATTTGATTGCGTTAATAAATTAAGGAAAGTTTTAAAAATGGTTTGATAATAATTATTATCAATGTGTTAAATGAACTTTTATCAAAGTTTCTATTCCCTCTAAATCGTCGCTTGATGTTTCCGAGTCACTGGATGAATTCTCGGAAGTTTGTGTGTTTTATGTTCTATATTCTATGTTATATATTATTGTGCATCTTAATAAGGTGATATCGATCGATTTTTCGCAAAAGCTGCTTTTCTTTTTTTTTTTACCAAATTCATGTTATTGTGATTGTTTACGCGCTTTATACTTCGATAGGTAGGCCTGATATAAAATTTTGAATATGTGTGTTCTATTTGTGTAGATTTGAATTTACAGAAAACAAAAGCGATGCTGCTTCTGGGAAAAGAGATTGTGATTCGGACGGACTTTTTACGGCGGCAATAATAAAACTTTTAGTATATATAATTTCGGATTAGCGGTTGTGTGAAGGTGTGAACGTGGCTGACCAGCATATTTGCGGACCATCAAGCTACAAGGATAGCGACGTCGGCCTCAACCAGCACAGGTTCGCAAAGGTTTGTGTAATTTGAATTTACATAGATTGAATAACTGTATTCATCATTACCAATAGAAAACCCAGAACTAGCTATCGAAGTATTTACGGAAACAGTGATAATCGCCACGATTTTGTGAAGCCTTGTATACCAACATTGCGTTGGGAATAAAACGGTCAGATCCATCCATGAACAGTTAGTTATCAGCCAACCTTTGCCAATAGGTTTCTTAATATCTTCTGATGATTTATATGCCAAAGCATTTCGCTTCGTATAACTACTATTGATGTAGAATTCATCAATATAAATAATACGTCTTCCTTGCTCTCCATATGCTCATATAGGTGTAGATAAGCAGAATGCTTCACCGGAATTATTATTTTCAAGCTGCACGCACCGAAATCCTAATTTACGAATGACCTTCCGCAATCTGTTAACTGATCCATTAAAATGTATATTACTTTCTAGAATTATCTGGTGCAAATTTATCAGAGTCGGCATTTCTTTATCGGTTGCGTGGTAGTCATATATAATACGACGAATAGCAGCTCTACAAAAGTTATCCATGTTAGATTTCGGCTCTTTTTCTGTTTCATTTTTTATCAGAAATGAGAATGTACTCGGCCATAACATTTCTTTAACTTAACTTCTTGTAAAATTCGTTTAACTACACTGGTAGTTTTAGAACACATTGCCGTATTTATCTGCTTCCTTTTTCATAAACTCGTATACACATAAAACAATTTGGGTCTAGAAATAGGTCCTTTTTAAAGTATAGTCCCAATTTCATTCATTTTTATCAATTACAATTTTAAAATGTTATACCTACCCAAATAAAACAAATTTAATTGAAGTATGATAAAACAACAATACACTGCGCGCGGTGAACATAACCGTAAAGCGGTTATATAACTTTATCTCTTTCTCGCTTAGATAGCGGTCCCGAACACATTGACGTATATCGGTACACATTCTTAAAGTGCCATGATGGAAAAATTTACCTGTACCAACTCAAATGAGACAACACTAAGTGTTCTTTATAGGTACCCATAGAAATAACTATCGTAAACTTACAATAACACGGCTTGGTAATAAGTTGAATTTCGTTGACATTTTTCGTTACATTGAATTGAAGAAATATTTGTTCTTGAATGAATGGAATGTACGTAGTTTTAAAATTACGTACTGTTATATCTAAATAAAAAACATATTATAATTTATGTAAAATCCCACAAGGGCGTTGATGGTAATAAAATAAAAATCATTTTGGACACCGGCGAGGAAGAAATGTGTAGGAAAAAATATGTTCTATGTAGGGTTGATATGATATGCGAGTATGTAATCGTATGTGTCTGAGACATAACGCGTTTTTATTTTTAAAGACAAGATTATTTGATAAATGGAGAATCATGAAAAATACACAATTTTTTGTGGTATTTTTCATCCTTCAGACTTCAGCTGATTCTCCCAATAGCGGGATCCAAGTAAACAAATAAATTTGATTAATCTCCTGACGTGAGGAGTTTCGTTATATCGGAGAGCTCTTCAGCCCGCCAGATGCGCACGGTCTACGGACGTACACGGGCAAACAAAGTTTCCTACCAATTTGGAAGGTGAGTGTTTGGAAACCCTTCTAGGGCTTCCGATATGGACGATTTCAGAAACAGAATCCCGGAAATATCGAAAAAAATCGATAAAAATTAGTGACACTCGGTACCCGATACTTATTTTATTACCATTATTTTCTGCGCGCCCTCTGCTATTGGATAAAGACTATCAATGACCGGCCGACCTTTGGATGTCTTCAATCTGGCGAGTTCCAGTGCATCACCAATAAGTATTCACTTTTCTTCAGCCTGTTATCGGTTGAGGAGCCCAGACCATCTCGGTTACTAGCATTTATATACACGCAATTTAAAAAATACTTGCTTCACTTTAAGATGACAGCGATGGTCTGGTCCCCAGCCCGACATACTAGAAGGGTATTGCTACTGTGTACATACCATGTGCCAAATAAGTTTTTTTACTTTTTGGTCCTCTAACTAACGTGGGCCCCGATGCATTGCAATGGCTGCATTGGACATACATTACGCCACTGATCACATTTTCTACTTTAGTCCAATGTCTTCATTTGAAATTCTAAAGAACTCTGTGTGTATCTACGTATAATAGTATTAGAAGAGTTCATGTTTTTACATCGTAGGTTATGGCTGGATAAAACGGATCCACTCATTGAAAACGTTGATTTGAGGTTTGTAGTACATATTTTAGTGTACATGTACATTTATTTAATATTCTTCTACTAATATTTATATAAGACTAACAAAAGGTAAACGTAAATGATTAAGCACAGTTAGAATAATTGATTTTGGCGGGATTGCCGTCTGAAAGAATATCGAAATTCCAGTAGACACCGGTTCCCTAAATCTTTCATTGTCTGAATTTAACAGTAACCTTGTAAACAAAAAACAAATTAAATTTAAAAAAATCAAAACTATTAAATAATTAATTTCATCAGCGGTTTGGATTTACACGATCAAAAAAGTAATGAGATAATTTTATTAAAAATACGAGTATGTATATATTCATTTTCGTTATACTTTAATTATTTTATTATGCCGTCAGGGATTATACGCATGTAAAGGATCGTAATATTTTTGGAGGATATAATGCAAAACAATGCAAACGCGGAAAGGGAAGAAAGGTGCTAGAATGTAAGCCAAGTTGTCCCACAGCTCGTGAACTGAACGAAATAAAAATAAACAAATAATAGATAACTTATAGAGACAAAGTTATTTTTTAAATTATATTTAAATATTATATGAAAGTATGGGTAATTACAGGGCTTTCGATCTGTCTTCGGCTGGCTTAAGCGGTCGCTTTATATAAATATAACGTTCACCATTCTCACCCATCAATCTGCATATCTATCAAATTTTTGAAAGTTGTATATACATATGTTACTATGTGGACTCACTTCGAGTACCATCTATGGACTAAATTTGATAATTCATTTCCCTTAAACAGCATACATGACACAATGAGAATCAATTTTTTTTTGACATTATTTAAAGTAATATTCTTTATTTGTAAAATGTTTTTAACACATTATATTACAATACGTCTGAAAAATCAGAATTTTATGTATTTTCTTATTTTGACCAGTATATTATTAGCAATATTTGAATATGTCTAAGAACACACATTTACTGAATTTTTACCTACAAAAGCACTGTTATTAAACAAATATCTTATAGAGACGAAGCTATTTTTTAAATTATATTTAATGGAAATATATGGAAGGATGGGTAATCACAGGACTTACTGTCATAATGAAATAAAAATACATTGATGGAAGCTGCTGGATACTGAGGACAGAGTGATCAGAGTAGTCTTTAATCAATGATGTGCATGAGGCTTAGTTAAGATACTTGGCTAGTGATCTGGTGGTCGGGGGTTCGACCCTCGTTCCAAGAGGCTATCAAGTTAGTCCTATTTTCAATGCACAAGCGTTGAAAATAGTAAGAATATTGGATGTGGGACCAAGGTGAATACGAAAATACCGGTAATGATGATGCTCACGTATTGGCAGCCCTAATTCCTTCGCGGAATGATCATAATAAAACAAAAGAAATCTACAGTTTCTTGACTCATTTCAAATGTATCATATTCCGAAGTTGGAAGTTCTGTACAGTTTATCAGTAAGCTCGATCGAATCAATCTTGTTCGCGGGGGAAAGTCAAAATATTTGTTTCGCCGAGGGACGCGTGCTAGAGAGGGAGGGGGTCGTGACCCGATTTTGAATCACATGATTCGAAATCGGGTCGCGTTTCTAAAACATTACACAGTACATCAATATACAAGTAATATTTCCGTATTTCTGCATTAATATTCACACTTTTTTTTTTACTTGAAAACGTGATATTTAAACATGATAAGCCTGACTCTGCAAACTTTTGGAAGTTTTATTAACTTTGAATATTCGGTATTGAAAGTGGGGTACTAGAACGTAATAAGAAAATTTGAGAATTCAGAGTAAATTGACATATTTACTTTGCTTTAAATTAAATATGCGGGTGCGGAAAGCCTACTGCTTGTCGATACAAAATTATAATCTAAAATGAAGCGATGAAAATAAGTATTTTTAAAAAATCTCAAAGATAGCTTCAGTCGTATCTCATGTGACTAATTTCTGTTAGTACTTCAAACACACGATTCACTTTCGATATCAAAGATGATATTATTATCGTTATTATTTAATATTGTCGTACACGCCCTATTCAGGCATTAACATAATTTGTAAAATAACAGAAAATTTCATCAGAAGTGCAAAACACAAAGAAAAAAATTATATGTCAGCATGTTTTTTCATAATAAAAATTAAAAATAAATATAAAATGTGAAGTAAAGCAATTTATACATCACAATTGAGTTGAGATACAAAAAATGGTAATAATTCAAGAGTTAAATTTACAACAAAAATGTTGACTACCTCCGCATATTCATTCCTCAAAGCATGCATTCTGAAGACTACGGAGTTAGCTAATGCATGTGTTCTGACATTACCCCTGTAACAGAACAATGAATTGTGTCTCAATGATCTCAATGGTGCGTGAAAGTCAAGCAAATCAACAATCTGGGAGCAGTCATCATACCATTGATGATCGTGTATAAGGTCGGTCATTGTACGTCTCACTGATAATTTGAACAATTTCAAACGACTAAAGAGATAATCGTATTTGATATCCTCAGACCGAATATTTAATTTAAAATTAGTGAATCTTAGAATCTTTCTCTGGATTATTTCATCCACCGTCGAGTAAGCAATGAAGTGAGGCGACCATATGACCGAATTATATTTTACCTGAGGTCTGACTAGAGAAGTGTAGAGGACTTTGTAAGTGTGCAAGTCTAAAAAGTTGAAAAGTCATGATATATACGTTTTTTACATTTTATAGTAGACTACTTTGTTCGAAAATCAGCCTTGTAATTAGTGTCATCGCAAATTCATCAAAATCATCGGATAATTGTAGTAATGAAGATACGCGGAGGTAAAAACAAATAAATTTTAATGACTTGTGAGAAACAAAGTCTTGGAAGACATGATTCTATATTTATGAACCCTTCCGGAATGTTCTCAAAAAGGCGATTAAGTCCATTATAACATCTAAGGTCCATCACATATCAGTCATATTGGACACAGGTCTGTTCCGGTCCATCCACATGGCAAACGGGCTAGTCAAATTGTTTATTATTAATATAATAATATAGAAAGTATTTTTATTTATTATCTTTGTTTTACTAACCACTTAATTGAGTTTAAATGAATCCACCGGTTTCGAAAAATACCATTTTCTTCTTCAGGATGTCATAACTAACTAAAAACATATATTATGGTTTTTTTACTAGAATCTATTTAAAAATAAAACACAATTATTTAAAAAATAAATTTAGTACCTAACTTAAATTGTTACTTAATACAAATTTACTCGAATAATTTTTAGGAAAAAAATTTAGAATGGGACTCGTAGTTAAATTTAGTTGGTTGTTTGTAATTTTTTGATTAGTTTTACACGCTTTATTTATCTCCAACGATTCCAAATTATTTAATTTGTAACCAACACCGTTTATATGCAAAATTGACAATCCCAATTTTTTATCAAAACCTTGACCATTTTCTATGATGAAATGATTAGAAAACTCTGAAAACCCACTATTATTCAAACATCTCAAATGCTCCCTTACTCTTATATTAAATTTTTTACCTGTTTTACCAACATAAAATGCAGCACAATCCTTGCAACTAAGTTTATAGACACCAGAATTGTTAAATTTATCATCTTTGTTTTTAGAATTTATGAGTAAATTTCCTATACTATTATTTGTATAAAATGCCGGTCTAATGTTTCGTGGTAGGTGTTTAGATATTTGATTCGAAAAGTTATTTATGTATAAAATCCTATGCCAATAATCATTATTATCATTATGTTTTATCTGTGATTTATATAAAAATTGATTATTATATTCTTTTAATTTATTTTTTAAAATAGTGTCTATCAAACCTGTATTATAACCGTTATTAACTGCTTTTTTAAAATTGTATTCAATTCAAAATTGGATGTTGACATAGGAATATTGACTAAACGATGTATCATGGAGTGGAACCCTGAATATTTGTGTAATAATGGATGATTAGATTCATTGTGTATGACAGTATCTGTAAAAGTTGGTTTTCTAAAAATTTTGAATTCAATTTTATTATTATTTTTAATCAATTTTAGATCCAAAAAATTTAGGGCCGAAATATTTTCCATTTCTGATGTAAATTGTATTTTATTATTAAATTAATGAAATTTAAAAATATAGTTAGTTGACGTTGTGAACCTGACTAAATACAAAATATATCATCCACATACCTTTTCCATAACAAAACATTTTTTAGCAAAGTAGAATCACAATCAAAAATATTCCTCTGCAAATTATCTACAAAAATATCCGCTATTAGTGGACTTGTGGGTTCTTCCATAGGCAGTCTCTCTGTTTGATTATACATTATATTATTAAATTGAAAATAATTTTGGTTCATACAATGGTTTAACAAATGACATAGATTTTTTACCAAATTATTAGTTGAATTAGATGAATTTAGAAAATCAGAAATTAAAATTTTACTTTCATTAATAGGTACATTAGTAAACAAATTAACAATATCAAAAGAAACACGTTTAAGATTGTTGGGAAGATCCATGTCCTTTAACATATAAAATCCGGTAGATGTATTTAAACTCAACTTTGGTTAATAAAACAATGATAATAAATAAAAATATGAATTTTAACCACAAAGTTAATATTGCTAATTTTAAAAGTATTATGTAAAGTCGTTAATGATCACACTAATTAGTCTTCTTAGATGGAGAAAATGAAATAAACTCTTATTTCATTGTATTTAAGTTTAGTAAACAATGAACGTTTTTGCACTTACGCTCTATAATATTTCTAACTTTAAAATTACCTCACACATTCACAGTAATTAAAACCGAAATAACTTTACAACATACAACTCTACCTACGCAACCTCGCACTGGTAATGGGCTCAACCCAACGAGATAAACTTTTTAAAATGTTATTTCTACCGCAGTAAACGGTATCCATTCCTCACCGCTATCGGTCAAAAAAATACTTAATTCTTTCTAGCTAAAATTTTCTAAATAAACCTTTACATATAAATCAGAAAAGTCAACCGTATCCTGCATACCAACCTTTACCGACAAATCTCTCTTAAAATCGTGTCCGTATATATTCGCCGTTTTACAATGTTAATGTAATGTCTGAAGCGATATAAAAAGTAGAATCGGTGTTAATAAGTTTATATTTAATTTGTAGGCTTATGAAAATAGATTAGAATGAGAGTGAAAAATTAAAGGCACGCGCAATGATCATTCTCAACAATTTGGACTATCATTCGTGCTCAGACATTGAACTTCTCGTGTGTATATGTTACATTGAAGTTATATTTTCACCGGAAGATATACATAAAAAAAAAAAGCAAAAATATAATTTAACTGCTAGACGCTTGTGAAATTTTTATTTGCGTGATTGTTTTCATTTGAAATACATATGTATGCCGATTAAAATACGAGAAAAGTATCTAATCCTAGTTATTTTGTCGTCTGGTTGTCAAAATAGTGATTATTTTTGGTAAATATTATATTTTTATTTTTTCGTACAATTACACGGACAAAACAAATTTAACCGATATGCTTTACACTTAAAGTTATAAAAATATACAACATACATAAACCATAATTATACCAGATCGGCCGTTTGTGAACAAATACAGTTTCACTGATATTGAGCAGTAAGATGTAAATAAATTGTTTGATACAATTTAAACTGGCTGAGTTAGTGAAATTATATTTATTATTAAGGATAACACATTTTAATTGTAAGTTGTAATTATTCAGAACATAGGTCTGTGATATTTTTCAATGTGTCAAAAATTTAATAAAAATTAATTTTTAATTCTGGCGTTTCCTATCGGATTACTCAAAGGTATTTGAGATTCCGTAAAAATAAAGAAGATGGATTTCAAATGATTGAAAGATAGATGTTATCAATTTGAAAAGTGTAACATATAGGTTTGAAAATTTGTCGTCAGTGTACGGTGTTGGTGTAGCATAATCGGTTAATGCATTTTCCCCGCATAGAAAGAGATCCAGGTTCGAATCCCAGTAGCATCAACAATATTTTTCATGGAATTGATTTGATATATACATCTTTTTAATTAATGCATTTAATTTGTATTTAAAAAAATATATATTTATACTAGTGAGAATATAATTTCACTATTAGTACACGTTCACTGTAATAGGTACCTATATAAATTGAATATATTATTACATATATTTTATATGTTATTGTGCATATATAAATATGTTATGGTTGTTGATTTGTTTAATAACATTTTTATTTTGGTTTTGAAATTTCCAGAATAATTTATCTTCGATTTGAAATCTTTAAAAAATTCTATGAACATTGAAATTATATTGTAGAACAAATCATACGAGTATTACGTTATCGCATATATCAGAATACCTAGTATCAATTACGGCAGAGTGTTCCATTTAAACCGTTGGCGTAAAAATTGATGGGAATGTTAAAATGTACAGCGAACTAGTTTGGAATAATTTTGTAATAAGTTGGAAATGAAACTCGGCAGCAGACAGACGGCAATTGTGAATGGTGCAGACTAATGCGATGTGATGCCATTCCACATCTCGATACATCCTCACTATCGTTAATGTGCATTCATACAAACTTAGCAGTGAAGACTCGTGGAAAATGATATCAGAAAAAGAAAGAGAAAAACGAAAGAGAGACATGTTGCTTAAGTAGAGAAGAGAAATAACTTTAGGAAGCGGCTCGTTTGAAACAGACATGTCCCTAAATTACTTCTGGATTACCCAGATATATTCAACGACATTTTGTTCCACTCCATGACCCATTTGATGCAATAGAAAGACAATATAAACATGTGAATGGCCGATCGTTATATAAACACGAGGAACATGACTTCACGGCGCCACACGAAAACATGAAAATCTAAAAGTTAGTGATTTTTGTATTTTTTATTATTAATACTGACTTTAATTAGTATCTAAAGCATGGTCACATTTTGGCAACAGATTAAAGAATGAGGCAGGCTTAAGTATTAATTAACACAAATATTAATAAGATCATATTTGCAAATTTTTATTTGTTATTTCAAAGGAATAATTATCTTATTTAGTTAGAGGTCTCGCTACGGATCAGCTTCAACTTCATAACTGCTCTCCAGGTATGCAGGTCTGAAGCTTCTTCGTCCCAGCTATAGATCCTTTATGTCTTCTTTATCCAGTTCTTTGACTAATTCTGACTTGTAATTTGTCCCGCACATAATGTTTTACGAATTTGCGTAGTAAGTATACAAAATACATTTTACCTAAACTAATCTGATATTATAAAATAAAGTGTCTTATAAATAAATAATTATCTCTTAGATAGTCAAAAAATTAAGTTTTCTTTAAAATGATACTTATAGTTTAATTTCATGAAAAATTAATAAAATTTTCCATGGTATTGCAAGCCAGCAACAGTCACACATCACATTGATCCTGATGATGGACCCTGCAATGGGATCCAAAACGTCGACCAGAAAGGTCAGATATACACGACAGATTAGCTCAGAAAATTGTACATAGAAGATTCTAAACGGCCGTGAAAACCTAAGAACGTTTTTAAAAAAAATTGTCGAACATATTATTATTGCCTAATATATCGCACACCTGGATCAAAACTAAGATAACTCAAAGAGTCATTTTTCAGTAGAAAAAAAAAAACATTTTTTTCCATTTTTTGTTACTAAAGTTATGAAACTAAATAACATTTTAGGTCATAAATGTATTCTAAAATGACACTATTCGAGAACTGGGGCTAAATTAGTCGCATGTATGACAGAGTATCCGAATACAATAATAACTCAAGAATTTTGTCTTAGCTTTGATTTAGGTATGTATATATACACTGTCGTTAATTATATTGCAGTACCATTGGTGGTCGTATGTATCCATATAATCTGTCACCAGGTGGTACCGCACGGTAGCGAGGCAGTCATCCTTTAGATATGAAACGTGGTGGAAGTTGCATCACCGCCGGAACGACATATTAAAGTAAATAAATAAATAAATAGAGATGCGTACACAGAATAAGAGTCATATCTATAATTTTACTATTTAAAAAAAATGCTAAACGCTTATGCTATGAAAATAGGACTAACTTGATGGCCTCACTAGATCACTTGGCGAGTATCGTAACCATTAGACCACAAGCACGTTATTAAATATTTAAATAATTTTAAGGGTATATCTAATGATTATTATTATTAATTGGCTATATTAAGTTGTATTGTAGTGGGCCACTTTGTAACGTATAGGTTCAAAAATTTGTCGTCAAAAGTACTGTGCGCTGTAGCATAGTCAGTTAACGCACCTTTCCCGGATCGGAAAGAAATCCAAGTTCGAATCCCGGTAGCAACAACAATATTTTTCGATAAAATTGATTTTATATATATATATATCTATATAATTTAATTAGTATTGAAGAATATGTTCTTTTACATAACATTTTAAGGTGGTCACTGGGATCTCATCAGTTTTTAAAATGTTTAATAAGTCTTTATTGATTTTGTTAATTATTCTTGCACAACACATTCTCCCGTTCTCTCACCGTACCATTGTTCGCCATCGGTACTCTCGCGGTTCGACCAGACCGCGTTCGGTTGGTTGAACAGCTATGGTGAGGATCAGTATTTATATTTACATTATTTATCAACTCTTTGAATATTATAGCGTATGTTACTTTTTGCCATTTATGTACATCGAATTTACTGCGCTTTGAATTATGTCAACGTCGATTGAATTTTACACAGCGGCACGAGCACCACTGTATTTAATGTTATCAAAATAAAGGGTTTTCTTCTTCAATGGTCCGGTAGTTCATATCCATCCTTGGCCTCCTTAGTCTTTCACCTCCATATGCTCCGTTTCTCATTAAATTGTCTTCCATTTAAGAATCTAAAGCATATCTATCGCTAGCAGTTCAAAAATATTGCTAAGGTCCACAAAGTGACTGAACAGATGAAACTATTTAAATTTATGAAGAGAGAAGAACTGAGCAACTTCCGCCTGTGTCGATCCAATCCCAAGCTCGATATGCCGTCCCCTGAAAGTTCTGATGTGCTGACTAATAAAAATTCGAGACTGAGCCGGTTCCCAAGAATCTACTCGACAATTATATTTACGAAAATATGCGAAAGAACAGATCGATATCACATACCTTTAGATTGTCATAACTAATATTACATATAATTCGATTATTATAACATACCAGTGTGAAGCTAAACCATTATTGTGACCAGGGCAGTTTTAGGATCGCCGTAGGCCCTAGGCAGTTTTGCATAATATTGCATTCGCAGGCCCCATCAATTTATGAAACAAACTTCGCAAACACTCGGCTTATAATTTTTTGATGACTGCTGCTGCATGAGATGGTATGTTATTTAATAATCACGGTTTGATTTTGAATTTGTTCATGAAAAATGCCTAAAATTAAAGAGTCTAAGTAAATATTAACTAATTTACTCTGTGCCTAATGGATAAAATGGCCCCGATTGTGCGATTGGTATTCGATTGTAACAATGATTGGAAACTGAGATAAAACTGTCGGAGGTTTAGTTTCCAGTGCATCACTGATTGCTCAACGAATTATAGATAATCAAGTCACCAATCATGGTTACAATCGAGTATAAAATAGAAATGTAAGGGCAACGTAAAAAAAGCGTTCCGGCTCAGGGAAGCTGTCAGAATACTTGTTAAATTGTATTTTTAACCTATAACACTTGAAAATGTTTTGAATTTCTTCTCACGCACATCTCGCGGCCTGAGAAACATCTCAACAAGACGTCTATGAAGCGGGCAGCTACGATTGATGACCCTCGGGGATAAAAAATATTCCCCGTCAGCCAAAACAAACCAGAAAACAAGACGCGGAACACTCCAGCCTCCTCCGGCCCCCTCGTCCCGCAGGATCGCTCGGGAGGAGTTACATAATTAATCACACATCAAGTGTTGGAGGAAGGTCGGCTGTTTACATGTGTATCAAACTAAGTATTCTGGTTTGTGAGCTAATAAACGATCCTCGCACTGTTATGAGTCGTGACTATTCTGCTTGAAAACGAGTGGGAATAAGAGCGAGGAATTTATTAGATACCTTTTTCATCTCCGAGTGTTTCTCTTCTCTTCTATACAATCAATAGACTGTGACTTACTCACTAAGGCGGATAACCAGGCATAACCAATACATAATTAATAACATGAAATTTATCAAAAAAAACAAGGAATATTATATTAAAAAGGAAAAAAAAACTTTTTCTAACTTACTACTCAATTTAAAAGAGTATATATATTATTAGAACAACATATTATTATTGTGAAGTTTAAATGTATTGATTAGAAAGATATACATATAAAATCAATTTCATCGAAAAATATTGTTGTTGCGTCACCGGGATTCGAACCTGGATCTCTTTCCAAATCGGGGAAGGTGCATTATTCAACTATGCTAGAGCGATATTATTTTTGAACCTATATGATACCTTTTTAAAATGAAAACGTTTAACGTTTCATTATTGGAAAGAGTCACCTACTTTGTTTTTACGGAATTCAAATACTATAATAAATACAAATAATGTCGCTGTAGCATAGTTGGATAATAGACTTTCCGCGGTTTGGAAAGAGATCCAGGTTCGAATCCCGGTGGCGCAACAATATTTTTCGATAAAATTGATTTTATATGTATATCTTTCTAATTAATACATTTAATAATTTTTTTATATATAAATATTTAATGTTTGTTGCAAAATTTTACGTTGTGGTATTAATTAATTTTAGTATAAATTATTTAAAAATTTGTTTTTAACCACTTCATGTTTTAAATTTATTACTCCAACTGGTTTCGGAAAATCCCATTCACATCATCTTTTATTTTTATTTTTATAAATAGATTTTTAAAAACACTATAATAATTTAACATAATATACGGTTTTAGTTAATTTATTTGACATTCCGATGCAGGAAATGATATTTTCCTAAACCGGTTGGTGTATTAAATTTAACTTATAAAGTGGTTAAAAATGTTTTAATGAATTAATATTAATACTTTTTTTTGTTATTATATAATATTTTTATTTTATTTATGATATATACGTATTTAATATAAAGTTCCACAACGCGCCGCAGCTGCACTAAGCCGTTAAGAGTTAACTTGAACTTTCCACTGTGAAAGATGTAACAGTGGAAGTGACCTCGTATTGTCATTGGAATGTTCCACTTACGAGCTATATTTTAGTTGTTATATTATACTCGTGTACATAAGAAAAAAACATTTCTTTGAACATTAAAAAAAACATTAAGCGAGGTATTTAAAAGAATAGAATAAGTAGGTACGGCGTGTATGATTTGTGTAATATTTGATTTTTATCTTAAAAACCTTTGAGTAAGTAATACATTAATAATAAAATTTGAACTTCAGATTTTATTTTTTCTAAAAAGTTGATGCATTTTAATTGGAAAAAATAGATGCCTTACTTACAAAGACGATAATATTTAAATTCATTGTAAAATTTTAAGGTTAGTTTTAATTTTTTCAGTGTATCTTTCTAATTAATACGTCTATTTTATTCAAAACAACGCAAGTTGATAAAAGATTTATACTAATGAAGTACCAAAAAATATAACGTTGGCAATAGCCTAAAAATTATACAAGTGATTAATAATAATCGTAATTGTGAAATTATTCCTGTTATCTTGGAAGTTTTCGATGACCATACGAGTATATTAATTTATAAACAACAACTTGCATAGTCGGTGGTGTGTTCTACCTCCTAATTCGTGACTAGCTACAGATTAATGATCTGCGATTGGGATCACGTCTCGAGTATCGTTTTGCGATTCCACCCGAGGTTCGCTTAGTTTTCTGAACACGTTCAAATAGTTGATCAGTTGAGATTGAGTTGTATGGACTCGCGTGTGTTTATTAGTGCGGCATTTCCGCCTTTGTCGAAGACTTGAATCACACCTCTAGCATAAATGCAAGAATTCCGCATCTTTTTTCTTTGTGGAACTTTTATACTTGTTCGCAATGAAGTTGTTTTTGTATAGATTCTGCAGCCATGATACATTCATGTATTGTCGAAAGAGACATCCTAGGTTGAATATTCGAAAATGAAATGCCTATTCTGATGCAACACTTATACAATTTTATTTTCAATTGCACCGTCGTCCAATATTTTGTCACTGGACGTCTTTTATTTCTTAGACTTATCGCTTGTGTTATATATTACCTCTAGCATTATTTTCTCAATTTGTCGTACACCTTTCAAAAAGGCGTATCTCGTTTTTTGTTAAAATTAGGTTACGACTAGAGTTAGATTGCCCTGACACATATTTATAATTCATTCAAATAGGCATATCTGAATTTTATTCCAATGAAATAATATTACATAAAAAAAATTATTTCACACTTATTTATATATATATATATCATTCTTACAAATGACTAATAAGTAATATTTATGGAATAAATACACCTCACATTATCTTTAAATCAAAACACATTCCTAGAGCGGTAATTTTTATTTTATCATTGAAAAAGTATCAAATTGGAATGTTTCAGATACTTTTCAATTTATTCTTCAACTTCTCATCATCAGACTCTGCAGTAGTAACTAGCTTATCGAGAATGTTTATAAAGTCGGCAGTCTCCACTGACGAAATAAATCACCTTTCGCCATTTTGTAAAGTAAAAATAAAATCAAAAAAAATTTCGAAAATTCGATAACTAAAAATATCAGAACTTTGACGTCGATATGATAGTATGTGTGTTAAATTTGCAAATTTAATGAAATCACGATCTGGCAACGCAAAAGTGAGCGCCAACTGTCAATTTTGTATGAAGAAAAAATGATTTTTACGTGAAATCATACGTTATTTGACGGTTATTTGTAGTGAGAAATAGACGCTGCAAAGTGTCACGTGGGTGTCCGCTATACTCACGATAGCCAACGTAAATTCTGACAAGTTTCAAGTTTCCAACATGGGCAGCCAAGGAGTTAATGATCTGATGGAATCTTTCCCCCTGTTTTTCACTAAAATCATCTAGGTTTTCTGAAAACCGATCTAAGTGGTTGTGGAGGTAGTGAACTTTATGTTCATGTTACAACCGAAAATATTTCAGTTGGAAAGCATATTTTTCCACTAATTCTGTGTAATTTTTTGCCTTATAATTTCCAACAAAATTTTTATTACTTGAACAAATGAACACCAAGCGTTAGATTCAATCTCGTTCATTGATGCAGTAAATTGTGGATTTTTAATAAGATGCCTTATCTGACGACTATCAAATATTCCGGCTTTCAGTTTTTCTGTGCTAATTCCAGGAAGTTTTTGTGTCACATAGCCAAAACAAAGTCCATCTCAATTTAAAGCCTTCACAAATTACTTTATAAGCCCCAACTTGATATGCAAGGGTGGAAATATGAATTTCTCTCTCGCAACCAAAAGTTCGTTGGATCGTCAATTGGAATTCATTATAGGCCATTTATAGTTCGGGTAAATTAATGTTTATATAAAGTGTTTAAAATGTCAAAATGTATGTAAATGAAAAAAAAAATTTGAAAAGTCGTACGATTTTTTGCCACCTCGTAGACAGAGAGTCCGTCCACGTGTAGATATCTCACCCTTCATATTGCCACCATCCAGTTGAGATGTTGACGAAGCTAGAGCGGAGAAATGTTGGAATTATTTCCATACACGCCTCGTAGATTTAACTTTAGCACGAAAACGTATCGGAAATATCTGTCGTGTTTGCTCGACTGGTATGGAATTACCAGGGGTGAACCTTTTCAACCCTCTCGCACAATCCCCTATTTTTGCTTTGCAAGGAAATTCCATTTAAGGTAAGTGTCATAATCATTATTTTTGATTTGTGATATGATTTGTGATTTTACTATTTTTAGTATACCTACATATTAGACGTAGACTAGCGGTACATATTGTACATACCGACACTGGCGCGTAAAAATAAAGCATGGAGCTGGCAAAAGAGGAATGAAAATAGAAAGAATGTAGTATATATCCATTTAATATGAGTAAAATATGAAAAAATTAGGAATGAAGTAAATATGATCTTCTCGAGGAATAAAAGTGATTACACGCAAGCTAACAGGAGAGATAAATCAAGGGGAAGCCCAAGACTAGGATGGGCGAAAAATGTCAAGACAGTTCTGCAAGACGTAGGCGGGGTGGGGTGCCCGATGGACTGGTCAAGAAGGCGATGCCAAGGAGTCAGGTCATAGATTTCCGAGTCTCACAAGACCCTTAAGAAAAAAATAATAAGAATTAACCCCTCTACGGTCAGCGTTGGACGTATCGGACGCCAGCCAACTTTTCACCACGGCCAGCGACTGATATATCAGTCAAGAAAGTTGTCCGATATATCAGAGGTTTTTTCATATGTAACGAACTAATGAGGAGAAAATGGTGAAAGATATATGACCCGAGTGTTGATGGATAGAGGACGACCGTGAAAGACTCGGCACGCTCAGGTAAACCGAGAGAACCTCAACTATAGATGAGCATACATGAGAAGATATATGAATATGGATGAGGCGAGAATAAAAGGGGATTGTCAGTCAAAATAGAAGAGTGTGGCGCTAACTTCTTTGCCTACCTCTGCGGGGAAACTGCGCGATGTAAGTAAGTATAGAGTTAGTAAAATCTACAATATATTAAATATTCATAGAATAGAATTATTTAATATATTTAACTTAGATATTTTAAATATTTAATTTGGAGAAACATCGTATTTAGCCATAGTTTTGTCTGTTAATGATGATTGATTTTGGAGTACATCGCATGTACACGTTTGGATAGTATACTTGTAATATCATTATTTTGAATAGCGGTGTCACATCATTTTTAAGTTAATTTATTTTTTGGAAAGTGTTTGAGAAATCTAGCAATTTATTTCAACTGGGAAAGTCGATGCCCTTCTAAAAAGAAACATATTATGATGAGAATTGTAAAGGTTGTTATTGCGTAATTGATTAATATTCTATGGATAATAATTATAAGCTCTGAGTTCGTGTTTTGGTGGAAATTATACTTTTTTGTGATACGTCTAATTTGTTTAAAAAATAATTATAATAATCATTGGCATTAAATATACGCTACTGGAATAAATTTCCGCCATGTTGTGATATATCTTAAGTTTACAATCCGTACTGACATTTGGATGGTTCTTTACTTCTTCATGTCTGCGGTCAGATTAGGTTCGGCTGTAATACACCCCTCTTTATCCAGATCAAATGCATCCGTACAGTGTTGTGGAGTTCTTCTAGAATACTTAATATCTTTAAACAATTCCACCCACAGGCCTTTGCCATGCCAACCCAATAAGCCGAGTATAAGGTCACAAAAATGATGGAGTAAGATCCGTCGCTCAGAACCGCCCCGCCCAGCGAATGCACGTACAGTACATGTGGATGGGTATGCGGTTCAAGAATAGGACCCTCAGCCACACTCGGACTCACACACGTGTACCATGGCAGACGTCATCCTCGAACGACGGACCGCCGAAGAAGAAGAAGAAGGAGAAGAATAACAAATTACTCTTGTAGATCTCTCCCGTTCTATTGTCGTGCTCAGCGTCCTAATGTTTTTTGCTAGATTATCATGATGCATAATGTGGCCGAAATAATGGAAGTGCCTTTGATAGAAGTTGCCATAGATGGATTTATTGCAGGATTGTGTGCGTCTACGTATTGTCTACTGGATCCTTCTCCAGACTATATTTTAGAGGTTCAATCTTTTAGTAATTTATGTGTTCATCTATTTTAATTACACGAAATTCGCTCTGCAGTTTTGAACCATCAAAGAGTCTTGATTTCACATTTCTATATGAAATATATTCTCGACCATTCGTATTCTACCCGTGATTACTTCCTAATTGCCTTTATTAAAATTATATTGACATTGATATTAATAATTACTGTTGATATAAAAAAATAGTCATAATTAATATCCCATTAATGTATTTAGTAAATTGAATGTGACAAAGGTAAACTAAATAAGGCATCATTGCGATATTATTGCTATTTACATTAGCGCTGTCCCCGCTTCGAGTCTGAAGATGCGATCGGTAGAATGTTAACAAAACTTCAAACCGTTTACACAAGTTGAAATCAATTCCGGAAGCAAACACGTTCCACGAGCACGCATACACTGGCAGCAAACATCAGGGGACAGGTAGGTGGCGCGGCGGTGTAGCGGTGTAACGGAGGAGCATCCATTTCAAATGATTCTGAATAAATTAGTATGAATGTTGGGGGAAAACGGGGTAAACAGCAGACAGGGTAGATCGAAATTGTGAAGGGTAGGTAAATAGACGTGTATACTCATAGGTGCGATATATACACTCCGACCCGATAAGCAGTCAGAAAATGAAATGGCTGTACTCAATAAGTCCCGCTCACTCGATCATAGATAATAGCGTCACGCAAAAATCTACTTATTTACTTTTATTTATATATTATTGAAACAGCTTATCATCAGGTTCCTTAACGAGTCGACTTTACAAGTACAATGTAAAGATTCAACAAACAGACGTTAAAATATTAGTCAAACGATTGTAAAATAAGCGCCAAGTTGAGTGTATAATATAATACTATAAGTGTAAACAAAATGAAGTGTTATAATTGAAGAGCAAAAAAAGACCACGTAATTATTGCAATGTAAGGCTTCTCATGGCTAATGCTATCGAAACACCTGATAGGGCGTAGGTTCTTAATGACGTGCTATATTCTCACAGTAATGCGAACCTGGATGCATTGTAACGTCCATTGTTCTAAATATTTCTAGAAATATCTGTATAATCGTTGTCAATCTACTGAACATAATTGTTAGAAACAATTTTTAAAAATAAAACTGTCTATCTTTTGAACAGTGAACTGCGTAAATGTCACATTATTGAAAGAATTGGCATTATTATCACAGAGCAGAGTTACATCATCAAAATGGATAGATATAAATAAAACTCTCATCGACAGGTGAAGTATTAAACTGATTACATCACATGTCGATGAGAGTTACTGTTTCTTTCGAAACTCGAGTAGTGCTAATAAAATCAAGAAGAGTTGTAATATTGTTTTATTTATATCCATCCATTTTTGCGGAAATTTTGTTTAATTTTAACCAAAAACGGAAGCTTTGTTGAGCGAAATTATAGTATAAATAGTTTTGGAGAAGTGGTAAGGGAAAGGGCCATTTACTCTATGGTAAGCACATATTGCGCTCTAGAACGTGTATTAAACGAGTACAATACAATTAGTTACTACTACTGAGACAAGAATAACATGTACAAGTTAGCACTAACAAATGAAATCACTAATAGTAGTGAAATCACTGAGCACTCTTGACTATTCTTCATTTCATCTTACAACCCGTCGTGCAGCGAGATGGCACTAGCGTATAGGTATAACTCATTAACTACGTAAATATAATACACAGAACATCCGCCAATTGCGACTCATTTAACATATCTGTTTAGACTAGCGGTAAAGTGCTTGCCTCATGAGCAAGTAAGTGATTGGAATGTGCTATTTTACATATCTTTGCATTGAGAAATAATATGAAATGTTTCCGTCTATGCATCATTAATAATAATAATATATGTATTGTAATGGGCTAACATTATATGATATAAAGACAATCCTCAATAGACCACATATATAGAGACCACAGTGAATGAGACATTTTTGATAGCATGATTTTATCACTTTTTCTTTTTTCCGAAACCATGAAAGGGTTGTTTCTTATTGTTTTATAGATTTTTTTAATACAAGAATGAAATACTTATTTTCAAATTAAAAAAATAATAATGTTTCAATTATACAACAATTATATAATTATACAAAAATTTTGCCAGTGATAAAAGTCACGTAAACAGAATCTCGAAATATTTCACAATATTATGCAATATTTTATGATCACACATCAAAAATGGCCCAAATAAAAATAATAATGTTCAATATATATTTAGATATAAAAATTTTAAACAGTCAAGCACTCATTTTACACCTCTAATATTGCCGAGTTCTAAAAATTATAATTTCGAGAAAAAATACGAATATATTATTGAAATTCTGTCAAAGTTTATTGATATATTTTAAAACTTAAGTTCTTTAAATTACGTAACGTTGCCAACAAGTCATCCTCGGGAGTTGGGCGAAAGGTCGACATGTTTTAGTTGGTTAGTCAGATTTTCATGAATTAGGCAACGAATGACTTACAATAGATCTCTCAGAAATAATCTTGTACTGTTCTTTACCACTATATTATGATAACTTGAGTTTTATTAAAGACATAGGGCCGGTTGTATGATCAGTAGTAATTTTTTACTATGGTTAAAAAGTTACTAAAGTAAATTTTTTTGCGAAAACAGGTTGTTTGATCGTTAGTAAAAAATATTTACTTCTCTAAAGTATACCCTGTAGTAAACTCATTTTATTTTCCGATATTCGGTAGTAAAAATGAGAATCGATAGTTAAATATGGCGGACTTTTCACAGCTGTTCCAAATGTCATCTGACACATTGATACTTGGAAAGTTGCAGTATAGGACAATTAATCATTAAATATCCCGCTATTTTAGTGATGAGAGCTCGTCCGATGATAATCTCGTTATTTAATACATAATATGAAAAAATTTCACCATCAAAGTGACAGATTTCGAATGCATAGGCGAAAAATACATAGATAATGCATAGAATAAAGCATATTTCATGATTATTTGTCTCGCCTATAGACATTTCCATCTAAGCTTTGACAGTTGTAAATTTGATGTATCAACAACCGGCAAAGGATTTTTACTACGGGCGTTATTAAAAAGTTACCATAGTAAAAAGTTACTACTGATCACACCACCGGCCCATACACATACTGCATACAATGATTTCGCTATTTAATTTACTCTAAAAATATTTTTAAATTATGATAAAGTCTACTATCATAAATAATTGTTCTATAAAACGTCAGAATATTATTTGTAAATTTTGGGATTAATTTTAGAATCACCCAAGCATAAAAGATCGCCCCTCACGCATTCAATAATATTTTTAAAGTGTAACAAAAGGGCGCGGTGCGGGGCGTGAGATGAGGGGTGAGGGTTGAAGTGTAAGGCTCCATATTCCTTTGGTAGGAATTCACGCAATATTAGTGCTATAACTCATCTCTCAGTAACGGGGAAGCCACCGTGCATACTTTATATACTAAATTATGTAATAGTGGAATAGTTTTAACGGTAATTATTTCGTACCCGGTCCTATCCGCAGAATTATAAAGCTGCTATCAAAATACTATCTATAGTATTAAACAGCATCATATACTATATTGTTTCTTTAATTATTTAGTCGTTTTCTTATTTTTATTGTATATTAATAATATTTAAAACAAGATCCTGTTACAGAGTACACCTGTGCATCATGAAAATGCATTCAAATACCCGGGCTCCATAATATCAGCAGATGCAACAATAATAGATATTGAGGTAGATTTATAATTAAGACAACATGGCGAGAGACCTTAACGTAGAAATATCATCAACACGATACGTTTCAAGTAGAGGTGTTAATTGGAATCCTAAAGATAAAAGATACAAGTTTATAAAACAGCGGTTAGGTGAAAAATGCTCTAAGGGTTAAAGTGTCGGGAACACACATACTTGCGTGTGCACGCACGTATACCCGCACTCTCACATTCCACTGCCAACTCTCTCATACTTTCACGCAAAATATATATTTTTAATACTATTGTATTTACAAAACTTCTTTGATCTAGATAGATCTTCTTCTTCTTCTTCTTCTATCTTTAGCTATCCTTTAACGAATGCTTGCCGTCATGTTGGCTATTCAGACTCTGTTTCAGCTGTTTAGAAGAGAGATCAGATGATCGGAACCATTATTTTGTGGTTTTAATCTTATCGGTCATTAGTTTTTTTAAAAATGGTAAGGTGTAGTATTTTGTATCAGGTGTCTCATGATATGTCCGAAGTAAATCATAAATCATTTTTCTTATATTTATAGGACGAGTATTTTATCCTTTTTAGTAGTCATTTCTTACCGTGCCAGTCTAGCATATTTTTAGCATGCGTCTGCAGACTCACATTTGAGTGAGTCGAACATCAGTGAGTGACTAATTATCTATTATTAAGGAAATCAGAATAACTACAACTTCACAATAAGAATGTGTTTTCCTTAATAATATATGTTGTATCAATATGTCCAAAATTTAATAAAAATGAATTGATAATTCTGGCGCCTGCAGTCGGTTTATTCAAAGGTATTTGAGATTCTGTAAAAATAATGTAGATGGCTTTCAAACAATGGAACGACAGGTGTATTAATTTGAAAAATGTAACACATAGGTTCGAAAATTTGTCATGAAAAATACTGGCGTTATAACACAATTGGTAGTGTACTTCCCCGGATTGGAAATAGAGATTCAGGTTTGAATCCCGGTGACGCAAAAACAATATTTTTCGACAAAATTGATTTTATATGTATATATTTATAATTAATACATTAATTTAGTATTTAATTATGTATTGGTCATTCCTTCATCCGCCACCGTGGTCTAGTCGTGGCCTGGCTGAAGGTTTTCTGAACATCAGGAAGCAGGCCTATGTTATTCAAAAGGATAAATCCATAACATAAAATGAAACCTTCCAACAACCCACACAACGATGGGTTGTTGGCTACTTCTTTTTTTTGTATCTTATCCGTTCAATGAAATTTGGCTGACGTGTTGGTTATTGTCACTTGTCATTATTGACAGCTCTAGGCGCATATAATTTATTATTACCGCGACTAAACTGTTTAGTTATTAGAAGTGCGCACATAATCAATCAGTTGCCAATAAAATCTTCCAAGATCGAATGTATGCTCACGCCAATACACGGCAATGTACATAGATGTCGGTCGATAGTTGTTCAACTGTTTTGTCAAAAGACGATCGATAAAGTTTTTTCTTTTTTTATCGAGCAACTATCGTATCGATAATGTGCACACTCCCACATGACCCATGTCTGATTGTGAGGTGCCTGCCAGTCGGACAGTGTGCGGTCTTAAAGGATGTTTTGGTTGGCGGCATTAGCCATGATGTTCGCCTTCTTCCAAGACCCCGACTTTCAACAATCTTTTCCTGCATTATGAGGTGCAATATCTCATACTTCTCTGGATGTCTTATCACATGAGATATTGAATTTTCGGGTTTTTATTATTTTATAAACGTATTTTTCTATATATATCCGAACCATAACATAATCGCAATATTTGAATATGTTTCAAGAAAACACAATTACTGGATTTTCACCAACAAAGGTTAGTTAAATAAACATTATGTAGAAGAACTGAGAAAACATAATTAAGTGGGTACCAATCTCACCAGAAGCACCAGATCGTTTTTCATTCCATTGAAGGCAACCCAGGATTTTTCTATTTTACATTTGATGTTCTCGGAGTAGCTCTCATATAAAGTGTATTTGTTTCATTCGTTCTGTTTATATACTATTTATTTAGATAAATCTAGATTTCAATAAAACAAATATAAATTCGTTAATTGTTGTTATTAACATAATTAACAAAACTGGACACATGATCTCTTTAAATTCTAGGGATGGAGCGACTATGTCTGTTATTAATCCAATAATAGCAGCTCAGAAAACTATTTTAAAAGTTATCCTCAAAACCCCAATCACAACGAGCACTGACAAAATTTTTAATAAATTCGATGTCTTTGATAAAAGACAAATATATGCTAATATTACTCTTAAGTACATGTATAAACGCAAACAGACACATTTTAAAATAACTCAAAATATAATTTCCACACGGACAAATACACATAACCTACAAACACCAAGAGCACATACAACATATGACCAAAGGTACTATAAATGTTTTGGACCTAAACTATTTATTAGAATGCTGAAAGATTTAACTCAATTGAATTGACCCAATAACATGAAACTGAAAATAAAAACTTGGATTCGTAATACGGGTAGAGCTAGTATTGGTGCACTTACCCAAACCTTTAAAAATTATTGCCACAAATTTATCCAAAATTATTTGAGAGTTCACTTTAAAATTGTTTTTTAACCTTCACCTTATGTATTATATATATAAGGTAATAAATGTTAATTCTATCTATTATTTGTAATATTAATTCATTGTACAATTGCTCGTAAACTATGCCCGTCTCAACACAGAATTTCTCTAGTGAGACGGGCACAGTCCAAAGATATTTTTACATTATATATATTATATAATTACCAATAAATAAATAATAATAATTACCGACTGTCCGAAGCATCCGAAGCTATGTTCTTAGGAAAGTGGGTCAGGAAGTAGTTAACAGACACTCGGCGGCTGCACGTGTGGGTGAGAGAGCGTAGAGGAGCTCGTGAAGTGTTAGACTGCTACCGGTGTGAGTGCACTATCCGCCGTTGCACTTCCGTCTCACTGCACTTTTGCGATGGCGCATTACTCACATCTGCCTTATTCCGGGTATATCTACATCCAGGCGAAAGTAATGATTTCATCCATCGTAGTATTTGCTTAATTTTTCCGAGGAAATAAGATAAATGACAAGCAGCAGCACGACTTTAGACACTTCGTTTATTGGGTGTGTTAAGGTTTATTTTATATCGTATTGTTGACATTTGTTTATTAGTTCACAAAAAAAAACTACAGTTTTAATAAAAAATCTATCGATTCTGAAGAAATGAGATTTGCAATAATTGTAAAACGTTTTGGATGCAATATAGCTAAATATATATAAAATGATGTCAAGTTAAGAATGTCAAATCTCTATGGAATTACTTATAGATCATTTTTGTTGGTTTAATAATATCTTTAAAATTAAAACAGCCATAAAATAGCAAGTTTAAAAAATATAGTGTTTTCAAAAATATAGAGCTATAAAATTTGATTTACTCGAAATAAATTTTTTCTTACATTGAAGATCTTTACGTCATAACAGTTTAGCGGGATAGTGTATTTACTTATTTTCTTTTCTTACGGATAATCAAAATTCTTTTTACAGAAATAGTAAAAATCTCTGCAGAATTTTATTTTCAACTAAATAAATTTATATTTTAATCAAATATTCATATATATTTTAATATATAAATCGACATAAGCAAACTAAAAACATTTCAAATAAACCCAAATAAGAATCGTTTTCTGTCGTTTTTATTAAATGCTTGTTTTGTTTGGGTCAAATTTTCATCGAAGATAATCAAGTTTTTCAAGCTTTATTTTTCATTGAAAAAGCTTTTATAAATATATCTAGTGAATAATAATTAAGATAAATTAGTAAATATATCTTGTGAATAAAAATTAAAATAAATAAACATATCCTATGGATTATAAACAAAATGAAAAAATATATCCTATAGATAGGTATTTTAACATGGAAATTAATATTTAGCGTAAATTTTCAAACGTTAAAATATGTTTTCAAAAAAATTAAAATATATTCGGTTTCTTCGTGGGAGTACGAACATTGAGCGGACAGAAAGGTACATTAATTAATATCGCAATCTCGATTAGAGCGATGGAAAGGATATGTCTGAAAGGATCGTCATTAAACAGTAAGGTTGACCAGATAATGCCAGGTCTTCTCAACACTCACTGGTTCCACTTGTTTAAATGACCTAGTGCTATTCTTAATGCTGTTAAAAAAGTTTGAGAATGACATAACAATTTTATTAATTAAAATATCACGGAGAAAATACAATATTTTCTCTAGAATGTTTATAACAAAATTAAAAATGTAAAAGAAATGTTGTAAATTGTAAAATGTTAGGAAAAAGAGAAAAACGTGAATAAAGCAAAATATTGTGGCTTTGAAAATGAAGTTGTGGTGTTCTATCCTCTTTGCCTACAACTTCAATATAATCTCAGAATTCTAACAGATTGTGAGTGAAATCGGAAAATTCTTATTTGTAGATATATTTCCTTACATTTCTAAAAATTCCCCAAAAACTGGCAAGGAGCGGATTAAGTCATTTTACTAGGTACTAATATCCTGATTTATTTTAATCTAACAAGAGTAATATTATTGCTAATAATATATAACGTAACAGAGTTCGTGAAGGTACGTAGCAGGTATTCAATCATAACTTTCGACATGTTTGGTCCGCAAGTTCTACGTGTAATAATTCTGATAGTTATTTTCAATTAAACCAGCCTCTCGTTACCGATGGCCAGCTCCAGCGAGCAACTCATATTATCTGTGTCGCGGTTTGCCGCACCGTTCTTAAATATAGAGAAATCTTAAACTTTTATTCGATTTCAGTTTAGCTAGCTTTACTATCGAACTTTTAAGAATTTCAGCGGACAAATTTGACACAAGTTTGTGGATTTATGCCCCCCCGCTTTGGTCCAGTTCGCAGCGTCCAGTAAATCTCTCGGAAGACACTAAATCTTCTCAAATCTCCGAATAATCTGTACTTCAACTTTTCCAATACACTGCTGTATTTTTCTAACGGTCCGAAAGACTTAGGCAAAAAATCGATAGTTGTCTGCAAGTTGCGACAACACAATTGTGTTTTTAATCAGTTTAGGACGAGGATATTTTACTGGCTCCAGATACGCTCTGCAATCAAATGAAACAGAATGATTTACTCTCCTTAGATTCGGTCTCCGGAAAAATGGAAATTTGTGGAAATCAATTCAACAAATTTATTTACTTGACACATGACATCGTATTGCATATTAATTGTTATGTGTATTGAAGCACAATGTTATAAATCTCAGAGATTTAGTTGAGATAAATCTCAGAACCGTATACTCGTGTTGACATTTTGATGTGGAGATAAACTTGAAGATCAGCTTAATATTGATAGAAATCGACACAAAACTCAAAAACGTATACAAAACACGCGCACAAACGTCACCTAGAACCATAGATAACTACAACTATTAATTTTGAAATTAAATTTAAAATATTTATTACATTTTAATTACTGTTGGAGAGATTAAAATTCATCCAACTGACGAACGGAAGATCAATTGTAAGTAGACTGACATTTGACGTTTTACGTACAACGAGCGTAAAGTAAGACGCGAGATGGCGAATCTCAAAGATTTGTCGTGTCGACAGTTGTCTCTAAAGAATCTCATGGGAGCATAATCTCGTAATATATTTCATCCGTGGACACAGACCATTAGTATCAGTCCAATTCTAGTATTTCATTTATTAAATGGCAAATCATCCCACTCCGCAGGAGTAGGTACAGAGGAAAAAGGCAACACTCTTCACCTGACACATCTCTCGCCTCGTAAACATTAATATTATATTAAATATAATAAAAAATAGCTTTGTCTCTATGAGATATCTGATATTTGTTTAATAACAGTGCCGTTGTATGTCCATATTGAACATATTCAAATATTGATAATATAATATACTGGTCGAAATAAGAAAAAAAAAGAATAATATAGATTTTTCAGGCGTATTCTAGTAGAATATGTTACAAAAACATTTTACAAATAAATAATATTGCTTTAAAATAATATTTTAAAAATCGGATTCTCATAGTAATGATATATAGACTGTTTAAAAAAGGAAAAAATGAATTATCAAATTTGGTCCATAGATGGCGATAGTGTAGTAGTATTTGAAGTGAGTCCACATACTAACATATATACAACTTAAAAAAAATTTGATAAATATGGAGATTGAAGGGTGAGAATTAGTGAACGTTCTATATATATAAAGTGGTCACTTAAGCCAGCCGAAGACAGGTCGTAAGCACTGTATTACCCCACAGTTCCATATATTTTCCATTAAATATAGTAAAAAATAGCTTTGTCTCTATGAGATATCTGATATTTATTTAATACAGTTATTCATGTTTTGCTCTTGCATTGCAATTGTTGAGGCTTCTGTCGGGCCCATATTCCAGTATCTGGTTTACTTGGTAATTACAGGTTTTCTATTAGTTATCAACGTGAGTCCTGATTACAATCAACACTTATGTATGCAATCAACACTATGAATAAAAAATGTAGTAAGTAGCAATAAATAATTGATATGGCGTAAGATTTTTACCTTTGTCTACGGAGGGTAGTCTAGCAAAGCAGCCAGAACAATGCTTTTTATTATATATCAGAGGGGGATACCTACTGCATTCCGCACAGTAGACTAATCAGTGCATTATATTAATGTATATTCACTTCTGATATACAAACAAATGTATGTTAATAAAGGTTTATTTAGTAACATAATTATTTTAGATAAAAGTGAAAAAAAGTAAAATCTTTGTACGCATTAATTTTAAATATTTCGATCATTTTCTATGTACAATTTTCTGGCCTAATCTGTCGTGTACATCTAACCTTTCTTATCGAAGTTTCAGGGTCCATCATCAGCCCTGATGGTGGACCCTGCAATGGGATCCAAAATGTCGGCCATATATGTCAGGTGCATATGAAATGTTAGCCCAAAAAACTGTACACGGAAGATTCTGAACGGCCGTGAAAACCTATGAATATTTCAATAATTATTTCTATTAATTTATGTAAATTTATATTAATAATGCTATTTAGGTATGCAATAAACAGTGAGAAAGTTAAAAACGCATAAAATAATTAATTATCGAAGAAGATTACATTAAAAGTAATATATTAGGTAACGACAGTAATGCATCAAATAAATATTTGAATCTGAAGAATAATGTTTGTCACTGTAAGAATTAAAAAAATAAACTCGTATTCAATTATTCAAAAGAATTTCAGCCAATATTAAGTTATCACAACTAAATAGCAATTGGTTAAAAACCGCTGTGCTATCTCTTATTGTTGGATTGTTTATCGTTTACTGTTCGTAAAGTGGGGCTGCGGAGAGTTACAGGGAGTCGTTACTACTCATTGGATCGTTCAGGAGTTGAACATTAACCGAATACCCGATCCGTCGAATAGCCCCACTTGCCGTTGTTGTTTGCACTTATAAATCATTGTCGATCAGCTACTTTTTCCAATTCTGGTTTAGATATGAGTTTAACTGAATATTATTTATAACAAAAAATTCGATATACAATATGTCAGGATATTTTGAGTCAACATTTTTCTAAAATACTCCTCTTGCCGGTTGTGAGATCAGCAGTAAATTTTGATCATGGGAAATTTTGTGTATAGTAGCTTTTTACCATCACTCTTGATAACAAAATGTCTGCGGATTGTTCATATGTCAAATTTACTAATGTCAAAGTTAATCCCGCCTAATAGTGTGGCAAGACGAATAATTATCAAATACTTGTGATTTTTACGAAAATTAATTTATTTTAAGTGTTCATAATTGGCAATACATACAGTTTTATGATTTATTTATAGCTTTATTCACCCCTGCGATCTAAATTTATCACTTTGATGGCGAAAAATCGTCGGTAATATTAATTAAACAGCGAGATTATAAACGGACAAACTCTCACCACTAAAATAGCGGATTATTGAATGATTCATTGTCGTACATTGCAACTTTCAAAGAATCAATGTAACAAATGACTTTCGAAATTTTTAACTAATGATTGACGATTTTAACATCGGATATCGGAGAGTAAAATTAGTTTACTACTTACTGGATGTAGGTACTTTCGCGAAATAAATATTTTTACACACAACCGACCCTTAGAGGTTAGCCTAACTTAAGTTATGTCTTTAGTTTAGAATCTAATTGATTTGTAATTCTATGACAGTTAACGTATCCTAGGACGTTGCGATTAGTAAAAAAAAATTTTTTTTTATGAATTTGCAATTTCAATGCATAGTTAAGTGGTATTCTTAATATAAATTAAATGAATCAACTAGAAAGATAAACAAAAAATATTTTAGTCGGTACTGGGATAAATGTGCGAGTAGGTACGTATGTCTTGTTAGTTGATTAATTTATTTGTATTAATTCTTGATTAATTTATATTTACATTTAAAACATCTCACCGACCAACATGTACCGTGTAAATTGACGAACGTCTCCCGGTTGCTGTCCCGGTGGGTTCTCTATTATGCGGACATTCGTATAATAGAGAAGTCACTAATTGTATTCAGAGAATAAAAATTAATTCACGAAATGGAAGCATCAAAACTGAGCAGCATATTGTTTGTAAATTTTAAAATAATTGTTATTACGAGTTCGTACTAATTTAATTAGTTTAAATTATTCGTATGCTTTGAAAGACTATTTTAAATGAAATTGACACTTAAGTTTGATGTAATATATCAGTTTCCTTTTGAACTTGCGTATTGAGTTTACAATTAAGATTAGCCACAAAAAAGCGTTAGTTGCGAAGTAGAACTTTTATTTAATTCGAAATCAATTAAAAGATTCTAATTTTGGTTACATGATGATCTGTTTATGTATTAATAGATAAATAGTTAAAATAATCTTTTTGTTGCTCTTGTTTTACATAACGCAGAAGACGGAAGAAATGTTGATTATTTTTCAAACAAACATATTGTTCGAAGGGGGATTCCTTACTCACTAAGGCCCTATAATACAATTAAACAGATCACACAGTCAAAGAGGAATAACAAGACACCGTTTGTACATTGTATCCCCCACACATACGAGTACATCTTACGATAGTATTCTTACACTATTAATTTTTTGAACAAGGGGATGAAATTTTTCTAATTGAAATCGTGTCGGTAATTTTTTTAACATTATTAAGAACAAAATAAATATTTTTAAAATTACATATGATTTTAATTGTAAAATATACTTTTCATAATCGAAAATCCTTTCGTATTAAATAAACGCATAAAATGGATCCGGTTACCGCGTAAAATGAACGTTATCTCAGCGAAGCAATAATCTAAAAAGAATAAAAGGCCTCCTTTGTGGACTTGCGGGCTTGCGGGGCTTGCGGGGCTTGCGGGCGCTACCCTCGGTCAGTAGCCTCCCTGCAAGTGGCACATTCCATACACCCGTAGATCATAAAAAGCCTGCTGCCTCGACATGTATTTGATAAATGTTTAAATTTTCCATGATTTTGATGGCCACCCTGACCCGTAAAACTTTTGAAATGTATATTTTTGCGATAAATAATTTCCCGCTCGGAAACACAACGTTTAAGCCAGAGATGTATTCGTATATTTTATTCAAAACTATCTGTCGCGACATGCGATGTTCTCTATGTATTTATTCCTGGCGTTCTGTCTCTCAAAAGTATCAATTTGTCAGACGGAGTGAATTTTTATACCGAGAGGTGACGTAAAACATAGGAGCGCTAGTGGCGTACGGCTTTTGTTATCGCGATAACATAGCTACGGACAACACTGAGTTTTTACTTTTAACTCTTCAAGTAAAAATATACGACAAAAGTTCCCGGCGCGGGGAGGGATAGAGGTTAAGTTATTCAGTAAAATATTACGATATTTTTCTCTGTGTTTCACCTGCTACTGTAAATTTCGTCTCGCTCCGAACTACCCTACGCCCCGAAAGTTTCGCAAAATACGGACGGGTATCTCGTAAAAATTTTAGAACAAAACAGATTATATGTCAAAGATAAAAATGGATTTAGAGAAGTATTCTCGGCCAGTTCCGGTCCACGGGATACCGGAACGTCCAGTAAGGTTTTTCCGTTCGAACCTTTTTATTGGAACATAAAAAAAGTATTATTTAAAGTTGAAAGGGTAACCATGTCGGCGGCAGAAAGGTAAAGTGATTAAACGAAAATTGTCAAACGTAAGCGGAACCCGTTTTTTAGAAAAAAAAACACAGAAACTCAAGACAGTTTGCTGCGGAAAACTGGGATATTTTAAAATGTTCCCATTCCGAGTGTCGTAATCATACACTCGTACAATCACACTCGTACAATAAAATACTTAATGAACGCTAAGGTTTTAGAAAATTACGGATAAGCACGGCTTTTATCAAAAGTAACGCCACACAAAATTATTTAAACGAAAATTCGTCCTAATATTATCATACTATAGTTTGTGATGTGTTTTAGATAATTAAAATGGGCAAAAGCCGACTTTAATATTTAATTATATAAAGTACTTTTATAGTACAAATTAATACATGTTTCTTCTTACCTGGTGAAATAAATAATGGATTCTATCTGAGAAAAACGTGTCAAGCACTTGAGCAGTTGAAATGAGATATTTCAGAGAAGTAGTTGAAAGGACTCTCGTGGCTAAAGAGGACTCCCGTTTACGGAGAGTCTCTTCTATCCAAAATATTCAAGTCGCAGTTACAGTCATTTGGATATGTAATAATAATCTCCGATAAAATAATCCTAAAACATGTCTTCCGATCAGATGTATAGATCAGTGCAGATTGCAGACCAGGCTTAGGATGGACCGAGATGGAAGTGGTCGCCGGACTCCCGACGTCTAGCATAGACGGGAGTATATGAAGAGAAAAACAAGATGATTTCCATTGAAATATTCATTTACTTTATGAATACTGTTAAAAGGACTGTATGCTATATATATAGGAGTCAGCATAATGACACTGGGAAGTTATATATAAGATATCGTAACGTCACAACTGTAAATACATTTTATTCTATCTTGAAAACTCTCATGGAACGACAACATTCATATTTGTACATATATGAGTATATATAATATAAAACGAGTATATTGAACGTGTAAAAAAGTAAGCCTTATGAAATTTATGAGGGGTTTTTAATTATTTTTATTTACTTATGTACTTAATTATATTGTTACACGGATCCAGCATAGTTAGAGTTATGACGCGTAATTTTCAATTTATTTTAAGATACCTTAAAAAAAGATTGTATGTGTATACACCATATAACCCTGACAGAAGAGTCCCTCTTATTTCAGAAGAAAATAGTTTATTATCCCTACCATGTAGTTTTATCGATCGCCTGTGTTCTGTTTAATATAATGCTTAGAGAAACGTAAAATGAATATAATATTGTAATATTTATTTAAGACTTTTCTCTTCATTTTCTTCCTTCATAATCTTTTCACTTTTCCTATTAATATTTAATTTATATTGATCCTCTTCCAATTGTTCTTTCTGATTGAAGTAAATTTGTTTATTTATAAACAATGGCTAATTTTAGATTCACAATTTTTTCGCTTTCTCATATTATGCTCTAAAGATCAAAATATACAATTGAATATTTGTAATAAAAATAGCTGGGAGCTCTTCTAAGGTCATCATATACTCGTAGTTACCTTATTTAGGTCGTTTACCTGGTTTTTACGTTAAGACTTTTATCATGTCACTCTTAGACAGGTGGTGACATATAATTATTAGTTTTAAACAAATTAAGTTCATCGATTAAAAAAGTAAACATATTTGGTTATCTCGCATTACCATTGTGCAATTTTCGAACAAAGTTCTTTGATATTTTAAAATAAATAAGATAAATCTATTTGATAAATGTACAGAAAAAAATCCATCGAAAAATTTAATTGCCACCGTAGTTGATAATGTTAATATATAAATAATGTCTCCCGTGAGGATTTACATATAAAGTCTAAAATTTGTCGTAAACTTAATTGTTGACACGGCTTGATGGTAACCAATCCCCGCCGACAGAAATATTTGGGTTCGAGTCCCGATGGAAACTAATTATATTTATTTATGATTTATTTCCATACCGAGATTCATTTAATTTATTGTACCTTATTAAACTCTATTTCAATACAAGATCATCAGGATCAGGAGGGGGCACTAACAATTCCTGTTAAAATATTATATAATGATAAGAAAGAAAGGTTTTATTTAATTAGTATTTCAAATTTAAACTCTATTTAGATAATTTTTAATGAAATCGCATAAGTTGCAATTTTAAAACATAGTTCTGTGGTATTTTTAATATAATATAAGTTAAATGAATTAATTAGAAAGATGTAATCGATTACAATAGTAGAATGGTAACACATTTCACAGAATAGGAAGAGGTACAGGTTCGTATCCCGTTGGCAACCAAATATTTTTTCGATAAGTAGATTTTTTGTGCATATTTTTCAAATTGATTAACTTTATTTGTATTTATCAACGACGAAACAAGCGATTTTAATAGAATACAAGTATGTTTGGACAATTTATTAATAAACACACAAAATATACATATTTATATTCACCCGTTTGGTATAATAAATAAAATGAAACAAATCACGTGATTATGAGTTTTTACTAGAACAATTAAAAAACATTTTGATCATTATGTTAGAATTTGAGAAAACATTTAACGTTTACGGGCATAAAGCGATGAATTAAATATGTATTATTTAATTCCAAGAACGTAATCGTTGAAAAAATTTACCCTCCCTAAAAAGGAATCAAGAGACTAACTTAAAAGCAAAACATTTATTTCCCGGTGTATCGAGCGAGCGCACAGCCGACACAAACTGTTACAAATGATCCGGAATTGAGAAAAGTTGGCAATTGTACCTTTAACTTGAGCGAACTCAATCGACATGTTTGCTCGTTTTTCTCCGGCCGTATAGCTACCCTAGAACTACACACTACACGCGCGGTGGGCACACACTACACACTACATCCCCCGCCGGGGCAAAAGGGCTGTCCCTTCAGGAAACATGCTAATCCGCGCCTAACTCACTATTTGTGTAACAGTTTTGTGGTTAGAAATGGCTCAACAAATTTGTCTACCGAGGTTTTTGTATACTTTAAAGATCTATTAACTCCGCGATAAAAAAGAATTTTCTCGACGTAACTGATTTTTCACTGCCAACACTCTTAAGCTTCATTGGTTGTTGAGGTTTCTGATATTGTATTTCTCGAGGATCGTTTGTTCTGTAAGCTATAACATTTTCTAGGTTTGGTAAAGTTGGTTGACTCCGCGAAATATCCGTAACATCCGTTTGGTGCTGGCGGAAGAGTGAGGTAAAACCGGTTCACTTTTCAGTAACGGTTTCCGGCTGAGTTGGCATCTAAACGGTACTTCACGTATGTTTTTTAAAAAAATATTCAAATAATTTAAAATTTGTTTTGTTCTAACACCGTTAAGTGGTTTCCATGTTTGGTATTTTTGAGGAGTCCGCTTTCTTCAGAAAATTGAAAAAACGAGACACAATATTTTTATGTATTTTTTTAGGTTAGGCTGCACCATGGATCATTAATTTTTTTTTGATAATAACTAATGATTTCGATATAAATAATGTGTTGACTATACATGGGTGAATACCGTTTGAATTTATTTTTTAATGTTTTAAAAAATCAGCTTTCAGTTCATTTCAAGATACGCCTACTACATATTTCATCAAACAAAGATCTTCTGTGTAGATTTATGCGCTATTTTACTGTATCTCCAATCTCTCTGGCTGATATTTAGGATCCCATTGTAGTGTCAAACACTTGACTACCTACTTAAACCATGGTAGACGTCATCCTCGAAATGAGGGACCGCCGAAGAAGTAGATTGGTCTATACGAAAAACGCACATAAACAAACGCACTGGCTATAGCCAAAACGGTGCTGATATGATAACCCAACCAATTGGCTTTCGACGTCATAATTTATTCATAATTAATTATTTGTATGTCAACGGCCCAGCTTCTCGGTATATATGCCGTCAGGTTGACCGATTAAAGTCGGTTTGTTAGTTTAATTAGTGAACATTTAATTACCCGCATACGACAAAGAGAAAACTAAAACTTCACAGTCGTACGGCTTATGAAAGATGTTGAAATGTAGACTTACAAACTTTGATTTTAGTGGACATGTAGGGGTGGGCGTAAGGGTGGGTCCGTAGCGCCACCGGCTGTACAAATTAGCGCCCGCTTTGACTCTTGCGCAAGTTTTAATTGGTAATTTATCTTCTCAACAAAGTTGCCTCTCTCGTCAGCCGTAGAAGTGTGGAACTGCGGAAGTGGAGCTCACGTGTGGAACCGAGATGGCGACAGGTGTTCTCCGCGGAGTTCATTATCACCTTTCCTTGCTTTTTTGTTCCGCTATTCTGGAACGAGAGTGAACTTCATTGAGAGAAAATTGTATTTTAAAGGCGAATTACTTAAAAATAATCAATTTTGATATAATTCAAAAAGCAATAGAATTGTTTTAAAATAACATGTTTGTTTTTTATACCATAATACTATCATACCATCTATACACGAAGCAGTACATTTGTAGTAATACATTTTTAAAATTCAACAATAAGTTTATTTTTAATGGGTTGTTTCAAATGTATTTTGTAATCTCTGAATTTTAGAAAGTGCTTGTTATACGTATATAAGATACAGCATTTTCAAATAAATTTGATCTTGAGAATAGCGAGGAAATATAAAACGTGATGCAGTCGTCCCATGGTGCCGAAGGAAAGATGAACTATTTTGGTCAGCGGGGTTGACCAATACCGTCACTGATTATAATATCTTATTATCTCCGTAATATATTGAATAGTTAATGGAACCATTATTCTTACTAATAAAACTTTCAATTGTCAATTAGATATTAATACAAATTTACTGTTTCGTAAGTTGTAATAAATATACATTTTTTAAATTAAATGTTAAAATATCTAACCACAACGTTATGCTACATATAATAATAAAACTATGTACTTAATTTTTTTTAAATAACGAAGATTTGTGCATTCCAAGTCGATCGAACAATGACAGATAAGGTTATATATTTATATTAAAAAGATAATTTGTTTACAAAATAAAACTAATAAATATTTGTAATTTAACAGTACGTTTCACATCGTTTTAAATTATTACTTATTCCAAAAATAGCAGAATTATTACTTGTTCCTACTGCCTTGACCTCTAGTCATTTATGCTGTCCACCGTATACGCTGTACCTAAAGCGCTATAGCTAATATTTTTAATTATTAATGTGACATCAAAGTTGAAAAAAAACAACAAATTTGAAATTTTTCGACCTTTCGAGATTTAACAGCCAAGATATTTCTAACATGCCGACTCCATCTGCTTACTTTAAGGATATATAAATATAAATAAATAATATATCTATCGCGATTCTAAAAAAACAGATTATTTCGATAAATCAAATTTTCCTACCCCGCTCGCAGACGGGCCGAATGCACCCCGTGGAGAGCAATTCGCGCCTCGAGCAGCAAGGGGCCAACTATCATCCGCTGTATTATTTAATCCGGCACTTCCTAAAAGGCGGCGACCCCACAGGAGGCGGTGTGAAATTGTAACAATGTGATTTATAGTAAAAAGGGGTGAAAATGCAGATATTATCTAGTATTATTTTTTAGAATTGTTAAAATATTTATTGAGCATTTGAAGAAGAGTAGTCAGGGGCGTGCAGTGCGATCAAGCAAAAAAGCTGTGCATTACTAAAAATTCTGGGAAACAATATAAATAAAATAATTGGATTAACATAAACAGAAAAATTATTTTACAATTAGCGTCATCTGTGTACCAGTAGAGACTTTAATTGCTTAGTTCTAAAAACCACGACAACTCACCGATGTACCCATGGCGTTCTTATGCATTCGCCGCCTTGAGCTATTCATATTACTCTGTTCTATTTTTAAGCTGGTGAATTACTCGAGTCACATAATTAGTTATTTACTGAATTGAAAATTTCTTTCGGTTGATCCATTTTGTATGGAATCGCTACCTATGCTGTTTTTTTTTAACAGAATAAGATTAGAAAGGTTTACAACTGCGTGCGAATATGTGTCTAGTTCCTCTTTTACTAATTCGTGAATTTTATTATCTTACTGTTATTAACGTGTTGATTTCATGGCTGTTCTTTGCGTTCGATGTGCGTTTGGTGCATGATTATTACTTTATTTTGTTATTACGTGAAGGATTTTCAAACAATAAAAGAATCATGATCAGTCATAAAAAGTGTTCTTTAAAACGTCCATACAATTTTGTATTGATTTTTATATGGCTAAGGATGTATTAATTTACGTTAAAACTTAAACTTTAAAAACATAATTAATAGTACTCTAAAATTATATAGTACGTATATTATATAAGATTGTATAATATCATTGGTAACAGCATAACATAAATCTATACTTACTGCACGCCACTGAGTAGAATGATATGTGAGGTTGTTGTGGAGATATCCGGATTGTAAAAAGTCGACAATTTTCCTTCGTATTTCATAATCAACTTGAAACTAAAGGTGTGGCACGAATCTTGCTACGAAACAATTTAAACTGTTTTTGCAGCAACGCTGCCAATTAGAAAACTGCTCTTCAAGTAATTAATTTGGAACACAGCACTACGCGAATTAAGATATATATATATATAATATGAAAATAACATAACATGAAAATAAATAGACTTTTGGGAAATGAAATGATGTAGTGCTTAATGTGTTGATAATATTGGTTATGAGATATTCGAAGGTTGTGTGTGAGCATTCGAGGCCCCCAAATAAATTTATACCGGACGCTTAACCATTCGTTTGAATTATAACGCGAGTAAGCGTGCGTGCATGAGTGTGCGTGCGTGTGTGTGTGGCCAGAGCTGGACGAACAATGAAATACTACTTACAATATATCAATGTTTATTGCAACACTGACATACTACTTATATACATCGAAGCTTAAAACATCCTTGTATCCTTAACTACAAGTATAACTAGTAAATGTTCTACAACGTTGGTCAATGAACTCGTCTGGAAGACAGCCACGAGAGAAGTGAGGCGCTAGGGCCGGCTGTGGGTGGCCGCGGGTGTGATTTTAAGGTTGATTTTGTAAGGTGTGTTCAGGTTGTGGAGGCGATAGATCTCCATTCGGTACTTAATTTGGAGTGAATGAATGATTAAAAGATTAAAAAATACTTTAAAGGATTAAAAAAATTTCCAATAATATTCAAAACCAAAAAGGCAAAATTTCACATACATAGTGAGAAGTAACAGATACCTAAAAATATGATAATAGAAAAACAATACAAAAAGAGACAAATACTCATCATCTACAACGGTGAACAATTGCAGTAGGAAAAATAAAATGAACAAGGTTATTTAAGATTACATACTTGTATCAAGTCAAATCTTTGTTAAATTGAAATTATTTGATTAAAATGAATACATACAAGCAAATAGTATCATTTCACGTGAACATAATTACTTTTATTCAAGCAATGTCAAACGTATCTGTTACGAGAAATGGGACTACCTTGGTAGGTCTAGGCGAGCATCATAGCCCATGGCCATAAACGTGAAATAGGTAGTCTGTTAGCAGCAAACTATACTTTACAACGGTATACTTTACATAGGTAAATACAAATATTAGAATAGTTAATAAACCTTAAAAATGTACATTTACATTTTTTTTACAACTAATACGGCTCTGGAATTTTTCAGTTGAAGGCTTTCCGCAACAAGAACAACCTTCGGTATAATTGTGTCTCGTAAATGCTATGGAAATTATTTAACAAGGGGTGGACACTTTAAGTAACATCATTATCGTATTTAAAAATAATATTAAGACAGGGTGACAGTGCCGCGGGGGAATGTCGGGACTGAAGTAAGGTACAATAAAACATTGCGTTATACGCAGGGCTAAGAGGCAGAAAGCAGAAGGTAGGTACGGTTTTTATGACTTAATGGAGTAACCCTGTTGGTTCTGGTTTTACTTTGAGTTAGAAGGCTATTCATTAAATGGTTCGGGAGGCAGGGCGTTCAAGGTTCAAGATTTCGCCTTAAATTGTTTAGCTTTTTTTGGTAGTAGGTACCTACTAGTACCATATCATATATATTCAAAATAAAACTACGTGCATACAAACTCAATATAATTTAAAAAGATGAGCTAAATAAAATTTTTGAAAGATAAATTAAAGTAATAAATAAAAAGGTGAGTTTATGTACTTTTTACATACTTTTACTACGAGTATTATTAGGAGAACACATTATTGTGAAGTTGTAATTATTCAGAACAGACGCTCTGTGATATTTTAAATACTAATTTAATTTATTCATTAGAAAGATGTTAATATAAAATCAATTTTATCGAAAAATATTCAGTAGTGTATTAATGATAGATGTATTAATAATGGAACGATAGATATACTAATTTGAAAAAGTGTAACATGTAGGTTAGAAAATTTGTCGTCAAAAATAATGTCGCTGTAGCATAGTTGGATAACGCACCTATCCCGGTTTGGGAAGAGATCCAGGTTCTAATCCTGGTGGCGCAACAACAATATTTTTTGATAAAACTGATTTTATATGTAAATCTTTCTAATTAATACATTTAATTAGTGCATTTATTAATTCATTTTAACAATTATGTAGTATCAGGTATTCCTTTTTTAAAACGTAGTATGTATTTTTATCATTATTCTCCCCAAGTTGACAGACAAGTAATCATTAGTTTTGTTTAGATGATTTGGCTTGTATATTTCTACAAAAAAACATGTTTTGAAGATTTAGCGTTTTATTTCTGCAAAACATGTTCCGCAGTATTCATTATGTATTGTATATTCATTATATTTTGATGTAATCTTATAAAAATTTGTTACATGGCTGATATGTAAAATTTATAGTAAAATATTAAATTTATGAAATTACTTTTTAATAGGAAATTAATTACGTTTTTAAACATTTTTTTCATAGTTCTGTGCTTTAATGAAATTAAATATTTTGATGATATATGATATAACGTCATGATGACTTAGGGCAGTAATGGTCTTTATCCACAAGTGCGACAAAGTATAAGTATATGGCGAAACCTTATAAAATATTCGCGTAATTAAGATTAGATGAAAAAAAAATATCAATATACGTTTTTAATTTCTAAATAATGTTTTTTTTTTTTAACAGAGGTGACTATATGATAATATAACATGATAAACATAAGATACAATTATATTGCAATTAAGTATATACTCGTAGTTTATTGTGTGGGATAGACTCCACTTCTGATATATACAGCATTGTCCTGGCTACTTTGCTAGACTGCCGTCTATTTTATGGTAGCCAGTTTTTTTTCGTGCTGTTGTGGTGTTATTTAATTAAAAATTGAGAATAAAAAATATAGTGAATGTTGAACAGTAAAAAGTGAATTATTAGTGTGGGCACTGTATAATGATTATATTAGAATGTTGGATAGCGATGCTTCTGATTGGTCTCTACCCAACTGGATCATATATTGGGTCCATATTTGAGAAATCTTATTGGAAGTGAACGATTTCCAGTTGGTGCTAAGTGTGTTGTACAGTTTCGGAGCTAAGAACATGTAGAATCTTTGATAAAATGTTGTTGTTGATCTCAGAACTGGCGTGCAGATGTTCGTTGTTTATGTTGTGTTGTGTTCATGATTTATTTCTTGGGGTGAGTTGTTGTTGGCATGGAAATATTGGACGAATCTCAACATATAGATTTGTTTTGTCTAGGGCATTATACTCTTTAAATATTATATCTGATGGATATCTAAAGGGACGAGAATTTATTACCCTAAGAGTTGTCTTTTGTGATTTTTAGCTGACTCTAATATTGTTGTTGCTGCTCCTTCCCAAACTAAAATAATATAATTAATTAAGGAGTAGCAGAGCGCAAAGTACACCGATCTTAAGACTTTGTAGTCAATTATACATCGTATTCCTTTAAAAAAGTAAATTAGTTTTCTTATGCGTTTAGCTAGGTTCGATATACATATCGCAGACCTAGATCAAAACTAAGACAACTCAAAAAGTCATATTTCAGTAGGCAAAAAAATAAAAACATTTTTCTCCATTTTTTGTTACTAAAGTTATGAAACTAAATAACATTTTAGGTCATAAATGTATCCTAAAATGACGATATTCGAGAACTGGGGCTAAGTTAGTTGCACATATGACAGAGTATCCGAATACAATAATAACTAAAAATTCTTAATTTTTTGAGTTGTCTTAGTTTTGATCTAGGAGTGCGATATGTTCTTTCCGGTTAAGATAATCATCGATCAGTACTCCCAGATGTCGAATAATTTTATCTCGTGTCAATTTTCAATATGTGATAACACTTTCATCACAAATAATATAAAATGATTACTAATTATTATTATTATTTTTAAAACACCGCATTTACGAAATCATTCTTCCTGATACAATCTTCAACTTCCATTTTGTCGATTCACAAATATTTTGCTAATAGCATATCTAAAAAATTATTCAAACTATGTCGCTCAATTTGTTCTGACGCCGAAAATGCTAAACACTGCCACAGTAAGAAAGTGTGACTGTACTTATTTACAACCCTTCTACCTCATTCCTATCCGCAAAATTCACCGCACTGTACTTAAATGTTTGTAGTTTATGCGTATTATGCAGAAATAATATATTTCCATATCATACTCACGCAGTAGCATGCGAGACTAGAGGTCCATAACGCTGGTCCATGAGCAGAGCAACGAATACTGAAATCGTCTTCGTATATTCTTTTTCATTTAGAAAAATTCTTCTAAATGTAAATACGTTTTGTAAATAAAATTCGAATTTTGGCCGCGTGTCACGAAATGACACGAGTGTTATTGGTTTGCCATCTCTGGTGGAGGGCTGTTCAGTATTCTCAGTTGGTGTTTGTGTATATATGTTGCGTATGTGAGTGTATATATTTAATATATTTTTGTCATTGCCCAAATTAAATATCAGTACCTGGCGTTGCCCGGAATCCACATTCAGTTAATTTAATATAATAAGAAAATTTAAAATAGAGACTTAAGGGATGGATATAATCGTTATTTTGTGCAGGTCCTCAATATCTAGCAAGTATAGAGTGAAATGACTGTATTTTCCTCAGGACCACTAGAATAAATAACTAACTTACCACACTCTACTGTCGTGACACAATTCTCGCCTTATCCACATTTATACATCTTCTTATACAAGCTTGCCGATTGTTGAGGCTTCTAACGAGACCATTCTCCAGTATCTGGTTTACCTGGTCATGCCAAGTTTTCCGCAGACGTCCTCTATTCCTGGTGCCATCAACATTTGCGTCATATTTCTTTCTTACAAATCACTCCTCATTCATTCGTTCCATATGACCAAACCACCTATGTGATCCTTTCTTATTCTTACTTATTGTACTTAGATCAACTTTACTTCCTTATTTATTCGTTCTTTACTCTGTAATAAATGGATCTCCGCATGTACACTTAATCGATCTCATTTCCACTGCATTCAGTCGACTTTCGTTTCTCTTCTGCCAGCTCCAGACCTCATCAGTGTCGGTACCAAGACTCCATTGTATACCACTAGTCTTGCCATATAATATGCCCGTCTCGACACAAAATTTTCTGGTTAGACAGCCACAGTCCAATTATATTATACATGTGTATGTATTATTTAGTTTCTAATAAATAAATATACATTTATAATGTTGGGAAAGGTGACGAGGGAATATTAACTGTACAAAATTTGGTTTTCAGCGATCAAAGGGTATAACGGTTTATCGAGAACAAAGAAACATTAACTTTTTTCTATATACATGTATATTTTTCGAAATTAATGAAAATGTGTTATATGCGATTCCACAGACAATTGATAAAATTGAATGTACACTTGCTTGTAAAAAAAATAATAAATTCTTCAATAGTAGTATATATTTATTTACCACGGGCGTGTAGTGCATACAAGCAAAAAAGCTGTGCATTACCAACAATTCTAGGAAACAAATATAAATTAAATAATTGGATTAACATAAACGGAAACATTTTTATTACAATTAGCACCATCTGTGTATCAGTAGAGACTTTAATTGCTAAGTTCTAAAAACTACCACGATAATTCATCGCTGTAGTCATGGCTCTTGTGCGTTTGTCGCATTGAGCTATTCACATTATTCTGTTCTATTTTTAAGCTAGTGAAATACTCAAGTCATATAATTGGCTATTTACTGAATTGAAAATTCCTTTTAGTTGATCCGTTGTGTATAGAGTCATTACCAGTGCTATTTTAACAGAATAATATTAGAAAGGCTTACAACTGCGTGCAAACAATTGACGTGTGTTCTTTTTCCTTCCTCCTTCCTCCTTTTCCTCTTTTACTAATTCGTTCCTTCCTCTTTTACTAATTCGCGAATTTTATTATCTTACTGTTTTTAACGTGTTGATTTCATGGTCGTTCTTTGCGTTCGACAACAATAAAATAATCATTTTCAGTTGTAAAAAGTGTTCTTAAAAACGTCCATATATTTTTTATGTTGATTTTGTATGGGTAAGAAGGTATTATTTTACGTTAAAACTTAAACTTTAAAAACATTATTAATAGTACTCTAAAATTTCAAATAAATACAAGGTAGAATCGTATAAACGACAGATTTATTTTGTCTAAAGACGTTGGTTAAACGAAAGTTCATAATCCTACGTACGACATATATTTTAGTACATATATGATTGTATAATATCATTGGTAACAGCATAACCTAAATTTATATCTACTGCACGCCACTGATATTTATATCGCAAAGATAAAAATAAGCTGCGAAATTTTATTTGTTTGAATTACATTTTATTCCGGAGCACAGAGGCTAAAAAGAATTTTCTTTATACGAATCGAAGTGTTTTTATGGGATTTACTAATATTATTCTAGTCCTGGCGGTAAAAAGTTCAGAAATGGGTTTGAGTTTTTAAGTGTTCCTTGTTTTGGTTAGCTCCTACAAGACTTCGATTTCTTCCCGTGACGTGTCAATTGAAAAACTTTAAAATGTGATCAAATAATAATACGAGCCTTTAAAATAAAGTCTTGTTTTTTACCGTGAAATATTTTTGGTGCATTTAGATAAATATAGATGAACATAAATTATTTGCTATCGTTTGTGACCTACCCAATTTGGCAGTGGCGTCCAGTAAGCACAAAGTTAAGTTATGCTGTTACCGACGATGCTAACTAAATATACAGGTAGGTACATTAGGTATTAAAAAAAAATTCTCTCAATTTAAATTTAGAATACAATTGTAAATTTACTAGTTTAAAAAAGGCAAGTTCTTTTATTACTCGGTGTCGTACTTTGCTTTCGATTTGGCTTAAAATATTTTTTACAATTTGTCCTTCGGACTACGGATTTAAAATGTTTCATGTTCAAAAACATTTATTTAAATAACGAGCGTTACAAATGAGCAAAGCCGAAACTTAATAAAGAAATAAATTAACGTGGGTAATAATATAACTTAATAATATCCTGAAAAATGAAAATTCGCTCGCTTGACAGATGATAAATTTAAACCTTCGAATTTTATTTACCCAAACACCGAAGTATGGAATGATAGGTTGGAATACACTAAGAACACAAAACATCTAGTCTGTCAAGTAAAACAAATACGTAGAAATCTCATTCTAAGCCGTTTTCAGAAAGGATTATCCCTTTTAGAAAACAGCAGTCTTAATCACAAATTGTTTAAAAAATGCAGAAAATCTGCTAACGTTAAGATCCCCGACATAGATTCAGTAAAAAATATTTAGTTCTGTCCAATTATTATAAGGATTGAAGAACAAGTTAGGTTCTTTCAAGATTTAAGTGCTAGCAAATCGGGGATCAGAATGCACATAAAGTTGTTACAGATGGTTTCCAAATTGCTAGAATTTTAAAGGGGCAAACATAAGATTATTTAATTTATTTTTATTTCCCAGAATTTTTAGTAATGCACAGATTTTTTGCTTGTATGCAGTGCACGCCCCTGAAACTTGGCAGCAGAGCTGTTAACGAGTGCCATGCACAAGCGTCCATATTATTAGGGGATGACAGCATAACCAAAATCTATGTCACGTTTTGCTGGTGATATCATTACTAACGAATACTGCACGTCGGGCCCGGTGCAGAAGATAGCGATTTCTTTTATTAACGTCCCTATGCTTGCAGACAATTTTCAATATTCGAAGCCGTGAAGTAATATGGTCGTATTGTCACTTGAATATGTTCTGAGGAAATATTTGACTTCAGATACTCGAGAATAATAGAATCATTTGTCTGAGTCGTTCATGTGTGCGATTGCTTAGATGTGAATTTATTTCTGTGGTCAGTTTATCCTGCAATACGAGATTCAAATTAACCGTTAAATTTTAACAGTCCGGTCAGAAATATTTTTTTTGCCCTAATTGGGGGATGGGTAGTTTTGTGGGTTTTTATATTTTAAAATATATTGATGTTTTAGTAGATTTGTCTATAAACTTTTCTTTAGTTAATTCGTCAGCGGTGAGCCGTTCTTACTATCATATGGTATCCAATAAAAAAAAGGCTCTATCCACCTGTATATACAAATAGGTATAACAAACTAACTAACTTAGGATAGGCAGAGAGGATAGAGCGTCACACTCTTGTTTCCTGATACAATTCTTTCCTCATACCTACATCTTCTCGTACAACCTCGTCGATTATTATTATTGAGGCTTCTAACGGGACCATATTCCAGTGTATCTAGTTTGCCTGGACTTCCTTTATTTCTGGTGCCATCAAAACTTGCATTATATATCTTTCATAATCTTACTTTATTCTTTACTCTGTTATAAATGGATCTTCCACATGTGCACCTAAGTAATATGTAGGTATATTATACGTATAAGTTCATTATGTTTACTTACACTAATATTTTCATACACAAACGAAAATAACGAGTTCTCGAATCACGGAGTTTAAACAAAGTTAAAACAAAAAATATATTTTTAATTAGTGGAGTTTAAACACAGTTAAAACTAATAGTTTCACGAAGAGTAAAAATATTACCGCAGCGTTAAAATCGAAAAATTTAACCAATCAAATTAAAGTTGAAATACTTGAAGCATATATATAATATTTCGCCTTTTCGAAGATTGGTACATATTGGAGACTGCAATATTTTGAAGTCTACAGGGTATTCCGAAAGCGGTAAACTAGCGTCTTATAATATTCATGAGGGTCCCGGGAGAAATTCACCACCTTTTGGGGAAATTGTGAAAGTTTCCAGAAAACGTTAATGGTTAATTTATGAAAATTTATGCAAGAAATTTTGATGTCAAAAGATTTTTTGGGCGTTATTATAACGGCGGAATAGCCTTTGGAAATTTTATTTATGAATTTTTAATGATTCGCGCGGAAGATTCAGACTGCGTGAAACAAAATGGCGGAAGTTAATGGAAATATAATGAACCACATCGGATTAGCGGGGTTTTTGAACTTTTTACGTGGAAAACAAAAAAATTGATTGCATTTCCTCCGTTGAATTTAGAAGAAGAAAAAAGAATAAAATGTTTGTTCACAATATTGTAAAATTATAAGTATTGTTAATTTTATATACCTATGTGTATTATTAATCCTCATAATGGATGTATACTGGATTGTTTTATATATATAATGAAACAATTATTTGATAATCGTTCTCTTATCAGTCATGCTGAAATTAAAAGAATTATTTCAGTGTGGTTAAAGGTCTGAGTGAAACTCGCGGCGATAATTAACTATTTATTACAGAGAGATACAATTACTATACAAGATGTACAACTATAACGAGACAACGGTAGCGTAGCGAAAAAGGGCGCACCCTGTGTGTGACCGCTATTTATACCCGTACATACATAGGCATTCACACATACGCACACGATCCAATATATATATATATACATACAATATATATATATATATATATATATATATATATACATACATGTAAATAAAATCTTCGACTTTGGATCCATAGGCCTCATAGATAAATTCCAGATTATTTAAACGAAGTTTTACTTTAATATTAGTTAATCACCTATATTCTGATGAATAAATAGAAATCGAAGGTGTTACTTATGTGAAAGTGGAGTTCTTTAAGGAAAAGTACTTGCCCAATTTACTTGGATAGGTGGATGGACAGGTGGATAGGAACACTTTATGTATCTCTTTAACAACCTTAACATGAGATGAAGAAAGTCTGCTAACAATTTAGAAGCATTAAAAGTTAATAAATCACTCAATAATAATAGTCAGATACCCTTCTCTCCCACCCGCTACCCGATACTCTGTCCCACTCTGATATTCTGTGAGAGAAATATCCGTACTTAGGTTTGTCTATATACAATATTGTCCTGATGAAGGTTGGGTCCGATTGAAACTAGTATTTGTACATAATAAGGTGGTTTAAAACTAAAACATTATATAATTTAATTATAATGTAAAACCACAACGTGTTTGCTCTCTTTCAAAATTTTTAATGTTTTATTCAGTACATAAATTTTGACACGATATTTCATAATCATCTACGTCGAGATTTATAGTCCATTTTATTATGTATACATAACCTTTCGAATCCCGATACAGAGTTCTTCATCAGAACTAGTTTCGCTGAATGAATTCAGCAGCAGAATAATTATTAATTAATATAAATATATTTAATTTCACGCTCCACGTACGAGTGTGCGAGTATTATTAGAAGATACCAACAAAAAAGTTTAGTTCTGAAATGTTAGGTTTAAATTGAAGTTTAACCCCTTTGAAAGCATTTTCAGCAAACACATGTTAGGATTTTATGAATATTGAGCACATCCTTCGCTAGTGAAAATATATACTAAAGGCCGCAGCTGTTCTCCATCGGAAAACAGTTTATAGAGAAACAATGGCTCTCCAGGGACACTGAAATCACCCTGTTGTAACAAAACATTGTACATTTTCTGCTGCACGCCCTGTATTGTCATACCGACATCTATCTACATAAGGCTTTATTTTAGACTATCGGTAACGTAATTATTCATAGATATTTTACAAATTTCTGCTGTACTAATGCACAATTTTATCTCGCTGATGCAACCTCAGCGACAGTAAAAAAAAAATATAACTATAAAATATAACTAAAACTATAATTAAATTTTTTAGTGCAGTATTTATATAAAAACAACATTTTATAGAGCAAGTGTAATGGCAAAAATCCTACGAGTTTATGCCATTATGATAAATAGCGGGTTTTAAAATAAACTATTTTTTCTATCTACAGATGATTTTAATAGTGTAGCCTCATCATACAAATGAAGCCAATTTGGATATTGTATATTTTCTTTACAACGACTATATGACTTTTGTTTTTTTACAACGACTATATGACTATTAACCGCTTAATATATGTAATAATTAGATACACAATATTTAATTTTAAACTTTATTTTTATCGTTAACTTTATCATTATTATAAAGGTGTCCAGCGGAAAATTTTCAAGATTAATATTAAATAAAAAAAAACTACAATGTTATTCTCATATTTTATTTATACAAAATGGAGTTTAACGATGCTAATTTAACGTTTTATAAACATTATCGTCTAAATGCCGTCTATTTCTCTTAAGATACTTGCAATCGGACTCTTAAATTTGCGAACACGCGAGAGCCAAGCGTCTGTTCAATTGCACCAACTTCACGGAGAATATTTTCTTGTAGGACCTGAATTGTTCAAGGATTGTTGCTGTAAACTATCGACTTAAGGTATCCCCACAAAAAAAAGTCGCACGGTTTAAGGTCCGGTGACCGAGGTGCCCGGGGAATGTCTCCGTACTCGCTGATTGATTTATTGGAAAAAATTCTCCTCGGCTTCTCCATTGAAACTCTAGCTGTGTGTGGAGTGGCCCCGTCTTGCTGAAATTGTGTTCTATTGTTGAAACCAGAAAACAGCTGCAGTTGCGGTAACAAAAACTTGTCGATCATTTGGCAATACACGTCAGCAGTGATTGTTTCTCGCTGGTTAAGAAAATATTGGCTAATTATCCCTCGGGCAGAAATTGCACACCACACTGTCGTTTTTGGACAATGCAAACGTTTCTGATGGCGTTTCTGTGGGTTATCAGACACCAGTATCTCATGTTATGTTTATTTACATAGCCATCGATATGAAAATGTGCTTCGTCAGTAAACAATATGTTTCCAAGCATTCGTGCTGTTTCAAAACGTTCCAGCATCATTCTCGCTAAGGTTTTACATAAAAAATAGTAATTTTCGTTGAGAAACTTCACGATTCTATGGGTGAAACTGTAGTTGCTTTTTTAAAGTAACTTCCGTTGTTGATTTTTTTATTTTAGTATAGGGTGCAATCTTCCTTATCGATTTACGCGGATTGCGCATAATTTCACGTCGAACTTGAACCACAAGTTCTAGCTCGCTGCTGACGTTGATGGTCCCGGAGAAGTTTGGTTGACCATTGTCCCTTCGTGCCTGAATTTTTGAATCCAATACCGTGCTCGGCTCATCACTTACTTGTCGAATATTAAAGTGAGTACAAAAAGCGCGACGCGCGCGAACCAATGAATCACCACACTTTAAATATTGCTCTATCACGAATGCGCGGTACGCTCCCGACCAGTGGCTCATTGCGACTGGCAATTCCGTAAATCACGCGCGTCAAACAATACTCCTCCCACTTACTTCACCCTGATGGTGAATTTAATCTTGAAATTTTTCCGCTGAACATTGTTTGAAGAAATGATATCGAAATAAATAAAATGAAACATGAACAAAATTGATTTTTAAACTAAAATAAATATTTTATTGATTTTCACCTTCATTAGAGCTATATTAAATGAAAGGAGACCTACGCTTTAGAAATTTAGACTCGTGACAAGGAAAGATGAAGCAACACTTGATAATTTTCGTAGCTATTGAAGAAATTTGAGAATGGTTTAGGTGTTATTACTTGGAACTACCTGTAAGATGAGCCACGAAGGTCGCAGAATTCATAAAATTGTTTACGCTTTGAAGGTTTTAAGATGGCTATATATAGACCTCATTATTATTGCGCAAACTCCGGTATGGTTGCTCTATAATAACTCGAAGAAAGACGAAAAGTTCCAATACCCAAAATAATTGGCGAGACAATATAAATAAAGACGTATAACTGGCGGGAAGCAGTCCAGTGCAGACACCGGTAGAGTTATATCGAGTTGTAGAGCCAGGGAAGAAGATGATATATACACGTGTTGAAATTTAATCGCGCCACTTTTTTTAAAATCACTTTTACGTGCTTTTAACATTTCCGTTATTCGAAATTGAAAAATTTTACTCCATCTCTTCCAATCGGCATTCTTATTTTTTAAAAAGCGTAGCATGTATCAGTGTATCCATATATGGAGATGTCTCTTTGCAGCTCGCACGCTCCCATGTAGTTATGTACACGATCATCCGAGGGGGAGGACCCCCTCTCCCCCGCCCTGTACACATTCAACGCCGAATAGATACATTCGCAGAAACACAACCGGAATATCCAATGGTGTTTTGGCACCATTCCAAATCCGCGTGTCAAAAGCCCGCGAAGCTACGTAGGTCCGCCGTTTTCTCGAATGTTCCAATTGTTTTTGCACAGACCGCCCATCGGGGATGAAATTTGCCAAAATTTCTAGTCTGCATGTGCCATAACGTCGCGGGGGCCTTGTCCCGGCAGAGATATGGCCCCGGACGAGGAAGCGGTCGCATATTTCGCGGATGCGAGCGATCGAGTGGCCGCCATCTTGCAATAAAGGAACGCCGCCCCCGTCGCGCGTCTTGGATTTTAATTTTTGCGAGAGCCAAGAATGTTATGTAAAGTTTCACACATGACGGATGGTATTGTTCCTGGTCGGGGAATGTGTGACGCATTCGTCGCTCGGTAAATAAGGAAGCAGAACAGCTAGCGCAGTTCGGTTTAACAATCGCGATTCTCACTTTCCAGTGCGTAACGATCATTAATAAACTTGGACAAAATATACTTATTTTTTACCATTTGGTCAAGTGAGTAAGTTTTCCAGCTGCGTATCATTATCAATGAGAATAAAATATGAATGAATATATTTTACATATCTTATTGAATATAAATAAATGCTCAGCTTTGCAATAATGCGTAAGCAAATTGGAAAAGGAAATTGTATTGAAACTGCTATACTCATATACATTAGAGTGAAATGGAAACTTCTTGATGTTTAATGTACATATTAGCACACTGACCGAAAATATGTCGCCTGCAAAGTGACGGATTTCGAACGCAGATGCGAATAAAGCCATAGATAAAGCATCAAATCAAGCATATTTTATGATTATTCATCTTGCCACACTGCGAGGCAAGATTTCTTGTCTATGCTTTAACAAGTAGTAAATTTGACGTACGAACAATCCGCAAGCATTTTTTGCCACGGGCGATGGTAAAAAGTTACTATAGCAAAAATTTATCATGGTCAAAATTAACTGCTCATCACACAACCCGCCCTTAGGGAAGAATAATTAAGTTAACCTGATTTTATGTTGTAAGGAACGTTCAGTTGATTTTTTAACCTACCAGAATATTAATTAAATGATTTGTTTTGGTTTCCTTCGGAAAAGCAGTATTAGATTTTACTAGAGAAAAATATTTCAAATATTGCATCTCCTCCGCATGAACATTCTTCTCTCCCGCCTACAGCTGCAGCTTGCTCATACTTAGACCACCTGATGTCCAGGATGTGACAAATGTACTCTAATTGTCTGTCTTATTAGAGACACTCGCTTTAAATGCATCAAACACGGAGTGATAAGATAATATCTTGAATGCTTGTGATATGCACATATTCGTATATACAGGCTGAAGTACCTTAAAGCTTCTAGTAATTGCAGTTTCTTAAAGGTATCTTCAAATTAATGTTTCGTTAGATTCAATGCGAATAATTCTAAAGGCCAGTTGTGTGATCAGTAGTCACTTTTTACAATACAGTAAATCCCGAGACTTTTTAAAAATATATGACTCGATTGTAACGACAATTTAATGCTGACAGTATAATATGCATTAATGTAAAAAATACATCTTGTTTACATAGATATTTAATTTTCGGAGAGTAAATACTTTTACTGTTGCATAAATGTGTCATAAACTGTCGGATTTATGTTTCCACAAATAATGTATGCAGAATACTCTTCGTCTCGCAACTAATGTTCCAAACCCCTCCCTTATATGTACCCTTTATTTCATATCTATTCATTTAGTGGTATGTGGGTGAAAACCCATCAATAATAATCACAATTTCAAAATTTCAAAAACTAGTTTGTAAGTAACAACCTTTTGGTATCGATTTTTTTTTATTGAACGCATTAGAGTAGGTAGGTAACGATCTAAATCGGATACAAAAAGTTCAGTTGGTTCATTTGAAAAAATTTGAACATCCAGAGAGCAATATATTTTCATACCCAGTCAAGTGACAAAGTGCCAAACGATTATATAAATACATATTAAATGAATCAACTATAAAGATGTTCTGAAAAAAAATCTATCTATCGAAAAAATATTTAGTTACCACCGGGATTTGAATCTGGACAATATGCTATGCGAAAATGAAGAACACGAATCCCGGTAGCAACTTAATATTTTTTCGATATATAGTTTTTTTTTGTGTATTTTTCAAGTTGACTAATTTAATTGGCATTAAAAAATACTGAAAATGCAACATCACTAGATAAATGTGTTCTTGAGATTATATAAATATTTTATTGCGTTAGTACGTGCGTACGGCTTTATTTATTAATTTGTTTTTTTTAATCACACTTTGAAATATATGAAGAGTTTAAAAGCAAAACCGCCAACACCCAATTGAAGAAATAAGAATAAACTAATTTGCTCCTGATTTTATAGCCAGAACGATGATTCTAAAATTGATATGGTTATGATAAAAAGCTTCTAAAACAATATGTTATCAAGAGCAGTTATCGATTGTAAAACAGCCACTATTGTCAGATAATCATTTTTCAAATACTATATTTTCGTCCATTAAATAGTAGCGATATGATATTCAGTAGGACTAACAAATTATCGGGGAGACTTGTCATGAGAGACCACCTGTGACATTTGTTATTATAACAGATCAGAACTACCTAAATTATTATCAACAATGCGCTACTGGGATGAAATCAGTTTTTTAGATATTGCAATATTTGTTTTCAGTTTGGACGCGAAATTTAGGGTGCTCCAGACAAATCTAGATGTTTATTACATTAATAGAGTACAATAAGCACGACTGCGTGTTATTACAAAAAATGATATATAAAAGCGGCAAACATAAGAAAATAATCATCGGTTTCTCTTAAAAATTGATACACACTTTCAATTTTAGTACAGTTTATCGTTATAGCCAGATAAATCGTGTAAACGGGATCGTTATATCCGAGCAGCAGCATAAATCCCCATTAGCCACCTATGCCGAGTCGCACAGAACGAGTAGTCCTCGGTAATTTTGACAAATGTTAATACTTCGCCCCTCCTTATAACGTTGCTGATATCACCTATTAAAATTATGAAGGTTATAAAATTGATTTACTCTCCGATGCCGTAAGTTACAAGGGGATGGTGGCTTTTGTCAGAGGAGTTTAACTTGTCGCAAAAATTATTCAGCACTACCTGATAGCTTCGTAACTATGAATACTTTTCTTTTTAATAATCGTGCACACATACATTGCACACTCTGTGTTTAGTGCACATTCATTTATTAATGCTGACAGAAAAGATATAACCGAGTAGATAAAAATGACTAATTTAAATTTAATGTCAAATAATTGGTATTCGTGAAATAAATATATTTTCACTTCTCATTTTATATAAATAATTAGTAAAAATACTTTAAACCACTATTTATTGATTATTCAACATGTTTCGATGCCTATGGTATCTTCTTCAGGAAACAATGTATACTGAGATTAAAAATACAAGCGTAGATAAAAACAACTATAAAGTAGTGAATAAGTAAGAACTAATATGAAAACAAATTTAATGGTGACTATTTGCAAAGAGGATTTGGTTATTTATAATATTTTGCTTGCAATTAACACTTTATTATTTATAAAATTTCAAATTTATCTAACAGTAAACCCCTAGTATTTGTATGAATAATTTCTAAACCCTTGTTTAATATTAAAATAGTGGTTAATTTCCAAAAGCTGATTGGTAAATTCTGAATAGTTTTTGTGTTGAATAAAGTGCAATTGTGTATAAGAATTGTCTTGAAAGCGTCGTTAATTTTTCTCTTTTAATTATTCTACTCATTAGAATATTCAGCAAGTATACCGTGCTTCACCTTAACTTATCATTTAAGAGTTAACCAATGCCACAGTAGTAGACACGTTGCGCTAGCTGGAGAGAGGAAAGACTCTGGCCAGCTTCAGTCAGCTGTGAGTGTAACCCGGGACCGACTCGTGGAGGTTCATAACGAGCCGAGTCTCATCTGATTGAAACCACTAGATATCAATACTGACACGAAGACGGAAGAAGAAGAAGACAAATTATGACTAAAATAAACAAACTTTAAAAGTGGCGCGTAAACGTCTTCGCTATTACAAGTAACTTCTTATCAGATATTTTCAACAATAACATGCATTATTTATCTTAATAATATCACACATGCAGTAATACTAACAGTTATATTGCTATAAAACTTTTCAACATATTTTAGATAATCGAAGGAAAACTAAATTTGTTTTTTTTTATAATAAATGTTTAACATGGCGATGAGACATACTATGTAATAAATTGTATTTTTACTATTCAGATTTTTTTTTATTAACCATAATTAATTAAGGTATAATTAATATTAAAAACATCCTTAAAGTCAAAAAGTGTATTTCACAATGAATTAATTAAGGAATATCTGAAAAGAGGTACAAAAAATTTAGCTTGGATAATATTTGGGTACAAAAACCCTTATAAGCTTTCAGTTAAATACACAGGAACTTAAGCCGAGCTTTCGTATTCCCAGCATCCGTATGGTATTCGTTTAAGAGACTCTCCAGCAGTAATTAAATAGTCAATTGAAAGTAATTCATAAGAGGTTTAACAGGATAAAATTTATCAGGTTTTGCCATTCGTTAATTGTGTTAAATTTCCGTATTAACCAATTTATCTCGCTTTATTCGATTTCGATTTGAATTATTCATGTGGACGGATTATCGGGCTCATTTCTAATAACATATCGATTGGGCACCTACATACATATATTATTTAATTAATTTACCCTTTACAATATTAAAAAAATTCCTCAAATAACTTTATAATATAATGAAAATAAAGCGTTACCTTTATTAGCATATTAAACGTACATTTACACATCACTTGTAACTGAAAAACCTTCGTCATTAACTAGAGAATTATTACCTAGAAAATTGAAACATAATCTGAAACCAGCTGTCTAGATCGTGCTGTGAATAATGTTTTTAGAAAATCTTAAATGTATTATTAATTTATTTATGAAAATTAATCTCAATAAGTTAGAATATAAAACAGGCTACTGATAATGAAAATATATTTAGAAATAACATTTAAAGTAAGATTTAATCTAAAGCGATATTAAAGGATTAAATGAGTCATCATGTATATCTGTGGTAACTCGTCTATAGAAGGCTTGAATATCAAATAAATCCAACGAGCATTCTCTGGAGAACATTCGAGATGAGTCATTAGTTTCTTAGATGAGGAAGACTTTAAATTTATCAGCATCAACCCTCCGAATGTCACATTCCCTTACAAGTAAATACGATTGAAATATCTTTAACAAATGGCGGGTAGACTGGGGTGATTTGAGACAATGGGGTAGACTTACTTAATTAAAATGTTTTCGATGAGAAGTGCCTTTGTCAAGTCTTCTCCCCGCGATCATTATTGTCATTGTTAAGGCGGTCTTTGCGGAGGAGGAATATTATCTCTACTAGACACCCCCTCAATCCTCAACCGCCACCCCATCTGACGTCATAATGGAAACGTTTCTGTAATATTATGATGACTGTTGACGATTGATCACAATATTGAGAACAGTTCAAGCATCGCACAGACAAATATTTGGTTTCAAGCTGGGACACCTCGATTTTTTAAGATCACGGATCGGTCGGTGATAAGGTGGGAAAGGGTACAAGTTCAAGACAGAATATTAGATTAATCAGACCTGGTACAAAATTATATTTTAGATGCTCGCTAAAGGTAATACAGTAATTATCAAAAATTGAGATCTGTTCAAAATTTTAGATACCTAATAGGTATTTGAAGATAAAACAATACTCATAAAGATCGAATAGAAATATATAAAAAAAGTACATGAACCTAGTAAAGCACTTCATCTATCGCGAGAGGTCTGATACGAGATGGTGCTTCAGCTGCAGAACATTACAAATTACATTAATTAGCAAAGAGCTGCGTATTTTCATACATTTCTGCACAATATTGTCCGCATTGAGGGCGATTTCTCCGAAGTGAATTCTCGCATAGCTTTACGGACTTTTCAGAGGGGCACGCGGTCGTCTCAGTTATTTTATTTTATTTACCATCAGTAATTTTAAATTCTGCAATGCACTCTATATTTCATCTTTTCTTTAGCACATTGACGAAATAAATGCGTTCCATCTTAGCCATCTTGCTTTCACAGATTTGGTCACGAAAAGACTTCACGAGTCGGATTATATTCAACATATTTCAACTCATACGTACAATCCTTTGAATATATACTTTTGTGTTTCTTTACTTATTTCATTTTATCTTATTTTTTGTTATTCCTATTTTATATAATCGTTCAATTTAATTTGCAAGTGTTTAATGTTTAATAAATAAATATTTTTAATTTTGCATATAAGTAGTACAAAATAAGTTGTAATTGATTATAAGTTTTGGAAAATTCATCGAAATTGAATGTTTATCTCATTATAAGTGAGAGTAATTAATATAGTATTATTTACACTTTAATGTATCATAATATTTGTTCAAATAGTTACATGTATAATTTCTAACTAGACGGCACGTATCTAATATCAATACATATTTGTACACAATGTGTGTATTTAAAGAAATAAAATAAAAAATATTATTTTGTTAAGCAGTTAACAACACCAGGGATATACAATTCAAACATTAAAAATATCTTCGTATAATAACTAGAGACTGGTTACTTAATACGTTCCCCTATGTGTGAGACCCTTGAGGTGGTGCCGAGGAGAAAACCTTGACCATACCTTTTTTGCCCGTCCATTGCGGATCACAGGTTTTTTTACAGTAATCTCGTAATTTTCAGCTCCCGGTTAACTTGTGTCATCTTCTATCCCTTAACTCGCCACATTTAATCTATTTAATAGCAAATTTTTAGAACGACAATGGTATTGACTTGTAATATAATATTTCCCAGTCTATAATATTATTGTACTTTTTTCTATAAAATGAAGTTTCAACTTGATTAATGGCACAAATCACTCACCACTCACGAAGGGCGCATTGCCTATGTAAAAGAATAATAAGAACTAGAGTCTGGAATATAAATCAATATTAAATATTTACATTACACATTAAAATTATTTTCCCACGCAGATGGCGTCTTGACGTAGAATGGCTTCCCACGTATTAGTAAATAAACAAACCAATATTCACCCGAACAGCATCACATACTTTCGTGTTTAGTTGATAAACCGAGGAATATATGAAACAGAATATAAAAATATTTGAAAACTATATAAATTTTAGCGGATTTACGATAAAAATTCTGCGAAAAATACCTTTGTTAAAAATTCCGGGAAATAAAAGGAAGCTCCTAAAGGGATTTATTTTTCATTGTATATTCATAAATTTGGATTTCCGAGCCTTTCCAATATTTTTTAATTTACGAAAATTTGTAAAGCAGAGCTTAAGAATTGTTCGCAGGAGTGGTGACGCAGATCAAAGGAATAATACACATTTGAATATACCGTGTGGTCAGAATATTGTTTATAATCTCGCGAAGATACATTCCGAGGGATCTTAAACGCGGACTTGCAGCCTTCAGGTTTAGTGGGTGAAGAAAATCTACCAATTAACATAAAATAGATGATAGGATAGTTTAGATTTCTTGGCGACTGTTCTTACGAATAATTATTACATTTTCTATGCCCTTAGATTTTGTGAAGGGTGAAAAGCGTTCAAAAAAAATTTTTGGGTGTGCTAACAATGTTGAAATTGATCAAAGTTAGGAAGAATTGGTTAAACTCTAGTGTTCACTACAAGACAATAATTGATATTCCGGCTTGTAAAACCGAAATAATCGGGAGGAGAGAAAGAAGGAATGTAGGTTGTGGGAACAGTGAAAAAAGCTTTATATTTAAATCAAAGGTAAGTTGAAGGACCAGATCCTTCGCGGAATGGGAGATGGGAGATCACGTCGGAGTCACCACTTTAGTGAACTTGTGTGAATGATTATGTTGACTCGTTAAGGTCACCAATAGGAATTATTTGTGTAGCTATGGTGAATAGATTATGATGTGAAACAGTACTTACAATAATTGCGTTTATTTACAGATTGGATTTACGTTGATTTGTTACATTATAAAAAGTATAAGATAAACGTAGCCCATTGAAGGCGGAGCCGAGGTGCGTGTGCGCAGACGTATCCGAGGAGTGGGCCAAGAGAAAAGTGCTCAGTTCTATAGCTTCTTGGACTGGTTCGATCGCGAAATAATGTTATTTACAATTTGACGGGTACCAGTCGGAATATATGGCTGCTGAGTGATTTCATTATGCGAATCTGTGAAGCGCGAACAGGGCCACCGCAAGAGGCTCAATTCATTTGAAATGTCAGTAGTGTCCTCGTCCTAACTCATTGTATCCATCGCGATGCTGATTCGATGGCGATGTCTTCGGACAAAAACTGTTGATGAAGTTCTTCACTATAAAGTCATTAACGTTAAGCAGTACACACACAGAAGCTGTATTAATGAAATACAATGTTTACAAAATAATAACATACGTATTATTCACCAGATAAGTCCAAAAAAAAAAAAAAGATAAGTACAAAAATACGTGGAAAAGATACACAGAGCAAACTAAATCGCTAACAAAATACAAATGCGCGAGGGACAAAGAGATGGAGCCATCAGCTTACCTCCAATTTCACCCTGGCATTGGACGACGGACGCTCCAGTCGCGTGGTTAATTATTCTCAAACTCCGATCCAGAACAATCATACACGCGGATTGTTTAGATGCCAATTATACATGAATTGGTCTGTACAATATAATGTACAATAATATTTTTTTTGTTATATCTAATATAAGAAGAGAAAATTAAAAATAATAAAAATATAATTTTTTTTTTGTAGAAGAACATTTAGAATTATCAAAGGTATTTGAGATTCCGTAAAAACAACGTAGATGGCTTTAAAATAATGGAACTATAGATGTATTAATTTCAAAAGTGTAACACATAGGTTTGAAAATTTGTTGTCTATCCACTGTGTTGGTATTGCATAATCGGATAATGTACGTTCCCCGGATTGGAAGAGATCCAGGTTTGAATCCCGGTAGCAACAACAATATTTTTCGATAAATTGATTTTACTTGTATACCTTTCTAATTAATACATTTAATTTATATTTAAAATATCACAGAGCTGAATAATTACAACTTTACAATAATAATATTCTCCTTAATAATTAATCGTGTTTTCATATTTACAATCAATCGTTTTTATGTTAAATTGTGATAAACCATCATTTATTTAAATTAAATAATTTAATTCAGAGAACCGAAATTCGCGTAGTAAAAACATTTTAGAAGATCTCTATGCTCATACCAGTCTAGCAAAGTAGCCAGAACAACGCTGTATATATCAGAGGTGAAGTCTACTCCATCCCACACAATAAACTATGTATTATGTATGTTTATTATGTATTCACCTCTGTTAGTACAAAAATATGGATGTCAAAATATATATATATATATATATATATATATATATATATAAATAAATAAATAAATACCTGAGTACGTTGACATAGATAGATGGTAATACAAAATAAACGCTAATACTTGACGAAAATTAAATTTTTATAGTTTCCACATTATTTATTGTTGTTCATAAATACAAAAATTCCTATACACTACATTTACCAATAATAGGACCAAAAAACTTCAGATATTTTATGGGATTAGATTTTTGGCTCAGATTACATTCATTCATCACTTCTTTAAATATTGCACATCCCCATCAGGCACAAGTCAGCCCATTACGGGGGTATTAAATTATAAATATTCTTTTGACGTAACTTTATTACATCCCTCTGCGGAGTAAATTATTTTAAATTTCGAATAATAAAATCGGTGCTTTGTTTTTCAAAGGCTTCACTTGAAAAATATTGTCCATAAATTTCCGTCCGACCACAAATGAGACGGCTTTATGACAACAATGGCCCGAGAAGAAGCGTATTCATCGGGGACAAATGCGGGTGACACCAAACGGCTAGGAATTGTTCGAAGAGGATTGATTGAAAAATGACTGACAGGACGAAATTCATTGTTTCGTTTATACAGGTACCGAGCTGGCCTGGAGCGACAAGGAATGGGCGGGCTGGAGGGGGACCCATTCGCCGAACGTATCCTGAACGGAAGTGCGGATCATGGAAGAGTGCCGTATACGCTGGAAGGGATGCTCATATTGAAGCTAAAAGAAATGGAAATAAAAATAAACTGAATCTGACATATGTATCGTCCTTTCTAATACATATATATATATTATATATATATATATATATATATATATATATATATAATATTAATTTCAAGTTCTTAATTTGACTACTGCTTTTAAAAAATACAATTCAATTTCTTTATGATATTTAAAGCGTTAACTTTGTGGTTGAACACAATTATTATTTATATTTAAAAAATTAACGTATTTGAATTAACCACGTTAATTAATTTAACGTCGACTGATTTCGATACCTCTGTATCTTCTTCAAGATGAATGTATGTTACATTAAGACTACTTACTTATTTTACGGCTTATCAAAGTAGAAGCAATTTATACAAGTTAAATTCATACCTACATATTATTAGTGTATTCTTTTCTATTTTTACTTTGAGTAACATGTCAGGCCAATGGATGCGGTTACTTGGAAGCCCACTTGAGATTCCGAGGGTCGGTGTTTAGGCTAACCAGCGGGTTCAAAAAGACTGTCAACTAATTAAAATCTTCCCTTAAAACAAAAAATGTTTATATTAACTTAGAACAAAGGATTATAGCTTATAAAAGGCCCGAAGCCATAGCTAGCAGATCAGTGTGTTTTGAAGTATCGGTCACGAGAAGTTCTTCTTAAATAAATTCATTATTTTCTCTGGCGGTGTGTACAAGGATGCACTTCTCCTTTAAATTCGATGCTACGCTGGTGCGAGAAATACAATTTATATACTAACTGATCCATAAATAAGTATGGCATCAGTTGCGATGGGAGTGGAACATATTAAGTAACGGGTTATATATTAAATTTATTTGGTTGATAATTATATAAGATTCGGTATTAAATGATTTTTTAATTTATAACATTTATAAATTTACTCTACGACCTTTATTGTTCATAAGAAAATTTTCACGATTCTATTTAATATAATAAGGCGATACTTTTGTTGTAAGTTTTCATGTAAATGACATGTATATGAATTAAATGAACAATATATCTTGCAATATTTATTTTTATGGTACGGTTGAGGGTTCAAATTTCATCCAAGGAGACCACCGAGTCGGTTTATCTTTTCAAAGCACAAATGTTTACAAAATAATAGTAATATTGATGTATTATATATCAATATAAGTATATCATATTTTTAATAAATACATTATATCGTAATTGGTCATTCAAAATATTTTACTGTTATAATATACAGGATGTTTTATTCTTATTTTTTGAATTAGCAACATTTTTTCACCCGACAGTCAATTTGTGTTCAGTTTTGTTTGCCATTTAATCATGAATAGACTTACGCCAGAATAACGCTTGCAAATTGTGCAAATTTATTTCGAAAATCGTGGTTCAGTTCGCGAAATTTACCGTACGCTACGTCCATTTAACGGTAGACATAATCATTCATCCGAGCAAGTAATTCGAATAACCATGGATAGTTATCACATCACGCGTACTCTAATTAAAAATACACATTCGCAGAGACTATGTACAGTGCGCACCGATGAAGCTATCGCTGCAGTGGAGCGTAGTATTAAGGAGGACCCGAATGAGTCGATTCGCCATCGCGTACAGCAATTAGAGCTGTGTCCATCCACTTTATGGAAGATTTTGCGGAAAGATCTTGGTTTAAAAGCTTACACGATCCAGCTCTTGTAAGAATTAAACCCGCTTGATCATCGTGTGCGTCGTACATTCAGTGAATGGGTCGAAAACGAGATTGCTCTTGATTCTCATTTTCAACACAAAATTTTGTTCAGCGATGAGGCTCATTTTTGTTTGAATGACTACGTCAACAAGCAAAATTGCTACATTTAAAGTGAAGAAATCCACAAACCATTATTGAGACGTCGTTACATCCACAAAATCTCATTGAATGGTGTGATTTATAGGCTGGTGGAATCATTGGTCCATATTTCTTCAAAACTGATGCCGGCCAGAACATTATAGTTAATGGAGAGCACTATAGATACATGATCACTAACTTTTTCGTTGCCCAATTGAATGGCATTAATGTGAACGAGCTGTGGTTTTAACAACATGGCGCAACATGCCACACGGCGCGCGCCACAATCAATTTATTGGAGGAAACATTCGATGAGCGCACAATTTCGCGTAATGGACCTGTGAATTGGCCTTCAAGATCGTGAGATTTAATTCTTTTAGATTATTTTCTGTAGAGATATGTAAAATTCCTAGTCTACACCGATAAACCAGAGACGATAGACAACTTGGAAACCAACATTCGTGGCGTTATTGCCGATATATGTCCTCAGCTGTACCAAAAAGTGGTCGAAAATTGGACTTCCAGTTCGCGCTTTATTCGAGTCAGCCGCGGCGCCCATATACGAAAAATCATATTTAAACACTAATGGCATAAAATTATTTTTTCAATAGAGCATATACCACGGCCATTACCATAATTTTAATGTTTTATTTCATTATAAAGTTCGATACCTCTAAAAAAACACCGTTTATATATGCTCTTAGGGATCAATTTGTTAACTTTCCCCATTCATCGTGACCTTGGCCCTTAGGGAGCGCTGTGAATACAGAAATTACTAATGTTTTGGACTTTTAATAAGTTTAGCGCACTGATGACCTCCTTTTGATTCTTCTTCCATAAACTGTAGCGCAGATAAAATAAGGTGGAAAGGTTTGTTGATGAAGGATACGAAAAAATATGATGTGAGCGTTGGAGGCTACAGAAAAAGAGGACATGCGATGAAAAAATGTACTGATTACATATTAACATATATGCGATTTTCAAAAATTTGATAGATATGGAGATTAATGGGTGAGAATGGTGAAAGTTATATTTATATAAAGTGATCACTTAAGCCAGCCGAAGACAGGTCGACTTGTAATTACTCATACTTCCATATTTTCCCATTAATAAAATGTAGCTTGGTTTCTATAAGTTATTTATTATTTGTTTAATAATCTTTGTAGGTTAAAATGCAGTAATTGTGTGTTCTTGGACATATTCAAATATTGCTAATAAACTATACATTGAAATATAACGATTCCTGATATCTATTGCGTTTTATTCGCATTGCCTGCTTTTGTGGATAAACAGCGCGATGTATAGTTAGTTAGTTACCTTTCAACCGAACGAAACGAGATGAAAGACTACCGATAGCGGAAGTGTCTGAGTAAGTGTTAGTTGTTTGGTTGGTAAATGAAGTGAACACGTAGGGAGATGAAAATTAGATTTCACCTCAATAAATCGAGTCGCACAGATTTATGATAAGAATCCTCAATATGAGTTTAGACTTTGTGATGAAAGAAAGATGGAGAACGTACCGGGTGTTTCAGCTGACATCCCCTGCAGCGAGTATTGAGCTGTTAAGTTATGGAGGCATCGTAAATTCTGGATCCCGACGATTGGGGGAATTGAATGCAGGAGTTACGAATCGCGGGATACAACGTCAGTGCAGTGTGCAGTCGTTTGCATTCACTGCTGGCGGGGAAACTGAGCACAACATTTATTGCGGGGACGTCATTTATACATAATAGACTCGTACATATATCACATACGGTGTAAAAAGGCTAGGTGACTAGGTATACAGATAAATATTATTACCGACGACTCTACGACCAACAATTTGTGAAGTAACTAGTATAAGCACGTAATGACTACTGACGTGTATTGCCGAATAACCGACAAGTTTTTGGTACCGCAACTGCAGCTGTTTCTCGGGTTCAACAACAGAACACAATTTCAGCAAGACGTGGCTACTCCACGCATAGCTAGAGTTTTAATGGGAAGGTGAGGGGAATTTTTTCCAATAAATTAATCAGCAAGTACGGAGACATACCCGGGACACCTCAGTCACCAAACCTTACACCGTGCGACTTTTTTTATGGGGATTCCTTAAGTCGAAAGTTTGCAGTAACAATTCTTGAACAATTCAGGCCCTACAAGAAAATATCCGTCGTGAAGTTGCTGCCATTGAACAGACGCTTTGCTCTCGCGTGTTCGCAAATTTAAAAGTCCGATTGCAAGAGTGTCTTGAGAGAAATGGACGGCATTTAGACGATATTGTTTATAAAACGTAAAATCCGCATCATTAAACTCCATTTTATATAAATAAAATATGAAAACAACTTTGTAGTTTTTTATTTTTATTTAATAATATACTAGAAAATTTTACGCTGTATATCTTTAGTAAAAAATTCCGGAGCTATTTTCTCGAAAAATAAAGCTAAAAATAATACTACACTATCGATCACTCATTTCGTGACCGTGTTTATGTATAAATATTATACGACGTATATACTTGTAGGTATAACACTAAAAAAATAGAATTTAATTTAATTTACTAATTTGCATAGAAAACACCGTCTGTGATTGTAAATACTTTCAATATAGTTTAATTTAATTTACAATTTTCGCCATTTAAATTATTTTGAATGCAACGTATGATATTATCATTCAAGTATACGAGAATACATCATTAATAAATATGTTATAATATAATTTTTAAAACCATTATTTGATTTTGACGTGGCTTATAAATTTGACAAAAGATTTAGTTCCATGAATATGGAAACACTTAAGTGAGATATGTTATGAGATTAATGAGATATGCAATGCATTATATTTGTGACTATTGTATGTGTAAAAGATGTTACATAAAATATGAATTAGTAAGTAATGTTTTGATACGAAACATAAGTACATGATTTAATCTCAGACTGCAGTCACGCTTCCGGCACGACAATTGATTTCTCTGTACCTATATTTTATTTTATGAATCTGTCAGACAGTGGTATCGAAACTGGTCGAAGCTTGTTAGATTTTTCAAATTAGTTAGTCTCTAACCATAAACTAAATTTAATCAAAAGCAAACATTTGTATTTGGTTACTCTTACTTGTGATTAAAAAATCGACTTATATAACACATAATTTTTAATATTGAATTAAATATTAAAATGATTTATTATTAAAAATATATAATTTTTAATTAAATTGTGAATTTTAAGCCATAATTCACCTATTGTATTTTATATATACGTTATAATTTCAAGTTATTTGTTATATTCGATTAAATCAATAAATAATTGAGCTTTATTGAATATTCGATAGGGAAATAAATAAGTACTCACGATGAATGTCAATTTATTTCATTACTAGGAACGAAAGTACAATCTGAGTACACCCAAAAGACGAAATAAAACAGAAATAATATCTCTACTGACTGAGACGGAGGAAGAAATTTGCTCGAAACACTTTTTATGAAGTCCTGGAGATTTCCAATCTAAGATGTTTGAATAAATTGAACGTTTTTCATTTCCAGACAAGCACTAGAAGTTCCATTCATTCATACTCTTTAAATTACTCTACTTTTACTGGGGGATCGAAGCACTGGGAGATAATAAGCTTCAACCCCTCACAATCGACGATTTCTTACTAATGTGGATGTCTCTCTTGCAAGGAAAATGACCCTTTTTTACCTTATTGGCTAAATCGTGAATTTTTACAGTATACAATAAATTATTTAATATTGATTATAATACTTATACACAAAACAAACCATAAAGGCATAATTGATTCACTCGCTAATATCGATTAATTCGACAATTTGCAATCTTCGGAGTGATCAGAAGTCTCTTCTACCGAAAAGTACTTTAAAGTACTCGCATCACTGCCATATTTTTCTCAATATAACAGGAAAACGTATTGAACGCGTGCCAGGTATCCATTACGCATAATATTTGAGTGTGACTGCTTGTATGTGGATTTATTTACTAACTTTTGCATTAATTATTTTTACAATCCAGTTCTTTTTATGACTCTAATTAAGAGCAAGCTTTCATTTTTTCAGTTTTAAATAATTAATGACGTTGTTTGTTACGTAAATCATGCGAGAGTAGAAGATTTGAATAGAAAAAGGGACAATCAAATTGTTGATTTTCTCGCATCCAGTACAAGTGACAAAAATAACTCGCGTTGGAGCCTTTTCCAACTTTTTTTTATATTGATATATGGGTGAAATAAAAATGTGTGTAGTTATTTGAATTAATTAATAGAAAATTAAATAATTTGTTGCAAGTACCTAATTCATATATATATAAATGTGTTTTGAAATCAGACAAAGTACCTACATATATTTAGATGGTCGCTTAAATCAACGTTCTAAATTGTTAAAAATTATGACAGCTTCAATTTATTATTTTGTTTAATATTATCGATTTAAAATGCTCCATTGCCGTTTTTGTGATATGTCTCTTTCATAATTACATGCTATTTATTAAACAGACAGCTAATGTTTAAAAGACAATAGTATTATATATAAAAAAAACTATTTAATTGCGACTTATATAAAAATAACGTACATAAAATGTTTAATTTGTTCAAGATAACGTTGTTTTCCCTTAAAATCAGAAATAACATCTAATTTTTGAAATTTTCTACAAATGTTGTGAATAAGTGTAATAATTCATATTATGGATAAAATATGCGTGAAAACATATATTTTCGTCATTTTTTAACGAAAATAATGACAGCGTAGATTCGACGTCTATCATGGTCGGATAGACCAGCATATTGAAGTTCGATGGACAGTTGAAATTACGGTCTTTAATGAGACTGCAAATATATTATTTAAAGTTGATTATTGTGTTTTTGATATAGTAAATAGTTTTAAATAGTAGCTGAAGCCTCAAAACATGTGAGTAAATAGAATATATTATTTAAAAACGTATATTTTCACTACAACACTATGTCCTGCAAATCGGATGGTTTATAGCACTATTAATTTTTTAAATATTGTTAATTTTTCGCAATTGAGATTTGTCTCCATAATTTTGGTTTCAAGATTATAAGAAAATATATTTTCTTTATGCAATAATTTATCATATTAGGATAATTTTGGAGCGTGGAAAATGCATCTAATGGTCGCGGTCTTTCTTATAATGCTTGTACTGTCTTAATTATGGCAAATATCATTCAGTTTATTAGTTTTAAATGAGTGTAAAGGCCCTATCTAAGTAATAGTTAAAAAAAAGTCAAATCTAGTATATAAATGAATAATAAAAATCCACATTTTCATAAAAAACGCGAAAATTTTAATTATTGAAAGTGGCGCCTTAACTGGTCTTTTCCTTCTCCATCACAACATAAACTACGAGTGCTATAATGAGTGGTGGATTTCTTGTGGTTTAATGTTATTTTATATATATATTTTTAAATGATCATGACAAATACGTAATTTTATTAGGATTAAAATTTGTACTTGTAGAAAATAAATTATTTCATATTATAGAAAATAAAACAAAATTTCTCGTGTAAAAGGAAGACGGTTTGTTTCTTAAACATATGTCGCAAACCCTTTCCCGTATAAATAGAACTTTATAAAGGTGGTTTGTGCCATCATTAATAACCTGAAAAAGGTGCTGCGCTAAAACCTTTTTTAAAAGCGTTTAAACAAAACACCGTGAAATGGGTTCACTTACCGATGTGCAGTAAATTTAATTTCATTGACGTTGGAGAATTTATCGAAGACAGGAAAATTGAAGAGCGGTGTTTCAATAAGACAATCTTTAACCGTTGATTTGCAGATGATACTGTCACATTGACTGCTACTAACGAGCATAATTAATACAGGTGCCAATCAAAATCACGACACGTAAAAATATAATATAGTGGTTTTTTTTACCTTCGTTGCGAAGTGATGTGTGATATCGGAATTACGACCGAGACCCGATCAGTGTATACAGAGAAAAACTTTGAATAAAAGGAATGGACAAAATTACTTATTCATGAAATAAACATAAATAAGATAAAGATATTAAGTAAAGATTCCAGTCAATGTAGTACACAACAATCCAGTCAATGTAGTGTACTGGGGCTCACGTCTAATAGGAGTGTGATATGTTCACACACTGCAATATTTTTTGCGAGTATTGAGTCTTTTAAATGATTTTTCAAATTGACCACAGCAAGAATTATCATATAATATATAAATATTTTCTAACGCGCATTATGAAAATATGTGAAAACATTATCAATGATACAATAAATTAGCCTGCTAAATAAATACTTAATAACTCATTTACGACTCTTTTTCACGAAAGTGTTTTTGATCTTACTATTATTATTCTTATATCCTACATTAAATAAAGGGGCCCTTTTTTGCATTTTGCATAGGGGAATATTTTTTTACTTACGCCACTGGCACATCAGGTACTCCAAATAACCAATGCTCTTGATGATTATGAAGAGGTGATTCTATTTATGTTGTGTTGCTGACATGACTTTACTCTCATGAAATGGAAGGTGTGAAGTAAGGATTGACTTTGCCAAGTCGAATGTATCAACATTTTGTAGCTTTGAAGAGCATTTATTATTCAGCGGTACCGGTAACCTAACAACGGACACTGGCCATCTAGCGACCACCTTATATATATAATACTAAAGTACTAATCTCCACTCATGGTATTTTCTGTAGTATTTTCATGGCAAGAGATACACTAGAATAAGGATCTGTTCCACACTAATTTCATAAGTATTGCCAAATGATTGAATGATACACTATCAATACATATTTATGTAATAAAATTATAATATATATTGTTACAGAAGAGGTCCGTTATAGCACGTGGGCTAAAAGTAACATTACCATATAAGAATTAAATAAAATTTTACTTTGCGTATTTTTATTATATTTTAACATATAATGTATTTTTTTAATCATACATTAAAAAAAAAACTATTTTTCTACCTATATACGGAGCTCGCATTTGCGAAGATGAAATTGTGTGTCATTTACAATATATTATAAACATATATATTATAAAAAATCCAAAATAGTTATGTGGAACTTATTTTCTACCTGGATGTGTTGAAATTTCAAACTAATTAAAATATTTTATAAGAAGATATAATAACAATAATAAGATTAAATACTAATTGTAAATGCTCTATGTAAAAATAAATAAATAAAATATTCTTTAAAACTGATTAAATTTATGAATTTGGCGCCATTTTAAATGCGTTAATGGAATAATATTTCTATATTTATTTATAAATTATTCGTATGTTTATCACTTAGGTACGTAGTACATTCGTTGTTTTCAATCTACTATAATATTATTGTCCAAAATAAAAGATTCAAAGGATAATTAGACTGACCCGCTGAGTCTCAATTAAGCAGGATCAGAGGATGGAAAATGCTCGTGGCCTTATTGCAAGATATTATTGTCAAAGTGAGGCCCTGAGGTAATATTGTGTTGAATTATATCTTGCTCGCTTATTCTCCCATCTAAATATTATTAGCCTCAAAGCATCCGTAGGTTAATTGTGTACGAGGACGAAAAATTCTGAGCATTTTGGTGCTTTCGAGCTTTTTATAGAAACGATCTTCAGACGACTTTCAAAATTTTTATTATGTTTTCTCCAAGATTTACGATTTTTTTTTTGCATTATTTATTTTTTGGGCCCGAATTCTATCTAAATGCAGGCTGTTGCATAGTAATCTGATATAAAACAAATGAATTTTTATTTTTAATAAACTTTACATTCTGGTATTTATTCATTTGAACATAATTTTTTTAACGTCGTTTTTAACCACTTTGTGAGTTAAATTTAAAACACCAATCGGTTTCGGAAACTACCATTTCCTTTATCAGGATGTCGAGTAAACTAGCTAAAAACCATATGTCAAATTGTTCTAATGATTTTAAATTATGTTAATAAAAATATATATTTAAAAAATAAATCTAGTACTTAACTTAAATTGTTTCGATGATGAAAGATGTGGAAATTCACTTAATGACACAAAATAATTGGAAAAAATTTTTGGTTAGGTATTTTAGGTTGTTAAATTAGGTGGTTTGGTTAGGTTATTCGGATTGTTAAATTTAGTGGGTTAGGTTAGGTTTAGTGTATTAAATTTAACCCTTAACGTTGTTAAAAACAAACATAAAATAGTATAATTGTTAATAATATCTCTATTTAATTTCAGAATTAAGATACACACATGACGATTAAACCAAATTAGATATACCACTTAGAAAGACGAAAAATTGATGCAACATGAGTACGATCATCGTACAAGAGGAAGGGATAGACTGAGACTGCCATTCAGGAAGAAAACCAAATCTCAGAAATCGATGATGTATACATAGTGCGATGAAATTTTTTAATGAAATGCCAGAGAACATAAGAAAGAAAGAGAAATTGAATAAATTTAAAATGAAACTGACCATATATGTAAAAGATAAGTTTTAGTGGAAGAAAAGACTTTAATCTACCTTATGTTAGAGCATATATAAGAGTGCTTCTGTATGCACTATGTTAAGAATTAAATAAAAACTAAAGAAAAGATTTAAAAAATAAATCTATCCTTCGAGTTCATGTGGTTGCTATCGTGACTCGATTCCAAAACTTTCTATTGTTGTAAAGTGCTTTAATCTATTTATAATAGTAGCATCTAAATAATAGTATTAATCAATTAAGCTATGGTAACCTACACTATTCCAGTCAAATTTGATTATTATATGTTACTTTTTAGTGAGACACCTATTTTTTCCAGTTGAAGGTTTCTATTGTTATTCACACAACTCATTCTTGGGCATCCCGGGGGTCGCGTTTTCGCTTCGACCTGTCATAGTGCTCGCACCTGGCAATATGTCCACTTCATTTCAGACTTTTTAACAGACATTTATGGTACTCTTAAATTTAATAAAAAATACACAATAATTATTTCACCATCAACGAGACGAAACATTTTGTTTAAAAATAATCTCAAATACTTCGTCCTTTGAGCCGGATAATCAAATATCAGAAATGAATGTGAGAGTGTATTGACAAAGATTTACACGAGAGGCGAACTACAATAACAATAATGTATTTAAAAATATATTTATTAGAAATTATTCGCTATTTTAGACGACGAAATAGCACCTTTGATATCTCTTAGTTACTTTTCTAGACTCTTGTTTTTGTTAAAATAGTGAATAGTGGTCAGACGCTTGCCGCTTCTATAAATCATCAAACGAAATGGGCTATGGCCAAGATACGCACCACCAGGGAACCACAATGCACTGGCCGCATGCGCCATCAGCAACCGACAGTCGCCATGGGCTCTCCAACATCGCTTTTTACTTTCTCTTTGGGTTCGAACTTATCAGTAGCTCAGTACATTTCAACCACTGTAATGTAACTTCTAATAAATTCAGTGATAAATCGTGAGTATTTTTTCTCGTTCTATTCTATTTACCTTCTCTGTCATTACTGTCTGCCATCCTTCTACATAATCCACTTAGACGATACGATATATCTACATGAGGAAAAAATTGTTAACCGATTTGGAGACAGATTATCATTCCCATCAAATCTTTTTCATATTCATATACAACACATTGCTGAGGACGTACGATCACGGAGTGGGTCAGGTACGATCCGCGCATTGCTGGATTGATTGAGTTATGCAACTAATTACATAAGATGAAGAGAAATAAAAACAATTTTTCTGAAATTAAAGAATGACTCTGTCGAGATAAAACCGATCAATAATAAGAAACGAATACAAATTTTTTATCAATAAATTTAATTAGAAATAAGTCTTACAATTAAGTACACATATTATAAGATTTTGATTTAGAAAATCAGTTTCGTATTAAAATTAACGATAAGTACAGTTTACTGAGAAGACATTCCGTTTACGTCATTTTCAGTAACTTCCAACGAATTCCTTAATTCATTCAACGATTATTCAACATTTTGGACATGCTTTAATTAGGTAACTAGCGGGATGTCTTTTATGGCAAATAAAGGATCTCCAGCTATTGTGAGAGGATTGTTTAAGGGAAAAGTTCCCTTACAAATTTCTGTCATTTATTGCTTTAAAATTATCCGTGGAATTTTCTAATATCCACGGTAAATGAATCATTTTCCTCTGAGATGAATGAAACTTCGCAAAGCGGACGGAATGTTCAACTATTTTTAGAGTTACCAACTTTTCATTTAAGAAATTTTTTTGAAATAATTTATATTTTATAAGTTTTCGCAAAGTTTATTTGTTAGAAGTAATTTTATTCTGTATTTTAAATTAAGGAAACCCCAAAAGGTCCCACCCTATACCGGAATCGTTTTAAGAGTTGTTTATTCTCTTTTAGATTCCATTCAATAAAGCAACGTGTCCAATATTTAACAAAATCTTAAAAGATTGTTTTAGACTATATTTTAAAGTTAGCAGTTAGTTATTAAAACCTTATAGCTTTCCTTCATGTTAACAATGGGTCAGTAATATTTTAAAATTTTTATTTTATTACATTCAGTTATTAACATCTTAATACCAACTTAGGTTGGCTCTGGTATCATCATACCGGAGCCATATCTGTACACTTTGACGCGAGACTCGCTATCACATTAAATTCAGAAGGCATTCAGAGAGAAGCTATAAAAATCACGCACCCCCAAAAGGGGTGGATAGATGTCACAATTATGTGTTGCAATCGCAGAACTCGGTCACAGTCCGGTAGAAATTCATCATGTCTCGGTCGCAAGAGCTGCGAGGGAGAGCCGGTGAAATGTTCCTTTAGGTCTCTATAGCCACCGCTCTTCCTAGCATCATCCATCCCAGCAAACCCCAGCGGGAGACCCACACCCTAATGAATCCCGGAAAAGATTATTTTATTTTATTAATTGGTCAACGTTCCGGGGGATCCGATGACCTATTCCATCTAATCCCGCAATCATGATCTCACGTGCATCATTCATAATCACACAGTCCCAGAGGATGTGCTCTGGCGTCTATTCTATATTTTAAATATAAATCAATCATGTATTTTAATATTTCAAAATACGTTCACTTTGATATCTGTCGCACAATAGTTTTACGTGCCGTCACTATATTTATTGATCACAGTTCTCAAACAATTTCACGGTCTCGTACATCATATTTTACAGTAAACAATAGAACGCCCAAACACGCTGATATCGTAACTTATGTAGAGTCAACTATATTGGTCTTGAGAATATTGCTCTCCAAGGGATGGAGTACACAGCGAAGTATACATAGAATTCCTGAATTCACTGAAACAGTTAAACAAAAAAACTACACTTTAGAAGTTATCGACACAATGCAAAAAGAGAGAATCAAAGTTTGAAGAAGCTAATTATGATGAGAAACGTGCCAGAAAGGCGATATTATTTGTGGTGAATGATTGAATTAATTGCACAAAGCGTCAGTATCCACATTATATGGAGCAATCCTCGTTGCTGAAGAAAAGCCTGGACAGTTATGATCACGGAGATGTCCAAAGGGTTTTCTTATTCTTCAGTAGTTTTAATGCTACCTAGCAGTCCACAGAATGTACTGCAGCTCTCATCTTGCAGCTGCAGATAATCTGCCGTGTAGGGTCCACCATCAAAGCTGATGTTGTGGTTAAGTACTGGCTTGCAGTACCGTGTCGAAAACAGGTGTTGTGTGAAGTGAGTAGTGATGTGTTATGTTAAGATTCATCTACTGTCAGATCACTATCTGTGAGGGCTCTTCGGTTCTTACGGTTTTGAAGCGCCGGATACCACGAGGTTTTTAATTTTAGGTCATCATCCCTCTTAATATTCACTGGGTGTTTGTATATTTCAATTACTTCTTTAACCAGACGTGCGCGATGACTCTTGGGCTATTTTAGAATGTTTATCAACCTTTTTGGAAATTGTGCGCGCTGTTTATCTCACGTATACTTTCTCGCAGTCTTGACCGCCGAGTTTATAAACACCGTCCGTTTCCAAGGGTTCTCGATCCTTCGTTGATTTTAGAAACGTCGGCCAGAAAGGTCAGATATACACAGCAGATTAACCCAGAAAACCATATACAGAAGATTCGAACGGCCGTGAAAACCTAAGAATATGTTTAATTTAATATTTTTGGAAGCATATCAAAATGAGTCTTGTTCTATTGCGATGAATTGAAGTCATACACTATCAGTTGTTTCCAAGGCTTCCGAGAGCCGAGAGGCCAAGAGTGTACTCGGTACCATTCGAGTTTCGGGAGATCTAATCACCGCGCCCGCCTGCGGGGTTTTACGGTGAGCTAGAAACACAGACTGTCTCTGAAGATGTCTCTTGTTTACTTTACATTATTGCAGATATCGAATAATATAGAATATTCAACAGTTTACAGAACACTTGAGGCCCGTATTCACGAATGAGATTTCTCTCAGAGATTTGACTCGAGTGCCCATAATGAATAATGCGGAGTGCGCGATTTATAAATATCAGCCCGTATATTTTGCGCGCGGATTAGAATGACGTATCCAGTAGGTGCGTACTTTTACTGACTTTCAGAGATCAAAATCTCATTAAGAGATAATTATGAACGCATGCCTTTAAGGGACATAGAATATTGTGATAATTATTGTTATTTAGATTAAGGCATGGCGGGGAAATATACAACATTTTATTTTCATTTTATAAATATATTTACTTACATTAATTTGGAATGACGATGATATTTTTGATCTCGTTAAATTATTAGACTCAGTTTGAAACTCCTGAGAAAAATTGAAATGTTCGTATACATCAAGATAATGTTCACATTTCTCTTTAAAAAACTAAGGTAATCCTCGTAACTCAGACGTAAATGTCCAGGTATTTTTTTGTACAACGTTGGGAAATGTTTATGGATTAGAGAATGAAAGGGATACTGGAAATATACGGACTGGGAGTTTTGTTGCGGGTCTCCGAGCTGCCTTACAATGGGTTCCCGATTCACAACCCCAAAGACGGAGGGAAAAAAGGTTTCTTGAAAGGTTTTAAATTAAATTCTCAGTCGCGCATTCCCCCGGGAGCGGAAGAATGCTGGAGTTTGTAATTAAAAGTAGATTGACGCGCCGGACAAGTGAACGCGAGTTGAATGTATGAATATTAGTTGTTAGCTATACCGAAAATGACTTTGATCAAGAATGTCTCCATTGAATTGATTTATTTTAAAATCGTAAATAAATAAATTAAGTACCCATTAAACAAAAAATAATAATTTAAGCAAATAAATAACTCTGTATTAATCTCATTGACGTCAGTCGGTTTCAAGCTAGTTTCAGTTCATCCTGACGAAGATACCGAAGTCGGTCGATGTCAAAAATTCAAAAGCGTGTATAGTACATTTAGTACGACCGATCAGTACAAGCGATTTAGTACAAATGAACATGAATCAACTTGAAAGATATACAAAAAAAAAGTCTATTTATATAAATATTCCATTACTATATTTTTTCTGTGTATTTTATTTGATTAATTTAAATTGTATTAAAAATACCACAGTGCTATGTTTTGAAATTGCAACTTCACAACAAATGTGTTTTCATTAAAAAAAAAAAAACTAGTTTATTAAATTAATAAGCTTATCCATTTTTTTTTCTACGAACTCGAAATCTAAGCATAAATATATAAAATTTATCTGAGTATTGGGGTCCAAATCAAATCTAGTAAAGTTGACAAAACCTCTGCGGCAATTCACAACTATTTTACTTTTAATGAAATATCTAGATAAATGTATTTGAATTAATCTCCGATAATATAAAAATTCTAAAGAAATTGTGGGTTTTGAGACTAATCTAGATCATGGTGGTATTGTTATTTTAAAAGCATATATTGACAATTCACTATATATTTGCAAGCACGTATCTGTTTGTATATTTATATATAATTCAATTTAAATCAATTTGGATCATGCGAGTTTCAGTTATACGCGAATCAGTTTTGTAATTAGTTTGCTAATTAAATAGAAAAAAAAGATGATTCATTCTAAAAAATTGACTATATACTATATTATGAAATACTATGAAAATAGGATTAACTTGCTGGTCTCCTAGAACGAGGCGCAAACCCCTGACCACTGCATGACTGGGCCAGCACCTTAATCATTAGACCGAGAAGTTACTTTATGATACGTGTATGCTTTATTATTTATGATAATATTTTTGGAAATATAGAAATAAATATAGAATGCACGGATTAGTGAAGTTCGGTGACGACAAACTATTAACCCGCGAACCATTTTTGATAACACGCGGGTGATTTTACAATTTTGTCTGCAAAATGTAAGTTGAGTAGAATTTTTTCGAATAAAAATTGAATATTAATAATATTATTTTCATTGTTCTGCTCTTGTAGAAATATATTATTTACTGTACAATACTATACATAAACGAATATTTAAGTATGATGCAGTAAATTTTGCCTAGTTATAAGGTAAATGAGGTGTAGTGCATTTTTCCTATTGTCTCAAGTATTTTGTTGTGACTTGTTGTGTCTGCGTTTGAACAGATTATGTAATGTAATTTGAAAAATTGTTATCGACAATCTACCATTAAGGTTGATTTTCATTTGGAGTGTACGTGTACAAAGTGAGTTTTATACTAGAACCGGTGATTGTAGTAACAACTTTTTATAATTTTATTAATAAAATCCTAAAACCCTAATGTCTGTTCATCACTAATCGAAAATTTATACATTTCATTGAGCGAAGCGTCAAATTGGTTCATAGGTGGATACCTACTGCATCCCTCACAGTAAGCGTAATATTAATAAGTGTATTAAAACATTGTATGTTCACTTCTGATGTATGAAAAATTTATATCAAACAGATGTCATAAAAAAAATATATATTCTTACGGCCGTGAAATCCTAGGGATGGGTCGGCCCTAAAACATCTTTATACCTTGCAAAAAATAGAATTTACACAGATTTCCAGTTCAGAAAACGAAGGCAACAGTATTAAATGAAACTCGAGATGCCTTGCGCGACAGACCTTAACCCTTATACCGTTTTAAAAATAGAATTTTCTGACGCGGCGCGGCTAGCGACTCGGAGGGGCGGGGGCGAAGAAGAGCACTTCATTATGAAAATTCAACCATTTGTTGTCGGGAGTTGTTTGGGCAATTGAAAATGATCGTTCCCATGTTGTGAATGTTGGCATTAAATTTCCCGGAGTCGTCTAGTGACGGCAGGACCTTTGGCTGAAATGTCGCGGGCGGAATTAACGGGATGATCCAGAAATATTTTTTTGAGTAAAATTTCTTTGTTACGATCTTTTATCAAAATTTAGTACGGCGAAAATGTTCATCGAGAGGAAAAGTCATCATGGAAGTCATATTACTTCACCTACATCTGACACTCTAGTCCTAGGCAGTAGCGACTGGAATGCGTGACTCTTTCTAGTTTCTAGCAGTGTCTTGAGTTCTCAGTAAAATCAAAAAAAAAAAAACATCGAATAAACAAAGTAATGTAATTAAAAAAATATATATTCCTCTAAATTGTGGTGTGCCACGGATACAAGATCCTACCTAGCGATTCATTTGCCAAGCAATACGCGCTTAGCTGAGGCACGCACCCGGTTGATGCAATTCACACTATCTAAATATTTCATCGTCACTCGCATATCGACCAGCTCGAAATACCTCCTGGGGACCAACGGCGGACTCTACAGTATCTTAAATATATTAAAATGCATTACTACCGCATTTGTATCACGCTTAATACTTTCAATATACTTAAGCTAAATTCAGTGAAAAAGTGACCAGAATCTGTAAGTATTCAGTCTTTCATATATAATGTATATTTTGACTTCTTCCCCAGACCCGAGTATACCGAGTAGACCAGAGTTTTACAATGTGGCTGTGGGCGGCTGTCGGCGCTATACCTCAATCCCTTAATAAAGAATGCGTATAATATCATTCTGTTAATTTCTAAACCGTAAATATTTCTTTTCGGTACATAATTGTTTATGGTTATTTAATGTCTATAAATTGTCTAGTCCCAACATGGCGTCACCGTTACCTCCCGTAGTTAAGACGTCGCCAGGCCTGCTTCGATCGACGTCCTGTGAAATCGTGTCCATATATTTTATAAGGCATCGGGCGTTTTATTGGACTCTATTTGGCACAGGGGGTTGAAAAGTATCCGGCGGAGAGAAACTATCCCCCTTGAACAAATAATGAGAGCGTTTTATGTAAATAATGACGGCGACTTCCAATTAGCGCGAGTGCCTCTTTTTATACCCTGTCGTCGGTTTGTTAAAGCTGAAACACCCTGTAAAAAACGACCCCCGTTAAAGAACTTTCTTTGATCTTGTCAAAAAATAAAAATACGATGTTACGAGAAAATCGATTCAATTGCGCTGTAGGTATAAATATCAAGATATTATATATAGAGGGTGTTTTTTGTATGACAACCGACGTAACACTTATAATGAGGTACTAAGAGTATTATTTTAGGTACAAATAAATAATAAACCTTCGTATACCAACTTCAATAATCACTATATTATATATTATACGTATATTGAATTTGTTTGTACCTCCGTTTTTTTATTTGTGTATCTGAAAACTGGAAAGATATTTACAAAATTGAAAATTTGAAAATTATTTTTGAATTTCAAATAGGTATATATAAAATCTATGAATACAAAATTAAATATCTGTTTGTTTTCTCCCTAAGTCCCTATTTGAAATAATAACTATATTTTAATTCCGGGCAACGCCAGGTGTGGACCGCTATTTTTATATATAATAATAACATTTCTTTATGTATGTAATACAGACATCTCTATTATTAGATTGTAATGATATTTATGCAGAAAAATCTTTAATAATTATGAAGGCGTGCGCTACGTATAGGGATTCATCAACAAGTTACCGATATTACATTCGAATTTGCGCGACGTCAGCCAATCAAAACCAATTTAGAAAAGTACGAAAGTGATACAGTTACCACGAAGAAGTGAATAGCACCCTATAGGGCTTAATGATGATTGGTTCGAGAAGGAAATATTAAATGTAAAGAGTAAAATAAAAAGTATTGAATAAAGCTTCTTCTCTTTCTCATGGTACTCGGAAGTCCATAACCGCAATCACTACAGGGTATCATCCATCGCCTCTTGTAGATATTCTGTCGTATTTTCCGTCCATCTACGTCTCAATATTCCCTTCGGTCTTGTCCTATTGGGTTGTGTATTTGAGGGATTTTTACGTATTGTGAGACTCATTTACTCTCATCACATGTCCCACCCACTGCAGCCTCCTTCATTTTACGGTTAAGTAAATACAAAATTGGGCCGTAAATGTTGCGCAATCTGCTTTCTTGAGCTAAAGTATGACATTATTTTAAAAATCATATACGTTACATACAATTTGTTTGTTAGAATTTAGATAAAAATAGTCACGAAAAAACAGCTAAATTTCTAAGTAAAAATTAAACTTCTCTCTTCCATCCATTTCCCAGTTGACAGATTGATAACACAATATATTTGGTGGCTATCGTGCTGTATTAAGGTATGCATACCCAATCAACGAAGACAATTCACATATTATAAATTTAAAACATTTTGATTTTATTTATTATCTGTATTATAACGTTTGAATTTCGAATAAATCAAGGTATAATAGTTTTCTAGAACCTTCTTGAGATTGGAGGGTTTTTAAACAGTACTTCAGTTATAGTTCCAATTAGTTTTGTTAGCGTACATTTATTTAAAGCGAATGATGGAAATTGAATTATTTTGAAATCCTGTAACGTGAAAAAGATTCTTCGATACATAATAATATTATAAATTCTACAATTTTTCGACAGTGTTAAATTACACGGTAAAATTCAAGAGTATCGATCCTTAGCAGTAAAGTAAAATACTTCATTCTGTACCTTGCTATACTATATTTATCTGTATACAGCACTAACTGCTATAGTACAGTATTTTACTATATTATGGCAGATAGTGGTTTTCTGGTATAATAGCTAGTGCAAACATTATGATTAAAGCCATGTATTTATGTACAACAAATAAACACAAAAAATAAAAATAATAATTAAAGAAAATAAATAATAGATATCTCATAGAGACGAATCTATTTTTTATTAATGGAAAAATATGGAAGTATGGGTAATTACAGAGCTTTCGACCTATCTTCGGCTGGATTAAGTGATCACTTTATACAATGTAAAGTTCACCATTCCACCCGATCAATTTCCATATCTATTAATTTTTTTGATAATTATTTTTTGTTTAATAACAGTGCCTTTATAAATGAATAAATAAATATTTCTGATTTCTATACCTCTCATGATCAACTAGTTTAAAAAATCTAGAATGGGGAAATTATAGAAAAAAATGTTACTAAATATCAAATTTTATTATTTAAGGTGAATTGAACAAGTTTCATTAGTATTTCAAATGCAAAATTTACCTCTATTATCAAAACAAGAGTTCAATAAAACTTAATAAATATATATTTGCATTTAATATAATACAAAACAGCTTCGTATCTATGAGACATCTATTATTTGTTTAATAACAGTGCCTTTGTAGGTGGAAATCCAGTAATTGTGTGTTCTTGGACGTATTCTAATATTGCTAATAATCAAATATTCAGTAAAATAACTCGAAATAAAGATGGAAATAAATACGAAATTAAAGTTAATGTAAAAGTAAGAATAGTAATGTTCAAGGTATTCTGTTATAGCAATTTTTATATGATGTATAGACTTTTAATAGGTTTTGGGGATGATTTATTTCCTTTCATGGAGTCAGAGATAAATGTGCAAGGTTGTGGTTACATTTTTCAGGTGAACAACTGAAATGAAATATTTGTGAAAATATTTAGCTTGTTTCTGGTACAAGATGGGGACAGTTTATCGTGTTAGAATGAGTTATATACATGCACTGTTCGTTATGAGTAACTCGTAAACCCCCTTTTAAACATATCCAGCAATCGGAACACTCAGAATGGAAACAATATATTTTTATTAATATCGGATTGAACCTGCGACTCCTGTATCAAACAGATAGCGCTTTATCGTATTAATAAATAAATAAATAATACGGTTTGATTACGGCGCGGTAACATGACAAACACTACGCCCTGTGTATATATATATACTAATACCATAAGGCGAACGAAAACAAGTTGTTTAATAAACTCAATAATTTTTAATATTCGTATAAATGCTTCTCTCGAAACAAGCTATCCTATCTTAAGCATTCCATCCCATATCCGCCCCACCGATGACACGGCCCCGCCTAGACGGGTGGTTTATATATGTAGTTTAATTAATTAATAATGCTTGTCGAGACGTGCATACGAGTTATTGCAACTGAGAAATCTGCACTGAAACGGTAGTCACTAATAAAATATTCCCGTGACTTTTGGCGGACGACGGTGCGAGGGATTTGTGAAAGAATTTTAAAGTTTTTTGAAGATTAAAGATATTACAGGTTTTAAGCCCTCCTCTATGAATAACAGTCTGCGTTGAGATAGGATTCCAGGTATATGTAACAATAAAATAAATACCTAAACATTATACGTCTAAAGAAATAATTGATAAAAATAATTCATTTAAGCACATACGCACATGTGAGAAAAAAAAAATTACCAAAATATTACAGAAATTAATTAATCTATGTTTATAAAAAGTTTATTAAGCACACACTTATAATCAACCTTTTATTATCAAGCGTTTAGCTTAGTTTGAAAATGTTAAGAATATTGACGTGACGCGTATTCCGGGTACGTTTCTACCTAACAACAAAAGACCACAAACCACGCGAAAGACTTTGGTGTTAATCATTACTTTTATATATATGTTCACAACTTTTCACGGTCGTACAGAATCTTCTGTGTCGAGTTTTTGTAAAGTAACTTAATTCTTAGTTCACTCATCAATATTCCACGGTTGTAAATTTTGGATTTGTATTCTCATATTTACAAAGTTGTGATATTTTATTTGGAAACATATATTAAGTCGCAAATAATTGTATAAAAAAGAAAAGCCTAAAGAAGCTTTCTCAAAATTTGGAAATGTTCTCCGAAGTTGCTTATCCAATTGAAAAGTTAAAAAAAAGTTTGTCGACGAGAATTAAGGATTTGAGCTGTCTCTGATGTTTATAACGAGACAATACTCAGCAGCTGAGCTTGTGATCTCGGCTAAATACAATATACGCATTGTTCAAAAGATTTATACCTCAAACACAGGCGGGCGCTTCAAGTAACTTTAATTGGACCAAAGAATTCAGTGTGAATTACATCATTGTGAATGTTTAAACTTCTATCCCTGAGATGTACAAAGCGACGCGAGATTGTGTAGTTAATCCAATTAACTGCATTGTCATAGCTACAATGCCTATTCTGCAGACCGACCTACCTCCCGAGAGGCCGAGCCCCTTTCATAACTGATATAACATCCCACTGTTTACTTAGAAATGCATTCTGTAGTGTTTGCATCAACAGCAATATTTTTCGATAAAATCGATTTTATATCTTTTTAATTAATACATTTAATTAGTATTTAAAATATCACAGACCTATGTTCAGAAAAATTACAATTTTACAATAAGAATGTGTTCTCCATAATAATAATAATTTATGTTGTATCCTGAAAGGTCGCATGAATAAATTGTGGAAAACCAAACAAATAATACGAAAAATGATTGCATACAAGATTAGATATATTTAAATTAAAAATCGTTGAATATTGTGTGACATTCAACAAATCAAATTGATGGATATTTACTATGTATGAAATATGTGACGCTAAACTTGATTTGTTACCGAATGTTTATATTAACATTATTTTTTCTGCCCAAACGTTCACTCTGGTCTATTTTATACATAAATATATTATATATCTCGATTCATATACGATTATACTATGTCTATGTTAAAAAAAATTTTTTTGTAAGAAAATAACCGTGTCACATCTACTAATACAATTATTGGCTAAGTGGTGTAGGCTGATGGTGATGGCTGCCGTTGTCATTGTCTGCGCAAGTGCGAATGGTTTGTCTCAATTCAAATCATTCAATCTGAATCGAAAGTTTTCATTTGTCATTTATCTCTATTCGTTAAGAATATTGTATACTGCCTGGTAAAAATAGATCGCGTAGATTGTATCGATTAAAATTACTGTTGGTTGAAGCAATACGAATTGGATTGGATCTGGTCTACCTTGATCTCAGTCCTGGGTTGGATGTTAATTTTACACCTCCAGTTGACTCGCATTTTTGTGGTGAAAAACGGAGATATCACTGCATTTCGGAATGCTATAGAACACTGTTACTTTTTCGTGATCCGGATTTTTCGCACGGCGACACTTTTGATCCATAAAAAAAGCCAGTTGACAGGTCCGCGTCGAAATGTAATCTGGTCTCACGGCGGCGAAATCCCAAGTATCAGTTGGCCGAGCGGAGAAGGTATATTAAGTTTTATTACACGAAATGCACATGGGATACGCGACTTGCGTCAACATTACCAAACAACTGTTCTTAACTACAAAAATATGATTTTTTAATTAACGCATTCTTAAGCTATTTTTAAAATGCTTTGTTTAATAAAATTGACTCGCATTTAGGTACAGTAATATAATACAAATTTGAACACATAAAAATTGATGTGGTTTCGTAAAGTTATTTTAAATCCTTAATTAAATTATTTTCTTTAGATTAAAACCCCGAAGGGAGCCGTCCTATTCAGGATTCGTTATGAAAGTTGTGCACTCTCGCTTCGATTCTACTCAGCAAAACAGCACTTGCATTCATTATCAAAATTTTCAAAGCGTATTCGGAGATTATTATTAATAAAAATAGTTAAATTATACTTCGTAGCGCTCCTTCACAATTTACAGTTTTTTCTTTATTACACAGTTTTACAGTTGTGCGGGAATATTTACAATAGGCATGCACACTTGAGTTGTCAATTTTTCATTTTCTGATGTAGGTTGGCTCCGGTGTCAAGCCTTACCGGTGTCCCGCTCTACCTAAAAACGATTGTAAAAGTGTTAATTAAATATCTTTATACATAGGTACCATTAATGGCATATATTACGACGTCAATAATATACTTATGTACTCTATAAAAAATGTTCGACATAGTGCTTGTAATTGCTTCGATGATTATTTTCTTGAGATGAACTACTTTATCAATTTTTTTTCATACCTGGATCGATCGGATCTAAGTGAACGAATTCCGCGATCTCACGCGTCCTGCAGAATGGTAATATGACAATTCAGGTCGTAAATCGGAGTCACCGCAGGGTTGGGAGGGGAAGGAGGAAGACCTTGGTAAAGGATGAGGTCGATGAGGCGATAAGGGATCCAGTTTAAGGACCAGTGATCTCGGGAACCGGGATTCGGAAAGACTGTTCGCTATACCTTGTATATGACGCCTCCGTTATCCCCTAGTCGCCGTCGAGATCACACAATGGCACGCGGATGAGTCGATCTCCGATCCCACTTAAATACGGCGATGTCACAAGTTCACCCACGGCACACAAACAACAAGTGATCAAAAACACAATATCACCAAATACAGTGCTGGTGCACTGGAGCTGAAATTTCTACACTGCGAAAGCTAACACGATGTCGAGATCGAACAAATATCGTTCAAGTTGACGTCATTTCTTTATTTATTCTTAAAATAGTGCATACGTAAGTATTTATATATATGCTCTAATATAAACACGATCAAAATATTCCTTATTAGTATAACTTACTTATGTTAATTTGTATTATTTTTTCATATAAATTTTGAAGTATTTTTTTTAGTGAGGGTTTTAAAGAAAATACCGTAACACTGAAATATTTTTTTTTGCTTATATATGATGCAGTTTCCTTTCCTGTTTAATTAATTCACAGCAATTTTCATGAGGTTAGTTTTTCTTTCGAAGCTCTCGTTTAAACTTTCATTGAATCCGAATGATGGACTCGAATTCTTCCGAGATTTTTTTAATAGCTTGCACCACGAAGAATCACCACACAGTGTGTGTTAACTCCGACACCATTCATTCTAAAATCTGTGTACACGGATCCCTGCGCACGCCGCTGAAGAATTGTAAACGTGCAAAATTGATTACGTGTGCTAAGTTCTGTTTAGTATTGCGGTAATGATCTTACAAATTATATACACGACTATATCCCTACAACGTTTGGAATGGGGTTTTAAAAATGTTTCTATTGCCATTATTTTACTGTACCGCGCTACACGTAAGTGAAACTTTGCTTTTAAGTAGTTTGTTGTGCTCGTGCGTAGAATCTTTTAGATTCGAATTTGTGGCTTTCGTGACACTTTAATGCTGAGAATGTATTTTAAAAAATAAATAAAAAAAACTTCAATTTAACATCAGACTGCCAATATTTTAATAGATGCAAAGAATAATACGAGTATGTGTAGTTATTAGAGATTTTTTTTGAAATATTAATCATTTTTATTAGGTAAACCCCTGATCCTTCCTCTACATCACGGACCATACCGAAATAGGTAATATTTTCTTACTAGAATAAAGGCACATTAGCTTTGAGATATATTTTATCTTCGTCTTTGTCTTACCAGAGGTGTCATATTGGCGAACTGTCGTCATGATAGCGGACTTACTAGTGGCGTTGTCTATCCACTGAATGAGTGTACTATTGATTCCTATTTCATTTGAATCCCCGCTTTGGAGACAGCTGTTGCACGATTGTACGTCCTTCCAAGATTAATGTGGTAAACGTTAATATGCGTAGCCAGTATCAAAAATACTATACATTTACAGAGCGTTCCCCTTTGTGTGTATTTTTTTAAAAAGACGCCGAATGAATCGCTACCCTTTTGTAAACCTACTACTAATTTATTATCAAAAATTATTATTTATAAATATCATTTATATAAGTCAGGACGATCGTTTTCTATTAGCAATTTTTTGGATGATTTTTATGCATTTAAATATCTTCAGAAAAATAAACTACAGCTAATAAATAACCAACCGTATCCCAGTTTGCATTTCCCTATAAATTCTCCATCGTTGAAGATAAACAATCTTTTGACTCGTTTCCCGTTGCCGACTATGAAGGAATTGCCGTCCGCGAATTTGATTACACGGCATTAAGAAAAGATGGAACTGATGGATGAAAATGGAAAACTTTCTGATGCTCGGGCAATACGAGGAGTTATATGAGGTTATATTGTCTTAAGCTGGAGAAACACGACGTCGGTGAATCAAAATAGGCTATTAAACGAGCGGCGCATCGTGAAGCCGCCGTACTTGGGAGCGCAGACGTTAAACGTTCTTAATGAAAAATACCGAACACATTCTACTAAACAGATAAAATTATCTTCTCTTGACTGATCGCGTGGTTCGCTGCTTGTGGCACAGGTGCACCAGTTGCGAGACTGTTCCTCGTGACGAGCTGTATGTATCATACGCCAACAACAACAACCCGCCCAAAACTAAAATATTATTGTGATACTAAGCATGTTTAGTATAGGCTGTGCAGATTTTAAACGGAGCAAATGTTTTATCGGAGGCTCCTCGTTAACAAAATATCGTTAGAAAATTTGGGAACACTTTATATGAGGTTTGCGGATCGACTGTAATATGCATATAATAACGTTACGGGTATTTGTGTAGAGTTTTTGTAGAAATACGTGCATCGTGTATCAGTATATTATACGTCTGTTAGAGATCTAAATATGATGACCTTTTATGACTATCGTTGTCGACTATTATTGACTCGTGAGGATCTTAATTGTGTGATCGATATGCGTGATCGTATCAGAAGTATCGCTTTGTGCATGGTGGGACTGAAGGGCCTAACTCTCTTCTAGTCTCACGCGTGTTCGTGCATGTCGCACTGTATATGAATGTGCGTGTGTGTATTTATGATGTGTTTAGAGCGAGGTATTTAAATAAAACATAACTTACAAAAGTTGGCGTTAATTGCGGGATGATATACAATAGCAGGTATTACGAGTAAAAAGTTAATTGCGCGAATAAAGTTGAAAACTGAAGTGACTCGATTGAGATGTTGATGAAAGAACGCTCTGTGGAGAAATAATCGGCTAGCTCCTAGTACTCGTCCGTCACGATGAATTGAAATCTGCTTATCGGTTAATTCCGATTATATTTAAATATTTAATATAATACATAAAATAAAATGGTGACCTACTTTAGTTGGCTGTTTTTAAAACAAAATTGTTGCATTGACATTTTCTTACTATTTTTAACATACAAGAAACAAGAGTTAAAATACATTCCAGTTTCACAGCTTTTGGTAAATGTATAGTTTGTAGGGAATTTTTTCTTCCAACGTTATCAACATATGTTTCAAATCAATAAAATAAAATAAATATATGCATCATCATTTTCACAGGTTGATTGCTCAAATATCACACATTTTTCATATTTTGTATTTAAAAAATATTTTTAATTAATGTGAACCTACCCTGTTGACAGAATTCATAATTTTTTAATTATTATGATCAGGGTGTATGGATAATTTGTGAAACACTCCGGTTCATTATTAATCATTATGGGGGAACAGCAACAGCGTGTTCGCAAACTTTTGAATATATTGGTCTTGCGAAAATTCGAAAAGTCATAGGTACTTATTTCATCTGCCTCGGTGTAAGCGAAGTTATCCCAGTGTCTGTGAATCGGTTGTGTGTTGACAAACTGAAGAAGCCTTTGAAGAAGTAGCTTGACTTCAACTTTACACTCCGGCTCAAGATACCCCGGCAAATGTTTCGAGAATATAAATTGCCAACGAATTAGATAAAAACATGGCGGTCCTCCTTAAAACGTGGAACAGATTCTAGTGAAGTAATACATATTTTAATTAGGTTGTTTGAGGGATGTTTGCTGTCATTTAAAAAAAAAATATATATATTTTTTTTCATTTAGCCCTGTGTCGCCACGGGAAAATATTCAACTTCTAAAAATTAGAACTCTTATCATTTTAATACCCCTTTTATTTTGATCAGGATATCGCCTCAGAATATGATGAATCGGGTCTTTATAAATATAAAACCGATCACGCTGGAATAAATGCATTTTATTATTATTATTATTGATGTTACTATTATTATTATTATTATTACTGATAAGAAAAAATGCTACAATTGACTCACTGGTGGATTGTGATTGGTATTCGATAATACCAGTGATTGAAAACTGTGACTGCGATCACAGCTCCATTACTGATGCGCACGCGCCGCATGATACCACAATACACGAAATAAATAAAAAAACATATTTTATTATAAATAATTAATATTAATTTAATTAAGCATCATCACAAAGATAATGAGAACGCTTGAAAAATGTGAGTTTATTTTTCGGGTCAAATTCTTAGCGTTTCGGATCAAATGCGTAAAACGTTTTGGCAGAATCTACTAGATGGCACTGACCACGTATTATGATGTCATTCCTTCATGATATATTCATATTTTCATCTCAAATTTACAGGCAACGAATCACGGCTCACAACCAAATATAAATAATACAAAAATTGAATCACGAATCACGATATTCCCAGATATTCAATCACTGATAGTGAGTGTGACTCGAGATATCAGTGATTAATTCATAGCTCGTGATTTTGAGCTCATCATTAATTATTGTTGATCAGGATATACTTCTGAATGTGCGAGTATTTTTTGATTACGAATTTCAATAAAAACTTAAAAATATGCAAACCAGTAGAAAATAATCGTCCAGATCATAAAATCTTCTCTAAGAAATCGATTTAAGCTAGTAGTGAAATTTTCAGGACATTTTATGTATCGCCTTGCTATGCACATAAAATGGATCTATTTGGTTCAAATACCTTTTCATTAAATTAAATAATTAATATATTTATTTTACAAAATCATAATTATATTGCTCTATACATTAAAATTTGATTTATTCAATATTAACCTTGATACACTAAAAAAAATAATTCATTAACTATTTTATTGTCTATTTTAGCAAATAATTTTACCTATATACTCGTATACATGTCCTTACTCTCCTTCTACTATAACCCTACTTTCAACCTCCTCACTCTTTCTTTTCCCAGCTTTTATATTATTTTATTACTTGTATGTATGCTTATTTAATCACAAAGATATTTAGTTTAAAATAAAAAAAATATATATATATCTTTGTGGATTTTTATAATTAGTCTCATACGTTATAATGAATCTTTGCACTGTTAAAATTTCTTGATTAATTAAATAAAAATAAATAAATAAAAGTCATTACCAGTTGTAGTATCATTACCGGAACGATTCATTACGTACGTTGCATTGGCCACGGTCGCACAGCTACTATCATTGGTCACGAAGCGGTCAGTTAGGTGCGCAAACGGTTAAGTAACAAACAACCGAAGACTTTCTTCTAGTATTGGATAAATTATTGACTGAATAAATTGAGTTCTAAAATGCTAAGAATTCGCAATATTATTAATATTCATGCGTTTAACTTTTATATTTACAAGGGCATATTATTACGTTCATAATTGTGACTCAGTCTCAAGATTCTAAGATGAATTGAAACGATTGAAAGTACCTCGATTTAATTACAGCCCTAAGAAAATTATTATAAAATCCGTAAATATTCAATTTTTCACTAAATACATCATGCTGTTAGCACACCTAAACCAACTCTATGGAAACTGATAAACCTGTTTTTAGTAAACCTATTTAGTTTTACGCCAACGATATATGTATAATTTTTTTAAACGATAGCTTTTATTTTTAAAATAAAATATTTTTGCCGCAAAAACTTTTCGCAGTAAACGTCATGATCTTTTTTATAAACAAAATTTAGAGATGTGCGATCTTATTTAAAGCGGAAATGAGGTTATACACACATGACACGATGGAAAATTTCTCAATGAAAAGCGGGGGAGAAGAGTCTAGATATAAACTCATTTATAACACTCACGATTTACTTTTATGCAAATAGGTATATTGCACAGCTTCCGTACGTACTTCGTCGCTAGATATTACTATGTTACATAGATTATGCGGGGTTTTTAAAGGGAGTTGTATACGATGTCTATAAATTGCAGCGAGCATAAACGTATATTTGTCAGGATCGTCAATTAGCGTACGTCCGCTTATGATACAGTTGTATCAAAATCAGTCGACGCTAAATTAATCAAAGTGTTTAATACAAAGTTTTTTATTTAAATAAATTATAATTATGTGTAACCACTGCGATGACGCTGCAGACTTTAAAAAGAATTGTACATTTTTGAGAATTTACATAAAAGGTGAAACCATTATGATATTACCGGAATTTTTAAATTCATAAAAATAGATGAACCACTAAACAATAGAAAAATAGGCTGCGTGCATTTGAGAAGTGGTACTGTAGTGACTATTGGAAAAAATATGCTAAATGGAATAAGTTCCAAATGAGAATACTTAAACTAGATGGTAAACATACAAGTAATTAGTAAGTGGCGACAGAAGGAGGGGGAGGGGGTGGTGTTACTGGTGGAAAGTGGAGGGGTGGTTTTAACGGGAATATTGAGAGGAGAGGAAATGAGTTAGAGAATGTAATATTGTTTAAAAAATTAATATCCGAGTTCAAATTCCTTTTTCATTTTATTACCTTTACGCGTGACGGGATGGAGAAGTTTAATGGTACACGAATGAAAATAATGATCATTATCCATGACATGGTTTGAGAATTCGGAAAATTTGTTACTAGTTAGAAAACGACGATGTTCTTATAATCTAATGTTAAGATTTCTAGAGTTCTTTCCAATATATTTACTATTGTAATCTCCGCATGAAACTTCGTAAAGCCCGTTTTTTCAAAGTTATCTCCATCTGTCAGTATCTAATTACATTGTTCTACATATATCCATATATTATAATAATGGAACTCGACAAAGTTAATGCCGATTCTATCAATAATGTAATAAAATATAACTATTTTTAAATGCGTGTGCAGGTCCGCTTTAAAATTGATTCTAATGGAACATGGGCGGATTCGCACGTGCAGCGGGATCAGAAATTCAGGTTTTCAACGTGATATATTTTAGAGAAGTAGAATGAGTAACATTAATGAACTGAGTGAGAAGTACCGAAATAAGAGATCTTTTTTGGATATATAAATATCTCAATTGAGATTGGATATGTCTTGCGAAGCCAGACATGATTATCAAATCGGACAGAAGTATTACCACCTTTTTGTAACTTTACAAGGAAGGTGGCCGTTGAGTCGTTCATGATTAAAATGAGATAAATAACCACAAAACTTTATGAAGACAGACTGGATCTTGATTGATCAAGTATCAAAGCCGCACAAGACAAGAGAATATGGAAACGCCTTGTCGACTTTGGGCCCAATCGTACTAGAAGAAAATAATAAAAACGATGAATGAATAAGCTTAATGAATGAATAGAAGAGTAAAATAGATCGGAAACGTAATGAGAAATAATTGCTATTTAATACACATCATAGATGGAAGAATTGAAGAACGATGAGCCGAGACAGAAATGTGTTGACCAAATAGTTACACAGGCAGTCATGACTTCCTACCAGGAATTATCATTTGCGATGAAGATAGAGACAAATGGAACAAATTACACTGACACGAGCGTTTGTCCGTAAATACAAGACGGAAATATAAGTTATGTTGTAGAAAAAAAACGATGCAGAAATAAAAGTCATTGAATTCTTTTGGTTTATTATATTATATAAAATTCCATAGAATTTCACAATAAAAATATGTTCTTAACTATTTCCATACCATACAAACTTTACCATACATTAAAATACCCGAACGCAGCCATGCTGTCAACTCGTGTTACCGTAAATAACAGAAAAAATGTTTCTATTAGCTTAAATGGCTTTAATGGGACGAATTTATTCTAATTCATGAGTATTCAATTTTGAAAAAAATGATTATTAACATAATTTAGAGCATTCATTAAGTCGTATACAATGTGTCATTGCTTCTTATTTCTCTTCATTTAATTAGTGAAAAAGAGACAACTTTATTTGTATGTTTGTTGTTATTTTCACGTGTGCGATCTCTGTCTTTCATATCACAAATTGTATTTTTATCAACGTATTAATTTTACAACGGATTGAATGGAAAATATGTTTTTGTACGATTCCCTTTTCATAATTGATTTTTCACTAGTCATTTCTAAACGCTTCTTTAGGATTATGTAAAATATGAATTTTATGTTGCATGTATTTACCGAATTATTACAGGTTTAATTATGATGGTAGACCTGTGTTACTGCATGGTTTGGAAGGGTTAAAGAAAATAAATTATATAATAATTGACCACGAGAATTCAAAAAGAAAATGCTGACTTATCACTTGTAAGTAGAAAAACTTGAATTCTACTGATATTGAATTTTCACCGAGGACATAAATTATCATACAAACTTCCAACTACATTTATTTACGCGTATACTCAGGTGTGCTAAAATAAAAAAAAATGTTGTCGCCAATTATAAAAAAGTTCATTACGCTCGTATATACATATTGTGTTTTCATAAATAATGTTTTCATATATAATTTGTTATGACATTCACTATGCTTTTTTTAGTGAATACTTATCTATGTTTGAGTATTGTTCTCAAAACTGTCATCCGATCCCACGATCGACTTGTCACAACCTAGTTGCCACCGAATCGTCGAGGTATAATATTCGATTATTGTTAACTTTAAAAGTTCCCTGTTACTGCTAAATAGTTATGGATTGACTTGGACTGTTCTCAATTTGGATTCTCTTGTATTATCGTCGCCATTTATATTCATTGGAATAACTTCGTCGCTTTTCAAACCAGCCGAGATCAAATTGGATCTTGGCTAATTTGTATTGTGTCTCATAAAGTTGGATGGGACATATGGTTGGACCATCCAGCTTCTGTTTGTGAACATTTATCGAGTGAATATCTCGTAGTAAGTTTTGTGCGAGTACAGAGTTCGGAAGTGGAGCTGCTTGCAGCGTCTCGAAACAAGGTTCCGGTGAGGTATGTTGTGCACTCCTAACGTTCCTTCCTTTTGACTATAGTCCATCGACGTTTCCTTAATGACATTGGATAATTTTTAAATAAGGGCGCTTCACTATATCTTCCCAAAACCAAAAACTATGTATATTCGTGTCCCATATCCCATTGATTCCCTTCTTCTCCATTACAAGTATCTATTTTTCACAGAAGATTTAGTATTATTATGTTATGGTAGAATGCATAGTTTACACAGAATACACGTTTGAAAGATTTTTTTTATTTATACGACTTAAAATCAAATAATTTCACATGCATCTTAGTGAATATTAGAGATTGTGATTATTACATAATATGGCTTCCCATCATAAATGATGTGATGTGTTTTTGAAGCTATTGGGAATGTGATATTCGGGTGATTAATTTAACTCTCAATAAATTAATAAAATTAGTGTCGCTCTCGCGGTTGAGGATTTGTATGAATAAATAAAATAAGAATAATCAGTAGGTACGTACGAGAAGCCAGTCACAATAATATGATAACTTAATTATAATAAGTGAATAATTCAGTAAAACAGGACCCACTCGAGCAGAATGACTAGGCTTGATAGCTTTAATCTCTGGAATATGTACCAACAATATCATTCCTTATGTAAAATCTAATGTTTTATTTAAAATTATTAAAATTAGACGTACTAAATTAATTCATAACGATAATTTTATTTACATGTATGCGTAATACATCATGCATAGTGATATTGCTCTGCTTCTTAAATTAGACATCTTTCCATACCATCGTGATAAAAATATACGCATATAAGAAAAACATGGAGCCCACTACAGGGTAAAATCCTTTTGAATCTAAAACAGGGATAAAATCGATTAATATTAACATTTGTACGTATATTAAGTTACTAATTTTAGGTTATAATTATTTTGTGAATCAAATAGAAAGATACCCATAACAAATCTATCTTTTGAAACTACATTTTTTAAAATACAAACCAAATGTGTTAATTAGAAAGATTAAATAAATATAAAATCAATTTTATCGAAAAATATTGTTGTTGCTACCGAGATTCAAATCTGGCATTCTTCCTATCCGAGGAAATTGCATTAACCGATTACGCTACACCAACATAGTGCATTGACGACAAATTTTTTGAATTTATATTTTACACTTTTCGAATTGATACATCATTGATAAGTTCGAAAATTTGTCGTCAATTAATTAATTTTATTTTATTTCATTGTATTGAGGGATTTTGAGAGTTTATAAACTTATTATAATAATTAACATAATAAATATTGAACATGTGATACTATTTATGAAAATCCACAGAAATGTTTATGTACATAAGTATGTTTAGGTGCAGAAGATAAATAAAAAGAGGGAGAAAGGGTGTTGAGGTTGCAACTATTGTTGCGGTAAAGGGAGAACAAGACTTGTTTGTAGGTAGAATGATTAGTCAAAATTGAGATTGAGGTGGTTCATAATAAGAACCCTTTAAGCGCAGTAAGGCTAATGTTGAGCAAGTCAATTTCTCATTATGGTATTTGCATGACCGGTAAATGAGTGAATTTTGTATGTAAGATGTTCTACTTCCGGCAATGTGGAAGAATACGGATTGCCGGGTTGATCTAGATGGCACATGGAGAGATATTAATTCCAATTGGTTGGGACAATCAATATGGCCTTGCAGTAGTTTGAAAAGAAGTATTAAGTCTTCACATTGTGGAAGTTTACTGCATCTAAATAGGAACCAAATGATAGATTAGATTTAACATTCAGATATCGAATAAACCTATTTTGTATTCGTTCTAATCTCGCAATGTATGTAATCTGGCATGGGTTCCAGATTTGAGAAGCGTACTCTAAGTGACTACGAACGAATGCATAATACAGTATTTGAAGCAGTATGGATTTTGGAAGTGTTTGCACGTTCGAAGTATGAATCCTAGCGTTCTATAGGCCTTGGAGGTAATTAATACATTTAATTTGTATTAAATTTATAAATTATATATATAAATTATGGTCACCATCTCATTGTATAGCAGAAGATATTTCAGAATATTGATTAAAAGAAGCAGAAACTCAATATATAATGCGTGACGTGATTAAATACTGGTAGTACCTGGAAACCTGATAAAATAAATAATCTTTCCTACAAACGGATAGGTATATTTTCTTAAAGAAAATATTCCTTAGTCCGACCCTTCTTATCTTCAAATAGAGGTTATTTCAATTTCATTCCCATATTAATTATTTTATATACAGAATATACAATATACGCAAAAAACGCGCTGTCGGTGTAGTCATTTATTACGACAAAGGATAGAACAAAGAGTTCTGAAGGTATGCCCGTAAAATAATAAATATAGAAAAGCGAAAAATGCGAAGAGTAGATGAGCGAGTCGGCGGTGTTCGGTGTCGGCTTCGCTGGCCTTGAGCGCCGTGACGGAGCAGTAGAACGGAAGATGTGTCGTCGATGAGCGATCGAGCTAGACTGTGACGGCAGCACTTTACCGCCGGCTAGGTATTGAATGCAGATGTCCCTAATGTTGACGCCGGCTGGGAACGGCGGTGAATTTGAAACGCTGTCCCCTACATACGTTTTTTCGTAAAAAAATGAGAATTCGTAATTATTTTCATCCATACCCTGTCGTTAGATCCATCATCTCATGATCTCGGGCAATAGCTTGTTCCCAGTGTCACATATAGAGTTCTTGTAAATTGATTTTGAAAAATCAAACAATAATGACGAAAAATAATCCTAAATTTTATTCTCTTAAATTTATCATTTGATCAAAATCAAAATAAAATTTGCGTTTAAAATCAAGTTAAAAAATTGTAAGGCCGAAAGAAATTGCATTTAAAAGCGCGAGTCGAGTCATGGACTCTGAAGGTTAGCGATGCATTCGAGATGAGGTTTGGAGGCACACGCTAGGGACACCATGGGGATACAGGCTTGCTAATCATTCTACTGTGGGAAGACTTAGTGTTCAGAACAGCTTATACACCCTTGGTATCCTTGAACATTTTGTATATAAATATTGAAAATACACGATCATGGATGAAGTAAAAGGCGGAATAAGCAAATAAATGCGCTGGACTCATCAAGTTTCCCAACCATCTGCATTCACATCGCTGCGCGGATCTCATGGTCGTGACATGCATTGGAGAAACTGGACAACAGTGTCAGTGGCGCGCGGGTTTCGATCCTCAGTAATGAGAATACGACTACGATTAAGCAGGTGCGTATGTACTCATCTACTCATGCACTCATGTACTCATGTACTCATGTACTCGTGCACTCATATACTTATGTACTCACGTACTCATGTACTAATGTACTCATGTAGGCTCATGTCTATCTTAAATTTTTAATGTTATCAAACCAAAACTATCCGAAATATATGTAGCTGGCAGTGACCCCCTCCGAGTGATCCAAGAAAAGACAGATGCCCAAAAGATACAAGAATTCATCTTTGTAAAATTAATAACCGCTATTTTACTGGAGAAGAGTTTAAAAAATTCAGCACTGGCAATTAGCAACAAGAATCAGGTTGATGTCATATGTGTATTTTTACTATTAACGGAGATAAGAATTTTTAAATTTTTTAAACTACTATCTTGATGGAGGATCAAGCTGGTTAACGCATTTAGCCGAAATATTTACTGGCTTATTTCTTCAGAAAAGTTTTATCGAAATTTGATAAGAACTGCGGGGGCTAACGTGTCCACAAAATTTGATATATCATATTTTTAACGGAGGGTGGTTTTTCGAAGTCTCTTGATAGAAGAAACTGCATTTATTTTTTTTGAAGGTGCGTTTAATTTTAATCTTTAATTTAATTATTTTTTTTAATTTAAGGGTGAAATTTAAAAACCTAAAATTGACCGAAATGTGAGTGGGTAGTATTTATTACATAACTAATTATAAATAATAAGACAAAATACTTTGTTTAAACCACTATTTATTGATCTACAACATGTTTCGATAGCTATGGTATCTTGTTCAGGAAACAATATATATTCAAATTAAAAATCAACGAACTACTATGAAAACAAATTTAAAAGGTGAGTATTTGCAAAAAGAATTTGGTTATTTAAAATACTTAGCTCGCTATTAACATTTTTTATTATTTGTAACAAAGTGTTTTGTCTTATTATTTATATAATATGTGTCCACAAAGTAATTTTTCTAATATTGAACAACATAATTAAATATTTAAATACATCTTCATGTGCTCTTTCTTTTTATTTGTACACTTATATTTTAATATGATATTGTTATTGCATCATCATCATCATATTTGTCCCCTTACCCTAGGATGGTTGAAGACCTAAATACTCCAAAAGGTGCTTCCACTTTACCCTGTCTCGCGCCGCTTCGATACTAGTTGACCAGTGAAGACACAATCTATCTTTAATCAATATATTTTGCTGTTTATATCAGCTTGATTTAAAAATACATATTGATATTGATAATTCAGTAGTGGAAATAACAAACAACTTTATTATAAATAAAATTACTAATATTTCATATTACATTACTGAAGTTTTAATACATTTTAGTTCTTTGTAAAACAAATAACGCTTTCAGGAATAAAGACAACCAGTTTTCAGCGCCAATACTCTTCTTCAGTGACACAGAAAAGTTTTGTATATAAAGTGTCTAAATATTTCCTGAAACCGCTTCCCGGCGACTGGAAAATCAAACCATCGCGTCCGTCTCTTCAAATTGGATGCGAACTTGACAAATTGTCCAGATCGTGTTCTGCTGACGTTCCCGAAAGTTATTAGCACCGTCACGCCGTCGTTTATTTAGCGAAACCCGCAGTACTTTATTTAATCTAGTAAATGGAACGGGTGGCGCGCGTCCCTGGTCCCTGGTCCCCGGTCCCCGGTCCCGGAGCACCGGGGAGTAGACCGGGGAGTAGACCGGGGCATTTATGAAATGAGGGCAAAAGAGCGAAGAATACATGCAAATGAGTTAGCGGGGAGTTTAAAATCTAATTACTGAGGTGCAGGAACATAATTGACCAATGCGCGATGCAAATATTATTAAAATTGTTATTGTGTATTCTTGTAAAAATACGTACGACCGTCCGGACGAAAAATAATACGTCCGACGTTTTCTACAGCCAGTATAAGTAAAAAGCTGTATGCATAAGTATAAATGCAGTTTAACAACTTTACATTTTAAAAACAGAATGTTCAATTTCATGGATTAGAAATACAAATTAAATGAATCAATTAGAAATTATATAAATACGAAAAAATCTACTTACTGGAAAAATATTTCTATAAATATCCTATCCGGGGAAACGCGTTACATTTCCACATTACATACATTAAGTAATTGCATTTACGATAAATTTTGAACTAATACTCTGTACGTTTTTGTAATTGATTCATATTATTATTCTATTTCTAAAAGCAATCAACTTTATATTGCGATGCATTCCAAATACCTTTGAGTGATACATCCTGGGAGACGCTAGAATTAAATCAATCAATTTTACTAAATTTGCATAAATTTCAATACAACTTTAAAACACCGCCCCGTATAAAAATTACTATCCATAACGACACTGCAACAAAATTACCTGTAACAATTCATGTACAAAGTTAAGCCCAAAAAAATAAATATCTCGGTGTAATTATTGATCAACATTTAAAATGGCACAGTCACATTAGCAAATTAGTGAAAAGAATAAGAAAATGTGTTTATATATTCATAAAATTAAGAAACATTTTAAGTATAAATAATTTAAAAAATACATATTTTACTATTGTTCACTCACTACTCCAGTATGGAATAATTAGGTGGGAAGGAGCATATAATAACAAAATGAACTCGGTATAAATAATACAGAGGACAATCATCAAAGTAATATTAAAAAAAAAGATCAACATTTTCAACACAAACACTTTTTGCAAAATTCTCAGTTCCCAAAATAGAAAACATTTACAATAAAATCTCAATTAATCAGTTACTTAAAGAAAATAACACTGTACAATTTTAAACGAGTACATCATTAAGGTTTAAAAATAACTTTAAAATCCCTAAATGTAACACCAAACACTATCAGCAAAATTTTATATATTTAGGGATAAAAAAATTCAGTAGCCTCCCTACACAAATTAAAGATATAAAAAAGCTTAGAAAGAAATTAAATTAACATTTCAGAAGCACACAGTTAGAAAATAAATAATATTATAGAACACTTCAGAAATACACAAATAGACAAATAATTATAGACTACAAATGTATAACTCTCTATATAAAATTATTACAGTGTAACTCTCGTTCCAAGCACAAGAGTTAGTCCCTTTTTTGGAGAGGTAAGCGAATAAAAAATATGTAATTTTAATAATGTACAATACTTAATTAATAACTCACATTACAAAAAAATTGTAAAAATTACAAATAGATAAAAAAAAACTTATATATATTTAATGAAAATATATTTTAATTATGAAGTTGCATTCGTTATGACACTAAATTCAGGGGGCAGCTAGAGAAAAGCTATAGAAATCATGCATGAGAGCCAGTAAAATTATGTTTTTCTAGCCACTGCTCTTCCCGGCATCGTACATTCCAGCAATCCCCAGCGGGAGACCCACGCTCTAATAAATCCCGGAAATGTCCGAGATTCCTTTAATTTCTTAATAGGTCATCGTTCCGGGGGATCCGGTGACATATTCCTTCTAATTCCGCAATCATGATCTCAAATGCATCATTCATAATCACACAGTCCTAGATCTAATATAAAATATCTAATGTTATATAAACGAATGATAAATTGTACTTCTCAAACCAATTTAAGACCAACGTGATAAATCTTCCAGGTTAGGGTAGCAGAGGTCGCCAGGATGGTATATTTGTCACCGTCCGGCTGGGCTTAACTTTCTCTTCACCTAAGCCGCCGCTGGTCACTAAGTACTGCGCACCGTTAGCCCAGGAATTAGCACCCTCTTATCCTATATGGCGTGTGCTCCTGGTAGCAGAAAATAAGTTAAACGAGATATAGGATTGTAAGGCGATGATTATGAGGTTTTATTTAGTACGGAATAGTCGACGGTTTAATAATAATACTAATTTGGCTGTTGATTATTACTTTATTATATCAGGTATGATACAAATATATTATTAGTTTGATTGTTTTCAAAGTTTCTGTAGCCAGTCACCAATGGTTGCAGTGATATATGATCACCTAAGGGAAGAAGCTGCGTCACACCGCCTGAAGGCAGCCTAGCTTTTATGGAGCCGGTCCAACACGTAAAAGCTAATAATTGCTTTTTGTAACTTGAACAGCCACACAAGTTTTTCAGTTAATATTATAATGTAGATATGCTAACTTTCAAAAATATACAAAGGATATGTATAAAGTAAGAATCCTAGTACGTAATTTGTTTGTAATATAATAAAATCTAATATAAATCAATTCTGTTCGACATAAGTGTAGTTTTGATTTAGGTGTGCAATAATTACAGCTTTTGGTATCAAATATTCATTATAAAATATTATATATAGTGAAATCTAGATTGATCGTTCCTCTAATAATCATTTCCTCGCATGCGTTGTTTATTTCCGAATTAATTTCATACAAAACACGCAAAAATAGATCGCATCGATCGTTCCTCTCATTAATCGTTTATATTACGCAGCATATTTCGTTACACTGGTTTGAATTATAATTGCCTGCTTAACGACACATTGACGTTAAACAGTGAGTCCTGTCACTGTGGTGAAGGGCTGAAAGAGAAGATATCTGTTTTGAGTCAACAATGATGGAACTGATATATGTGAGCAAATCGTTGAAGCCTGGGTGTTTTCAGAGTACGAAAACTTTCCCCGTAAAATATTACGTTCATATAAAGGTATAGATGAATAGAAATATTTTAAATTTGTTTTTAAGGAACTTTGATGCAGAAATGTGCGAAAAACGAAATATTTTATTGTTTATAGACAACTGTGAAACTCACCCTAGTGATTCTAGAATTGAAGGAGACAGCGGAAGTAGTTGAAGATGTCGGTAAAAAGAGAATCCCTCTCCTGTACCTTTCTTTTCAGAAGCATGCACGGCCTTCAAAAAATTGAAACCTTTCTTTTACGCACATTCAATAACTGAAAAAAATGTCATTTGCAACACCGAAAAAATACTGATTTCTTACGGCAATAATGCAACACCCGAAAAACAAATGATGATGAAGGATTATGTATGATACAAAGTTAATTTTTTTTTGTTCCCGCGCAGCTTTCTAATTTTATTTGTATTTAAAGACATTAATTTACTTGTGAAATATGTATCATTTTTCTATATTCATTGTTTTCCCGCATTCATAGTTTATTTTAGTAGGTCCTTTCAAAAACGTTTCGCTGTATTATATTGTATTTTAGAATATCCATACATATGAACAAACGATGATGGAGAAGTAATAAGTTCCCAGGGCACAGTAAAGGACATACTAGAGGTTTAATTTTAAGGCGCAGGACGCTTTTCATAGCATAGGTTTGAAATGCGTTCGACATGGTGACAGCTCTAAAGCGCCAAGAAGTTTTAAATACTAGTGCTGCACTGAACAGTTTATAGCCCATTAGATTAAATTATTCGAAAATGGTGCTATATAAATGATTGAATGCTATTTTTATTGTTATTATTTAGGAATTGTGAGATATCTGGGTAGGAGTGCAGGCGAAAGGAATATTGAAATGAGCGTTTCTAGGAATGAAACTATAAGATGATTCTCGAGGGTTTTAAAGGTAATATTTTCTATCCGCGTAACGCCGGGTTAATAAGGTAATATTCAAGCGAGTATATATATATCGGTAACACCAATGCTTGTTTATATTGATCTTTTTCATTAAGAGGGACCGCTGCAGCAATACGCTGGGTCGTAGATAATTCCGCAATGGAATGGAATATGGGCCCAGGGAACGCTCAGCAAAGCGCTGATTAAAACCAGAAGTCCAAATGAAAACATAAGCTGACTTTTGGTTTACTGGGATTTTGAGCTGATTCCAAATGGGATTCAATATACGGCACATATTTTATTTCTATTGTAAGTTTTGTTTTATTTTAATATATATGATATCTTCTTTCGTGGCCTTCCAAACTAAAAAATCAATTAATCCAATATATTAAGAGAGTATAGAGTACCACATTCTTCTGTCTCATTCACATTTATACATATTTTCAAACAAGTTCGTCGATAATTGAGGCTTCTAACATGGTCATCTTCCACTATTCGATTTACCTGGTCAAGCCAAGTTTTCCGCGGACATCATCTATTTCTGGCACCATAAACGCTTGCGTCATATATGTTTCTTACTATTCCATATAACCAAACCACTGAAGTGATCCTTTCTTTAGTATTAAGAAAGAATCACTAAGCAAAGGTCAGCTGCAGCTGTATAATAAAAATGAAGAAATGAGGTTATTCTTTCCTTATTTTTTCATCTTTTACTCTGTCATAAATGGATCTGCCACACATACGCCCGAGTGATCTCATTTCCAATGTATTAACTCTACTTTCGTTCCCTTTTGCCAGCTTTAGACCTCACTTCCACACATCAGTGTCGGTACCAGGACTCCATTGTGTACCGCTAGTCTTTCCTCGGTTGATAAGTTTCCATTAGATATAATTCCATTCAAAGCGTCGTTCACTGTTCTCTGCAGTCACCTTCCTTTTGATATCTTCGATATCGATTGCTATAGCGAAAATAGTAACGAGCTTTCCCCGGATAGAACAGGTCTAGGTTCGAATTCCCGGTGGCAATTAAATATTTTTTCAATAAATATATCTTTTCTGTATATCTTTCTAGTTGATTCATTAATTTATTATAAATATAACTCTGTACAAGTAATTTCAAGGTTTCAACGATATTTTAGTCAAATATCTTTTAAGGTCTATCCACTCATCTTCACCCGAGTCTTATGGATTCTGTTGTCTTGTACGAAAGTACATACATTAAAATCTTCTTATTTTTTGGCTCCTCGGAGTACTATAAGCATTGTACAGTGCTTGTAATCACCTACTGTTTTAGAACCATAAATATTATTTTTTCTGAACATTACCTCATATTTCATAAAAAAACTATCTAATAATCTTGGAACCGTTTTCGTTAAATGATTTATGTGATCAATACTATATTATTGGAAGTGCTTAAAGGTAATTTAAACCTTAAAGAAAGAATAAAGGTCGATTTTTCCGAGGTCATTCCATGTGAAATGGAAATACTGCATTTAAATTAAAAAGAAAATTGAGTGTGTACTAATTTACTAGCACTTGTTTTTTGTTCTCGGCGTTCTTTGTTTGCTTCCGCCGTGGACATAAAAAATCTTCTGATAAATATAAATACATATTCATTTAAACCTGAAGATATTATCAATGGTGTTATTGTCTTATTTTAAGTTTGTGCGAAGATCAAATGTATGATACCAGATTATCAAACATCAGAACCACACTTTAGAAACATAACTAAAAGTAATTTAAGTTTGTTAAAACAGTTTATACAAAATTAGCTCCTAAACTCCTCAGGTCATAATGTAATGTAGTACAATTTGCCTAGAAGCATTTCAGAAAACTACTAGTTTTAAATTGAAGATTATGTGTAACTATTGGCACGTGTACTCGTTCTATAAACTGATCTTATTGATGTAACGTATACAGTTAGCTATTCAAAATAGTTTGAAACGAATACGCGCCCATTCCAATTGATTACAGCAGTCGAAAGGTGGTTAGATTGGTCAAACCACGATTATTCCGCTTGTTCGAAAACAAGGCAATAGAATGTTCACTAGATGTGCAAGTTCCGTTGAAAAGCCTCAGAACTAGCATACCTACACAACAACGCAAGGTGTAAATAAAGTGTTGGTTTGGAAATAAATTAAATTTTAAAATTCAGTCACTTCGATTTGATGAAGTTTTATATTACGGAAATAAAAAAATATTATTTTATTATATCTTGGTAATTTAATACACATTTCTTAATTAGAGAGACTTTTTTTATCTTTCGGTGTTACGTAACCAAACCAACACAATTTAATATATTATTTAATTAGCATGAGGTACCCTTATCAGGTCGTTCGGCTGTACCGAAATGGATCCGATTCATTGCATCGAACGTTCAATCAAGGGGGAAGAAGGAATTTTCAATGAAAATTAATATTGGGATTTTTCTATAATCATTTATTCTAACTTAACTAGATAAAAAATAAAGTAAAATTAGAGGTTACATGCAAGGTAGTATCCTCACCAGTTTATAATGTTAAAGACATTCACCATTTTAAATCTAAACTAAAAAGTCTTACAACTATATTACAACATTAATTAAAATAAGTGGGGACTTTTTGAGCGGGAGGGAAGGACTTGTGCCAAGGCGCGCTCCGTAAATAAATGTAGGTAGTGTGAGTTAGAAGTACCTTTCTTTATTCTGCTGTGGTGGGTGGCGACGGTCTACTCAAGCTTTTTGACGTGGCCTCAAACAAGGCCTGATGGTGGAGTTTCGTCCGACGTGGCTCCAAAAACAGATGTTTATCACGTAATTACATATATATATATATATATATATATATATATATATATATATATATATAACAATATGATTATTATTGTAGCACTAAGGTTTCCGTGGCTTTCTTGGTCATATGCCAGATGTAACCATTTGTCTCACTTGATTTTACTTAATACAAGTTATTTTAGTATTAGCTAGGTAACACTCCAAATCCCAAGACTTGGAGTCATTTAAATGGTCTGTGGTTTAAATATACGCTATTTAACTGATAAATTTTAATGATATTGGATTATAGGAAGGTCAACCCGAGAGTGAAAGCCGAAATGCGCGTGTTATATTTCGAGTTACTCCGAACTTTTGAAGAACCTCTTTGTTACCCGGGTGCTAGATATGAACTAGCCCTCGCAGATGAGCACGCGATTGATTTTGTACCGTGTCAAAAAGATATATTTGGGATAGAAATTCGCGCTCCTTCACTTACGCATACTGATGTTGGAAAGAGAAAGTCTATAATTAGCACCTTGTCGGATACTATATTTCTTACCGGCAGGAAGTGTTCCTGCACGCGTATCTGCAGATTGCGTGCAGAACTTTCTCCAGTAGGTGTAAGTCAATTTCGCTTCCTTTCATCCAAAGTGATCAGCGCTCAGACCAAAATGACGCGCGAGAGTTAGAACCTTTCTATCCAGCGCCTGGTTTACTAATTATGCGCCATCCAGCCCGGATTGTCCTTGACACATGCCGACTCTCCTCGACTCTAACGGAGTTACTTTATCAAATTATAATTACGAAATGTTTTTACGTAACACCGGCATTATTTGTATATTTCAATGTAAGATTGAAAATAAATTTATACATGCAATTATTTTGCGCTAAGGGTCGTCCAGATCCATGACCAATAGCATCCGTTTTCTAGGCGTCTCCACCCAAATGTCTCCAGTCCGAAACCTGAAACAATCTCGCAAATGTCCATATTTTGGGTTGTTTGAAGATCTTGCGAACATGCCATTGACCATAACTGGCTCAAATATTTTGCGAAGAATGATGTTTTCAAACTCTTAGATGGTCTTTTCTTCTTTGTCTGTAAGGTTAGGTTAGGTCTCGCGTCCATACAGTACTACCGGCTTTACTGTCACGTTGTATCCCTACGATACAATTCGATGTCTGTTTGGACCTGATAAGGTTTTGTAATCATCAGGGTGAGTTTCATAAAAAGTTTATTTATAATAAAAATAGGAAAGTTACATTGTTTATATGATTTGATTTTGATTTGAAATTGAGATAGCACCGGTAGATAGATATAACACAATCGTTTATTATTTAGAGATTAACTGAATTAAATTATTTGAAGAATACAAGTGTCTTCGGCATGGACACTAAAAAAAAAGTTTTAAATCAAAGTTAATAAATTGTATTGTTATTACATTATTGAAAAAGTTCAAAGTATATATTATATATATTTGTATTTTTCAAAGAAACTGCCAGATGGCACTCTGATTTTCAGATAATATATAATCAAAATACTAATAAATTAATTTGATTACTTGAGACTTTTAAAGAATATGATAAGGGTATTTATTATATTATATCTTTGTATTGTATATCTTTTTTAATTTTTTTTATTATTGAGAAACATGGATATAAATTTTTTACATATTATACATCGTAAACATTTTTATACAAAAATACATGTATACTTATTAATATACAAACAGTATACAAAAAAAGGCGAACAAGCTTCATAATATAAGAGATGTTCACTGTCTCCTTAACTAGATCGAAGTCTGTACTAAAGGAGACAGGTTCATCCGTTGTCTGTCAAACAAACATGAAAACCATTATTATTATTAATATATATATATTTTTATATAAATGAAAAATATTCGGGATGAGGTAAACAGGGTTTTAAAATAATTCTAATAACATAATAAATAAGTAAAATACTCTCGATATCTTATGATTGAAACACTATGCAAAACAGAAAAATGAATATAAAGAAATGATGTTCTGTTCATGTGATCATTTCCATGAATCTTTGCTCAGTTTCCTTTCTGCCAACACCCAATAACCGGCTCCTGAGATGTCCATCGAGAATTGTTTCATTCTGCTCAGCAAAATGATATAGGCTTTGGGGGCCAGAAACATATGGAAGGGTTGACCAAAGCTTGTTGTCATTTTAGGCTTCACGGTGATCCTATTCTTTTTTGCTTTCGTAACATAATTATGAGATGGATATTAATGAAGTTCTTTGTTGCAATAAAAATAAAGGATCAGCCTTTTTACATAGAGTTGTCGAATATCAAAAAGCTGACAATCCTTGAGTAAGAGGGAGACCTATGTGGTTTTCTGTAGATGACTCTGAGAATGGATTTTTGTGTGATTAATTAGTTAATGGCTGTTTTCCCAACTCCACCCCAACCTAAGATCGCGTAGCTAAGAAGGGATTGGCAGAGAGCAATGTATATTGTTCTCAGTATACATTTCTCTAAAAATTCCTAAGACATCTGAAGAAAAATGACAGCTTTATTTATTTAACGCAGAGTTTATTGATATACTCAGACCAGTTAAAGAGTTGGTCAATCCAAATGCTATAGTATTTAATACTTTTTACTCTCTCTAACTCCTTACATATGCATGCTATGTATGATGAATATGATAAAGGTGGAGTGGAGTTAATGTAACAATTATGAAGTTTTAACAAATTATTGAGATTTGGACTACGAGCCTTATTGATACTGATACATAAGTATTTACTTTTGTCAATATTTAATATGAGAAAATTCATTTCAAGCCACAATTTGACCTTTTGTAATCTAATACCAGCATATCCGTAAACTTCATCCCACGTTTTTCCACGAAACAAAAAAGTAGTATCATCAGCAAATGTAACAATTTTTCCATTGATGAAACTCAATTCACACAAATCATTTATATATAATAGAAAATGGGAGGGAGGCTTAGAACATTCCCTTGCGGGACTCCAAAAGTAGTTTTAGGATACTGACTCGTTTCATTATCAATTCTAACTGCTTTTCTGCAGAAGAATAGGGAAAGAAACAGTATCGAATGCTTTGGCTAAATCCAGAAAGACACTAATGCAATGCTCGCCTTGGTCAAGACTGTATCTAACATATTTAGTGAGTGTAATGACGGCATCTTCTGTGGGTGTTTTTTTCTGAAACCGTATTGGTTATTAATTAACAGTTTATGTTTGTCTATAAAATCTGTAATTCTTTTATAAACGACTTTTTCAATAATTTTTGAAATAACGCTGACTAATGAGATCGGTCTATGGTTTAACACGTCACCGCGATCTCCATTTTTGAAGAGAGAAAAGACAATAGAATATTTGAGAGCGGTCGGGAAACAGCCCGTGGACATACTGAGATTACAAATATAGGCTAATGGTTTTATTATGTGATTCTTTTGTGTTCTTTAAAAAGTCGCTCGTAATCGAATTAATTCCTGGGGCGCTATTGCTTTTTAGATTACTAATTATTGTTAATATTTCTTCGATTTTTTGCTGGATTGAGAAATATTGAATTTTATGTTCTTTTTTGTAATATAATTCTTTTACTGTGTTCAGTTTCGGTGACGTTTAGTTTCAGGAGAGTTTTATTAGTTAGATTGACCCATTAAACTGAAAAATGTGTTGTTGAATTCATCAGGCGGGATTCCTGTGGTATTCAATTTTTTTTCTCGCGTGGTGTGGGTAATGTCCCTGATTATGTTCCAGGTTTTTTTTAGCTCATTCTTATTTTTCTCTAAAAAATTTTTGTAATACAATTCTTTCGCTCTTTTAACAGCATTGCTACAGATATTACAATAGGTTTTATATTGTCTTTGTAGGTGTGCGTTTTGGGGTTGGGTTTTGATTTTAGCATTTTTTAATACATCGGACTGGTCCATTTGTAATCCACGGTTTATTATTTATGTTTTTTGTTTTTAATGTGAATATTTGTACATGGTGATTCGATCTATCTAAATTTGTACTTAGCATTATATTTGTTTTACGAATTATTAATTGAACCAGTTTTTGTATTTATATAGAGATTCATATAAAGTAATAAGAGTTTTTATATGTCTGTATAATATAATAATAACAGGTTGCCAGATGATTTTTGAATGTGTGGACTAAGGAATTAGAAAAAATATAGACGATTATAATTCAAGGTATTTAAAAACTTAAAAACATAATTTTCTTCAAATTACGCTGTGTATTATATATATATGTGTATATTTAATAATTAACTAACTAGAATTAGCAATTTGGTTATGAAAATTCACAATTTTAAATCACGGAAATTTATATCAATTAGAATACATTTGGCGATTGATTAATTAGTTATACGTAACATCTAATTAACTACAATGCTCATACTCGCTTTATAATAATAATAATGGATAATTTGTATAGCGCCATTTTCGTAAAAACTTTCACCTTAAGGGCACTTTACATATAAACTGTTTATGATTCTACAATTATCCTTGATTTTTAAAATTAATAATTGTTATTGTATAATTAGATTATATAAATTATATAGATTATATAAATTAGAAATCGTTATATTATATTATAATTAAAATTAAAATTCACTATTAGTATGTAATTCGATGTTTATTTTAAATAATTCTGATCACATAATAAAATGATAATATAGTTTGTTTGAGTAAAAAGGAGATCGTTTTGTCTTTTCAATATGTTTCATTCTTTAAAACCCAAATAAATTCTAAGAAATATAAAAAGTGTTATTTGAATATTATTAAAACAAAAAAACATAAAAATCTAATCGCCATTTTAATTAATACGGTTCTTACTCGAGAACTTATATAATAGTGTTGGCCTCAAAACATTACTGTAATTCAATTAATTACCTTACATCGTTCAGTAAAGAGTTATGTTGTTAAGTAAGCGAGAGTGTATTCCCTATCAAAGTGTCTTTTCCGTTTGATCTGCTGTACTTTATTATATTTATGTCTTTTATATTCAAATGGACAGTGAGTCGGGAGAGATAAACTGTATTTATATTCATTGCATTATAAAATACAGTAGAGATTTTCCATATGATACGCTTCTTAAATATTGAACACTTACGTTGTTTACGTGTTGAAAATGCGGTAAATAATGGCGATTATTTTTTTTGTACTTATCGGAAAACTTATTTATGAATTTAAATAAATATATAATAAATTATGCTTCTTAAATTAAACTTATGTTTCCTTACTAACAATTTTATTTATTTGGAGGTCGTTCATCCCTTTTCTTCTAACGGCTCTAAAGACCATTAAGGTTCATGGTCGACCTCTCTTTAGGCATCTTTGTCTTAAGCCGCGGTCCAGAGGATTTGCAGCCGCATAGTGTCTCGGCGTGAATTATCCGCCCATCTCGTTCTCGGGCTACCCTCTTCATTTCATTCGACGACCTTCCGGAGTCTTTGCGTTTCGCAAAATATTCTATTTGCTTCAGTTTTCTCGAGTCAAAGTGGCCATACTGTATAGATGCTTGAAGATCTCAGAGAGGTCGGCACGGTTCAATGGAAACTGATGATTTTTATAAATGGATTTCGAGGTAAAAAACGAAACCAAAATTAACATTATATGTTTAGATTTAATTTTGTACAGCCGTGAGGAATGAACAGATGTTGCGAAATTGATTGGTTTTAAACAATAAAACTCAAGCGGTTACACAAATATATTATAAAATATAAATTCAATTAATCAACTAGAAAGGTGTATGGGAAAAAAATCTATTTATCGAAAAAATATTTAGTTGCTACCGGGATTCCATCATATTATTTTTACAAATGATTTTTTAAATATCAATTGAATATATATCAGTCTCGGATCAAATACTTACATGGGCTTTGGAGACAATCAATGGTGTACTAATTAACCCCGCTCTCTGCGTTGATAGAAAGAGAGGTTATAGTGCCGTACAACTCTTGTCTTAGCCATATTCGTACATCTTCGTATACATGCTCGAAAATTGTTCTAACAAAATTGTCTTTCAGTTCTGGTTTACTTTGTCGTTGCATATTTGTCGCGAATGTCCTCTATTTTAAAAGTTGTACATCTTCTTAATATCCGTCAATAAAGTTAATCATATTAAATATACATTTAAATAAAATAGATAATAAATATACGCAAATTATACGTATGTAAATAACACTACAATAAAGGAAGCAGATCGAACGAATTACAGCGAGAATTAAAAACACAAATAGAAGCAATTCGCACCGCCTTTTGGCAAATGTTATTCTGAAGTAAAAGTAGCCGCCTCGATGGCTCAAAGTTAGTCCGAGCAAACAAGTAGTTAAAGTTCTAAATGGTTTCCAAATTTGCAGACAGTTGCGCCCGTGTCGCCCATCGGCCGGGCCAAGCGACAACTTGCGGAATTACAACTAATAATTAATTTATCGATAGATTCCGAAACTTCCGTGGTGGCACACTTATTGAACTTTGGATTGGAAGCGAGTTGACCGCCCCGCCGGTAGACGTCGCTTACTTTCGTTTAACACATATCGCTAAAAGTTGTTACCCTAATTTACCACCAAATCCATATACGTATGTACGTACTCGTCCGTGTACAGAATGTTACAGACTTTGTTCACGATTCAGTTGGAGTAAATATCCCTTCAGACACACAAAGAAAAACAAACCTAATGATCATTGATCGACATAACCAGCTTTCACCGACCGATTCCCTTCCAGACCTGTGACGGTAGCTGTGAGTCAGAAAATAAACGACGCACAGGTATGGTGAAATTTTCGATGTCCAAACTTGACAAAATATGGAAAGACCGCGGTACTCCCAAGACAACGAAGGTCAGGTTTGTACAGGCTCTGGTACATTCTATATTTTTATATGGTGTTGAATCGTAGACTCTGAAGACTTGCCTTTGATATCTGATGCTGGAGACACATGTTGCGCACACACGAGACGCGCGAATGTCCCCATTCTGCAGGAACAGAAGATCAAAGACAGACTCTCGACCATGTGCCTGAAACGAATATAGGAAGAAGAAGATCCCCTACCTGTCAGACTGATCGAGTGGAAAAGGCAATAGGCACTTCTCTGGTCACAGCACTAAGATCTGCCGGATGCTGAGGAAAGTGGAGATGCATTGTCAAGAGGGCGTGACTTTATGGAGATATATAACAGTTTCAGATTGCCCCGTGGTGTACATGTGGGAGAGTGGAACAGACGCCTGACCATATTTTGTGGAATTGTGAGATACTTGAAAATATACGTGAACGTATGATTGGTGGTTTGACTGGACTTAGACAACGCCCATCCAGGAATGTATACCTAATTAGTAATGGGACGAAACTTGTTTTATATAAGAATTTATTCGGGTATGGGTGACTCGTTGGAGCTCCTTAGATGGATAATTAGGTCGGCTTGCGTGGGTGAGACTCCACTTATGCGGTTACCTCTCACTCTCCATACCTCGTGTTTTTCAACTCCGTTAGTCTATCTGTGTAGGTGTGACTCAATCTATTTTGTGTTTCGTCCACCGTCTCTCTTTTGGGATGAATGGATCTCTGAGTATCTGCCTTGAACTACTCCACTTTAATTTTTCATCTGTATGTTAAACTATGATTTATGGATTTATGTTATATGTTTTTTATGAATATACACAACACTTAAATTTTAAAATCTTTGCGATTTTTGAATTTATCCTCTTTTTTCGTTTTGCATATACTTAAATATATTGAATTAAAGTCGCGTATTTTTATTAGTTTTGATGAGTGGGACCGACAAGGAAGCCCTAGCTTCTAAACCGGTCTCGGGAAAGAATGGGTCCTCCCCCTCTAGTTTCAGATTAAGATTTTTATGTACATATTATTGAATTCTATTTTCAACGTTTATTCTATTCTATTATTTGAATTGTAATTTCATTTTGTTACAGGGCGACTGTCATGTAGTTAAGCATTTAATTAACTAGACTTTAAATAATTAGGTGATGTTATTAATTTTAATTTAATTTAATTTTATTTTAATGACCGTTTCCAATTATTATTGACATTTTATATTCCCAAGCATTCATTAATGTTTACGTGCGATCTTCTTTAACAAATAGTGTGTGCTCTTCAATAGATGTAACTGCAATATCTCGGATATTTTATGAGAAATCCAGAAAGCACGAGATTACACATCTCACAATTGAAGAAAATATTAGTGGACAGCGCGGTCCTGGAAGACATCGCTCAAAAATATATGACAGTAGTTAGGACAGACAGCGGTGCAATTTTTCAAATAAAATAATTACAGCTAACATGATTGCTGCAGCCAACATTCGTATCTGTAAATATATATAACAGATCCATATATATTGTATCTAAAATATATAGAACTGGTGTCTCTTCTAGGTTAGATAGCATTTTTGAAACCTAAGGTCATGTTTCGGCATGGTAACACGTGCCATTGTTAAGGGTGCAAAAACGCGATAAAATCTTGTAGAGACACTAGTTTCATACACTCCCAAAAACTAAAACAAACACAAATTAAATTAAAAAATTAGAAACATATACATAAGAAATTGATCAAATAAGGCAATCGAGCGTGGGTAGGTTGAGATTTGGTGTACAATTTTCAAGGCGAGGAAAAAAACATAAAAGTATAATAAATATTCTAACGAAAAATGTAGTTAAAAGTCCAATATTAATTATCACTATTTATAGTAAATATTGAGATTGTAACATAATTAAAAATACGGTATATTTTTGGCAACCTAAATTAAATACAGCGGAAATCATATAACATGAAACCATGGAGACCGAAATATTTTTTCATGCTAAACGAATTAATGAATTAAATTAATATTAAACGAATTAACGAATTAAAATAAAAGAAATACTAGCCTAACCAATAGAAAGTTATTTTTAAAGAGCAACTAAATATTTTTTCGATAAATATTTACTTTTTTGTACATATTTGATTAATCAAATTGAAAGTAGGGAACAAAGTGAAGAGCATTTTAAATGGAATTATAGCTAATGGGAACTTGTCAACCGAGGCAAGAATAGCGGTTCATAACGGAGTGAGGCCTGGAGCTGGCAGAAGATGAACGAAAGTAGACTGAATGCAGTAGAAATGAGATTACTTAGACATATATGTGGCAGATACACTTATGACAGAGTAAAGAATGAAGAAATAAGGAAAGAATGTATAGTAAGTAAAATGAAGAAAGGATCACTTACGTGGTTTGGTTATATGAAACGGTAATCCGTTCTCAATCATATAAGGAGAGAATAGTAAGAAATATACATGACGCAATTGTTGATGGCACCAGAAATAGAGGACACCCGTGAAAGACTTAAACGACCAGGTAAACCAGGTACTGGAAGATCCAATTAGAAGCCACAATCAGTAAATAATCGGCGAACTTGTATAAGAAGATGCATGAATGTGGATAAGGCGAGAATTGTGTCAGGACTGAAGAGTGTGGCGCTCTATCTTCTATGTCTACCCCTGCAGGGAAACGGTGTGATGGTAAGTAAGTAAGTACAGGTGGCTCAAATGAGAAGGGTTAAAAATAACCATTTTGTTTTTTGCTTTATGCAGGTTACAAAACATTTTTTGGAGATATATGATGGCTACTTATAATGTGTAGCAACGTGTCAAAATTATTATTTTTTTATATTTTTTTAAAAGGTCTATTATCTCAATTTAACGAAAATCCTTAGGCTCCCGTTTAGAATACTTTGTCTCCCGCTTTGAGGTACAGGCTCAGTGGCAGATCTTTCGGGAAGAGGTATTCATCGGTCTGTGCATACTGAAGCAGTTGTGGAGGTTGTAGAGCAGAATGTACAAGATGATCCATATGTCTCTACTCGTCATCGTTCTACTCAATTTGGTATCTCCAGAAAATCACTGCAACGAATTTAGAAACTGAATCTTGAAATGTCTCCGTATCAAATTTAAATAGTACTGGAACTGTTATTCCAAGATCTCCAGGCAAGCCTGCAGTATGCCATTCATGTTAAATCTTCAGTCCCTTTAAGTAGAATTTGGTGATGTTTTAAATGGCAAGGGTGGTGTGCGGCAAGCGACAACTCTCTTTATTATCGTACGTCGGCTTAATCAGTAGAAAGTTGAGTCTTAAAATCATGCATAGTGAATAATTCGGTGACGATGTGGCGGATGGTATTTTATTTTGTTCTTCTGAGTTGCGAAATCGTTTGTGTCACGTTAAAAGAGTGATGTTGTGTGTTATTAATATTTGTAGTTTGCATTAATTTGAATGACGTTTTGTGAAATTTTACTTTCGTTTAATAATGAAAGAATGATGTGTTCCGAATGTTCGATTTTTTTAAGGAAAGCATATTTTTGTTGTGAAGTTGCATTTTCAGAACATAGTTCTGTGGTATTATTATCTCGATAACAACTAAATATTTTTTCGATAAATATAATTTTTCTGATCTTTTTGTGTTTCTGTTGTTTGTGTTTTCTGTTTCTTGTTGATTCATTTAATTTGTATTAAAAATGAATTATTTTATTGTTTCGGTGTCTATGTTTTTTATTATGTTCATCATGAAAGCTTCTAAGAAAATGATGTGTATATGGTGTCCATGGATAACGATTAGAAAAACGGATATTTTTGAATAAAAACCATTTTTTTCCAATTGCTACGATACGTGGCTAGATCGCCTAATCTACTAGTGGTCTACGATACTCTAAGTACTCTACGTGTGATCGCTACTAGTCTATGATACTCTAAGAACACTACATATAGATCGCCTAATCTACTACTAGTCTACGATACTCTAAGTACTCTATATGTGGCTAAATCGCCTAATCTACTACTACCTTATTGTAATAAATATCAATAAGTGTTCTTCAACTTTACTCCATTATGTAACATTTTTTTCTGATCTCCCCGCTATAATAAGCAAAGTAAGTCATAATTACGTCAGCGTGACAATGAAGGGAGTAGGGTATGGGGAGCAGCACCAAGTAAATCCAAATAGTTGGAAGCTGGCTTCAAAAGCTGAGGCTAGACGTGATTTTAGAAGTGCACTGTGTCAAGAGTTATAGTGAACTTTCAATATAATAATTTAATTCGAGTATTGTTGTTTTTTTAAGAATTTATTAGAATAAAAATAAATATTTTCTATGGTCATAAATTTATCAATTTAAAATAGTTCTTAATAAAGAAAATATATAAAATTAAGATTTTACCACAAACTAGCACTTGACATGTAATTTTTTCATCTGGAACTTGGATCCAAACAATTAAAATAAATCTCGAGATAATCAACGAAATCAAAGACATTTTATGATTATTTTTATATCGACCTGATGAAGAAATTGACATAATTCCGAAACTGGTTGGTTTTAGACAGTTACTTTTTAAAATATTAAAAAAATAATTTACATTGTACAAAACCACCGATGTACAGTTAAATTATTATATTATTGAATACTTAGTGTACTGTTCACAGGTAGCTCAGCGTGCACTATTCTAAACCAGTTCGAATAACTCGCATTCCATCGTATGGCCCGTATTCACAATGAGATAATCTTAGAGATATGACATGCCCGACACGATGAGATAATCTCAGAGATTTAGTTAAGACGTAGGTACTTTAGGTGATTCGGTAGACGCGTTATAGTCACCGATAGGGATTATTTGTGTCGGAAGGATTTGATAGGTGAGAATCGAGGGCCCTATACCCCTACGCTTCTTCCTTTGACTTTTGTATCATTTCATTACATGGAGTACCGGCTCCATTTGGACCCCTTGCTCTTCCATCATGATGATTGCCTTATGGGCGCATTAGCAAAAATGGGGTGTGTTTATTATTATTGTATATATTATTATATTAATACTGCAATGATGCAGGGACTGCTAGCTGAGGCAGGAGATAACCTCTAAAGGAGGATGGTTTTAAGACCTTTAATACGCGAGGGGGCCGTTATGTTATAGATTGAGAGAACGTTTATTGTAGGGTTCAGATGCTGTGGGAGTTCAGCATAAAAACGCTTGGATGCGTGTTTTATGAATTCTTTTGCTAGGAGAATACCCGAGTCATGATGGAGTTGCGTAATTGTGGTCCATTTAGGTGCACGCAGCGCTAGTCTGATGAACTTATTCCGCATGTATATGAATGTTACTGATATAGAGGCTGGTATTTGTGCGAGTGTTTGTGGCTAGAGCGGGCGTATTATGAATGAAGAAGTACTTACGATAGTTTCTCTGTTTTACAGATTGAATTTACACTTGTTTGTTGAATTATACAGAGTTCAAGATACCAAAGAGGATATTACCATGAAACACAATGTTTTACGCTTCATTCATGATGCTACCTGTTTTATGTGACATACCTATAAGTACATATGTGACAAGTGCTGACTGAATGACATTACCTTCCCTTAACAGCTGCAAATAATATAAAATGAGTGTACCCTACTTGTAACAATGTTCACTCCCCTGCACCCGATAAAACTGTCACCGTTATGGCGTGAAAAAAATAAATAAATGTATCTTCACTCCGATTTACATTCCCGGTGAACATTATCTGTCACGTGCAGAGGGTTGATTCAACCCTTAGGGGTCGGGCTGGCGACCCTCAGACGGTTACTCCAACCCGAAACCATATTCTCACAGCCGAGGGGTCGTAAACCATCCGCACTTATAGGGTTAACTGGCGAGTGAGTAAATAAGGAAGGGGTCTAAATGGATTTCAAATATGTGTTGGTAGTGAAAAGACTATCCAGAGTGTAAAGTTCAATCGTTTATTTTATTTGAATGTGGAAGAATCTAATTTATTTTGTCAGGCAAAGGAAAATAAATTCGAGAGATCAAATGAACGAGTTCTTCCTTATAATTATTAACCTTGAAAATTATAGTGAACTATAATTTTCAATATTATTAAAAAAAACTCAACAATAAAAATTGCAAAAATCCGAATTAATTAATTAATACTTTGCAAATCAAAATTTTGATATTCGAGACAGATAGTTCTTAAAATCGGGAAATACTTTGTTCAAAAAATTTAAAGATAAATCGATTCTAGAAAGTGTGTTTAAATACAAAACTATTTAAGAATATTTATATATATTTTTTAAAAACGCAGCAAGAAGAGAGGTAAACTTGCAAAAATCTAGTGGCAAGAATAAGAGAAGTTTGAATATATAACATTCACTGATCTGATTAAACTGATGATGAAAATATGTTTTTTATTCTTTCTGAAAAAAGTAATGAAAATTATAACGTTGATATTGGGTTCCAATTGTTACCCCGAAATTCCATACAGGATAAAAAGCTACTAGATATCTTAAAACATCTTTACTTTCTTCTATATTATTCCCTATTTATTTGTGTCGTCCAATCTAATTTTTTTGACATACAGTCTAAAATGCTTATTTCGACTTTTAACTATTTAATTTTAAATATGAATTAAATATATTAATTTGAAAGAAATACATATAAAATCAATTTTATCGAAAAATATTGTTGTTGCGCCACCGGAATTCGAACCTGGATCTCTTTCCAAACCGGGAAAGGTGCATTATCCAACTGTGCTACAGCGACGATATTTTATTTAAATATTTAAAATATCACAGACCGTCTGTTCTGAATAATTACTACTTCACAATAAGAATGTGTTCTCCTAACAATTCATTTTATTCTCTTAAATTGAATTAAAAATGCTCTATTAAGAATATTAATATGCAACATATGGTTAATCCAGTACATTCAACTACACATACGGAGCCCTTTTTTAAGTATCGGATTTTTTTTAAAGAAACACATAATTTTTACATTTTGCTATCTTCGGACGCTAAACACTTTAAACTACTTCGCAACATAGTCGCCACCATTGTTAAGGCACTTGTCATATTGGGGTACCAGTTTTTGTATACCTTACCAATAGAACCGCGCAGCCTGGGATGAAAACCATGTCTTTGAGTTCATCATCAAAACGCTTGCCACCAAGGAACCGCTTCAGATGATGGAATATACGGAAATCACTTGGCGCTAAATCAGGACAAAACAGGACACACTTGAGATGAATGTCAGCTGGTTTCACGTTTCGTATCTCACAGTCGGCGGGCTGATCTTCTTGAACATTTCAACCACTCACTACAAGATGGTCATACTCAGAATACAAGATGGCCATATTATGTGAATGTCTCTAACGTTGCATGTGGTGAGTTAACAGATAACGCGCAACATCGCAACCGCAGCGCTACACCGGGAATATCCGGCAACGGCACTTATTTAAAAGACGCGCCAAATTATTAAAGATTTTAGGAACAGTATATTCATATATATTTATTATGCGTAAAGTATAAACAAAATATGTGAGCCATGTGAAGATATGAATCAAAATTTGGAGTTTTCGATCTACGCGGATATTTTTAAAATGGCTCGAACTCCAGGCGATCAAGTCAAAGGTTGTAAGAATACAAAGTTCAAAGCCACCGAAGTAGTCGCTTATTTCTACAAAAATACGAGTTCAATTAATGCTTTAAGATGTTATATACACATGTTGAGATTCTTTTATACCTAATACCCTACAACCTCTTGTTAGCCAAACATGTTTTCACATAAAATGAAACATTTTTACTAGGTACAGGGTACACGCTGACTTTGTAAAAATAATCTTAATTATCATTAAATATTTAACTTCAAATTAACTGGATGGTTTAATAGTATTTGTAGAACCAGATGATTTGTAATTAAAAAAAATAGAGATGTGTATATGGAATACGTGCCACATCAATATTTTTACAATTTTCAAACTAAGCTAAATGTTTGTACTATTAAAATACTACTAACTTGCTAGTCTTCCGGAATGAAGCTCAAACCCCCGATTACTAGATCACTACGCGAGTATCTAAATCACTAGACAGACTAACAAGCACGTCAATTTTATTATTGTTTTAAACTTTATACATCTATATTTAGATTTCGTTTTTTAAAATCACTTATTTAAAAAAATATATTGTGGTCGGAAATTTTATTAATTAATATGAATTTACTTTGTGTACTACTATTTGAGTTTTATTGTTTAACAACAACCAGTTTCGGAACGTTTGTTCTTTCATCAACGCAGTAATAAGTTTTATAAGGCCCTTACGAAAGAACAGACGATGTTTCAAAACAATAAAACTCAAGTAGTTGTATGAAAAGTTATTTTATATTAATTACTTTATGTATAGATATTTATAGTTTTCCCAAGAATTCATTATTTTAATCATTAATGTTACTTAATTATGTCATTTATAATATTAGTATATAATGCCATTTTATAAAAATATAATTATAAAAACATCTGAAAACAAGAGCACTCTGTACGGAGCAGATAAAACGGACAATTGAGTGCGGACAGCAATTAGACCAAAAAACTTGGACAAATAATTTGACCCCTGAATCCTGGATAGAGTCTGGTAAGTGCCCGAGCTAGATTATAGGGCCCATGTATCTTGGGCAGAAGGGATTAAGAGGCCTTCCTGTCCTGGTATTAACACAATTGGATTATAGTAAAGGTTTCTGAGAAATGTGACAAAGTTCAAATGAGAGGGTACCTACTTTTTATTTCTATTTTTACTATTCAGAATTCACAACACTATCTTTTGCAGATTTGTTTCACTTTTATATTGTATTCAAATAGTTTTTTTTTGAGATAACATCTGTCAGTATTCCCGTGGGAGTAGGTAGAAATATAGATCGTTCTTTAGATATTTTTCAGAATTAATTCAATTTGAAGTGCCAAGTTTGTCGTTCATATTTAATAGATCGTAGAAAATAAAACGTAAATGAATACACACACATAATGTACAAACATAACTATAAGAGTACACTGAACTCCATTTTCCATGGCTTCGTGGTTCTGTAAGGCGAGGACTCCACGTTATTAATTATATATAGTTAAATAACTGTGCAGGAAGCTTACATTTGCAAAATTACTTTGAGGCCTCATTGTATATTAATAATTATACAAAACATTTTGTTGAAACCTCTATTTATTAATTGTTCCACACGTTTCGATACCTATTGCATCATCTTCAGGAAATAATTTATACTGAAATTAAAAAATACAAGCATAGATGAAAAACACAAATATCAAATGGTGAATAAGTAAATACTAATATGAAAAAAAATTTAAAAGGTGACTATTTGCAAAGAGGATTTGGTTATTTATAATATTAAATTTGCTATTAACACTTTTTCTTATTTTTAAAATTTCAAATTTATCTAACTGTATTTGTATGTATAATTTCTAAACCCTAATTAATATCAAGTAAATGGTTTGTCTCCAAAAGGTGATTGGATTATTTAGGCACCTTAAATGCTCCTTAATTCTGATATTAAAATTTCTGCAAGTTTTACCTACATTAAAATAATTGTAATCATCGCAAATAAATTTTAAAAATCATCCTTATCCTTGTTATTTAACATATAATTGTTTAATTTGTTATTAGTGTAAAAAGCTGATTGTATAGAATTTGGGATATTTTTAATATTTTACATTTTTCTCCTGATAGGTTGGTTACCTTACGTATATTTGGTGAATTTTTTTTTAATACATTTAATCTATTTTTCTACGCCGATGTGAGGGATCAAAATTTCCATTAATATATGTAAGACATCATAAGTCACTGCATTTTATTGAACTAATAGGCCTTTTGATAAATTATACAGAACTTTTAAATTATACTGAAATATTAAAATTAAACCTTTTTTTTATTACACACAAGTTGGGATAATCAGACGTACGGTTGTGAACTCTTCATATTTACGATATTATGCAAATGTGAATATTCGAAAAGAGCGGTGAGGTCACGACCACACGCTGTGGAGAGAATGGCGACACTCGCGCTACACACACAGCATAGGCCGTTTGAAAGTTTTTGATTACCATTAATGTTTTGCTCCCCGTCATAAAGTCTACAACCCTCTTCCACGCACTTGGAATAGAATCGGCGAAAGTTGTAATATCTAGTGCGAGTTGGGAGAATTTATTGTGAAACTAGTGATGATGAGAAACCGCCAAGTTACTGTTTTCTCTGCATTAGTTAGGTCTTTTAATTTGAAAGCAATTATAAAACTTTACACGCGAATGACTAAACAGTTTTTAATGGCCACGTAATATAATGTCAGATTGATTAATCATTCAATAGTTATTTCCTCAGATGGATCTTATCCTCAGTTATCCATCTCATCATGACTGATGATCGTTTTAGTATAATTTATGTTTTATTTATCTTTCACATTTGCGGTGTCACATGTGGACTATTGTAACAGCATCTATGCTGGCCTGCCAATGTTTCAACTGGATAGATTACAGAGAGATTTTAACTAAATGTGGCAGCGAGGATAATATATGGAGTTTACAAATTCTCTCATATATTATTCCTTTTACATCAGCTACACTGGCTCCGATTCCCTGAAAGAGTTGAATTTAAATTGTGCTGGTTGATGTACAAGGTGACATATAATAAGGCGCCTCTGTATCTTCGAAAACTATGTATCCCTGACAATTTCAATGGTAGGCGTCAAACTCTCAGATCAGCATCCACTACAGCCGCAGGAAGCGTTGTAGAACCGAATAACTGTTTCCAGAAGTCTAAATTTAGTGAACGAGCATTTGCGGTGGCAGGCCTAAAAACGTGGAACTCTCCGTTATAAGAAACAGTGCATCAGAGATTTTATTTAAGAAGGAACTAAAAACGCACCTTTTCAAAAAATCATTCGCTCAAGTGAAAATAACAATTTTTAATTTAAAAAAACAAAGATAATGTAACTATAAACAGTTAATGTGTAAAGCGCCCTTGAGGTGAAAGTTTTTACGAAAATGGCGCTATACAAATTATCCAATATTATTATTATTATTCTAAAACTATCCTCAATAAAATGCACGGAAATATTATTAAATTTTACGTGTACCTATAATTTTATACAAAATTATGTTTGTACTCCAAGCATTGGTAAGGCAGTTTGTTTATAGAATAAAAAAAAAAATATGTGAATATTTTTGGTGGCATCTAAGTTCGCGTACGGTGCTTATAATGTATCGTTTTACAAAATAATGTAAATGTTTACACAATCGCGTAAGAAATTTTAGACTAGCTAGTGTTGTTATAAAAACACATAATTAAATTTATGGATGTTCTGAAAATGCGTAGGTACTGATTTATCATTTGCGTTTGTGTCGTGACGCCCGTCCAATAAATATTTCGCAATAATCTCTCGCCAAGTGCTCAGTGAGCCCGTGCTTACCTTTGGAGTGAGAGTATTTGTATTTAAACATCCGTGTAAAATACAGGGCCGACACTTGCGGTCGGTCCGAGAACCGAACCCTAAAGTGAACCGAACCAAATTTACGCAAATTGTTAAAACCTACACAAGGAAGCCAGATTACACGGGCTGCAATTGTAAGACAGTATTTCAAACCGTTATTACACACTGGCTAGTAAGTAAGTTTTGGGTTGGTTCATCTATATCCACGAAAATATAATGGTTTTGCATGTATTTTTTTTTCCAACAGTTTCTTCGAGCAAAATATCATTGAATAAACTTTCTTTCGAAATTTCTATTTGAAAAAATTCCTTTCAACAAAATATTTTACATATCTTTTATCATAATGGATGTAATAATGACCAAAAAATGAGAATCCCAAGAAATAATTTGAATGAAGAGTAATAATAGACGTATGTAAAAATGTTTATGATGATTCGAAATATATATTTGAAGATAATATTTAATAGGTACATTTTTATTTTTCTGTGGTTATAGGGTGGTTGTAGGCTAAATGACAAGCTTTTGAACATGTGTGCAGATTATGGATCCATCTACGAATGGCTCCGTTGTAACTGGCACTCAGCAATCGTGCAAGGATCGAATCATCCTGGTCCATTTAAGCATTATAACTGGATACCGGCTTTGGTAACATCGGATGTTAATCAGTTCTAGAATTTATCTAGGCTGATGGGTCTTCATTCGCCATTATTTATTATTGTATAAGATTACGTCCTGCGTTTTCGATTTCACTTATTCTCTTGAATATTCTTATAACGCACCATTTTCTTCTTGTGTTCAGAAGAACCTATGGAATTGAGTTGTTACTTCGTTTTTCTATACGCTAATATTGGTTACGTCAGTGTAAATTTAAGAAATAGAAAAATAAATTATATAGTTTTTGCCCTGTGATATGTAAAGAATGTTTGTTCAGAGTTTTTTGACAGAATGACAGCCAATTTGACAGCTGACAGCTAATTTGTGGTCAGTTTGGTTTTCCATTTCACCATAAATAGACTTAAGCCAGAACAACGCTTGCAAATTTATTTCGAAAATCGTGGTTCAGTTCGCGAAACCATGGAATATTTTCGCACCACGCATACTCTAATTGATAATTTGCGTCTGCAGAGACGTCGTGCAATGCGCAACAAAGAAGCTGTTGCTGCAATGGTGCGTAGTATTGAGAAGGACCCGAATGTGCCGATTCGCCATTATGCACAGCAATAGATCTATAATTACTGAATTTTTTGTTCCCCAATTGAATGGCATTAATATGGAAGAGCTGTGGTTTCAATAAGATGGCGCAACATGCCACACAGCGCGCGCCACAGTCAATTTATTAAAAGAAATATTCGATGAGCGCATAATTTCGCGTAAACCGACTAAATGAATTGCCCTCCAAGATCGTGTGATTTAATACCTTTGGATTATTTTCTGTAGAGATATGTAAAGTTGCTAGTCTACGCCGATAAACCAGAGACGATAGATGACTTGGAAGCTAACATTCCAAAAAGTGGTCGAAAATTGGACTTACCGATTGTGCTATATTCGGGCCAGCGAAGGCGCCCATATTTGAACACTAACAGAATAAAATTACCTTTAAATTATGATTTTTAAGTGTTTTATTTCATTTTAAAGTTCTATACCTCTAAAAAAACACCCTTTAATTGTTGTATTCATAAATTATAAAACTAAATTTCTTCGTATATATGGTATATCTAACAATAACTTTAATTAAAACGTAAATGTAATTTGAATATTTGATTTGCCTTAATATTGTGATTAAGCTTTTATTTAAAGTGTGAAACATTGAATAATTTAATTAAAGCATTATCTTAGCTTTTATCACTCAAGTTTTTAGAAATTTGAGAAAAAAACACAAACATTATTGAAATCCAGTGATTTTAAAATATGTTCGATTCATTGGTTTTCGAAAGTGACCTTCCATTGTATCTAAAACGAATAGTATTCGAGCAATGCTCACACTCGAAACATGGACTTGCAACAATGTAAATATTGAAAAATTCAAAGACAAGGGAACAGAGATGTTCATCTCACGTGAAGAGGATATAATAAAATTGAACGGATAAGACAACAAATCAAGATCAGTTGATATCTTTGAACACGATAAATAAATTAAATGGCAGTGGACAGGCCGTATCGCTTGGAAGTTGGACAAAAACAGTCATCCGGTGGTATCCGAAGAGACCAGCTATTCTATATTATTAAAGGATTATGTGAGAGCTCATTCAGTATCATTAATATATTTAATAATAATTATAATAATAATAATATGATAATGTGTTTTTTAATTATTATTAAATTATTATATTAATATTAAATTTTTAAATGATCAGGTTTTTTTAACCCGACTTGCCATAAAGATAATACATATTGTATTATACACCAAAGTTACAAAATAAATATAATGTTATGAAAAAGAAAACCAAGGAAAATATTAATAAATGAAAAGTTCACACATATATATAAATATAAAAGATATATAAATACTACATATATAAATACTTCAGTCACGGCCATTTTTATATATGTAGCTATAAAAAATGTAAGCTGGTTAGGGAACCAGCTTTCGCTTACATCAGAGAGTTGGTGCTGGGCTCCAGCCGTATCTTCACGCACGCAGCTCGATGTCTCAGAAACAGAACGAATCCAAGTGTTCGGCCTTTTGTAAACATTGTAGATGCGCTGCAATAATGCGCTAATCCGAACAGTAATCTGTATGAGCGGTTGTACTGAATTCGGAGACGGTTGTACGTCACTTGCTTGTATTTCGCCCAGTGCTCGCAGGTATACATGTTGGTGAAGAAGGATTTAAACAGGATCCTCTTCACCTCTTTACTGCATCGGTAGAAACGCCGTGACAGCATATTTACACGAACGCTCAACTGTCTCTTCTGCCGTTCTATGTCATCATCATCTTGTCCATCTTCATTGAATATATGGCCAAGGTATTTGACCTTATGTATTTTTCTTATTTATCTTTCAAAAGTAGATCATTATTTAGGAAATATATCATATCAAGCTTTATTTTACATACTTTAATTTATAAAAAAATTCTTATAAAATTTTAGTATGGACAACATTTATGTAAGACAGACGAAAGAGAAACCGAACACACTTTTAAGGGTGTTGTAATCCAATATCTGGTCCTTTAAGCCGGATATTATTGATATTGGTTCGGTTGAGTAGAGCGGAGTTGTGTAATTCCCGCCTGCGGCGCCGAACTTGAGAAATCTGCTACACGAGAGTGTGACGGGGAACCCCTTGGGACTGACCACAGACCCTGGACCATTTTAGCTGGACTAAGGCCCTGCCAGGGTTGTCACTCATACCGATATTGGTTACCCAAGCGGCAATATTGTACAAAAATCAAATTATTACAATATAATATTGTCAAAAGAATTCACAAACGGTGATGAAAAATGAAAAAGACCTTTATTTATAAAATTAAATACCTTTATTTATAGAAATATCTTTAAAAAATAATATTTCAGTAATTACATTTTTGAATGACGTGTTGCAATATATATTTTCAAATAGAGTTTAGCATCATGAAAAAACAACGCTAGCCAATCAATGAAATGCGACAAATTAATTCACTCTTTTCTAATATCCATGTTAAAGATAATACATCTGTAAGCTGTTTTTAAGTAATAATTTTATTTTGATATGAAATAGAAATTGGTCCCATGTTATGATGTAACTCGTAATATGAAAGGAATAATATATTTTTAATGGATATATTATTAAGGAGAACAAGTTGTTCTGACGTTGCATTTTTAGAACATAGTTCTTAATACAAATTAAATTAATTAACTAGAAAGTCGACAGAAAAAAACTATCTATCGAAAAATATTAAGTTGCTATTGGGATTCGAACCAGGACCTCTTCCTACTCGGGGAAGCGTGTTCTCCATTTTCGCTATAGCAATCTAATATATTTTCGACAAATTATCCACTTATGTTTTGTAATATTTTCTATTGATACATCTACTTTTTCATTTTTGAAATGCAATCAACTTTATATTACGGTGAATCTCAAATACTTTTTAGTAAAACCCGATAAGAAGCGCCAAAATTAAATTAATTAAGGCTAGGAAGAGGTCCAGGCTTGAATCCCGGTGCCCACTAAATATTTTTTCGATAGAGAGGTTTTTTCCGTATATTTTTCTAGTTGATTAATTTAATTTATATAATGATTTTTAAGGGTAAATTACAATTTTTTTTTTAAATTTCGTCCACAAATACGCTCATATGACTCACACATTTTAAGTATCACATAATCTGGAAATGACTGTTACAATAAGGATTAAAAGCGGGATTATATATACACCACTTTTCTGACTGTACCTGAAAATATATGACATCGTTCTTACCGAAAGGCATAAAGCTATTGCAAACGGAAAATATTACAGAAGAGTAGCAAATATAATATTATAATATTTTTGAATACCCTACTGAGCAGCAATCTGCGATTTCACAATTCCAAAAATTGTAGACTTCAATTAACAACATTAAATGTACTCACAGTATTCGTACCCATAGGATTTTGTACTGTGTAAGTGTGATGACGAATCATGGGCGATAAATCATATTGTTGATGTATTCATTCCGTATCTATCCCCGAGGTCCGCAATATAACATTTTAAGGTCTTAATCGAATCAGTGAGTCTGAGATTCAATTGTGGTCTCTAATTACAAGAACGAAGAAATTGAAATAATTCTTTTACAAGATTTATGAATTATTTTATGTGGTATATAATTGTATCTACTTTTACTCTTTATACATATATTTTATACATTGAACGTTGCACTTTATTTAAGTTTTACGTTGTAATTATGTTATCTAATTGCATCTTGCTTTACTCTTAACATATATATTATATCTTATACATAAACAATGCATTTACTTTAAGTTTAACAATATATTTATCTAATCTAATGATATCTTGTTTAACTGTTCATATATATTTTTTTGTACATTGAACAATACACTTTGTTTACTATTATACCGGAAAAATACTGTCTTCTATAATACAGTAAAGTACTAATGTAGCAGGCAGGGTACCCAAATATATGTCTTACTTTGCTGAAATATTTATACGATTATAATATAACACACTGAACTATGAATCAAATAAACATTTAATTAACAATGTATTATATATTTTGAAAATAAATTTGTGAAATCAGTTCAACCCTCCGAAACCGAATAATACCGATTGCAAATATATGGAGCGCATCCCTGTTAGAAGCCGCTTTAATATGGAAAGCCAATTTCCCCGCCTAAGGGTTACTCTACATAAACGAAACGGTGCCGTACCAATTGACCCTGTGAAAACGTTATGAGGGAGTTAATTAACTTGAAATTATACCATCCCCACACCCTCGGCCCGCGCCACTTCCCGCGGCCGCGGGGGACGCTGACGACCTGATTTGCACAGAGTGCAAAAAATTGATTGGGTGATAAAGAGACAGAAAGAAAACTGAGGCGCAGATGAAATGCGGAGAAGAGATGTTCAAATTAGATCGATAAGAGTAAAAAATGGGAGACTCACTTCGAAAATAGCAAAAATAAAATGCTATTTTTATAAAAGTATATTTCAATATAATTATAATTTTAATGTTGAGTTGCTTACATTTCATGTTTCCATTTACAATTTTACGATCGCTATTAAAATGTTTGTTTTATATATACTGATGAAAGAATTAAATTTAGACTACCGGTTACTATTGCTTGACTAATTAGTGCAAACAGTGCATTTTCATTGTCCTTTGCTAAATATTTTAAATTTTAAACAAATAATAGATATCTCATAAAGACTTTATTTTTATTATATTTAGTGGAAATATATCGAAGTATGGGTAATTTCAGGTGCGACCGAAGTGGTTTATTTGGACTCCTGGACTGGTCGAAGCGCGGGATGTGATTGAATCGCATGTCGTTTACTGTCTTCTTGGCACTCCGAAAAAAAGGCGGCAATACTCACATACACACATGTACATTACCATAAATCTAGGTGCCAATCTAAGTAACAAGGCGCGTAAATAATAGTTTTTGTTTGACAAATATTCTAACACTGAAAGATAAAAACATAGAGTGGTATTTCAAATAATAGCTGAGTTTGGATCGCTAGTGATTTTTATATTTTAGAAGTAAACTTTAGAAAATAATTTACAAAGGAAAAATTAGAATATTTTAAAAGATGATAAATTTAAAGTAGCGATATTTACACATCCATCCACAGTAAGCGTGCACGATCGTCTGTTTCCATCGTATCCAGTATCCCTTCAGTACTGCTTCAGGAAGCGCTTTAATTAATATATTTAATAAATCTAGGAGCAAAAATTAGGTACGCTGTAGTTCGTGCAAAAAACTTACTTAAACTTGCCTCTAAATTGATTTTCTGGCTATCAAAAATATCAATCAGCTAATAGTACGGTGGTGAAGTGTGATATGTGGGTATTCTGGTAATCTACACTTCGCGCCATGGGCCAACATAGACCGTGTAGTAGACTATCAGCTTCCGCTCTGAGCTGCTAAAGTTGTCGTTCGCCTGGGCTGTGAGTAGGCGAGGGAATCAAATCACCACATCGTCCGATGGCTCAATTTATGCGTATGCTGCATTTGCATTATTTGCAATCATCCAATGGTGTTGCGTAGATAGCGCCTCACTACATATTTTTTTTAGGGGTATAGAAGTTTATAATGAAATAAAACATATACAAATCATGGTAATGGCCATGGTGTTACCTTTATTGGAAAGATAATTTTATGCCATTAGTGTTTACGTATGATTTTGCGTATATGGGCACCGCTAATGGCTCAAATAAAGCGCTATATGGAAGTTCAATTTTCGACCACTTTTTGGAGCAGCTGGGGACGTATATCAAAAATAACGCGACGAATGTTGGCTTTCAAGTCGTCTATTGTCTCTGGTTTATCGGTGTAGACTAGCGAATTGTTATATCCCTACAGAAAATAATCAAAAGCTGTTAAATCACACGACCTTGGAGGCTAATTCATAGGTCCATTACGCGAAATCATGCGCTCATCGAATGTTTCTTTCAATAAATTGATTATGGCGCGCGCTGTGTGGCATGTTGCACCGTCTTATTGAAACCATAGCTCTTCCACATAATTGCCATTCTATTGGAAAACGAAAAACGCAGTAATTATGGATATATAGTGCTCTCCATTGACTGTAACGTATTACGAAGCAACATTCGGAATCATGTTTTATAAAAAGCAACTCCATTAGAGCCAGTAGCCTGGCACGTGTCAAGGACAATCCGGGCTAGATATAGCGTATAATTATATATTATAGCGTATAATAAGCAAATCAGGCGCCGGAAAGAAAGGTTCCGACTCTCGCGCGTTGTTTTGGTCTGAACGCCGATCACTTTGAATGAAAAGATGCGAAATTGGCTTATATCTACTTGAGAAAGTCCTGCACGCATTCTGTAAATACGCGTGCAGGAGCACTTCATGCAGATGAGAAATATAGTGTCTGACAAGGTATTAAATATAGACTTCTCTTTCTAAATTAGGATGCGTAAGTGAAGGAGCGCGAATTTGTCTTTCAAAAATATCTTCTTGACACGGTACGAAAAGAATAGCGTGATCAACTGCCGGCAGTTCAGATCTAGCACCGGGGCAACACAGAAGTTTTTCTAAAGTTCGGATTAACTCGAAATATGACACGCGAATTTCGGCTTTCACTCTCGAGTTGACAATCAACCAACGTGTAATTCAATAATTAAGATCGCAGTCGACTTGGCAACTTAAGTTCCCAATAATAACTCATAAACGGCAGTACTCATTAAATTAAAGTCTATTTAAACGACAGCCCAAGTCAATAATTGCAAGTTATTAGATTTTGAGTGTTCAATAATCATTCTCTGCCAAACTTATCTAATGTAAAATCAAGTCGTGAGACAAATAGTTCCATGTAACATATGTCCTAGAAAGCCACGGGAACCTTAGTGCCACGATAATAATCAAATATGTATAATTACGCGGTAAGCAGCAATTTCTAGAGCCACGTCGGACGAAATTCTACCATCAGGCCTTGTTTGAGGCCACGCCAAGAATCTTGACTAGATCATCGCCACCCTCCACAGCAAAAGAAAAAAGGTACTTCTATCTAACCTATACTACCTACATTTATTTATGGAGCGCGCCTTGGCACAAGTCCTTTTCCTCCCGCTCAAAAAGTCCCCAATTCATGTAATTAATTAAGATAGCATTAAGATAGTTGTAAGATTTTTATTTTAGCTTCAAAAATGAGAATATAATTTGATTTATAACCTGGTGGGGATGCTACCATGAATGTAACTTGTAATATCGCTTAATTTTTTATCTTGCTAATTTAGAATAAATAATTACATGAAATTTACAACATTCATTTAACTGAAAATTCCTTCTTCCTCCTCGGTTGGATGATTGATGCAATGAATCGGACTCATTTCGGTACAGTCGAAGGACCCGGTAAGGGTATCTCATGTTTACCAAAATAATTATGAATCCTATTTATTTATCCTTTTATTTGGCTACGTAACAAACGTTCTGGCCAGCGGCAGATGGATGATTATGTCGACCGTAAAATAGACGTAGCGTACTGAACCACGATTTTTTAAATAAATTTGCACAATTTGCACGCGTTGTTCTGACGTAAGTCTATTCATGGTTAAATGGCAAACTAAACTGAGCACAAATCAGCTGTCAGCTGTTAAATTTGCTGACGGTGGAAAAAGTGTTGAGAATTCGAAAAACAAACCTTTATATTTTCGTACAGGTACCATATTACAAATTTTGTGGACTTAAATTTATAGAAATGTATTTGGAATAAATGCACTAAAAACATTTGTAAATGTCGATCACTGTTTGATGCATACGTACATATAATGTTTACGTAGATAATATGACTAGCACGGATTCAATAAATATTATCGATTATGACGTTACATTTTATGTAGAATAATAAACATTTGAAAATATGGGTGGTTCATTGAAGATACAAAAACATACCTACATTAGTATATGTATATTTTTGTGACTACTGACGAGTAGTTTGTCAAAGTAAATTATTTAACAATATAACATGATATATCTATAATTGAATACTTTACGAAAAAGATAAATTGTAGCAAAATATATAGAAACAGATTTAATAAATTTATATTCTCTATCAATGTTAGTTTATTGATTCAGCAATGTCAACACCTGTTCGCATTGCCGACTCTTGCTCGTATGCAAAACATTTTAAGTAATCTGATTAATTGCGTATTGTAATGAGTGAGTATATGCAAAACATCATTTTAATTAATAATTATAATTATTATTATTATATTTCATAACATTATTTATTTAATAACACATCTTTTAGTAAATAAATTATAATTATTAAATTAAAATGATGTTTTGCATATACTCACTCATTACAATAAAATATGTATATATATATACATATAGTGACATTGCACATAGATACGTGGCACCATTTTTGTAAAAAATCACCAAGGGAATTTAACTGTGATAATATTACATTTTGAGTTATAGCAGATTCATATTTCACAGATATAAAATATAAATGAATAAAATAATATCTGACTTTCTTAAATATAAGAAATATGTATTGATGACGTACCAGCTCTTATACTAACATTATTAATATATTAGTATTGATATTAGTAAGAATATTCATGCGATGTATATTCAATGGGCGCATCTCTGTTATCTTTTTTAATATATAGATTACAATCTTTATTAATATATTAATTAACGTATCAGCCGAGTCGCACAAAAACGGTCTCAAACCGGAAGATCGAAAAATCGCCATTTATCAAACTTTTCTCAGCTAACCGACAAAAAATTGGATCTGTCGGATACTTATTAGCGAGCCAGAGTCCTCCAAACTTTTGTTTCTCGAGACACGTCGGGAGTTGGCCAAGTTTTTGTGTCTAGCTTTCGAAGTTTTTTTTGTCTAGTTTCAAAGTTTTTGTATAGTTTCGCGAGTTTATCTCTTATCACTCCGGTCCGCTCTCCGCAACTTCTCGAGCGAGGGGAATCTGCGGATTTATTCGGGCCCCTTATCTCGGCAATGATGGTATAAAGGTGATTTTACGAATCATTAGAAATCGCTTAGGTTTACGTACCGCGTCCTTGCGGAATATCAATGAGCGCGGAACGGTTGACGGGAATATCGACGAATAAACTCCATTTACGTCCGCGGTTAACTTTGTATTCCGACGTGACGGGCGCCGCGGAGCTGTTGCGCTGAGCTCTGTTTGATGGACGGGTCTCCCGTATGTCGGCTTTCAGTCGAGTGAGAAAAGAGCGCACTTTCAATACTCACTCCTAATACCTATTTTGTGGCTCTATTTTTCGGTTTGATCCTATCTATTTTACGAGATATTTCGAGGTAGCCATTGATATAATTCTAATAGAAGATGCACGAGCAAGGAGCGAGATCATTGCAGAGTGGTCAGGAATCCACCCAGGATTCCAGACAGAAAATGAGGATAACCCAGTCACCTGAAGAACATCTTGGAATAATTTAATGATTAAGCGTATGAAACCAACTCTATCAATTGAGCCTGGTCGTTGTTGTATACTCGTATATTGTATCCGAGAGTGTATTTTCTTATGAAATCCACTAGATGGCATTATATTAGCAAAACAATAATGGATACTCATTTACAATACTTCCTCATTGTGCAATAGATGTTACTGATGTTTAATATTTCACTATATCTATCAGTATACGCATTGTGCAATAGACGTCACTGATGTCTTATATTTACATTTAAGATAGCTCTTGGCGTAGGTCCATATATATATGTATCATTATACTAATACATATTTTTTTATTACTGGAAATAAAGATAAAGTACACTATGCGGTGCATTGTTAAAACAAATAATAATGGATTTTCGCATTGATATAGAAATTCTACGGAAACCATGGCCACGTAGTGGCCACAATAGCCGCCCACAGAACCTAGCAATGAGGAATTAGCTGTCGCCGATTGGTTTTCTGCTAGTATTTCTGAACTTGCACTTTATATTTGTGGATGAGACAACAATAAATACATTAATTGTTTTGACCTCTTGACCTTTCAGAGAATTTAAAAAATGATTTTAAGAATATTTGTCACTTGACAAATTGCGATGTAAATTAATTGGATAGCCCTAGACAAGGTAAGGGGCGATCAAGCCACGCACAAGAGTCTACTCATCAGCAAAACTCGTATCTCTGGTAATTTGTCATTTCCGATGTCAGCTTTTAATTACATCGGTAGGCACTACTGTAGCAAACCAGCCCGTAAAGTATTAATAAAGTTGTATGAACACGTTTCAACTATATAAAGTTCATCGAGTACACCGAGTCTATCCCAGTCATTATATTATAACCACCGCCATCTCTCGTATTTTATTATGCCTTGTGCTTACAATTATTTACCGATGAATGATTTTTGTTTTAAGTATGAAATATTATTTCAGTAGATATAAAACAATTAACTAAAATTATGAACACATTTTTAGATATGACCACTTATACATGAAGTGGTCGTATCTACAAATGATAAACGTATAACGATACATTTTTCATATTTAATTGTAATTTAAATGAACCTGTTATTATGAGGATAACATAAAAAGGCTGTTTTCTCTTTAGACTTCCGAGCTATGGGTGTGGTACCCGGTACCGTAATAGGAGAAGCTAAAGGGTGACTACTTCCCGGGAGCTCTTAAGTTGTATCAATATTGCAGCATCTCCGCGATATGGAAAATAGAAAATTCTTTCAGATTATGAATATGCTGTCGAGTGGAAAGCTTCTGGTACAGATTGCGTAGGTCCAAGAACTATATTCGTGGTAGCCTTAGAACGGCTTATTTCACCCGCTCTTTGCACGATGTTTCCAGAAAACGCAGCAACTCCCTTGATTTATACATTGTATTTATTATATGTTTTTCCTTTCTGCAGATCAATTTTTATTTTACTTGTAACTTTAACAATAAAGCATTGTGCATCCTTATTTTATTGCTTTAGATGAAATAAAAATTCTACAGAAACCGTAGCCACGTAGCGGCCACTATCGGCCGCAAAGCTGCTATAATAGCGGCCCACGGGGCCCAGCAGCAAGCAATCGATGACACCCCAAAGCTTTTTCGTCAGTGCATTCTGTATTGCCCCCCTGGAACGGTACAATATAAGTGTAAAGTACTCCTGAACTACTTATAAAAATGGTAAAAAACAGTAATATTTTAATAAAAATATTAAAAAATTAAAATACGGCAAAGTATTATAATAAATGAAGTTTTATATGAAAAATGAAATTAACTTAATAAAAACAAAAAAAGATTCATATTAAAGCAATGTTTTGATTGATATTATTAAAAGTGTTTCAATTCGGTTTAATATGCTTCAAAAAAACATCGTATTATGTATAGCTATGTGCTAGAAACAATGACTTTCTGTGACCCAAGTTCTTCAAAACTTTCACAGATTTACTAGTAGTAATGACATAGCGAATATACATAATTCTACACACGCTAGATAGTGTTTTAATTTTTAGTAAATATTTAGAGATGAATTATTTTCCTAGTCTCGATAATTTCGCTAAAATTTAGACGGAGCCTAAAATCCCTAAAAACCCATCCGATATTAAACACTAGAAGGTTTTTTTCTTACAAGACAGTTATTATAATGGAGCTTGACATAAATATAACGCCGAGGTACGTTTTCCATTGAAGAATTATATAATAAATCATGTTTGTTGACATTCCCAGCACATAATTCAGGTAACATTGATTTATCACGCGCTGAAGAAATAGCTGGCAATTTATCACTTACTCCCTTGTAATATAAAATCCTCTTAGAATCCCGCTACTGCAACTTGGGAGCACCGTGTATCGCCATTCCCGAAGGAGTTACCACTGTCATAACCCGCATATATCTAGCCCCAATCACAAAACTGTACCGACCCCGCAACTTCTCGCTTTCATCCTACCTCCGGCCGAATCGGAACAGTAACTGAAAAATAAGTCTTACATTTGATAGTTAACTTTTCAATAGGAAAATGAAAATATCATACAGAGGCACAGATAAGAAATAATAATTGAAATCACAATATGTTTTTCAAGGACAAGGAAAAGAGATGTATCGAGAAATTGTATAAATAGTAACCGCCCGCTCCCCCAAACCCATTTTAAATACCTACAATTACCCCACTACCCCATGAGAGGCCTATATTATCCACCGTGAAAAGATACCTTCAGTGTGTCCATAGAACCTTTCTTCAAAGATTTTCAGATTAATTATTTTACCTTAGCTGGCCATTAGTCACACTTTATTTAGCGCAAATGATGCAGTCATAGTATTTTAGTACCCTAGTCATCAGGGGCGTGCAGTGTATACAAGCAAAAAAGCTGTAGATTACTAAAAATTCTGAGAAACAAATATAAATTAAATATATATAATAATTACATTAACGGAAACATTTTTTTTACAATTAGCACCGTATACCAGTAGAGACTTTAATTGCTTAGTTCTAGAAACTACTATGACAACTCACCGCTGTAGCTATGACGCTCTTGTGCATTGGCCACATTGAGTTATTCACATTACTCTGTTCTATCTTTAAGATAGTGAATTACTCAAGTCATATAATTGGCTATTTACTGAATTGAAAATTCTGTTTTGTATGGAGTCATTACCTATGCTGTTTTTTAATAGAGTAACATTAGAAAGGCTCACAAGTGCGTGCAAATCATTGAAGTGCTTACTTCTTCTTTTACTAATTCGCGAATTTTACTATCTTACTGTTTTTAATGTGTTTATGGCGGTTCTTTGCATTCGAGGTGCATTTGGTGCATGAATTTGTTTTTGATTTGGGAAAAACAAAAAGCAATTGGCAGGACTATTATTTCGTTTAGTGATTACGTGAATGATTTTAAAACAATAAAAGAATCATGTTTAATCATGAAAAGTGTTCTTAAAAATGTCTAAACATTTTTTTATGTTGATCTTTATATGGGTAAGAAGGTATTATTTTACGTTCAAACTTATACTTTAGAAACACTACAATAGTACTCTAAAATTACAAATAAGTACATGGTAGGGTCGCACAAACGACGGATTCATTTTGTCTAAAGGCGTTGGTTAAACTAAAGTTCATAATCATATGTACAACATATATTGTAGTACACATATTATATATGATTGTATACTGTTATTGGTATCAGCATAACCTAAATCTATACCTACTGCACACCACTGCTAGTCATATATGTACAGTTTAAATTCTTCTATAAAACGATACTATTTTAGGGTTACTCAGTTACCCCGTGCCCCGTGGAACAAGCGAAATATTCTTGGCATCCTAACTGAAAGGTTAATGTGTCTTTAAATTCTCAGAACAAAGGAGACAGCTCAAATTACCTTAATCATTTAACAGATTTATAAAAATAAAAAGCCTTTCATGCAGACATTATTGAAATGTTACTTCATTAATCGTAGCTTTTGAACTAATTTTCATAAATTCTGTATTTTGTATACACAGCTCTTGAATCAAAAGGCACGTTCTTAGAGCTTAAATTGAAAAACTTATGCAAAATCTCCAAAACCAAAAGTTATACCGAACCCCCCACCGCCTGGTTTACGGTCTCCTTGAATATTTATACAAAGTTAGGGGATGTATCGCGAACTCTCTGCGAACTCGAGTCAACAAATTTGGCTCTGTTTACAATGTTTTGAGCAGATATCGAATCCGGTGTTGATAAAATTAATATGGAAATGTAAATTTGTCATAATGCTGCGGTCATGAAAAGGGTTACGGGGCGGAGCGGACACAATCGTTTGGTCAGGATTGTTCGCTCGTTTGTCGGTTCAGCGACTGAGGATATAATGCCGCGCATTCCTGTCACGGTACACCGCCGAGATTATCGTTTACTTACCGTCACGTTGTTTTTACGAGAGTTCACTTTCCCGCGTTCGCTCGTTGATTGTTGAAATTTCTAATACGACTAATTTATATTATCTGGCTTACCTGATAAAGTTATAAAATAAATGTAGGTGCTTTCTATTTATGGTACCATCGACACACGCGTCGTATATATTTTAAAAGCATATTTATAATTATTAAATACATAGTCCTTCAATTAATTTGACATTTTTAAAAGAATTAAAAAAAAATTATTTTATACCTCATTATAATTTATTAACACTTATTATATTTTTACGTGCACCTTTGTGTACTTTTTTATATTTATTTTACGGAAAATTAATTAATTAACTAAGAAAGAACACGAGAATAAACATTATAAGTAATATCCCATACTCCAACATTCTTCATTGTCCTTTTCTCTAACATACCAGTGTACGAAAATAAGAAGCCGTTTTATTGACAATATAAAACAGATTGATAATAAAATGGCTCATTCTATGTGTGATGATATGAAGAAGGGAAAAATGAATGTTTGACATATGTATATACATATTTAGAGAACAAATGTTTGCGACGCGAGAGAAGGAAAATAACATTTGGGGTAAATATTACAAGAAATAGATGATCCGAGTTTACACAAACACTAAATATTTAATTAACTCTACTGAAAAATAATATAAAAAGTATCCTAATAAAAAATACTGGATTTGTGATAATATAGCAACGAAAAAAGGAGGAATTTATGTGAGTATTTCGAGATTAGTGAATAACGTTACGTGGCACTGAAGTCGGATAGCTTCAAAGAGGGTAGGTGGTAGTATGGAGCCGTCCCTTGAGAATATGATTATCCCTCATACCGCGCGATTGAAAGGATCCCGAAGCGAATATAAACTGTAATTCATAGTGAAATAGTGTTGAATGCCATATAAGGCGTTAGATTTTATACAGATTCGTGAATTGTGACTTCGTCATGAGGAAATGCGACTCCAGAACTCGACTGCGGATATCTGATGTATTCGAGTGACTTAAGAATGAAATGTGATGTATTTGTATGAATGACATAACGGATGAAAAACCACCGCAAAATATGTTTGCGCGTCAATGTTATGTTTTTCAATGAAAGTAACAGCGACCGTAAATTAAACCGACGGTTGTCGGGATTTATCTCACTGACAAAAGAGACGATTGAAATATTAATAATCACCATTTCTCTGTTTATTCCTCCTCGTACCCGCTGGCCATTACTCCCTGGAGTCGTGTCTCCACCAGACATCCGACTTTATGGAAATTAAATTTCCACCCAATAACAAAACCTTCATACCTAGACGGGTGGGACAACCTATGTAAAAGGTGAATGAAATCGGTGAGTGAAAACTGAAAATAATTCTTTATCAAAGAGACTCCACACACATTATGGATATATATAAATACCGTCTATAATTTAGTGGTATAATACACAGTTAAAATAATATCTAATTCTTGTCAATCAATGGTATGTTGTTGAATAATTCATAATGTATAAATGCGACATAGTATATTATATAAAATAAAATTAAATATAACAAACGATATACATATATAATGAATACTTAAAGATACGAAATATTTGTATTATTTATACTGTTAACTGTGTTGTAAGACAATATTTTAAAATAACAAACATTTATAATAAACCACTTTGATTAATTTAGTATTTCGTCAGATGAGCGTGCAAGTGTAGAATCGAAACCGGCAGATATCAAATTAATTAAAGTGATTCATACAAAGTTTGCTATCTTATTATTACAATTATTTAAAAAAAAAACCTTCGTCACTTGAACCTTTCGTCCATAAAGTGAGCGCCGCAACAAAGGTTTTATTAATTTAAAAATAAATACAATATAAGACTTATAATAGATTTAAAAAAATAAAAGGAAAATAGGAGGATTTCAATAAATAATAATCCAAATGTTAGGAAATTGGCGTATACACAATAGAAGTGATCGTCGTTCTGGAATATTCTATTTCTGTAGTTCGTTGTGCAAGTGTAGTTTGAACTAATACTAGTTGATTGTTTAGTACTATACACTCATTCGGTTGCGTACAATTTTCAGATATCTTGTATTGTCGTTATACCCATATATATTAAAATTTTATGTTTCTCCAGTATCTTGCTTATCTTTTTAACTATGGACAAATTATATCCAATAGTGATTAAATTACTTTGACTCAAAATTATGCAAAGATGATGATTTTGAAGTTCAGGTACACCCAGCTAGGTGACGTCTTGTATGGTACACAAATTGCATTTGTTTTAAAGACAGACTGTTGTATGAATATAATAAAATGATTATTTTATATATTATTATAGCGGAATGAGAAAACATTTATAATTTTTGGAGATAATTGAAGAGTTGAATTTTTAATTTAAAAATTTTTTTTTTTTTGTAGAGTTCACATAAAGAATTGATGAAATAATAATAATCATTATTAATACCGTAATGTAAGAGTTGAGGGTGAGTGTTGAAGTTATTCAAACTATGATTGACTAGAAATTGTGTCAGAAGGTTATGATGATGTAAGACAAAAACTCCTAACATCTTCTTGTCACACGCGTGTCGGTTGTATGTCGCAATGTAGGGTGTCTGTTGTAACTAGAGCGGGGTGTATAAATGGAAGAGCACTTACAAGGTTTCGTTTGAGGTGATGAATTAATACAATTAAACGCGCAGTTAAACTTTGGACTGGCTCGCTGGACGTATGATTAAATGATGTTGGTGCTGGGACGGTCTGCGGAGAAGTAATGTTCGTTGCTTGGCAAGGAAATGTTATTGCTTTGTTAATTTTATTAAAGTTATACAAATTATTCACCAATGCTATTTCGTCATTTACATTTGCAGTCAAAATATAATGAACATAAATAATAACAATGATAATAATAATAAATGTTATAAAAACTTTTACGGAGATGTGTTGGAAGACACTAAATTATCCATGTGAGAGTAGAAAAGTAAAAATAAAAGTTTTTTTATTTCTTCTTTATTACATATATATTCATTTTAATTTTATTTTATGCCAGATAAGAAGATATTAGATGAATTACTTATAAAGATATAAAGAATAAAATATAGAAAAACATAATAAATATATATAAAGAAAAAAATCAATATTTCGAAAAGATATACAATTTCTACAGGGTGTACCACCGATTCGGCAAAACGTGTGATCATGTAGTCGGACGGATATAACCAGCAGTTTTAAAAAAAACGGTTGTAAAACAAAAACAAAAATGTGCGGTTGTAAAAGCGTATAAAGTAAAAAATAAGCAAAAGTAAACGTTTTAACACCAATTGCGGCGATGTCTCTTGTATGGGATTGTATACACCGTCCAATTCGGCAAAATGGAGTATTTCAACTGAGTGAGAGACTTACTCCACTTTGATTAAGTCCTTTAAGAAATGCATTTGCTGTGAAACGTCACGTGCAGCGGTGTTAGTGTGAATTACCAGCCAATCACATTCTCCGCCCGGCGCGCCGCACGAAACAAAAGGAACCTCGGCCAATCAGCGCCGAGCTGAGCGAGGAAAACTGCGGGGGCGAGCGCTGCCAGCAGCGCCAGCGGGCGGAATGGACGTAGGGACGTCTCCTCGGGTTAAGTGAGATTGTTTCACGGGTACAATAAAACCTGGATGCTGGAAGGAGATACATTAATCAGATGTCAATCGCAATTTCTTAACATCAACGTGCTTTAGCGTAGCGGAAAGAGATTCGACTGGATCAGGATAATCCAACAAACGCAAAGTTGTACGCAATCATATTTTAAAATATAACTGGTTAGATTGCTATCATTACATATCATATCATTGCTTCTTGTTGTTTCAATGGCTCGAAGCTAATGAAAGCTTGGCTTAATAACGACCTGAGATAAAAAATTTTTTCTGCAGAATTTTCTGCAGAATTGAATTTGAGAAATGAAATCATTAAATTCTATCGGAAAACATACCTGAACACTAAGAAAAATTTGAGATGTTACTAGTTACGTCTCTAGATGTTACTAGATGTCAAAATGTATGGTGAAAATTGAAATTTTAAAGTGTAATCAAAAATATATATATATATATATTTTAAATTTTTGAAATCATGACATAACTTAGCAGAAAAACATGCCTTTTGCAAAAAAATCTGAGCGTATACCGTATTCGGTTTAGTCCTCGTGGTTTTTAGTTAGTGTTATTACTGTTTGAACTTGAGTAAAATCATTCTTTTCACCATCTGTTTTGCGTACCCAGAATATTCTGAAATTGCCATCATTTGTCGGCTGGCTTAAATGATCGCTTCATATAAATATAACGTTCACCATTCTCACCCATCAATCTCCATATCTATCAAATTTTTGAAAGTTGTATTTATGTTAATATGTCGATGTGGGAAAAATGAATTATCAAATTTAGTCCATATATGGCGATGGTGTTAATATTATATTAATATATATACAACACATATTAATATATATACAACTATCAAAAATTTGACATATATATACTTTTTTGCATTGTACATATGTTTATTCATAATTAGCAAGTATAATAATAATTGTATTTACATATAAAACTAGTTGTAAACTAGTTTTCTTCTTTTTTATTAATATTAAAAATATAATACAATTTCAATAATCAGTGGATATATATATATATATCCACTGATTATTGAAATTATATTATTGATATTGAAACTGGATATATATAATTTGTAACTGAAGTAAAAAAAATATGTACACAGACTAACTGAAACATAAATTAACTCGAATATACTCCTTCTCTATACATGAGTCTTACTCTCATAGAGAAGAAACAAATGTGTAGAGAAGGAGTATATTCGAGTTAATTTATGTTTCAGTTAGTCTGTGTACATATTTTTTTTACTTCAGTTACAAATTTATGATAGTCCGTAATTTTTTTAATTGTGATGGGGAGATTGTTAAAAAATTTGATACCATGATAAATATATTGATTTTGAGTTGCGGTATATTTTAGTTTTGGGATATCAATTTGATCTCTATTATCTTGTAGATCGGAATTCGCTTCAAAAATTTATTTGATTTTTTTTGTATATGTCTACTATTTTTGGTACTTTAAAATTTTTTTTTTAGAATAATTTTTATTATCATTTTTTGAGTGATTTCTAATTGTAACATTGAAGTTTTATATGCACCTCCTCATCCCAATAATACCGTATTGCAAATATGACTGTACAAACGCGTAATATATTATTTTTAGATATGTAAGTGATAAGATGTTTCCGAGTCTAAAAAATATGCAGGCAGTTTTCCTTATTTTGTTTGTGAGATTTGTAATATATTTTTTCCATTTGAGATTGTTATCTATTATGATTCCAAGGTACTTGATACAGTCTTTTTCTTCAATTGATGAACATTGGTCACAAGAGTTTCCTCGAGTACAGGCTTTGGTGTGAATTTTAATATGAATTTCTGTGTTTTGTTTCTGTTGAATAGCAAATCGTAGAAAATATGTTTTATCGGTATTAATTGATAGTAAGTTATCATCCGTCCACTTTTTTTTATGGAATTCATCCTAATTTTCCGATATATTAGCGTCATTCCAAGTTTTTTCGTTAATTATTAATACTGTATTGTCTGTACAAGATATTATTTTACCATGTAATTTGAGTTTAAATATATCATTAGAGTATGTAATAAATAACAATGGCCCAAGTACTGTACCTTGTGGTATGCCAAAGTCAATGGTTTCAAGTGTACTATTATGTCCATTTATTTTTACATTTTGTTTTCGGTGTGTTAGAAAACTTATTGTCCATGATAAAACATTTCCATCAAAATCAATGTTTTTAAGTTTATTATGTAGTTTCTTGTGTGATATGCTATCAAAGGCTTTCCTAAGGTCTATAAATATGCCAATACATTTGTCACTATCATCTACGTGTTTGTTAATTATTGAAATTATTTTTGTGATAGCATCTTGTGTGCTAATTTTTTCCATGAATCCAAATTGGTTCTCATTTATGGTATTATTATTGCAGATATATGCTATAAGCTGTTTTTAAACAATTTTTTTCTTATATTTTGGTTATGTTATTTGGTATATGGGGCGGTAATTTATGATGTATTTTTAATTTCCTGTTTTAAATATTGGTGTTATAAGACTTTGTTTATAGTTAGATGGGAATACTCCATTTTGAAGGTTAGTATTTATAATATGAGTTACGGGTTTGGTAAGACTTAATATATTTTCTTTAAGTTTTTTGTTGTGATTTGGTCGTAACCAGGAGTTGTATCATTTTTTAAGTTATTTATGTTTTTTTAATATCATTTTCAGTTATGGTTTGGAATTCAGAGAGATATTCATGGGTGCAATTTGGTGGTACGGTTAGTGTTTCGGCATCATAATTTGGTGATATATTTTTGGTTAGATTTTTTCCTACATTTGAAAAGTAATTATTAAAGATATTTAGTTGCTTCTAAATCAGCGTTGATAATAGTATTTTCATAGTTAATTTCCTTTACATTTATTTTGTGTTTTGTCTTTTCGGTTATTTTATTTATCGTTTACTAAATATTTTTACTTGTTTTTGCCTAGTCAATTTGTTTCTTAAAATATTCTTCTTTTGCTTTCCTGATGAGAGATAGTAAATTGTTTCTGTATCTTTTCGTTATACGGATATTTCTTTGTTTGTAAGAATATTTGTTGTTTTTTTCTAATGGATAATATCAGACCACGTGTAATCCATGGTTTTATTTTACGGTATTTTGAGGGATGTTTTTTGCAAATTTCTGTTAATGTTTCATTTATATGTTTTGCAAGTGTTTTTTCAAAATTTTTTGCACATAATTCAGCCTCGTTTGCTTCAAGCGTTTCGTTTCACGTTTTTCTGGATAGTTTGTATTTCAATTTTTCTGTGTTAATAATATGTTGTCGTTTTAATGTTTTTTTTTTCAGTGACATTATATATATATATATATATTAGTATACATATGTAGTGGTCAATTATATATGTTTTCCAAATTATTGCTGTCAGTTTTTTTATGTAGTTTATGTTTGTCCATATGTGGTCAATGCAAGATGGAGGTTGACCTTCCATGCATGGAGTATAGTTATTTATGCATGCCTTATGTTCAGTCATTAGGTTCATATATTCGTCTTTATCTATGCTAATATGGGTCGAAGCAACGTTAATGTTTATATCACCCACTATTATATTTGATTTGTTACTTATATTCAGTAAAATATTTTTTAAGTCCTTTAAAAATATGGATACATTCGAGTTAGATATTCTGTATACAGTAATTATATTATAGGTTATTTTTTGTATTTTCATTTCTAATTTCAAACAGTTTGTATTTTCTAAAAAGATTTCTGAGGTATCAGTTATTTCGATAATATATTATTGTTCCACTGTTTTTGTTTATTTTATTTGTCGTTGTGATATTATTATAGCCGGGAATAGTATACGGAATGTCACAATCGCATGTATGTGTTTCTGTTAACACAATAAATCCAGGTAAATTGTTTAATGTATTCAATGTTATTAAAAATTCATCAAAATTTTATTTTTGCTTCTTATATTCATTTGTAGAATGGATAAAGCATTTTTATGTGTGAAAATATTGTTGCATTCATCAACATCATCACATAATATTTCTTTTATGGAGTAATACTCGTAATTCTGTATTTCTTCAAAAGTCGTCTCTTCCATTGTAGGTTTATAAATAATCAATACGCTGTTATGCTATGGTCTTCATTCTTTTTAGAATTGGGCAATGTTGGTCATTAGCTGTACGGGCTGTGCATATTATTGTTTTATTTTTCATGTTGGAAGTTGGAAGAATTCGGTTTTAAATTTATTTTCGGGCATATTGTGTGGGCATGTTCCACTGAACAGTGTAGACATTTAGGTGCAACCATTTTTTTTGTACAATATATAGATGTATGGCCGAAATTTAGACAATGGTAACATTGTATGAGTGGGTTGCAGTCTTCGACATGAATTCTGAGAAAACCTATATTTATTCTTCCTTTCATTAATAATAATTTTCTCATTTCGCCAGTTTCTTCTACTATGTAGTTACATAAATGTGAATTTCTTCTATTTTTTGATTTCTAATACGTTTTTATCTTTATATGTATTGAATAATTTGTTAATGTCTTCGTTTTGAAGCAGGATATCATTTATGAAGTCTTCTTTTTGATAGTCAGTGTGTAAACCTTTAAAAATAACGCATGATTTTTTTTAAAATTCTTCTGCGGAAATTTCCAAGTTAGTTTAAACTTTATTTATTTCCTCTGTAAGTATTTCCGCGTGTTTTTTTTGTGGCAAGTTATTATAATTTTATTTTGTTGTTTCGTTTTTTTGATCCCATTTACACCAAATCCCAGTTTGTTTATTTGGATATTCTTCTGTACAATTTTTTGTAGGTTTGATATCTCTTTTGTTGGATATTATCATTATTGGAAATTGTGGTTCTGGAATTAGTGATATTGTAGTTATTTATTTTGTTATATTCACATAAGTTATGTTTTTGTTTTCACTTTCACTCTGAATTTTATTTATATAGTCCATATTTTTGTTAATAAGGGTTGTTTGCAGATTTATTATTTGGTCTCGAAGGCATGACTTTTCTTCTTCTTTTGATACTATTTTTTTCTGTAGTTCTATTATTAGTTGTTGTTGATGTATTTCTCTTTTATTTAAAGCTTCTTCCAAATTCGAGACATATTATTCAATTGCGTTGTTCCTAAAGTCTTTTTGACCTTTGGTTTCTGTTTTTGATACGCTTGTGATTTTTTCTATGTCGGTCCGTAAGGTGTTAAATATTTCGTCCATGATGCCGCAGTTATGCGGCGTTGATGTAGGTATACACTAGAAACAGTACTCGCAGTGTCACCTCCGTACTGGACGGCGTCCGATACGATATATGGAGATTGACGGGTGAGAATGATGAACGTTATATTTATATAAAGTGGTCACTTATACTGGCCGAAGACAGGTTGTAAGCCCTGTAATTACCCATACTTTCACGTATTTTCCATTAAATATAAAAAATAGCTTCGTCACTATAAGGTATCGATTATTTATTTAATAACAGTGCCTTTGTAGGTGAAAATCCAGGTGTGTGTTCTTCGAAATATTGAAACATTGCCAAAGTATGACTGTTTACTGTTCCACGTATTAAAATATTGGAAAATGTGTGGAAATGATCCGTTATAATTTGATAAACGGACTATTTAATTAATTTTAGATAGCTACTTAAATGTTATTTCAAAAAATGACTCAAAAAAACTTTTCAATAGTTTGAATACCTAATATCTTCTGAAAATTTCGAAACCAAAAATATCTTTCGTTGGGAGAACATATTTTTATTGTGAAGTTGTAATTATTCAGAACATAGTTACAAAATATCTTTTGGATAATTATTAAAAATTTCCTTGTCAAAAATACTATTTAATCGTTCTGTCTTATGAAATAAAAAAAAAAGAACCCCATATTTCGACAAAATGAATTATAAATTAATTATAAATAATATAAGGATGTACTATTTATGATATTAAAAAGAATTAGATTGAAATCGTTTCTGTTAAAAACTCAAGCTTATCCAGGATATTTCCATTTCATATTTTGTCCTTTTGAAAAGGTGTTACTCAGATGTACGTAAGAAAATATTTATTTAGTTTCGAGTATAAAGAATTCGTTTTATTAATGGTCTTTTTCTTAAATAAAATTTTTTAAAATGGTTTGCTATCTTTATGGGCCTTGTCCGCTGATGCAATTTTCCATTCGAGACAATCTCGAAGAGATTATGCTGAGAAGTTCTTTGACTCAACTTTTGGCTTTCGCAGTCCAACGTAGTCTCGGACTCGCACTTCATGCCTGTTGTACGTTAAACGTCAAATATCAGTCATTGTTTAACTAGATTTCAGAATAAATAGTTGTAGATGTCTACGATTCTAGGTGACACTTGCACGCACGTGTCGCATCTCGCTGTCAAATCGAAAATCGCGTACATGGGTTTCAATTTTTATTCCTTTCTACCAATCTCAAACTCATCTCTGAGTTTATGCCCAAATCTAATATGTGCGAGATTTATCTCAACTAAATCTCTAAGATTTTTCTCAATTTTTTATTTTAATATTATATATATATATATATAATATTAAAATAAATGGTTAATTGAATATATATATATATATATATATATATATATATATATATATATATTCAATTAACCATTTATTTCTTCTCAACTAAATATCTAAGATTTTTCTTAATTTTTTATTTTAATATTAAAAAATATTGAACATTTTAGAATTATCAGTAGGATATATATATATTCAATTAACCATTTATTTCTTCTCTGAAAGTAGGACTCATGTATAAAGGAGTATGTACAAGATAATTTATTTTTCAGTTAGTCTGTGAATATATATTTTTTACTTCAGATACAAATTGATAGTAGTCTGTAATTGTTCTAATTGTGATGGGAAGGTTATTAAAAAATTTGATGCCTTGATAAATATAGTGATTTTGGGTTGCGGTGTATTTTAGTTTTGGAATATCAATTTGGTCTCTACGTTTTTTAGATCGGAATTTGTTTCTAAAGTTTAATTGATTTTTAATTTTGAAAATTTTGATTATTAAATTTTTTTGTATACGTCAATTTTTTTTGGTACTTTGAACTATGTGAAAAGCTGTATATAGTAGTCTTTTTTTAGAATAATTTTTATTATCATTTTATTATTATTTTAAGATTTATTTCATCGTGTTTCATTCCGCGGACATGGATCTGTATGCATAGTCAATATTTGAGTAAAATGTTGCACGACTACTGCAGTGCGATCAATCTAAAATGTACACCTAACGCATACTACATTAATCAAGAATTTATTTTTCCAACTCTCTTACGACAGTTCATAAATAAATGTATGTTTGCGTCTCTTCACCAGTCGGTGGATCGCCTTTCGACATTTCGAAGCAATATATATATTGAAGCAATTTTTCTCTTTTATTCTATAATATCTACAATTTATTTTCAACTGGTTAAAAATATAAACAAATCCGAAAAATAAAATGTTACTTTGCATAGTATAGATATGTATTATAAAAAAAAACAAACCTTTTTTATGCATTAAATTAGTTTCTATGTAAAAACTTTTATTTGAAATATTTTTATTTATTTATTTAAGTACATATGATATTAAAATTGATGCTACTAACTATAACATTACAAATAAAAGTAAAGTTAGAAATTATTTTAATTAAATATAATAGTAATCCTAAATATTATTTTAACTGCATAACATTTTTTGAAGTACTTTTTGATAAATTTTACCGAATTTTGATGAAAGTTTCTTGTTTCAGAGAGTCATTGATAATATTTTTGAAATCAGAGAAGTTGTTCCAACGGAAAATTTAGGATCGGTTGGAATTATTTGTCATGAATTATAGGTATTAGAAATAGTTATTTTGGATATGTCCGCATACTATTTATTTTATACTAGGAGGAAATACATTAAAAAATTTTCTCATTTCTCTCCAGAATTGGAATATTAATTAAAATATTTCTTTGTATTTAACAACTAGAATATAATTTTCTCTATGAAATTGCGCATGTGTGCGTATTTGCACACCGTTATGACCTCAAACAGTAATGTGTAATGAAAATTCCTCACAACTTGAGCACAGGGCGCTTGGAGCAAAATGTTGCTGGAAAATTTCCATTTAAATCGCATATTAAATTATGATTTCCATTGTATACTCAGTAAGGCTGTAATTAGGTGCTCACCCCTACCGACAAAGGTGGAAAACTTCGATAAACATGTACATATGTACGGCATGTGTGGTTTTTGCTCGTACATGTGATTGACATGTTATCATTCGATTATTAGTAACTCAGTGATAACAGAGTTTGACTGATCACATAGCATCAGCAAACTTCTATCACTTGTTTATATTTTACTGAAACTTTTTCATGATGATTCGTATTTGAACAAACAGTGTAACAGTAATAAATAGATTAAATATATCACTTAGATAAATACAAAAAACAAATTGATCTTTAGACAAATCTTTTGAACCCTGAACTCTCTATTGCCGGTAAAATACTTTAACCAATTACACTATCATAATATAAGTTCCGGCAGCGAATATATTTTTTAGAAATCGTGATGTCACGTATTCATTTTATAAATATAAGTAGGTGGAAGTAACATGACAGGGTGTCAGATAGCCAAGAAGATTGTAACTATTTTTACCTAATTTTCTCTGTAGTATACGTTGATCGTGTTAATTGGAAAAGACTAGTATAATAATATTGTAATAATAAGAAAGCGATTAGAATAGGGTAATAGCAATAGAAACATTATTAATCGTAAGAAGACATGACAGTTAAGAAATTCTGACCCTCAAATTTATTCAAAAAGTCACGATGGGTGATTTAAACTTATTTCACGTATTCACAAAGTATTATTAGTAAATATATTTTTGGAGCGTCTTTTCGAATCAGCCGCGACCGATGTTATTGACAAATTTCGGCGTCCAAATTCCCATCCATACATTTCTTTATGCTCGTCTTTTCAGTGTGAAATGTAACCTTGACGCCAGCAGACGTCAACTTTACCGATATTTGTTCGATCTTAACATCACGCTAGTTTCGCGGTGTGGACCTTTCAGCTCCAGTATTGCATGCTTTTCTTATATCGTTCTTTTTTATTTGGTTCATACTTCATACTTCGCCTTTCTACAATTTTTTCTTAATGATTTGAACTGCACTCAGCTGTAAATAAGTATGTGTTATTATGAATCGTTCGATGTGAGCATTTACAACGTCATTTAGAATATTGTATAAATCAAATCCAAAAAAGTTCTACTTAATCAGGTATAATTTTCCATAGTTCTTAAGTGACGACTTATATAATATTTCAAAAAGTCTTCATTTTTTTTTTTACTATTTTAAAATGTATAAGAAGATGGTCTACGTCACGTAGGGATGTAGCTTAAGATATCTAATGCTACGGAATAAAGAGTAAATGCATCCTGAAATTGAGGCAAAACCGTGAAGACATCACTGGCTTCCTTATCCGGAACTCAGGGGTGGCATTAAATTTTACAAGCACATTACATTACGTACATAAATAAATTACCTACCTACCATGTCGTTAATGGAATATTTTAGTTCATTTCGAGATAAGATGAATATGGAAGATGTGTGGATTAACTTAATGAATTTTCTTTTCATTTTTTTATAAGTTATTTATTTTTTATTGAAAAAAAATACTTGTAATTAATTTTATAATAAATGTGTAAACAAAGATTTATGACAGAATGGGATATATTCAAGCAGTACGCGTTGTCATATCTATGATCCTATTATTTTTGAAACCAAGTTAAATATTTTTGCTATAAAAGCGACAACTTAGTGGTCTCCCAGGATGAGTCTTAAACCCCCAACTACTTGATCACTAGATGATTTTCTTACTTTTACAATTAACAAACATGTAGAATAATATCTTCGCTGCATAGCTGACCGATTTAAAAAATAATATAATTTTATCCGATCGAGTAATATTTATTCGAACGTCACTAGACTAGACCTAATCTATAAGTTATGTATTTTAAATATTTACTGCAAAACTTTGTGGTCAGTCATTTTAATAAAATTATACGGTAGCTTTGTAATTAACCACGAGAGTTTTATAAATACACCAACCTATTTCATATCTTCATCAATGGCGGTCCGTAACTTTTTGTAGAAGGGATGCTGGATAATAATTTTAAACCTACATACTAACAAATGCACAAATACATCATACAATCGAAGGAAATTCAATGTTTCAATAATTCGGCTTCAAGTATTCAAGCCAAACTGTCAAAAATGCGTCACACAAACATATTTCTCAAAACAATCCGCTCGCTTCGTAATATGTATGTTATTTTGTGCATTATACCCATAATCATTAAAGTAATTTTTTGTACATTGGATGCTGATAACAAATGCGTATACAGTATTCGAAGACCTTGACAGGCAAAACTGAATGTTGAATACTTTAAAACTTTGTAGATACGGAACGAGTGATTGAATCCACCGTTGCTGGTATTTGTGTGTTTATGCGATTCATAGACGATCGAAAGTTGAGAATACATGTATATATATTTTGACTCGCTCCGTGCGCGCGCCGTGTCGTAGTATGTGTTATGACAGGTCTTTAAGGGTAGAATTTATTTTCAGCCGTGCTACTTTCGACTAGAAACAAAGTGTTGAAAGCTTTTTGACTCTAGAACACAAGGGATGCGGTGCACCTGAAGCGTGTGTGAAGCGACCGCGCCCGATCTTCATCATCATAACAATTATATATTTTTTGCAATTAGGTAGGACTTATAAATTTGTATAAATATTTTTTAATTAATTCCCTAATATTAAACAAAAATCTTTGAAATGTAAAATAATAATTTGACGTTTGGTTTTTTTTTATCACCCAGATGAAGAAAATATTTTTTTTTATGTTTTAAGTATAATTTGATTACATAAATTACGTGTTTCATGCTTTGTACTTGTACTCAACCACTAAGATTTATTATGAATACTTGGTTATATATAACTTGTAACTTGTAACTTGTTGGTTATGTATTGTGTTAAATATTAAGTGAACTCCGCCAAAACACAAATGGATATAGTATTAATCTACAAGAATTAATGTGAATTGCAATATTACCATAGACTGACAACCCTAGTGGAGGAGAAACACCATGAAATTCGAAAGATGATGGGTTTCTGAGGAACGATGAAGGTTTTTTACTTCTGCTCATTCATGTGGCACCTGCAAGAGATCGGTGGTAGGAAAAATCGTAATATTGTTACATTTATGTCCTACACACATACCGGTAGCAATTAACCTTTGCTATGCAATTTAAAATGTGTGCTTAAATATTCAAAAAATTTTAATGTGATAATAGTTTGTTTAATCTATTTACTTATTAGCTTAACTTCTTAGCCTGCTGATATAATATCGTGAATATATAGACTAAAGACAAGCAATCTCAGACGTTGTAATGTCCAATACGCTAAATAAAGTTGCATTAAAATTAGTCTGTTGTACTGAAGATTTATCGTAAAGAAGATATTAATGTATTTGCTTGAGTATTGTTCCATTTTTTTATTCTGTGCTCTATAATACATGTCATCTTAGATTACTAAAAAAAACTTACAATAGATTTATTAAATTTCTGTAAAGATAAAAAAAAAATTAACCCTGCCTTATATAAAAAAAAAACCATATCAAAAAATATATCTTGAATAATAAATACAAAATACCCCGAGAATAAAAAAGCGGAGTCAACAAGTTGAGTTGTCACAAAAAGGATTGTGACGCATTTTACATTAGACAGACTGGAAGAAGAATAAGAAAAAGATTGGAAAAACACAAGAAAGCCATAAAAAACTTCAATCTAAACTTCGAAATGGCTGAGGATGCAAGAATGGAGGGCCATTCATTTGATAACAGTAATTTATAACTCATACATAATCGCGCCAAAGGACGAAAATTAGACATTTTCGAAAATTTTGAAATAAGTAAAAAAAAAAATAACAATAAAAACATAATAAATATTCAAATACCGCCCATTACATTCCCTCTCTTATCCATTTAAACTCCACTCCTACCCCCACTTCCACCTCCGTTAACTCGAAACACACCACATATTTAAAATCTGAAAGTAATTTTAATTTTAGTTGATCTATAATATTGATAATGGGAAGATGTTTCCGAAAACGTTACATTTCATTTAACACAATGAAAAGTGTAGTGGAATAAAACAGAGTTTGATTCAATTTACAAAATAATCATGGAATTCCACAAAGTTTCACCAAAATCCTTTAAACAGTTACTGAAAAATATATATAATGGTCTTTGATACATGAGACTCAGCCGAGGCTTGGTCCTTTTCAAAGTTTCGTTTAAAATTCTACCAAGCTGAAAATTCTTCGCCTAACACAGATTTTTGATTCATTGATTCACAGATTCTTCATAGACCTTGTTCTTCGCCTAACACAGATTCTTGATTCACAGATTCACAGATTCTTCATAAACCTTGTTTATCGCCTAACGCAGATTCTTGATTCACAGATTCACAGATTTTTCATAGACCTTATTCTTCGCCTAACACAGATTTTTGATTCACAGATTCACAGATTCTTCATAGACCTTGTTCTTTGCCTAACACAGATTCTTGATTCACAGATTCACAGATTCTTCATAGACCTTGTTCTTCGCCTAACTGAGATCAATTCAGATTCATATTCGTTATTATGCAAAAAAACCGACTGCCTGACAGTTATAATTCAGCAGGGAATGAAACGATACATTCATGCGTTTCCACGGGATGTAGGCGAGGCCGTATTGGTAGAGATTCGCAATGGGCATGAACGTTACATATGAATAAATTGAGATGTTTTTTAATTATTTAAAAAACCTGCATTATCTGTGAGCGCGACCAGCCCCGCGCTTGCGTAAGGTTTGTTATGGATTATGGGGTGGGTATATTGTGATAGAGATGAAGATTTAGTAAATTATTTACGACATAACATAAATGAAAAGTTATTTTGTAACTTACGTCAACCGAATACAGACGCTAGGCACATGATAGGTATTTATCAATTAGACTTAGCAAGTAGCGCATAGAAATAATAACAAGCTTTGGTTTATTTATGAAATATTATAAACAGTGTAGTATTTTTTAATACATGCATATAATATTTTGAACAGTTATTTTTACGAATCAATTTGATGTTCAATTGAGGCCGTAAGGAGCATTCCATTCAGTCAATGAACTTATGCGCGGTGGTACGCGGTGGTACATGCCGCCAAGCCTCTGCTATATTCCCAGAAATAACGTATATCGTCTGGTTAAATCAAAATATTCTAACATCAGACAAAATGTATATGATTCTTATCTTTATATTTCATTTTCATTTCATTTCATTTAATTTTCGCATTTCTGATCCACGGTACGGTAAAGTAAAATATGGGAATAATATGTTATAGGGTTTAATTTATATGTATACAAATGGATGTACTCATAAATAAGGTATGCGATATCACATAAATAGTTCGTTAACGTATACCCTCTGAGTTTACGACTACATGGGCTATTTAATTCGATCAAACACTACGTATAAAATAATAATTACAGCTATAAGTGTAAGATGTGAGATCGCCGCCAATTCTTTGATTGTTATTAATGCGAACGGAAACAATTAGTCATGAGTACCGCACTCATGTATATTATTTCACTATTGCTAAGTCTCCAGTTACGTCATTTAGGTGATGTACCCTCGGTTCCTTGTGATGTCGGCTATCCAAAAGTAGACTGTAGCATTGGACAGTTTCAAAAGCCAAATTTATATCTATAATATGTGGTAATTATTGATCTTAGAGCTATATATAAATAAAACGGCGGCTCTCGTGGATCAACGGGCATAACACTGGCGTAACATTCAGGTGGCTCCGGGTTCGATTCCCGGTGAGGACATAACGCGTCTTTTATTACCTGCAGTAATTAATCCTCACGGTACGTTGTAGTCTTACAAATGAAAAAACTAATAAAATAATATTTTAGAGTTGTGAATTTAAATTATTTTGAATGTGGGTCTTATATATTATTCTTACAATAAAATTGACATATAGTATCATAGATTTGTCCCGAAACCAAAGATTTGTCTAATGAATTCTGGAGAATTTAAGTTTTATTAAACAATATCATTGCAACACGCTTAAAAGCGAGGACTGGAGATAAACATTTCGGCGATGGGGATGTAAGGGAAACGGTGAAGGGTTGCGGAAGGAAGTGTGAGGTTTTATTTTCCCAGCAACGCTGAGGCTGAGATAGTACAGCTAGTTAGAATTAGGGATGAGAGTTTTAATAAACAATGATATGAAATTTTAATTAAATACAACGGTACTTAGGGAGCACGATAAATCTGACGGATATCACAAATCTTTTACATCAAATTAAATTCATCCCTTTAACTCTAAACGGGGTTGAAATACGGCAGCCCCGAGACCGTCCCGCGCTGGCGCAACAATTCTTCACAAGTCGGGGTGTTGCCATTACTGGGAAATATCTTAATCCGCCCCTTTATAGCTCCGCACGATCGCTGTGTTTCTCAAAAATATGTATTTATGTGGGGATTGCCGGGTGCATGGTGCAGGACGCGGGGCGCGTATGCAGCACAATGACTGGAAAACACGTTTTATGGGGGTGAACCACAATTGTAGGTTATGAAATAAATACTTTAAGCAGTGCAGTGGGGAGATTGTAGATGTTTGTTCTACTGATGAAATAAAATAAATTCACAACCACACTGAAGGCTCTATCTCTCTTTCGTCCTGCAAGCGATAGCTCTTCCATAAATCGGCATTTGATATTGGCGACAATAAGTTATTTAAAAATAAGTTACTCGCAAAAAATAAAATTTAATTAAATCATGATTAAGATAAATAAAAACTATCATTACCGTCAAAAAAAACTAGCAATTTTCCAACAGCAATATTTATTTTCAATATTAACGGAGTTTCGATGTTTCTATGCTTTTGTACAACTGGCGTTTCTTGTAGGTTAGGTCTCGTTGTGCGTGGGAGATATAAATCTTAGCTTAGGTCTGGGTTTCTTCAAGGAAACCATGTATATAAATGTAATATAATGTAATAAAACGTGTAATGTACTTCTATACTCATGCTAGCGAAAAAACTTTTAATGGAGGATGGTTCCGAGGTCTCCAGGTCTTGATTGAATAAAGTTTTGAGGATTTTGCATCATGAGGTTGTAGGTGTTGTCACGGAGTCTTTGAGCCCTAAAGGATAGGATGCCATAGGGGCCACCAATCTAGTTCAGTCTAGGTTCTCCAGTGTGTGCGTGTGTACTCTGGTGTCATCTGCTACCTCGGATGGGATGATAATAGATTCAAGGGCAAACTCTGATTGTCACATTACACGTTTTATTCACAATAACACAATTTATCCCTTCTTTCTTGAGGTCAACTTTTCTCTGAGGGGAGGTCACTTACTCATTTAGTACATTATTAGCCAAGGCTGCTATGGGGTGCCGATGCAGCCGTTGATCCGGACTACCACACGCCCGCGCCAGAATTAATCTCATGCTCCAGGAGGTTGCCCGGACGCCATTCCGTCTACCATGATCAGGGCGCCCATCTATCGGCCATCGGCCCTCCACGGGTGGACCGCGCCTATATATCCTGAGTTAACTGCGGTAACTCCATTTTTAATCTTCGATATCTCCCGCCGCTATTATCCTCGCGGGAGCGGCCCATCGACCGCTAATAGACCTCCGACCGCCTGTCGCAAGAATGACGTGTTCATCCTTTACTCAGTTGTTCGTCCTTTTTTCACCTCTGTGTCGTTCAGGCGTCGGTGCGTTGATTCTAATATCACAGTATATTTCTATCGAAATTGATATAGTTGAATTTGTGGGTATACCTTTTTTATCTATCTCGCTATCTCGGACCAACGCAATATCATTCACTGATATTGAATTCTGATCAGTGTGACAGCTAATCAACATGATCGTTGTTAATTAATTATTATCGTAGATTGATTAAGCGTAGATTGATTGCGGTTAAGCTTCATCACGACTAATTTTGAAATTTTGTATTTCTTCTATCTTTTAAAATCATAACTTCACTACACTGACTCCATGACCAGGTCATCAAACAAACAAAGTCAGAGTCTGCATTGAAAGGACATTAAATAACTTTTTTGTTGATAGCCATGCCGTATGAATTATTTCAATACTGCACTGCAGCACATCATGGTTGCCTTGTAGAGTAAAAATGCCAATCTGATGGCGAATGAGTAGGGTCGATATGGGAGCTGCAGCTCATATAACGGTACTGGGTAAGCGGAGCATCATCGTTCACTGACCAACTCATTACTCATCTTTTGATTTGTATGCCAGAGTTTGGTTACTCAGACATACGTGTGGAAAATCTGTATTGATAAAGTAGAGAATGATAAAATAAAATAAAAATCAGGAAAAGTAAATTAACTCGATAAAGGTAAAAAAGAGTTGCAATGTGCACAATATGTGGAAGTATTTGAAGGACTTATAAATAACGAAGGACTGTTATAATCATCAATAGTATGATAGACTGCCCCCAGATTGTTGGTCTGCTTGACTTTCACGCATCATTGAGGTCATCGAGACACAATTCATTATTTTATTAGTGGTAATGTCAGAAGACATGCATTAGCTAACTCCGCAGTTTCCAGATTGCATTATTTGAGGAATGAATAGGCGGAGGTAGTCGACATTTTTGCTGAAAGTTTAACTCTTTATACTGTAAACATACTGACATTAAATAATTATTTTCTTTGTGAATTGCACTTCTGATGAAATTTTTTATTTTACTAATCATGTTAATGCCTGAATAGGGCGTGTATAATAAAAATAAATAAGAAGTAATCCGTGACAAATTAATTATATATTTTCATATTTTTATATATTTAATATATGTTATTTCAAAACATATATATATATATATATATATATATATAAACACAAGTACGCTAAAGTTAATATAAATTATATATTATCGCGAATCGTAGACCTTTTGACCTTTCCTTGAACAGCTGCTAAAACGGCGCATTTACATGCGCCAGATGGGTAAAAGATATTCTAGGATTTTACAAAAAAAAAGTTGAGAAGTACTTTGTAAAAAGATTTCGAATTTATGAAAATCAAATTACATTTTAATGCTTTTGGGGACGAATTTATTTCCCTTTTGAAAATGTTAAAGTTTCATCTCAAGTGACAAAGGGTGCCGCATTAATAACGTTAAGTATATCAGATCTAGACCTCAAAGCTTAAGCCGGTGTTCCCAAACTTTGCTCAACTCTCGTATTCAACTTTGAATGAGTTAATGGATGTAGCATTAATAGTGTTGCAAATTAATTCAAATGTGTAACCAAACTTACAACTTTATTCTGACCAGTACTCATATATTACACGAGATTAAAGATTAACGCTAATACTTACGTTAAGAAAGGACGATGGAAACATTCATTATTGTTTTTCGCTATTTTTAATAAAAGAGTCGATAAAATAAATGATAGTGTTTAAATTTGAAATGTAATTTTTTCCATTTGAAATCTCTTTTTAGTATTTATCGCAAAATATTGTGGTTATCCACTTTAGTAAATTATACATTAACTTTGTATTTAATAAAATTTTTTAATGCAAAGTTAATGCATTATTTATTTATATTTAAAATTGATTTATATTAAGTATTGATATGATTCGATGCTTTAGAGTTTTTTGTTGTTAACTAAAATTAATATTTTTGTATTTTTTTTTTGTTTTATTTCTGAAGGCATATATTAAAATAATTTTTCGTTATTTTATTTTATTATTATTTATATATCTTTCACCGCAAGTACAAATCTCGGCAGTATGCAATGTATGTACTAAAATACGTTGTACCGAATAATGTATCAAATACGTTTTACGGGTGTAATACGTAGCTATCCTAGTGGAACTATAACAGCTTTGGAGTAATACAAGAATCATGTTTGTTGCACCACATATTTTTTGCTAGGGTTGAATAAGATTGGATCAAAATGAGATTATTATCAAATTAATTAAAATTATTCTGCACTGGGGTTATACCCCAGATATAGTTCATTATTCTTGATATGATTCATCTGGCGATTTGATGTCTGCTTCACAATTATTGATTTCAGGCATAGCATCGATGCTGTACTGAACCCACCAATGACATAATTAAATTAAACATATTCCTGTGCATGTCACAGTTAATTCGAATAATAGCGTAGAGTTTTCAAAATCACTCGCATAATTTCCAAATAAAGTAAGCGACACGATGTATGCGAGAGTGGCTCACTATCAAAGTATGTGATACTGACAAAGGTTGGCGAATATAAATATCAATTTACCAGGTTACACTATTCGCACACACTTTTTTGCTGAATTAATCGATTTATTTTTGTTCACACATTATATCAAAATAAGAGCATACAGTGAGACACTATTGATATTATTACCTATAATGTCCAATTTCATAAAATACGTTGTGAATATATTAAACTATATTCAAGATTATCAATTATATGAGCGGAAAATGCATGTCAGAACAGACTTATGCCAGTCTATACGCTTTATCTCAATGAAGTTGTGAACTAATCGTTCTATTACATATTTTTCCCGTTTAGCTCGCCCGTGCGTTTTGTGTTGTCGTAGAAAAGCTAATTAATAATCAAAAAAAAAAAAAAAGTTATGTATCTTCGATAATATAAATATTGATATTTATTTCATCAATATTTGCAAAATAAGTTTGTGGCTTCATTTTATATTAATAATTGACAACTATTCAGAATTTTCCAATCACCTTTTGCTAACAAACCATTATTTTGATATTAACAAGAGTTTGGAAATTATACATACAAATACTAGGGGTTTATATTTGCTTAAATTTGAAATTTTAGAAATAATAAGAAGTGTTAATAGCAAGCTTAATATTATAAATAACCAAATACACTTTGTAAATAGTCACATTTTAAATTTGTTTTCATATTAGTTCTTACTTATTAACCATTTTATATATTTTTGTTTTTATCTATGCTCATTTCAGTATTCATTGTTTCCTGAAGAAGATACCATAGATATCAAAACAAGTAGAATTAATTAAAAAATAGTGGTGTAAACAAAATATTTTGTTTAATTATTAATAATTGATATTTATTTTTGTACAATGTTAAAAGTTCATGACCTAACATAACTTTACTAATTTTTAAAGGAAATTTTAAGATTTAATGGATTGTTAAACGCAACTATTCTTACATTATTGCTCAAATAATTTTCTATGTTAAAATGTACAGAATTTAAAATGTTTCTCTATAAAATATTTTTTAATACAAAAAGCTTAAATGAACCCTAAGCATTATAAATATGTTAAAATAATGATTTTTTTGTTATTACTGGTTACTTTATGATATTAACGAAATGATCAACACAATGTGTTGAAGGTTCTTGACGATTAAAATTTTTTTTTTAGTTTAAAGTTCGATAGATCATTGTTACACATGCTATTGCATGTAAAATGAAATATTTCTTAATACTTTAAATCTTATAAAAAAAATCATTATACTTCATAACAAGGTTTCTCCAGAACTTCAATTATCGATTATTTTCCTGTTAAGTTCACTTGTCACATCATTATATTATAGTAGGTATCTAGTGAGATAAATTACCAGCATCCTTAACTACATGCGACATTGGATCAATCTCGTTAGACTTAATTTTAACAACAATTTAGTTCTGTAAAATGTATTTTTTCACAACAAATAACTAGTCTGTTTGCTTGCTGTTATGGTTGCGTAAAAACATAGTAAAACAAATTAAGAAACAGAAACAATATCGTAAAATTAAAGTATTCTACACATTTTTTTGTTTTATGGTTTATCCTACTTTCCCTAAAAATGGAGCCGGATCTTTTAGGGTTGAAGAAGCAAGTCCTGCGATACAATACTCTTGTAGCCGTTCCTAAACGTGGAGAAATAATCTCAAAGGCATGATATTTTATGATCCATTAAAAAATTCAATAAAAGCCACCGACCGTTTGGGATCCTCGGACAGGCCGCAGCCTCCGCGGCGGAGAGCGGATAAGGAGCCTCCGTGAGATTTATGTCCCCTTACACATCCAAGGTAAACACAGAGCTCCAGGATTATTAAGGAAGGTGAAAAATTTGAATAAAATTCACTTAAGGTACCGGTGGCCTCCAAATTGTATTCCGCCGGTTAATTTTGCGTGAAATTGCCATTTTATATTATGATTAGACCGTAATAAAGGAGGTTTGCGAAGGAGAAATAGTTTAGGACGTGGAGAAGTTTCCCGAAATGCCTTTTTGGTGGCTGGATTACACCCTTAAGCGGTAAATGGGAAGCCTCTCAATGGAAGGGAAATCAAATGGGCATTTTTTGTTTCCAAGTAAACGGTTTTAAATGAAACTTTACGTAGTTTGAAGAAAAAAAAACAATATTTTTTCGTATGAAAGAAATAATAAGTATTATGACTCAATTTTTTAATATATTTTTTTTCTAGATGAAATTATAAATACACATATTCAAATTATTGGTGTAGTAAGATCTAACGGATCGATAGAAGTCTAGATCTATTAGATACGACTGTTACTCGATATAACCATTCTAGTACGTATAAAATAGTAATAGTAAGAAATGATGCAACATTTTATGTTGACCGTAAAACAATACTTGGAACGGTTCCTCTGATGTCGCTGTTAATATGATATGTGGGGGTGTACACACGGGAAAATTTCAAGTTGAATAGATGTTGCATTAAATCACGGAGGATATAATATATGGAAAACGTATTTTAGAATAGCTTTCTTTGCAAGTTTGTATAGTTCCTATCATCCTTTCAAGTCAGGTTATGAAGAAAGCGAAGTGGGGACAAAAAGTATTAAATTTTTTTAGTTTATACTCGATCGTCAAAATTTAAATGGATCATTCTGACTTGTGTTAGTAACATTTACTATTAGAAAATGGTGAGAAACATCAATATTGAACAGATCGTATCATTAGAATCGTCTCATTCTTTTACTTTTTTATAAAATTGAGGGGATTGTATTAACACTCCTATTAAATTATTAATGTACATTCGTGAATATTAAATTATTCTGTTGTTTCTAAAATTATATATTTGAATAAGTATCTACTATAATATTTAAAGTTATTTCCTCACTATGCGGCCTAATGAAACTGCAGATTCGACCAGTTTACACTTTATAATGTGCGCATTAAATAATTTAGAAATTATTCATTCATCATATAAATCTCTAAGTTATTGAAAAATAAACATCGTTCAAGATGAAAATAAAGAAAATGATATTTATTATATTATTATATTCCTTAACACAATATTTTAAACATTATTCCTTAACATACATTTAAAAAATTAAATATGCAATCTTGCGATAATACCTACTAATAATAAAATAATATACGAGAAATAATTACGCGAACATGAAATGTTTTACAAACAAAGCCCTCGTGCTACGAAAATAGGGGTAGGTAACACGGGTTAGGATGAACGATCGACCTTTGGTGCCGAGGGTGGGCTTCCTAACTAAACCGGGCGAGCTAAACAATAATAAATATTAGCCTACTCCTACTCAGCCTTGGCCTTGTGGAACGGTAACATTCCGGAGTGCAGCGAATGGGGTGTGTAATTATTATTGAATTCAGTAATTAAATTTTTTATCAAATACAAATTTAGTAAAGTGTATGTTTATTAATATTCAATTCAACTTTAAAGATATACATGAATACGCAATAATTAAATAATTAGTTATTTAGTTTTAAACCACTTTATTAGTATACATATACAAATGTCAACTAGTTTCTGTTCAATCCAACAATCTTCAGGACAAAATAGTGTAATATACATATATTATTCTATCTTGTCCAGAATGTTCGTTTTCTTTGAACATTTAAATAAAATTTTTTCTCATTACAAAGACACACCATTATGAAATATTAATTTAAAATCTTTTTAAAACCAATTTGAATAATTTGACTTCGAACGGTTTTGATGCCACTGTCTCTTCATTAAATTTTTGTGCTTATCATAGAGAACATTTACCATGTGAGCAGAATTTGATAAATTCGTTAGTTCGTACAGTTACAGTGGGTTATACCTATTTCCCCCATACTATGGGCACATAATATATTATTACGATGCGCCAGGGCAACGCCACCGGCTAGACAGTGGTTGGCATGAAAGCGTGGGTTCGGCTGGAATGGAGTCCTGGGCACTTACCTTCAGCTGACGACCTTTCTTTCACCTGTGTTTAAATTTATTTTAGTGTTGTGTAATTTGGACTACGAATCACAACTATCAATGAAAGAGGTTAATTTTCAGTAGGTTTGTTTAATACAAAATAAATATCAAGTAATCGATTTTTCCATTCTGGCATCTGTTCATGAATAAAACTTGACAAGGAAGTGAAACAATAATACTCTCGAAGCATCGTTGAATCGACACCTGTGGCAAGCCTCAGTCGGATAGGATGCAAGGCAGATCATCACCGTAAGATTGATCCCACCTCCACGGTGGTGAACTGTTCTTCTATCTTGATATTACAACTAAGTTAAAGTGATGGTCACGTAACCTAGAAATCTGTGCGCCGTAACTACTGCACACATTTGATCCTACATCGTATGGGATTGTAGATTCCTTCGTCCCAACTGGAGACCGCCTTCCATCGCACATCCCAGCTACCCGTGACGCCAACTCCAGACTAGAACCGGGTGCCCTAAGCCCTGGGGCTCGAAAAAGGAAATTGTCATTTCTGCATAGAAAGAGAGTACAATGCAAATTAGATACTGCAATATTCTACAGATGAAGCACTAGTATCAACAAGATCTAAATCTTACCGTGATATTCCTTTGATCGTGTAAGAATGGATTTGCGACTGCAGCCGCGGAACGGGCCGCCTCGCGCGTCTCCCCGAGCTCATGTGGCGCTGTGAGCCGAGCGTTCCCGCGCGTCGGCATTGATCGAAATACTTATCTGAAATTCAGTGTTTACCTCATATAAACGTGGCGAGTTGTAAAAATTACACATTAAAAAATTAAATTCTTACATAACAATATATAAATATGGATTATGTCGGAAGCTATTCTAATTTTTAAAAATCCAAGTTTTTCATAAACAAGAAGAGAATAGTGGCTTCGAGTTACTCGACTGCATAACATATTATTTATTCATATTATTACTCCTACATAAAAATGATTGATATTGTGGAGGTCTATCGCTTCCACAGCCAACATTACCGCCGACGACCACTGAGCGCATCGCACATTTACCGTTAAACCAAATCCACTAACAACCGCAAAAACACGCCCGGTGCCAATAACATGCGCCCTCAACTCTCTGGAAGATCTACTCGTGAGCTTCATTCTTCTCGCTGCCGTCTTTCAGATACTATTTCCAGGAAACGATCCTCCGTGTAGTCATTTCATAGCTTTTGTATCTATAATTTGTAACTACGCTCAACAATAAACTTGTGTCAACCGTAAGTAGTTTCTCTTCCTCCACCTGCTTTAGCCGCACACACTTACATACACACTTTCCGATTATAATCAAACTAACATGTGAGTGAATGAATGGCTATTGGTGCACTCAGCACTCACACCGCAACATATCTTTCTGATTCATCTGCCAAACCCACGAACGTAATTCATCTATTAACCAAAATATTTACTCCACAGTATCGATTAATACATCAATTAATTCAAAATTTTTAATGCCCTTAATATTATTATTATTTTACTTTATCTATTTTATTAATATTTTTTAAATTTAAGTACATGTTACATCAATATTATAACTATTTACAAATACATTTGCTGGTCTCCTGGAACGAGTCTCGAACCCCGATTACTATATCACTAGACCAGCGTCTTAAGCACTAAACCAATAAGCTACTCAGTTATAAGCTAACACAATTAAGTAACAAAAAACGTTCTATAAATATATATATAGACATTAACAAAAAAATTTCCTCAAAATATACATTAACTTATTAAGTAACTAACTCTTAAGTTGTTTCTCGTAAGGGTATGCTGAGAGGTTAGAACGGCCACGCTTTTCAGTCCTGACATACCACTCACACCGCGCTCTTTTTTCTACATTGTATCACGCGAGCTCATCGAATGCGGGCCATCTTTCAGTACTCGATCTATAACATCAAGCCAGGTCTTTTACAGATCACCTCTGTATTGTCAACTTTAGCACTCGCCTGGCATATTTTTCTTCCCATCCTTTCTTCGCTCACTCGTTCCACGTCACCGAACTATCTCTTTACTTCTTTAACTGTCATAACCAGATCTAAATACGCTGCTAATTTGTTTATTATTTTCTTAAATTTATTTACTAAAATTAAAATATGTGCATAAAGAATTCTTATTTTTATTTAGCTGGTGGTCTGATCGCTTATAAAGATATGTTTTTGTATTTTTTAATGTTAAACATAAACACGTTTTGATAAAAAAACTCTCGTAATATTTATTACCACAAATGTAGGTAGACACAAATGTTACACGTTTCGTAGCATTTTTATTTGTAGTTATTTTCCCAAAGTCGTTATATTTTTACGAAACACAAGTGCGAAAATAGTTTGGAAATGTTTTAGCAGAGTTCACAATGATGTTGAAATTCGTGTTATAGTTTGCCATTTGAACACAAAAATGTAATTAAACCGTTAGAGTAATGTTTAGTGAACAATGTACACAGCTACATAATAATATCTCCGCGGAAAGAGTATGTTAATTTTTGTTACAATATGTAAATGAGACACAACAAAGGGCGTAGAATTTTGAAAATGCCCTAATGGTCAGTAATTTCTCGAGCTGTGGCGGTAATAATGTCCCGCGAGAAAAAGCGGATTGCGAGGTCGCGCGTCGCGCGTCGCGGCGCTTATTTTAATGGCGCGATATAAAAATAAGGATTGTGTGGTGGCGTCGAAATTAATATCATTACATGTTCAGACACATTCAGATGAGGGCGATCTGCACAATTAGTGTCTACACTAATCCATGCGGGAAATTAAGTCTCCTCTGATGTTGCTATCAGAGTGAAATTTATATCTTTTATATGAATAATAATAACTTTGAATGTTTAAAAGTATATTAACCTTCAATTTTGATAGAAAATACTTAAAAACTGGATCTCGTAGTCAAAGTCACGGACATTACTGCAAAACTGCACTGCAAAACAGCAAGGCTGCCATATAGCATTAAATAAAAATCACAACCTTGCAGTGAACGAGTAGGACCGATATGGGAATTTTTACTCGAAGAACGGTTCTGGGCATTCACAGTTCAATGTGACACGCTCAAATATCAACTTTTAATAGCTTGACGCGCTCAAATAGCGATAACGTCAGTTCCCACGGTTCAAATTTTTAATACATAAAATAGGTTGCGTTCTGACGTACCAAGCAGGTAATAGGATACGAACCATCTATTCTTGCCTTGATGTGTCGTGTGACCGGCGATCTACGGATCTGCCATAAAGACAATTACCTATTAAATCATTCGACACCCAAGCCAATTTTGGCTTGCTCGTCAACTGAAATGTAGTGTCAAATTAAAAACAAATAAATTTACAAGTGACAATGTTGGATGAAAACACTATTTACTCTCTTGCAACTTTTTCAATTTATTAAAAATTTTATTATCTTGTACGGCATGTGGATTTTTAAAATATATTTATATATAGTAAAAGAGCAAAAAATGTATTTAAATCACTCACTAATAATAGTAATTGTAATTATCATTGTGCGTCAAATATAATCGTATACAATAATTTTTGAAGGCATCTATCATGTCGATAACGTTAAAAAAATGATAAGAAATCGTACGACTTCTCGAGCGTCCCGAGTATTCAAGTAGAGTATAGTCATGTTCGATAAGATCTACAAAATGTGGCTCACGAGTAGGTCTTGCATCTTTTGAAATTGTGCAGGAAAATTTTAAATTCCAGAAAAAAATTACACCTGCGGAATAGAAAAATGAATGAAGATGGCTGTAAAGAGTGTGCTCTAATGAAATTGATCTGATTGATTTATCACACGATTTTATCGACAAGTTTGCATAAATACTTACTTACTTACTTATTTACCATCACGCCGTTTCCCCGTGGGGGTAGCCAGAGAGGATAGAGCGCCACACTCTTCTGTCCTGACACACAATTCTCGCCTCATCCACATTCATACATCTTGTCATACAAGCTCGCCGGTTGTTGAGGCTTCTAACAGAACCATCCTCCGTTATCTGGTTTACCTGGTCGTGCCAAGTCTTCCGCGGATGTCCTCTATTTCTGGTTCCATCAACACTTGCGTCATATATCTTTCTTACCATTCTCTCCTCATTCATCCTTTCCATATGACCAAACCACCTAAGTGATCATTTCTTAATCTTACTCACTATACTAACATCAGCTTTACATTCTTTCTTTATTTCTTCATTCTTTACTCTGTCATAAATAGATCTGTCACAAATACGTCTAAGTGATCTCATTTCCACTGCATTCAGTCTAATTCGTTCCTTTTTTGCCAGCTCCAGGCCTCACTTCCATACATCAGTGTCGGTACCAGGATTCCATTGTGCACCGCTAGTCTGGCCTCGGTTGACAAATTCCCGTTAGATATAATTCCATTCAAAGCGCCGTTTACTTTACTTCCTGCAGTCACCCTCTTTTCGATATCATTCTCAGCCTTTCCGTTTCTATCAAACATACTTCCCAAATATACAAACTCATCTGCTTGTTCCAAACATTCATTACCTACAGGTATTTTGAATGGTGTCTTGCTTTCCTCCTTCTCTAATACCATCACTTTCGACTTGTTAACATTTTACTCACCAGATTCTGTAGTTCTTGTTCATTATTCGCCATTAGTACTGCATCATCGGCGTACAATAAACAGCATACAATCAAATCGCCCATTTTTGCTTCTATATTCATACATTCTACTTCTTTCACACATTTATCCATATACAAGTTGAACAGCCATGGAGACATTACACACCCTTTGTAATAAATACGCAGAGGGATAATTAGAGCCACCGCTCTAGGATAAAGTTTTATTGATTGATTGCATAGTTTTCTGGATAAGTCTGCGCGATGGTACAGACATTGATACGAAATCAACTAAGCAGCGAGCACTAATTTCATTTTAATGAAATATTTTTTTCCATTCAGTTTATGAAGATACACAACATATTGTCAACTTTTCTATATGTGTACGATACTACACAGGGAATGATTTGACAGTTTTTAAAGCAGACCATAAAACCTCCGAACCTTCTGGAAACACTTGGAAATTCGGGTCTCGGCCAGGAGCCAGTCTAGTTCCGTTAGAACAGATTCCGTTAGCGATTTGCTGAGTACCTAACATGACTAGGCGAAAATACGGCTGCAGAATATTTTATAATAGTGTAATTAATCCTTGAGTATAATGTGTACCCTTGTGTAAAGATTTTTAAGAATAATGGATCCAATGTATCACTTTTAGCTTAATAACGTATTATTACACACGTATTCATGACATTTCGCGATAAAATAAAGTACTAGTGATGCGTATTACGAATTCCATAAATTGCGTACATAATAAATATTTCAATACTTCAAGAACTCCAATTTCGATGTTTATATATAATTAGAGGTACAACAACATAGAAATAATCTAATTTCTACAGAAAATACGGAGAAATTGTTGGTCATGTCAACAAAATAAATGGGCCTAGTAAGTATTAGCGGGCTGCACCAAACACATCTGTACAAAAGTTTATAGAAATTGCAACCGATCGAAGTAGAAAGGAAAATATACAGCAGTAATATAAACTGATCGCAACTACCCAGCCGAGACTAATCGGCTGGGTAGTTGCGATCGGACATTACATTATTTATTTTATATTTGTCTTTTTTTATCTTAAGCCGATGTCGCTGGTCGTCAGAAGTATTTGGAGCTTCAATTTGGCAAGGGTTTTGAAGTCTTTAATTACCTGTAGAATTCATATCCGATACCATATTTTCGAGACATCGATTTTTCTCCTTCTTTTGACCGCAAAATTCAGAAATCAATTCTTTACACAAATACATAAAAGTATGTAAATTTAATTGAAATTTAATTATTCGACTAAATTTGTATTAAGTAACAATTTGAGTTAGGTACTAAATTTATTTTTTAAATAATTGTTGTTTTTTTTAAAATGGATTCTGATGAAGAAATAATAATATATGTTTTTAGTTAGATATGACATCCTGAATAAGAAAATGGTATTTTTCGAAACCGGTAGATATATTTAAACTCAATTCAGTGGTTAATAAAATAAAGATAACAAATAAAAAATATAGAAGTAATTTCATTGAAGTTAAAATATTACTAAATACTATTTGAAGAAATAATTTTTTAAATTCAATATATCTCAATTTCCTTTGAGTAAAATGGTAAAACTAGATAATACCTGGACATGTAGTCCATTTTTGATAAATTTTATAAAAAAACTGACAATAATTATATTTTTTAAAAATCAAATGACATTTTATTTATAGTGTTGAAATTTTACAGAATATACATAATTTATTGATAATTAAAATAAACTATATTAATCATTTAGAAAGATACAAACAAAATAGTTCATTTGAATATATGGACTTCTATTTTTGCGGTTTTTTCTTTTTACAGCTTTCTGTTCCTATTTATCGAATTAAGACGAAACTAATAATACCTGATTATCGCGTCTTAGTATAAATATGATATAATCTAATCAGGTACATTTATTTAAATGAAATAAATAACGGATTCCACCCCAAATATCTCATGTTATATAATCGGCATTATATTATTTAGCATGTTTTATCAATAATGGAGTCGAATGTTTCAAATATTCAAATCTAATATCATTAAGGTTACTTTGACTTTTATGAAACATTTCACTGCCAATAAACACAATTACATCAGAATGTTTGAAGTTAGCCCGTAAAGTAGTTTACCAAAATCAAAGATCAGTGACTTATTTATGTATTGTGGTATTTTATATTCTCTCAATACATAGAGCAATTTAGATATTATCAAAATTGAAATATATCCATTTGTAACCCCGAGGTACACCCCCCTGCCCTTAGAGGGCTAAAGGCTCAGCGGAGGCTTTCGCGGTTTTACGGCACAGAATCGTCTGATCAGATATAATGAATGTATTTCGGGACATGTTCGCAATTTTTACAAGTACCACTATACCCATAAATTGTGATTTAATATTTCCATAAAGCGGTACTCTGGTTAATACATCAGCGGTCGGGCGCCACCCTCACCGCTCCTCGCTCCTCGCACACTCACCCCCTCCCGCCCACACGCCGGGGAGAGGAATTAATGAAAGCATATTAAAAAATGGTTCTTGTTCAGCGTTATGGGAGTAATTTGTGGTTGATATCAGTTTAATGGAGTACTTAAGGTTAGCTGCTATATTTCGCGGGAGCGCCGCGGAGACGCTTTGTTCTCGGTGTCGCAACATTTGTGTTATTCTTGTGTACGTTTTCATGTTTCCTTTTGTATTTATTATATTTAAAAATAATAAAAATAAATATTTGAGGCACCAAAGTACAAGATTTGTACTTAGAAGGCATTAAGTGATTAATAATAAATTATCTTAATACAATTTAAATTAATCAAATACAAAGATATACAGAAAAAATCTATCTATCGAAGAAAATACTTAGTTGCTAGACGGGATATGAACCTGAACCGCTTCTTATCAGCGCGTTCACCGATTTCACTATTGCAGCAGAATACTTTTTGACAGATTTTGAACTTATATTGACGAAAGCTAACTCATTTCAAGCGATTCTATTTGTCCTTACATCCTACCTCGTACTTATCATGTTTTGTTTGCTCCTTGCTTGTTTCTTTTCTTTTACTTCTTACATGTCTTTAGTCTGTATCAAAAATCTTGCTTTGTTCATCTTATTTATTCTCTTTCATTTTTTTGTTTTTTTATCATTTAATTTAATTTTTTACCTTTATTCCAACTTATATTCTAGTTTATGGAACCTTATGGCTACCTACCTACTTCAAAACGGGTACTTTATATATAACTAGCAATGTAAGAAGCGCCCAACAGGCTTGCATGTAAATGAAATGTATTATTAATACTTGCACTAAAGATTTTTATTTTGATGCAAGCTATAAAATAATGTTATTATTAAAATAAATGCATTTTTAAAAGCAATCCCCTTTATATTACGGAGAATCTCAAATACCTTTGAATAAAAACCCGATAGGAGACGCCAGAATTAAATTAATTAATCCGTTTTATTAGCCAGAAAAGGGTTAGGTTAAGTTAGGTTAGGTTCAAGTCCTGACGGGTGCAAACTAAACATATTTTAACTAAAAATAATCGAATGCATGTGACCTGGGATTGGTTGGTTTTGTTAAGTTTGTAGAAGACTCCCACGAATTATTTCACAACCATGTTGAGCTCTTTGAAAACACGATTGACCTCGAAAACGAAAATAAATCTTTTCTATGAGTCATCCATGAGTGTGATTTTTCGAATATGGAATAAATTTATAACTTTGTTTAATGTTCTTAAAATTGTACTTATTTAGTGGAAATGAGAATCAGACTCTTCAGACATCGTCAATAAATATTTGATCGTCCCTTATCAGTAATATTAAGAATGAGATCAATTTTGAGATTAATTATAATAATTGAATAAATAAATTAAGTTCTTTTTTCAATATTAGCAAAATTACTTTGTGGCCACATATTTCATAAATAATGAGACAAAACACTGTGTTTAAACTACTATTTACTGATGAATCAACATGTTCGATACCTATGATATTTTTTTCAGGAAACAAATTATACTAAAATTAAAATACAAACATAGATAAAAACAAAACTATAAAGTATAAGTGGTGGATAATTAAGTAGGAAATACTATGAAAAGAAATTTAAAAGGTGAGTATTTGCTTTACTACTATTTTATTATTTCTAAAATTTCAAATTTACCTAACTGTAAGCCCCTAGTATTTGTATGTATAATTTCTAAACCCTTGTTTGTTTCCAAAATATGATTGACGAATTCAGAATAGTTGTTGCTATTTGGGCTTCTCAAGTGCTCCTTAATTTTATTATCAAAATTTCTGCAAGTTTTACCTGTATTAAAATTATTGCAATAATTGCAAATTTGTTTGTAGCCCCCTGATTTTTTAAAAATATTATCCTTATTCTTGTTATTTAATGTATAATTTTTTAATTTGTTATTAGTATAAAAAGCTGGTTGAATAGAATTTGGGATATTTTTTATAATTGAATTTGAAATAAGATTATTAAAGAAAAAACCCGATTTTTCTCCACTGCTTCCCACTATCAATTATTGGTGGGTATACATATGATCCGATAAAGTGTTTCTTAAACTTTTAATAACAATTTGTTTAATAATAGGGAACATTAACTGATTTACTGATTTACTCAGCATGGAATGAAAAGCTGATAATTTTTAAGAAAACGAATGAGTAGAAGTATTACTAAGTCAGTGTAATCTTTACGAAATATGTTAAATTATAGTTTATTTTTAACTATGGAAATATTTAAATCCAAAAATGTATGTTGGAATTTTTACCTATTTCTATGATAAATTTAATTTTATAATGGAGTTTATTTAAGAAATTAAGAAATATATTAAGTTGTCTTTCAGTTCTAGTCCAAATACATAAAACATTACCTACATATGTTTTTCAGAAAAGAATATATTTTAATAATAAAGCAGAACTATGAAAATTATTATTCTCTAAATTATTACAAAATATATCAGCAACTAAATGACTAATACTGGAACCTATTGCTAATTCATTCTTTTGTTTAATATAGCATTATCAAATTGTGTTTTAAAATAGTATTAAAATATTATTTAACTCTTTAGGCAAGTCCTAGTTAGTGGCACCACTAATTTATACTTTATAGTTTTGTTTTTATCTATGTTTGTATTATTAATTTTAGTATACATACATTGTTTCCTGAAGATGATACCATAGGTATCGAAACGTGTTGATTTATCAAGAAATAGTGGTTTAAACAAAGTGATTTGTCTTATTACTGAAATAAATTAAGGTTTGACTTATTAATTGAGTGTTTTCTTCATTCGTTTGAGTGATTCAATAAATACGTGTAGAGTGTTTGATTAATAGAGCACCGCCCCGTGCTCTCACTAAGGCGTTCCGTGACTATAATTTTGGTTCAATATTCAAAATTATGCTGGAGAAAATATTTACTAGTTGTAGGATATCAATTTGAACGTAGCGATATTATGTTTCATAATTATTTTTACCAACATTTTTGCGGCGAACGTAATTTTATGAATATTTTTAGATTCAGCGGAAGTCACTGTAGTTACATAATACAGTTATGTTTTTTATATTAATTACAGGAAGTTAAAGGGCTTGTAATGAAAACCTTTACCAGTCTAAAATCTGTACGTATATCAAAGGCAATTGGCTGTTGGATGAGTCTATTTTGATGCAATGTTTTTGATGTATGGGATATTATAATTTGAGAGGTTTTAATTTATAAACGGTTCGGTATTCACGGTACAAAGTTGTTTGTTGTCTGAGCAGTGAAAAAAAATAATGCAATGATGGAAAAAGGATGATGATGATATCATGGAAAAAATATGACTATGATATGATGGAAAAAGGATGACGATGATATAATAGAAAAAAGGCTGATGAAGATATGATGGAAAAATGATGATAGTGATATGATAGAAAAAGGATGACGATGATATGATGGAAAAAGATGATGATGATACGATGGAAAAAAGATGATGATGATATGATGAAAAAAGGATGACGATGATATGATGGAAAAAATATGATGATGTGGCGCAAATGAGATACGACAAATAAATTATAAAAGATATACCAAAATAATATAAAATAAATGATGGATTAATAATACTTTACTAAAAAGTTCTAGACGACACAGGTATATCCCAGATCAATAGAAGCAGCCGAGTTTTCTGCTTGTATATTAATTCATCAAAATACACGACATAAATAAAATAACAATTAAAATAGCCCAGATATATGTTAATTTTCCCACAATTCAGAATAGATTAGAGCAACTACATTATGACTTCTTTCTACGAAATTATAATACATTTTAAGCATTATTTTAAGGTAGCTATGTCCTAATATTTTGTTTACTTGTCCCCGTCGACATTTCCACGGCCCGGTGATCTCACAGTATTTATTATTGATAACTAATATTTTGTTGCAAAAGATTCGCTGATAAATTGCCAACTGACTAAAAAAATGGTTATAAACACGCCGCTCACTCGTCGCTCATTCGCTGACTGAATATTAATCCGCGAACGCATCCAGAGCATTTATTTGTGTAGCTTCGGTGAGTAGGTAATTAATTAATAGTTTCTGACACCTTCCACTATGAATCAATCTAGAAGGTATTGCATTCGTCGACGGTTTATAAAATAAAAAAAGATTTCCTGTCGAGTTCCAGATTATATTATATTTTACAAAAATAAACAAAAAACCTCGCAAAGTTTTCCATCCTTTCACTAGGCGCGGCACAAACACTCTCATCAGCAAACAACAGCACAAGTCGACTCCTATCGCGTAATTTATTTAGGATGCTGTTCTGGAACATATGTAGGTACCTAGTAAAAAGAGTGAATATCGCTACTGAGCTATCACGATTCGGCCCCGGAACACGCCGGGCTGTAAAAAGCTCATAAAACAATCAAGCAATGTTCTTCGGAGACTTTTTATCTAAAACCACGTCGCTGCGTCACATCTGGGACCCGAGTACGGCGGTGAATTTATAAAAGTGATTGGAAGTGATTTATTTCAAATACTGCGTGATAACCGTGACGTGAAAGCATTTTGTCTATCGTGAAAGTAATACTGTCAGTACTAAAATCTTGACAAGTTTTTATTAATGTTTCAGTCACTTTCTTAGAATAATGTTTTATGTGTAAACTCACACCAGCGTGGTTTGTTGAACTCGTCGGTTAGGTCACCTACGGAGGATATATATGTGTTTGTTTAGTCTTCGGAAAAGACTCTCGCCCTGGAACTAAGCAGTCTGGGATTAACGAGATGTTCAAGTAAAATAATAATAATAAAGTCTAGAGACTACATGCGTTGGGTACAACACAGATATTTATTTTGGTCAATGAAAAATAGGAATTACTTGCTGGTTTCCCGGGATGAGATTCGTACCCCTTCAAGGGTTGTCTAAGATTAGATTAGATAAGATAAACCTTTATTGACTTTTTTTTGTATGTCAGAAGTGAACATACAATTATTGTATAACACACTTATAGCTTACTATGTGGGATGCACTAGGTATCCACCTCTGATATATAAAGCATTGTCCTGGTTACTTTGCTAGACTACCTTCTGTGTTAAAGTAACCAGTTTTTTTCGTGCTGTTATTTAATTAAAATTAAAATGAATGACTAAGATTCGACAAGGGGATGATTAAGGTGGGTATCTTACCGGGAAGTATGCAACGCAGTTACGACAAACAAATAAAAAATATATTATTTTACAATTTTTGTTTGTTGTTTTATAAATTAAATATATCAAATAAAAAGATGTACAGAAAAAATCAATTTATCTAAAAGATATTTTAGTTTGCTACCGGAATTCGAACCTGGATCTTTTCCTATTTGAGGAAATGCGTTAGAATACTACAAAACAATATTCTGAGAAAACCGCAACTTCACAATAATAATGTGTTATCTTTAAAATATATTTTTATTTATTTATTTTATAAATATATTATAATACGAAAATGTCAAATTGAATTTTAAAGAGTTAACGAAGACGTAGACTTAACGAAATATGTTTTTAGTTGTGCTATCTCATTATGAGAATAAATCTTGTTTTTAAAAAGTCTATTTTTCATATCATAAGCGTTTTGTGAAGTCTTGAAGTAGTAATGGTGCTAATACTAAGTGGATAACGCTTGCATTGAGATTCGTCACGAGAGGCACGTAAAGAACAGCAGAGAGTTATGAGCTCAAAGCGAGCTATCACTATTATCTATTATATTATACAACGACTTTTACTGCTAAATCTACAAGGAAAAAAATAATTTAACCAGGTAGTCGATTTAAAAGTAGCTTTCCTAATACAGAGCATGTCCAACGCTCGGGCAATCATACGGATATGCTTCCAGTCCTGTTTCTATTGTCATGTAATAAATACATAAAATATATCATTCCACACTCGAGAGGATGCGTACATTTTGATTTTAATGATTGTATTATATTATCTATATATCATTGTGGTCTCATATTATTCGTATATTCAACTCGGATGTAGTTATTGCGCATCTTTGTTAATTTAATTGTCTTTAGTGCGTTTTTGAATTGTCCTAGCACTCCTCCTGTCTCGCGGTCTCATACTGGAAGATCCGTAAAATTGAGCAATTTTTTGGTGTCCATCCACGAATAATTTCTCTCTAATATTAGAATTATTTTGGCGTATTTAACTAAATAGGGGTGTGCCAAACTTTATACGGCCTTATAGGGGGCGACACTACGTACGTGCTGTTGCGATAACCTCCAACTGTCACGGATGAATAAATGAATTTGGCGGTGCCCTCGCATATTCGTGTGTAATATATGCGTGTGCGATTTTAACAGCACAATCGCAATTTTGGTTAGACTTTCTTTTGAGCTCAAGGAGGCGATCATGTATCCTTTTACCATCCGTGAACGCACCTATAGTATTTATTTAAAATTATTACTTAGTAACGTTACGGTTATTTGCGCAATCAAAGTAAATAAAATAGATAAATTCGAAATAGTATTTGTGAATAATTAAAAATAAAACCATTATTTATTACCAAAAATAAGGATGTTTCTACCATAGTACATCATAGCCTAACTGAACCAATGAAACATAAGACAAATTCAAGTTTTGATGGTCATCATAATGACTTGGTGTTATAACCAATTAATGTAATCAAATAGGCATGCGAATCTCTAAACAATAAAAAAATACACGTATATATATTGTGACGTTATAAATGGGGGTTGCGTACTCAATTGCCCCGATACTTATTTTTGTCAAGCACCTTGACATTTCACAAAGAGTTACCCTCAGGTTGGTATCATATGCGGTGTCTGAGCTAATAATAACGGTTGAAATTTATGATGTGTTTTCAAACCATCGCCAGACCTGTCAGACTAAAATGTAGGCGTGTGTGATTCACTCTACCTGTAGGGTTAGTATTTTTTTTGTTCAATCACTAGTGCATAATTTAGTGTTAACTTGTTGATATAATCGCATGGTAAGTGATCTTTACAGGAAACAAGACATTTCTTCCTGGGCTTAACCTCTGGGCCTTGCCTCTGGGCTTAACCTCTGGGCTTTGCCTCTGGAATTCAACCTCTAGTTTTTGTCTTTGGTTTATGTCACTGGTGCATAACTCTGTTTTTTTTACTTCAATTTCAACCTTGAATTTCCTTGAAGTTAGTCGCCTCACCGCAGGCGACAGATTTTATCATGATAATCTACAACAAATCACGTCTACGAATATGATCGCGTCGGCCTGGATGCTGTTGGCCAAAACGTGATGTGAAACGTGAAAGATGTCTGGTGTCCCATGTAAGAAGGACGTCAAACTCGCGCCCAACCCGACTAGATGAAGATTTGTTTTATTTATTGTAATCTTATATTATTCTTGATTAGATGTCTTATTTTTACTAAAGACTAACATCTTTTATTTATCTCCTCCAGGTATTATTAAAAAATGTTCCCAGTTTATGATGAAGGTAAAATGTGACAAAAATGAGGTGGGTATGTGTGCTCAAGGTAAAAGAACCCGGGGATCTCAAGTTCTACACTGTCTAGCTGGTAAAAGGGAAGAACGTAGGTCTGCTATCCCACAATATATAATATCGTGAATACTTCCAATTGGATTGTACAGAAATTTTAGGCAGTAGATCAACGACCAAAATGTATATTCGTTAGTATTTTTTTATTCCAGGTTCTTATTGTCTCGGTTAAAATAGATAGAGCCATTATATGTCTCCATAATGTGTGAATCTCTATAGAGATTTATGTTCTCAATACAGGTTTCATACTCTTTCTTTAATTATAATAAAGTATTAAATGAAACGCTTCTAATAATTAAACTCATAATGATCTTAAAAAAAAAGAATTAATGTTGATTGTAGCGTTTAAAGAGAACCCTTGTTAATTCCTTTATTTGATCTATCTTATATATATGGTAGATCCATTTATGATAGAGAAGGGAGAGAATGTAAAACTGATCTTAGGATAGTGAGTAAGATAAAGAAAGGAGCACTTAGGTGGTTTGGTCATATGGAACGGATGAATGAGAAGAGAAACGGCGTGACAGAGTTTTTTATGTTACGGTTATGTTTTAAAAACAAGTAAAATGTGACCTCTGCAATTGTATTCGTTGAATATTAATAATTAGTGTTTTCTCTTCTTTTTATAAATCCACCGAAAAGTTTTGTTGTTTCGAATCGAAACTAATCACCGAGCCATTAAAAGTAGTCTGAATCTGTATCGGGAATATTTTGTACACAGGGTTTTGTATTGTACTATCAGCATACTAAGTGTTCCTGAGTGATCCCCCGTACTATCTCAAGTGACTTCCCCCTCCTAGCCCGGGTGACCCCCCCCTTTCCGCGTGACTTTCTCTACAGAATTCTACTATTCCCCTATCGTCCAAGATAAAAGTTTTTTTTTACGATTTCCACTACAATATATCATGTTTTTTTACTAGCAAGACATTTGATTCTGAGTCAATTTACGTAATACGGTCTTTCTCTCGCCCCTGCCTTACCCCTATCAAATGCAAACATGAAATATCTCTAAAATAATCTGTTGGCAGACATTTAAGTATATATCATATACGAGAGAAGATTTTTCGATTCATGAAGGCTTTTACTCACTGCTGACTGTGCGTATTACATTATTTATTTATTGATGTGACAATAATTGTGTACGCGTAGTATTTTAATTATATTCAACGTTATCGTAAATAAATGTAAGATAATGACAATTTAAAAAATGATTTAGTATCGGCAGTGCCGAATAACTGAATATTTTGAATTATTCATTGATAACAAAATATAATAGAATATTTTCTCTAAACCCATTTAATAAAACTAGTACCATGTATGGAAAATATACGATATTAAAATTCATTCTCACATAAAATCAATTAATTTAATGTTTTGAAAAATAAAAATAGCTTTACTTATAGTTTGTAGAAAAATGCTATTAGTTTATTATTTAATTAGGGCGAATAATTATAAGTAATACAAGATATATAATTAAATAAACTTGCATAATGATATTTGAAATAATAATATCGAGATTAAGCATTGCCTTAAATGTAAATAACTTACTTACTTAACGTCACGCCGTTTATCCGCGGAGGTAGGTGGAGATGATAGAGTGCTACACTCTTCCGTAATGACATATGTAACAACTGTTAGTAGTATTTTTATTGCACCTGCTCTGGCCATAGGCACGCACTCACCCATACACACAATTTTCGAAATTATACAAAATATCTGTGAACCCTGGGTGTATTTATTTGAGGGGCACCCGGGCACTCGCACACTTAACTTTCTAATTCATAGCATATACACTCGTACCCGCATATTTTTAGGCACATATAATATTTATTTTGTAAAAGAAATATATGAGATGTGCCTGATGAAAAAATTATGTTGTAATATTACATTATTTTTATCCCCAAAGATTATTCACCTATAAGTGTAACCTATGAAAAATGTTGAAGTGAAAGTGATTATGAATACGAAGAATTTTTGATGTACTTCTAGCACTGTATATATTCTTCATTATACAGTATATTTTGTAAGGAGAACACATTTTTGTTGTGAAGTTGCATTTTCAGAACATTGTTCTGTGGTATTTTTAATACAAATTAAATTAATTAACTAGAAAGATGTACAGAAAAAAACTATTTATCGTAAAAATATTTTAGTTGCTACCAGGATTTGAATCTAATATATCAATTGTTTGAACTGCATTTGGTGTATGAATATATTCCGCTTTAAAAAAATCACTTGTTGAGGCGGATAAGGTTTCGGATACGGATGTGTTTTAAGAAAATAATGTGATAACATTTTGTCCATTTTTGAAAAATTTGTGCATGACTATAATTTCCGGTTAATAAATAAAAATGATCGTTTGGATTCCTGCACATAAGGGAATTCATGAAAATGAATGTGGCCAAGGAGGCCACTGTTTCCGGAGTTTTCCCCCATCAATTCCATATCCCGATGTATGACAGACTCAGTGGTAAAAAAACGTACGAATTCTATCTGGACTGCATAATGGATGGATCCAAATAATTATAAGGGTAATCGGCTTAAAATAATTCAAAGATCTGTTCCCCGCACCCCCTGGTTCACCAAAAGGAAAGTCTCCAAAAGAACAATATCAAATATCTTTAGAATGAGAATTGGGCATTGCCAGGTAGCCTCACATTTATTCAGATTGAATTTAATAGATTCCCCAATGTGTGAGTGCGGTGCCGAGGAGGAAACCCTTGACCATATATTTTTTGCTTGTCCATTGCGAATCAAAGGTTTCTTTTATTAACTCAATAATAATAACTCAATAGTAATTTTCAACTCCCGGTTAACTTGTGTTATCTTCTTTCCCTTAACTCGTCACATTTAATCTATATAATAGCAAAGTTTTTGAACGACAATGGTATTGACTTGTAATGTAATATTTCCTATTCTATAATATAATAGTACTTTTTTCTATAAATTAAAGTTTTAACTTAACGGCACAAATCACTCTTGAAGGGTGGATTGTCTATTTAAAGGAAGAAGAAGAAATAAAAACGAAATATTTATCCGATTGTATTCTTTATATTTTAATCAATCGTAATATAATAATTTGTAAGTATTTTAGAAATGCAAGAGTTCGGTGAGAGCACTTGTACATGTAAATTAATACTAGCTTTTCAATATACGATATGGGTAGATAGATAGATAGAATAGAATGCCCCACTTTCTAATCCTGAAGCACATATTGTGGACCTTTAACACAAATACGTTCCACGCTTTTGAAGATTTCAGACACAAAACAGAATAAATTGAACGTGAATATCAAAAAAACTGAAATGCCCAGTTCACGTAAGAAGAACCACATTGTGCATATTATATTAAATATTTTTATACTCAAAGTTCACGAGCTCGCGGGTTAACACACCCTCGTCTTGCGAGGGTTTGCTTAGAAAAAATAATGTTGCATGAGGGAGGCAAATAAAAAATAATTACACTCTAACTCTCTCGGCGGGAGCTTAGTTTAACATAACTAAAACGCATGCACGCACACACCTACACCTACGGGTGTGTTACTACGTACAATATGTATATATACAGAATGGCTGCGACAATTTTTTACGACTACAAACATGGAAATAATGCGACACAAAAGTCGTAGGTGTTTGGAGCTTGGAGAAAATAAAAGGAAAACTTGTGGCTAAATATAATATTATGACACGGCTCTGTTATTGAATTACGGTCAATTGTTAGTGATCCGAAGTCTTCCTGTCACTGCGTAGTTTGTTAATAAAATTTTAATAGATTCACACATTTTGACATTTAATATGTATTTTAGAATATCCATACATATATAGGCACACGATGCCTGTTGAATAGAAAGGTTCTAAGGGCACAGTAAAGAGCGTACGAGGGGTATCTTTTCATGAACAATTGAGAAATAATGATTTGAATTATTTATAGGAGTTGGTGGCGCGTACTGAGGAACTGGTGTGCGCGGCGAGGGCGGTGCAGGGTAAGGGAGGGGGGTTTTAAAAATAGTTAGTTCTAGAAACTTTGTGAAATTTTTAGATGGTCCAAAGGTTCTTGAAGTAAAAATTATATACACGTGCAACACTGGGTATGTCGGATAGTTATGTACATTTTTAACTGTCGAGCGCTGGATTTAGTCTATGTTGCAATAGAGAAAATATTAAGTAAAATTTAAATATTTTTTACATACATAGGTACAAGAAACTGCAAACAGAAATAACGAAAAAGAGAACAATAAGAGCATAAAAACAGAAAACATTATATATACATCTTTGCAAAAAAAAAGAAAATTGTTGCAACAAATTAATCATACAGGGTGAATATTATGTTCCAAGCCGATGTTGTTTTTAAATAACTAAGAAATGAAACGTATTTTTTAATTTATCGATTACTCGGCTTGTTAAAATTATGAATGGATGGAATGGACATTGGTCATGTAGCCGCCTTTGGCAGCGGCACAAATGCGTGCTATTTTAAGCATATGTTTTATGACATTCTCGCACACTTCGAGCGTTATTTCAGCAATTCCATTTCGAATATTGTCCTGTAGCGTCGGAATTGTTGTTGGCTTATTGGCGCAGACCTTTCCTTTCAAGTATCTTCACAGAAAATAGTCGGGAGCCGTCAAATTAGGTGATCGAGGAAGCCAGTTGATATCACCCCTTTTTGACATTATGCGGTTGGGAAAAATTTCTCGCAATGTTTCAAGTGTAGCTCAGGCTATGTATGAGGTGGCATCGTCCTGTTGAAACCACATATGTTGGAGGCCCAGTCAACCCAATTCAGCCATCAAGAAGTTTTCCAACATGTGACGATACGATCACCATTAATGGTTAAAGCATTGCCATTATTATTTAGATAAAATTTTTTGATGACTTTAATACGTCATTGAGGCTTTAGATACTCCAAAATAAATTGTTATTAATTGTTGTTTAAGACTACCGAATACGAATTGATAAATATCTGCCAAACCGAAATGGCAGTCAAACAAAATCTGTTTGGAACATAATATTGACTCTGTATTAGTTTGCTGTTATGTAATATACATTTAAATTCGTAGAGAATATAAAATCTTTCTTACGATGTAGGAAGATTGTTAAAGAGCTTATTTGAAAATATCCGAAATTTTTTTGTTGTTTGCGAAATATTTGAATTCTTTTTCTGTGATTTCTAGTTCGGAGATAAATAATAGAAATAGCCACCGATGCCGACGGAAACAATGGTCTCGTTACATCGCACCACACCCACTCTGTCAAGTAAAGTGACCAAAAAGATTTCGATTATTATAGATTTTTTTCGAAGACTAAGTAAATATTTTAAAAAGTCAATGAAATTAAATGTTCTCTTTCACAAACAAAAAAATATTTTTGATAGGTTTAAATTAGCTTATAAAATAATGTAATCAAACTCTATTACAGGAATGGAAAAATTATAATGTACTAATTATAATATTTTTTTGTTAAATTTTGGATAAACAAATAATAAAAAATACGGGTGGCAGTCACGCGTGTCAGATTTTATTTGAAATTTAAAGATGTTTTTTTTATACAACATGTTGTTTTTTTAAAAGCCCTAAATTTCAGCTTTAAGATGTTTCAAAACATCATATAAAATTATTTGTTTCCTCTGTTGTATTTCATTAAAAATAATATTTGTTGATTAAATTTTATTTGACTTTTTCTATGTTACTTACTCCATTTCTTTAATTTTTATATTTTTTGTACGTATTTTAACTTTAATTTATGGTACTATGTTAGTTACATTAATTAGTATGTGAAAGGCAATCCTTGCCTTAAAGCTGTTTTGCAGTTTAGTAAAAATAAAAAATGCAATGTATGTAAGGACGATTACGTAAATACTTCCATCATACAGTTTTTGAAACATACAAACTGTAAAAATGTGTAATGACCACGTGTTACGCACAACAATAGCGGTCGCCCAGATACGCCGCCGCTAGGGAACGCCCAGATGTCGCCGAACGCATTGAAAAATGCGGGCTAGTCCGAGCGCTCCAATTTCGCCGGCGGTAGTACTCCGCTTTGCTATATTCGTACAAATGCGAGGCTCGCAGGAGGCGATGTGTGCAGGAGAGAAGTAAAAGGCAGAGAGATGTTACTCTGGAAGGCCGCGGACGAGAACTGACGTCTCGGCCGCGGTACCCCCCCTATTTATTTCATATTTCATCCAGTAGTGGTGGGGGGTTTCACAACCCCCACCACTTGACCACTGAGACGCGACCGCCGCCATGCGGCGGTCCGTCGAACTACAATATACGGAGCCCGACAACGCACGGTTTTAATACCGTGCCAAAGTCGAGCTCCAGACATAATACAAACAAAATAGTTGTGGATTATCGCGAGCAATAAACAAATACCAATAATACCCAGCTCGCGATATCCACAACATAATCAAGTTAAACAATATGGAATAAACAGGGGGTGGGGGTAATCACCCGTAATTTACACAATTATTTTCAATGGGTGATCACCCCATACGAAACAATACAAGCATGTGTGGATATCGCGAGTATTAAACATTAATTACCAAGCTAGCTCGCGATATCCACAACAAAAGGTTACAAATGTGGGCGACCATCCGAAATCTAAATTCACAAACAATTATATTCGGTGGACGGTCGCCCCATACAAAATACAAGGGCGGCCCTACCGAGGGCCGCCTGCGGCCCCACCATGTCCCCCCAGCGGGCCCATGGTGAGCGACAAACCGCTTCTGTACCGCTCGCTGATAGCTCCGCCACCTCGAGCTGGTACGTGGTGGCTGGCCCCTTGCGGAGCACGCCACTGCCCGCTTGGTGCCACTGGACCGAATAAGAAAAAAGCCCTTTTCAGGGCCACTGGACCGAATAAGAAAAGGCCCTTTTCAGGGCCGCTGAATCGTAACGATTCGTCCAGTGGGATTCCAAGTACATCTCCAAGCGGGCCTTTCAGCGTCTGGCCCCCGGCGCTCCGCGCGCGGCGACTCCTCACGAGAGGCTGCTTCCTGAGCCTGTCGTGAGGCGGAATCCTGTGTGCAACACCACGTAAAACTAACCTTGAAATGAAAAAAAAAATTTTATATAAAAAAACTGATTAAATACCAATTGTACTGGTGTTTGTGATTTATTTTGAAGTAGACTGGTTTTTAAGTAGAAAATAAAACGTTACGTGAATAATTCATCCATGACAGACTATTTTCAGTCTCTGGAATACCATCGCAAGAGTATGTGAAGAAGATGATGTCACTGTTCTCTTTTAATCTGTTCAATGTAGCGATATCGCTCTATGGGTTTTCACCGGTTAATACAAATCGGTTGCCAAAATTACATATAACTGTTCGATTGACATTTAAATGTATCCAGACCTTCAAATTTATTGACACAAATTTTTGAAAATATTCGAAATAATAGTCTAACGGGGATAGTATAAATATGTGAAGAGAAATGTTAGTTAAGCTATTATAAAGTTAAGTGATTATGAATGTATAAATATTATATGAACGTGTGTAATATAGGTATGATGTAGGAGTGCGCGTGCGGGTATGTATTGATGCGAATCAGAAGGATTTGGCAGGTTGTGTGAAACTGCCTCGTGAGTAGTAGATGCCCCAATATTCATCCATCACTTATGTGCTCATAATTTTATTAATATTCTTGAAATATATTGTGTATGTGTGGCCAGGCCAGGTTATATGAAGGAACACTACTTAACATTTTAACACTCGATTTATTGTCAGGCACAGTTTAAGTTAATCTGTACAATAAAATAACTACACGAGAATAGTTTGCGGTGGCGTTTCTTGTCGCTGTTGATGGGAAGGCGGCGGTGAGAAGAGTGAGTGAGAGTGAGATCTGAGAGGGCACCTTCTCGACGATTGCTCATCGTAATTGTATTGTTACACGGTGACGGTACTGGAAGATTTTACGGCTGCTGGAGGTCTAATTTCACACACCTGTATTTGCATATTCAAGTGTCGCTTCCGTAAGAGCAACGTATCAGTGATTATAAGGTATTAAGTGGTAACTTCGCGTGTCCCCTTACGCAAAGTAAACCGACAAAACCTAATGAATAGGTCACTTTTAAAACACTGGTCTTCCCTTAAGAGTGATTATTCTATATAATACGAAAACTTAACTCTGGAATACGAATCACCGTAAATTTATTTTTGTCGTAAACATTTTCTCCTACCGGTCTGCTATTTTGTCACTCGTCGCCAGCTGCATCAGCGGGCGAAGGGTCGGATGGTAAATAGATATTGAGATCTTCTAGCTCTAGAAATGGAAAATGTAATAAAAAAAACTGCATAATGATAAAAAACTTTTATAAAATGTGCTCGTTTCAAGTTAAAGTAAATTTATTCGCTTTAAAAGTAAAAAAAATATATGGTTCGTGATATTATTTTCAGATGAAGTATGCATTGAATGTTTTAATATTTCAATGACTAGAAAAATGTATGAGTAATGGATTAAAAAATATATATATATTTAAGATATGAAATTGATCTAGGATATTACGTATATATGGCATTTTTTGTCCATTGCGAGCCAAGTTTTCTATTTTTTTCCATTTTTACGATTGATGGTATTCTCACGATAAATATAATAAATAATAATGATTCAATTAAAAAATTTGATTTTTCCCCTCATTTTATCCATTTCTTCTCTAACAAAAATGACACAGTTTTTACATGCGTAGGGGATATAACTATGCCAATAGACGCTCTCCATCTAATCTATACTGCACGGTCTTAATATGTCACGAATTATTATTTTATTTACATAGTTCGTAATTAGACAAACACTGATGGATTACAGATATTAATACATGTTTCAAATCATGATATTTATTTCTGTAATACCATTAATAAAAATTAAAATACTAATTTATTTAATGCTTATATATATATATATATATATATATATATATATATATATATATATATATATATATATATATAAGCATTTATAAAACAACTATGGAGAAAAAAATTGTTTTTTATAAAAATAAAAAAAACATTAAAAAAAAGGTAATGGCTCGTTTCATAAGAAATGATCTAACACTAGTTAATGCATTTATTAAAAAATATGCACTTGTGCTGTAAACAACAGAAATATTGCTTCCAGGACGAAGAGGGAACCTCCAACCGTTTGATCTCTAGGTGGGGGTCGTAGCTTTAGATTTTAAATACACCGCTGTTAAATATTTTTAATATTCAAACAAATTTGGTTGGTTGATATATTTTTGGTTTTAGATCGTTAACATTTTTATGAATTTTTGTTTATATATGAAGTATGATTAGTCTTCCAGGGTTAATAAAGAGTCAAATACATTTGGGCGATACAGAAGTACCTTCAGTTCTGGCCGCCAGCTAAAAATAATAAACACATTTGTTTCGTTTGATCGTGGATACGATGTTTAATATAATCCCTGGTACATACCTAAATAATCAGGTAGCTTTGATAATTAAAGCACATTGTTATCCAAACGGTGTAGATGATTACATTATGTTGTGGAGCTTCATTATTTCAAACAATGTGATATACGAAGGGTAATTATAGGTTCATATTTTTATATAGAAAAATTAAAATACCTCACTTTTTTAATAACTTAATGTTTTATTATAATACTATTCACACTACTATACTATAACAAATTACGTCAATACATATATAAAAATTATAACATTTTTTTGGATGCAGAAACCGCTGAAATATGATAAAAAGGTTTTTTTTTTAAAGTAGCTGAATATATTTAAAATGACTGTATACTACATGGTGGCCAGGTATTTTTAAGTTCAACAAGACCATAAGAAAAAGAGAGCAGTTTATAATTATGCATATTTTTCATGATTTCAACCTCAATATTCTGTAAAAAAATTGGAAAAGAACACTAAATAATCTTTTAATTATTGATCTTATAATATTAAACATTTGATCACCACATTATTCAAGTTAATGTTGAAAAAAAAAATTGAAGTTGTGTGTGAATATTGTTTAATGTTATTCTTATTTGAAACATCAGTAAACCTCATAAAACCTCAAAAAAAAGCGTAGTAGAAATAATAATGAATTATTAGCCCGGACTTTCTGACTCATGAAGCAATCACTCCTCAATTATGTTCATCAATTTTGGATTAGGTATAGATATGTAATTTTGCAGCTCTGATGTTGTTATAATATATAAATGAAACTGACCTTCGAGATGACCTTAACGTACCGTTATGTAACCTTGGAGAGTCATAGACAAACTGGCGACGTCTGGCGAACGAACATACCGTCGGAAAAAGGTTTTCTCGTGCTGTGATTATTAAATATTTTATGTCGATGACTCAGTTAAAATAGAAATACTAAATTTATATTGTTAAGAATTTAACTAAATTAATTTATTAATTTTTTTGATGTTTTCCCCTGAAAAAATCACATTGCCGATCTCCAAATCTGACAGAAAATTATATTCAATAAAGAGATCAAAAAAAGATTGAGCTGGTTACTTTTAACTTGCGACATGTATCGTGTTTACAGATGCAATCGAGACGACCGACGGGAATTTTTTGCTGGATTTTGAAGCAAATACAAACTCCGACCTGCACAAATTTGGTGTCATAAAAACGTTCATCAATATAAACAGAAAAATCTTATTTTATCACACACTTATATCAGGTGTAGCGATCGCTTAAGTTCGTTTTATTGCGACTTTTAGGCAATACTTTATTTGAACAGATTACGCTACATGCGATCTTATATGTATATTTTAATTGCTTTTTTCAAGTTATTATACGTACAGATTTTACATTATAAATAATAGTGATCTTTGATCTTTCTTAGTACGCATTATACAAATAATAACTTTTATGCTACGAATGTTAATTTGCGTTACTTACTGCATTATGAAAGTACAAGGTGATAAGTAACGCAATAATAAGTAATCAAAAAGTAATAATCCAATCCAAAAAAACGTACTTATTCGTGTTGATGGTCAAAAAAATGTGGCCTGATTGTCGGTCACTACCAAATCGCCACGTGACCTAGAACTATAATCATTACACTTGTATAAGAAGTATGTCACGTTCTTTCAAGCGCAGCCCTGTATTGTCGCGAAGTCCGTAAAAATATATTAAATTCGCAATCTTGCATGCCAGTACTAAAAATGTTATAATAATTAAGCGAATATAAAAATTCAACCCTCTTAATACGAGAATTTCGATGTATTAAAACGGAACAGAACATGCGATCTTCAAATTAGGGAACAAGCACTTCATATTGATTTCAAACATAAATAACAAATATCATAATTTGCTCTTTCTCGGGCTCAGCCTTGTCGGCCAGACTTTCTTCCCCTACAAGAAGAAAACATTTCAAATCTCTCTATTGGTACAACATTATTAAATATGTAAAATATTTTGATTATTATTATCATGAAATATTTTTATAAAGCAAATGTACCTTAGGATATATTCGTTTCATCTCCTTACTGCAATCCTATTTACTTGTTCCACATGACGCTATTAATATTGTTTTCTTTGTAAATAGCTAATGCTCTGTAGTAACATTTTAAATTTAACACAGAAAATGTAGTATTCTCTTATATCATATTTTGAAACACGGTTTAAACATAGATAGATAATTTTTACATTACCACAGATAGTTTTTTGACTAGCACAAGTGTTGGCGGATTTTTTGTGATCAGTCATGAATTTTAAATTATTAGAATTTTAAAAAGTCATCTTCCTATTTTCTTCAATCTCGCGAGTGACGTCGTCTCCAATCTAACACGGGGTTGTTTTATGGGATAAAATTTTATACTCAAATACAGGAGCATCTTCAGTAATGTTACTCACCACAGGTGGCAGAATCGTACTGGTAATGGTGCTGGTAGGCGCGCTAACAATCGCTGTGCCTGAGGTTAACCAGCATGATGGAGAGTCATTACATTCCCTATAAGAGGAGCTGTATTATTTCAGGCTGTTGGAAAAAGGTAAGCACTATTCAGGTAAGTATTCCAGCAGGTAGGAATTTCTGGAGGGTTGTTGTACGAAGTGAATAGCACGCGCGAGGGTTGAAAACAACCTGCATACAGCGATCTTTGTTTTCGAATAATCGGCATTGTTGCCTGCATTCCTGGCGACTCAACATAAAGTCGACACAATTGAAGGGTAGGACGCTAGAGAGGGTATGCACTAAATTATAAAAATCGTAACATTTATGTCACGTGAAAGTCGATAGCTCATTGTAGGCACGCATTACCATATATAAAATATTTAAAATAATCGTTTACTTTAATACTATTTCAGCAAAACTGTATTCATCTGTCCCGAATGGTCTGAAATCCGTCCGAACTGAAAATATCGTGTCGTATAAGGTATCGCCCCAATAGTGCAATATTTGTCAGTAATAATTTAAATATACCTGATTTTAAATAATAATAACAAATGTCGCGAATTATTTAAAATGAAACGTGTGTTACAACAATCAAATCAATATAAATTGATAGAATCAGCGTTAACTTTGTAGTTTCATCATAATGGATGGATATAAATAAAACAGTGTTATAACTCTACTTGAGTTTATTAGTACTACTCGAGTTTCGAGAGAAACGATAACTCTTATCGACAGGTGAAGTATTAACAGATTAATACTTCATCCGTCGATGAGAGTTACTGTCGAGAAGTGCTAATAAACTGAAGTAGAGTAATAACATTGTTTTATTTATATCCATAATAATATCCGTAATAGTCGCGATGATTTATTGTTTTGATTATTAATGCGGTTTTTATTAAGAAATTAATTAAACATATATTTACACTGTGAAACCATAGTACGAGTTAATGGCCTAATGAAATGCCGTGAAGGTAAGCAAAATAAAATACTATATTTAATGTCGTTTGTAAATTATTAGCACTTTCGACCGGTCCATATTTATTGACGAATTTTCTGATGCACGCCCGTACATTGTTAAAGATTTTAATATTTGGATTCTTCGATTATTTAATAATAACACCTTCCTATACTATAATATTGTATTTATATACATAAATACGATGAAAATATTATTGAAGTGTTTGGTTTTTTAAAAATCGCCCTGTAATGCTACGTCGGCGATTCGAAGTAATTTCATACCTTACGTTAATCCTTAAAAAAATACAGTTCTTTTTGTGAAAATGTTTGCTTTAAATATGAAAATTAAACGATACTGAGAACATAAAATTGAAGTGACCACGTTTGGCAGACTCGATGAAACGGAACTGGCGCACGGGGCAACGTTAGGGGGAGTATTAGGGTTAATATCTCTATACCGAGCGCTACGGGGTATAAACAATTTGATGGGGTGCAGTTATTGAAACGGGAAATTCCCCACATGGAAAAACTTTATCTCAAACGTGAGTGATTTTTTGAAACATTGAAGATCGTTTTAAAATTATCGCAATTAAATACCAAAGATATTTTAAATGTAATGAGATGGATATCATAAAGATTCAGATCAAAATAATTAAAACCATTTTTTTTTAAATAATAGCACTGAGTAGAAATTACATATCTAAAGACTGTCAAACGATAAGATAATTTCTTCTGAAATTTTGTTGTCGTAGCTGAAGTTTCGGGCCATATTTCAGTAACCATTATCAGGGTTAATGTCATGACTGATGACACGCTGGACTCACCGTATTACGCTTACGGCTGATTGGATGTTACAAACCTTGCCCAACTTCAATAAACCGAACGGCTATTTATCAAAAATGTTTATAAGGTTTTGCTATTTGTTTTCACTACGTTGGAACGGTTCGTGTTCTATGTATAGTCTTAACGTGTCTGTTCAATGTCACGGTCCTCCGAGCGATCAATTTTATTGAGTTTTGGTCGTCCTTGGGTTGGGTTTTGTTGGGTGGTTCTGATTTAGTGAATTTATTTTTTTATAGCATTCTGTCATTTATCTATGATCCTGAGATTTTCCCATTCAATATGATTATATGTACACCGAAATATATTTGCGCCTTAATTTTTAAAACATCTCTAAGTGTGTTTAAAACATCGTGTATTATTTATAAAAAATGTGTTATTTGAGCAGATAATTTAATAAGTATATATTATTGTGGGAGAATGTATGAGTAAATGGATGATTGGTTTTCCCAATTTTGGTAGATTTTCATAGAAATACAACTTCTTCATCAGCTACGTTCTTCATCTAATCTGATGTACCACTTTGATTCAAAATAGTCACATAAAAAAGTGAAATTTTCTTCTAATTGGATCTTAAGAAAAAAGTAAAAAAAAACCGCTTAAACTCATATACTTGTTTTAATGCCAGTAAGGAATTATTTTTCATCACAGGAAACAAGTAAATTATTTTATTCAAAGTATTTTTGTAGAAAAAAAACTACCGTTTCCACGAATGTGAGCCGTGAGCCCCTCGTGTGGGGGTGTGCTGATACAGTGGCGGGGGTGTACGGGTGCGAGGAACCTACTCTGCTACCCTAGTGCTATGGGATTTCCGTAGTCTGGTGATCGGTACTATCAAACGTGACCGACCCAGGATCTGCCACTTCTACATCTCTGTCTGGAATTAGACCGTGTTTGTTAGGAAGCGGCGTGGGCTCGAGTTGTATCGAGTGGCTGGTAAGAACGTATTGAGAATATTGTTCTATGTTAACTAAATAATTATTATTTTACTGAAACAATGTTTTGTCGCATTCATGGTTTTGTTTTTTTTCATCGACAGTGAATTTATACTTAAGGAATCTGATGTTGACGAAAATAAATAATCGGAATAAATGTTCAAAAAGCGCAGGTTATATTAACGTGAGTTCACCATTATTAAGTTACAGCGCTCTTGTAAAATATAGAAATTAGCATAAATAAGTATTAAAAATAAAGTTTTATTTAAATTACTTTGATTTACGTGCAGGGAGAAGTATTGCAGAAAAAAAGCAAGTGATGATACCGTAGCTCACACCCTTTATACTATTTAGTGAATTGTATTGCATATTTTTTTTATTATGTAGGTATTTGTTATTTGACTGTAATGACATCTGATATTATTTTTTTGATTTCAAAATAACCCAAGAAAACTTGAAAGTGTCTCTTTTTTATGGGAAAATAATTATTGTTACAATATAAATACATTTTGTAACTAAAATATAATAAAAAATAAGATGACAATTTCGGTAATGTTTATTGTATTCCTTTTACCAAGGTTTAGGTATGTTAGGTATCTATTATAACCTGTAGTTAGGTTAATAGAATAATTGTAAACTATCAAGTTAAGGCTTTTCTATTCTAAGTGATTCTATGATTTAAGGCTAGACTAAATTAAAATCGCCAATTTCATTTTCATAATATTCTGAACTACCCATATGTTTCGGTACACGAAAAAGTTTACAGACGCCTGTCGATCTGCAGTGCACAAATTTTCCTTCCCAAAATATCTTAGTTCTACATGATTCTCCTCGGTATTGCTGAACGCATTCTATGGATGACATATGTTCCAGAATGTAGTGTGATGCATCATAAAGTTTAGTAATCTATTGAGGTGTGATGTATGTTGTCGAGAAATTCTGTGTAGAACTATCAAATCCTTAATAATTAAGTCTCTCATAATCAAATATATTATGCTGTATCCACGATCTCTCTTTATATTTCTTTCTAAATTATCTGTAATCCTACAGAGATAATATACGGCTTCAAAACTTTGTAGAATAAATCGTTTAAAATACTGTAAAAAACTATATCAAAATCTGCTCAGCCGTTCTCGTAATTTAATGTAAAATACTGCATTGTTCATACGAGTGAGGATTCTTACAACGGTGACGTACATAACGTGCCAAAAACCGCACCACTATTTTGCTTAAAGCGTAGTAAATAACATTATGTAGAAAATGTTTTTAGATTTCCACGGACATTCGGAATCTTTTGTGTACAATTTTCTGAGGTAATCTGCGGTGTATATCTGACCTTTCCGGCGGACGTTTCGAATTCCATTGCGGGGTCCGTCGACCCTGATGATGGCCCCTGCAACGGGATCCGAAACATCGGCCAGAAATGTCAGATATACACGGCAGATTAGCCCAGACAACTATACACAAAAGAGCATTATGTAGGTTCCACTTCGCTAGCTTAATAAGCGCATTCAAAAATTTATTTTTTAAAAATAACTGTTTAATGTTGAAATGTTTCTTTGTTTTAAATTAGTATAATATGATATATGTTTACAAAAAAGATGTCATTATATGATATAAGCAAAATAAGAAGAGTTAAGAATTGAATAAAAATTAAGCAATCGATAAAAGTTTTCCAGGCAAAGATGCTCGCAGCTCCGTTCGTCGTGAAGAATGGATTCATCCCGAAGTGGTATATCCGCCGGCGCATTGGCGCATTTGCATATAAAGTAATGCTATATTTTCGGCTGACGATTTCGCTACCATTGGTAAAAATTGCCAGTTGCGACTCCCCGATCCCCTCGAAGCCTTATTCCGCATGAAACATCCCCCGAACGGAACGAATTAAATTGCGGGAAGGAAACACTCAGTCCTTTCATTTGACCCACAATATTTTTCACATTCATTAGTCTCGCGGTTTTCTAACAATATCGTACTTTAGTTTAGTAAAGAATTCTGAATAACCGGAAACTTTGGTTATTTGATTTTTGGTTTTCGAAAATACATCTCTTTGTGCAGGGTTATCCGATAAATGTGATTTTTGATGAAATTTCAAATAAGAATAGTAGCCATATTAATTAATTAATTAATTAATCTGCCATTTTATCATGCAGCGTTTTACATTGAAAATACGTTTAAAAGTTATTAAAACTTATTATCAAAATCAGTCTTCGATTCGGCAAACTCAATGTGTATTTCGTGAATTTTATGATGGACCTATCTATTTACTGCCTAGATCATGTGATATCTCTCCATTAGAATATTTTCTGTAGGGATGTATAAAGTCACTTGTTTATGCTGATAACCTAATAACAAATGAATAATTAAAAAACAGCATAACTCTTGTTATTGGTGAAATTGCACCAGATTTAAGTGAAACTGTGGCTATAAATTGGATTCGAAGAATGTATTGTATCAAACGCAGTCGTGGTGCACATTTAAATTAAATTATACTCCTTTGTTAATAGTTTCAAATAATCTTTCAAATATAAAAAAAATCATCGAAATCATACTAGGTTTTTTTAAATGAAATTCTATTTTAAAGTTCTATCATGCTTGTTAGATATACGCACGTTTCGTTTTTTCAATACATGTAAACATGACACCTCGTCTGTAAAAATTAGTAACTGTATTCTAATCTTAGAAGAAGTTTACTACTAGAGTAGTAAACTTTTGATAAAAGAAAAACCATAATAAAATTTGATTTCGAATATTTGAAATTCTATAGCCATTTCAAATATACACATTTTGTAACTAATATTATACGTGACAGACACGTCATTATAAAATATAATTTTGTATATAAAACCTGACTAAGTTACGAGTCGAAAATGTTCAAAGAATATGTTCTAATGTTGCACCATTACGGAAATTATTATTGTTAAATTTTTTCATGATATGCTTTAAGTCTACGTACTTTGAAATAAATATTTGAAAAATTTATCCATTATTAATCTTCAGGGCGTAAATCATATAACAAAAAGTAGTCTGGCGCCTCGAAATTCGATAATCTTAAATTTTTTGTATTCAATGTATAATTTGGAACCAATAGAATATATATATATATATATATATATATATATATATATATATATATATATATATATATATATATATATATATATATATATATATATATATATATATATATATATATATTTTAAATGCTTGTATCTCTGACATGGTTAAGATTAGGCACATATTATTTTAAGATTTTCGACTGGTAATTTAATTTTGGACTAGATCTGTTATACCCTATATATAGGATAATCAAATTAAAAGATATAAGAGGTATATACGAGTATTTACAAAAATACAACAAGGTACAAAAGTACGACTACCGGCCGTTCAGAAAATTCGTGATAAATAATAAAAACTACAACAAATGTAAAAAAGTGACACACGGAAGAAAAGAATTCATAATCCAAAAATTATACATAAAAATAATTTTTCTGTTATAAAATATTGCTATTATCTGATACAAAGATAGCATTTTGTAATTCTGACTTTTTACGTAGAACGTATTGTAAGTTTATTGTTTCCACGTTTTTCGGTTGTCAAAAATGACCAGACAAAAATAGTATTTTATTTATAAAATATCCTTTAATATTTACGAGTGTAGTAGAAAAAATGATTCCAAGAAGAAAGTTCCACAAGAACTTGCATACGATTTCGAATAAAAAAACATCTTGATCAATATTTTGTCGGGTGACAGGCATTTTGGACAGTTATGTATTTTAAGTATGCTTTGCCAATACTGGCATTTGGAAAGACTCATAATAATATGAAGATAATGAATAATATTCAGTTCTAATTCACAATAAACATTCTCAGTTCAGTGAACTGCAGTTTATTAATTCAGCTTGCCTAAATAACATTTTTATTGAAGTATCCAATAGTAATGTTTTTAGAATTTTAAAATTTCTTTAGACCACTTTCGTTCATTTTTCTGTTGTTAAGTTTTCCATAATAAAACTTAAAGGTAAGTACCTAAGTAAGTAAAAAAATATAATTTTCATACATTTCAATCATTCGATGATGGTGAGTTATAATAATATAATGTATATATATATATATATATATATATGTATATTTTACTGTCTAATTGTATAAGAACCACCCGCGTTGTCGCGTAGACTTTCCGCGATAATAGTTGAGAATTTCACAAACATGACTCACGTTTAACCCGCATTCTTACGTAACCATTTAAGGGTTGAAATATAGGCACTTTCATGCGTGACAGCCCTCGATATAGGCTTTCTCATGTAAATCACATGCGTTGTTGAGTTGCAATATAATTTTATTGCGTGTCTTACTCTAATAATACCGAGAAATTTTCGTTTTAGCAATTTCCAACATTTTTGTGTTGTAAAATGATTTATATTTTGATTCGATGTGGCAACACTGTTTGGCGAATTTGACATTTTGTCAATATTTCAATCATATTTTCTTGTCCAATAAATAGAGACCACGCGAATATTAGGGAAATTGGGTTTGCAATTTTTTAAAAGTTGTCACGAAATATCCTGATAAACCTGAAATATTTCAGGAGATTCTGAGATGCTTTGTAAAAATATGAACCGCGTATTTTTTTTTAACATTGTATAGCATTGTTGACCTCCATGCGTGATGATGAAGATGCACCATCCAGGATCATGAAGGCAAAGTATTACACACAACCACCGCATTTCCGGCAGCACCTGGAGAAGCTGGAGCCAGGAGACGTCCAGAAGAAGTAGAAGCTACCCACAGCTGAGATTAAATGACGATATTAAGAGAACCGGTGGCTTGTATTGGATGAGAGTTGTACAGGACAGGGGTTCGTAGAAGGTAAAGAGAGAAAGCTATGTCTAGAAGTTGACTTGACGAATGAATTGATTTGGAATTAAAGTGTTGTACAAGCGTCTAGCGTCGTATTTTAGCGTGGCATTTATCTTAAAATATGGTATGAAATCATGAATCCCGAAGGCAAGGAATTTATACCTTTATAGAGATAAGATGGATTTACACCTACGAGATATGGTGCTAGAGACACGTACTGCGCATATGGCGAGACGCACCGATGTCTCCATTCTTCAATAGCCAAACATCAAGTAAAGTACCATTTTTTGAGCATCTTGCAAGAAAAAAAAGGAAACAGGCACTTTGGTGACAGCCCTAAGATTTGTAGTATGCCGAGAAAAGTGAAGGAGCATAATCAAGAGGGCATGAGTTCATGGCGATCACGATCTTCAGACGTAAGGGACTGACGCGGATCGACCTTTAAATTAGTAGAATAGTGATGCGATCGTTAACAATTTATGCACACAATCCGAAATTACTATAGTATTTTTATGTTTTTTCTTTAAAAGTTAATAATTAATTATTAAATAAAAAAATATTGTTGAGTATATTTAATACAAATTTTCATTTAGAACTACTTGCAGTTGAAAGTTACCCGTTTTTACAATGGTTGTCTTTTCGGAAAACATTTTTTTGGCCAATTTATCGACCTTGATGATGGCGAGTAAAATGTGGTTTGAAACGTTGGCTATCACAAAAAATATACCAGAATAATTCACGAACAACTAGACTACTGTCAAAGGGGTGTAAAAATATTTGATAGATTCTACTCTTCATTTACGCCTGTGTAACTTTATGGGACTCTCATCGGGTTATATTACATCTTTTTTGGTAATTATTTTATTTCATTGTAAGTTTTTTGTTCTATATGAAATTTTTTTCTGTCTTCGTTCAGGGCTGTATTATGTGAGGGGTTGTAACGTCCCCGCAGATTCTAAATAACAACAACTCTGGCGGTTTGATTGAAATGAACAATGTGCGCAGACAATGGGTTTGTTTATTTAGGAGTTCTCGAACTTTTGATACATAATAATCTCGTTATACTAAATATATTCAGACCGTTAAATGAAATACTCAACGACGACAGCTACTGAAAAAGACTTTTGGTTCCTAAACAACATTTCCTATGTAAACGAATATTAATAATATAATATAAATAGTGGTAGATATTTGAACAAACATTATAATATTAAATATAGGCTAGTCAGCCTTTATATTATATATTAGGTCAGTTCATAAATTCGTGCATATTTTTGAGAAATGTTGAAACAATGCAAATAAAACTAATTATATTTTTTTAATCGATAATATATTTTCTTATATAATTAACAATTTGTTGCCGTCTTATGAGTATTTAAAAAAATTCCATTTGGGTAAAAGGAAACTTCATTTTTGACATCATCTTTGTTATTATTTTTTTCCCCGATATAAATTGCAAAGAGCTTGAAATAAATGAAAATCCCTAGGGGCAATATCTGGCGATTAAGTGGGTTGATGCATAAGCTCCCAATTAGTCTCTAATTTTTTGTAGCGTTTTCTGTTATATGTGGTTTAGCATTATTGTGGTGGAACAGCACCTTTTTGATGTTCAATAATCGCGGGCGTTTTACAAATCAATGCTGAGTTTAAACGTGAAAGCTGTTGACAATAGACATCTACATTGGTCGTTTGATTCGGAAGGTCGTTATCGGTCAAATTTAACGGGATGTCCTGATCGATGGTCATCATTAATATTGCTTTATCTATCTTTGAATTTTAGAATCCATTTGTGAGCAGTCCTCGCACGAGTAGTAATTCTCACTATGAACGCTTGATTTTTTGATGCTGCGGAACTTGCACTCTAATCACTAAAAAATAAAAAGTTTACAATTTGCCTTTTGTATTGTTTATTGATATTCATTTTCTAAAGGCTCTTTTTACATCCGATCTCAATAAAAACCGACGACAAACTGACTACTCGGGTGCACAAATGGAAACAGAACACGACATGTCTATAAGTGCGCTGTTAAACGAAATGAGTCATAGCGAAACATACACATGATCCAAATGCGCGCAAACTGCTTGTCCCTAGCCTCCTAGCGATTCTAGGCCTTGTTTAGGGCGACATATAGTGAGGCTCTGATTGTCTCTGACTTGATCTTTCCATCTTATTGATAGACTTCTCGTCTTCCACCTTATACATTCCCAAGAACAAGGTGTCCAAGCTGTCTCTATCACTTCTAGCACCATGCCCAACGTATGAAAGAATTATATTCCTGCATATTATTGTTTAATTAGTATAATTCTACGACTAGTCTATTTATAATGCTTACAATTTATCGACATCTATAACAACTTATGAAATAAAATTGGCATTAATTGAATTAAATATTTAAAATTAACGTCAAACTGTACAATACTGAAAATAAATAATATTAAAAATTTTCTAGTGTTATCACTATTATTAGTGCCCGTCTCAACATAGATTTTTCTAATGAAACGGGCATAGTATTATCCATATGTATTATATAAATAATTAAATACAAAAAATACTCTACTTACCATAGCAACGTTTCTCCGCGGTGGTAGGTAAAGAGATAAGATGCGACATTCTTCTGTTCTTGAATCAGTTAATTTTCTAATATTTATTGCAATCTTTACATTATGGTTGTTATTTATTTTAATATAAATTATTTATAACCACTTTTACGGTTTCCAATTCCAAAAACACCATTTCCTTTGTTAGAATGTCAAATAAACTAACTAAAGTCATAGTATTCTAATGTTTTTAAATTCTTTTTATAAAAAAATGTAATAATTATTTGAAAAATAAATCAAGTACCTAACATGTACCTGTTATGATGATGAATTGACTTAATGACCTAATTAACATCTTTTTATGAATTCAATCGCTATATCATAAATAAACAGGACCATCTTCCAGTTTCTGATTTATCTGGTCATACCAGAATGCATGTGAGCAGCCTGTATTTTTGGTACTCCATAATTTGCATCTTTCTACATTCATGTATTCTACTTAACCATCTAAGTGACCCTTTATTATATTTATTTAATTTTTTTTAGGGTAAAACCAAATTAAATAATTTATTCAATCCTTAATAGACTAGGCAAGTATTTAAACTTTTAAATACAGCAATGTTTATTTATTCTAATCTGATTGACATTCTCGCACGAGGGTATTAATGGACGAAATATAACATCACAGTAAATAGTAACATTGTAAAAAAAAATTACTTTTGTTTGTAGTATTTATGAATACGCAGCAAGGACGTTCATAAATACCTCGAACAAAGCCTAGAAAAAGGTTTTTGTGGGTTAAGCTTTTAATATCACGTAAAAAATCTACATTATTAAATATTATAAACTTCTAAAATTCAGATATGTGTCAATGGTTCCTTGGTTTTTTAAAAAAGCTGCATGCATTCGAGATGTAGAATGAAAGTAAATGAATTAAGCCGAAAATTGTTCTGTTTTATAATATATTCCCATGGTTTACGATTCGATCACACATAAAATCAGTCAGCATGGATGTTTATTTACTATTAATACAAAGAGCACTACAGTTTATTTACTATTAATACAAAGAGCACTACAGTTTATTTACTATTAATACAAAGAGCACTACAGTTTATTTACTATTAATACAAAGAGCACTACAGTTTATTTACTATTAATACAAAGAGCACTACAGTTTATTTACTATTAATACAAAGAGCACTACAGTTTATTTACTATTAATACAAAGAGCACTACAGTTTATTTATTGGTTAAATAAACTGTACCTTCATTATATCTTTTAATAATTAAGAAACGTATGAATTATTGGGTCTGATATATTCACTCTTATCTGACTTAGCTTGATAGTAGTCTATTGTATTTATCTTACTTTGCTCACTCCCTTCGAAAACGTTTCATATTTTCTTCTTTTCCTTTCATACGTTCAATATACTCTCAACTTTATATTCATATACCAGTCTATATATTGTAAATTTATTCAGCGATAATTCAGTTGAATCCTGGAAGTTATTTCGTAAAGATACTTACCTGTTTCTTCCCTGAATTTTTTAAGTTATTTATAGCGGACCGTAACGGGTGCTAATATCGATATTTTTGTATGAGTGACACAGAAATAGCAGTGGAATAATGAAAGCCGACTTAACATTGGAGATTATCGTTAACAAGACTTAATAAGAGAGTAAAACAGATTAAAGGTCGGTTTTTCAGATAGATTTATAATAAAAGCCATCGCGAAGCACTTGGTGGAACCACGTAATATATAAAGGACCAATTTCTGAAGAAGTTTAGGGGTTAAGTTCACCATGAAATACGTGTCATTACGTATATTTTAAATTCTTCTATATTTCATGTCTTACTGCGGCTCGGAACAACTTTACAATAGACTAGCCAGACCACTGCCTCAGGTTCTTACTTATACATACATATTACAGCCACTTATTTTTCCAGGGCCCTGGAAATCCATTTTCCAGTTATATATACGAAAATATTTATTTTTCTTTATTCTGTTCGTTACTTCATCTATTCAGCTGACTTTAATATTTTTCTGTAGGACCAAATTAATTTCAAGTCACTTTATTATTTTTTGATTTATATTTTTGAACTGTTTCCTTTAGCGGAAAACCACAAAGTTAATATAGAACAACAATATTAATACTTAATAAAATTATTATGTTCATTCTGTTGAATAATAAATTTAAAAAATGTAGCCATTCAAATAATAAAAAAAACCATTCAGTAACTAGTCTAAAATATTGTAATGTAAATCTGATAAGTAATGTAGAGTTGTGTGTTATCAAATATGGTAAATGTAATGTACACATTCCAACGCCAGGCTGTATCGCAGGCGGAATGATGTATGGGGGGCGGTGTTCGTGACCGGAACTAGCGTCACTTCCGCTTCCGCTTCCCCTATACTCACCACTCACTTCCTGTAGCCGTTAATTTATAGTTCTTTCGGTTGGTAAGGAGCAATTATCTGAATTTTCGGGCGTGTTCGGAGCAAAAATTCATATTCTTGATACAACTGACGGCTTTGAAAGCTTTATTGAAAAATATATATACTGAAAATAATGTTGACGAAATGAATATGATTAATTACAAATATGTGCTAGGTTCATGCCCAGTGACTAAATGATCTGTGAGTTTGATCCTCGTACCGTTAATTACCAAATTATTATTTTTTTCTATAGCACAAGTGGTTATTAAGTTTTGAAAAATAGTACGTATACTGATGTGATTTGAATGTCGTTAGGTTGTAAAAAAATATTTATGTTTTGCAAGAATTTATTTTCAGGATTACTTAACCTTATAATACAGGATTGGTCATAAGTTTTTGCACTTTTTAAATCGCTTCTGCGTAGAAACCACGCAAAGGAAGGACACGCAGGCGACAGCGCGCGGGAGCTTGGTCCTCGACAATTTAGTCGTAATGGATTGCTTCACAGAGGAACAGCGCGCGTCGTTTATGTAAAACTGTTTTATGAAGTACGCGCGTTGTTCTCCATAAATCAATCTGTTGTAACTAATTCCAAGGACCAAATTCCCGCGCGCTATCGCCTGCGTACCTTTCTTTTGCGCGGTTCCCGTGTGAAAAACAACTTATAGCTCACTCTGTATATCAAGGCTTTTAATACTCTACTTATTAACCACCAACCAATTTATTAGCACGTCCTATCTTCACATGGGTAGGCAGTGAGTTGGACGCTCTACTCTTCTATCGCGCCATTTTGAAAGTGACCTACCAATTTTGCCTACACGCTCGTTGATTATTGAAGCTTCTATAGGGAAATTGAAAATTGGAATGGAGGTCGAAATATTGGCAGATAGATGTTGTCGATGTTTATGTATGTTGATTCGAATCAGAAGGATTTTGAAGGTTACGTTGTAGATAATATCATCAATATAAGAGTAGTGGATGCCCCAATATTTCATCTCTCCACTCTCCCACTCTCGTGTCCATTTGATGTGGTGGAGTGTATCGTGTATATGTAAGTGACAAGCGACAGGCTGTGAGACAGAAACTACTTACTATTGGTACTGAGTTTATTGAACTCAAACTGTATAAAAGCAGAAGTTAACAATTACAATTAAGTTACTGCGAGAATTATTATCGAAGGTGGTTTCTGGAGCTGTTGACTCGTAAGACAGCCGCATTGGTGTTGTTGCAATATCGTCTGTACTGAGTGTCTTTAAAGCTGATGGGAGCTTCGTTTCATGTACCGGTACTTGCTGGGTGTGTTCAGCATCGCCAGGCGGTGATGATAGGGCAATAGACCTCCACATTTCTAACATGGCTGTTCTATTATATCTGGTCTTCCTGATCATGCCAGGTTTACCGCATACGTTTTCTGTTCCGTACATATTTTTTATAATTATCTCTTTCTTCACTTATACGTTCACATACCCGAACCATCTCAGTGGTTCTGTATTAACTACCGAGTATGCAGACTATATGTTAGTTCACTGTCAATTTATTCATTCTTCACTCTATTGTATTTTCTCCTTATACATCTGAGCGACCGTATTTCTACTGCGTTCACTTGTGTTTTTTTTGTAACTCCAGGATTTCTAATGGTTCAGAACACCATTCACTCTATTTCTCATAGTCATTCTTCTTTTGATATCTTGCACAAGCTTACCATCCCTAGAGAGCATATTTAACTTTACAAATATACGAATTCATTAATTTGCCTCATAAACTATGTCATTCTCAATTGTATTATTTGTTTAAAAATAGTAATTACTTTGGTGTGACCTGTAAATATTATTGCATATAAAAAACTACAAATAATGTTACACTAAACTTATGAACCCGGCAGAATCTCGCTACCGAAACAAAAACAATGGTGCTTGTTCGTAAATGTTACTTAAAACCACACCGAGTGCTGAAACAACGCTTTAGTTTCAGTTTCATCAGTTATCAGTCACCCGAGGCGACGGTTATTAAATGTTAAAGTCATTTCATATTATCAATGAGATTTTCAGCGCAAAGAAACTGGTTTCGTCTTATGTCGGATTGTGGTCGCTAACAATGTTCGTAAGTTGGCTTAGATGATAGTAGTATTAATTCAACATGAAATGGTACACATAATTCTAAAATTAATAAAATATTTTAAAAACCTATAACTCAATAGATACTTAAATTATTTACATAATTAAGAATTTTTTTTAGGTAATGGAAAATTTCAATACAAGAAAATGTAATAAAGATTGCTGTATTACATAATAATACAAATTAAATGTATCAACTAGAAAGATATACAGAAAAAATCAATTTACCGAAAACATATTTAAATTGCTACCGGGATTCAAACCTGGATCTTTTCCTTCGTTTTTTTTCTGTATATCTTTCTAGTTGATACATTTAATTAGTATTAAAATACCACAGAACTATGTACTGAAAAAAACTGAAAACTTCACAATAGTAATGTGATCTTCTTAAAAACATAATAATACCTTAATGGTTATATATAGTTTTGATGTTTATATCGTTACATTCGTGATTAAACTATGTCATTTATAAAAGAAAAATCAGTTATTTTATAAATTATTTTGTTTAATTTACCGCCAACCGATTTCGATACTGCTGTATCTTTATCAGGACATGGACGTACACTAACTGATCCATAAAATAAAATTTGCAGAGAAATAAATTGTTGAATAGGTCGGTGACGCAATCATTGTGGGAGTGGGGGAGGAGATCCTTTTCATTCGCGCGATTTTCTCTATTATTTTCTGCAAACTTTCTCGTATTATAGTAGAGAGATGGTGATATATATATGAAGCGATCAAATCAGTGGGCTTTTTATAGTATTATATCTTATCTTCTTCATGTTATAATGGGAGTACGACATAACGGTTGCTTTAAAGGTTTTTTAAGGAAAACAAAAAATCGATAACATTGTATGTATTATTAATATGTTGGGCATATGATTAGAAAAATGCAAATAATAAATCTTAAGAATACTTTACAAAAATATGATCTGATGTGATAAAGAGTATGAGTTAAATGTAAACAACATACACAATCAATTAGAGTGTTACTTAGAATGAGGTAAATGTCTCTTCAATAAAAGTAAAAATCAAAAAGATTGGAAATAGGATGTGACGTAAATATATTATCTTTAAGAAAAGTTTTAAATAAACTCATGGAAAATGTATATATATATGTTTAGAAAGCTAAGAAAGAAAAATAAAGAACCATTATCTGTGCGTATGAAATGTGTAACGAGTTTAAGTTTAAATTATACATGATTGGTTTTTATTGGGGTTGAAATCTTATTGTTTGTCTAAAAGTTCTATAAATTATTCACATGGCTTAATAATATAAACATTTGAACAGCTTGTCTAGGAGGCTGTGTTTTCCGCAAGATCGCTAAATACCGCGAGGGCCGCACAATGAAACAGGACACCATAACGGCTTAGAAAATAAAATAAATTGTAGGGAAAATTCTTTTACGACACCTCATAACCCTTCGTGAACTAGAACGCATTTTGCTAGATTGCTATAAATATTTCAAGCTTAAATATGGTTGGCAAAATGCAATATTTTACGTGCAATAACGATACATTTAGTCGTAAAAATTACTGCCAATTCTATTTAATGTCGATCGATTCTATTTTTTTTATTGAGACTACGTCATCAACATCTAAAAACAAATAATAATGTAGATTCATATTTTTAAGATTATTTAAAAAAATATACGTATATATTTAAAAATAAATAAGGTTGCTAAGAGAATAGAAAAAAATATATAGTTGTGGGCGTGGTTTGTGTTTCACTAGCAATAATTACGATTTTATTTTAATTACGTTACACATATTGAGAATATTACAGCACAACGGCAATCTGTGTCTAATTCAATGCAAAAAACGTTTTAATCAAGTTAATTTATTTCCCAGAAATTCTAGTTGCACTCATTTCATATAATGGACTGCACGCGTCTGCCGCTAGAATTACCACAGCGTTTAATCTTAAAACTTTAGGAGCAAGATAAGCTGGACTTGAACCCAGCTAATGGAGAGGAAGGTCTGAGGAAATAAATTGGAATTACAATGGAAGTATGTCCAGAGGGAGCAAAAATCTTAGATCCATGCAGAAGTTACATTTCAACGTGGCAAAGCTGAATAAATTATTCAAATACTAAACAACGTGCTTCTTCGGTCTTGCGATAAGACACCGAGTGATTAGAAATTCAAACCATGTTCCGGAAACGAATGCATTAATCTTATTTTTAATGTTTCAAGTAATTTAGTTTAAACAAGAGTTAAGTACACTATTATTATAATAATAAAATATTTAAAACACAAATAAATATGAAGAATATTAATGAAATCAATTTTTATGCTAACGTCTCCAATAAAAAAAATGTGTATAACAAGTTGTGGAGTAACGGCGGTAAAACCTTCATTTTACACCACGTAACAAAATGTTTTGACTGCCTTTATCACCTTGTACTTGAAATAATGAATCTCCCTGATATATTCACACCCCAATTAACATAGCCAACCTGTACATTACCCAGTAAACTGTCCACCCCATTCTTTCGGCGAGGGTTAAATGTCTTCGTCCCCCCGGGAGGCGCCGGGGAGCGGGCGGGACGTGTGGTAATTCCGCTTTACAGCCTCTCTCGTGCCGGATTTATGGACCACGGCCTTCTGAGAAGGATGAGTTATATCCGGGACTCCAAATAAAATATTCAGACCGTGTTTTGTCCGTTTTTTTCCGACTTGACTAATTATTGAAGGTTCTGAGGACGTCTGGAGCGCCGCGGAGCTTTTATTGTCGGGGTGATCTTTACATTTTTTTTATCGTTTAACCCCACCCGCCGGGCTCGAGAATTACATCCCCTCGCTGGCAAACGACGGCTGGACCTTTAATGTGGAATTATTTGATCTTTATGAGGATTTAATTTCTATAGAAAAAAAACATTAATCTGGTAACAATGGACTGGCGCTATTCTGTAAAGAGGATTTGTGATAAAGATACCTCATATCGTATTGGTGAGGAAAATACCGAAGAAAAATATGTAAATCAAGAATGCGTAAATGTTTAATTATTTGTTTGTATTAAAAATTACCAAAAATACATGTTTTCAGGAATATTTTACCCACGGTATGAATTAGTATTGCACTTATTAGTAGAAAATTTGATGAATTAGACGTTTTTTTATTGCTTTTACAACGTTTTCTTGTACTAAGTAAACATTTTATGTACGTTATTTTAATGTATGTCTCAATTAAATATTTCATTTGTATATAAAACTGATGCATTTTAAGCACAAGCTATAAATTTCATAAATAGTATGTAATTATGAAACAGACATATCACTAAAATACCAACGTGGCATTTTAAATCGATAATATTAAACAAAATAATCAATTGAAGCCGTCATAATTTTAAATTTAGAACATTGATTTTAGCGACCATCTAAATATATGTAGGTACTTTATCTGATTTCAAAACATATTCATATATATGAATTAGGTACTCAATAAATTATTTTATTTTCGATGGATTAATTAAAATGATAACACATTTTTATTTCATTTCATATATAATATGGAAAATACTCCAGATACGAGTTGTTTTTAACACATGTATTGAATGCGAGAAAATCAACAATTTTATTGTCGCCGCTTTCTATTCAAACCTTCTTCCTCGCATGATTTACGTAACAAATAACGCCATGAACTATTTCTTTGACACTTATAAGAATTTAACTATCAACCTCATCTTGAAAGCATATCTAATTGGTGTAGAATTATTCGAATATCAAACTAGAAAAATTAAAATTCGCCCTTAAATCTCAACAACGTCAACGTTTTGAAAAGCATTACTTGTTTAATTTCTATCTAAGGGGTGAGACAGAAGTCTCTGAGTTTCATCGACGGCTTCAGCTAGAGTATGAAAAATGTGGTTTCTGGATTACTTACTCACCTTTAAACAATAAAATCTCTCTCCTTCACTTGTGGAACAATTAAAATATTAATCAAACAACTTATGCAAATACGAAGATAGGAAATAGTTAGGTTATTAATTACCTATATCGAAAGAATTTTGATATTGACAAAATCGTATATAAGAAAAATGTAAAATTAGTACATACCAATAATGGTTTTACATTATGACGAATCATCATGAATAAATTTAAATCAGATTATTGCACGAATAACGCAATAATGCATTAATAACGCAATTTGCATCTATGCAAATAACATCAGTACTAGTGACACAAGTAATAACAGATTCAATAATAATAACTAATAACACAAGTAAGAACAAATCAAAATAATTACATAGCAATGATATTTTAGAAAAAAAATTCTAAATTAAGTAAACCAAATCACTCCTTATATTTTATGGATGCACAAATTGCCTTCCTATATTATCATCTACATTTCACAAAGTTCGGTACGAGATAACACTACTTTCCCGGGCTTACTCAGTCTGCGACTGGCGCTGAGGGCTTAGAATTTGTTATCCTAACCTACACCACCGGACTCACATCCAAGTTATTTGATGTGATGATACGCCATTTGTGATAAGAATGACATTATTTGAAAAATTACGCTATCGAAAATAAACTTCAAGATACAAATAAACTCCGTCTTAAAAAGAATAATGACATCGGTAAATAGATTCCCATGATAAAATAACCTCCTTTATAACAAACGATATCGGTGTACAGATGGCATTTTAATAAAACTCAATTTTCATTAATAAAGGGAAACAACTAAAACATAGAATTACACAATGCAGATTAGTCATGGATATTTTTCACATATGTGCACTTGTATTTTTATTTTAATTTATTTACCCTTTTTACAGAGCTGGTCGGTTATGAATTTTTACATTAATAAATTACTTAGAACAGTACAGCGAGCACGGCTATCGCGGACCGCCCGTCTTCTTGTCTCCGTCTGGAAACGTCAAAAATCCGCCATCTTAAAATATGCCGCGCTGTTATTGATCAATGCGTAATCTCTGTGTAAGAAGAAATATGACACGCATTAAAAATAAACTCGTGACCCTATTTTCGTTACGTCACAATGTAATACAACAAAACTTTACCTGTGTATGGTATTCCTTTTGATTTTATTAAATAGCACTTAACCAAAGTTTATCGGTTCCGATATTAAGCATACGAATTTACTCACGTGTTTGAAGAAACAATATTTCTGATTTTATAACGCAAAATACATTAAACAAATATCAGATATCTTATAGAGACAAAGGTATTTTTTATTATAATTAATGGATAATATATGGATGTATGGGGTAATTAGAGGACTTATGACCTATCTTCAAAAAAAACTGATTCTCATAGTGATGACATATATGCTGTTTAGAAAATGGAAAAATGAATTATCAAATTTGGTCCATAGATGTCCAAATTTAATAATTCATTTTTACATTTTCTAAACAGCATATATGTCATAACTATGAGAATCTGATTTTTTTAAAGATAGGTCGTAAAGTCTGTAATTACCCAATACTTCTATATATTTTCCATTAAATATAATAAAAAATAGCTTTGTCTCTATGAGATATCTGATATTTGTTTAATATATTTTGCGTTATAAAACCAGAAAGATTGTTTCTTCAAACACATGAGTAAATTAAAAAAATATCTTTGTCTCTATGAGATATCTGATATTTGTTTAATAATAGTGCCTTTGTAGGTAAAAATGCAGTAATTGTGTGTTCTTGGACATATTTAAATATTGCTAAAAAAATACATTAGGCTATCAGAGCACACATACTGTGCATAACATGAATTTTAGGAAATAATTCAAAATGAAATTACATACATTAGTTTAGCTTTTTGCCAAAATATAGTAAAATCACAGATTTTTTGAATGTACGCCTGTATGTTCACAAATTCAGATTACAAACAAAGTTGCCATGATGGTAAACGCACGATATTCCTCAGAGTACAATGACGTCAATTCTGCCTTTATCTCATATCTGGCACAGCACAGATAACGATCGTAATAACCGACATTCTGAATTCAAAATATGGGCTCCATAACACGTGTTCATGTTCACATCCTGAAATAAAAAGTTCTGGTATCATTTGTTAACATCCTGTGCCAGATGATCTAGAGGGGAAAGTCACTAAATATGCTGTTTGTCCACGGTACAACAGTGACTGGAATTTTTAACCAGGTTCATTTTACCTCATCTTCCCACGTTTCTAACCCCCTCTCCCATGTGACGTCATAAATATATTATCCTGCATATAAAATGGCTTCAAATCTTTTAATGATGTCGCGTAAAGGCCCTGCGATAACACGGAGTGGTGCTTACAAAATAATACCATTGTAAAGTATTCGAAATCTCTGATTCACTTTTCCAGCATATTAATGTTAATTTATCACCTCGTCTTTTAGAAGATAAAACGTTTCGCTCTTTCGTCCTGGTGTTGTTCAATCTCTTAACGGGGCGGTTTTTCAATTCACAGCTTACCTATTCGCAATAAGACTTTCCATATACTTAACTTTCTATTGCATCACATTTTCGAGTCAAATATTTCTTACGATATTCTCTGAACTGATTGTTTCCACACGCTTAAAACATCACAGCTATAATTAAATTTTTCGTCATATCATTATATATACAGGTGTAACAGACCTAGTCCACAATATTTACAAATACAAGAAAATGTTTTAGAATGCAAATTCTGCACCGTTACGGAAAATATTATAGTTAAATTTTTTTACTAAATCATGTTAATCTTTAAGTTTACGTACTTCGAAATAAATATTGGCAAAATTTATCCTTTATTAATCTATATATTTGCTTCGGGCCCTAAATTATTTAACAAAAAATAGTCTGGCCGCTCGAAACTCAATGATCTTTATTTTTTGTTTTTAACATATAATTTGGAATCAATAAAATATTATAACTATTTGAAATAATCACATAATTATATATTTTAAAAAATGCTTATATATCTGGTATGGTTGAGATTAGACACATATTCCTTCAACATTTTCGACTTGAATTTAGTCAGGTAACCAACCACCCATAAAATATTTTGAACTGGGTCTGTTATACTCTGTATATATATTTTTTATTTTCACCAGGTCGACTTTCATGTTATATGTTTCTTTGCTAGTTTCAGACTTTCATTTGCATACATCCACATTTTAACTGTGTACCGTTAATCTTAGTTTAGGAGATACATTTCTATTAGCGGTAACTGTGTGAAAGGCGCCATTCATTCTTGCAATTCATTAATAATTACTTCAAATTAATTATCTGCTTTTTTATCTGCATTCTCATTGGGTAATAATTTACGGCAAATCCTAACTAGAAATGTTCGGTAGTTCAATAGTGGATAAATGCATAATATCCGATGGATCTACTTGTTTCCTATAAAGAGAATCCTAATCCAGGAAAATATTTCCTCTAGAACGAGACATACTTTAGGTTTGACATGAAATTTAGTGACAATAATAAAAATGTGGACAATCATTACTTATCTATTTATATATAATATTTACACATACAATAAACCATTTAAAAAAAATCATAACTTTATAGACAGATAATTGAACAAGCTTGGAAAGATTATATAAAGAATATATATTATATAGAAAATTACATAAATATACTAAAAACATAAATTAATAATAAGTATAAGTATGTTAGTAAGCATAAGTTGTTGTTAAAAAACACATATTGTTGGTCTGCTTGACTTTCACGCACCACTGAGGTCATCGAGACACACTTCACTGTTCTATTAGATAACTCTGCAGTCCCCAGATTGCATTTTTTGGAGAAGACATTTTTACTGTAAATTTAACTTTTTATAGGACTACATTATTACAAATTTGTGTCTCAACTCAATGTTGACGGATAAATTACTTTACTTCACATTTTTTATTTATTAAAATTTTTTGATAATAAATAAACATTTTTAAGAAAAAGTTAATTCTTTCATAGGGTTTGTTTAATAATAATAATAAACAAGTTGAAAACATAGTGCACAAAAATCATTACATTATTTTTTTACATTAAAACTAAAAGAAAATATTAAACAATACAAAAGTATAGAATAGTAAAGAGAAAATAGACATTAATAAATAAATAAATAAATATAACAGTTAAAAGGCACAGTTTAAATATAAACATATTTAGAAAAAGTATAGAAGAAATGTAATTATCACATAAAGGGAAAATAAAACATATAACTAGTTTATTTGTGGTATGACAATAAATACAATATACTAAATACAAAATTAATATACTAACAAATCTGCAATATTTGCAAATGATATTTCTAACATTTTAATGATCATAAATTTTCTCATTTCCCTAATATTAGTGGCCAGATTTTAATGACTGGGTTACAACTTAATATTTATAAATATTTTCCTACTACCCTCACGCCCTCCCCTTGATTCCGCATAACAAACGAAATTTACAACAATAATAATATTCCAATAAATATATTTTTTAATATTAGCAAGACTAGCGGTTCACAATGGAGTTCTGGTACCGAAGCTGGTGTATGGAAGTGAGGACTGGAGCTGGTTACATGGAACGAATTAATGAGGAGAGAATGATAAAAAATATATATGACGCAAGTGTTGATGGCACCAGAAGTAGAGAACGTCCGCGGAAGGCTCGGCACGACCGGGTAACCAGATACTGGAGGATGGTCCTGTTAGAAGCCTCAATGATCGGCGAGTTTGTATGAGAAGATGTATGAATGTGAATGAGGCGAGAATTGTGTCAGAACAGAAGAGTGTGGCGCTCTGTACTCTCTGCTTACCCCTGCAGAGAAATGGCGTGATGGTTAGTAAGTAAGTTAAATATTAGCAGACTTCGAATCTTTGACGATAATTAAAGTATGGAACGTTGATAATCGAACGTAATAATAATATATTTTAAGTATCGAAAAAAATAAATATAATACAAATAAATAAATAATAATACAAGTATATTAATTTAAAGATTTTATTTATTTTAGAAAAAAGTTTATAAATTTCTTTTTATTCCTTTATTATTGACGGTTTTATCACGAGAATTCAAAATCAAATACATAATTAAAATGTGTTTAAGTATGTACACAGATTAAAATTAATGTACGTCACATGTTAAGTAAAATATATTCATAATGGTTTAATTAGATATACAAAACACTTTTTTGTCAAATTGTTCATTCTCCGCGCACCGCGATAGAAACATGGCATGTGGTATTTAATTGCTAAAGTATTCTTACCAATTTATAAATTCCATCAGTTTTCAAGATTTGAGAAACATTAAGCAAATGTTATTCACAAGAAAAGAAATATATTTTTATACATACCTACAATTTTATATAGCCAAAGGCAATTCCAATATTCGGTTAAGTTTCCACGCAATATACTATTTTCTATAGTCTTTATGTCCGCTTTGGCCATTGGGTAATTCTCTTTAGGGTAATAAAAATTACTGTCCTGTGGCGCCATCTTTACTTCGTCATCTCAACAGCTTCCCACTCCACGCGGATCGGTTAGTCTCTTTGTCAAATCAACACGACCCGCGCCAGAGTGTACCATTTCCCACGATACTTAAAGGAAAAAGACTTTCGCTATACTTTACCCTTTCGCTTTGTACATCCGGGATTTGAAACAAAGACGTTTGAAACAACACCAGACGGAACGAATAATATTATTAGCGACCCACGCAGGAAGCTAATATCATATTTTATAAGAATTTGTTTATTAAGTTCATTTAAAACATCTTGCATGTTTAATATTGCGAATTCATTTAATTCTTTGGAACATTCTGATATCTTGGAATAAAAAATTAATGACCACTTTCCGTGCCTTGATGGGAGGATTTAAGACAATAACTGTACTCGAGTATCCAATGGAGTTGTGATTGGGTGGATGGTCAGGTCTCGAGACCAGTAGGGGGCCGGATTCAAATTATTTGTTGAAGTAACGACGAAACCAAATTTAAAAGTTAAATTAATATTCAAATTGATAAAGAATACTAATATTGTTTTCTATTTCCATAATAAATATTATCCTCTAACTAAAAAAAGGTTTTTAAATTGATCTATTCACGAATGAGACTTTTCACTCGAGACAATCTCTGAAATATGGATTTTGGTTTCAAGAAATATTTTGGAGACCACTCTCGGAGATTAATCGTTTTACACCTCAATTTACGCTTGTTGTATGTCAAATGCCATTTCATTGAGCATTGATGTTCCGTCGGCAGATACGTGAATTTGAATCTCTCCTATAGCAGTTAAAACGGAATAAATGTTTGTAATTGAATGCCATTTATTTATTTAACTTTTCAGAAAAAATAGTTGAAGATATCCATAAATTTTGTGTACCATGTTAAATCAAATATTACGCATACGGGTTTGAGATTTTGTCTTCTATTTATCTCAAAAAATCTCATCACGTGTGCACGATACTGAGTGACTTCGTGAACACGAGCCATAATAATGATACAATGTTTAAATGGAAAAATCAGTATCTAAGAACCATATTATCCAAATTTGCATAATCTTCTAAATCCTGAAATTAATGTCCGTTTTTTTATTACCTTTTCTAGTATTTTTCTTTCCATCCAGCTTCTTTTTTCACCTTTCTCCAGAACCACATTTCAAATATTTACAGTCTCTTATATGAATTGCTCCAGATGAATGATTTGTTGAATTATTGAGTAAGCATGTCTTTTTTTTGAAACATTATTTTTTTATTCCTATAGTGTTCCTTGTGAGATATTAAATAATTAACATCTAGTACGAAATAACATTTTTCTGTTTTTAATCTTCCGTGATCTAATGATGCCTGAATGAAAATTTAAGCTAACGAAACTTATTCGATGTCTGGTGAAAAAATGTAAAAAACGGATTAAGAAATCTTGCAGTCTAAAAGGCGGAATAATTTTAATAATAAAAGGAAGGTAAAAGACTGTTAGTAAATAAAGTCAACTCCGACCCGAAGAAGAAAAGGGTTTAAGAAAATTAATAAATGAAATGTATAATACAATTAAAAAAAGGGTTTTTCCCCAGATTAAAGTAGCCTTCTGTTTCATATAACGGGGGATTAAGGTAACAGGAACAACTTTTTTAAGCACCTTATAAAAAGGAGCTTTCTATGTTATATTCAATGATGGTGAAGATGCAAGAAATTATTTACAAAGACAGAATAAGCAGTACCTATTGTATAAAGCAAGGCAAGCATTGTAATAAGCAGAACACTTAATAATTCAACGCTTTTAATTCAGTGTTCCAAAAGTTAAAAGTACTAGAAACAGACTGTGCACCCTGTACTACTAGATGATTGCTAAGTATCTGACATAAACACACAATTTTATGATAACGTAATCGCAGTAAAAAAAATAAATTGATAAATTACTTTTAAAAAAATGTGTAAAATGGACATTTATTGTCCTAATCATAAATACAAATTAAATGTATTAATTAGAAAGGTATACATATAAAATCAATTTTATCGAAAAATATTATTGTTGCTACCGGGATGGATCTCTTCCAATCCGGGCAACGTGCATTAATCGATTATGCTACAGCACACAGCACATTGACGACAAATTTTCGAACCCGTATGTTACACTTTTGAAAATGATACATCTATCGTTCCATTATTTGAAAGCCATCTACTTATCTATCCAATAAAATTAGCAATAATAATATTTTTTGATAAAATTGATTTTATATGTATATCTTTATAATTAATACATTTAATTAGCATTAAAAATATCACAGAGCTATGTTCTGAATAATTACTACTTCACAATAAGAATGTGTTCTCCTTAAAAATCCTAATTATAATTTGTGGTTAGTCATAATTCATGTGTAGGTAGTGTTCAAATATGATTTATTTATTATAAATTAATGTTATTTATCAATTGTAATAATATATTAGTTTTTTTAAACATAGTTTATTTATTTTCAATTTATCACAATAATGCGAAAACTCTCGCGATTTTAAAAAATAAATTTTCTTTCGATATATAATAAATAATAAGTATCTACCGTCATAACTTTGTAAAAACTTGTAAGCTTTTATAAAACCGACTACTTGACATATACATACTTCTATAATACCCACCGCTTGATCCATACCCACTTCTAAAATACCCACCACTCGACCCATACCCACTTCTATAATACCCACCACTTGATACATACCTACTTCCATTTGTGATATAAATCAAATTTTGCATCCAATTTTCTTGGCTACCCTACCCCATGCCCGATTTAGATTGTGTATTTATATTAAATGAGATCAGTTCCACCGGGCACGGATCGCTCATCTACATTAAATGGGTGCAATAATAATTAAGTACCTGATTAAACAAATAATATAAATATGTTTAAATTTATTTTATTTCTTCGCCTTAGAGACTAGTCGCCATTAATTATTCTGCAGGCGAACTTCCGATACTACAGCGGAATTTTTTTGAGGCTATTTGACTGCACTCATTACCATTTATTTGGGGCGATTTCCAACGCATTTATCGTCTTCGCTTAATCTGTCGAGCATGCGGGTGATCCGTTATATAAATTAATTAAATATTAACTTTATATCCAAAAGTGTAAGTAGCATTTAGGCATTACGAGGTACCCTGTACCATACGGAGGATAATAAGGTCTCGGGTAGGAGAAGTTTAACCTCCGGTACAGTAGTAGCACAATGCTTTGAAATCACAATGAATCTCGGGAACTTTGAAGAAAATTTGTACACAAAATAAATGACTTATTGCTATGCAAATATACGCCAGCCTTCTCTAGCGTCTGTAGCCAGTCCGCAGAATTGAGTCGAGAATACATTTGAAGGCTGTGTGATTGGGTGTGTTTGTGATTATTTAAAAATATATTTTTAAAACCCTAAAGAAATTCGTTGTTGCATATCTAGCATATTAAATTCGTTACAAAAGATTGGGTTAAAAGGCACTTTACATTAATAAGTTGAAAAATCGTTGTAATTTGTTTAGTTTATTGATAGTTATATATAATATTAAAGTAAAGTCTACCTGACTATAATATGATGTCAAGTATGGTAAATTTCCTTATAAAAATAATAAATATTCCATCTGTCTAGAATTCTATAGAGAAAAAAGTACAAAATATATCAAGCAACTTTTTTGTTATCTAAAATATTACATTTCATAGAAATATATATAAAAGAGAAACTACTTTTTTTTTTTTAGCATGTTAGCGTCCATTACTTCGTTACTCCCCGCAATTCCTGGGTGGATGCCCTTCTCCAACAAAAAAACGCAAAACCTGAAAATAACGAAATAAAAAGATTTAAACTTGACGTTATTAGTTGAGATAAAATAAATGTTGCAGAGTATTTTCTACATCTTTAAACTTCGGAGCCTGGACAATATTTTGAAAAACCTCATCAATTAATCGTGCAATGTAAAATACAAAATCTGAATTTTTTGTTCTAGTCACACCGCACATACGATTGCGATACCGATATTACTTTAAGAAATATAATAATGTGAATTTCTTATATAATAATCAAACATTCATAAAATAAGTCATGATTTAATGAATAAATGCATTGAAAAATAATTCAGATGGCATTTAAAGATATAAAACCATTCAATAAGTCATTATAGTATCCAAAAATAATAAAGCCTTTTATGGTATTTATATATATACATACGATACAGACTTAGTCCATTCCAAAACATATTAAAATAATAATCTAAGTGATCGGCACGAAAGTTAATGAAGCCTAGTCGTCTAGGGGATAAAACGTTGTGACCACACCGGACCCTTCTGTGCGCTAGCCACGGGAGGGGTAGAACGGGGCAGTTAAAAGATTTCCTCGTTAAATATGCAAATTGTCCAGGTGAACAGATGTAGCATGACCCGAATTTTCATTGCTATTGCGTTGAGAGAACTCGCTTCTTCTAGAGATCACCAACCCTTAGTTAAAAGATCTTCTTTAATACGTTCATTCACGAGTATATTTTGAAAAGAAAAGAATAACTAATTTTATGTACAAGAATAATCCATGTACCGAAGAAATGAATTTAGCCTTTTAATCAACCGAAGCTGATGTAACTTAATTGTTTTCTAAGATTAAAAATGAAGGTCGTACTTTCATGCGAGGTCATTTTCTTTAACGATATTTTCAGACGAAATATTGTAATCAGTGTGTTGTCAAAACTAGACTATGATTATTAGATTTATCATTATCCAGCTTTTATTTATTTATTGAGTTTCACTCGGTTCAATATTATAATTATTTAATTCTTGTTGATTTTCGCTAAATACATTAATTAACTCTCTATTTGAAAAAATCCAAGAAATAAAACACTATTCACTGAAGTAATCCGGGGCACGCGAGACTGTAAGTACCTAGCTTGAAAAAATAAGAAATAAATGCTTGATTTTTCTTTACGTCAATAAGCGGAGTATAGGAAAACATCGTATTTATGGATATACATAGGTTTACGGCAAATCAGGATATTCTATCTTCTAGAACACAGTAATAATCTACTTGTATCTTACTAATGTCTACTATAAGAGCTATTGCATTATTGAACCAACGTATTACATTCAGTGAAATTCAGCTGAGGGTCTTTACAGAGGTTTCAACCTTAGCTGTGACATAATATTCATTCTATAGTATTCATGTCAAATATTATGTGCTTACTCACGTCGCGAACAAAAATAATATTTCTTAATAGCGGTCAGTACCCGGCGTTGCTCGTAATTAGGCGGTTAGGTGTTGGGGGAAGTAGAGTGCTTATGTTTTGTGAAGGTTATAAAGAGTAACGAATTAACAAAATTAGGTTCCGGCAAGTGGATGATGTGATGTCCGAGGGAGTATGTAACGATATATTCCTCAGGGTCCTAGAGCGCTACTGAGAAAAATAAATATATGGGATGCAATATAATATTTTCAATGGAAGGGATGGGGCGGCTAGGAGGAGGTAACTAGGAAAATTTGGCTTAAATAAAGAATATTGCTGAGATATTTAATATTATCCATGTACAATCCGCGAACAAGAATCAAATTTAATAATTTTGGGATAAACTGATTAGCTAAGTAATGAAATTGAAAATAATTAGAATATTCCAAAAACAGACTATGGATCCCTGCATAAAATGTGTAAATACGCCTAGCTTAGTAGATACTAATAGTACGTCATATTTTGGAGTTTAGACTTCTACTACGATTATTGCCGCGATCTCGACGGTGCTACGCTTTTGCCAGTTTACGAACATTGAGGCTCTGGTGGAGGTTATTTACATGTTATTGTGTATCTACTACAATTAATATTTTATATAATTAAGGTTTCAATAAGACGTTAATATTCTGTACACAAAAACCGAGTTTAATTATAATACATTATTTTTCAATGTTTTGTACTATTATTTAAAATAAAACTTATTATTTCAATGTATTATACAACTACTGTGTGAATGATGAAAACTCGTCAATGGTATTTTTAATCTGTCCATCGACCCAGTCAATTTTTGTATAAAAAAATATTTGTTTATGAAGGGTGAATCATGTCGTTCCTACAAAATTAAAATTTATCTCTATATACGATAATTGATTGCATGATAGGCTGAAATATTGATAAATATAAAGTACGTTATTATTTTGCACCAATCAGGGATTGACAACTTTTATTACATAAATAAATTTATTTACATGTTAATTTCTAATAAAAGCAGTAACATTCATACAACTCGCGTAACCAGGCATGGAATAGCGGTTAAGATTAACTAAAAATATGCTAAATATTATATAAAGTACTAGACATATATGTTCTAGATTTATAAGGCATAAATCATTATAATGTTTAATTCTTTTTTGTAAACGGCGATGTAACAATTTTTCTATTTATAAAATAGATTGATTGTTTACTGAAATAACTATAGATCGTGATTTTCATGAACTCAATCGCTCTTATTTATACTTCTTCAGTCTTCTCGGCACCTCATGGATGTGAGGGCTGTTATCGGAGAAGTGCATGTTACTTCTTCTACTTGGTCAGTCTAATGGGTGAAAGACCATACTTCTTCTTTTGATACGGTTTACTACAGTAAGCTTCTCCGAGCTATCTTCCATTCTTGAAAGATGTCAAAAAAATGGAAGGCTTCGCCTCGGGGAAATTATTAAGTCTAGATGCATAGTTCTCGCATAATGGAAACATTTCTGTGACATATATCTGCAACATCACGCCTTATAGACTTAAAGTCGTCTTCTTTGTCTCGCCTTCGGAGTCTATAATTCCACACCCTTTAAAAATATTGAATACACAAAATACTGAGCATTCTGGCTGACAGTCGTAGTTATAGATATGCTGCGGTCTTTCCATATTTTGTAAAATATAAACAGCCACACGCCGCAGGGAACAGACACGAATGCAGAAATGTAAAATAAAATATACATTTTATTTTTATTTTTGCCTTCAGTAGCAGTAAAATGATGGATGGTTTTATATTACAATTTTTACCATTCAAAGTCAATAATTAATATAAATATTTAACCTGTTTATAGCTAGCTGCTATTACTTTATAGAAAATACTTCATAAGAGTGTTACGGATAGTATTGACGTGCTTGAAGAAGTATAATAAGTCACTGACTAAGGAATTGAAAAAAAAATAGACAGCTGTTTAGTGTGAATTTGTGTAAATTGAATATTAATTTTTATCTTTAGTTAAAATGAAAAAGTATATTTTACTTGAAATAGGACATTTTATTATACATTATTACTACGTTATAAAAGCTGTAAAGAAAGAGCAACAGGGTGTTAAGAAAAGCAGCGTAATCTCGGGTTTATAGTTCTGCCAGGGACACCGTTGTGGAGCTACTGTACATTCCTTAATGAAAACGAATATGGTCGTAAACACAACAATAGTTAACCTTAACAAAGGCTCACCTCTGAACCGTAGTTACGGCGAAAGCTTACTGATGTTTAACTACAACCCGGCCCATTCGTACCCACTTGTTATATTAGTCGTTAGGAGTAATTGGTAAACAATGTTCATGTGCTACATTACTCGAGCCGTAACAGTTATATAAAAAAAAATAACAAACAGAAAAAAATAATTATGAATCACCAGAGACAAAAGCTAAAATCGTCATTAGTACACTATTTATAATTTACCTGAACGTAATATTATTTTGTTTAATTACTGGAAATATAGATACTGGAAAATGCACTAAAATATTTGTGTAATTTTTTTTTGTGTTAATTAATCATTACATGCATAAAAAATTGGTTTATTGAAGGTAAATTAATAATAGTCATTGTATAATAACTTCTTGGCAATGAATGCCCCTAAAATGATATATTAAATACTTCACAAAAGGTAATAAGTAGTATTACCCTCCTATACTCACTTGTACGTACAACAATGGAATAATACAAATCAGTCTTTGAAATCATTTGGCTTTTTAATTTTTTTCCATTTTCTATCAGTTTAGATCTTTCAACACTCACTCGTTGTGTCCACCCATTGGCCATAACGGAGTCGAAAACTTCACATGACCTACTCCATCAAACAATAAGCCATACGCTTTGATGTATCGGTAAAAACTCCCGCCCTAACGGATGTACGACCGTCAGGTCTGTTAAACAGGTTAATAGTCAGGGCTGTTAAACTTACGCTTTTTAGAGAATTATTTAAATCGACTTCTTGAAAGGTAAAAGAGTCTTGGAACCAATATCATAAATATTTAATATGAGTACATAAAATAAATTACTTTATTATGATTTTTTGAATAATTATATTTGCAATAAAATTGTATATAATATATTAAGGATAGGTATGAAATTAATAAAAAAAGGAAAATTCAATTAGATGCACATTATTTAAAAAAAAGATATTAATAACATATATAATATTAAATGATTAAAAGGTTTCATGTAAAATATATATTTATATTACAACATACATAGGAATGGTATAATGAGCCCCTGTCGTATTGTAGACCAACCGTTTCCATACATAAATGATATATTTTTGGAAGAAAACTTATGTATTACATTGGAGCAAAGTGGCAATATTCTTTATACTTGTTGGAAATGAAAATCATTTTACTAAAGGTACATTTTAAAAAGAAATAAACCGAAGACTTTATTTCAATTGTCAAAAATTTAAGAAACAAAAATTGTTTCTGTATCGTACAACATTATTTTTAAAGAGAAGACATTTTTGTAGTGAAGTTGCATTTCCAGAACTTAGTTCTGTGGTGTTTTAATACAAATTAAATGAATCAAATAGAAGGATATATAGAACAAATCTATGTATCAAACAAATATTTAGTAGCTACCGTCATTCGAACCTGGACCTCTTCGTATAGTAGCAACTAAATATTTTTTCCATACATAGATTTTTTGTATATATCTTTCTAGTTGACTAATTTAATTTGTATTATACAAAATTATGTTATGATATTTATAACTTTGAATTTTTTATAGTACTTTACCGTACAAAAATTATATGTACAAGTAAATTATTTAAAACGCGATGATCTTATAAGATTAGGTAAGTTGTTGAGAAAAGTGAAAATATACATCTTAGGATAGGTAAAATTTTAATAAATAAATGTAGTGTCAATTTAAAGCACCAAACTTTCTCACCAAAACATTGTTGTATAATTATTTAATAATTCTAAACATAGTTTTACTTCTTCAATATTAGATAAATCACATATTGATTTTTGATTTCAGTGCCGATAATTTGGCGTTTATTTTCAAAATAATTAGAAAGTACAATAAGTTTTACATATTACATTTGGTTTATATGCAAGCATATTAGCCGCTTTCTACCTCGCTAGGTACATATAAAGTTCTTGTTCAGAGGTACGTGGATAGACAGATAAATAATAAGATAAAATACTTTATTAGGAGAACACATTCTTATTGTGAACTTGTAATTATTCAGAACAGACGGTCTGTAATATTTTAAATATTAATTAAATATATTAATTAGAAAGACATACATACGAAATCAATTTCATCGAAAAATATTGTTGTTGCGTCACAGGGATTCGAACCTGGATCTCTTTCTAAACCGAGGAAGGTGCATTATTCAACTATGCTACAGCGACAATATTTTTAGCGACAAATTTTCAAATCTGTATATCACCTTTTTGATATTAATACATTGAATTAATATATTTAATTCATATTTAAAATATCACAGACCTATGTTCTGAATATTTACAACTTCACAATAAGAATGTGTTCTCCTAATAATATAGTTGTGTCAACGTGTCCAAAATTTTATAAAAATGAATCGATAATTCTGGCGTCTGCTATCAGCTTACTCAAAGGTATTTGAGATCTTTTTAATGCCAAAAGAGTGGTTTGTTTTCAAAGGGTGATTGGAGAATTCATGGAGCACTTCAGGTGATCAAATTTGTTGATTTATAAAAAAATATTGGTTTAAACAAAGTATTTTATCTTATTGTTCATGTAATAGTTTGAATTAACTGTGATTTGAAAAAAATGCTACCAGATCTTGCCTTCCTTTTTGATAAATCAAACATGTTGATTTATCAAAAAATACTGGTTTAAACAAAGTGTTTTATCTTATTGTTTATTAAATAGTTTTAATTAACTGTGATTTGAAAAAATGCCACCAGATCTTGCCTTCCTTCAAGATTTATTCACTATGAATCGCTACCAATTCACCGCAAAAATTTCCCCGATTTATCATAAATACGGATTCGATAGAAATGTCATATCATCCACTGAATGTAATACTTATATCTTCTTCTTCGGAGATCCCTCGCTACGGCGTCTGCTCTGGTTATCGCCGCATTACTTTTTGCAGAGGCCTGTTCGTGTAATTGTTTAAGGTGTAGCTGGTGTTGCAAAGATGTAGTGGTACCCACATGCACCTTTGAAATAATATAGAAATAATATAAATAATAATATTGATCTAATGGCAAGGGTGGTCCGAGACAATTGGAGGTCTCCGTTGTTTTCCAGTCGGTCGGTCGGTCTTTGCTCAGACTTCAGTATAGTAGGTACCCAGATGTGTATATTTGTAGGTACAGAGCAGCACTGATAACATACACAGGATAACGCATCATTAAATACAGCTAATTACTGGTATATTTAATCCATGAATCAGTTATTCAGTTAATTGTAGTCTGATACCTGTCACTTTTCACATTAATTTGTCAATTCCTGCAATTGTGAGCAATCAGTTAAAGACAAAACAAGATTATGATAACACTTTTGTGACTTCTGGTTGGTTACAGCGTACACTTTTCCTTGCCTCCTATTGGTTACAGTATTCGCCAATGACGCGATCAACGTGACACATTTATGTATTTATTATTATTATATACGCCCTATTTAAGCATTAAGATAATTTTTAAAATAACAGAAAATTTAATCAGCAGTGCAATACAGAAGGAAAAAATAATATAATATCAGCATGTCCTTTCACAATCAAAATTAAAAATAAATACGAAATATAAAGGAAGTATTATAACCGTCACCATTGAGTTGAGACACAAAAATTTGTAATATGCAGTCCTATAAAGAGTTAAATTTATAGCAAAAATGTCGATTACCTCCGCATATTCATTCCTCAAAGAATGCATTCTGGGGACTGCAGAGTTAGCTTAATGCATATGTTCTGACATTACCACTGTAATAGAACAATGAATTGTGTCTCGATGACCTCAATGGTGCGTGAAAATTAAGCAGACCTACACTTTGGGAACAGTCTATCGCACCATTCATGATCCTGTATAGAAATATAAGGTCGGTTATCGAACATCTCACTGATAATTTTAACAATCTCGGGCTAAGAAGACAATCATAACTGATATCCTCACAGCGCATATTATGTATTAGCGGCCATTCGTGTGCACTATTATTTTTATGTGCGTTTTTTATGTTCTTATCTTTTTGTTGATCTTATTATCAAAATCCAAAATAATTATTTTAACTTGCATTAAGATCATCTCTATTTTTAAAATAACGGAACTGTCTTTTGTTACGTAATAAATTGTGATTAAATACAATATTTTGAGCCTAAAAAAACATTTTTTTCCACAGATCTCTTTGTCATACAATCACTGATGTGTGAAAATTTATTTCGCTTATAGGTTGTTTGAAAATAATAAAATGAAACGTTTGTCGGTACCACAAATAATGTAGGTAATAATTTCTCTTTAAAAAGAAGATTGTACTTTGATATATTATTTCTGTGCTTCCTAATGAGTATTTTAAAGCCGCCTACTAAACATTAATAATTATTTACAGTAAATTGTAAATTTTCTCTTTGCTTCAAATATTGAAATAACATATTTTGCTTTGTGAACCTTCGCACAACGCCTACATTACAATTTAATTATGCTGGATCTTAATATTACTCCAATATTTATCGTTAAGACTGTATAATTATTGTATTCTATTTTTTGCCTTTTGTAATAAAAAAAAAAAATCTCGAAAATATCACGTTGATGACCTTTTATGACATCATTCCTTTTAGGCATTATTTTAAACAAGCATATTTTTTACAGTAACAGTAACATAAAATGTGTTTTTTATAAGAATTAATATAATTATTATTATACAGTGCATATTTTAAAAATAAACGTCATAACAAAAATTGGTCCCCAATGCAAAATGAAAAGGCCTCCTTATAACAGGTATTGGCCTCCTATAAAAACAATATCCTATTATTTATTGTATAAACAGTAGTGTATTGTTCATTTAATTATTACCTAAATTTAACCTTTTCAGCGGTTTAAACATTATTTTGCAAGCGTATTTTCGACATTTAAATGCATATTTTTCTTGCACGTTTAGTTGCTAACCCGACACACTAGCGGGGTATAATTGTACTAACTAGCGGAGTATTACTGTACTAGCTAGTGAGGTATTACTGTATTAACTTGCGGGGTATTACTGTATTAACCTGCGGGGTATTACTGTACTAACTAGCGGGGTATTACTGTACTAACTAGCGCGGTATTACTGTACTAACTAGCGCGGTATTACTGTACTAACTAGCTAGTGAGATATTACAGTATTAACTTGCGGGGTATTACTATACTAACTAGTGGGGTATTAACTAGCTTTATTATAACTAACATATTAACTAGCTTTTTTATACAATACTGTTTTCTAATAAACAAGAAAAAAGATTTTCTAAATTTAATAATTCGATTCTTTGCTGTGGTGGATATTACAAATTATTAGTCCTTATGGAAAACTATCGACTATCGATGTCAAAAATTTTGGGCCCCTAACTAATGTGGCATTGGCATAGTTAGCTAAGCTGTTGTTGTTTGAATGTGTATTATTAGAATATATAAAACCATATGTCTTTCTATTCGTCAGGTACATTTTATTGAAGTGAAGTGTTAAATTTATTTTAAATGGTGTTATAATATGACCTTTCGGTTCTGAAGATATATAGTTTTTCAAAATTGTAAAATAAATATTTTCTATTCACGCATCTCAAATCTGGCATGCCAGATTACATATATATTGCGAGATCAGAACAAATACAAAATAGGTTTATTTGATATCTTAATGTTAGATCCGATCTATTATTCAACTCCTATTTAGATGCAGCAAACTTCCACAATATGAAAACCCTAAAACATCGAAGACCAAATATTTCTTTTCAAACTACTGCAAGGGTATATTGACTGTCCCAGCCAATTAGAATTAATATCTCTCCACGTACCATCTAGATCGACCCGGCAATCCCCACTCTTCTACATTTCCAGAAGTAGAACAGTTTACATACAAAATTCATTCATTCACCGGTCATGCAAATACCGTAATGAGAAATTTATAGAAATTGACTTTTTCAACATTAGCCTTAAAGGGTTCTTCTTATGAATCACCACAATCTTAATTTTGGTCAACCATTCTACCTATAAACACATGTCGCTCTCCCTTTACCTCAACTATAGTTGCAACCTCCCCACCCTTTCTCCCTCTTTTTTGCTTTTCATTTATTTTCTGCATCTAAACATACTTATGTGTCTAAATATTTTAGTGGATTTTCATAATTAGTATGGCAGGTTAAATAGTTATTATGTTAGTTATAATGTGTTTACACTGTTAAAAACTCACAATAAAATAAAATAAAATTTTTAGAAATTTGAAAATTGGAATATTGCTGTAGTTTTATATTTATATTAATTAACAACAGCAGTATTTATTTTATGTATGTAAATTAGGCCTCAATGATGTTATAACGATCGGTTTTCGAAGTTAAAACGTCAAAATATTTTTGTTGACGTTTCACAAGACGTTGGTTATTAAAAAAAAATGGTAGCATTTCGTGAATATAGTCTGAGTGTCCCAATTCAAAAAAAGAGATACTCAGATAGAGAAACACATACAAAATAGCGAGCTCGGCAAAGTAATTGTATTTTAAACAGATTGAGTAAGTAAAATGTTATTTGAATGGTAAATCATTGCGCATAAGAAAGATGGAAGCAAACACCATATTAATATCTAATTAATACGTTACATAGTAATATTGAATTTCTTTGTGGCGTACACCATATAGATCAGTTTTCCGTGGAATTTATGACAGCACATTCTAGGCGCTTCGTGATGAATAACACGTGCGTGCAGCGCGTCAAGAGGTGGGAAATACGGCGGTCGACGAGATAACTGCCTTCGAGCTCTTTGGCCAGTCCACGCACAGCGTTCTGCCACCTCTGGAGCTCTAGCTCACATCGTACATTCAGGGGACTACGTAATCCGACGTGATGAAACATTTGAATTTGTACAATTTCTAAGTGAAAAGATGTAACTGTGTAAATACAATATTCATGGCGTGTTCCTCCTACTTCTCCTTCTGTCAGGTCGAGTTGAGAATATATTGATAAACACGAAAATTATCAAAGAATCTTTTGAGATTATGTAAATAGTGATTCCTCAATCCGACACTAGACATAGTCACATGCAGTCAAATCTGCACTGCTGTAGGGACAAAGCGTATCACGTCGCATGCTCTGGAAGCCAGATGGATTTCATTGCAATGGTTTTCACTCTTCATTTTGAAAAATTGTTAAATTTTAATGTTTTTTTCTCAATTTATCTTAACCGTGACCAACTAATTTTAATAAATTTATTTTAATTTGAAAATTTTGAACTTGAATAAGTCTTTATAGGAATATCTTTAAATGTCTGCGTAAAAGAGACGTAAATCCTGCGCCGATAGGATCTAATGAACGAATTGCGCGATCTCCGGGTGGCGTGTCCCGCGTATTGGATTGCGACGATTCTGGTCGTAAATCGGAATCGCTGCAGGTGTAGTAAAGGAAGGAAATAAGGGAACCTGTATATACGGGATAGGACTTCCAGTCGAAGGACCAGTGATCTCGGGGAACCGGGGTTCTGAAGGACTGCTCGCTTGGTGTGAATTTGGACGTAAAAAGGTGGCAATAACATGATTTGCAAGACGCGCCAAAATGTGTTTTACGAATCCGGAACAGTCTGTAAAAATATGTCGATTATCTGTTAATTAAAAATTAAATATATTGAATAGAAAAGAAAAGGAAGATGAGATGTACATTTAATTTCTCTTGTACTTAGTGCACATTCGGAGACTTCTTATTCTGTGTAAAGCCCGAATAGATTTTCCACCCCGAGCGCAGAGGTAGCGCACCTTTCCAAAAACGCGATTATATGATTTTCCGCAGAACATTTTACATTACGCGAGCAAAGTTGGTGGAGCGATTCTGGTGAACAGGTCCCCAGGCGCGCGTCGGCCGCCGGCTGCCGACTACCCGGCTACCCGGCTATCCGGCTCCAGTCTATTGTCCACAGTAAAGTCATTAGCGCGACCCGGGGACCGATGACTTATGCGGCGACGGGGCCTTCGGGGATTTTTTAATGTAAATGTCCTCAAAGTCGTGTCCGCGGTGAGTAGGAATAAGATCGTGCAGCGGGACGAAACCGTGCGAGATTAATGTATATATATTTTTATTAATAATATTAATTTATTAGGCTTCGCCTGTACTGACATAAATATTTTAATAAAAATTAAATTAATTAACTAAAAAAATATACAGAAAAAATCTATCTATCAAAAAACTATTAAGTTACTACAGGGATTCGAACCTGGACCTCTTCCTATCCGGGAAAGCGCTTTCACCATTTCCGCTATAAGAATCGAATACATTTTGGACAAATTTTGAACTAATATTCTGTAAATCTTTCCAATTGATACGTCTATTATTCCATTTTCTAAAAGCAATCAACTTTATATTACTGTGATTCTTAAATACCTTTGAGTAAAATAAAAATCCCGATAGGAGTCGTCAGACTTATTAATTAATCCAAAATAATTAATAAATATATTATACTGTCGGAACACGGACGTAAATGTGAAACATACTGATTTTAAAATACATTAAAAATCTGACAAAAGTGGCATTTGGAAAAATAATACTGTGATAAATATTGAAGCTACGGGAATCGATGAATCGACAGTATGGAGCAAGAATGTTGGTTGTGCAGTTATGGATAATTTAATGAGTGTGTGTGGGTTAACGGATGAATGTTTATTGATGCATATGTATGTAGATGTAAAGCAGAAGGATTAACAATATATTATAAATAATGATTAGTTAACGCTATCCGAATTGGATTCAAGAGAAGAATATTGGCAAATGGATCTGGCTTACCTTGATCTCGATCTTGGATTGGACGTCAAGTTTTCACCTCCAGTTGACTCGCAGCTGTTAGTGAAGAACCGAGATATCACTACACCTCCGGAGCTGTTTAGAACACTACCTTTTAATGGTCCAAGCGTTACGCATGACGCTACTTTCGGAAGTTAGACAAATAACACAGATCTTGACGGTTCGGTGTCGGAAGGCAACCTGTCATGCAAGGAAAAAAATACACAGGGAGTAGGTACTCGACTTGCGTCAATAGATTCTCTGAGATCAAAGTCTCATTGAGAGATGATCGTGGACACATTACACGATATATTGACTTAAATAGAATACACGTTTGTATCTTCCTGCAATACAAATACTATAACAACTGTAGTACGACTTCACCTGAATAAGTTATGTACTATTTTTGTAATTCAATATTATTTTCCTTATTCGATACATTAAGAGATTAAATAAAAACATAAATGTACAAAAAATACGTCACGGAAAGAGATCGTGTTTATGCTTTTACTTAAATATACTTCTCTTTACTTGTTTTCATCGTCAAAAAACCAAAAGTACGCCGAGACGTTAGAAAATAATTGAGTCAAGCGACAATAATGCGGCCACTAACGAACTTTATCCACAAAACTCATTTATCTTACGACAGTTAAAAATAACATTTTTGAACCGATTTTAAACAAAACTTGTAGGTAGGTTCATATTTGTCGAAAAATATTCTCCGATAATTTTTTTAGCATTTCTGTTTAAATCGGGGTAAATAATAATCTCACACTTAAAAAATACGCGATGGCAATGTAAATATTAAAATATTTACTTACTTATCATTCTATACTCTGTTAAAGTAGGCTGGAGGATATAGCGCCACGCTCTCACAAAATCATCATCGTCATCGATGTACGTCTCCTGCGCGCTCGTCGATTATTGAAACATCCAACATTTATATCTTTGTTTATTTTTTACGTTATCACATCATGTTTATTAGTAAATAGTGTTGACGGATAATATTTTAAGGTTTTGTTGGGAATATTAAACCTACTGTCAGTTGATCGTGATTTTCGCGAACGCCTTCTATTTGTGCTATCATCAGTACTCGCATCTATGTGATATGCGAATCAGCAACGCGGAGCAGGAATGTTCTTTGTGCAAATATGGTTGGTGGAATGAATGTGTGTGGGTTAACGAATGCATTTGTATCGCTGTATATGTATGTAGATGTGAATCAGAAGGATTTAGAAGGTAATGTTTTGAAATATGAGATGTGATTAATGTGAAAGTGGCGGATACCCCGATACTTCATCCGCCACTCTCATGCTCGTTTGAAAGTCGCGCAATGAACTGTGTATACGTGAGTATAGTAGGCCGCAGGGTATGAGAAAAAAATAACTTTCACAAAATATACAAAAACAAAAGTTAACTCTTACAATGTTGTTACTGTGTGAATAGTTTTCGGAGCCGATACCTGGAGCTGCTCATATGAAGGTAGCGGATTTGGCGCACGTTAGACTTCCTTACCGATCGCCGCTGGCCGCGATGGTATTGTTGCATAACATCGGTACTAAGAATCTCAGATGATGAGATCGGAGGCGATAGACCTTTACATGTCATTTATATTTCCTACCATATTTTTTTGTCTGCGCCCAAAAGACCCCGTGTCCAAACTGTCTTTACCAAATATTGTCAAACAGTCATTTAAATAATGCAATAATTATCTTTGTATTCACTTCTAGTATATAAATGGAAATATAATATATTTTTCACATACTCATACTCGTACGTACGTCTGAGTGATCTAGTTCCTGACTTGATTGTTGTACATTAATTATAATAATATTTATTATGCACATTAGTCTTGCTTCTGATAACAAATTTCTATTAGCAACAACAAAATAGCAAAACAGAGGTACTATGGATAGCAACACCTAGAAGGCAACACTTAATACTGGAATTAATGTCTGCGAATGCTAAATCTATAGATATGTTGTTAGCTGTGCACATTGTTTCAGATCTATCAATGAATACACAAATCAGCAAAACTGTCAGTGCACGCTGCCATCAACTGAGACAGATTAAAAGTATCGGGAGACATCTTCCTCTTGAGGCAGCTCGCCCACTTATGAATACATTTGTGGTATCAGGTGTGTACTATTGTAACTGTATTTATTCTGGCCTGTTGATGTTTCAGTTGGATAGACTTCAATCCATTCTAAATGGGACAGCACGGATAATATATCGAGTTTCTAAATTCTCTCATACAACATCCCTTTTACATGAGATAAATTGGCTTCGAGTCCCTGAAAGAGTTGAATTAAAGTTGTGACGGTTGATGTACAAGGCGACACATAACATCGCGCCTTTGTATCTTCGATAGATTTGTATTCCAGACAATTTGAAAGTCTCAGGTCAGCCTTTATTCAGCCACAGGAAGGGTTGCAGAACCGACTAGCCGTTGCTAGAAGTCTAAGTTTAGTGTACATGTCAAAAACAATGGAACTCTTTGCCCTCCGTCATAAGAAACAGTGCACCAGAGACTTTATTTAAGAAGAGACTAAAAACGCACCTTTTCTAAAAATCATTTTCATAAGTTCATATAACAATTTAAAATACAAAAATAACGTAGGACTATAAACGGTTTATGAATTTTTTTATGAAAATGGCGCTGTAAAATAATATTACTTTTGTTACTGTAACCTCGTTTAACGCACTGCTAACGTATTAGCGTTAACCTTATTAAGTATTTGAAAATAAAGGAGGTTAATAAAAATGTACAATGCTTTCAATATTTAGAAACTTATAATAAATCATCTAAGTTCATTTTAGATTCAGTTATTCATTTATCATAGAAGTCGATTTGATTTCAATATTTAAATCTTTTTCTGTTTGGTATTGTATCCAGGTTCTTTAATATAATATTTTTAATAAATAGTTTACAGGCCGAGCATTAAAGCGGGTCAAATAAAAAACCATCGGCAAATTATTAAATATACACAAAGATCTTAAATATTAAATAAAGCTCGGAAATTATACATAAATAATGTGAATAAAAACTTTTAAGTGGTTATAAAGTGAATCTAAAGAACTCGGAGTCGCCATAGGAAGGAGATAACGCTCAAACGACAGTTTGGAGGAGTGAGAAGGGAATAGTATATTATATTAAGAACTGACGAAACTAGAAAAATATTTAAATTGTATAGTTTTAAAAAGCAATTGGCTATATGATCAAAATGACGTTTCTTCAATATTTGCAAAATTATTTTGTGACCTAATTTTATATTAATAATTAAACAAAATACTTAGTTTAAACCACTATTTATTGAGTATTCTACATGTTTCGGTACCTATGATATCTTCTTCAGGAAACAATGTTTACTGAAATTAAAAAATATAAGTATAGATAAAAATAAAACTATAAAGTGGTGGATATAGGTACCATAGGACTAATACTAGAACCCATTGCTAAACTATACTTTTGTTTAAAAATTTCACCATAATTTAGATTAGTTAATGTTCCTTTATCCATAAATAACTTCAACGTAGAATTAAATATTATTAAACCAATTGCAATTAATAATATTAAATTAATAGATAATTTGTTAAACAAAAAGTTTATCAGATCATATGTTAGCCAATCTTTTTTTGTAAACAAACCATTCTTTTGATATTAGGGGTTTACAGTTAGATAAATTTGAAATTTTAGAAATAAGAAAAAGTATTAATAGTAAGCTAAATATTATAAATAACCAAATTCTCTTTGCAAATAGTCACCTTTTAAATTTGTTTTTATATTAGTTCTTACTTATCCACCACTTTATAGTTTTATTTTTATCTATACTTATATTTTTTAATTTCAGTATACATTGTTTCCTGAAGAAGATACCATAGGTACCGAAACATGTAGAATACTCAATAAATAGTGGTTTAAACTAAGTATTTTGTCTAATTATTAATCAAAATGAAGTCACTGAGTTTACAACTTTTTGCCGCCTCTTTCTTTTTTTAATACGATTTTTTGCATAACGAACGTTACCCTGTCAGAAACAATTATTTGCTCAATAATTTGTAGTAACCCTTTCGACTGTAGTAAATATAATATTTTTCATCTGAAAATTACACATATGTAAAACTATTTATTTTGGGCATTCATTAGCAAACTACTATAGATAGACCCTTACCCCAATGAACAGTTCCATAAAGCAACCCAATAATTCAATAAAATATAATAATATGGATGTACTAAATTCTTCCTAGTATAGAAATCTCACCAATTATAGCGATCAGGCATTCTGATACGTTGCTCATAGTTTAACTATCATATTTTTAATAAATAAAATGATTAAGTTATTTCACAGCCGAGATGCGAATCGAAAAGTTTATTTAATTTTGAATAACACAGCTTATTCTAAATTATAATCGAATCGGTGCCATATGTTTGCCTTAACTTGGCATTTTTGTACTCCAGCTGGACAGGACATCGATTGTGGATAATTCTAAACATTCAGTTGCGAAATGGATTTTCTCAATGAAATGACATCTTGTGTCGTTCGTTGGTCAGAAAGCCTTTGACTAGCGGGGACGTTCTGTGAGCAGTGAACCGGTGGAGTGATTTTGCATCGGTTGAGTATATAGTGGAACTTGAACAATAAAATAAATTAAATGAGTATTTTCCGGTGTACATTTTTAATACAATAAAACTACACTGCTGACGGAAATGTGCACCTGCGACGTCGCGTAATGATTTCGTGAATTTTTGAATTTTAGAAAATATAATAAAAATATTTTAAATAGCTTTCATTTGCTGTTAGATATATATATATATATATATATATATATATATATATATATATATATATATATATATATATATATATATAAACCATATATATATATAAACCATGTATATATATATACATATATGGTTTAATGGCCTTTGGAGTACCGGATCACTTCGGACTCCTTGCTCCTTCAACATCTTGTATATATATATATATCACTTTCTACCTCGAATGTGCGGGATTGTAGTAGTTGGTAATTTTTAAAGATTTTGACCAGCAGCCATTTTGAAACAAGACAGCTGATCGCGTTAATTAACGAACTTATCTGAGATGTCTTCCAGCTCAATTTTTCAGAGATACGTACACGGAATACATGTCATATCAATATTTTTACTGTTCTCAAACTAACCTAAACGCCTATGAAAATAGGACTAACGTGCTGGTCTCTTGGAACGAGGCGCGAACCTTCGACCACTAAATTACTTGGCCAGTGACCACTAGACCGACAAGCTACTAGCCGTTACTGACGTTATCGCATTATATTCTGTAACTGTTTTTGAGGACGGGATGCGAGTGTTGCAATATTTTCGTGAAGTTATAAACATACGTCGACAAAACACGCCAGGTGAGTCGTGCGTGAGTGCGCGTGGTGCGGATGTATGAACGTACACGCGAGGCGTGTTTTAATAGTGAACGTGGTTTACGTGTCTACTTTTATAGACATCATACAGTCAATTAATGTGACAATATTAACTCATTGTCATTGTTTTTTATTTACCTATTAATAATAATAATATTGAATAATTTGTATAGCGCCATTTTCGTATAAACTTTCACCTAATGGGTTACACAACTTTACTTTATCTACATTTTAACATAATCAGGATCATCATCCATGTCTGATTTGTTTGATAATGTGATCTAATAAATTCTTTATAACTCTTAAACGAACCTATAGCCATTTAGCTATCGAATGATCGCATGCAGAAGTATTTATTGAACAATAATACACTAACACCAAGTAAGATGGTACACGACTAAAACTAGATTGACAAGCTCAGAATACTTTATATGGCTTAAATATGATTAAGTACTGTGTAACATCATAAATTAGATTCAAGCATTTTGATTATTAGGTACTTAACATCATTCAAGAATTGGAAGCCATTTGGAAATAATTATTATGATAATAGCAACATTCGCGTTTGCGCGGTCAATGGTCGCTTTCAGGGACCGATCAGCCGATGCGCTATCGGGCATTTACCACTAGACGAATGAGGCGGCTGCCACGCGTTTCGAGTGCGACTTCGGCCATCGCAAAGATGGTCGACTTTACAAATCGCGCAGCGATTTAAATTTGAAATTTATAATCTAGTAAATGGGTAAGAAAATTAGTTATTATTACTAGTGCATCGATATTCTTACGATTTCGTGATAAATCCTAATTTGCATTGTATTCATCTCTTCTGCAGTAATGCTTTATTTCCCTCTCGGACCGGGATGAAAGATCCATAACTGATGTTAGACGATGTCAAAAACGGATGACCCAGGTCTGCAACTCGATTCCACATAAACCATAACTCTTCGACCAGAAAGCTACTAAAACGAGTTCAATGTGGATGAGATGCGTTCCATGTCCAAAGTCATGTTGTCTCAATCATACTATTGTCTTAATTATTGTTGTTGTTGAACAACCAACAATTCTTTTTACCACTGTGCGAGTGGTGGTCAACATAATGATCTGGAGATACTCGCGCGCTACGTCGTCGCCGAGCAACCGTGTTGACGATATTATTATCGTCGGAGTATTTATTCTGCGTGGATTTGTCATCTTCGCAAGATCCTGTTTTTGATCTTCACCCATAGTGGTGATTTTAGATTGTTTTTTTCTTACATTCAATTTGTTAATTTAACAAAACTTTTTTTACTTGTACAACCTATCTTCATATAATATAATCATTATGTTATAATTATTTTGCCTAGAGGGACGAACGCAGATTTGGAAGATCGTCGGTAAGGTAAAGAATTCTGGTAAGTGTTTGGCTCATAGGAGTCACAGTTCTCCACTGAACTAGCCGATGGAGATGCGGAGCACCTGACTATAGTTCTCAATTGATTTGAAGCTAGGGTTCGATGGACCATAACAGTACGATGGACTACAGAGAGCAAAAACCCACATTTATCAATAATTACAAATTGGTAAATCCACTTTATGCAACAGTGAAGCTGATGTACAGTGGCTGGTGATGAGAATGTCTGATGTACATATGCCTGTATAGAGAACATGTGATAAATGTCGGGAAATTGAAAAAAATGGTGTTTGAGAGAGATGAAAGTGTGACTAAATGTGATTACATAATGGTAATTACATTATGTATTTGGTGTTTTTTATAGGGACGGTAAGTTTGAAAATAACATCAAAATAAGAGTATCTGCGGGAAATAAAGAGAACGGTGCTCTGAACGCAGTTATCTCAATAGGAAACAAGACTAGCGTTGCATTATGGAGTTCTGGTGCTAAGAAAATATATGAAAGTGAAGCCTGGAATTGCCAGAAAAAGAACGAACGCAGCTTCAGAGAAACACATATATTTCAGGTAGGTTTAAAGTGTTTCTAGTTTAGTTTTTGATCTTAATAATAGTTTCTAAAGAACAGAGGTATCCTTTTGTGAAATAGAGTATGATAGAAAGGAATAATATCGACGGCGGTTGAAAGAATCCAGATAAAGTTTTTGAGATTCATTAATTTTAAATTAAATATACGCTCTGAGGATATCCATTACGATTATCTCCTTAGTGGTTTGAAATGGTTAAAATTATCAGTGAGACGTACGATGCCCGTCCTTATATTTCCATACAGGATCATCAATGGTATGATAGACTGCCCCCAGATTGTTGGTCTGCTCGAGTTTCACGCACCATTGAGGTCATCGAGACACAATTTATTGCTCTATTACAGTGGTAGTGTTAGAACAGATGTATTAGCTAACTTCGCAGTCCCCAGATAGCATTCCTTGAGGAATGAATATGCGGAGGTAGTCGACATTTGTGCTGTAAGTTTAACAAGAGTTATAAAGATATAGGACTACATTATTACAATTTTTTGTGTCTCAACTCAATGGTGACAGATAAATTGCTTTACTTCACATTTTATATTTATTTTTCATTTTGATTATTAAAAAATATGTCAATATTTTCTGTTTTTTTTTTTGTATTGCAGTTCTGATGTAATTTTCTATTGGTTTACAATTGATGTTAATGCCTGCATAGGGGGTGTTTAATAATAATAAATATCGTATACGAGTTAAATTCTTTGGTTTAAAATATAAATATAAGTATATATTTAGTTTAGAAGTAAAACCGAACTAGAATACCGTGCCATTAAAATGATAAACTGGTTAGGAAGAATTTTTTATTTATTAGCATTTAAAAATTAAAAAGTATGAAATTTTTTTGTTGTGCTATGACTGTTTCATAAAGAAAACATTGTTTTGAGACCGGCAAAAATAATTACCCTAAACATTAAATATGTCTCAGCGGAAGAGAGTATTGCTTAAGAATAGAGTACTTTTAGTCACCGAACACAATTATTTTGCTGTATTAAGTACCTAGATATGAATAACCAGTAGATCGCCCCTTGATTGGATACTTCAGTACCAATCATATTATTGCAGATTCCCCATAAGCCTCTTATTGTCGACCAGGGTAGGACTCACTGTTGTACCAATTTCAAAAAACAATAAATCTTGTTATATTTGGGAAAACACCCGTATGAAAGCAAATAATACCCTTCTAAGATTTCAGGAGGTATAAGACTATTTGAGATTTAAATAGTTATCCCTTTATGATCGGTGATTTTTTTCAAATAATTGAAAACCTCGCGAATACCTACCTAATGTTAAATTTTCGGCAGAAGAAGAAGGAAAATTTTGGTCCTCGGAATGCAATCCCGTTACTCTGTGCTACGTTCGGTTTACGGACTTAAAAACTAATGAATTAAAGAATCGTTAGGTATATAATACATAGAAAAATATATCTCTAAACATTAGTGAAAAAGTTAATAATGATAAAGGTGTTTTTTTAGAGGTTTGTTTTTCGAATTGACAACACTTTTTCCAGCGACGGCCAATTTGGTAGCTGATAGCTGATTTTTACTCAGTTTGGTTTGCTAGTTTATACCGATAAACAAATGACTTTGAAGCCAACATTCGTCGTGTTATTGCCGACGTATATCCCCAGCTGCTCCAAAAAGTGATCGAAAATTGGACTTCCAGATTGCGCTTTATTCATTTATATATTTATTAATGGCATCAAATTATCTTTCTAATAAAGCCAATACCACGGTCATTACCACGATTTTTATGTATTTTATTTCGTTTCAAAGTTCTATACTTCTAAAAAACACCATTTATATGACACAAGATATATACGAAAATCTTGCACATTAGATTGCGAAACATTAAAACTTATTCATATAATTTTTTTTCAGTGGTAACAAAACAAATTATAAAACTATGTAGATTTAATCACGGATTAAGGCAGCCACTTGTTAAGTTCTCCAAAACATTAAGTTGTTTGATTAAACAATAATAAAACCAATTTTCTCTGAACACAAATAAAGTTTTGGATTTAAATTACATGACTATCAAACTTCTTGGAATTTTGAATATTTCGAAACCTCGTAAATATTATTTTCGCAATAGATTCGGTGGAACAATTTTCAAGTATTACAAAGTAAATTCAATTTAGTTGTGTTTATTTAAAATATTAGCCACAGAGAAGATCAGTAGGACTGCAGTGTCACAATCGGCTCTAATCCCGTCTATTTTAAACCAGCTGGACTATATACGAGTATACATAGGTTATTTTTAATTCCAGTACACAGAAGCGACAGTTAAGCCAACCGCCAGAATAATTTCAGTATAGAATGGCATATTTAAGAGTACGCATTATTTTAAACCTTAAAATATTGAAAATATTTTAATTTTCTTCCATCGATAACTCGAGCAAATATTAATTTACCGCAGCAAACTCCACGCTTTTATTCATCTATGAATGAACGGTTTGTCCAAAGTCCTTATTTAACGATCCGGGCATATTTTCACTTCAAATTTAAATTAGAAATAAAAATAATTTCTCATTAATATATCTTATTCTGTAATGCACAATGAAGTATCACAAATATGACCGAATTACGTTTCACGTAAGAAAAATTACATTTTATATTATTATTTGTCTTTATTTTGTAATTAATTACATAAAAAAATACACAAATGACACATGTATAATGGCCGTTTAAATGATTCAATGTTTAAAAATCTATTTCTGATAAGAAATAGCGAAGAGCGACTAACGACAACGTAGACTTCCCATTGGCATATGCAGATGATATATGTTTCATTGGTCATAAACGGTGATTGTTGAAATGCGCACGGACAACTATTTAACGCACGCCAGAGAAGTGGAACTGGAAAACTACAAATTAAGATACTACCAAAAAAAACACTGTCAATATAAAATATCTGAAAATGAGCTGAAAATAGACGCTAACATTATTGTCGCAATGATGCAAACTTTGAACCGGCTTCGAATATCTGGGAACAAATATGATAAGAAATAGTGATATCCAACAATAAACAAATAGCAATATAAAATCAAAAAACGCTTGTTAGTTAGCTTTACGGAAATCTCTGTCATCGACGTTGTTGTACAAAATTTAAAATTTTTTGGGGATTGGTGTGAGATGCAGTTGTTATGCAGAGATTTGCGTGTGTTGACAGATGTCTATTCATGATCTCTGCACAGATACAGTTAGAAGTATATGTACTAAAAAGTCTAAAACGGGGAGCGTTTGCTAGTGACCTTGTCGGGAAGATGGCCGTGAGAGAAGAGACGCGTAGGAGCCGGCTTCCCGGATGGGCTGCCAGCGCATATTGAGCGCATGAGTTGAGCCAGAAGGAAAGACTGTGAGAGTTAGACGGGAGCTCAGCGGACCGGATAAAACAAATAAAATGAGTAAAAGCTGATTGTAGGATGAATATAAGAGCAACACTTATTTTGCTTTCTAAGAAAACTCGACCACGGTCAAAATTAGGGTCAGATTACTTTAATTTATTAAAGTTGCCATGATCGAGTAAACATTTTATTCTTAAAACGTTTTTCGACTGAAATGATATTCATTTCGATAAATGAATTTTCTAATATGGGGTTTTCTTTAAAGCTATTTTATTTTATTTACCTGGGAATATCTTGAGAATAATTACGGAAGAGGAATCGGGGCGGCTGACTGAATGCGACGGTGTTTAAAGGAAAGGCGGGGAAAATTTAATGAAAAAGACTTGGCATAAAAGAGTTGAAGATACGTGAAATTAGGGGGGTGGAGGGTGATGGAAGGGATGAAGTATAAACGGAGGGTTAAATAAATCTTTTGTTGGCCTTTTTCTCTGCAGCAGAAAGAAAATGGTCGATGCGATATTTTTTTTTGTATTTAAAATGTATTTAAAACACACAAATTTATTTGAAATTGGAATAATAAATAAAATAAAACTTTATTTTTTATTCGTCCAGTAAAAATTTTTTTTTCTACGGGTGCACGAACAGTGTTTGATTACGTCATCAACAATACCTGCACCTCTGCGTCCAATACAGGACGCACACTTCCCACAACCCTTTCATTGTTACTGGTTGGCGTCTCTACTGACTGTCCGCTACAGCCTGTATATCATCGATCCAGCTTTGCCTTCCGTTACTGTTATAATAAGTATTTATATAACTGTTATGAAAGTATTGCAGAGAATGGATAACAATATCGATTAATATTAAAAATTAATTTTAATAAAGTTAAAATAAATAAATATAGTATAGTATGATGAAAGATTTGAAAAATTGATCTATTGATTCATAATTAATGAAATTTTTAATTGGTTATTGATAATTTTTTGGTTAATTTTACAGGCTTTACTTATTACTAACGATTCTAAATAATTCAGTCTAAGAACTAACGTTGTTTATACCTAAAAATGAATGCATAAACATAACAATTATTTGAGATGATTTTAATTAGTTTTTTCTCACCCTGATGAAAGAAAATGCATTTTTTGAAACCAGTTGGTAAATGTAATTAACTCATACTGGTTGAAAACGAAGTTAATAAACTATTTATTAGATATTACTTGCACCTCCACCAACATTTACTCAATATATAAATACTGGTCAACTGAAAGGCTCTTATTATAACTGACTTATTTGGGTCGCGTAAGACCTTTGAGTATGAACAGCATGGCAACATTCAGAAATCAGCTGGAATATGAGGATTCTGAAAAACAAATGACTGTTGTTCGTGCGCAAGTGCTGTTTTTGATACCTTGTCGTGTCCGAACACGACACATTAACACCGTTGTAATGCAAAATGAATCAAAAATTTATTGTAGGTATATTAAAAAAACATATTATTAAATTGAAAGTGGTCGAAAATATAAAATACATATAATAAACAACATATTTGAAAACAAATTGTAAGGAAAAATAACGTGGTGATATTATTAAACATAAAATGCTCACCCTTAATGAATTGATTAGTAGGCGAAATTAGTATTGAGAATTGTTTCATTACATGATTAGCACAACAAAGTGCTATCTCAAGTCTGCAAATCTCTAAAAAAATTAGCAAGTTTTGATGAAATATGTCGACAATTCGTTATATTTATTACCCAACCTGTGGAACCCGGACAAAGGAGAGAGGTAATTTGTCCAAACATTGTTATTAAAAATATATCGTAGATGTTCTAATAAGTAAAATAAAAAAAAAGTCTGACGAGTAAACATACTATTTTTTCTCAATGACAATAATATTTTAGCAAACGTAAACCTAAAATCCTTGGTAAAAAATTGAAAAAATGTTGTAATACATTAGACGTCACAAAACATTAACTGCTTTATAAGAAGGAACATTACACGTGTTCGGAAGGTGAAATGTCCATTAGCGTATTCATTAAGAGGAACTAGTACCGAAAAAGCCCAGTAGACTCGCTTGTTAGTTTGCGAGGCATTTCTTCTTACAAAGGATATATCGTGTCAAGTGAAAATCCTTACAGGACACCTGTTGTTCCCAAACGAACAAATTTTACTATTCCTTAGAACTTGGATTTCTGACGGATGGCTTGTGGAGTACCGGGTCACTTTGGACCCCTTGCTCCTTCATCGTGTTGTATGCCAAAGTGGCCTGTACAATTTTATTATGGTTGTTATTATTATTCTGCTATAATGGGGCGTGGTACTGCTAGCTGGCGCAGTGAATTATGACCTCTAAAGGAGAACAATTTTGGGTCGCTTTAAACGCGTGGGAACGGATACATCGTAGTTTGATAAAACGTTAATAGCGGGGTTTTGGTACTTTGGAAGGTCAGCATAAAAACGTTTAGAGACATGTTTGATGAACTCTTTTACGGGGAGAATGCCGGAATCATGATGTAGTTGCGTGACTCCTAGCCGTTTTGAGGCTATTAATGGATACAATGCGCACAGTGCATGTGTAGTTGCTCTTAGTTTAATTTTAATTTTTTGTTAAATTTATCAGGACGAGAAAGATGGTGGTTCTGCTTCATCTTCATCCAGTGTACTGGTAATACCGGGTAATAGACAGCTTGTCAGCGATACGTTGGGCTGCGATTTCTTTAGGGATCCCTCTGAGGACCACCTATATAGGCTTGTCGTCAGGGAGGCGGAATAAGTGGTATTCCACCTTACGTTCGTTAAGTAGTTTGGTGGGTCGATTAAAGTCCATCGATGACTTGATCTGGATATGGACTAATTGTCCACGGTTTCTGGCGATACAGTTGATGCCGGGTTCTAGCATTATGTCAAGAATTTTTTCATAGTTATTCTTGACATGAAGAATTACAGGCGGAACCAGTTTGAATATCAAGGTCTATTGAGGGATAGATTAGCTAGAAAAGCTAGCTTGGTGGGTGCGATTGTGGGGTAGTCGGACACGCTAAAAGGCTGTGGAGCCTGCTTCAGAGTTTCTTGATAGGCTTCTAGAGTGGCCGGTGAAGTTGCCGCTACTCGAAGATGCGTTCGAGTCTAAGCTCGAACGCCTACTTGTCTGGCGGTTGGTGGAGTGGGGGGGGGGGGGGGGGGGCAATTTTTAGGTTTAAATTTAGCGAAGGGTAGATAGTCGGTATAGGCGGCTTCCTCTACTGTGAGAGGGCGACCTGCTCTGTTGGAGAAAAACTCTTCGAGGTTTTCTTCCTGGTCATGGGAGGAGAGTGGTGGCAATTATGGCGTCGAGGGCGGGAGATGGGGAAACGCTGGATGATGACGCCATCTTAATGATAAGACGATTTTAATTAATTTTAAAATTTTTGGTGCCGGGTGATGATGGTCACCCGGCTAGATGATTACCCTCTTAGGGCGATACGATTCCAGTTAGTTTTTCCGCTAGCAAGTTGGGCGGTGACCGATTCGGGGAATTGGTCTGTAAAGATAATTTATAGTCGGTTGCGACAACCGACGGGAAAAGTGATACGATGCGGCGCGGGGTATTTTTAAAAACTTTTAATTTTTTTTTAAAAACGTTGTTATCGCGTTGGCCGGGCGATAGCGGAGTAGATAAACCGGCTTATCAGTGGTTTGTGTTCCCCGAGCAACGCTGGGGTGGGTAAGTATTTAATGATCAGTCGGCCGGGCGTTTATTTAATGTATTTCACGAATTTATTATTAAATTTGTTGTTGGGATGATTAATTATTTAGGATTTTTGTTACTATCTTGATGGCATTGGAGTCCTTGCGCAGGAGGAAGATGATTGATTGCCTTCTGCAATAGTACACTCGATGGTGGACGATGACGATGTAGTTTGTTGTAGATTTCGCGGTGAATTTAAAATGATATGAGATGTTTGAGATTTCGACTTCAACCAAAGACCAGATCGGGACGATCGGATCTTCAAAATTTTGTCCGTTAAAAGGCCAGACACCTTGTGTCTTCAAAAAAAGAGGCCAGATAATATGACCCTGAGGTAAAAAGCCTCGAGAAGGCTGAATTACCCCAGGTATACTGGAGAAAGTCAATGTATTTACGCGACGTAATTTATATTTTTTGTTACCGTAAAACATTGTAACGTGGCACTGAATAATCCTTGTAATCTTTGGATAATCCTGGTTGGCACTTGATAACCTCTCAGAGAAGCACAAAAGCACAAAAAGCACTGGCAACCGCAAAGCACGCGGGGCCTCCCAAAAAGGGCGATCGCGACCGACGGTGAGCTATCGGTCTCGATCGAGAATGGTTTCCGTGCGCGAGAGTGTTGATTTTTACTACTCCGCTAGTTTTTGTAAATATTAATAAACATTGAGAAATATTTTAGTACGGTGTAATTAGTTTTTAATAAATTCATTACTACATGTTTTTTCTTTTATTCAGTGCTTACATTAACTTAATTTTAAATGAAATACAAGGTACTGGTGTAAAAATAAACATAGAATATAATATAAATTAATATAAAATGTTGATTTATTAGATGGCCTTAAACAATTGAAAACAATCCCCAAAAGACCAAACTGAGCTAATTATTGTTTTCAAATTATATTCTAATTTAAATTTCACTATCGTTAAAATTCATGACTCGATATTCCATAATGACAGTTTAACGTTAAAAGAATTTTGTTGTAGTATCTAAATAAAATATATCTGTTTTACAATAAAATATGTTCAGAAGAATTTTATCAAGTTTCTTAAATAAAATCGAATTGTCTCGTTCTATCACTACGAGTAACTAGAAACTACGCCCAGGACTGAGAAGTATACAGACAAATATTTCACGCAATACATGGGTGATTAAAGTACCACTTCGCTCAGGCAGTCAGGCAGAAGTTTAGGTGGAGTGAAGTGATAAATATATGTTTATTGTTTCTTGGGTAAAATCAAATAAGATGAACAAAGGTGAAGAATTACGATTTGCGTGGCAGAATATTCTAAAAATCATTAGTAAGATTGTAAATTTCGGTGTTAACCATTTACTAAACTTTTTAGATATACTGTAAGTTTGTTTATTAAATCAGAAAGATATTCTTAATTTTCGCTGATAAAAGAAAAGAAAATATTATACATTATCTAGAAGAAAGGTTTGGTTTTAAAACATGTAATCTAATATTCTTTAATCTGCGCTAACTTTGAAATGAAACTAAAACAATTTTGTTACTGTTATGTCTATTTTAATCAATAGCAATATTAAATTTAATATAGCGAAAGAGCACGGAAATTTAATGCGCTGGGAGGGTGAAATAAGCTGATGAAGTGAAGATACTGCAGCCATAAAACAATCAAGACTACATAAAGGAGCCACAACTCACATAAAAACATTTTATGGATGCTTTTATTACACATTAAAGATAAAACGTCATTATCACCATTTTTCAGTCGGTGCCCGTCGTATTATATTAAATCAATTGAATTTAAGGCTGAAATATTTTAATATTATATAACTAATGTTTACCGTATTTTCTGGTCAATAAGGCACACGTTTTAACATATGAAAAACATTTTTTCGGTGAGAGTACGTTATGCAGCAGAAAATGAGAAATACATTTTGAAATTAATTAAGATTAAAATACCATAAAGGTAATTATTAAATTACATCCTTCGATTGGTAAACCTGTTTTTTATTGCTGAATATTTAAAACTGTGCACTTTAGCCTTAGTAGGTTATGCCGCTTTAACCGTACCAGCAATAATATACCATCTGGGCCAGACCTACTAAAAACCATCGGAATATTAACGAGAAATTTTGGAGAACGACTAGACGAACATACAACACCGGAAGACTAAAGTTGAGCAGCCAACACGACAAGCAGTCCGGATTGCACCTGGCAGATCGGCCGGCTAACCAGATTAGTGGCTATCCGGCTGTACTAAACTGACGTATTTTATATTACCATTAGAAAACCCGGGACCTAGGAATTTCGCTATCGAAGGGTGTTTACACGCACAGCTATAAAGCTATAAGCTATAAACAAAACCATTTGCAGTGGAATCCGGATATTATAACAGCGGATAATGTTATCAATCGGTTATTGTTATCATAATCAGTAAGCCCAAAACCATGTGCATAAAATTTCTTTAAAATAATCCGCCTATTATAATAAAATTTCGGCTATTGTTACCAATATGTGTATACAAAAGACGTAAATTATTAGGAAATTTTTACAAAATGATCCTTTTCTTCGAATCTTTCTAAACACAAGAGCCCGACAATAATATAAATAATGATTATTAAGGAAAACACATTCTTATTGTGAAGTTGTAATTATTCAGAACATAGGTCTGTGATATTTTAAATACTAAATTAATGTATTAATTATAAATATATACATATAAAATCAATTTTGTCGAAAAATATTGTTTTAGCGTCACCGGGATTCGAACCTGGATCTTCATTTCCAATCCGGGGAAGTGCACTACCTTTGTGCTATAACGCCAATATTTTTCTTGACAAATTTTCGAAACTATATGTTACATTTTTCAAATTAATACACCTGTCGTTCCATTATTTGAAAGCCATCTACATTATTTTCCGAATCCCGGTGACGCTAAAACAATATTTTTCGACAAAATTGATTTTATATGTATATATTTATAATTAATACATTAATTTAGTATAAATAATGATATTGAAGTGGTAGCTACGATGAATTTACACAGAAATAAGTAAAGAAGTTACTGATGTAACTCTAATGTATCAAAAGAGTGAGTGAACATGCATTAAGAGGAAAAATAATTTTTTAAAAACACTATGAATATATAAATTACATTAAGAAATATAGTTCTAGATAAACAACTGATGATTTAATTGTATTATTTTTCAATAAATTGTGTTCAATAATTTTATTTTTAATCTTCTGGTTGAAGTTATCAGCTTGCTATAGTTATCAATGTTACAGGTCCGATGGTGATCTATATATATATATATACTCATTTATTCAAGTTAGTCCATCTACTGCCATACATTGTATAAATAAATAAACATTAAATCTGATTCAATGTATAATGTGATGCTAATATCTAATATATTTTTCAATTTGAATAATTAATATTGAAAGTTAGTAAAGAATGCGACCGATTGTGATTACTAGCGCCTACTTATATAGATATTATTATGGTATGATAGTAATTATATCACAAGACGATTTTGTTAACACAACCGGAGACAAGTTCATTGAGGCGGTTCACCGCTTCGCGCCAGCCGGAGTCCTGGCACTCTTGGCGTGCTCCATCAAGTAGTGGAGGCAACCCTCATAATATTTAACGCGTAACGGTCTATTCCCTCAGTAGTTAATATTTACCCCGGCCATATTTGACAACCCTATTTCGGAAATCACGCCCCAGAGAACTCTTTTGCGACAGATAAATTAGTTTTTTTTTTAAATATAAAAATGTGAACGACAAAAACATCCTTAGCCGTTATTCGAAATATTTTTTCGAGCTTTTCTTAATCACGAAGCGAACACATATACTGGTAGTAAATAAAATATAGTTAAGAGAATAAATAAAATGATCATATTAAGTTCTCAGCGGTACAGATTGCTGTTTCTAGTTAACTTTAAGTACACATTTTTTCTGAGAAATTTAAGGATATCAAATTTTGTTATATGTTAATATAATTTCAGAGTCTAATATTTCTTTTTTGAAGGAGAACACATTTTTTTGTTGTGAAGTTGGATTGCCTATTTAAATGAAGAATTCTGCGCGAATTAATACAAATTAAATGATAAACTAGAAAGATATACAGATAAAATCTATTTATCGAAAAAATATTTAGTTACTATCCCGGTAAAAACCTAATACTTTTAATAAACAGGTACTTTCTGTATATCTTTTTATTTGAATAATTTAATTTGTATCTCTAATAATTTTTATTTTAACTATATTCCACAGAGGTACAGGGGGAATATTATGTACCAGCTCGATTTTGTTTGACCGCCATTTTAGTTTCGAAAATATTTGCTAGTTTGTACTTAATGGTCATAGAGGGCAATTGATTACGATTTATTATGGGGTATCTAACGCCTCAACAACTTATTACAATCATTAAAACTTGTTATTTAAATAATAATGATAATACTGTAACCATTAATGGCGATCGCTATCGCCACATGTTGAAAACTTCTCAGTGGCTGAATTCAGTTGATCGGGCCTGTAACATATGTGGTTTCAATAGGACGGTGATATTTCGCAGACAGCCCGAACTACACTTGGAATTTTGCGAGGAATTTTTTCCAGCCGCATAATATCAAAAGGTGGTGACATCGACTGGTTTCCTTGATTATCTGATTTCACGGCTCCCGACTATTTTCTGTGAAAGTACTTGAAAGAAAAGGTCTATAACAATAAGTCAACAATAATTCCGATGCTACAGGACAATATTTGAAATGAAATTACTGAAATAACACGCGAAGTGTGTGAGAATGTTATGAAAAATATGGTTTGAAAACACGCATTTGTGTCGCTGCCAGAGGTGGCAATTTGGCCAATATCATACTCCAGACATAATTGTACTACGTAAATAACTACGTAATTGATAAATGAAAACCAAATTAAAAAATTATATTTCATTTCTTAGTAATTCAGAAACAACATCGGCCTGGAACAACATATTCATTCTGTATATGCTATAGCTACTGAGATCAATTACTTTTTTGCATATTCAGACACCATCATACATACGCTCATCTTTGAGTCTACCCATTTCCAAAAGTGTTATCTTTTTCAAAAGTGTTGAGTTGATAAAACACCGAGATTTTAAAAAAAGCGAATTCAAGAAGTCGGATAATCTTCACAATCGAGCAATCATAAAAGTGAATGACTTAGAAAAACAATTTCTTAATTATGCGTCTGTGTACGTATGCTGGACTTGACACTGATAGCTGATGATTAGTTGTTCCCAGAGAATCTCAATTAAAGGATTATTTTTATAGTGTCCTTGTGAAAGAATGATCGTTTAGAAATCAATTAGCATTGCAAGGTTATGCGCTAGTGGTTCAATATAATGTATCTTCCAGTTTGATAGTTGGAATTCCTAAACACATAGTTTCTGCTTAAAATATTAATAAAAAATCATAATTAATGTTTAATATACTTTCTCGTATTTACAAGAAAACTATTTTTAAAATGTTATTACACGAAACAAATCAATCGGAAAACATTCACTTAAGGTTAAGTGTAGACATTTTTATCGGCGTAACCGGGTACAGAAATAAAAAATTTCCCGCAACCCAGACAGACCCAATTTTTCCACCACATCCACATTCCTAGGATTTACAGCCAATAAACATGAAGAGACTCCGGATTGGTGTATATATTTTTCATCGCCGCCAGCCCAGGTGTAAGGCATTTCTTATTCGGCCATATAATTTCGAAGAAATTCGCTCTTCGAACTCGATTCGACAGCGCCATGAATGTTTAATATACGGGGATTTATGTCTGGCGATTATCGCTACAAATATGTGAAATAAATATCAGATATAAATAACGGGTTGTCTGGTCTGAAATAAACCAGATATGTTTGCGAGATAAGGGATGAAATAAGACCCCCGCGAGATTTCATCGAGATTTTTTGCGTACCGCTCTCGGAAAATTAATCAAGGGTAGATTCTATCGTTTTAATTAAAGCCAAAGGTAATGAAAAAGGCTTTGTTGTATTTTTTTTAACCCTCCGAAGTAAAATCAAAGAATGATCACTTTGATATTGTCACGAAACTTCCAGACAAATCTGCAAACTTGAATATTTCAGCAAATAATTAATCTATATTAAAAGATTTCTCAGAAATCGGACCTAATAACGATTTTACAAGTTAATCAGAATGAAAAAAAAAACATAATAGTCTGGTGAGTTATCATTATGACGCGAGACTTCCTACTTACAAATTATTAACATATTATTTGTTCTTTTTATTATATATATGATATACAGGTGAGACAAAGGTCGGGTTACATTTTTCAAAAAATTTAATAATGTTGTGTTTTTGTTATTCGCTTTACTTAAGATTCTATATGGTACGGAAATTATTTTTACCTATACATAAAAAAATATATATTGTAAATGATTTACATTTTTATATCCACAGATGCGAGATGACGCTCTCCATAAGTTGGAATACAAAGATTGAGCCTAGTCCGTCAGCGTCAAGTAATATAATATTTTAAAAAATATAACTAATGTCAATTTATAAAGCGATAATTTTCTTTACTTTTAATATTTAATTTATCTTTAAATTGTTTTCCTTGAAATTCAAGGTATTTTGTAACATTTACCTTAATACTGTTGTACTTCTTCGAGAAAAAATGTTGTCTCAAGCGAAAAGTAACATAAGCCAGGAGTTATCTCAGAGCAAAACAACAATATTTATTATATTGAAGTATGACGGAGATACACCTCATTGATGCGAGAAAGTTGGCACAGCTTCCCGGGAATCATTTCGTCAAAAAAGTCTCAAAGAGATTCTTTAATATTCTCGTACCTGGCTGACTTAGCCGAGATAAGTATCTTAAAAAGAAAAAAAATAGGAATAAATAATGCCGGAGGTCTGGTGTGATGATATGGACAACTTTTTAACGGCCTTTGTGAAAAATAAAGTTTTTACGCCGAGGCACATCTCGGGACAACCTGCTGATATTTAAGGGCAGGAGTAATCATTATTTTTAAGGCTTGACTTAGTGGGAAGGTGGAAAGTTTTGTTAACTAAATTGTCATCGCCGCAGCCTGCGCGGGGAGATTAGGTAGGGGCGTACACTACGGTTACGGTATACATATATACATGGCGATCCTGCAAGGGTTGAACGAGGGCGAGCGAAGGCCACGCATTATCCTATGGTACCTAAATACGTATCGATGAATAGATTAATAAACTTAAAATAATCGCCACAAACAACCATCGCGACAACACAGAGACGTTCTTAAGATTCACACAAAAGATTTGCGAGGTAACGAAAAATCATTTTCAGTTATTTATTACACGAATTTTATCGTTTTTTTTATTACTGTAGTATTTGTTTTCATTTACGTATTTTTTATTATGGCAAGTTGACAAGATAGTTTGAGCTTGTAGTGAGGAGAAAATCGTATAGAAATAAAATGAGGCAGTAAGAATAGAGACCGCGAAAGACCTGGCACGATTAAGAAAACTGAAACTGATATTCAAAGACGAACATGATAGATGCCTTAACAACTGATGAGATCAGGACCGTGAGAGAATAGTATGATGCTCTATCCCTTGCTTATATTACCCGTTTATATACTAAAAAATTAACTAGTGTACATTTTAAACAGTTTTAAATAGTTTTAAAACTATTATTTAGATAAAACCTTTCAATGGGATTCGAAACATCGACCAGAGAGGTCGAAGACATATGACAGATTAGCCGAGAAAACTTTAAACAGAAGATTAGTTAGTTTTGTTTGTGTTTGTATTTTTATATTTTACTAAGTTTAATTTTATTTTTCATTTCTTGTACAGTTCGGTGATAAAAAAGCCAGATTTAAGTGAGAATACTAAACTGGCAATGTTTCAAGTCAACCCGCAGGCCTACCCTAACATACTCGTATAGGCATCAAACGTGGATTCTCATCGAAAAAGATCGTTTGAAGGTCTAGGCGGCTGAGATAAGATTTCCGAGGAGAGTAGCGGGGATGAGAGAGAAATTCCACAGGTAGAGAGAGCTGCGATATGGAACTCCTGCCTCTTTTCATAGGGAGATCCCAGATGAGCTGGCTAGGAAGAGTAATCAGAAAGATTACGTCAATGTATTTTTTCGGCAATTCCAGATGGAAGGCGCTCTGTGAGTCGCCCCAGGGAAAGCTGAGGAAAAAAGATGGAGTAGCTTCGTAAAAATATGATAAGTCTGCAATGTGCTGCAGTCACCGAAATAGCTAAGGACGGAGGAAAATAGGACACCATGAGACGATGGGCCCCAGGCACTAAGGATAAGAGGAAACTATGATGATAATAATGAGGTGAAAATGTATTATATATATATTTTTGTATTTTATAGATTTTTAATTTGAATTATTTTCTTCGAATTTACGAAAGACAAATGACGCAAGTATTTATGGCATCAGAAATAAGGAGTCCGCTGAAGATTTGGAACAACCAGGTAAACCAGATATTGGAGGATACAGGACAGAAAAGTGTGGCGCTCTATCCTCTTTGCCTACTCCCGCTGGGAAACGGCGTGTTGTAAGTTAATTAGTTTTATCGAATACTGTGTAATTTTTAATATTTATTTAAAACTTTAATGTGATTGAAGTCTTATTTGTAATTGGTGATATGTATTGTACATTATTAAAACAAATTTATATACTTCTAAATCTTATTTCTATAAAAATAATAAGATGATGCCAGATGTTGGTTGAAAAGTCGTAAAAGGGTAGACCGATGAAGTTAGAGAAGGCGTAGTGTGTAATGGAATTCGCACAGTCAGCTATATCGCGATTTTCAAGACAGCTCGACGTTCTTGTTTAGACTCGATCTAAGATATTTTAATAATTTATTGTTTAGCTTAGCTTTTAAATATATTAAAATAAACATGTATTTATTCTGGGTATCCAACTGTAAAAAAAAATAATGATTGGAAGGTAAAAAAAATTGTGAACATGAATATTCCTATCTCAAATTGTATAGTAGGTGGTAATATGGTGTTACTATTGTAGTTGGATGAGTGGTTTGTAAATTGTATAAATTGCACATAAGAAATCACGTACCAAAATAAGATGGCAAGACAATATAAACAAGGACCTGTCCATTCTTGGCGTCAGCTATTGGCGGAAAGCAGTCGAATGCGGATACCGCTGGAGGTGTATTCTTGGGAAGACCGGGATCCATATCGGATTATAGATCCAGGGATGATGACGATGATGATGAAAGTATACGAGTACGAAAAATTAATTAGTTTTTACTTTTTATTTAATATCTACTTACTATATACCAAATAAAATTATTATATTCTTCTATTCGAAAGAAAATAAAACATAATGAAGAAAATTTTTAATATATTTTTTAATTAAAAATAAAAGATATACGTACACGGAATACATGTCAAATCAATATTCTTAATATTTTTAAACTAAGCTAAATGCTTGTACTATGAAAATAGGTCTAACTTGCTGGTCTCTTGGAACGAGACGCGAACCTCCGACCACTAGATCACTAGGCGAATATCGTAACAACTAGACTACGAGCACATCAAATACTTGTGGATAATGCATGTTTGGAACCAGTAGCCGAGTTTGTGTATTTGGAACGTATGTTCGATAGATACGGAAAGGCTGAGAAAGATATCGAAAGGAGGGTGACAGCAGGGAATAAAGTGACCGGCGCTTTGAATGGAATAATATCTGTTGCATACAAAGCACAGATGACGGAAGAATGTCAGTACAGGAAGGACTTTGGCACTCATCACAATCCGGATTTTGCTGGTGTATCCAAAAATGTGGATTGAATATTTTAATCACTATTTCATAAAACGTTCCGACACAAAGTGTAGACGTATAACCGCGCTGGTTCAAAGTCGCCAATCGACTGGTTCCGTAGCGAGGCCGGGAAGGGAATGGAAGGGAGGGGGAGGGCACAGTGCATTATTTTAGTTCAATAATTAATATATATTTACACAAAATAAATAGATGTTTCAAAGAATATCTAATGGGAACTTGTCAACTGTGGCAAGATTAGCGGTACACAATGGGTCCTGGTACTGACACTAATGCATGGAAGTGAAGCCTGGAGCTGGTAGAGAGGAAAGAATGCAGACTGAATGCAATAGGACAAATTACAGAATGAAGGAATTAGGATAACGTGTAAAGCTGATCTTACCATTGTGATTTGGATTAAAAAATAATCGCTTAAGTGATTTGGTCATACGGAAAAAATGAGTGAGAAGAGAATACATATTAAGAAAGATATATGACCCAATGGTTGATGGCACCAGAAATAGAGAACACTCGCGGAAATCTTGGCACGATCAAGTTACCTAGATACTGAAAGATGGTTCTGTTGGAAACCTCAATAATCGACAAACTTGTATGATAAGATGTATGAATGTGGATGAGGCAAGAATGAGGACAGAAATCTGTGGCGCTCTATCGTGACACACAATTTAGTAAGGAATTAGTCTGCTGCCTGACAATTATCATCATCAGGGATTGTCAATCCAACGCTGGATGAAGACTTTCCCATATTCTCATGATTCTGCTCCTCTTCACGCTTCCTTTGAATCATTAATAAAAAAATTCAAAATGCATACTCTCTGTTTTCTCCGAGATAAAACATGCACCGCAAACCAATGTTGAATACTTGTGAAGTTTCTTGAATTTATAATTTTTGAAACATACTAGTATAATAGTAAGTATTATCAGCTAAAATAATAAAATCGAATCTCTTGTACACGGTGCGATTGCGATTCTCCGTTAGTCCGTTATGCGCGTGGGCGCCCCGAGTGCCACGGAGGTTCTAGTTCGTCCGCGGTCGTCGGGGGTGTTGGTCGTCTGCCGCGCTCCGCCGTGCCCGGTGTACGTTCATTCAGTGCGAGCTTTCATTTCACGGATATTGGAACATCAATTTTGACGTTACAGTGCCAAAGCGGATCAACGGATTTTATGTGATTTCGTGTTAATGAAAAAAATGTTTTCAATAATTTTTTTTTTATTAAAAATCAATGAATATTGTAATCAATAATAATAATCAATAAAACAGAAAAACAACTCTGATTTTCTTGTTTACTAAGAAAAAAAAAGTTTTTTCAAATGTGTTATATCCAAAACGAATAAAATGGACTCAAATTTATTTAATTTATTCTTAAATGTTTAATTAAATATAAAGAAAAACTGAGTGAAAGAAAATAAGAAAAAGCATCTAAAAGGTAAGATTATAATTGAGTCCTTTGATCTTTCATCTTTAAAAAATGTTTCTTTATATTTCAGAGCGTTTATTTTCAAAAGGAATTCCCAACCCCGAAATGGGAAACCATTCAATTAACAAAAACGTTCCGTTATTTAACAATTTTGTATTTTCAACGAACCCTTACCTTTTGGAATGCTTTCGTTTCAGAGGTCAAGTTCTTTCTTCTTCTTTTGAAGTGATAACTATGTAAATTAGTTTTTAATTAAAATAATGGTAACACTACTTAATTATACAGTGGCGCACCCGCGGAACACGTGCGCCGGAAACGAGGCATAGGCACAATCGTTCCGTTCATTGTTTTATAATTTATAAATTTATTTCATAGCTTCACAAATACGAAAAATTTACGTATATTTTGGTACTTTTCACATTAAGAAAAATACAAATAAAAGTTATTATATCATTAGTTACACTGCTGTCACTAATATAATATTATATCAACGACCACATTATAATAATATTACTAATTACTACCTAATCATAGCCTACTTCCTAAAGAATATATATATATATATATATAATATTTTAAATTCATATCGAAGATTGGTGATTATTGCTCTACAAATATATCAGTGGTGGCTTCGTTAGTGGTGTTTTGAAATTGGAAAAAAATCCAATTATTAATAAGGAATAGTCTTGTTCACTTGATTTATCAGAACTCTTTTGACTTATTAGCGCTGGGCCGTAATGTATTTCTAATTGGATTCCGTTAAATGCACTTATTTCCTTCTGGTAATCCTTCAAAAAAGTACTTTCGTCCTAGTTTCTTTTGTTCAGGGAATTGTACGATTAACTTTTAATTAGGAATGAGTGTATTTATATTATTGAAAGCATGCACTATGAGCACTAAAAATATCTGTTTACAATGCAATTTTTCAGTAATTAACGATTATTTGTCTAACAAAAGCTTGCATATTATATTTTCGAAAATATTTGGAAGATATCTAATACAGCTGATCCATAAAAAGGGTAGATTCAACGCATAGAATTGAGGTGGTTGTACACGGGTTATATTCATTTTAAGTAAATTATTCACATCTTATTGGTACTTAATTTCCTATTCGCATAGTGCGAATAATTAAATGCACGTACACATTCCAGAATTATTTTTTTACGATATTATTATTTTGATATGAAACAATAAAACTTTTATAAATCGATATTGGAACGAAGTATAAAATAAATAGCATGTTAGCATAGTTTTATTCCATCGCGTATAAATAAATATATGACTCTTTTTTTTGGGGCGATGAAACCGATTAAATTGAAAGAATATTGAAATGTTTCGAGTTGTAATTCTTTATCGTAATAATTTATTAACGTAATAGTAACTTCTTATTGACCAGTCAACTATAATACAACTGAATATATAGTGTTGAATTCTCGCGGTGGACAAACAAATGTTATATGTACCGATCGCTCTAGATACATATTGCGTGTTATTTTAATCTCATATTTTATTTAATCCGAGAATTTCGGAAAGTACCTAAATATTTTTTATTGTTACAAATCGAATCCAGCAACTTTCCGGTACCGACGGCAACATTTTATTAATTATAGATTTTTTGGCAATTTAATTGCGTTATTTATGTGTGATGCGTGCATATGTCTTTTACCTTGTTTCAGATCCTTTTAGTTATATCTACTGGTAATTGGTCTCGTAATAAGGTAGAATTTTAGTATTCATCTGTTAGAAAGAACTTACGTTTATCCCGAAGACTTCAACTATCAGTACTTATATGTTCTCGTAGCTGCTTGACCTTATCGATAAATACTTATTACATAAACAAGTGTTACCTACTTTCGGGATTATCATTTGCCAAAAAATGATCTTCTCCTCCGTTTTTGGCTTAGGATCAGGAAAATGGTTGAATTAGTTTCCAAGTACCAAGAAAGGATCGTTGCGAACACTCTTTGTGAGAAAAAGAAGTTCGTGAGAATTTTCCCACACGAAAAGGCCATCTTTTGTCATTTTTGTGAAACTTTGAGACACGTTCTAAACATTACTCGCATTGTTTAGCATAAGTTACATTCTTCTTCTCGCTGCGGGTCTTTTGAGGTGAATATAAGTAAATTACATGACCATCAAGGATACGCGCGGTTCGGGGTACATAACTAGAAATGGCGTAAGGTTTTATTTTATAGATATCATGAAGAAATAAAATAATATACTAATAATTATAACGTTTCCATCAATGTAGAATTTTTCGTCAGTTTCTGTTTATTGTCTTGGTAAGAAACGAAGTTTTTCTTTCTCGATATTTGTTCGGTGTATCTATTTCCGGCTAGATCTTCCAATTTCTTCGTATAATTTTTGTTAGCCATTGCTTATGTCGATCCTTAATTGGACATACGGGAGAAACCAAATTTTATCTTCGATACCATTATCCTTTTAAGAGTATTTTTATTATGATGGTAAAACAACAAATATAGAAAATAAAATTATGAAACAATTTAGTCGAAATTACTATCTATATATAGTATAAATTGAATATACTATAAATTGTATTACACGGGAATGTAAAGTTTATTAAATATTATATCATATATCATTAAAAAATGCGCAGTTATCGCGTCAAACAAGAAAATGTTAGTTATAAAAATTATTAACTCTGGAATGATTTTTTTAACAAATATATAACTTTTTGTGTATCTAGTCAGCTGCGGTAGAATATATCGTACACCTAGATCAAAACTAAGACATCTCAAAAAAACAAAAATTTTGAGTTATTATTGTATTCGAATACACTGTCATATATGCGTATACGCAACTAACTTAGCCTCAGTTTTCGAATAATGTCATTTTAGGATATATTTATGACCTAAAATGTTATATAGTTTCATAACTTTAGGAACAAAAAATGTTTTTATTTTTTTGTCTGCTAAAAAATGATATTTTGATTTGTCTTATTTTTGATCTAAGTGTGCGATATCAATCAGCTCAGAGTTAACAGTTTCCAACTTTGGGCTAGAATGGAGTAGAAAATATTTAAATTGGGATATTATTATTTCTCTTTAAAATAATATCTTAATCTAACGTAAATAAGTCGTTCGCCTTTTGTTTAACGGTATTACTTGAGACCAATTCATTTACATAAGATTGACTACTCCCAAAAATAACAACGCTACTTATTTACGCCTTATAATGTTTTGCGATGTACTAAAACATGTCGGTCGTAAATACAAATTTATGTCCAATTTTAGATTATTTTTATTATCTTGTTTTTTGGGTATTTTTTATAAAGGGATAACTGGGAGGGATTCATTTCGACCCAAGAACAAAACGCGCGACAATCAATAATAACATTATACTTACTATCGTTTTACGGTATATAATAAAATTTTTATGTTCTTTAGATCGATTTGTACATCCCATAAAGTGTTTACTAGGGATGAGCATGCAATGTTTAAAAAAATATATTTGTCCTAAAATATGTCTCTAAATGTAACCTCGGTAGTAATGTATTTGTATAAAATCAAAAAATCATAAAGTTAAAATGAAAGCAGATAAAACCCAGTAAAAGTAAAGTCTATTAAACATCGAAAAGTAAATATTATATAAAGCCAAACTATCAAACTAATTTACGAGTCTACTTAAGAATATTCATATATTTAAGAAGCAATGTGCGTGTGTGTGTGTGTGAATAAGTCCATTCTTTGTTTCTCGCACCAGATCCAAAAGAAAATATTATGACTGCCAATAATTAGATACTTTTAACAGTCTAGACGGTATGTTAAGTAAAATTGAAAAATTTGAATAATTTCATGAGCATCTGAATATTTACTGACGTTTTTAAATACATGCAGAGATAATATTGTAAATTAAGGACTAATTTTATGCAGCCCTGAAGAAGTAATGGTTTCTTTTGAAACTGCTTAAAAAATTAAAATCATGTAAATTTAATCGATAAAATGAATAATTTTTCATTTATTGTAAAACAAGTCAAAGGTTTTGGAAATATGTTATATAAATTAAAAATTGAATACTTTTTTTATTAAGATATTTATAGTACTTACCTTCTTTTCAAATTATTATGAAATAACGTTGTTTTAAAGAAATATGTTTTATGTATAAATCTGAAAAAGTATGCAAGACAATTTTTTTTTATAAATAGAGATGCGTACACGAAATACGCGTCACATCAATATTCTTTCTACTTTAAAACTTATCTAAACACTTGTACTGTGACCAGAGAACTAACTTGACGGCCCCCTGGAACGAGGGTCGAACCCCCGACCGTTGAATCACTAGGCGAGTATCGTGGCCACGAGCACGTCAATAGTTAATAGGTATTAACTATGATCATAGATTTATGAAAATCTAGAATGGCATCATAATTAGCATTGTGAGTACTGTAATATAAAGTATTACATTTAGTAGAAACATTGTTAGTTTGTACATTCAAATCTAATTTTTTCAGATAATAATGTTAAGTGATTAGTTTATAAAATAATTCACGGTAAAAATGTATGATAAACAAGGTGTTCAGAAACATTCCTGAAAGTAAAGTGTTTAGATAGTTTACTACTCGGTATGTGTTATGTACCCTATTCCTGTTCCCTTAACTTAGTCACGTACTCGGAAGCTTTTGGGATATTAATGCGGTGATTTTCCAACATTTTCCACACAGGTACCAGCTTACTTGATTAAAAATGTACCACTCAGAAAATAGTCTCTTAAAATAATGTGATACCTGTCTGTGTTTAGTGTTAACATCAACGTACAATTTACGTGGAAATTATGAGGAAAAACAAACGTGAATTGAAAATCTAATTTTTGTGAACGGTTTTTAAAATTATTTTATATTTTATCGTTGGTGAATCTAATTAACTTGATGTTTGACTATTTAGCATTAGCATTGGTTTATCGTCACAAATTGCACCGACTGGTGGTGCCCGTAGTGGTCGGAGTGATTTTTCGTAATCCGATACTCTGCTTCAGGCTATGCTATTCATGGGCCAGTGTATTATTAACTAACTCCTTCCTTACAAATTGTTATATTAACTTTAGTAATATTTTTTTCCGGGATATTTTAAATGTATTTCACTATGTAGTTTTTATTTTGTTCTTGGTAAAAACCCTTCATATTTATTATAATTAAAATGAAACAGCGCTCGGATATTTTTTTTTTTAAAGTTGAGAACCTTTGCTCCTCTAATAATACATAGTTCCGTCTCTCTTCAGAAGGAGTGAGTGAGATGACAAGTGGTGAGAGATGAAAAGGCAAGTAGTAAGGTGACAATTTGGGTGAACACAAGTTATGTGAATACAAGTAGTGGCGTGATGATTAGTTTACGATGAGACCTATTTGCATAAAACAGTAACGAAAATAATAATACACAGATTTACATTTTGACACCTTGAAACTGTGTAAATATGTTATTATGTAATATTCTAACGTATTTAAAACTTTTCGGAAATATTCTACATGGATAAATAATATTAATTTTACTAACAGCAAATAATAAATTACAAAAAGTAATAATTAATTTTCACGAGGTATATAGTTAACGGTACAAATTTATACAGATTTGTTATTGTAAGACTAAATAAGTTTTAAATAAATCTTAAATTAAATGTAAAATGGTGGAGTGTAATTTTTAGTGTTGGGAGTAAAAATATTTAAAGTGTTTTGCGTATTTGGAATTATGAGTTATTGTGTGAGTTGTTATTCTGTTGATTTCTGATTAATTTAGTGATTATGTTACATAATATAATATTTACAAAAAAAAAATAAAACAATTTTTGAAATATGTAAACAAACATTTGGTTTTAATTTTTTTCTACGATTATATGAAAGTGTTTACTAATAATAAATAACCTTTGAAAATAGAAATTTCTAGGTTTCCCTAAAAATGATCTACATTGTATTACCGTGGTGTGACACAACGTTCCACGAGTCAAGTAATTGTAATAAGCCTTAGATTTTGTTTTAATCCTTATTTATTACTTTAATCGTTTGGTTTACAACCGAGGTGAGATTTGAACTCGAGACTGTCAAGAAAATGTACCGCATTAGGCCGCAGAGCTATGGCCCCATTATTACGTTAGGCGTACCGGGTGTGTTATTGCTTCGAATAACCCGTGATATTTCGGAAATTAATTTCATCAAATAAGCGATGCTTAAATATTTTTCGCATGAAACCAATTAATAACAAATATTTTCATTGCTTATAATAATATTTCTTGTGAATATACAATAATATTTCGTTAATTTTCGGAATTAGTCGCTCGCGGCTTGATTATCGTTAATTTTTTTAATTTAAATTATTAACTTTGTTTTATTAACCACTTAATGAATTAAAATACATCTTCCGGTTTAGAAAAATATAATTTCCTTCTTCAGGATGTCAATAACTGATCAAAAATATATGTTATTGTTTCTTTAACAGAATCTATTTTTATAAAACAATACTTATATAAAAAATTAATTTAGTACCTAACTTAAATTGTTACTTGATGATATAAAATTACTAGGATATTTATTAAAAAATAATTATAGAACGGGACTTGTCGTTTGTTTATAATTTTTTAATTAGTTTTACACGCTTTATTTATTTCCAATGATTTCTTATTATTTCATTTATGACTAACACCGTTTACATGCAAAATAGACAATCGCAATTTTCTATCAAATGATTAGAAATTTCTAAAAATCTCAAATGCTCTTTTACTCTTATATTAAAATTTAGACCCGTTTTACCAATATAAAATGCAGAATAATCCTTATAACTAAGTTTATAGACAACATTTTAGGAAATTTCATTTATGTGTGTATATTTATACATTATAACCAAAAATGTTGTAATTAATACATAGTTGATACTTGGGACGACCAGGTAAACCAGATAATGGAGGATGGTTCTGTTAGAAGCCTCAACAATCGGCGAGCTTGTATGACAAGTTGTATGAATGTGGATGAGGCGAGAATTATGTGTCAGGACAGAAGAGTGTGGCGCTCTATCCTCTCTGCCTACCCCCACGGGGAAACGGCGTGATGGGAAGTAATAAGTAAGTAAGTAAGTTGATATTCATTTAAACCAGTTTTCATTTAGAAAGAACAATTAAATCTGTGCTTGTAAACATACACTCTTTCATAAACAATAATACCTTTTTTTAAAAAGTATTTAATAAATACATGGTAATTTCAGCATTTATTAAATAATAATTTAATAAATGCCGAAAAATTTGTAGGAAATACAGAGCCCAAATTTTCATGTCCATGGTTTTTTTTGGAGACATATATTTTCCATTGCCGTGTATATGTGATAAACATAGGATTAAATACATTTATTTACAGAAAAAAAAGTTTATTGGAACATATAATACTTTTATGAATATTTATTTTTAAAATATTGCTTTTATAGTGTTAGTTCTTAAGAATAAACCAAGAAATGCATTCGACTAAGATGTACATTGATAATAATATAAAAATTCAAGAAAACAGCTAATACCTATATTTAAAAAAATAACAGATGTAAACATAAACAAATATAAACTTGATACCGTGATATTTACTAATTTTAAATGACGACCCCGCCTACTGGCCAATTAAAACGTAGAGCTGCATCAATACACTATTACAATTGGTCTTTCTAAATGGAAATGAGTATAATGGGAATATAATAATAAATATATAAATTTATATATATATACAGGTATTAAGTACTTCAATATTAGAAAAATTACTTTGTGGTAACATATTATATAAATGAAAAGAAAAAGCCTTTTGTTTAAACCACTATATATTAATTTATCAACATGTTTCAAGACCAATGGTTCCTTCATCAGGGTACAAATTGTATACTTATATATTATATTCATATTGTATGACCATTGGTCTTGAAATATGTTGATAAATGTATATAAAGTATTTTTTCTTATTATTTACATATATTAAGATTTAAATATACTTCAATTTTTCAAAATTTTTTGTTCAAAATGATTTTAGTGAAAGTAAAAAAAAAAAAATTAACATATTAAAATTATTGTCGAAATAAAAAAAATATTCCGTACAAAGGTGAAAGAAAAACTATGCCCGTTATACATGGTAGTTAGTTAGTTTACTAGGCTTTGTAATTTTGAGTTAAAACTTCGTAAAACGGATTTTGATGATGACAAAAATTCAGCACGTGACTTCAGTAACAATATCAATATTTTTTGCATAATTATATATTCAACAAATGCATAATCCATAAAAAAAGCCTAATGTGTCATTAAATTAACTAATTTTCTTTGTACATTTTAATGAAAAATCTTGACTAATAAATTTCATACATTTGTTAAATTAATCGTAATAAGAATAAGTTGATCCAAGTTATTATTTTTTTTAAATTTCCCCTAAAAAATATATACACTAAAATTGTTGTGGTATATTCAGATAATGTGACGCTAGTGTGAGTATTTGAAATCGATTTATTTATTCTTAAAAAACATGTTTTGAAAATAAATAACATTTTCATCTTTCATGATCACGTATCACGTGGCTTATATAAAATGTGTTATGTCTTCTTGGTGATTCAATAAGATCCAGTACTGCGCGGTATGTATAAATCAATTTCTGCATTTTTGGAAAATGCAATACATATTTGTTTTTTGTGTTATTTAACTGAATAACCTTCTCTAATAATAAACAGCTGAGGTATATTCTAATTAGCTACATATTAAAGCTAAATACAATAATTGTATTCATTGAACGTTACATTGAAATAGTAAATATAAATGAAATGTATCATTCTAATGTTTTTTAATATATTCAAGTAAGGAAAGAAGAATGTGTTGTATACTTTTAGTGTTGTCAAATGTGTTTGAAGTTTAATTTATGGAGTTTAATTTTTGATTTCTTGTATAGCAATTTTGCATTTGTGCCTTAAAAATAAAATAAATAGAGTTTCGTAATTAAAATATTTTCGGTGCCTACTGTTAATTTTGAGAATGATCAAATCCGTGTAATGAAATTATTTAGCTTCTATAAGACGACACAGATCAATTTTCGAGATGAAGAGCTTCCCTTGACACGGGAGACGTCTTGGGGGGGAGGTGTGTCTATCAAAAGCAAGTTAACAATTTAATCAAATATACTTGTTTGATAGTCGAGGGCAGGCTTTGTTCATCTCAACAGAGATGTTAGTTTGCTACTGATGTGAACATGAATAGAAAATTTTTTAAATATATTTTACACCATTTTTTGTTGTATGTGATAACATTACAAATAAACACCTTAAATGATTCTATGAGTATTTATCCAATCTAACAAAAAATGTAAAAATTATTACACTGGATGCGAATTAAAATCATAATAGCATTCTGAAAATGAATACAAGATTTTTGAACAAATGTAAATAAGTCCGTAATTTTTTAAAAATCTTTCTTACGAAAAAAAGGAGATTGCATACTGGGATTTAAACCCGGCGTCTATTTATTGATGTAGACTGCTACATCCAGTTGAGCTCAACTTTCCTCATTTTACATTTTTCAGCGACGTATTTACTTATTTTAATTATCAAGGAATGGTGAATTCTGAAAAATTGTAATATCTCCATTAAAAAGTATAGGGTGAATATTATGTTCCAGGCCGATTGTGTTTAGTCACTATTTTGATTTGTCATATATTTGTCAATTGATATTTAATAACCATAGAGAAGAGTTGATTGCAATTTATGATGTAGAATCTAATGCTTAGAAAACGCGTTGAAGTTATTAAAACATTTTATCTAAATAATAATGGCAATCCTGAAACCATTAATGGTGATCGCTATCGTCACATGTTGTAAAATTTGTTAGTACCCGAATTGGGTAAAAAAAACTCCAACACATGCGATTTTAACAGGATGGTACCACTTCACACACAGCCCGAGCTACGCTTGTAATTTTGCGAGATATTTTTCCCGACCGCATAAAGTGGTGATATCGACAGGCTTCCTCGATTACCTGATTTGGCGGCTCCCGACTATTTTATCTAGCAGTCTAGAGGTAAAATAAAGGTTTACGCCAATAAACCAACAACAATTACGACGCTATGGGACAGTTTACGAAATGTTATAAAAATATAGTTAAAAGAGCACGCATTTATGTAGCTGCCAGAGGCGGCCACTTCCATACATATTCCATACATAATTGTAATAAACAAAATAATAGACAAAAAAAAAAGGGTTTCATTTCCTAGTTATTCAAAAATAACATCGGGAAACGAACATAATATTCACACTGGAAATTGAATCGTTGAGTTTTTTACAATTGGCACCCATTTAAATCATTTCAATAATCTTTTTCTTGTTTCACAACTTTATGGGACTTACGACTATGACCGCAGTCACTTCAGAAAGCCATTAATCCCTAGTCATTGGGGTTGTGGTTAAGTCTGCTGTTGGACACTTATCAACCTTCCGCACATCCATCTTGATATTATTTACACATTTATGTCGAGATCTTGATCATAATGGCTTGTGTATAAGGCTGTATGCTTTTTACGGGACTACTCTCGCTATATGCCGTGTCTCTTTGTTTTTACCTTACTCAGAATATCTTGGATCTCATGCTGTTCCCAATATTCAAACTTTTTTAACCTTCTCTAATCTTCAGTTTAGTTTGAACATTAGGCCGTAAATCTTGTGCAAGATTTTATTTTCAACCACTTACAACCTGCCCTTCTGAGTCATCTCAGGTGTCAATTCCGAGACCAAGCTTTACATCGATGTGTTACAATGAGTTATATGAACAAGAGGGTTGGGAAAATATGGTAGGATAGGTGGAAGAAATTTAGAAAAGGGATAGGATTAGGGAACAAAGTGGGCTGAAGGACCACCCAGAATCAGAAAAAACGACCTACCTGTGAAATGCTCCTTTAGACATCTGGATTTTTCATTGAATCCACAGATCTTCTGGCTCCAGGATACTTACTTCGTTGTTCCGCATAAAGTAAACTTGGACACATACTTCAGTGCGTCATGTAACAAGTACAATGCACAATAGCAAGATGTACAGGTTTCGGCACGCACAGCGAGAAACCGAAGCACAAACGATATCAGCCCCATATAGTAGGACGATAATTAAGACAATTTTCAAAGCCTACCGTACCACTAATAAACGGTTACTGTCAATTCAAAGTTTCAATTCCAACTGGTCTAAAAAACCATAGAGAACACAACAGAAAAAGGTAGTGTTCTGGGTGTAGGAGAAGGGGTAGTGCATAGGTAATTGATACTTTAATCATTTTATATGTCGCGTTCATATTGCACTGGCACGGCGACCGGCGAACGTTGAATAGTCATAAATATCAATTTAATACTTTAGATGTTATCAATTTAAATAAAATTAATTAAAATTTTTAGCAAAATTACCTAGTACTTAGTGTTCGTAAAATGAGACTTCTTAGAAAAAACATTCAATTGAAAATTTTTCATTTAATCGTGGATCTGAAGTAATTTACATGACACTAAAAATTACATTTAAAAAATTATTCTTTCTACCCAGTAAATAATCTGTACAGTACTTTTAGTTTCGAGTCACGATTCCTTTAGCCAAAATACTGATAATTAAAAAATACAATTTTGCCTCCGATATATCCTGAGAATAGCTGAATTAAAGTACAGTAATGAAAAATTAATGTGAACGTTGTCTAATGAAATTTATATGGAAAGATAACTTAACCAACAGATCCGTAGTTTATCGATGTTTACCTAAAAACACGCACCACAATAGTGTCTGAAATACTTAAAAATATCAAATACCAACTAAATTAAAATCTATAATTCAAGAACAATCTCTTTACGATATTAAATATTTGTTCAAATAATATTTAGGGATAATAATTTCCCAAATATGTAATCTGTATCTATTACTCTATCAGAAGAGTTATAGTCGTAATCTTTGTCAATAATAAAGTCATTAGCGACGTCCACGTAGTATGGCCAAAACGTGATACTCCTTCTACTGAAAACACCATTATCCGAGAGTTATTGCAGCAGTGTCGTGTACATTAACCCTTTAAGTGTCCAGCTATGATTTATAGCCGTTTTGTCAAAAAAACAACTTCAATAAGGGACAATTTTTTCACAGACCTTTCGGAAAACGAGGATACATTTTCTAAATGATATAACATTTTATTAAAATTATTAAGTTATTATTAATGATATAATATTTTATTAACATTATTATTGTGAAGTTGAAGTTTTTTTCAGAAAATAGTTCTGCGATATTTTATTACAAATTAAATGTACCAATTAGTGATCAGTTAACGCATTTCCCCGGATAGAAAAGGATTCAGCTTCGAATCACGGTAGTAACAAAAATATTTTATCGATATATTGAATTTCCCTGTAATTATTACATTTAATTTATATTATTTTTATTTAGTTTACTTAAACTTCTTATGTACACAAATATTTTATAAATATTATAACATTTTTAATTAACCTTTTAAAAAAGAGGATATATCTAATTATATAATTTAAATACTTGGAATTTCTGTTATCACAAGGCACATGAGAACGTACTATCAAAAATACAATAGACCTCCTAACGCTTGACTGGCGTTTAACAATACCCTTATTCAATACTTGTTCTATTTCATAATAGAAGATCTTTCTCGTATCATTTATAAACATCTTATCTAACTTTTTTTCACCCCCCATTCGCTACGCGTATTCTCACTTAATTAAATATATATATATATATATATATATATATATATATATATATATATATATGCTACGTTTGGCTATGTATTTCTTAAATTTTTATTTTAAATATATTTTCCATTCCATCGTCTCTAAATAAACTGACAGATTATTAACCACCAAATATATTTTTTAAATGATCAAATTAATTGTGATGTTTCGAACGGTTCACTTTGTTTAAAATTTTAGTCTATGAATTCTGATATTTAGTTGTCCATAAGACAACATAAGTTTCACTTTGTTTTTGGTTTACCACTAAGTAGGTCCTCACCGCATTGTTATTTTTATTAGTTGCGCAACTGAGCTAATTAGAACCTAAATAAGACTTTTCTAGTTGCGTCAATCAATGCGCAAGTTTGTATGGCGCTTCATTCATATTTTTCTACCTTCCCTATAATCGGTTATCAATTCTATAACCTGGACACTAGGAGCTAGTGCTTGAGAAAATTACCTTACTCATCATTTCGCAGAATTCCTCATACATTTTTGAAAGATCTGTAGACGTTTGTATTGAATCCGAAAAATTTTAATGAAATTGACGAATTACTTCCATAAGTCGGGCCATTATTTGTGAATGAATTATTTTAATATGTTAGTTACTTAGAATAATTAGAAGCATTAAAAAATTTATGGAAATCCTCGGAAATAATATTAAAAAAAAATATATAGCTGTCCTTCACTATATATATTTATATAAATACAAGTTGTCTAGTTAAATTGTTCGATTGATAATGCCCTTATAAGGCGAAATACGTCTCAAGTAAATACGAGTAGAATGACAAAACAATTGTTTTATTTTCACTTCTGATTATGGTGTTCTACAAAATTATCTCGAAAACAGTAAATTCTTCAAATCTATTTTACACATTGTAAATTAGAAATGGAAATAATTGAGTAATAAATAGTATGTAAATTTGAATTATAATATTATTGCCTTTATCTAAAATATCTGTTTTCCAAGCTTGTTTTTAGCTAAACTCGAGAAAGCAATAATCAACCCTCGAGTGTTTACGTTAAGCGAACATCCTTTTACACTTTGGTTGAATTCTTAATCTCCTTAACCTCTTCTATCCCTCCCTTTTGACCTACACCTTTCTTCAACCCTATCTGTTTATTTGATACTTTTACCCCAATGTTATCGTGTATCTCCCTTCGGGCCGACTCCGTACAAGATACACCTTCAGGACTCGACCATAAGGAACTAAATTCAAAGATCTTTGCTTTGTGAAATTAACTGAATATTATTTTTATTTTAACTGTTTTTTTTTAATTCTAAAGTAATCGTATTTTTTAATATTTTTTACGGTTAACCAGTTTTGGTGATAGACAGCAGGCTGTAGCCTGAAACTGACACATGACAGGGTAAATGTTCCGAGCTCATAATCAAATGTAATAAAATGAATGCTATAAAGTTAAATTAAAAATACAATTCACTTGCAAATAAAAAAATATATATACATTTTAGACGCATATTAGTAACGCGTAATTTATTTTCATCGTATGTTTCATTTTGAATTTAGCCTCTAGGTTTGTCTTGTGAAATTCCAAGATGATCTCAGGTTACGCATTCTGCATGTATCCAAGATGTGTTGTAAGAATAATATACCAAAGTACCTGTTTAAAAATCCGTCACTGATGTATTAATATCGGTAATTATCAATAATTTGTTTTTTTTCAAAAACCGAATGCATGTTATATTAATATTTATACTATTAAAAGCTTATGATATAATACGACTTGACTGGGTTTTGGAACGAGTATCGAATCTCCAACCACCTGATTATAATATTACAGATATACTAACAAGCACGTAACACCAATATGTACCTTTTTTATTTATTTAACTGTTACGTTTTAAATGATGAATGAAGATAAATAATATAAATTAATTTTCTTTTTTCCATCGTAACGCAAAAAAACAACTAAATTGAAAGTGCTTGTGTTGCTCGGTGACATAAAATAAACTAGATGTATTGTCAGTTGACGTGAAATGATGCGGTATTGTGTATAATAGAAAGATTTTCCTTCGTTAGTAATGGGATATTTCTACTAGGTTTTTAAATAGTACACATTTTGTTCCCAAGATGATCCGGGTATATAATAAATTTAGACTACAATATTTCGCCACTCCCAAATATTTTATGACACTATTCCACTATAGCTAAAGCATTTTACATAGTAGTATGTTATATTTTATTATATTTAATAAGGTGTCTACTGAGTAAAAAACAGTGTAATTCATATATTAAACATAAAAGGGTTCACGTATAACGAATGAAACTATAAGTTGATAAAAACATAGATCGATGTTCACCTTTATACTTCAACTGTATATTAAAGAAAATTTCTTCAAAAGTTAAACTTGTGTAATATGTGTCACTATTATTTTATTTTGAAGGCCGCCGTTAAGATGGGTTCACACAAAAACTTGGTTCAGTAATTAAAATAATTGTAAGTTGATATCATCAACACACTTGGCTTCATTATAGGAAATGTACTTATGGGAAATACCTGCAATTATAAACACATTCTTAGCTTAATTCTCGGTTCTTTTGTGGCCATATATTAAACTAAAATGTACCATTGACGACGCAAAAAACCCGCTCCAAACACAAACATGCAACACAAGTCATAATTATGTTGTTGTTACTGTAAACCTATTGTTGCATAATATAGAGCAAACATAATTGCCATATAAATCACACACAACACAACACTTGTATTTGAAAACAATTTCTGAAATGGTTCCTGTATAATTCCTTCCATAGCCTTCCTCGTCCCCTCGCTCCGCAATAATTTATCGCCACCCTCGATTCGCTAACGAACCGGGAATCTACCCTTTTTAACCTCGCTTCTTTCGTTCTACCCTTAAAAGTGTTCGAAATTAAATCCCTCTCAACGATGTTATCAGCCTCTTATATTTCGGATAATTTTCCACTCGAAGAAAATGTACAAGCGTCCCGGGAAATGTCTTCATTATTTTTCCAACAGTTTAATAATATATTTATTATTTCAACGGCATTTTTAGTTTAAGTTTGCCATTATCATTAATTTAACACATCACATTTATAATTGAACGATAAATCGTCTCTTACAGAAAGATTCATTTTTCAATAATACAGTCTGGGATTATATTATTCTCACTTTAACTGTGATGTATTAAAAAAAACAAAACAGAAATACACTTCATCTTACACTTCTAATAAAAAATTAATAAATATGATTAAAAATAATATTAATTGTACATAATTGTAAACATTATTTTTGTCAGGTTTTTTTTTTTCCACCCAAGCCTGGAGTAAATAAATAAAATCAATTCAGGAAAATAAAATTGAGTGAATGACACATCTTTACTTGTATATTTAATTTATGCTGTATTTAATGAGATCGTATATACAGGTGAAATATTTGTGATAGTCTGAGACAAATTTAATAAGATGTAAAATTAATAACTTGAATGACATATTCATTAGTAATATCTATATGTTATTGATTCCATTATCAAGATGTCATTCAGTATTCGTTTATTCTGTCATTGTTTTTGTTTTTTAAATTGTCTTTTTTCTATTCGTTACGTGTGTTTTAATTAAAGAAATTAATAAATAAAATTTCGCAAAAATTTGAAAACAAGAACATAAAAGATTATATTTAATTAAATATGGAATACTGCGAATGAATTACCAAGTAGTAAAAATAACATAGGGTGGGTCGGTAAGTCTCCTAATTATGTTAGAAATTAGATTACGAAATGTTATAAATTAATATATGAAGAGACGGTCCAGAGATGGTGTAAATCCAAACATTAGTTTGCTTGCCATTTCAAATTATGTAGTTGTTTGATGTCAACTTACGAGTTGTGTAAGTCTTTTGTATATCTTGAAAATCTTTTGTGCCAAAATACTGATATTTGGTGAGTACCTTAATTTTGAGTTGTAAGTGATATATATTAGTTTTGTGATTATTTCTGCGGATTACGATTTATAAAACCAGATACACTTATCCCATAAATTTGACACCGAGGGGGATTTATATTTTTATATAGAAACTTTCACAAATAGTGATATGTAGACAATTCCATTATTTAAAAAAAAAGTTTAACCAATTTTAAAAACAATCACCATACGTCGCACTTTTCTCGTCTAAGCAACTTTACTAAATTTTTTTGGAACTCAGCACATTTTAACAATCATTAAGGACGAAAATAATCCATTCATATTGTTATTAAGCAGATCAGTAAAGACATTTTCATTATTTTAACAATTTGTCAGAAATAATACAAATAGATGCTCTGATTTTTAAAGACTTAAATTAGGAAATGATTAATGATCCTTCTATCAAAGTTTCAAAGTTATTTCATGAAGTTTGAGATCAGTTCAAAGTTTATGTCGATGATTTATAAGTCGCACTTACCCCGATTCACATTAGTAAAATACTTCATTATTATTAAATGAAAGAAATTATAAATTTATTTACAGTATTTCTACAAATTTGTATATTTCAAGTAATAATACAATTTTGAAATTGGTAAAAGTTAATTTATTTTGTGTCACATTGTTTACAGTAGCACGGTATAGTGGATAATTTTCCACTGGCAGAAGATATACTACTGAAATTTTCAATCCCTCTCGGACACTTCAACCTTTACACGCCTGAAACGTTTTCCTGAAACTTTTATTCAATTGTATTAATAAAAATCTTTCATGAAAATGGTCTTTTATTTTTTATAGCCATTTCGTTGTGATTTTATGAGGGAAAGGGTAAAAGTTTATACGAAAAAAGATTATCTATCACTTAAATGGAATATAAAATTATTCAACTGTTTCCGAAATATAAATAAATATGTTTGTTTTAATAGATTTAAAAATAATAATAAAGGTACTTTTAATACTAAATATCGTGTAGCTGCCATAAAATGCAGTTAAAATTTTAAAATGAAAAAAATAACATTCTGCGTAGGTAACATATATGACTGGAAATTATTGATGAAATATATAATCAAAAATCAGTTAGTGTAGAAGTACGTAAACAAAGTACCTGCAGAAAGCATTCGACTATTGTTATGTTCTGAGCGTAGTCAAAAGATGGTGGCTAAAACGCGACCACGACCAGTATCTTTGTAATTCATAAAATAATAAAGATAACAATATTGTGCAAGATCCTGCACTAAATTTGTAATACAGAAAGCAAATAAGACCTTAAACATATTGCAGACCCATTGAGACATATGTGACACGCAACAAATAACAATACTGACATACTCTCACTGTAATTAGTACAAAAAGTTCATAGTAGGTACAAAACTTGATAAGAAGAGTTATAAAATTGTATTAAACTCATATTTATCTTCGTATTATCTTTATTTTCGCTGTTTAAAGTTCAATCTGGTGTATATTTTAAATTGTAGCTTGTTGGTTTAAAGGTTAAGACACTCGCTAGTGTGGTCAAAGGTTCGAGCCTCGTTCCAGGAGATCACTGTTAGTACTATTTTTATAGGACAAGCATTTAGCTCAATTTGAAAATAGTAATATTATAAATAAATAATATTTTTAAATATTTTCGTAGAAAGCAAAGTGGTTTGACGTATTATAATAAATAAAATAACAATCACTTTGTACGAAACCACGAAATTTATTATACGTCAACCGGTTTCGCTTATCTCAAGCTTTATCAGGACGTATTTGAAACTGTCCGTTGTTATTTTATATTATATTTTTTAATGTAAATGGTTGAATTATGATATGATTATTGATATTGTTTGCAAATGTCCGAATGGTATGCTTCGATTAAAAATGTTTTATCAGTACCGATATTCTTAATTTGTATACTTAGCATATCATTTATGATCAAAATATCAATATAACGTCTTATTTTCAGAAGATTGCAAATGTTTACGTAAAAATATAACAAGTAAAATAAAAATTGACTTTTGTTTAATGCCGCAATACGTGGCTTTTCAACTCAAATTTGATATTTTTATTTATTTATTTCCAACAGCGCCTTGCCCTTATGGGCTTTTACATAAAAATAAAAAGTTATTTATTTTAAATATGCATTATGAATGTACATTTTTAATATAACATTTCAATATAAGTTTAAATATAACAAAAAAAAACTAAGTATAATTTACGTACACATATTTATTCAATTCAGGTACGCTCCTGCAACGAAAAATGTCAACGAAATTCAACTTGTTACCAAGCCGATGCAACCGTAATATTGGCGAGTTAATAGTATCATTATTTGTATGTGCACCTACAGAGAACGCTTAATGTTGTCTCGTTTGAGTTCTTCATACGAAACTATTTGTATCAACTCAGGGTAGTCCAACGTGCTATTGATAATTTTATATATAATTATTATATCGCTGACATCACTTCTCCGGGGTGATTTTTTCAAATGAAGTAGACTCATTAAATAATCGTTATTTATATTTTCTATCGGAATATGTAATTTAAAATTGATAAATCTTAGAAATTTATGTTGCACTTTTTCTATTTTTATAAAACGTGATCTATAGTAGGTAATATTATATAGTAATTTTTTGAAAAAACTGAAGTAATCGGAAGCAGGAACGAGAATGTGCGTTTTGATCATACCCTGTCTATCATATCCAGTAGATGTATCGGTAGCTAATGCTAATAGCGAGGCTGATCTGCAGTGCCTGAGTGCTAGGATGTCCAATGTTTGCATGGAGAGTGAAATTCTGATGATGTTAGTAAATCGAAAGTGATGGTGAAAATGAAAGGGTGACAAAAGGTGTGACATAATACTAAATAATGGAGGCTTAAAATAAGTTCACGAGTTTGTGTATTTGGGGAGTATGTTTACTAGAGACGGCAATTTTAAGAATGATATCGAAAGGAGAGTGACTGCAGGAAATAAAGTGAATGCAATAATTGACAATATATTATATAGCAAAAATATCGGTACGTAATGGACTTCTGGTGCTAACACTAACGTACGGAAGTGAAGCTTGGAATAGGCAAATAACGAAAGAAGACTGAAAGTGGAAATGTGGTCAAATAGGCGCCTGTGGAAAATCTGTGTGTGAGTGAAGAATGAACAAATTAGTAGCGAATACAGAGATCGATGTAGCATAGTTAATTGAATAATATCTAAGTATCCAACTCTTCACAGTTTTCTAAGTGTCAAAAATAATAGACATATACAAAAAAAAAATCGATTATCCAAATTTTAAAAATTAAAAATAAATTAATTATCAGATACGAATTCCGATCTACAAGATTTAGAGACCAAATTGATATTCCAAAACTAAAATATACCGCAACCCAAAATCACTATATCAAGGAATCAAATTCTTCAGCAATATCCCCATCACAATTAGAAAAATTACAGACTATTATAAATTTGTTTCTAAAGTCAAAAAATATGTACATAGACTAACAGATACATAAATTATACACTCTCATATGTACTCCTTTTCTACACATGAGTCTTACTATCATAGAGAAGAAATAAGTGTAAAAAGAAATATAAATATATATCTTACTGTTTAAAAATGTATTATATCTTCTAATTAAAAATAAATAAATAAAGAAAAGGTCGTTGAGATGAGTGGAACATGTGAGAGAGAAAATGATAGATGAAGTACAATAGAAACAGAGGGCTTCCCCGAAAGACCTGGTATGATCAGATAAACCAAATATTGGAGGATGGTCCTGTTAAAAGCTTCAATGATATGCAAAAAAGGTATGCATGAAATAGACGAGCCAAGAGTGGTATGCCAGGACAGAAGAGTGTGGTATTCTATCCTTTCCGCCTACCCTCAGTAGCATCATCAGTTAGTTGAATTGAATGTAATAAATTGTAATATTATTTATAAAATAAATATTGATTAAATGTACATAGAGAGCATTTATGGAATGAAATAAGTTTAGCAGGTCCAGCATTCACTCCCATGTTTAGTAAAGGATAAAATGTAAAGCATATAAATAATTCATTTTACATTTTTAATGGTATTTTCGCGTAATAAAATAAAAGTAAATTGGCAAAACAAATAGTCGTATTTAATCTCTTTTCCAACATGTGTGAATAATATTATTTTTGGTAAATTCCCGCTCTCACCCGAACTGGACTATTTTCCGGAAAATAATGTTTACTTAACTGAAATATTTATCAGTTATTTACTTAGCTAGCCCGCGCTGCGAAACTTTTTCAATTACATCTTCCATTAAAACATTTACTCTTGCAATTGTTTGACCGCCGAGTTGGCGAAAACCCTTTCAGATATTTTCAAATTCATATTTTGCGAGGGGTATTTAATTTAGGCTCGTCTGAAATCTGAGGAAGTCTTTTGTTCTTATATACACACCCTGTTCATTTTCAAGGACTCATTAAAGCGAATTCTAGAAAATTTTAATTTTCGGAACAAAGTGGAGGGCCGAGGGATGGGGAAAAGCAGATAGAGGTAGAACAGATGGCGCGATCTTTCTTCTTTGTATGGTATTGCCACCTCATTAAACACAGTACAATTCGTTTGTACTCGACGTCTTTCGGGGACAACAAAATGCTCGTGAATTTATTTTTTAATTTCCGCTGATTCGGATTACAGCCGCGCGGGGTGAAACCGGATTCTTTATTAACTAGCAGCCCTAACAGCCCCCGGGTACCATGTGCTTTTACGTTTTGTGCGTAATTATATTTGGAATCATGTTTTCAAATAATATCGTTACGTACCTTCGTATATCGTCTCGCCGTCAGGCTTTTATCGGCAGTACATGACGAATATTTGGAAAAATAAATAAATCGGTTTGGGTCTTTCCTTAATATATAGAATTTTCGCCCACGTTACTGGCGTGTATCGTAATATAATAAATGTACGATTTTGAAATAAATTTTGATTGCAAGAAAATAAAGTAAATAATTCGTGTTTTAAAAACTCGTAGCCAGTAGGATTCCAGCCTACGCCTCCAGAGAAACTTACGCCTTGACCGCTATTCCACATTCGCTGATGCAAGGTGTGTGGGTTTAACCGTATTTAATAGAAAGTGTTAACATAATATGCACATAAATTTCTGCGCTTAAAACGGATGTATCGGTTAATGAGAAGTGATTTTATCAGTCAAAAACACGAAGAATATGATTAGTGAACAGTCGATGCTTTGCAATAGTTTGTAAAAATGTATTTCTGTAATCACCGACAGTAAAACAAATATTACTTGTTTAAAGCTTGATAGAACTCCTCCACCATGAAAACAAACTTGCAAGTATCAGGACATGATTGAGTTACGAGCTGCTCTTGTGATACTTCAATAGTTCGCCCGTTGTTGAATATTATGCTTCTTCGAATTCTTCTAGAACACTCAGGTGCTACTAAACAAATCGATGATATTTCGTGACAACGTATACATTTATATTCTATCTACAGGAAAGACATGTACGTTAGTACCTACTAAACTTGTCATCTTAAATCAGGGACAGTGACTGCAGGGAATATAGTGAATAGTGTTTTGAATGGAATTACATCTAACGAGAACTTATCAACCGAGGCAAGTAATGTATGGAAGTGAGGCCTGCAGCTGGCAGAGGAGGAACGAAAGTAGACTGAATGCAGTGGAAATGAGATCACTTACGCGTATATGAGGCAGATTTATTTATAACAGAGTAAATAATGAAGAAATAAAGAAAGAATGTAAAACTGATCTTAGTAAAGTGAGTGTAAAAAAGACGTAATCATACGCCGATAGGATCTAATGAACGAATTGAAAATGCACGATCCCCGGGTCGCACGTCCTGTGGATTAAATTACGACGATTCTGATCGTAAATCGAAATCGCCGCAGGCGAGGGAAAGGAAGGAAGTAGGGAATCCAGGTATAAAGGATAAGGGTCGGTGAAAGGATAGGGGTTCCAGTCGAAGGATTAGTGATCTCGAGGAACCGGGATTCTGAAAGACTGCTTGTCTTACCTTGTTTATGACGCTCCCGTCACTCCTGTAGTCGCCGCCGAGATTACACAAACGGCACGCGGATGGGCAGATCTCCGCTTCCAATTGAAGACGACGATATCACAACTTCACCAGCGGCATGCAAACAACAACAAACACTACGTTATTAAACATAATATCACAAATTACAGTGCTGGTGCACTGTAGCTAACAACTCCACACCTCGAATGCTATCGCGATGTCGCGATCGAACAAATATCGGTCACGTTGACGTCTGCTGACGTTAAGGTCACGTTTCACACTAAAAACGAGCATAATAAAGGTATGGTTGGGGAATTTGGACGGGGAAAAGGTGTCAATAATATGGGTCTTGCCCGATTCGCAAGACGTGCCAAAAATGTGTTTTACAAATCCGGAATAGTGGTAAGAGTAAAATAAGAAATGATTACTTAGTGGCTTGTTTATATGGAACAGATGAATGAGGAGAGAATGGTAAGAAATATATATGACGTAAGTGTTAATGACACCAGAAGTCCACGGAAGACTTGGCATGACCAGGTAAACCAGATACTGGAGGATGGTTCTGTTAGAAGCCTCAACAATCGGCGAGCTTGTATGAGAAGATGTATGAATGTGGATGAGGCGAGAATTGTGTGTTTGGACAGAGGAGTGTGACGCTCTGTATTTTATGCCTACCCCCGCGAGGAAACAGTGTGATGGTGAGTTATTTAGTTACTTTTCGACAATATCTGTGACAAAGTAAATAATAAATGTAGGGAGATTATTGGTTCACCAGATGAGTATCAGGTTTCACCATACTCTTGGACAGTAACCGAATTTTAATGAGATATCCGTAAAAAAGGTGTTGCAATTAGTATTATGAGGAATTAAAAAAATTGAAAAATGTAATTCGTTTAATCAATGTAATAAATGTAATAGATTTAATAATTTAAATTAATTAAATAAATTAATAAAGTTCGATTAATTTTTAAATTAAATACCATATATATCAATTTTAATTTAAAAGAATGGCTTAAAATTTAATGTGTTTTTCAATTCAAAAATAAAATCGCGGAACAAAAATACTTTCTGTTAGAAGTAAAAGGTGCTAGGGTGGAAGAGAAATGGAAGGTATCAGGTCGTGGATATGTACGACTGATAATCGCTTATTAAGGTGCATTGGTGTAAGATTTTTGTATATTGCTGACTTATTGAAACTGAATGGTTACTTAGAAAAAATAAAAGCATTAAAAATGTACGGAAATCTTCAGAATTTCACGTAAATTAAACTAATTAAATTAAAGAGTAAAATAAATAAAAAAGTGTTTCATTTTCATATATGTGATTATGGAATGCTACAAACTTAACTCCGAAACAGCAAATATGTTCAATATTTTTCAGGAGTGAAAATTTTTTATTACGTTTAATTGTAGTCACTACTAATTTATTAAGGATGACAATTGACCGATAACAGATGTTAACAGTAGTTTGACGGAATGTGTAACTTTGACGTTGTCCCATAAAATATTTTTATTACGTTTGGTTGCAGCCACTACTAATTTATTATGGATGACAATTGACCGATAACAGATGTTAACGGTAGTTTGACGGAATATGTAACTTTGACGTTTGTCCCACAAAATATTTTTTAACGAGGTGGTTTAGCACTAATTAACGAAACAGGCGACTGGCAATTAAAAACCTATGCATGGCACAGAGCCTGTGTGGTTAGAGTTATAAAACTTAACGAAAAGGTTTTGTAGGTCCTCTTTTCAAAGATTTGTAACAGTCTCTTTTATTCAAAAGTGTCATATAAAACAATTTACATTTCATCCCTCAATATAAACATATACATAATTATTATGGCGTCATTTTCATGTATTCTTATAAGACTTCACTATCTATAAGACTGTCGGGACCTTCTTCCAGATATTATCTTCTACCACTTTTTTACGTTATAACAGACAATATTTTATGGGCCTAACTAAAAGTCGGAAATTTTTAAGAAAAATGTGCAAAGTCTACACCGTTACAGAAAATATTTATTGTATATTATATTGTTTAAATTTTTTACAAAATCGTGTTAACCTTTAATAATGAAATAAATATTTGCGAAAATTATCCTTTATTAATCTGTATTTTTGCTAGAGGCCCTAAATAATATAACAAAAAATAGTCCGGTCGCTCGAAATTCGATGACCTTTAATTTTTTGTATTCAATGTATAGTTTGGAATCAATAAAATATTTCAATTAATCGAAATTATCACATAATTATGATTTTTTTTGAAATGCTTGTATCTCTGATATGATTGAGTTAGTCACACATTCCTTAATCATTTTCGACTTGTAATTTAGTCAGGTTCAGTATCAACTTGTACAATTTTATGAGCTTGCTCTGTATTTTTCTGTATTTGGTCTGTCCCCGCGTATTCTTAGTACGCATAAAGCTTTCATATTTATTAATTGTTCACACCCGATTTAATGTACCTAAGTAAAGTATTGTATTTTCATGTGTTTAATTTTGTACATTATTATTCTGGGCCTAACGTAATGTAACCGTATTTTTTAAATAAAAAGTAAGATTAACTAAATAAAACACACTTTTAATAGTATCGAGATCTTGAGTGGAGGATAGGAATATGTTAGTCGATGATTACTGAAAATGATGACAGGGGAGATGACGCTGCGCCATTTTCATAATTTTCTATTTCTTTTTTCCGCATCCATATTTTAATAGATGAAATTGATCGTTTTGCCATAAGAATAATGTGCGGATTAACATAATAAATAACAAACAAATGAAGTAAGTCAACGTTTTATTTAAATGTATTTTATATTTGAAACGCGGCTCCATTGTAAGTCTTGTGTGGTTCCGAATTGTTATACTTTGTTATACTCGCGGAGCAAGACTGAATTCAAATACTTTGTCGTTTCAAATTCGTTTATACTCAAGGGGAATTAAGTATTTTTTTGTTTTTTACATTTTGTCTAACATGGAGTTAGCGAAAATTTCGCGTGAATTTTTATTGCGAAATGTGATATGGTTTAACACTACAAGGCGCCTGGAGAATATAAACATTACTTTTAAAACAAATTTTGCAAACATTTTAAATTCTGAAAAAATTAAGGAATTATATTTCCTAAGAATATGACCGATGTCATTAAAAAAAAGTAAAACCATCTGTTTAAATAATATAAAGTGAATCCCCTACTCCCATTTTTTAAATTATATATTTTAATTAATTGATTTTGTGATTCCATAGTTAAGAACTAATAATAATGTGACGATGTAATTAGACAATTTTTAAATAGGTACTAAATAAATAGAATAAATTATTAAAACTCATTGAATTCTTACAGTATTTTCAATAAATACGTTACTACGTATTCTCAATCTGTAGACCCTTTTCTCATTAAATTGATGACAGTATCAAAATAATTTACACTGGAGATTTATAATATGCACATAGACATGAGAATAATAGTGACTTATTCAGGAAAAATCGTAATCGGTAACGATAAAAATGCGATGGCTTATTTATCAATCAATATGTGGTAATATCAGTCAGCTTAAAAAATCCAACTAACAATAATCCAACAACCAAAAAATACAAATAATGTTGCAAATATTATTTCTCACATTTTTTTTACAAAATGAGCGATTTGAGATTGTGGTAAATGTGACGCTAGCTTATATAGACGGGATTCCACAAAAAATTGTCATGACGCGGAAAAACCGCGCGAATGAGATTCTTTCAAGATGAAAGTCTGAAATAACTTTTTCACTTATGTTCACTCACTTAGAAATATTTATTTAACTAAGTCAGATATTATATAAATGTTCGCATCTTTATGGAAGGCTCGAAGATTATTGCGTTACATTAGTCGACTGTCGAAAAGAACTGAAGTTTTGGTTCCTATAAAAATGATATTTTATTTTGGAATTACAAAAATAAATACTGTAACACTAGATATAATCTGCTAATATTATGAAAATGTAATAGTATGATAATAAATATATTAAATTGTGCCTAATCAATATTATTTATCAATTTATTTATAAATTATACATTTTCTTGCATTTGTGAAAATCTATCACCTCCATAATCAGCAACATCACCGCCGACGACCTCTGAACGCAGATACCTGGGTGTAAAATTAGGCTTCTGACAGCTTCAAAAACACGCCTAGTACCGACTCCAATATGTGTCAATATAACGCGCCCGCAGCCATTCAGAAGCCAGGCCTAACGCGTCACTTATCTCGCGGTTGCCTTGCTGACAAGATCTCTAGCAAACACTCGTAGGTGTAAACTTTCTATTGCATATTTTTCTATCTGTAAGTGTGCTCAAGGATCAATAAACTTCTGTGAACTGTTAGTAGTCTTTCTTGTTCAATTTACTCTGACCACCCCGCCCCCCACATACACCCCAACATACACCCCCACACACACTCTCACACACATCCCTACACACACCCCACACATACCCTCACACACACCCAAACACACTTAACATACTCCGCGATCAATATTCAAAAGAATTGCGGGTGCTGGGTGTAATATATGAGGGTACAAGGCTCTCACACACATAACCTTTTGATTCATAATATTAAATCCGAACCGCATCAAACTGTGTTCCATATTTATAATTATTTATTTTTTGAAATATTACTGTCGTGTAACTCCGTCGCTAAGCGAGCCGCACGAATGCGAACGGGCGCAATCGTAATTTTTTAAGAAATAGAATAAGCGACAAAAATTGGTGAAATGAAGTGTGCGGTATGAATGGCATTTTTATTTTTGAAAGTGTTCCGATAGTCTAAAGTATGAATGTGTATTCTTAGTTTAAATAATAATAACAATATAGGTTGAATTTATTCATACATGTTTTATAGCACAAAAATATTTTTTCTCTGATTTGACATTAATCTTTAACATTTCCGCTTTTACTTTACTTTGTATGTACTTTTACCTTGTATTTAATTTCACCTTTAGTAAAAACGCGATCTTACCGAGGAGAAATGCCAGTTCCCGTATATGTGTACGCGAAACAATTAAATGATTAAAAATACCATCAAATCTTTACCCTCATCTTAAAATCATCATAAAAACATCTTAAAATTCTCCAGTATTACCGTTCTGCAAAATACATTCGCAAATATTTATTTTTGAGAGTTGACTTCAAAAAATACAAGCCTAAAATGAGAGTAACAGAGATCACTTGATTTCTGTAAGCGTTTCCAGTCCACGAACTATTATAAAGAAATATATATTTCTTAGACACGGCCACCCACCCCCTCGCCCCACCCTCTCGCAGTCTTTGTTTATACAACAAAGTTACCAGGAAAAATAAAAAGAAAAAGGTCGCAAAAAACGCGAAAAAGGCAAAGATGAAAAATGCTGTCAAAACAAAAATGTGTGGCAGTTACAATTTCGGAAAAACGCTCAAAATTGAACTTCGAAAATATACAAGGCCCGTGGATTTCTTTATTATTGACGGAAATTTATTGTCAAACACTAATTTGGCAGTTCAACTAGACAAATGGTTTGTTATTTAGTTCTTTATTCTTACCAGCAATTATAAATTACATTTTCCGCACCTACATTTCACTAACTGGATCGTAAATATTCGTATATCTAATACTGATTAAATAAAATGTAAAGAATTTGTGTGACCAAAGACGAATTTAAATTTGAAATGAAAACTGCATATAAATAAAATGTGAATTTAAAATTAAAATAACACGATCTTATCTGTAGAATTTATTTTAACTTTAATATTATTTTAATTTTATCTGTAATTCAATAAACTACATACTGTGCTATTGAATGTATAATCGAAAAATTTGTTTGTGTATATACAAAAACTAGCGTTCCACGAAATATAGAATTCTAAATGTTGTTCAATTATATCATCATCAATTATATTCATTCCCGGCTAATCTGCCATATATGATGACCTTTCTGGCCACATTTCAGCCCTTGCAATGGAATCTAAAGCGTCGGCCAGAAAAATCAGATATACACGGAAGATTAGCCCAGAAAAATGTACACAAAAGATTTTGATTGGCCTAAGATTGGCTAAGAACTTTTTACGTTCGTTGCATATTATAATTATTAGTCGTCGTATACTTAGAATTATGATTAAAAAATATTATTTTTTTAACACCCGTACAACTTTACATAACCTTACTCTTATTATAATAATTAATCAAGTTTTGGTGCTTATTAATATATGGGCAGATTAGAACTAGTGCAAAAGTAATTAATTAACAAGTTCGTTCAATAATACATTCGTCTTTAATATTTCAACATTTATAAACGTTGCGTCGTTTCATGTTTTAAAAAAAGTATATATATATTTTTAAATGCACTACATATTGGAATAACAATTATTCATTGCTATATAGAAATTCTATATAAGTGGAAAAATACGTAAATGAAATATATATTGTGACGTGACCTTGTCCCAAGTTGGATGCGCTAACATGTGACTTCTCTTCGTCCTCCGGTTCGCTCAAGGGAAAGTATGAGATGCGCGATTCTGACATACATAATTCACCATACCGTCTCCCATCCACATCAGTAATCATTCTCAAGGAAAAAAATAATGTAATTAGTTTGAGATTTACAACATTATAATTAATTTGAGCATGATAGAATAAGAAAATGTTTGAGTCTACAAGGAAGTATAAACTACAAAGTAGTAGCACATCAGTGTGATTTCAATAAAAGATTTGCAACAAATCATCTTCAACAAATCATCAACAAAAAATTTGTAACAAGCATAAAAATCAGAAATGAGAATAATTATTATAATATATAATCTCTTCAAAGTTTTACAACTAAGAATTTCCTTCACAACAATTAGATATGAGAACCTTTGCTCTTCAGGAGCAATCCATAATTTGATTTCAGTTCCGAGCCACCCTGTAGTATACTTAGTGTCTCCTCGCACCGCCAACATTATAAAAGCTAGGTTACCTGCTTCCTGGTGTGGTTCTTGAAGTAGCGCAGAAACCCTTGCGTCCTCATGTTGTAAATAGATTGAGCAGATGGAACCCAATCGTGTTCCCATTATGCTTAGCTTGTGAGTAATCCTTCACGAAGAAATTAGTAAAATCATCCAAATTTCACCTCGCAGACATCGTGACAGGAAGGGATGTTTTACATCCTACAAATACACAAACAAAAAAACAAAAACTATAGACTAACATGGTACAGGTAATACAGATATCTTATATTTTATATTATTCTCACCCTTGCTTTTCTAAACATGAAATCATATTTTTTGATATTAATATCATGAGCAGCTTATTGCACACGCTCTCGAGCCATCAACGGCAAGTGCAATAGGGAAATTTTCTTCCCGCGGTGCAATATTACCATTTGCGTAATATCAACTCAAAATAATACCTCGTGGCTTGTAGGTACCACAACATACCGTTATAAGATGTATAATCATTTTTGATACATACTCGTATATGTTATGATCACGAATCAGGGAGTGAAAATTGTATTACATTCATAATAGTGTTTAGATATATTTCTTTGTTTTTTGGTTAAATTGGGCAGGGTAAGGGTTACAGTTGTTTATATCAGTCTAAACTATCGAATAATGGTTTCTGTCAGATAAACAGATCATAATATTAAAAAAACTTTATTTTATGTTTGTGGATAATTAACAAAATTATGATCACATCACGTTGTAAATTACTGTTAAAATATTTACGTGGATGGTAGGTAGTATAGTAAATGAGTTTTTTTCTGAATATTTAGATTTTTACCTGTCATTATCATGTGTTTTTTTCAAATAACATTAAAACATATATTAATGTGAAACTTAACAATTTAGAAGTGCACACGCCAATGAAATCATTTTTTAAAAAATCAGTGCATTTATAGATTGCCGTAATAAATGAGTAAAAAGCAACCCACACAGCCGGAAAATATTAAATAGCAGGAAACGTATCAGTTAAATTTTACTTCCAGGATACTTTTAGATTAATAGGCACAAGAGTTAATTAAAATAAGCCATTGAGTTCTTCTTTTCCATTACATTTAATACCGAATTTATAAAACACATTAATCTTCTAGAAATCTACTAAAAAAACCACGGTGTCAGCTCGGCTCCGTCTTTCATATCGCTTCTATCCTCCGATGTGGATAGTATTGGGTGTTGGCAACATTCAATTTGTGAATAAATTGATTCCGAGGCGAGATGAAAAGTGTTAGAAGATTTCGTAACCACTCTCTGTCTGTAGCCTTGCCGTGCTCCAAGTATGGAGGTTTCGTTTTTCACATGTGGTTGTGTAAAAATATATTTTATACAACAAAAAATTTTTTTTTTTGATCATGGTCTAATGTGTACATCTCTTCCTCATATTTACTATTTATTTATTTTGTTTTTGTCCTTGCATAAATTAAGTTAACTTTAACTAAGATAAATTATAATAGAAACCTAAAATTTCACTTAAAAAACTTTTTAAAAAGCAGGCGTTTGTGATATTTTAATGAATAGAATTTGGTAAATGAAAATACTTAAAAGCGAAGAAATTTAAAAACTAATTTTTAAACTGAATGTCAAAATTTCAGAAGCTTTAAAACAGGAGGTAAAAGGTAAGGAGGTGTGGCTCTCGTGTATGAATTATTCCTTTAAAATCCCTCATATATAGTCGGATAGTATATAGAAGTGTACGAGTCTAGACACAACCTGGTCATAGACATAATCATGGTAATCATTCCATTATATTGTTTTCATTCGTGTAATAGTTGGATAAGGGCTCTCAGCAGTGCTTCTAACGAAACTCTTCAACTTAAGTCCATTTTGGTAGTTTATTCAATGTTTACCTCTGCTATGCTTATGCTGGATGACTTCTCTTGCTAATTAACTACTTATTTACGATTTTAATGTTTTTCCGAATAATAATTAAAGTGGTACATTTCCGACAAAGTTAATTTGATTTGTGTCCCCTACTAATTTAACTGACTTTTAATTAACTTTGAAATTACTGAAATTTACTTATATTAAACTGAGAAAACGCATTTTGTTTTGTTTTTTCTTATATTGTTCGTTTTTTTACTGACTATGTCTATCATTTGGATTATGCAGTATGTTATGTAGAATGTCTGAAAAATTTTTCAGACAGTTGATATCCAGATTGTTGGCGATCTTTTACGGTTTCTTCTGTCAATTGGATATCTTTCTTTCGGATAACTAAGTGGAATCATCTCAGTGAATTTTCTCTCACCTTTTATGGTACCCGTGTTGGTATTTATTTCCAATATTTCTTGAACCTTCGAATCTTTTCTATCTTGAAATTAATTATTAGATTAAATTATTTCGTTTTTGTACACTTGTTTTATCGTAGTGCATCTACTTTAATATCAAAAAATAACACAAGTTAAACGAATTAATTAGAAAGATATACAGAAAATATTTATCTAAAGAAAAAATATTTAGTTGCTACTGGTCTGGAACCAAGATCTCTTTCCACGAACGGAGATTGCGCTTCCTCGAATCCCGGTAGAAACTAAATATTTGTATATCTTTCTAATCGATTAATTTAATTTGTATTAAAATATCAAAGAACTATGTTCTGAAATTGCAACTTCACAGTAATTAAATGTGTTCTTCTTAATTAAAAAAATGAACTAAAAGCTTTTTATTTAATCACGGAAGGTTAGATTTAGGCTGCGACAGATTTTTGATAAATTTCATATTAAAATAACAGTTAAATTAACTTGAAAATATTAGAGATGTAACTATGCAGAGTACCTTGGACGTTTCTAGAACGCGAGTAACGAAAGAAACCTTAAAGAAAGAAAACTAAAATTTAGAATTGAGTTATTTAAAGAATACAGTATACATATGTCTACAGTCTGTACGAAAAACATAAACCCTTCATTTTAAAGAAGTTCATAGAGATCGTGCAGAGGGCAGGACACACTTTAAACTCGGAGCGAAAATATATTAAACCAAAGTTTGAAACTCTCGTCAGTCTTTTATTTTTTCTTCTTGTATACCTTTCTAAGAATATAAGTGGTATTTTCTTTTCTTCTCGCGTTGCTTAAATTTAAAAACCTGACACGTAACACGAACTTTATTCCTCGGGCCGCGGAGCGACATCTTCGGGTTTATTGTGAGCGCTTGGGTGAATTTATTTTTTATCAGACCCACAAATGGAATAGAATTTGTGGCTTTTTGTTTCCCCAACTTGAAAAAGATATCCAAAGGTCGCGAATTTAGTCCACACTTCCAACGAGGAGTGCCCACTTAATTCTCGTCATAATAAGATCGTACATAATTCTTAGATATTCACTACAGAGAAAGATTATTGGGTTACTATAATTTTAATATTTTTGTTAGTTTATATCATTTCACCATCATATTTACACTATGAAAATATTTTTGAGTGATTTAAAGAAGGGATTATTATTAATTTTGTTTATTTCAGATGTTGTGTGTACATACGTACATTTTAATATCTACTTCACTTGGCTTCAATAATCAATCAATAATCATATTTTACGTAGTCGGTTTAGCAAATATAAATTTAGAAAAATTAAAGAACGAAGAAAAGAATGGAAATTAAAATTGTTAATAACAAAAGAAAGATGGAAACGATTCAATATTTGAACATGATAAATATATAAGACGATATCTGAAATTTGTAATCATAACACATATTCATTTTCAACGAGTTTAAATGATAAAAGTTTAAGTGTTACAGTGTTCAGTTAATGACGGATGTTTATTAAGGTTGTTGAGACACACAATTAATGTAATAATTAACCGTATTCTTTATTCCTGTATAAAATACATTTGAACAATATGTTAGTTCATCTTTGGATTAAGAACTACGTGGATAAATAGTGCAAAATAGGAAAGAGATAGTCGAAATTGACGTCACAAAAATGTTATTCTTATCTTGTAGGCTTCACATTTGTATTTTAAACGATTATAGGGCAAACGATTATCTCGTGATACGCGCCGAAATGTGTGCGCTGATGGAGTGATGGATGTTTGAAGGTTATGTTGGTTATTTAGAATCAGAAGGTTTTGTAAATAGTGAAACTGAGAGACCTATCTCTCCTCAGATCTCACGCGTGTTTATATATATCGCAGTGTATGCACATGTGGAATGTGCGAGTGAGTATATATGCTGCGACTAGAACAAGGTACAATTACATCAGGACTTACAAAAGTTGCTGTTTATTGCGGGTCGATTCACAATTGATAGTACAACGATTAAAAAGTTAATTTGCACTAATAAAGTTCGTAACTGGAGATGCTCGCTTGAGGTGTTTCCGAAAGGACTGGCCGAAGAGAAGTGGCTGGCTCCTCGGAGGTGTCCGTCTTGATATACTGTTATCTGCATTGGGTCGGTGCGCTTCCGCGCTAGAATAAACGATCAGGAATTATGCAGCGCATTCAGGTCTCTACACGATTATAAAATGAATTTAATACGATAATATAATTTTTTTACCTCAGCATGGTAATGTCCTGATCAGACCAGTAATATAAAAGTACAACTATTTGTACTCTGTACATTTACTGCTAGATACAGATCTACAAAGTTCGTCAAATTTCTTCATAAATTTCTCCTCCTTCTGTTGTCCACCTCTTCTGATATTATTGCTTCACAACAACCATTTCTACTAATGCGAGGCTCCTATTTCGGGACATTATATCAATACCGGCTATCATTTATTAGTTTTATATGTCCAGCACATAGAGTTAAGAAACTAGAGCCAATTCTCTCATCTAATATAAAATCCTTTTAAAATTAGCAATATTAACTTGGTGGTTAAGATTCATATTTTTTTTATTTATTATCTTAGTTTAATAACCACAATTAATTTACCTAATAATTTGGTAAAAGATCTATGTCGTTTATTAAATCTTTGTATGAACCAAAATTATTTTCAATTCAATAATATAATATATAATCAAACAGAAGGTCTTCCTATGGGAGCACCCACAAGTCCACTAATAACAGATATTTTTGTAGACGATTTGGAGAAAAAAATTTTTGATTGTGATTCTTCTTTGTTAAATAATGTTTTGTTATGGAAAAGGTATGTGGATGATGTATTGTGTATTTGGTCGGGTTCACAACGTCAACTAACTACATTTCTAAATTTAATTAATTCGTTTAATAATAAAATACAATTTACATTAGAAATGGAAAATAATTCTACCCTAAATTTTTTGGATCTAACATTGATTAGAAATAATAATAAAATTGAGTTCAAAATTTTTAGAAAACCAACTTTTACAGATACTACATACACAATGAATCTAATCATCCATTATCACATAAACATTCAGGGTTCCACTCCATGATACATCGTTTAGTCAATATTCCTATGTCAACATCCAATTTTAATATTGAATTGAATACAATTAAAAAAATAGCAGTTAATAATGGGTATAATACATGTTTGATAGACACTATTTTAAAAAATAAATTAAAAGAATATAATAATCAGTTTTTATATAAATCACAGATGAAACATAATGATAATAATGATAATTGGCGTAGGATTTTATACATAAATAACTTTTCGAAACAAATATCTAAACACCTACCACGAGATATTAGACCAGCATTTTACACAAATAAGAGTATAGGAAATTTACTCATAAATTCTAAGGACAAGGATGATAAATTTAACAATTCTGGCGTCTATAAACTTAGTTGTAAGGATTGTGCTGCATTTTATGTTGGTAAAACGGGTAGAAATTTTAATATAAGAGTAAAGGAGCATTTGAGATGTTTGAACAATAGTGGGTTTTCAGAATTTGCTAATCATTTGATAGAAAATAGTCATGGTTTTGATAAAAAATTGGGATTGTCAATTTTGCATATAAACGGTGTAGGTCACAAATTAAATAATTTGGAATCGTTGGAGATAAATAAAGCATGTAAAAGTAATCAGGAAATTCTAAACAGCCAACTAAATTTAACTACGAGTCCTATTCTAAAATTTTTTCCTAAAAATTATTCGACTAAATTTGTATTGAGCAGCAATTTGAGTTAGGTACTATATTTACTTTTTAAATAATTGTTGTTTTTTTTTTTTTTTAAAATTTAAAAATAGATTCTGGATAAATAGAAAAACAATGCTATATTTTAAGTTAGTTTTGACATATCCTGAAGAAGGAAAAGGTGTTTTCCGAAACCGGTAGATGTTTTTTAAACTCAATTGTGGTTATTAAACTAAGATAATAAATAAAAAAAATATAATATAAAATCGTTGAAGACTAAAGCTTACAAGCAATGCAGGCTCTCAATACTTACCCAGTACAGAATCCAACCCTGGATCATCTCTGTCAATGTCATAAATAAAATTAAAGTTGCTAAAATGTAAAGCGTTGGAATAACTTTATTAGAAGCAAGTTGAAGTATTAAGTTAAAAACCAAATTACTCCAATTAAAAGTATCAAATATCATTTTATTTCGGGGTCACTTAGATACCACACAACGGAACAGAAGGAAAATTTTTGGCACCAGAACGGAAAGGTTAAAGTTGAGTCGTAGAGAATAAGCGTCATATGTTATGGTAGTTCTTCAAAACTACTTACATTATGTAACTCCACTGAGATCGTCGCCACAAGGAAAACACTACGAGTTCGAATCAACTAGATTTATTTCATTTAATAAATGTTCGTGTTATCTACATACTTAAAATATAAGTAGTAAATTAAAATAATTGATACAAGGTCAGTTTGTCATTTTAATTATTAGGAGAACATATTCTTAATGTGAAGTTGTAATTATTTTTGACGACAAATTAACATAGCTGTGGCATAGTTGGATAATGTACCTTCCCCGGTTTGGAAAGAGATTCTGGTTCGAATCCGGGTGGCGCAACAACAATACTTGTCGATAAAATTGATTTTATATATATATATATATATATATATATATATATCTTTATAATTAATACATTTAATTATTTAAAAATATCACAGACATGATCTGAATAAATACAACTTCACTATAAAATGTATTTTCCTAATAATATATAAATTGTATCAATGTGTCCAAAATTTAATAAAAATTTATTGATAATTCTGAGGGGCTGCTATCAGCTTACTCAAAGGTATTTGAGATTCTGTTAAAACAAAGTAGATTGCTCTTTCCAATAATGGAACGATAGATGTATTCATTTGAAAAGGTGTGAATAATGCACCTTCCCCGGTTCGAAAAGAGATCCTGGTTCGAATTCCTGTGGTGCAATAACATTATTTGTCTATAAAATTGATTTTATATGTATATATTTCTAATTGATATATTTAATTATTAACTAATTTTAATAGATAGTTTTTCAGTATTTTTTATGTAGTTTAAAAAAGTACATTATTATCTATAATTCATAATGAAAGCATCATTTAAGAAGTGCGTATTTTTCTCAGCAAGAAAATTTACGTCTATGGAACAGTTTTGTTAAAACATTATTAAAATTGTTGACTTTATTCCGTATTTTTTCCATAATTCTACTTCAACATGTATCACATTAACTGTGTTGCGTACAGAACAAATACTGCATTTTATTTATGTAGTTTTCAGGAGCTGGATCTATCAATCTTCACTTGTACGGTGTGGTTTGTAAAGTAAAAGATGTTAAAACAGGAGAAAACATAATAAAGAGATGCGCGTGGGTCTGAAAAGAGAATATGGATACCGCCGATTTATTGAAGAATACTATTTAGGAAATGTACCACGCGGTCGTTTATACGCAACTTCTATTTCGTTGTACGCAGTGAATTCCCAGAGAATAAATACCAGGTGCGCTAATGTTCTAAGAAGTCAGCGCGTGCTTCTTTTTTCCAGGTATTTACCGGTGGATGGTGGCGGAAACAAGAATTGGGGATTCTGGGAAATTTTACGCGTTCGTAACAAATGTACACACCAATTAATAATGGGTAAACAAATAAATTACGTATCATAACACCGCGGTAAGTTAGAAAAAATAAAATGTTGTATAAATTCCTAATACATACAAATTTCGATGAAAACTGATTAAATAAACCATTATACCTAAAAACGCATTAAAAATATTATTTTCTTCACAATTTACTTTGTTTTCAGAACAATAATTCCAAACAGCGGAGTATCTTGACGACCGAATCCAATCTTGGTGTTCCAGTACATCCGGTTAATCTCCCAACAGCGGACCTTTGATATCCGGTATCCGACTTGCTTATCAGAAGTCTGGATTGAGGATAATTCCGTGTAATTCGCTGGATAACGAGTCACATGTTATTTGAATAAGAAAGCCACAGTTTAGAAATTAACGACATCCGACTTCTGCGTGATCATTATTTACTTTTAGCCTAGAAGATAATAAAATAATACATTACGTAATATATATTTTTTATAGTTAACCTACATAAGAGACGTCATATAAAGACACTAAGATGGAATAGAAGAGGTACCGTGTATCTGCGCGTATTGCTCCGAAATTATACATTATAATTTAAATGAAAAGTAGACTTCAAATTTATCACAATCATTTTTAATGTTGATTTACACCAGGAAAATTAACGTAATCAATCACTTACTTATTAGACTTGCTATCAACATTCGTACACGGAAAAAATAATATTAGCAAATCAATTTAAATATTAAAATTATTTTGCTGCAGTGTTTTTATTGATTAATTAGGATTATGAAAAAAAAACTATTAACTATTCTGTCTTTTGTAGATGGGTTGTTTTAAGTTATTCATAATGTATTAATAAGATAATTTTAAGTTTTAAATACTAAATTAATGTATTAATTATAAATATATACATATTAAATCAATTTTGTCGAAAAATATTGTTTTTGCGTCATCGGGATACGAACCTGGAACTCTATTTCCAATCCGGGGAAGTGCACTACCATTGTGCCATAACGCCAGTATTTTTCTTGACAAATTTTCGAACCTATATGTTACATTTTTCAAATTAATACACCTGTCGTTCCATTATTTGAAAGCCATCTACATTATTTTTACAGAATCTCAAATACCTTTGAGTAAATCGACTGCAGACGCCAGAATTATCAATTCATTTTTATTAAATTTTGGACACATTGATACAACATATATTATTAAGGAGAACACATTCTTATTGTGAAATTGTAATTATTCAGAATATAGGTCTGTGATATTTTAAATACTAAATTAATGTATTAATTATAAATATATACATATAAAATCAATTTGGTCGAAAAATATTCGTCACCGGGACGCAAAAACAATATTAATGACAGAATACGTAGTGAACATATATAAAAAAGTAAAGTACCTAAATGCATAGATACATTAGTATAACAAATAATATATTTGAATATCAAAACAGATTAAATAAAACACAATCACTTTCTATAAAACCACGAATTTTATTAAACGCCAACCGGTTTCTATTAGCTCAAGCTTCGTCAGGACGTATTTAAAACTAATAGAATTTTATTTAACCAAAAATTATAATATTTCAATCAATGATGTACTCTTCATTATTGTTCAGAAAGTGACATTCTTGGAGGAATTAATTTAAAAAAATCTTATGTAAATAAAAAAAGAGTGCACTTATATAAATACATAAAGGGGAGACAGAATATAGAATTACATGTGAAAGAGAGAGACAGAATACATATACCCATATGGAAAAGAGGGAGAGAAACTAAGACAATAGACAGAACATGAAGAGAGGAGAATATAGGTAAAATGTTGATGGATATTTAATTGATTTAAAAGAAATCATACCCAATACAGGCCTAATGGATAAATTAATTTAGTTACTAAGAATTTCACTACCACTATTCACTGCTTTTTTATCTGAAGGGTCTCTAAATTGTCTGACCGGAGGTCAAACCCGTTTTTATGGAGGATATTTATATCATTTCAATTATGTATAAAGTAATATCGATCGAAAAGTTAATACCATACCAGAAAAAAGATTCCAAATGAAAGTTAGATTTGAACTCTATCACCTATTTAAGTAAGAACCCTTCCCGTCTTCGCTGCACTTAGTTATTAACTAAAAGTGAGTAATAAATAAAAATCCAGTCGATTTAAACGTAGAGTTGATTAGAAAGTTAGATATGTGCGCACCTGAATAGTGTGTTAGCGAGCGGCTGACTTATATTTTCTAAGAGTAGAAACTTTCGTAAAAAAGCCAGGTCAGCCAGGTTCCTCCACATTCAGCGAAGAAAGAAATGAACAAAAATTGGCACAAGAGATAGAATAATAAAATAATAAGAATATAAAGCTATGATATTTTATTTTTTCTCTCTTTTTTATATATTTTCACGTCTATATGCTATGTTATGTATTCAATCTTATTACGTTTCGCATTAAATGAGTTTTGGTTTTGTGAAACGCATTTGTTTGCCATTTTGCTCTAAAACAGGCTTGCCTAGTTAGGCAATGCATTTAAAATGTCTGTAAAATATGTTACTGTCTTTTTTTTGCAGTTGTTATATATGTCTAAATAAATAAATAAATAAAATAAGATCAGAAGTGGTACATCAGGATAACGACTTTGTTGACAAAGTGCAGCACTTTTGTGTAATATTTTTAAGGTGTTTTAAGATATTCCCTCCATGTGGTTCGACGGGACGAAATTGAACGTTCAAAATAAGGTCAAATACCTTGGTCATATATTCAGTGAAGATGGACAAGACGATGATAGAACGACAGAGAAGACAGTTGAGCGTTCGTGCAAATATGCTGTCACGGCGTTTCTACCGATGCAGTAAGGAGGTGAACAGGATCCTGTTTAAATCGTTCTTCACCAGGATGTGTCCAGGATCCTACGAACTCTGGTTGAAATACAAGCAAGTGACGTACAACTGTCTCCGAATTCAGTACAACAACTAAATACTATTCAGATTGGGGCGTTATTGCAACTCATCTACAATGTTTTTCGAAAGCTGTATACATGGATTCGTTCCGCTTCTGGTAACGACTACATAATAGCTACATATACAATAATGGCAGTGACTGAAATGTAGAATCTATATTTTATTTATATTTATATATATGTGTGTAAACACATAAATAATATTTCGTAACTTAAATGTATGGCAAATCGGGTCTTCATAAAAAAATCCGATTACGCTGGAATAAACGAATTATTATCATCATTATTATTATTATTAAAAATAATAAAACTTTTATGTTACCGTGACTAACTCCTAACTAAGTAAATTTCATCCAGTGGTGTTGCAAAAGTTAACGACTATTTCTCAGTAGATAGTATATAACATTTTTGAGTCCTCGAACAGCCTCTCTCGCAATTTAGTGAAATAATACGCAGCTACGTAACCGGCAACAAATATTGATCTCCCAATACACAAGTCTGGTCCGCAGGGAATCTGCGGAAGAATTAGATTAAATGTCTTTGTCTCCAACTTCGAGTAATGTCCTTTGAGATGCAAGTTTCCATGTCACACAGAAGGAGTGAAGGGAAATTGAGTTAGTGGAATTGTTTTCAATATATACTATATACCCTGTATACCCCTTAGCCCAGGGGAGAGATAACCAATGTTTTAGTTAAATAACATTTTATGTTTAACATCGTCATTTAAAAAAATATATTATTTAGATACATTGTATAAAGATATTCAAATTATATTGTACGCTTTCTGAGTATCTATCTTTTTACGTTTCGTTTATTGCTTTATTAATAATGATTTTTAATTTTAAAATTATGTTTTTTATATGTAATATACTATTGTATGTATTCTGTTAAATATTTGGACAAATATTGAAATAAGGGCAACAATAAGGGTAACAGTTCAACTTGAAAAAATATCTATATAAGTAGATGGATTTATAAGAAGTTTGCTTAAATTATTTTTAGGAAGCCTTAGCGCTAGTTTTAACAAAAATATACACTATATGAATACTGATGGATCAAGACAATATAATATACATGTATAATTATGTATGAATATACATTATTTAGTTAAAGGTTTATCTAATCATACAAAAATTCAATATTTTAAATCAATTTCTCAGTTTTTAATTCAAGGCTAATTAACACACTGATCACTCGACACGGTACCAAATTACAGTATTCTAAAGTGTCTAGTTTGTATTACATATCTACAAAAAATTCGCAAAAAATTCAATCGGCATTCAGTAAAAGTGTCTAGTACTTTCCATATTGAACTTCATTCCGTATTCAGAATTACAGAGTTATCAGGATATTGTTAAAAATATCTTTATTACACGCTAAATTTTATGACAGTCTTATTGAATGGTATTTTGAATCTATTTCAAACAAAAAATACCACAACGTAAAAAATTACACCGTGGTATGAGTTAGAAAATAAGTTTTCTGAATAGTAATAGCTGTTTATTTTTCCGAACAGCGTTTAACAATTTGACTTCTACGGAGTGAGCGGACTGAAGCTAGCATGACTAAATATGACAATGTGAAATGGAAGATAAGTAGTGTAAAGTCGGCCATACACGCAACGATATACTTGACAGGTATATCTGTTCAGGAAAACATGACAAGTTAACCAAAGATCAACTTTTGCAATATACGTAGTGGCCATCTTGTGACAATCTCTCAGTCAACCATGGCATCGGTATAGCGCAACTACGATGATGCAGTAGCGCTGGTAGGTCTTCTCGTCACCTACGAAAGAAAGAAACAAAAACTGCGACTAAAGTGGTGTAAAGAATGATAGTTAAAAATAATTAAATGTAGAGCCTCAAGATTACTGTAATTATTTAAGAATGGATGTCTCAGATTCATATAATTCAATAAAACCTTCCACAATTACGCAATTGCGAGACGCCATTTTTTCGAACTACGCAACGTGACCTTTCCCTTCGCGGTGGATGGAACAACTGATACTTGGGGCCTGGAGTAACACACACGCTTCAGGTAGAAAATATGAATTTTTAATTGCTGCCAGGTCTCCTATACAGGTAGGGATACCTGCCAGTTTGGTCACATACACGATCTGGTTTGCCTGTGCACGAGAGCTGAACATGTATACCTGTCAGGTATAACGTTGCGTGTATGGCCGGCTTTACGTTGTGTTTGTCAAAAAGTCACATTTCAATAAAATTATTATAATAATTGACATTAGTAGATCCCTACCGGGGTCTACTAATCCCACCGTCGTTAAGAGTGTATCTATAAGCATATATGGAAATTATCGGGAACTATTATAGTGTATATGTATATATTGTAGACTCCCGATCATTCCAGATTTCGATAATTTCGATCAATATTTTATGAATAATTGATCTTGTAAATATCTTGGTTAAGTTCATTTGTCAGCTTGACCCGTCAACTAGTTTTCAAATAGTGGTTGTTTAAAAATATCAAATTTCCTTATTAATATTAATGGTGTTAATTATTAATACATTTTAATTAAAAATGTATTATGTGACTGATAATAAGCGTAAATTTTCTCCAGGAATGATGGTTACGTATAATAAAATGAAGAACGGGAAAACATTAGTGAGGATGTTATTAGAGACGAAGGTTGGCGTGGGAGTGACGCGAAAGTGGCCAGGTAGGCACTCCAGGAGTGAACGCTCCACGAGGAGGATATGGTAAAGTCAGATAAGTCAACAAAGGGTAAGAAGCACCTATCAAAATACAGGATATCCTATTGAGAGCACGAACATTTTGTTTTTGAATAACTAGTCTGAAAATGAAACAATAGTTACTTTTGGATTTAGTATGTCCTTTTTAGATTTGGAAATTATTTGTGGAACACTATATCATTTAAATGACCGCCGCTGGTAGACAGATTTTGCCTCAGCATCTTTTTGAGAATATTTTGCGAGACATTTTCGCATATTTTAATTTGTATAGTGATGATATCCCATAGACTATTGGTTTTTACTTGCTACGTGCGACGTGGCGCCATCTTTTTGAAACCCCACAAATCGCGTAGGTTAAGATCCTCCAATTGTGGGGTTGATTATGATCCGTTAGCATTTACTAGTGCTCGTGATAGTATTGCCTTCAGCGTACTGAAAAAAGTACTAGCTAATCACACTATAAGCTCACATAGCGCACTACATTATCACTTGCCGATGTAGAGGTTTCTCATGTATCGCTCGTGGATTTTCACTACTACAAATACAACTGATTTGCTTACTTACGAAACCACTAAGGTCGAAGAATGTCTCATACTGTCATTTTTAATGCCTTCCTCTTTTTAATGTGATACCGTTCGTGGTCTGCAGGTTAAAGAGCTTGTGTCAACTATATCTTGTATAATATTTGTAATATTAGCAAAATGAACTTTGTGGTTAAAATTCATTCTTTATTGTTTGTCTTTAAAAAAAATCACTTGTATAAGTGCAGGTGCACATATTTAAAAAAAATCTTCACAGCTATGATCGAAGTAGGTCCAGTTGTTGTGAATGGTGTCTGATGGAGGTGTCTGGCATTTCAGTAACACTCACGCACAATAGCGATGTTTTCCGATAAAGAGCGTGTCGAGTTCTGGAGGCCTTGGGCGATCGCCACCGAATTAGTTTCTTCAAATACTGCCAATAAACGCTGAATTGTGCTTGCTGCAGGCACGTAATTGAGGCTGAGTTACCGTAATTGAACATTGATTTAGATCAGTGCTGAACTTCTTTTACCTCGCGAGACCATTATTTCGCAGGCCAAAAAAAAAAGTAGGGAATTGAAAAGTCAGTTCGTGACACCTCAAAAGTTACTTAATTTATACGGAAAAAATAATACGTAGATAAGTATTGCTTCAATGGTTAAAACTAAGTTCCTTCATATAGTGCTTATGAGTTTTGGTTAAAAATTGGAATCAAGAATTCTGTATTCTCGACTTTTTTCAAATCCCGGGACTCGAGCGTCAAAATTCCCGAGAATTGACACCAAGAAAATTATTTAAATAAAAATAAAATATATTTTAATGAATATTAATATGTACGATGTACAGTATTTATAAGCGTATTATTTGAGTTAAATCAAGAAAAAAACAAGATAAAATAATAATTATTAGTTTTATTAAATTAAATCAATTAAATAATTTTTTTTAAACACTTAAATAAATATTACAAAACAACAAGAAAATAACAATTTATTAAGAAATACATCGGAAGACAATGATTATATAATAATAACAACAACAAAATCTCCCGTTTGAACAAATCGACAAAACTATTCCTTTCAAAATCTTTATAGCTGACCATATATTTCGTAGTATGCTTTGTTAGTAGTTAGAAGCTACAATAATTGACACACGTGCACCGCTCGCCACTAAAATATTATTAATATATGTTTTTATATACTTTTCTGGTTGATTAAGTTAATTTGCATAACATAACTCGGGACTCGAGTTTATTCCCGGGTTGTCTCGACACAGAATCCCTAGTTAGAATACAGTACATAATTATTCAAAATTTTATGTAAAAATTTAGAATGATGGGCAGTTAGTTGGGCAGTGCTGATTTAGATGGTAAGTTTTCATTATTGAAATGAGTTGTTGATGTGTGTAGCCTTTCTTGATAGGTTTCTACAGATATCTGTCATATTTAAAGTGTTAGAGACAAAATCCCCAGAAATGTTGGGAAAATTAAATTTATTTGCTCTCGTTAAGACACTACAATTTAATTTCATCCAGTCAGCGTGCGCCGTCACGAGGTGATTCCTAAGTATGATTCCTACTCGTAGGCTCGATAAATATTTACCCTTTTTTGAAACAGTTTCGTAAACATTATATATAATTTGAATTATGTGCTCCATACATTCGATGAAGCATTTATGCATAACTAGGTATTCCTTATATGTACTAGAATATGTACTTTGGAAGAGATATTTTGTAGAAGAAGGATTATCATGCTTGAGTGTGGAGTGTGGCATTCTGTCTTCTCTGCCTTATTGAATTCGGGGGTAGGTAGACAGGATAGAGTGCCACACTCCTCTGTCCTAACAAACAAACATCCACATTCTCACATCTTCTCATACAAGCTTGCCGAATGTTGAAGCTTCTAACAGAACCATCCTCCAGTATCTGGTTTACTTGGTCGTGCCAGTCTTCCGCGGTCTATTTTTGGTGTCTAACACTGGCGTCATATATCTTTCTTACCATTCTCTTCATTCATCCGTCCCATATGACCAAACCGCCTATGTGATCCTATCTTTATCTTATTCATTATACTAACATCAGTTTTATATTCTTTCCTCATTTCTTCATTATTTACTTACACTTCCATCCATTAGTTTCGGTGCCAGGACTCCATTGTGCACCGCTAGTCTTGTCTCGGTTGATAGGTTCCCGTTAGATATAATTCCATTCATTGCACCGTTCATTTTATTCCCTGTAGTTACCCTCCTTTCGATATCATTCTCTGTCTTTCCGTTTCTATCTAATATTCTTACCAAATACACAAATTCATCTACTTATTCCAAATATTCATTATCTACAAATATTTTGCACGGTGTCTAGTTTTCCTTCTTCTCTAATACCATCACTTTTGACTTGATGACATTCATAATAAGGTCGCATTCCTTGCATATATCGTACATTCTACTTACTAGACTCTGTTTTCTTGTTCATTATTCGCCATTAGTACTGCATTATCGGCGTACAATAAACAGCGTACAATCAAATCGCCCATTTTTGCTCTTACAAATGAAAGAATAATCCAGTATTTACACATAATCCATATACATGTTGAACAGCCATGGAGACATTACACTACCCTACTTGACACCCTTTGTAATGACAAACCGTGGTGTGAATATTCCATTGATTTGCGATTGCGTGTATAAGTTTACTATTAACCCTGTAATCAGAGAGTTTATTCCATAACCTTTCAATTTTGTTAAATATATATAGTGCATAATTGATATGACTACATTACATAGTTGTATAATACTTTGTAAATATGTAAATAAATCCCTTAGTACGATTAAAATCAAAAACATGTCAAACGTGAGCGTTCTCCCGGCAGCTATATGGAGCCTTTCGATAATGGTTGGTAAAGCGACGTGCAATGTAATTATTTAAATACTTTTATGATGCTTCGGAGACTGGTCAAACAATGACATTTTTACAACTCCCATTACGGTTTAACCCAGGGATAAATTTGATGTCAACTGTGCCTTTTGTAGATATCGCAAATGTGCCTGCTTTTCAAATTTTTTTTGTATTATGCATAATAAAATGAATTGTATTCCTGGAGCACACATAAAACTTCAGAATGGCATTTTTATTAAAATGAAGTTCTTTGTTTGAGGGATGTTACAAAGAACACCTTCGCGCATTATTACATTTTTGATTCGGTTATTTTTATTCACAGCCCGCGTCCCGAATGATCGGAAGTAAAATGGATATGGCTTGATTTAAGTCAAATGTCTTCCGAGCAGTGGCGTATTAGATCCCCGAATATATATACATAAATATTTTATTATTTTACACACACTCGGGAAATAAAACATTATTTTACCTATTATATTAAAAATAACAAAATAACTCTAATAAAACCTCTCGAAGGTCATAAAAATGTAAAAAAATATTGGCTCATCTAATGTGCAATTCTAATTCTACGATATGACATTGAAATTCCATGTGATTGAAGTTTTATCGAATTTATAAACATTCTAAATGCAACTAACAAATTTTATAGTTCAATATAAAAAAGTATTTTTTATATCCTGAACTTTGAACAACAAGGTATCATCTGATATTTTGGTAAAAATTATATTTTTTTTTATTCAAATTTTTTCCCATTATAACTGTGGTTCAAAAACATGTCAAATTTCTTAGTGGTTTAGGAGATATTAAGAAAACAATTATATATTTTCGTAGCACTTGCAATAAATATATATATATATATATACATAAACTAGGTAAACCAAAATGAGTAAAAATCAAATTATTAATATTCAAAACTTTGAAGCTCAATATTTCAGTTTGATGTTAATGTCAAATACCTTATTGTTACAAAAGGACGAGATGTTGGCATAATCCAGTTAATAAAAACACTATTCCATGTATATGCATAAAAATATAAATACTTGTTTTGTCAAATATATTATTAATTATAATTATAATAATATATTATTACACATAAGGAGTTTCAACCCTGCAGTGCCGATGGGCCCCGACAGATGTAAATGCGCCACTGCTTTCGAGGATCCCTTTACGGCGAGAGGAAATGGGAAAATCGATTGATGATGCTGGGGGCTGTATTAGTATGCAGCGATTCATCTCGGCCAAATGGACCGGGGCTCGGCGTCACTCCAGGGAGATGAAATTATCCATCGGAGACTGCAGTCGTTGTATGCTGGAAATATTTAATGTCCACGGAAAAAGTTTGATGGTTCACTGTAAAGCGATCTGTTTTCCCTGGCGTTATTCCAAACAATGTGAATGAAAAAGTTATAAAGGAGTTAATATTTAATAATATTATTTGTTTAAAACTGGTCGTTCCGTATTTGTAAAATGGGTCATATCCTAATTTCATTAATCAATATGATACTGATTACGATCATTCGATTTTGTTAAGAGAAGTGTGCTTCTCTTGGGCGAAGGGATGTTCCGTATTCGTAATTAATTCACCATATGTAAGCATAATTTGGTTGGGTCCAGTCGTGCAATAAATATTCGATATTACACATATTAAAGTAATATATCATGGCATCATAATAAGTTAGAGTTATGTGTACGATGTGTGTGTGAATGTTTTAGGTGAAGAATGTACTGTATAGGCGAGGTATGAGTACACAAACATGAAAGTAATTTTAGGGAGATAGAGTCATTTTTTTAAAAACAATGGATGTGAATACACACGTACATGTGCAGGGCAAAAGTAAACATTTTTATTCTTCACAGCTGGTCTATCATTACAGAGGATCGTGACTTCTCTGCTGCTGATCCACCAGCCATCACCATTCAACTCTCGGGTGCTACATTACGGAGGAGATTGGATCACTTCAAATGCAACAGACTTTGTCTACTCGGTTGCTTCATTGGCTCGGTAATCTTCAAGACTCGTCGTAGGACGGGTGCAAAATTACGTATATTCGAAATTGATTATTAAAAACGTATATCTCCCATGTAAATACTTTGCGTAGTCCTTGGTTTCGTATAGAAATGCAACAACATTATTTAAATATACTTAATAATTAGTCTTTTAATACAAAATTTGAAACTTACAATATAAGTGGAACAGAATGGAGATATGTTTTCTAGTTGAAAATTTACCTTAAGAACACATCCACTTAATTCATATATTTCTAAGGAAATTGACACATTTCTCCAATATAATGTTTCAATTTACTTTCAAGTTCTCCTACGCGTGACACACATTAGAGCTGCGTATTATATTATGTTTTTATCCCCTGTAGTCTTCACTTCCACGTATTAGTACATCTGCCGCGTGCTAATCAAAGGCATAAGGCAGGCTCAGATTAATATCATGGCTTAAAGCTTATTTATTTTATTATTCGAGCGACTTAGGCGCACGCGCATAATGATACATTTTTTAAATATATATTGACAGTTTTGTTGGTGTTTAAGCAATAATATTAACGCGCGTAAAGTGATTAATTTATTTGTAATTCGTTATTTAAAATAAAGACATTTACAAATTAAAATAATTATGATTGAATGAAAGACAATGGAAATTAAAATTACTATTTCTCACGCAGTAAATGGACGTTAATACTAATATTTAATGATACTATATGAGAGTCTATAACAATATTACATTATGTAACAGATTTACACCAAACATGTTTAATACGATAGTCCAAAACACAAACCATCAATAATATTCAGTTTTAGCAACATAACCAAGTTTTAAAATTCATATTTCGGATTATATAAACGTTATTCTTGTTATTGGGTTTATGTAATCCGAAATTGTAAGTACACTGTTGCACAAAATGGTTATCATAATCGCCTATTCCTCGTGTTCAAGTAAGACTGTTCTTTAAGATTGTGGGTCTTCAGGTGTCTGAAGATTCTAATCCTCGAACCGCAAGTTATGGAGAATCTTGTGCAGAGAAAATTGCAGCCGCAGGGTGTCTTCCGTTTATCTTTTCCTGACTGCAATGTGCTGTTGGCGTTTTGCTTTTTTGGCTGCTACTGTATATTATGCTTTTCAGTTAGGCTTATCTTCTGTTGCATATTCCCAAGAATCGCTTTCACTGTTGGCCTTTTGAAGGTTCGTTTTTGACCTCCGTAAGAGCGTTACCCTTAGGATAGCCGGAGGTGTATGATGTATACGTTCTATAATAATCCATGCAGATTATTTTATTACTTTTTCAAATGGATTTGGCTCTCAATTCCATATTAGAATAATGTGAACTATAGTTTTCCAATTCGCCGCACGTTGCAGTAACACTGAAAATGGTTTTTTAACACTGCTTCGAAAATTATCTCTCGTTATCCCTTTCTACACGAAACGCTTCGGATGACTCTCGTTTTAAAACTCGGAACATAAATTACAATTCTGAACTTGTTACTGTCAAACCCATTTTCAAATAATTTCCCGCACAGATGGCGCGCTATCATACCCGCTCCGGATTGGTTTACTCGTTCCAGCGTCTACGTCACACTCGAGCGTCTACGTCACGATCGTTGACAAGAACGGATTTAAAACTCGCATGCACGATGTGCGCTAGCACCTCCGCCCCGAATAACTGTCAGATGTGTTTAGAGGAACATCGCCAGTTTTGGCACGCACTCGGGTTTCAGAAGGGGCTGCGCTCTCGGCGATTCTCGTTAGGGGTAGTTAATTTAAACGATAGTCGTTTAAAATAATTTCGACTGAGTAGAAATTAATAGCAGTTTAAAATTATTTTAACGGAGTATAAATAGCAGTTTGAAGCTGTAATCGTATCGTACCGGCCAACTCCGTTTTTACTCATTTAATTTTTTAATGTAATCGTGTAAATAAACATTACGGTTAGTTTTAATGGAACTATACCAATTATAACGCGTTTTCCTTTGTGATAGTAAATTGAGGCTCTATGTACTAGGCCACATAATGGGATATACGTGTACGTGGTACATAACCGAAGACCGGAATTGCGCACGTTACAGGGGTAGGCAGTTATATCCAGACACAAAATTTACTTCTTTCACACCGATACATTTAACATGCTCTTTTAGCTGGAAGACACTACTTAATGATCAGTGGTCCAGGATTCGGCCTCATCCTGGGAGACTACCGAGTTAGTCATATTTGCATATTGAAGGCTCTAATTAATTCGAAAATAAAAACGGTTTTGTAAAAATATTAATTATGTAGATACGTACTCGTATATATTAATATATGTACATGTGTTTGTTATATAGTTTCCACCTGGACTTGAACCTAGAAATTTATTTTGCCGGGAGAATGAGTTATCAATTTCACTATATTACTATTTATTTTCAAGTAGAATTTTAGATATTTTACATTTATTGTAATGAGAATGTTTCGGGTTCGAGTACCTGTATGTAGTAACTATGAATATTTTTGATAAATTTTTTTCTGTGTATTTAATTTGTATTAAATCCTATTGATTTGAAATATGTATAATACTTCCAATTACGCATTGAAAGAGGTAAAGTGACTCGAGGGACTATTTTTAAAAGTCGTTCGGAAAGAATTATGATTTAGTTTTTAAAAATACTGTACGTTGTGTAAAAATGTTATACGGCAATATTTATTTATTTTTAAATTAACGGCTCCAATTGAGGATTTACACTAAACATACGCAATAATACACAAAGTATAATAATAACGAAAACTATACGATAAAAATAATAAATACACCATAAATGTTAAAATCATTGAATACCTACACAGTAAAAAAATTCAGATAATAAAAATTATATTACCTTTAAAAATGTATCTCTCATTTACTTACACAAAATGCTTTATATCCTATTAAAAAGAAATGAAGCTAATTGGTCAATTGCACAATTATCTTAACACCTCATAGAGAGTAAACTATTTATCCTCCATAATAAATAAATCTGAAATTAGTATTTTTCAATAATTCTCAAAAATATGTAGGTATTTTTGAAAATGTTAATATATTTAGCAAAACAAAAATTAATAAATGATGATTTTTTTCATTTGTTTGTAAACTTAATTGAATTGTTTTATGTTCAGAGACAATTAGTATTTTTAAATAAAAGACATCTCAAATGCTAATTGATCATTAGAAAAGAACGGCCGTGTTTTTTTCTTATTTAAAATAAATGGGTGTAACATAATCTTCCTCCAAATCTCATTATGGCATCGCTACTCGATGTGATCGAAAAACAATTATATTAAGGTATAAAAATGTAATTTTTTTCAATATTTCTGTAAAATTTGAGCACAAATCTTTACCTAATATCATGTTCATTTGTTTTTTGTTTTGAAAGTAGAACACAATACGTTTTAACTGTCGTCTCTTAACTTTTTCGATTTCAGGTGACAATTTCTTATTATTTTGTTTTTCTTTTTATAACCGTTTTATCTTTCTTTTTATATAAATATATCTTTTAACTTTTGCAAGTATTTTTGTTTTTCATTGTTCTTTTAATAAATTCCACTTTGTTACACAAAACACAAATATTAAAGATATTCACATTTTTTTATTAGGGTCAGGATTTTCCTTCGGTGTATTTATTCATCATTTATTAACGTGAATTTATTAAATATATAGATATAAAAATATATATACCTACATGTGATGTATCAGTGCAAAGAAACACATATTATGAATATAAATTTAATAAGAAATTGAAATTTATTTAAATGAAAAATATATAACCCTAAACGAAGACTAATCCACGATTCGATGTTATAACTATTGTAGTAGCAGGGGAACAGAGAACTTTAGGTTAGATCTGGTGAGTGAACCATGCGACAGCCGTAAGCCTGCGTACATATCGCATAGTCCGCTAAGCTCTACAATAGAAGAGTTATCCCGGTAGCAACCAAAAATAATTACGATAAATAATATTTTTTTGTACATCTTTCCAATTGATTAATTAAATTTGTTTAATAATTGGTTTAATTCGTTTGCTTAGTACTTAATGTATAAAGATCTTCGATGGCCCGAATGGTAAATATAGTGTGGTGATAATTACACTGCCCGGGTAAGTGGGTAGGATTAATACATGAAGACGTACGTATCGACGCATACTGCGCTTAAATCCGCGTAATGTTATTTTATTCATATGGTCCATAACACATACACGAGAAGATTAAAAGATTAAAAGAAGAAAAGATAATAAAATATCCACAATTTAAGTAAGGGTGGTTAAACATATCATAGTTAAAACAGCGCGTGGATGATCAGTTTTATCTTACAAATAATTTTTAAGCAGATTAAAGCCAGTAACATTTTAGGTGAATAAAGGAGAGTAACATTTAGCACCGTGGAAGCTATCTGTGATGCTATTTAAAAAGATAATCGTACTAACTTTTCATATTATTAATAATTGTTTAATAAAATTTAGAAATGATGGTCATTAAGAAGGTGGCCTAAAACAACGTTGCGAATCCTTCCTGTCCTCCCCTATTCAGTAGTTCCGCGGCCTGACGATGGCTTTGTTTTAAGTAATTGGATTTTACGAGGGTAGAGTGGGGCGATTCAGGATCCCGGGTTAAAATGTGCCTGTGTATGAAGGCTTTGTTTTCGGATTTAACATGTGATGTCGCCTACGATATTGAATACATTTTAATAATGGAGAAAAAACTCGGTTCATTTTGAAAACGAGAGTCGATTTAAATTTTGGGATGATATTTAACAAAACAAAGGTCGCATTTAAAAATATAATAAGAAAAAATGCTCCGACCTCAATATTGTTTAACAATGGAAAACCACTTTAAGAAGTGTACGTTTTTATGAAAAGTATTCAGATTTGTTTGTTATGTTATAACAAACAAGCTCATTTATTTATTTTAACTCAACGATCGCTAAATTTTACATTGAAATTACATACGATATAAGAAAATAGTAATGTAGTAGAAATAGTGTTATCGGTACCTTGTTTTAAAAAAATATGGCAATCACAAGGGAAGATTTCACTTCATTCGCACAGAAACGACTCATCTCTCTGAACTTTTCATGTTTATGACTTCTCATAAGTGAAGTATTTTATGGACTTCTGTAATTTTTTTTATCAGGGACTTTTTAAGACGTTTAACTTTCTCTTCGTCTTTAGAGTCCCTCTCCCGTCTCCTCATTCAAAATATTTCATAAATAAAAAAATATGTTATATCTAAAATGGAAATGAAAAAAGTTAATAAGAAGTAACCAATTAGTGAAATTACAAAATTCAACGTTGCTGACCAAAATAATAAATACTTTAAATGTTTCCCTTTTTTCTTATGTTTGCCGTTAAATTTTGTGTGGCGTCCTTGATCTCAATGTATTACGTATTCTAACATGCCAGGAGATACGATGAGCAATTTCCTTCCAAGGTATTATCCAAGGCTTCATCTTATATTATTTTTCTGTCCAGTTCAATGGCCACGAGTGTCACAATAACAATACGCAACGATAAATATGTAAAATATAAAACAAAACAATCACTGATATATTCTTATTAAACGAGATATAGTATAATTTGTTTAAATTTGCAACACGTTTTTTATTTACTCACTATGTAAGAATAAATAAAATATCACTAGGACTTCCTAAAACGACAAAAAATTAAAGTTAACAACCGTATCACCAATGTATAGATAAACAAATAAAAAATTTCTGAAATGGAATTTATTTTTATGGCGCATTAAATTATATTATTTTATGTATAGTATTTCTATATTTATTATTTTAAATCCTTAATAATTGCAATAAACTCTATATCTCTGTACAAAAATATAGTAACTAAACAACAATATAATCAATAATTTTTTTAATTAGCAATTTATACTTACTATAAAATATTTTTCAAAGGAAACCATAAATATTTTTGTGTGATGTTGCGATTTAATCAAATTTCAACCATACCGACATTATATAATGAATAAAATAATACCGCTAGCGACATGAAATAATGTCACCACCAGGCAATATGATCCCGAGTCATCCCCAAGGAGCACAGGGTCGTGTTAAAGTAGACAAGTTCTCAACCCCTTTCTGTTTACTAGAATGTTCTACGCCACCTAAATCGATGCCATACAACCCCGAGAGACAATACCGTGTTTACTCGTACACCCAGCATTAAAGAGAAAAAGTCTATAATGTATACTAAATTAATGTTTACTTGGATGATTATCACTTGAGTTAAGTGAAAATGAAATAAAATACGAGTAAATTCGTGTTACAAAATGTAGTCAAGTGAAAAATAAATATACAACATTATAATAACATTTCAAATGTTCAACCAAAAATTTTAAAATAGATTACATTTTTGTTGATGTTTGTTTGTGGTCAGACATAAAGTTAAATTTAAATACAATTTTTAATTGTTTAAACCACTGTTATTTTTACGTCAACCGGTTTCGATACTAACGATCTTCCTAAGGACTGGTGTACAACTGAACTATTGCATACAATTTAAACGACATACATAACGGGGTGTTGGCGCCTTGGTGAGTAAAAAAACTTTAATAGAAAATCATCATTGCTAAAAAAGTGTATTATTCTGAAGGAGATATGTTGACGATATTTTAAAAATTTGGATAGGTAGTGAACGTCAACTAAAATCTTAAAATCTTATCATTTCTTAATTCTTCCCATTAAAAATCAATTTACATTTGAAATGAAAAAGTATTTACGATTAACTATTTAAAATTTGACCTTAAATAATAATAACAAAAAAATAGAATTTAGAACACGTCAAATCGTCCCATTGCTCACAACAATTCAGCTTTTCATCCAATAATCCATCGTCTAGTAAATACACCAACGTCAAATGATAATTTTCATCGGAATTAAAAACAATAAAACAAATAGCAGTAAATAACGGTTACATCTCCGACGTTAAAGATAAAATCTTAAACAAAAAACATAATTCGTGATAAATATTTATATCCCCCTACAGCAGGTAATAACAATGAATTTTATACATCAACAAACTTTAAGATAAAATATGTTAACAAAATTACCAAATTATATTAGACACAAATAATAACCTAAGTATATTTCTTATAAACTCCAAAGACAACATCGACCCGTTAGAACAATCCGATATATATATAAACTGAACTGTAATGACAGTCCGGCATTTTATACAGGTAAATCGGCACGGAGTTTTAATACTAGAATAAAATAACTCTTAAGGTGCCTTAACAATAATAACTTTAAAGAATTTCCTAACCACCTTTTAGGGAAAGGCCACAATTTCGTAAAAGAAATCGGCACATTAAAATTTTACACATACATAATAAAGTTTTTAGATTGGATAAATTGGAAAGTCTAGAAATCAAAAAATCATTCAACATCAAGTCCAATATAATTAATAACTAATTATATCGTATTAGTAACCCGCTATTTAATATACTCTCTATTTCAATACCCCCCTGTCAATCACCTCCCCACTCTTACCAAGACTCCGCTTACACCCCGAAATGGAGGTCGTTTATATTTTATGGAATAGTTCAGTTGATCGCCAGTCGTGACAAAGATACATATCGAAACCGGTTGACGTAAAAACAATACAATGGTTTTAACAAAGTTAAATAGGAATACAATTTTAAATAGATTACATTAATAATTTATTTACGCAAGTTGAAAAGTTAAATGCTTATAGGGACCAAATTAATGATAATTTGGACTGTATTTTTCTACTCATTCAAATTTTTTCTACCGCAAAAGCGATGTCCTTTACGTCGCTTTAAATTGGGTAGTGATTTGTACATCGCATGCTCTATAAAATCTAAAATATTTGTAGTAGACTTTTCGATTCCTTCAGTTTGCCTTACTACCGAAATCCCTATAATATTTACATAATTTAAAGTTGACTAAAATATTATTAAATTCTATTTCTTTCAAGCGACTCTTACTGAAATAATTTTAGTTTTACTGACCTGGAGTCCGTTAGGATTGACAAAGAGGATATTATGCTATCCTCTGTATTTTTAAATAGTTCGTATATTTTCTTGACATTCATATTTTTTTTTGGTTATTTACCAATCTTGATGTTTCCTACGTACTCCTATATCGCATATCTTGCATGTTATCCTCTCCCCATTCATACGGTCTAGATCAAATCCTGATAACCATGCTACAACTATCTTTAGATTTGTGTAGTTTCAGGCAGCTGTAGATATAAAAAAGGATTGGGAAATTAAATATTGCATTAACTAACTGATTATTTGAATTTCGATCATAACTTTTTGGCATTTTAATTTAAAAATTAGAGGAACCGGAAAGGTCGCAATAATATGACGTACTCAAATCCAGAACCTTAATTAGATCGTATCCCCGAATTCTCGGAAATAGGTACCTACAGTAAGAAACTTTTTGGAGACAAAAATATGAAAATGTACGATGTGCCATTAGTGATATTAGTCACTATTTATAATTTTGATGAAAAATTATTCCATAAATTCAATTTTTGGTGGAAAACACTAGTTTTAGATACTCTCGTAAGAAATAAATATAAATAAATCTGGATAATCTAGATCTTAGATTCAATCTAAGATCCAGATTTGGGTCGTTGTTCAGGCTCTCGAAAGAAACACAAATTTAGGAATAATGTAATATATTATTAATAGATAATGTAATAATGTCATATATGATTATTTGCAATGTACGGAAGATGCAAAAGGGAAGTTTGGATGGTGTAAGTCGAGAGCAACCATGAAATATGTAACAAGACGAAATATGAAAAAGTTAAAAAGTTGATGGTATACGTGACAGTTTAAATAGCAGGTGGCTAATGTTACAAGGAGATGTCAGGATAGATTGCTTTTTTATATTTTACGATTTTAGGTAATCAATCAATTTTTAAACAAAACCTCAAGTTTTCATGTAATCAATTTTTTTTATTTAACGTAAAATTACATTTAAAGTACATTTAAATATTAAACAATGACAATTTAAAATTATTAGTATACTTTTTTGTACAACCATTTTAGAAATATTAAATTATTTCGTTCATTCGTCGTGATTTTGTAGTTGTGTACATACAATAATAATACAAAAAAATATAATAATTGCTATGCTCTGAGATTTTAAAAATAATGGTCAAACATTTATTATTCAGTATTTTCGTGAGATTTTGATAACCGAAAAAATAGTTTTTTTGTTCATTACCAATTAGGAATTGCTTTATAATGCATGAAAAAATAAAATTTAAAAAAAAATCATTGTAAATTATCTCTCACTTATGAAATAAAATATAAAATTATCTTAATACTAAAACTAAAATAAATAACAACACGATATAATAAAATCATAACACTCGGTTTTTCTGTGATGATTTTTAGCGGGTTAGTGTCCCGTGGGTTCCAAGGACAAATTGCATTTACTGGGAAAGGACCTAACATATTGGTGTTCGAAATGCAATGGGATAGTGAGTAATGGTGTGTTGAGAAGGTGTCACATGAGAGCCTAGAGGACAGGCTTGACAGAAGATTGGCAAAGTAGGAAGGTCAACCAGAGGATAGATAAGGATTAATAAGATATAATGGAATAGAGCAAATGTGGCATAATATGTGCCTTAATGGCAGTATTCAATCAGTAAGGTAGCCAGAGTTTATAAGGATACAACATGGAACAAATTGTATAGACTAATGAAGCCGTGCATAATTCAATTTTCTGCGTTGGTCGAGTTACAATCATACTCATAACAGGATTTTGTCACCAGGAGAAACTATCATTTATATGTCAATCTTTTCCCATCGTTAGATTCCATCAACTGATATAAATGTTAATTGACTGGATTTTAACACATCGACCCCTCAAAATAATAAGGTTCCATCTTATACTGACAATGTTTTGAGATAATGACCTCAAATGAGATGATTGAATTTCAACATATATTCATGTATGTTTTGTTTTGAGTATGCAAATATGATCAGTTTTAAGGTCTTAACTTATTTTTAGTATTATAAATGATCACTGTGAGATGAGGGAAATTAAAAATAAAAAAAAACATTGTTAATAGTGATCCATAAATTGATATAAATAACTGATGCAGTTGGAACTTTCAGTTCTTGTTCTTTCAAATAGCTCTTATTCTTTCAAATTTTTTAAATAAAGTTGGTGTGTATAGAAGAAATAAGGAATAATGCATTTGGAACCCTTCTCATGCAATAACTCAAATTAACCTAAAATGTTAGATGGAATCTTGTTATTCTAAGGGGTCGATATTTAAATAAAAAACTTTATTACATTTTATATAAGCACAAATATATATATTTTTATTTATTATCTTAGTTTAATAACCACAATTGAGTTTAAAAAACATCTACCGGTTTCGGAAAACACCTTTTCCTTCTTCAGGATATGTCAAAACTAACTAATATAATGTTTTGTTGTGGAAAAGGTATGTGGATGATGTATTGTGTATTTGGTCGGGTTCACAACGTCAACTAACCACATTTCTAAATTTAATTAATTCGTTTAATAAAAAAATACAATTTACATTAGAAATGGAAAATAATTCTACCCTAAATTTTTTGGATCTAACATTGATTAGAAATAATAATAAAATTGAGTTCAAAATTTTTAGAAAACCAACTTTTACAGATACTATCATACACAATGAATCTAATCATCCATTATCACATAAACATTCAGGGTTCCACTCCATGATACATCGTTTAGTCAATATTCCTATGTCAACATCCAATTTTAATATTGAATTGAATACAATTAAAAAAATAGCAGTTAATAATGGGTATAATACATGTTTGATAGACACTATTTTAAAAAATAAATTAAAAGAATATAATAATCAGTTTTTATATAAATCACAGATGAAACATAATGATAATAATGATAATTGGCGTAGGATTTTATACATAAATAACTTTTCGAAACAAATATCTAAACACCTACCACGAGATATTAGACCAGCATTTTACACAAATAATAGTATAGGAAATTTACTCATAAATTCTAAGGACAAGGATGATAAATTTAACAATTCTGGCGTCTATAAACTTAGTTGTAAGGATTGTGCTGCATTTTATGTTGGTAAAACGGGTAGAAATTTTAATATAAGAGTAAAGGAGCATTTGAAATGTTTGAACAATAGTGGGTTTTCAGAATTTGCTAATCATTTGATAGAAAATAGTCATGGTTTTGATAAAAAATTGGGATTGTCAATTTTGCATATAAACGGTGTAGGTCACAAATTAAATAATTTGGAATCGTTGGAGATAAATAAAGCATGTAAAAGTAATCAGGAAATTCTAAACAGCCAACTAAATTTAACTACGAGTCCTATTCTAAAATTTTTTCCTAAAAATTATTCAACTAAATTTGTATTGAACAGCAATTTGAGTTAGGTACTATATTTACTTTTTAAATAATTGTTGTTTTTTTTTTTAAAAAAATTTAAAAATAGATTCTGGATAAATAGAAAAACAATGCTATATTTTTAGTTAGTTTTGACATATCCTGAAGAAGGAAAAGGTGTTTTCCGAAACCGGTAGATGTTTTTTAAACTCAATTGTGGTTATTAAACTAAGATAATAAATAAAAAAATATGAATCTTAACCACCAAGTTAATATTGCTAATTTTAAAAGTACAAATATATATGTTTAAGGTTTCCGCGAGCACTAGTATATGGAACTGGCGTCTCTTTTAGGTTGTCACGTTTTATTATATAGTTTCCTTGTAACACGTACCACATAATCATATAATAAATAATATAAATAGATGTTTTTTTAAAAATTAAATCATTATTTTGGTTTGTTTTGTGTTTTTTGATAGTTAACTTTAGACTTTGTTTAATGTATGCGTTCAGACTAACCACTTTTGAAAGGTGGATTACCTGTTTAAAAGAAGAAGAAGAAAAGGTTCAAATTAATAATTTTATTTCAGTCATTCATTTTTACTTTCAGCGTATACGCAATTTTAAAAATAGTTCTGTAGTTTTATCAAACATAGTGAAAATAGGGCGCGGTGAGATGGAATGTCTCAACCACCAACTAAACATATTAAAAGCTAAAATATATTACTTTCTAATACAGTAACGTGTGACATTAATTTAAAACAATTAATTATTGGAGATAATTAAGATAGTTACGCACTGAACAGATCAGTAGGTAGCTCTAGCAGCCTGACACTGGCATACACCACATTTATATATTATATAAGAACGCCGAGTTTAATTACAATAATTAATTATTAATGGGATCTGTCAGCGGTGAACGGTGCGGTGTGGGCCTTGGTTTAGCCATTAAAGTAAGGCTTGGGCTAAAAGGTTCAGACAGAACACAGTCGGTGGCGTGCGTGTTACAAGATGATCTTAAATCTCTTTTCTAAATAATACTAAGGTATGATGTTTCACTAATTAGTCTAAATTATTTTAATGTTGGATGACAAAAAGTACATTTTCAAGAACGAAAAGAACAAATATCATTTTATAGAGTTACGGCTTTATTAACTTTATTTCGGTACTTTTAACAGTGTTTAAATTAAAAAAAAAATTATTGATCAAGTATTATAATAAGTAAAAGGTTCCTATTAAGAGATTAAAAGATATTTTGATAATTTTTTACGTAGTTTATTTCTTACATACATTTAAAGCTCTAGCATTAAAGATGTCGATTGCCGTAATTAAATAGCTACATAAATTATTATATACAGGGAATAACAGACCTAGCCCACAATATTTTGTAGGCTAGGTCTGTTACTTGACTAAATAATAAGGCCAAAATAGAAATAGGTGTAAGCATTTCAAAAAATCAATCAAATTATGCGATTATTTCGATAAATTGAAATATTTTGTTGATTGCAAATTATATATTGAATACAAAAAATTAAAGATCATCAAATTCAAGGCGGCCAGATAATTTTTGTTAAATGATTTAGGGTCTGAAGCAAAGATATAGATTAATAATGGATATATTTTGCAAATATTTATTTGTAAAGTTATTTGAAGTACGCAGATTTAAAGCGAAGAACAATATTTCCCGTAACGGTGCAGAAATTGTACATTTTCGACTCGTCATTAAGTCAGGCATCCGCCCATAAAATATTGTTAACTAGGTCTGTTACAGCCTGTGTATATATAAAAATATAATCCATTTTTAAAAATGTTTGACGGTTGGTTGAAAATGATTTTTGGTCGGTTCATTCATTTGTTAGTTCGGATAATAAAATAAATAAGTTAAAATTACTCGATGAATCTGAAACTTTTACTATCACAAGTAATACTATATTTATCCAGTGTAATTAAACATCAAATATATTGTGAGATTAACCATGAAAACCATAACCGTGAGATTTGGAGCAGGTGAACTGGCTGATAGATATTAGTACATAATGAGAAGACGAAGGGAGTGGTTCCTGCCGGAAAATATAACAAGAAGGATTAGGAAGTCAAATGTTCAATTAAATTTTCTAGGGTTTCTGTGGTACTGAGATAGTAATAATATATTATAATAAACCACATAAATGCATTAACATATGGAAAAGAGAAAATATTATTTAAGAAATGTAACCAGAGAATATCTTTTATTTATCTGGGTAAAAATATTACACATTCACCTCACATTCATTAAAAATTTATTAGCACCTTTCAACGGTAATTAGGTATATAATTATAGAAGTAAAGCTTTCGTCTACCTAGACGCACCTGTTTCAAGACAGAATCTAATTACGCACAATTATATAATTAGGGTAGAATTATCTCAATAATTAATTAAAAGTAATGCTTAGTGTTAGTTAAAGGTCGTGTGTATGTATGGTGTGTGTGTGTGTATTTTTGGTGAAAATTATGTCTTTAGCAAGCAGATTCTTTAGGTTAGTGATAAAATGAAATCCAATAGATCAGATGGCGCAATTTTTCAATTAAAAATCATTTCTCTTAGTGTGATAGGTCTGATAGTAATATATTTATAAGAGTAGCGGGCTGGCTGGAAGAATAAATATAATATAGTAAACAAATTAAACCGACACATTTTCATTTCGAGTTGTTGAGTTAAATTGATATATTGATAATGCCCCTGTAAGGCGAAACGCGTCTAAACTAAATGAAACGAGTAGAATCAAAAAAATAAGTATTTTATTTTCACCTAATATGTATAATTGTTGTATAAATTAGGTAATTATTGTACTGGGGGTGAGATATGTTCTTACGCAGAGTTAAATACTCCAATAACCGAGATAATACTTACATCACTGAATGTCATAGTCACTTAAAGATACTAAATATTCATTTAAAAATATTATTCCTGCTGTGGTTTCGATGAGAAATAAAATGTAGTTTTGCACTGGGCACTGCTGAAGAAAGTTTTTAAATTATAATACATTTTTTGATTGCCATCGATGCACTGGATTAAAAATGTTCTTGTGTCTCGTAAATGACTGTCTTAATATCTATTGTTGACCGAAATTACAAAAAATTACCTGTATTTAGATAAAAATAGGGGGGTGGGATGGTTAGTTTTATAATGATGTTTATCGTTACCATATAGTATATTTCATCTGTGAATGTCGCAGAAGGGTGAAATGACGATTTTAAAGGGAATATTAAATGCAAGGGTATACTGCCAATCTATATGTATCACGATCAAAATATATCCCATTTTCATGACTACATCTCGAAATCCGTAGATTTATTAATTTTAATTTATTTTCTGTCATGACAGCAACTGACAGGTATTCAAATACATGTCACAATGGATTTTATTACTTGATAGAGTTTTATAATATAATCGTTGAAATATATCATTATTTGTATAAAAAAGATATCATTACATAAAGTGTGTATCAACTTTACATGGAAATATAAAGATATGAATTAAATAAATAAATACTACAGTCCTTGATTAATTGATTAATAAAAAATAAATAAAACAAGATTAATTGTGTAACGGTGATGAGGTAGTGGTCAATTTGGTACCGGTACTATTGTATATAAAAACAAACTTTTACTTTATTTATTAAAAAATATCTGAACGAAAAGCAAATAAATGACTTGTAAAAATATATCTGCAAATTCTGAAACACCAGAATATTTTGATTGAAAATATAATACTTCAAAAAACATACCAAGGAAGGGAAGGGGTATGATTGAATATTTATTTGATGAGTTTTATTAAAATTTGTGTTTACCAATAAACGGTATATTTTGCTTTCGATAACCTCAACAGAATCTTAGCTTATCCAATTTGAGACCCGGAATAAAATATCCCGACCCGAATAACTTGGGCAACTTTATCCTCGCATCTCAACATGCTCTCCATCGCAGAAATAAAAGAAAAATATATTTTTCATATCTATATCAGGGTCATAAATTCCGCCCCGGTCCGCTTTGCTCTGTCGGGGGAGGAACACCCTTATAAATTTATCATACAAATGGACCTTGATGATTTTGACGTGGAGGCACTCGCGATGGATGCGAGTCGCTGCTCACACGCTCACACGCACACAAACACGACGCAAGGCTAGGTAGCAAGCGAGAAGACGTGTGCACACCAGGGTGATTGTCAGCAGTATGGGTGAGAATAAATATTATTTTTCACCAAGCCTCACTATCGTAATTTGTTTATATACATAAATAACTAAATAGGGAAACATTTCAGTTTCATTGGATTACATTCACGGGCAGCGTTCGCTATCTTTCATGTATTAAAATTATATCTCATTTAGCAATGTGTTTTTAAATAAAACAAATAAAAACGGTGTAATTTCTATAAGTAAACGACATTAATAACTTGAATGATCGACTAGTTCATATTAACAAATTTGTATATCGGCACGAAAACCTTGCGTACTCTAATATCGGCAGTCTACGAAAGTAAAAAGTATTAAATTTATAATATTTCAGTTTAAGTTTCAAATATACACAATACTAGAAACTGCTGGTCTTAACATACATGACGCTTGTGAAATTACATTGTGATATTCCTAGCGAGAGCGTAGTACATACAGATGATATCTAGGAAATAAGCCTTCATAACTAGGAAACATAGGTATAAATAATGATTAATAAATACAAATCTATCTTAAGCATTACGAATAATCCTTGTAATTTTACCAAGTGCTTGGTTTTACACTTTGCCTTTAACTTATATATATATATATATATATATATATATATAAATATGCTAAAAATGGCATTTTACGAAATCTGTCAATCAATAATAGAGCATGGTATAATTGCTTGGAGTGGAGCGACTATGTTTGCAATTAATCCAATAATAGCAGTTCACACACAACAGACACATTTTAAAACAACTCAAAATATAATTACCACACTTTCAAATACACATAACCTACAAACCCCAAGAGCACACAATATATGATTAAAGAAACTACAATATTTTGGACTTAAACTATTTATTAGAATGCTGAAAGATTTAACTCAATTGAATTGTCCCAATAACATGAAACTGAAAATAAAAACTTGGATTCGTAATATGGGTAGCACTCACTCAAACATATTGGTTCAAACATTTAATAATTGTTGTCACAAACTTCATCAAAATAATTTATTTGAAAGTCGACTTTGAAATAATTTTTTACAGTGAATGGTGATTAGATGGAGTGATAAGGTTGCCACCTCTTGTCTCTTCTAAATGGGAGGCAATATTTGTGAGATCTGTCCCGTGATCGCTGCAATTTATTCTTAGATATTTTCTTTTAATTGGTCAGGTGAGGGAGAATTGTTTTGTATACCTTTGATTTAAGGTGGCCCCATACGTCAAGTTGAGGCTACGTATAGGCCAGTTTATGTCACCTCGTCGGGATATCAATTTTGTGCGATAGCGATCGGTATACCCCCCGCTTGTTGTATTGGTGCAGCGAATGAACCAAAATGAAGACGACTTTGGTTCACTATTTCCGATCAAGATTTTCTCAAACTCAAAGAAGGGTTAAATTACTTAAATTAAAAGAAAGTAAGTAAATTTTAATCTATAAAATCTGTTTAAAGTTAGTAATTAGTTTTAAAATTATTTGAAGATACTGTTTCACACGTTCGACAGAGTGCTTTCCACTGAAATGCAAAACGAAAAATGTCGTATAAAGAACCCCTACTCCAAAATATACCATTTAGGTTATCAAAGACCTTTTTTTACACCGGGCGCAACATTTTCTTTAAGAAGTACTATTGGTGACCACTAATTCAGTTGAGTTAGTAAAAAGAAAAACTTGCGGGTACCGTAAAAAAAATTAATGCTGTTTCCGAAATAATACAATTTTCCATGAATGACTCTTAGTAACAGAAAAACATTTTCGTAAAAACAATTAAGTAAGTATAATAAATTTGTAAATTTTTATATATTTTAAGACTTTGTATATGAATAAAACAAAGAATTTTCGTTATAAAAATAATTTTCTGTATTATTTCAACCAATTTATCTATATACGTGTTCATAAAAAACAGCAATAAGGCAATTTAATTATGTTCTGTCTACGTTGCTCGTTCTAACAAAAATAAAGTTACTCATCTCTACAGGATGTAACATACATAGACAATATTTTATGCTTCAATCTAAGATATTAAAACTGTTCATGCACAACCTCAACGCTTTCTAAATGTTTTATTTATTAATTATTTAATTAGTTATTTATTTTGTCCATTATTTTGTGGACGTCCAGGGTATTTGATTAACCTTTCCTTTACGGTGCTGTAATAAAAACGCGCGTTTCGGTGCTGTAAACTCAATATATTTGCTCAGTGACTTTTGCGATTTTTAAGTCGGATTAATTTGAATATTTTACATTTATTACTTATGTTAATAATTAAAATAAAAGTTGATACACAATAATTGATATATATAGTGAATATATATCAATTATTGTGTAAAAGTGTTAAAAATGAGAAAAAACAGAAAAACATTGATCATTACGAACGACACGTCCAACTTGGTCAGCGCACGGTCTGTCACTATCAATTATCGGGACGATCGGCATTCGGCACGCCGCGCCCCGCGCCCCGCACTGCTTCTTCCGCACCACTCCGCACCTACAGATACACGTATTGACAAATTCACGTCAGGATCTTCGAGAAAACATTTTTTTAGGTGTGTATGGTAAATACTTACATGTTGTAATTATTTTATCTGGAATACTTAAAATATCAATTCTGTGTACAGTATATTAACAGAGATATTCACATAATTAGAGGCAATGTCATGTCAGTTTTTATCATCGGAGAGGAAAGGTTAAAACAATGTACAATATAATATTTTTAATCATCGAATGTAAGTAAATTGATTTAATTGTATTATATAATAAAGTAAACTGAGTATTTAATAAATTATTGTCATTCTACTCGAAAGGTAATATTCATATTTTTCTACAATTGTATTTGTGATAAATTAAAAAAAAAAAGATATTAAAATTAGTTGAATACTATTACGAGCATTTCAGTCTACTCTGTTGTCGTGGTTCTATTAGCCCACATTGAACAGTTTCATATTAGATAACAATATGTGGAGTACTAGAAACATCTTTAAAACTGCTCAATAGCACTCCATCATGATATCGACCATCATGCTTCAAGTCCCATAATCATTTTTGGACACTAGGAAATAGTGATGAGCTAAACCGTTATTTTAACCGTTATTATGACTGTGATTGTGAAAATTGTGTTCGATTGTAAAGATGATTAGTAACTGATTATTCGTAATTCGGCGAGCAATCACTGATATAGTGGAAACTAAATCTCTCACAGTTGAATATCAGTCACTAATCATCGTTATAAAATAAATACCAAACACACAATCAGTCACAATAACGTTTAACTCATCACTACTAGGATTAAATAATGTACCCCATGCTTAGTTCGGAAGACAGTTGAACATGGAATTAATAGGGGTATGCAAATCTGAATAAAGAGTTAGGACGTAACATGAATCGCATTCAAAGTTACCATATCCAGTGTGCGTATAGTACAATGCATAAATGGAACTTAAAATTGTAAGTAGCGACCCTGGAGGCGTTAAGCTAAGTGAGGAATGTTACGATCAAAAAGATATGCAAGGGTAACGATACTCGAGGATAACGACTGTATCACGGAATATCATCACGTATTTGAGAATTTCGGTTTTAACCTTGGCTGTAGTGAAGAATCGGGGGATTTGAGACAAGAAAATGCTCTTTCAACATAGTAACAAATAAAATAAGTAGAACAGTTGATTTAATCAATACAGATTATATAGAAATAGGTAAATGAAGTGCGCGATTACAATTTACGAACGAGACGGATGTTCAATATGGAGTTGATACGATAGGTATCGGTAGATGTGATGCTATCTTGTGCCATTTTAACAATATTTTCATATCAAGTCTTATATTCCGATTTAAATCAGAAATTTAAACACAAAATTCAAGAAGCAATCAACCTACATAATATTCTTCTTCTTCTTCGCCAGTCCGTCGTTACGAGGATAACGTCTACTACGGTTTTTGATTGTGAGTCTGGGTGTGGCTGAGGGGGCCTGTTCTAAGATCGCACACCCTTCCACATGTTGTGCGCTGCAGAAGGTTCTGAGTGACGGATATTCGTCCATTTTCTTTCCTCTTTCTTCTTTTTGTGGGTAATTACATCAGCCCTCTTCCGTTTGTTTCTCCGGTGCAATATACTTTTTGTCGCCATTTTTTTCGATCATAAGCTGCGGTTTCCCAGTGTTCAGAATCTACGATCTATGCCACATCTACTCAGCTTCGCTTTCAAGCTGTTTTTTAATTCTTCCGTGGTCCACCATATTTTCTTTTGTCGTGAAAAAGCTGCGAAAACATAACTTGTTTGGGAAGCCGTGTAAATACAAAATTTGATGATAACAGTATTTGTATTACACGCCACATAACGTATCACGAAACTGCATTAAAAATAAAACGTTAGAAATGACGTTTATCGTCAACTTACTATGTTAGTGTAGTGTTATCAGTTAACGCATTTCCACGGGTAGGAAAGGATCTTGGTTCGAATCCCAGTAGCAACAAAAAATATTTCTTCCATAAATTGAATTTTCCTGAACATCTTTTAGGTATGTTTAATTTATATTATAGATATATAAAAACGATGTAACTGGTATTGAGTATATTTGAAAACATCAACAAAAATTTGTAGGAAAAAGTTGTGTACAGAGGAGATATGATACAAACGCTCGTGATGTGATAGTTTTGTACTATTTTGTAAACTCTATAGGAGAGTGACTGTAAGTAATAATAGTTTATCAAATTGTAATCGCACATGCGGCGAGCACTTGTAGGAGATTTGATGACCATATTTTTATAAAGACATTCCATTAATTATGTATGTTCAAACATGATATCAACAAAATAAAGTTTTATAAAATAAGGCAAAATAAATACAGTACACTCTGTGTTTATAATTCAATATTTGCCGCTGTCAACTGTCGGCCCGGAGATTTTCCGAGCCACGTATGTACGTAAACCGGAATATTATTATTTCGAGTAGCCGATAAAATAAATTACTCCTAAACATAGGTAACGTAATGCCTATTTGCTGTTGGCGTTTTTTTCAGTTGTCAGCGAATAAGAACTGTTGTAAGACACGACAAGCGGCGATAAAACTTTGATGTGACCCACACCCAGTTTTCGCATTTTATTATTATTGCACAGTTGTATAGTTACACGGGTTACACTTTCGGTTGTAATCGGTTCCCTGCTATATTAAGAATGCCAGCTGAAGAAAATCACACGAAAAAGATAACAACGCGTTGGCAGCAGGCAAACTCTTTTAGAAAAAAATCTTATTTTCTAAGCTTGTTTTCAAGAACTCATCATTAAAGTTATTTTTTTCTTATTTTATTTTTTTCATTTCGTGCTTTTATTTGATATGGATGTAGTTTTGTTTGTTCTCAACTACATATCAAGTTAAGCGACGTTGCGAAAACCAAGCGGGACACCCGGAGACATCCGGTGGGCATCCTATACTAGTCGGTAATTAAACTTTAATTGCATCTTGCAATAAAGATTTATGATTTATGTAAAAAATATATTAAAAACTTCTGAAGTTATGGCGCGTGTACAAAGTTAAGATTTCTCTCGAGTATGCGTAAATAATAGTGCAGACTCGAACGCGAAGCTACTATGAATCATTCCCGCGTGTATTTTGTGCGCAGAGTAGAAGACGCAACGAGTACATGCCGAATTTTACCGATAAATCTTTGAGATGACAGATCAATGTCTCATTTATAGACATACATCATTAGAAGCATGTTAATGTCAAGAACGCACATATTGAATACGACATAATTACAGAAAAAGTGCATTTTCAAAGAACAAACATTTTTCTTTAGACCGTGAGATTTTAAACCGATAAATATTTTCAATCGTATAACAAAATATACCAATTTAAAAAAATATATTTGTAAAAGATTTCAAAAATTGTGATCGGGTTGATATTTTCTGAAATTTCCCAGGCCGGGCTTAGGTCGCCAATTCGCCCCTGGTTTCAGTTATCAGGTGAATAGTGTCGCGCTCTGCCTTCTAGCCTTCATGTTTTGTTTTAGATTTTTCTGTGTTCAGTGACTGGATATGGATAGCCATGTCAGATTTATTTTTTTACGTGGTGCCGTTTTTTTTCTCATACACATTATTGTAACGGGTGAAATAAATCGCGTATCCTTATGAGATTAATATTATTAAAATCTAATTCGATAAATGATACCATTATTTTGTTAAAATAAATCAAAAATAAGAGAAAGTGAAGTAGAAATATGGTTGAGAGGTATCTTGTTTATTGATAAAACTTTTATAATTGGTTTGCTTGTTAAATTTACTGAGTTATTTATGAGATTTTAGTTTATAAATATATTTTCTAAAATATGTAGTCTAAGTCTACCCTATTATAAAATAAAATTGTTTATCCAGAGTTTTCATCAAAGCTACGGCCCATTTTTAATAAATGGTTGGAAATTTCTAGAATGCTGTTATTACGTAAGCGTCTTCTAAATATTTGTATTTTTTTCTAATTGGTCATGGTTTTATTTAAGTTTATTTTGGAAAATAGATAAAATTTTAATTCTTTGATTTCCTGAGTATGTGATCAATTTTTTTAACTGGATTTGAAATAATTTGTAATATATATTTACTGTCAGCGAAGAAAAATAAGTCTACTGCCAGAAAAATTAGGTTTAATGTTATTTATTATACATTGATTTTACCAAAACGCAACCTACTGATAATGGTGATTCAAAAAAGCTATTTTAAATTTATTTAAAGTCTTTTTTTTTCAAGGATAAATTACTTAAATACGTATAATATATAGATAATAAAATTACCAATAATATTTATTTAACGCCAAGCGCGTGGTTTCGATCGGTGACTGAAGAGTATATCTCGACTCGGATAATATGACGTATGTAGAAGGTAAGCTATTCGTTTGTGGTTTTATCATGTTGAACAAAGCCCATTTTTTCGTGTGGGACACCCTTTTGTGAACTTGTAGCTATTCAGATGTTGGAACCAGATGCGAGGAATGATGGAACCCGGTATTGGAGTGAGTTGGAGTTTTATAAGCCCGGACCGAAGCAGACGGCGATAAAAGAAAATAGAATCATTTTTCTGATGATGTTTTCGGGTTCCGCGGCGATGTATCACGCGTGCTGCTCAAAATTGTATTAATAAAATCTAAATCATATCTATTTATATGTTTATTTATTTAAATAATGATATGAACTCGTGTCGTATTCTGTCGTCAAAATGGGCAATAAATATAAATGAATAAGCTCAGTACAACACGTGGGATTCTGTCTTCAAACTGAGAATAAATATCAATTTACGAACTTGAGCACACAGCGTCATATATTAAAGAACAAATGAACGCGTAAGGTGTTTTCTATTATTATTTATTTGTACACTCAACTACTCACCGCCAATACAGTCAGTGATTGATAACGGACTGGGCAGATGCTTAAATTCCGCCAGCTTCCAAATTGTGTAGTAAATTATTAAACTATAAATAAGCATTACATTATAAAGAAAATAATTACAAATAAAACATTAAAAAAATATATATCAAATGAATAAAAAATATAGAATATAGTGAAAGTAAGAAGAAAAAAATTAAAGAATATGTATCATGTGACCATTTAAGAGTTCATTGAAATCAATTTGTAAGCCATAGGAAGTTTTGTTCGAGTTATCGTGAGTCATTACTAAAGCTGCGTTATCTGCTAAAACAAAAAGAAGACAATGACAGAAAATTTTAGAAGTTAAAGACACATAAATAATATACAAGTAAGGTTCCAAGATTGAACCTTGTGGTACACCATTTTTAACACATTTCCGTTGACTTTTATCACAAATTCTTTTTTCTTCAAGTACTTTGTAAATAAAGATCCTCTAGTTCCTATAGCTTCTAGAATTCCTAAAAGTGATCTGTAGTTAAAAGTATCGAAAGCCTTTGAAGAGTCACTATGTTTAGTGACCAGTATATGTTTCTCCTCATTTAACTCGCTATGTAATTGGTAAATTTTTCTAAAAGTTGATCTGTACTTTTTTTTTTGATATCCATATTGTTTGTCAATTAGCTTAAATTTATTTAAAGAAATTTCCTGGTGTTTTTTTACTAAGTTTCCAGGATCCCGAAATTGTTAGCTTATTATCGTAATAAAGTTGTAAAACAAGTGAGATTAATAAGTTGATTTTACATAAACTTAACACATATTAAGTCAGGAATCTTTTCTAAAATAAGTAATAAATATAGTATATAGCTAAGACATTGGAATTTATTGTTCGCAATTTGGATAAATATTAATAATGTTTGTACGAGCGAAATCATGAGTCAAATATTAAAAAATACTTAGAAAAAAGTCAGAATGCGAGGCTAGTTCGCGGTTCATTTTATTACTTTTTCAAGTAGACCACTACTGAGCACCTGTCGAAAGTGGTCATCTAGGGAGCATCACATTGAAATGATACTTAATAACCACAGTACGGGTACTGTGGAGAATCGGAACGCAATAATCATTGTAAATACCGAATGGTCCATGTTGTTAATAATAGCAGTGTCATTAGTAAGTGAAAACTCGTTAAATTCATATTATAATGTGCAATCTGAGTCTCTGTTTCCGATTTTTAGAAAAAAAAATCATTTTCGCTTACCCGAAGTGCTTCTCATTTCTTTAATGGTGGAACACTCTCGGGATTTATTGACAACTTTATTTCATTTAGAGAAATATTATGTTTTTTTATGTGTGCAGAAATTTAATTCAAATTAGGCAAATATTGACATTGTAGGATTTTTTTTTTTAATAACAATACGGTTTGCGTATGTCTCTCTGAGCGATATCTGTTATCTTAAAGCGATCAGGGTACACGTTCCACAAGGTTACAAGCTACATATAATTACGAACTGTCACTCCAAAGTCTGGACATATTTAGTTTAAACAGGTGCGAAATTAGTGATATGATGTTGCTTTATGACCTTTTGTTATTAAACAACATCATGACAAATCGTGTTAACAGGATGTTGTAAATGAATATACAGAATATACAAATTCAGATCTGTTGACCGAGTTCTCATGACTCAACTTAAAAGATAAATTATTTATATAATTACTGGTAATGATTTGAATTATACCGATTAACTTATATTGCTCGGATTATTGTTGCTTGTCTGCTTAATTAAATAATGTATTCTTGAATACATATTAAATAAATCAATTAGAAATATATACAGAAAAAAAAATCGATCTATCGAAAAAATATTCGGTTGCTACTGAAATCCGAAACCCGGAACTATTCTATCGGGGGAAACGCGTTAGCGTTTCGCTATAAAAAGTTTAATTGTTTTTAAAAATAGAATCAATTATAAAAAAGAAACTACAAAGTAAATTACAAATTTGTCGAAAACGTAATCGGTCGATATAGCGAAATGTTAAAGCGTTTTCCGTTAATTCGTTTTAAATTATGTGTTAAATATTATACATTTTTGATAACGATAATTTGTTGTAATTAATTATAACTTTTAAGAATCCTGTAATTTCACAAATGCTAAAATATTAGAATATGAATTTATTCGTTTGTTTCTTCTTAAAAAGCTATAATACTATTGTATAAAATAATATTTGAAGTACATATACTGTATTGCTCTTAGTCAGATAAGATACAAAATTTACTGGCAAATTTTTATAGTATTTAAATGGTGACAGTTTTTTAAGATATTAATAAATATAAAAACAAAAAAATGCAAAACACGGGTACCAAAAGGTAATGACGTGGAAATTGATAAGTATTATTAATATAAACTTAATGTACGGAGTAAATATGGACTAAGGAATCCAGGGGTAAAAGTTTTTTTAATTAAAAAGCATTGGCATTCGTGACATTAATATATATTTTATTTTGTTTAAAAAATGCTCTTATAAATAATAACTTTATATATATAGAATGTTTCATAAATATTAAGGGAAGTAAGAAGGGTTGAAAATGTATCATTTGACAGAATTATTGATCGAAGTTTCTCCGATGATTTTAATTCCCTAAGTGGGTCTTCAACCCCGTGATACATCAGGAAGTCAGTCTTCAGATACGTGAAATAATTTATACGGGCAAACAAAACTAATTTATTAAACATGTCCCGAACTATTCCAAACCATTATGTATGTTAATGTTCCACATTCCTCGGCCCGCGTGATGGGGGATCGTCAGAGCCTCGTATGATAAAATTGGCGCAATAAACACTCAATGTGAAAGTTGGTGAATAACTTACTTTTCTATCCAAAAACACTTTATTCGGTGCTTTTGTTTCTTTCTTTTCCTATGCTGGTAAGGATGTTAGCAAAAATTATATGTTTGATTGAGTTATAAATATATATTATATAACATTACATTTGTTAGTTAATAAAAACGTGTGCATTAGCCACGTAGAAAGCTTAAATTGAAATTTTACCAAGATTTCTGATTTTGATTCAAATATTACTAAAAAATTACAAAAGACAGAATATTAAATAAATCTATGATGCTTTTTCTTTACCTTATTTTATCGTTGATTTTTTAATATGAACTCATATGACCTGACCTTCGAATAAAGATCCTGGATTAGAAGTATAACTTAGTTTTCACAGGTCAGATTTTATGATCATTGCATTTCTGTGGCTTAAATCGAGTTCAGTCTATATGATAATCATAAAAATATTGCTTACTGTATTTTCTTCGTACGATGAGAAAGTAATTGAAGTGTCACAGCAGATTTCGTGTTTGGTTGAATTTTTTAAGATCGCCTCGTGGACTTCTGGGATGTTTCCCGGATAGATTGGTAAGGCATTCATGATACGCTCCATTATTTGAAAAATTCCGAACTCACACAGTATCATCACTTATGCACGCTTGGCGTGGCAGCTTCGGATGCAATTTTAACTTATCCATCACTTTCTGGGTAGGTATCTATCAATACAAATATTTGGTAGGGTCGTTAGTAAGAATGCAATCAATTTTAAATTTTATTGTTCTACACGAAATTATTAAAAACAATATAAGAGTAATTTGTTTATCCTAAATAATTTAAAAAAGGATGAAAAAAGGTTTTAAAAACTGACCTTACATGATTTGTTGTGTGTTTAATAATTAGGTACGTCTTAATTTTCATATAATATTATGAACACGTTCAACAAAGTGTTTCAAATATTTCAGATACGATGTTTTGCGGTTACGTTGTCATATAACTCATGTTCCTTTCGTACTGTGGCAGTATTGTGGGTAGCAAATTTCCTTCAAGCTATCAATTCATCTCAGAAACGACTTTTATTAGGGATGCTGTAAGCGAGGCATTGATAACCTTAGGGCCGCCCAGGAAGACCTTTGTTTAAATTTGGATGAAAAACAAACGTATATATTTTTTGTTAAAACAGACAGATCTTCAAATTTATGGAAGCCCATATTACATAAGATTACGAGCTAAAAACTATAATATATAAACGTAATGTTTTTGGAATATTTATATGAGCAATAATATTTTGGTAGCTATGAACGTGGGTGCTTAGGCTTGTATGGAATAAACTACGTACGGTAGACTAGAGTAACAGCAAACTAATAAATTAGGTGGTCAACAAAATGAAAAAAGGTGGTAAATATGTTTTTGATATAATTAAATGTGAACGTGAAGAGGTTAATGTATAAAATATAGGTGTTTGGGACATATATTTATTCTTGAACGAAAATAGTGTACTGTACCTTCCCCCTCCCCTCCCTCTCCTCAGCCGGCACGCCGCCGCCAGTCGAACGGCGACCTTGAAGCAGTGTGGTAATGCATGAATAAAGAATAGTATTAAATTGAGACGTCGCGTCTAATACAGTGCATTCTAAAGGACTAGGATCCCTGAACGAAGAAAGTGATATAGCTTACAGTCCACCTTGGAGGTGTCAGAAGATCTGGGTTGTGGTGAGTGCAAACCTCCTTCCGAATATCCTGTTTCTTTCGACATCTATGCTTTTACGCAACAACAGGTATATTGTGTCGTTATCGAAGGTAACAATAATAAAAGACGGACGTAAAATTTGATTTGGTGATTGGAGACATTAACAATTGGACAATTGGACAAAAATGGACACAATGATGATGTTGTACAGATAATAGTGCAGTAAACATAAGACAGAATAGTGTAGAGTTCTATTTTAGAGGAGTTCAGAAGGTTCCCTTGGGCGAAATATACATAAAGATGAGTGTTACAAACGTGGATAACCTTGGAGAATCCATCTACCTACAAACAAACGAATACAATGTACAGTGTTTCCTGTGTGTACAGTATTTAGCATATAGGCAGGAATTCTGCCTATATAAGATACCGGCAAATATTTTTTAACCAGTTTTCTTGAATAAATCCAACGTGAAATAGCATGACTTTTATTGATGGAGTACATGCTAAAATTGCAATTCGTAACTTCACGCTCGACTCTACAAATCATTAACAATGATTGACCTATATTCTGAATAATTACAACTTCACAATAAGAATGTATTCTTCTTAATACTACAAGTTGTATTAATGTGTCCAAAATTAATAAAATGAATTGTTAATTCTGGCGTCTCTGGTTTACTCAAAGGTATTTGAGATTCCGTAAAAACAAAGTAGATGGCTTTCACAAATAATGGAATGATAGATGTATTCATTTGAAAAGTGTAACAAATAGGTTCGAAAGTTTGTCGTCAATCCACTGTGTTAGTATAGCATAATCAGATAATGCACGTTTCCCGGATTGGAAGAGATCCAGGTTCAAATCTCGGTAGCAACAACAATATTTTTTGATAAAATTGATTTTATATGTATATCTTTCTAATGAATAGTTAGAAAGTATTAGTTAAATTAGTATTTAAAATATCACATACTTATATTCCGAATAATTACAACTTCCCGATAAGAATGTGTTCTTTTTAATAGTAAAGATAACTTGTAGAAAATATTAGAATAATATTGAATATATTGAAATGATTCCATTCACGAGTTGACGGCACCGTTTTTTATTAAAAAAAAATTTAATCATTTAGCTTACAATCAACCAATTCATTTAAGATTTAGATTTAGTGTAATAGTTTAATTAATATTCTTAATAAATTTGCATTTTATATTTCTAAATAAATTTTGCCAAACGAGTAAATACCATGTTTTGACTAACATTTATGAAATATTACATACAATTAAAATTATACTATATTTAGCACGTTATCCTTAAAATAATACAAAAATTCTACATTTCTACTAACGAAATTACTACGAAACTTTAGACGAATTATTTTCTTGCATTTAAAAAAGCAGGTATATTATGTAATTTGGTTAAAATACACAATTTAATGAATTACCCGTGTGATTATAGTATTAAATTTTTATATTCTCGTAGATACAGAACAAAAATTCTTTTGGGACTGACGAATGGTTTCATTTTGTGTTCGTGATTTGATTTCCATGTTCGTACTTCATTATTCCAAAATTACACTTAAATAGGGTGTTTAGCTTCTATTTTTTAAATTAATGTCTGTAAACGTCCAAGCTTGAATTATTAGCTTATTTTGAAAAATGAATTAACGTGCTACCTGCTCATTTCGATTAAAAATATAAATTAGTTAAATATTATTATGCGGTGTATAAATAATGTAAATAATCGAGTATAATGGAGTTCTAGCCTAGAGTTGCTGAAGGAAAAACAAAAGTATACTGAACAAAAGCATAACAGTGGAAGTAAGGTTTATAAGGAAAATTCATTTATGAGCAAATTTTGAGTTAATGTTGAACCGGATGTGAAACACGAAAATGAAGAGATGTTGGTTAGAATGATTTAAGACGCGAATGTTGTTGTTAGCAGAAATAGAGGACTTCCGAAACTCCCACTATCAGGTAAATAATATGTACATGAGAAGATGTATGGTTGTGGACAAGGTGAAAGTTGCGTATCAGGATGGAAAAGTATGGTGTTCTATTATCTCTACGTACTGTCGATGGAATACGCATGAAGATATGTTAAGAAGTTATAATTTTTTTGTTTAATGAAGTCACGAATTGTTTGTTTAGTTACAGTCTTATTTCCGTAACAATTTACTTACTAGCTAGAAAAAATTAAAATTTGTACATGTATGGATTTTTATTAATTTTAAAACATAGCTTTTTTTACATTGTTTTCACGGGGATAGATATTGAGAAAAAACAAAATTCTTTTGAACTTATCCCGAAAAAAGTAACTTGAACTACTTTTAGCTAATTTATTATAGTCCTATATGAAAATACTTTCATGCGGGACCAACTGGAAAGTAAACCATTAGCCAACTGACTAAAAATAGCAAGGCAGCATTTAAAATGTGGTGCTGGAGAAAGATGGAAAAATTAAGCTGAACAGAAAGAGCTACAGGGACTGAATATAAGACATGTAGAGGGATTTTAAAGGTTTAGTAGTTGTTTTAAATAGTCCTTGAGATAGAAATCAAAAACTTGCAATTTTGTCATCGATAACACAATTATTTTATTTTTATATATAATATATAACACAGCTCTCGGTTATTACTTTCAATATTAAGAGATTATTATTATAACAGCACTGATGTTTGATATTTAAAAAATATCCTTGAGTTATTTGTAACATTTTGAATGAATTGATTACAATTGGAATTTACGTTTTTTTTTAATTAGAAAAAATAGTTTTATTTGCACTTATAAGGAATCGAATCCATGACTGTTAGATCACTAAGGCAATGGTTTACCTCTGTTTCAGAGTCTGAAAATTACCTAAAAAATAAATTTGTCAATTTTTATACTTTTTCACTTATACAATTTATGAACGTGCCAGATTAGGAAGGTTTAGTTTTATTAAAAAAAATAATGTGTCAAACCAAAAAGTGATTGCTTTCTACGAAAAAAAGGTTAAGTTTTGTTTCGCATACTAAATTAAATGTAATTTCTTACTAAAAACGAATTAAAATCAAGTTGATTGATTTATTTATTTACAAGAAAAACCAACGGAATGATTATATTTTATAGTTACAAATTATTTATTTCAATGATAAGACAAAATACATTATTTAAACCATTGTTTATTAATTATTCAACGTGGTATCTTCCTCAGGAAACAATGTACACTGAAATTAAAAATACACGCATCTTGTCTTATTATTTATTTAATGTGTCCACAAAGTAATTTTGCTGATGTTGAAGAAATTATTTATTTGTAAATACCAACTTGTGAGATTTTGCGTGTATAGAAAAGTAAAACAATGTAGGTTTGTATAATAATTGATATTGAAAATATGATTAATTTCATGATATTTATTGGATACGTCACAGAGACTGATGGATCATTAATATGTCATTAATTTATAGTAACTTTTTAAAATTAATACATTTAGATCATAAAAATTATGAAAGTGTTCAGTGGCGCTGTAAAAATTGACCGGATTATTATGTAGTTCTTTTTGGTAAAAACGCTCCACGATACTGATAACAGAAAATAGTTAAAAAGCTCCACTAAATCACGCTCTGGAGCACTCTTCTCCGGCCCTTTGTGTCGTGATTTATAAGGAGATGGACGATTTGCCTCTTCCTTCCCGGAAAACCCTTTGTTTGGGACCGAAATATGAAAAATACGAGGACTCTCCATATGTGAATGGAATATGGCCGGGGCTGGCTCTTGACTCCTATGATTTTTACCGGGAAGAAAGAAAGCGTCGAGAGCGCAGACTTAACTTCACAATTGAAAAACTTCCAAATTTTATCAACCAAAATAAAGTAATTTGTACAACAAAAATAGGTTTTATTTTTAGGTAAATGGGATTACTTTTATATATTTTCCGACCTAGCGAAGATGGAAGACGGTGCTTATAATATTGAAAATACATAAAATAAATGTCAGCAGTATAGTTAATCGAAAAATTTGATCTCACTTAAAACTAATTGAAATATTAATTCAAAAAAATTCAGCATAATGTTACATATCTACAGAGTGTAACAGACCTAGTCCACAATATTTTATAGGTGGATACTTGACTAAATTACAAGTTGAAAATGTTCATCAAATGTGCGCCCAAACTCAACAATGTCAGAGATATAAAGCATTAAAAAAAATATACGATTATTTCGATTAATTGAAATATTTCATTGATTTAAAAATATATATTGAATACAAAAAACTAAAGATTATCGTATTTTGAATGGCCAGATTTTTTTGTTATATGATTTAGGTCCTGAAGCAAAAATACGGATTAATAATGGATAAATTTCGCAAATATTTATTTTGAAATACATAGACTTAAAGTTTATTTTCCGTAACAGTGCAGAATTTGCACATATTTATTGAATTTATTTACATATCCACCGACAAAATATTGTGAACTAAGGCTGTAACACTTTTATTTACTTACCATCACGCCGTTTCCCCGCGGGGGTAGACAAAGAGTCTTCTGTCCTAACACAATTTTTCGCCTCACCCATATTAATACATCTTTTCATACAAGCTCGACGATTATTAAAGTTTCTAACAGGTCCATCCTCTAGTACCTGGTTTACCTGGTCGTGCCAAGTCTTCCGCGGATGTCCTCTGCTACTAGTACCATCAATACTTGATTCATATATCTTCCTTACTATTCTATTCTCATTCATCCGTTCCATATGACCGAACCATTTAAGTGATCCTTTCCTAATACTACTTATTATACTAACATCAGCTGTACATTCTTTCCTTATTTCTTCATTCTTTACTCTGTCATAAATGGATCTGCCACATAAATGCCTAAGTGATCTTGTTTCCACTGTATTCAGTCTAATTTCGTTCCTCTTCTGCCAGCTCAAGACCTCATTTCCATACATCAGTGTCGGTACCAGGACTCCATTGTGAACTGCTAGTTTTGCCTCAGTCGTCCAGATCCATTAGCTATAATTCCATTAAATGCGCCGTTCACTTTATTCCCTGCTTTCGTTATCTTTCTTTGTCTTTCCGTTTCTATCGAACATTCTTCCCAAGTACATAAACTCATCTACTTGTTCCAAACATTCATTCATTCATCCTACACCTTACAGCCTGAATAGTGAGGTTCCTTGAGCCTTTATAACTTGTACAGGATGAAATTAATAAATCGCAATTATTTAAGATAGTCTTGCGCTAAGACGCTCGCCTCCCTCAACACCAGTTCACCAGGGTCACCGGAAGTTGGATCTTCTTCCGGAGAGATTAGTTTACATATTTCACGTAAATAATCACATTATCGTAATTTTCTCTTCATCTTCCACACTTAAAATTGTTTTAAAATATGAATTCACTTTTCTGTCGAATAAATGCTCTAATTAACCAAATTCTCGATGAGAGTGACAAAACACTCGACATACTTAAATAATAAAAATACATTTTCGTATTTTGTAACCATTTCGTACAAAACTACCCTAGTTGTGATAAACTAGATACTTTTATAAATATAAACTCGAGAAGGTTTCGACAGAATAATTAAGAAATCATATTAATTTAAACGCGGGTATATAAAAAAAATTATGATTTGCTTTCACACCAACCTCACTTGAAATGACAGCTCAACTTATTGCAGGTATTTTAAACTCCATATGATCGATATTTTTGAATTATCCCAAGTGGAAAACAATTATAGCAAAACGTCAATTTTTTTTGCACGTTATGACTCGTATAAATAATAACAAAATAAACATATTTCCACGTTTCATTGTTTAATATATTAGCAATAGCAATATTTGAATATGTCCAAGAACACACAATTACTGGATTTTTACCTACAAAGGCACTGTTATTAAACAAATATCAGATAACTCATAGACACAATGCTTTTTTATTACATGTAATGGAACATATATGGAAGTATGGGGTAATTACATCATACTTCCATACATATATTTGCGTACTTTAAGCATTTGAAATTTTTTATTTATTTAATTAAGTTATATGAAACAAAGGATTATTTTATTCATTATTGCGCTAATAGAGGTAGCCCCACCTTACGCTTTAGCAATTGGATTAGCATAAATGTATTATTTAATAATGAAACTTATTTTATTTTTGAAAGAAAAAATTAACAATTTGATTTTCGAAAATATGTTAACTTAATCGTAATTTATTTGTGGAACCATACGAGTACAGGATATAATATAAATGTTCGTAGCAAAGTAGCGGCTGCCTTAAGTAACCTGCTACTAAATAAATAGTAAAACTAAATAGTAAAACTAGCAACAGCGATCGGATAAAATCGATTGTTTTCTGCTAGTTTGTAAAAAAAGTGTGTAGTGGGCGAAGCTAAAAGTATCTTTACGGGAAATGTCATTTTTTATATGGAGATTTTTGACAGGTGTTTTTGTTTATTGACGTTTTATCTTGAGAAGTTTGCATGTACGCATTCATTATAAAAGTAGGGGAAATATCACTTCGAAAACTACGTGAATATTTCGGTACACCTTGTACCGCAATTGTGAAATCAAATCAAAAATATAACGTAGGTTTCAGATGTGGAGATACCTGTGCACCGGTTGAGTGAAAATTCAGTCAGTGAGTTAAAATTGCGATTATGATAGTCAATTTGAATGCGATAAATTGGAGCGATGCTCCCGTCATGTCTCGGACTTGTCGGATCGTACGATAAAAAATATTACTACGGAATAAAATATAATATAATAAATATTGGTGTAATTTTTTCATTATTTTCATTAGTACAACATATGTTTTCAGATTATATAGAATATTTGTAATAGAATTATATATATTTGTGGGCACAGCCTTATTTCCTCAATCTTTGGTCAGGGCACGTTTTCGAATGGCGGCCAAAGTTGAATTTAATTGAGAATAAATTGGGGTTGAAATTTTTAATCCCGCCCGGAGACCGTTTCGGTTGGGGATGAAATATATTGGTCGACCCTTGTTTTTGGGGCAATTAGAATAAATATGGGGCACGGTGATGGTTTTCTCGTTAGTTGATAACCATTTAATTACTGAGTGCCTGCGGGGTAGGTGATATATTATTATTTACATGAATATTTATCGACCGGTAAAATTATTTTAAGTTTACCATATCTTACTTTATTTAGTAAGGTGTTTGGAACAGGGGTTGTGTGGCTCGTGTGCGGCGCGGGGTCGATTTTCTAACCGTAAAGTTCTTAATGACGCATACGACTAGCTAAAGTTGCTATGGACCAACTGTAGAGAATATGGAAAGACAGTGACATACTCGTAAAGCAAACAACTAAAATTATGTCGGTTCACACTCTTATCTTTCTAAACTTCAGGTATGCAACGGAAACTTGGAGAATCCACAATAGTGACGAGCGTAAAATAGATGTCTTTAAAATGTATTGATGAAGAGGGATGTTACGTATCCTGTGGACAGTACTGTGCTTCAAACTGTAAGAAATCAAACTACAGCAAAGTTTATCAATAACAGCGAACAAGATTATCCTAGGCTCAACACTGGAAGAGTGCTATAATAGCGGATGCATTTGGCTGGAGAGACTCGGCACCGAGACTTGTGGAAGAGTATTACTAGCAGAGTCTCATCTAAATAAAGTTACTGTATGGTGGAGGAAAGAACCTTAAAAATGACTTGAAACTGAAACAGCCTGCAATACGATGTACCCATTTCGTAGTATTATTGATTTCTCGACATAACTTTTGGAGTCTGGTGCCAAAATGATTGTGATTTATAGATCAGATGTCTCGCAATTATTATCGGAGGGCGCTGCGTCAGTTTGCTCTTGTATCCTTGCAGTAAGTGTTCAGTCAAATATATTTAATTATCAAGGTGGAAGTTAAGTTTTTACTGAGGTTTTCATTTTTACTAAATTCATTACATTTTTAGTGCAAGCGTGTCACATATTATGCATAGGTATCTATCGCAAACATCTCTGACACACACCCAAAGTACCTTGTTGGTGAAGTGGTCAAGACGTTGGCCTAGTGATCTTATGGTTGGGGGTTCGCGCCTCGTTCCAGGACACCAGCAAGTTAGTCCTATTTTCATAGCACAAGCATTTAGCTTAGTTTGAAAATAGTAAGAATATTAATGTGACATGTATTCCGTGTACGCATCTCTATTTTTAAAAAAAAAAAAAAAGAATCATCATAGAAGTCACAGATATGTATGGATATTTATCACATCTCACGCTCACTTTCACAGATCCCATAATGTCAAAAATTGTATATATATATATATCATATATATATATCATATATATTTATATGATCAGTGTACTGTATATTTAATAGTTAATAATTAATGTACAAAGCATATTAAACGGTGTTTTAATATCTAAGTCAAAATTGTGAGACATATTGTTAAATTGCGTGCGGTAAATATATCACGCATACATTCCCTTTCATAGTTATGCCCTCATTTCATTTACATTTTATCGATGGCCTCTTTCCGTTTACGTGAGACGATGGTGATGTACCACATAGGTTTATTAAGGTAGCAGAGATGGGCATAACATTTTCGGTGGCCTCTCTCCGTGGTGACGTTTGGACGACTCGGATTCCCTCACTGGTACCCGGAGAAATAAAGACCGCTTTATTCAGAGTAAGGTTGATTTTAAAATTTGTCTGGAAGAGAGCATTATAAGCTATTAAGCAGGAGCGTGAAGTGCATACAAACAAAAAAGCTGTGCATTACTAAAAATTCTGGTAAACAAATGTAAATTAAAAATTGAATTAACATAAACGGAAACATTTTTTTATAATTAGCACCATCTGAGTACCAGTAGACTTTAATTGATTAGTTCTAAAAACTACCACGACAACTCACCGCTGTAGCTTTGGCGCTCTTGTGCGTACGCCCCATTGAGCTATTCACATTACTTTATCCTACCATTAAGATACTGAATTACTCAAGTCATGTAATTGGCTATTTACTAAATTGAAAATTCTTTTCAGTTGATCCGTTTTGCATGAAGTCGTTACCAATGTTTTTTTTTTAACAGAATAACATTTGAAAGGCTTCCAACTGCGTGCAAATCATTGAAGTGTCTACTTCCTCTTTTACTATCTTACTGTTTTAACGTGTTGATTACATGACCGTTCTTTGCGTTCGAGGTGCATTTGGTGCATGCATTTGTTTTTGATTTGGCAAAACAAAAAGCAATTGGCAGAACTATTTCCTACGTTAACCTTTAATAAAAATAATTATTTCCTTTAGTTATTACCTGAAAGATTTTCAAACAATAAAATAATCATTTTCAGTCATGAAAAGTGATCTTACAAACGTCTTATATTGATTTTTATATGGATAAGAAGGTATTATTTTTCTTTAAAACTTAAACTATAAAAACACTATAAATAGTACTCTAAAATTACAAATAAATACATGATAGGGTCGTATAAACGACGGATTTATTTAGTCGAAAATTGTTGGTTAAATAACAGTTCGTAATCCTATATACAACATATATTGTAGTACATATATTATATTGATAACAGCATACCCTAAATCTATTCCTACTGCACGCCACCACCATTAAGACAGTGCTTGTGTCCTGATCTTCACAATATATTGTAGACTTCACAATTGTTTCACATCATATGACGGTACACGTCAATGCAAATATACAGAAAGTACTGCCCGTGTCAAATACTTAGGAATTATAATTGATGCTCATCATACACAACTCATTACAAATAGAATTATACAGAACGTACTGCTCGTGTCAAATACTTAGGAATTATAATTGATGCTCATCATACACAACTCATTACAAATACAATTAAAAAACCATATACCTGTTTCGAAATATTAGAAATTTCCGTTAACATAAAACTTGTAAAAATGACACAATACGTAATCTATAAATCAGTCATAGAGCATGGTGTATTTATTTGTGGAGAAATGACTATGTTTACAATTAATCCAATAACAGCAGCTCAGAAAACTATTTTAAAAGTTATACTTAAAAGCCCAATCACAACGAGCACTGATGAAACTTTAAATAAATTCTTTATCTTTGATATAAGACAAATATATGCTAATACTACTCTTAATTACAATCATATACAATCACAAACATTTAGATTTTAAAGCAACTCAAAATATAATTAGCACACAAACAAATAAACCTAAGTTATAGATATTATAAACCAAAGTTCGGAAATGATATATAGTTTTAACCATGCAACAATGTATTTGTAGACTTAAATAATTTATATTTGTATGTAAAATTAGAATAAATAATTATTCATCAATCTCACTCTAATTAATATAGAATATTATAATTATTTTGTTACTCTCATCTTCTTTGAGATATTCCTTGCAGCGTTATTCAATTATTCATTTACATTAGCTTAGTGCAAGATGGTTACATATTCCTTTAATGGAATGCAAATCTGCATTGCCAGAGTTAGCGGATATGCCATTTAGTGGAATTCCATGAAGATGCTTTTCACTAATTAATTCGATATCTTAAATACCATATTTTTGCCCAAAATTTACTTTTAGGGACTTTTATTTTTTACAAATCAAGAATAAATTGTCTTTAACTACTCCGTAAGAAATGAGAGGTTATTAAGTGAGCTTCTGGAGAAATAAGGTGAGAAATAAATCTTAGACGAGGTAAATTAAATACTAGAAAATATTTCTGTACGTAATCGACGAGTATGGGAAAATTTATGGATGAGACTTTTGGCACTTTATCCTCTCTATCTACCCCGTGGCATATTGGTTAGTTATATATTTTTCTATTTTTTTACTTTGAGTGTTATTCCGTACCTTAACGGAAAGTTGATTATCAAAATATCGAATGAACTCGCAAGCTTATAACAATTATTTTTATTTATTTATTTTATTTAGAAAAAACTAATAATGAATTTTAACCACAATGTTAATTTTGCTAATTTCAAAAGTACTTATAACAATTGCAGCAATATATTTATTATCACAGTATTGTATTTAATGTTATGAGAATAGTGAATAAAATATTTTTCTTATTACTGAATGGGTATCACGTATTGTCACCAATATTATTTTCTAATTAAAACTATATAATTTATATATTTTATAGTTAATAATGTATGTTTTTAACCAGAAAAAATATGATTTTACATTTTTATAGGTGTAACTCGTTAATATTGACCGAATATTAATTATTTCCATGTAATAAAAACAATATGAATATTTCAATACACCTTCTTCTATTTAAATTTATAAATTAAAAATATTCTACAAACTTAAAAATATACAAAACCAATACCTTTTACCATGAACACAAACCAAATACTACGTAAAATACAACTATATCTACTGTATTAAATTGTAACTTGTTTATATATATTTTTCACTTTATATTGTGGTGGTCCTCCTCGTGATCCACGGACATGGGGGTGTAGGAATTCACCTAACAGACATACGATCCGACTCGTACTCACCAAACTTTGCGCCGCAACCGGTCCGAGGAAAACTGGAACCGACCACTCTTCTTATGGCCAGATCCTTGGAAAGATGTACTCGCACCTCGGCACCGCCTCCGGTGAACCACGTTTTTCTTATTCTTTATAATATAACAATCATTGTAAATTCAATCTCCAAATAAACACCAACCAAACCAGTAAATACTATTTCATTGTCATAATCTACCTGCACTAGCTGTACACGCTAACACAAATCACCATAATTTTTAATATTTCATATACATACATACGGGAGAAGCAAGGAGACATAGGGCCCTCGATTCTCACCGAATAAATCCTTCTGTCACAAATAATCTCTTTTAGTGATCTTAATGAGTCTATATAAACATTAACTACTAAATCCCTTCAAGTGGTAACCCCTAAAATATAATAGACGTTTGAATTTAGACACAGTTAATATAAAAATACAGAAATTGAAATTGTACAAATGACTGTTGACATAATTGATAATTTCAAGTGATCATGGTTTGCTCATCGATGCTTAAAAGCTTGACTCTGTGAAGGGAATCCTCTCGCATTAGGGGAGCGAGGAGTACAAATATACGCAGTGAAGAGGGTGAATAAGCAACGCGACATTTTGTCGAGATATCGAAACAAATAGGTTTGCCCCGTGCTAAATCCTAAAATACCGAGTTATCCCGCCGTCAGACCCGCAAAATACCACTCGAAGATTTTACAATCGACCCGGCCATCTCGCTCTGGCACGCGCGTGAGAACGGCGCGGGTCAGCTATCGCGGCGTCGTTAGGCGGTATCGCGCTCTCCCGGCGCGTGGGAAGGATACCTTTGCAAATGGTGACACATAGCTTTTAGAGTGAGGGTTTAGAAAATAAAGGTGAGCCCATTGGAACGCTATTTGCTAGCCGAAAAGGTAAAGGGGTATAAAAAGGAGATATATTTAAGCGAAACGTCCCGGAATTGCGTAATAAATGTCCATTTCTGAGACTCAAACGAGTTATCGGAATTTTATATTGATATTTTACTGATTTATGCTTTTTTTTATAGCGGAATTTAGCTTATAATACGATATGCCGTGGTTTTGTATGTTGCAAACGAGCGCTCATTTCAACTTTTATAAATACTTTACTACTCTTTTATTATTAGGTTCAATGAAGTTCCATATTCAAATATTTTTTCAAGGATTTTTGTCGGTCAAACATTTACGGATTTTTTAATTTGATATAGTGGTCGCGGGTTCGAACCTGGTCCAGCAGTTTTTAAAGCTTAGTTTTTATATAGTAAGAACTTGTGGTGTACTGCATCTGTATTTAAAAAATATTATTAATATTTATTAATATTTAATATTTCTGCGTATCGATAATTTTGGAATATTAACACTTCCTGAGAATTTACTTATTTATTAGACTTTATTGACATACATGTTTGTTGTCATAACAAAAGTGAATATATTATAATATAACGTGATAAACATAACATACAATTATATTGCAATTAAGTATAATACTCGTAGTTTATTGTGTAAGATGGAGTAGACTCCACCTCTGATATATACGGCATTATCCTGGCTACTTTGCTAGAATGCCGTCTATGTTAAATCAGTCCGTTTTTTTCATGCTGTTGTGGTGTTATTTAATTCGAGAAAGATAAAGATTCGACAGGAATAAAACAAAAACAGAAAAAAACTGTAGTAAGTGTTGAAAGGCACTTCTAATGATTATGTTGGAAAAAATTCCTGCATTGTTTTTATTTATTTTTTGTATTAAATAAAATTACTATCACAAATAGATACACTATCCAGATTACGGGAAAAATATATTTGCCGGTACAATTTGCATTTATGAGAGTGAAAGTAACATTGTTTCTTACAAAGTAGAAAGTTTTTAATAAATTTTCTGTATATACAATATTATGGTATAAATCCAATCCAAATACGTACAATATTGTGTTGAAAATATAGTGAAAAAGTGTGTGTTGGAAGTATAAGGGTGAGTGAGAAGGTGAATGAAGATCGCCAATTTATTTTTTTAGTATGCTCCCTCCGTGCAAAAATATCGACGTAAAAATATTATAATCAATTATATCTAATAGTTATGTGTATATTTTAAGATGTCACGTGTAAAGCATCTTATCCTGCTAGATCGGTGGAGTACCATTTGGTGCAGACGGGCAGTGGGGCGTTTATGGTGCAAGGGGGTGGAGGGTTGCAACCCGTGCAACGGCGGGTGTATTCCTACATATAGTGGATAAATGAAATTCATTGAAATTAATTAATGAAAACAATCAATCTAGGAAGATAATGAACATTTGTAGAGAAATTCGTAGTGGGATCGAATATAAATAAAAAATAAATTAATAATATGTTCTTAAGGGAGAAAATAATGATTTCTTGTGTGTACAATTTTCTAGGTTAATCTGCAATAATAAACTGTTTTATTTCGCTTACCTACGAATGAAATTTTAATGATCCTACCATTTGAAATATATACAGTAAGCATTACCGACAAAATCAAGTACGCAATCAAAAAATATTTTTTTCCATATCACAAGTTGAATACAAATTTTTATAGCCTATTTAGCATAACTTGATTAAATCTTATATAAATTCTGAATTCAATATATTTCTCTTTTGGAGAAATTTAAAGTTGTTTACAATAATAAATGTACAAAGATAATTAACAAATGTATTTTGTTACTTTGTTTGTAATTAATCGAAAAAGGCCTGTATGGCGAGCAGCCGTGTTCAGAATCTATAGATACATATATTTAAATTTCTATATAAAATTCTATTTTAATTTAAGATTTTTAATGAATGAAATTTTTTTGAGACTATATTTTTCATTTTTGTGCAATTAGACTAAAAAAATAATAGCGTTAAACTTCAGTCACTTTACAGTAGATTCATATCGTATTACGGGCTCCAATAGCTACCAGTCTCCCCAAGCGCGTGAGACGGAACAGATTCAAAGGTGAATGTGGATAAGCCAATATAATTTTTGTGACATTTTTCGACTCGACAAACGAATTACATTAGAATTTTATGTTGGTGCTAGCAAAGAAGTTACGAAAGGAGAACTTTAAACAAGTGTTCATTGCGGTAGACCTTAACACAGTGACAGGTGTCTAGCGGAAAATTTTCAAGTTTAATATTAAATAAATAAAAAAAACTACAATGTTATTCTCATATTTTATTTATATAAAATGGAGTTTAACGATGTGGATTTTACGTTTTATAAACAATATCCATGCTGTCCATTTCTTTCAAGACACTCTTGCAATCGGGCTCTTAAATTTGCGAAGACGCGAGAGCAAAGCGTTGGTTCAATGGCTGCAACTTCGCGGATATTTTCTTGTAGGGCCTGAATTTTTCGAGGATTGTTGCTGTAAACTCTCGACTAAAATCTCCACAAAAAAAAATCACACGGTGTAAGGTCCGATGACCGAAGTGCCCAGGGTATGTCTTTGTACTTGCTGATTAATTTATTGGGTAAAATTCCCTTCAGTTTCTCCATTAAAACTCTGGCTATATGTGGAGTGATCCCGTCGTGCTGATATTGTGTTCTGTTATTGAACCCGGGAAACAGCTGTAGTTGCGATACCAAAAATTCGTCGATCATTCGGCAATTTACGTCAGCAGTGACTGTCTATCGCTGGTTAAAAAAATAAGGGCCAATTATCCCTCGGGAAGAAATTGCACACCACATTGTCGGTTTAGGACAATGCAAACGTTTTTGATGGCACTCCCTTGGATTGTCTGGGCACCAGTATTTCATGTTCTATTTATTAACATAGCCATCGATATGAAAATATGCTTCGGCAGTAAACAATATGTTTCCAAGCGTTCGTACTGTTTCATGTAAAGAATAATCATTTTCATTGAAACTGCACGATTTGAAGTTTGTATGGGTAAAACTGCAGTTTCTTTTTCAAAATAACGTGCACTGTTGATTTTTTTTTCTAGTACAGCCTGCAATCTTCCTTATCGATATACGCGGATTGCGCATAATTTCACGTCGAACTTGAGCCACATATTTTAGCGTCGCTGCTGACGTTGATGGTCCCGGATGAGTTTGGTTAACCATTGTCTCTTCTTATCTGAACTTTTAAACACAACACCAGATAGATCGCGTGCTCGACCCATCACTTACTCGTCAAATATTAAAGTGAGTACAAAAAGCGAGACGCGCATGAAGCAATGAATCACCGCACTTTAAATATTTCTCAACCGCGAACGCGCGGTGCTCTCCCGACCAGTGACTCCTTGCGACTGACAAATTAGAAAATCACGCGCGTCGAACAATACCCCTCCCACTTACCTCACCCTGATGGTTTACGAGCATTTACAATTTAATATCGAAATTTTTCCGCTGGACACCCTATATTTAATATGCATGGTAAATATTATGTTCTAAGCTGTTGTTGTTTTTGAATAACTAGAAAATAAAATATTTTTTATAATTTTGTTTTTATTTATCGATTAATTGGTTTATTAAAACTATGTATGGTATGTGACATCGACCGAGTGGCCGTTCTGGTAGCGGCACAAATGCGTGTTCTTTTAATGATATATTTTTTAACATTCTCGCACACTTCGCGTGTTATTTCAGCAATTTTATTTCGAATATTATCCTGTAGCATCGGAATTTTGTTGGCTTATTGGCGTAGTCTTTTCTTTCCAAATATCCTTACAAAAAATAGTCGGTAGTCATAAAATCAGGTGATCGAGGAGGCCAGTTAATATCACCATTTTTTAAATTTTAAAATTCTCGCAAAATTTCACGCGTAGAGGTGGCACTGATATGTTGAAACCACATGTGTTGCAGGTCCAATCGACTCAATTCGGCCACCAAGAAGTTTTACAATATGCCACCATTGCCATTATTATTTAGATAAAATGTTTAATGTCTTCAACACGTTATAATAAATTGAAATAAACTACTATCTACGATTATTAAATACAAACTGACAAATATTTGCCAAACCAAAATGGCGGCTAAACAAAATCGGTCTGGAACATAATATACACCATGTACAATCTATTGGAATACATTTTGGAGTACTGACAGTTCTGGTTTCTTGTATAGTTACGAAAATATCTCTTTATTACTGAAACATTACAGCTACACTGAATTCGTCGGATATTCTTAGGGTTTCTAAATAGTGAAATATTAAAATATTAGCTACTTGTGGTAATTGGGCAAATTTTAGATCGACCCGCCCATTCAAATACTTAGAATTTGTAAATTGTTTTATCTCTCAGCGAAAATATATTCAAGTTTTCATATATTACCAATTCAAATATTTTCTTGATTATACTAATTTATTTATTCTTTTAGTATGTTGCTTATATTTAGTATATAAGGTGATACCGAATTGGCGATAATTTTTAGCAATCTTTAACTGTAATATATAAATGCAAAAATAAAAAATAAATATGACTATAGTGTTTATAAAAAAATTAGAATTTAATGATGGAAACATATGAAGCAAGTCAATGAGAGGAATCATAAATAATGTTCTGATTTCTGGTAGACAATAAAGTGTCCTTTATGATCTAAATTTTTAACCTTTTTTTCGCATTCTGAAGGATCTTTGTAGATAACGACCGACGGTATCTCGAGACGATGTGAGTATTAAGCAAAGGTCTATTGGAAGCTGGAAGAGGTGCTCAGGTTACTGAAGCTCCAACTCGAGTAAGGAAAGGATTGATTAAAAGATTCCCCTTCTTTGAAAAGTTCTTATTTAAATCAATAGGAAATAGTTAAATGATATAAATAAATCGTAAAAGTAGAAACAGAAGTACGAACTTAAAAGAATATGCAAAAGAGATTCGAATAAAATTAAGAAAATTAAAAGAAAAAACTTGATAAAGAAACGAATGCTATAAAAAATGCCGCGATAGCGTAAGACAAAGTACGGTGGTAGGAGGTGATCGGTAGGGGTGGGTTGGGTAGGTAGGTAAGGAAGTAAATTCCTTTCGGTGGAAAATTTTCACTTGTAACAACCCTTCCAAAGTCAAATTAATTGTCAGACAGCGATGTACAGCGACAGTTAGAAAGCCGCCATCGAGGAAGTTTAATGAAACTTGGTAATATTGTATTATATAAATATGTATATATAATATATTATATACGCATTGTTTTAAAATTTGCAATTATATTTATTTATACAAATTGACGTCTGTAAATTATATTTTGATTTAATTATCTAAGCAAGAATATTTATAAATTTGATATTATACTGTTCCTGTCTTAATAGACTTATTGTGTCAAATCAGACATAAGTCTTTTTTTAAGTTTAAAAATATTAAATAAACTAAACTTTGTACTACATACACGTCACTATCATAGTTTCAAGAGGTGTAGTACTTCTCGTCATCACGTGATAACTAAATTAAATACAATATTGTAATCTATTCAGGTATAATGGCCTGGGCAGAAGAAAAGGAGCGGCGGAGAAGTTTCGGTCGTTAATATTTGTGTGTAGTAGAATGTTTAGTTTAGTGAAAATTAAAATAGCTATGTTGCACCACTGAGTAACTACCGTGTCAATTAAGGATATTAGACTTTTACAGTGCTTACTATAATGTGTATACCTACTATTTATTAGGCCACACATACAATATACGTAAAAATATAATAAAAATAATGAATTCATGATAACATTTAATGAAAAATAAAAAATTCAATGCTATTAAATCAAAGATAAGAGCTACCGAATTATTATCTACTTCAATAATAACTGCTATATTCAGTCAGCGTGGAGTTGAATATATCAATTAGCGCTGAAAGAGTTTCCAATCTGACATTGCCAAATGAAAACTTATTTATTATAAACTTGACTATTAAAAATAAAATGGAATCAAGTTGACCTTAATGGAACATTAAATCTCGACTAGCAAATCTAGAGAGTTGATAATTTTGTTAATAATAATTTCTTTTTATTCTTTTTTTTTAATTTTGGTATTATTATTTATGAGAAACCAATAAATAAATCTATGTAGTAATAATCACATACAATTTTAATTCTCTATGAATTGGTTCAAGTCGTATGAGTTTAATATGAAGTCATAAAATCACATGTCATATAATTATTATGCCTTGAAAATAAACTGATCTTAAGTAATATTAATATGGCCTTTTTAATACACAATATAATATTTTATATCTCTTTATTAATTTGACGATATTTTAATGACACAAAATTCAATTATCGCTGAAAATTAATTTGGAACTGTTAATTTAGAAATAATTTTAATCCACCAAGAAGTACTAAGCTAAGCTTTCTTAAATAATTCTTAAATACTGCCATGCCTAAGAGGTAATCAAAATGGTGTACTAAACTACGTATGTACGAGCAAAAATTAATTTATAATGTTTATGTTATGATTTAAATAATAACGTATCCCATAGCGCCATATTTCCGCACATCTTAATACACATTTTTTGCACACTGCACGTAAAATTATATTGGGTAGTTCCCCACCCCCCCACATAACACCCTTACTGAAGATAACATGGACTCCACATTAAATAAGATCAGAATGCGTACACTGATCATACATACAAAAATTTATTCATAAATGTTCTCCAGGCATCCAGGTATCTTCTTTACTCATCAGGGGCGTGCAGTGCATACAAGCAAAAAAGCTGTGCACAACTAAAAACTCTGGGAAACAGATATAAATAAAAAAAGGGATTAACATTAACGAGAACATTATTTTGCAATTAGTGACATCTATGTATTAGTAGAGACTTTAATTGCTTAATTCTAAAAAAAAACTCACCGCTGTACTCATGGCGCTCTTTTTTTATTTGCCGCATCGTGCTATTTACATTACTCAGTTCTGTCTTTGGGCTAGTTGAATTACTCAAGTCATATAAATAGCTATTTATTGAATTGAAAATTCCTTTCGGTTGATCCGTTTTGTATAGAGTCGTTACCTATGCTGTTTATTAACAGAATAACATTAGAAAGGGTTACAACTGCGTGCAAATCATTGAAGTGTCTACTTTCTCTTTTACTGATTTTCGAATTTTTTAACTGTTTTTAACCTGTCGATTTCACGATTGTTCTTTAAAATTGGTGTATGGATATTCTATTATAATATAACTATTTCCCACGTTAACCTTTAATAAAAATAATTATTTCTTTTAGTTATTGCGTGAAGTATTTTCAAACAATAAATGAATCATGTTCAGTCATAGAATGTGTTCTTTAAAACGTCCATCCATTTTTATATGGGTAAGAAAGTATTATTTTACGTTAAAACTTAAACTTTTAAAACACTATTAACAGAACTCTAAGATTATAAATAAATACATGATTGGGTCGTATAAACGACGGATTTTTGTTGTCCAAAGACGTTGGTTAAACGAAAGTATATATATTATATATGATTGTATAATATTATTGGTAACAGCATAACCTAAATCTATGCTTACTGCACGCCACTGATATTCACTGTATCTCATTGTTGGGCGGCTTAGTGGTCGAGTTCCTGCTGGCGTTCTCTTGACTGATACGAGAGAGGAACAGAGAAAGTGGCGGATGTATGAAATTTTAGTTGAGTGAAAATTTTAAGAAGATTCAAACGTATTTCGTGATAAAAATACGCTACATTGCTAATTTTAACAAAATTAGCCGGCTCTGAAGGTAGTTGATTGAATATGTGACGTAAATTGTGTCCTATCCAACTCAAGTACTCAATTATGAAGGTGTCAATAAATGGAGTTGGATGCATTTGACAGAAGCACAATATTAACGCAATTAGAAGAATATTGAATTAAACCGCTGCAGCGCTCCAATCAACTCGTTACACTAATTCACAATTATTCTAAAGCGGAGATCGGAACGTTCAGAGAGAATATTGACAAGTTTATTTGTAGTTGCGATCGCATCTCGGATATTTTACTGTTGAGGGCTGTAATCATCAATCTTTAAGCAACTTTTTTTTATGTCACGCGTATATCCAAGGAGTTATGTGGAATTCAATTAAAACTATGGTATTTAATTCACATTTTATTGGTTAAGATGCGATTCTTTAGAACATATCATTTTTTGATAATTAAACCAAATGAAATGTATAATGCATCTCACTGAAAAAATAGTAAACATAATTAACATTATGACTAGTATTTAAAATATTTTTTTATTAGATTATCTAATATTATTAACCAGAATGTGTTGTACCAATAATTTTAAATAAAAATCAAATCAAAAAGTGACATCAGTGAACACGCTCAAATATAAAGTCAAACATATTCCTATATATAATTTTGATTTCTCTATTGCATTAAATTTAAAAAAAAAATTTACTTTACTTTTACTATATTACTTACTTAAATTTGTATGTTTTTTGAACGTACTTTAATTTACTATGTTTAATTGCACTGCTATGCAGTTTGACAAAAAAATAAAAATTGTTATGTGATATGTATGAAATAAAAAAAACGGTGATCGTGATAATATGGAACAGAAAAACAAGAACCGCCGAATGTGACCGAAATTGTGAGCGGAATTTGCGGTCTACAGCGTGTTCGTAAATTATTATTTAGGCGCGCTTTGATTAATTTTTCTTTTTATGGAATGGGTGGGCGCATTACGACAAATTGTCCATTTTTTTAGACGAGATTATCATTTTTTTTTTTACAAATAATTTTATCCCCTATCATCCTGGATAGTCAACAGTCTACTGTATTGAATATGTTTTGGTTTTTTTTAAATATAATAAAGATACGCACATAAAATATGTGTTATACCCAGACTACCAACTATATAGACATGAACTAAAGCAAATTCCATGTTTCAATATTAGCATTTTGGTGTCACCCACTTGATCGCTTTGGTACCAGTTACGCAATCAAATAGCTCCACAACTTTTAAAAAATATATGATATTTATGTAAAAAATACGTCTTGTTTACACAAATATTTAATTTTCGAAGAGAAAATACTTTTATTGTTGCATAACTGTATAAATAATGTTAGTAGAATGCCTCTCGTCCCGCAACTAATGTTCCAAACTCACTCCCATATGTACACTTTATTTCGTGTCTATTAATTTACAGGTCTGTGGTGTCACATCAATATTCTTGCTATTTTCAAACTAAACTAAATGCTTGTGCTATGAAAACAGGACCAAATTACTGATCTCCTTTGAATATATAACTGATTCATAGGTTGCTGTTAGCTGTTTGTGCACATCATCTCAGTGAAAATTACTAACTGGTTTCTCTGCTTTACTGGAAGTAGTATTTCTAAGCCAAACTCTAAAGGTATCCTTGGAATTTGTTAGCTAGTTTCTAAGTAAGGAGTTTATAGGCTTTGTACGCCAGAAGTCTTCAACTAACTACCCTCAAATACAGCTATTTAAAATTGTTCATAATATTTATTAGTTGATAAAATATCCTTGAGGTGCAGCTCTTAGAAAAATTCTAGTTATTTAGAATTTAAAGTTGCGGATGTGATTAATTTAACGCAGCTTTTAATTGTTTGTCTTCTGCAATGAACGTATGACTTTAGTGTTTTCGCATGCTCTGCGGGCGAGATATTTGTGCCACAGTGTGGAGTTCGGTATTCCCGTAATGGTGCTGAAGGTGTTTTGCCTTCTCCTGCGCATGATGGTAAGGAAGCGAGATAGGAAAATAATACATTATTTTTATTCAAAAAGTCGCTTATTTTACTAAAATTTAAAATTAGAATTAACTAAAAAAAATGCAGAAAAAAACTATTAATCAAAAATATTTAATTGCTTCCGAGATTCGAACCTGAACTTCTTCCTATCTGGGTAGCAACTAAATATTTTTTTCTGTATATCTTTCTAGTTGATCAATTAAAATTGTGTTATAAAGACCACATAAGTATATTCTGAAAATGCAACATCACAACAAAAATGTGTTCTGAAAAATAAAACATTTTTGTTCACTTACTTTTTAATTTAATTTTCCGCGACGACTTACGATGTTTTAAAAATGACCACTCGACATGAGTAGGTTAAAAATGTACACATTAAAAAAATGTATTTTTTATCAACGCAACATTTATCTCCGTTAAATAAAACTTCTGTAACGGACCTTTTTGACTTGCCATTTGCAATTTTATTTCAATATACAGCCTTTTTCCGTTCCGGCAAAAAACCTTGTTAATTAACGCGATTGTTGAGCTGCCTTGTCTGTGTCAGGATTCGGATTTGTCTTTAATTAAAAATGGATAGCGGTGACAGAGTGAATAATGGAAGAAAGCCCAATCGGAAAAGCTCAATAGAGCCTGCTCAATACAGCCTCGCCTTTTTTATTCCAAACCGGAAGACAATTAATTGTTGAGCGCGCTTTGTGAGACTGATCGAGTTATTTCGATTAAAGTTCCCTTTAGCCCGGCCGTAATGCCATTACCCAAATCTCCTGCCGAATCATAATATTTTAAGGCATTTTTAGACGACCTTCGGAATGGTGAAAACGGGAGATACGTATTATGATTAACTTACAATTTTAATACTTACCCTTTGTAGCGGAATTTAAAAAAAAATATTTTTATTGCAAATTTTCTAAAAATTATTTTAAAAAAAAATTTGTGAAAGGATTTTATTGATAATAATAAATATAAGGAATTATTTTTTCTCCATCTCTCTTGGCTTCATGAATGGATCAATAAATTGAGTAAATATTCGGGGTTCCAAATTCACTTCTTAAATAGCATTTATCGGAATAGGGGTTTTTCTGTTTTATATAAATTAAATATTTTAGCAAAATATTACACGAGTTAGAATAGTTAGTTAGAAATGAAAGTTGTAGAAACTCTTACTTTCCATTTTATCTTACATTTTGAGACATGAAACATACAAAGACTATAGCAACACGAACATAGGAAGATGGAAGGATTAGAGATGTGACCTTGGCAGTGAATTCTATGGAATGCTTACAAATCAACAATTAATAATAAAAATAAATAAATGGTGCACACCGTTTGAATTCCACATAAATAAGTATACTTTGCCATATCACAAGGCGAACCGATGCATTAGAGAGCCAGTGATCTAGCAGGTATTTTCCCCTACTTAAAGGTCGCTTTGTTGGTCGACAGATCTGATGAAATCCGCAACTGCTGCTTTGAGAAGCTGCCTAAAATACTGAAAATCGGAAACCAACAGCGTCAAGTAATTCCAGCTATAATTGTATTTTGCATTTTAAGTACATTTTTATATAATCCCAAATGGAATGATTATGAAACCGGAAATTGGTAGACCTGCTTTTTGAGAGGTTTATTTTATGCGTTTACTTACTTGTTTTTGCCAATCTAACAGACAAACAAAAACAATCGTATTGTGTTTGAAACTCGTCATGAATTTCTAGCCATTCCATGTAGAAAATCGCAAAAATGATGAGTTGTTCCACTAAAATACGTTTAGATGTCATCACTTTATCTGATATGGATTGCCATAATTAACGTAAACATACCCAATATGGCTTTACCTTGGATAGTGGTCGCAAAAATAAATAATGTATTTGTACAATTTGTACTCAAAAACTGTTTTATTTTATTATTTAAAACCAAACCGTTTCTGATCGACGAGTATAAAACTATAGCAATGAAATTATTACTATCTGTTAAGTCCAAATCTAATAGTTTTATATGTCAATCTCATTAATTTAAAAAAATAGCTTTGATGATTCAATGTTACAGAGTTAACTTTGTTAAACACTTGTCAGTACTTATTGTGACACGTGCGTCGATATTTATTGTTATAGTTAATCTCATACATCTGGACTGAATAGCTGGAGACTGGATTTTTGTGTCATTTCATTCATTTTATATACAAAAAATATATCATTTTTACGGAAAAGGGAATTAATATATTGTGACGTCGTTTTTTACACGTTCGCCGACTCGCTCAGGGTATAGCATGAGGTGTGTGGTTCTGATGCACCGAATTCCCTATGTCGTTTGCCACTTACATTAGCTACCATTCTCAGGGAAAATAATAAGATTAGTTTCAAGTTTATATTACAACAAAATTTAATAATTTAATCAGATACGAAAACATATGAATCATAATGTATAAAGTAGTAAGAAACCTGTCACTTGAATGTGATTAAATAGAAAGATTGATTGGCAAGTCTTGCCTTAATAAAATAATGGAATTCTTACTACCGTGTGAACACAGATTGGATTCATTGAATATGAAAATCTTCACCTAGGAAATTATATTACAACAATTTAAATCACCTGATGAGTTTGTCAGGTCAAATGTAGTAAAAAAAATCAAATAAATATGATCAACAAGATCAGCAAGTTATTTTTTGAAATCAAAAAGGTGAAGATAAAGACTACAATACTTCAAATATTAACAATTTATATCGAAATTCGTTTTACAACCATTAAAACGTGAGGTATCTTCGTTCATTCGGCCGCAAACCGTAGTATTCGTCTAGAGTTGATGTTCCGAGACACCCGTAAATACTTGTATTTCCTTACTTATTAAAACCTCAGGAAGGCTAAGTCATCTTCTTCCATTTGAACTCATATGGAATTCCTTGCGTCCTCTTCTGTTGCAAAAAAAATTTAGTTGTGAAATTATGAAGCGAAGGAGACCAAATCGTATCCCCGTCCTGCCTTGTTCATGAGAAATGTTTCATGAAGAAAAACTATTGTCATCTACATGACCTCTCTGCTGTCATGTAAGGAAAGGATGCTCCACATCCTGCAAGAATATCAGTAAAATAGCAAATAAATCTCACAATATGGTGCAGGATAACACAGAAGTCTAATATATTTGATTATTTTCACCCTTCCTTAATTCAATACGAAATCACATCTTCGTGATTTTTAGCAGCCGGAAAACTTCCTCGTGCTCGCAAAACTGTCAAAAGAAAAGAATGCTGCCGGGAATTTTTTTCTTACGCAGTACAGTGTTGCCATTTGATAAATGTCTTGATAAACTCCCAGCACATCTCGTGCGCGGTAGGTACCAAATATAACGTCATAATATATGTATATATATTTTTTAATCAGTTATCTTATCACTCGGATACATTTAAAAAACGTTGAGCTTAGGTATCTTCTTCAATTGATAAGCTTAACAATGAAAAAATCATGCAGTTATATTCTCAATAATATTTAAATTTGTATAAAGGATACAACCAAAAATAAATATATATAAGTTGATCAAGTCTATAAGAATACTCATATAGAAATGTAAATGACAACAAACTGGCTAAAAAGAGTTTTGTATTATCAATCGGCAATGAGGTGAAAGTGTCTTTGTGATCGGGGAGTGATCGTTGTTTCAAAACAAAAATTTCAATACAAACTAGATTAAAACTATGTAAAGCAGGCGTCGGAAGCTTACCTCTGAGCCATTTAATTGAATGCGGAGCTTTAACGAGCTTTTAGAAATACGCGGCAAGGTGTTTAATTCAAACGAAATGTAAGGATTTGAAATCTGCTCATGTCTCTGTATCTTTTAATATTCAATTCGCAGATGGAGCGACTCCGGAGATGCGGAAGGTTTTTATTTCACAAAATGCAAATATGTAATAACGAATGTAAGGAGGTAATAAACGTGGGCGTAAGAGCTGAATTTGTAATGAGTCAATATTGATTTTATATGCGCCAAGTTAAAGGTACTTATTGTCTACTGCCACAGATATCATTGTCATTACTATTCCACCTTTAGTCTATTCTTGGTTCTATACTAACGATATTAGTATTTTTTGATCAACTTCCCTTTTTTGCACCATACACCCCGTGTATGCAATTTCACGGCTAGCATACGATTATATCACTTCTTCTGAGGTATTTTGCCGTGGGATGGTTTTTATCGTTGGATGGAAGCTGGCGCTTCAAGAAACATTTTACTGACTAAGATTTGGACTATGATAAAAAAATAAGTTTATAAAGTTACAAGGCAACACCACGTCACCAGAATTGAGCAGAATTATTCGTTAACATTCGATACACAGAGTCGATGATTTTATTATGCGTTACTTTGTAATAAATTTTCATTTATTTGATAATCCATGTATTGAATTTTTAATATTATTTTGATTAAATTTTTTTTTTCTTGTTTCAGGATAGTATACAAATAATATAACTCTGGAAGAAGAAAATAATGATTGTTTAACTATTGTCATGGACTTTAAAAGTTAATTGTTATTTTGGTATACGGGAATATAAAAAAAAATTGTTATATACTCGTTTTTTCGAATTTTCGTAAAAAGTGTAAAATAATAATACAATTTTAAAATATTATTACCCGTGAGTTTAAATAACTTCACATAATATAATTAATTATTTGTGTTAAACAATGTAATTAAAGTAGAGTTCTATAAAAATACATTACTTTTAACTAGAGTAATTTAAAATAGTGAGACAAACATGAAAGATTTCACCCAGAGATTTGAGCCAGACAGGGGGTGTGCGGTGAACTGAGTAAACCAATCCCCGCCGTTCTTAAAGTACACCCTTCGTTTGAAGGCTTTCATGCTGGACTGTGGTAGGTGAATAATGAAACAATGAAGCCAACAGCGAAGGTGGTCCGAGGTGCTCTGTGCCCCGTTCTGCTGTTGTTACATCTTTGCGGTACGTATTATTTCATTTATTTGTACTGTTGTGTATCTGTTCTGCTCTTGTGCTCCATATATTATATATATATACATCTCTGCAATTTCATCAGATGGGATAATTATTTGAAGAGTAACCTGAATTATTATTTACTTGTGTAATTTTATATTAATATATATCAGTTACGCAATATGCGCATGGGGCGGTGCAGCTCTTACTTCGATGGATTCTCTAAAGCTCAGAAATGAGTCATCAGTGTAATAAACAAGAGGTTATATAGACATAACTCTGAAGAACTCTTTAAACCCTTTCATGTTTTGGATATAAGGTAACTTTTTACCAAACCAATCGTAAAACTTTTATTTAAAAAAAATCTTTACTTTCACGATCCGATCCAAAGAAAACTAGAAACAAATCCTTAAGATACATTTCAGTGCCAAAAATGAATACCAAATTCGGTCATCTTTTTTTTTGTGCACCGCGTATGTTTAACAAATTGCCAATATACTTTCATTTTAATATGTATTATTTATCCCACAAAAATAAATAAATAAATATAACATTTATCAGAAAAAAAACAAATATATATATATAATTTCAAATTCGTTAATGATTTTTATAAACCATAGATTAACGTTTTTTAAGCTGACTGATGCACAATGAATATTAATATATGGAACTTTAAACTAGAACTTAAACAAGAATAATAACTATGAATGGTTTATTAAATGGAATAAATCACTCTTTAAGGGTGGATTGCCTTGATTAAAGAAAAAGAAACGTTCTATGTATTTATATATTTCTATATACCTATTTATAATATTATATTCATATATCGTGTACATTTCCTTGGATTCCATAACTCAATTTAGAAGAATTCTGTGATCAGTTTTTGGACTTGAAAGATATCATTTTTCCGGTCTTAGGAAAGTTCACCGACGGAAAGTTAACCGACCGGAAAGTTCACCGACCGAAATGTTTACCGACCGGAATGTTCATCGACCGGAAAGTTCACCGACCAGTGGTAAATTGTCGAATGGAAAATTCACCGATACGCAATTCGTAAATGGAAAATTCACCGATTCTACAATTGATCGCCGATGATTTTTTTTGTTCTTTATGGAATTTTACAGTGTTTTTATATTATTTTTTTTGAAATTTTTTCCTTAACGTTAACAATAAATTTATAGGTCGCTATTTTTTAGCAATGCAATATTATTTTTACCAGTTTTTTTATTGGATGAATTTTTCTTATTTTCCAGGGCGTTAAATAATACCCGAGTGATAAGCAATTACTGTGTTGCTTTATAACTCATTGTTATCCATAATAATATTAGACTTTATTATCTATGACTATGTATTGTATTTGGACTATAATAATTGTGGCTGTAAAGTACTTAGTTAAACGGCCAGGTCTGTGAGGTGCAAGTGGGGGTAAGTAAGGTTAAATTTTTTCACTTTAATATATTCAATTAAAGTACGTTAATATATATTCAATTTGAAGTGATTTGAACGATACATTGTATTTATTACGAGTAAGAAAAACATACATTAGTGAAATCGTACGAGACGACTGAAAAGTATATTGACACCTGCCATCTTTTCTTATCTAAGCTGCCTATGGTAAGAAAGATCCTTGGCATAGCGATGCTAGTCGCGAAATGTTTGGGACTTAATATTTGTCAAAATCTGCTGAGAAAACTATAAACCAGAATTAAGTCGATGATCAAAATAATTAATCGTCTGGCGATAAACTAGCTGGCGAAGAAACGGGAGGGATGAAACGTCCTAGACCTTTATTTTTATCGCTCCATTCTAAATGTCATTGAAATTGAAGCAATATTAATATAATAAATTTCGTATGAATTATATTTAACGGATAAAATGACAAACTAAGAAATTAAATACGACGATAACTGACGTTTTATGTTTTTTAATAAATAAAGCATCGGCAATCAATTGTAGAATCGGTGAAATTTTTGTTCGACTAATTGCGGGTCGGTAAATTTTCCATTCGACAAATTTACCGCCGGCCGGTGAACTTTCCGGTCGGTGAACTTTCAGGTCGGTGAACTTTCAGGTTGGTGAATTTTCCGGTCGGCAAACTTTTTGTCGGAGATCTATCCGTCGGTGAACTTCCCGGATACCCATTCTTCCAACATTTTGCCAGAATATCAATAGGTCCCATTCAGTAGGTACTAAAGAGTTGGTAATGACATTTAATATACAACTAATGAACTGCTTGAAGCCTAGTAGTAGGATAGTCGACAACATGAAGGGTCGTTAAGGTGGTTTACGCGTGGTTTATAGGACAAGTGAAATAAAGTATACTCCTATGCCACCCGGTGTTGGAGACAACAGGGACAAGGAATTGGCCAACTCTGTTCAATAATGCCTGACACAATCAGCAATACCAGATACTGGAAAATGCTTCCATTACAAGCTTCAACAATCGAAGAACTTCCGAAAGAAGACTTATGAAGACATGAGTTGTTTGTGTTCTGAGTCTGAAAACTGTGGCATTCTACCAAAATAGATCGTGATTCATCCAAATGTAATGTAAATGATCAGATATATCTGCGAGCTATGGTTGAAATACAAGCAAGTTACGTACAACCGTCTCCGAATTCAGTATAACAACTCATACAGAATACTGTTTGGGTTGGCGCGTTATCGTAGCCCATATACAATGTTTGCTGAAGGCCGTTTACATGGATTCGTTCCACTTCTGAGACATCCAGTTGCTGGCGTAAAGCTGCGGATGCAGCTCAGTATCAACTCTAATGCAAGCGGCGCTCTCATGAAAAGCTGGCTCCCTGATCAGAGAATGGCAACGACCGCAGAATAGCTACAGATACAACAATAGTCGTGACTGAAATGGAGTACTTGTATATTTTGTTTATAATCGTATACATATATATGTGTGAAGTTTTTTTTATCTTTTTTTTTGCTTTCCTTATCATAATATATTATTTCGTAACTTAAATCTATTCTATTCTAAGTATAATCTTTATGGCGTATCGGATCTGCATAAAAAAAACCCGTTCAGGATGGTAAAAGCGCATTATTATTATTATTATAGTGTATGAAACAATGGTTAGAAGAGGGGATAGATAACACGGTAGTAATCTTTACTACTTATTCTCTGCTAAACTATATGGAAAACACTAATATTATTAAATATGTATTTTTTATAATTGTATTTCAAACTTTTCACACAATTTAAAAAACATTATTGAAAAAATATGATTTCTGGTTACATTATCAAATAAATAATCGTAATCAATGATTGAGTTTAGTGCAAGATTATTATTTTGCATTAAAAAAATACCTTTTCAAATAGTAAGTTATTGTTTTCTAGTAAATGAATGATTGTGACATAACTACATTATGTAAGTATTAAACGTCTTCACAAACTTGCAACAGTGCAAAAGAGGTAACAAAATCTCCCGAGCAGTTAGTTGCTAGTGTAACTTACTTAAGTAAAGTACTTTAAGTACTTTGTTTGAGATCTTAATTGCATCATAAATTAGCATATTATACCCAACTAGAGGAAATTATTCTAAATTATTTTTCCTCATGACGGCTACTTTACAAAATTAAATGTGTTTGCAAGATTATCAAAACTTTTTAGTGATTACTTTTAAATCTTCAATGGACATTTTGGTACTTTTCTTAAATCTTCACTTTTCTAATTAAATTTATTTATATCAAAAAATCCGAATAATTATCCTGCATAGAAGATCAAATGGTGATGTTAATTTATTGAAATGCTGGGCGATGTAAGAGATACAGATAGTTGAGTTCTATTACCAAAACAAAGCCATTTTAATACTGAATGGTGGTCTTTTGAAGACATATTTTTTAATAAAAAAAAAAGATATTTTCTGTTTTCAGAAATTTGAAAATTGGAACACTGCAATGCTGCTATTTCCGCGGTAGATAATTATTAATATTTTTTTTTTTACAATACCAATATCGAAATACACGATAAAAAAATACGTCCGTCCTAGAACGGGTTATAAACAGTAGTTTAATTATAGTAGTTAAGTGAAAGTGAAATTCGGAAAAAATAAAACAAATAAATATTAAAAAATTCAAATAGTAGTAATTATAGTAGTAATAATTATGGTTGCGTATGTAGTACAAAATTTTGCGGACGTTAATGCTAACTGCGCTGAATTTATTTATTTATTAGACTTTACTAACATACATGTTTTTGTTGTAACAGAGGTGAATATATTATAATATAACATGATAAACATAAGATACAATTATATTGCAATTAAGTGTAATACTCATAGTTTATTATGTGGGATGGAGTAGACTTCACCTCTGATATATATCGTATGGTCTTGGCTACTTTGCTAGACTGCCATTTGTGTTAAAGTAGTCAGTTTTTTTCGTTATGTTGTGGTGTTATTTAATTCAAGAAAGATATAGTAAGAGTGTTGTAAAACTAGTGAATTATGGTTATGTTGGAATGTTGGATAACGATGCTTCTGATTGATCTCTACCCAATTTAATCATATATTGGGTAGAGATCAATCAGAAGCATGAAGTGAACGATTCTCATTTGGTGTTGAGTGTGTTGTACATTTTCGAAGCTAAGAACACGTAGAATCGTTTTCGAAGCTAAGAACACGATAAAATGTCGTTGATAAATTTCTCTCGGAACTGATGTGTAGATGTTTGTTGTATGCTTGTATTGTGACTATAATTTATTACTTGGGGTGAGTTGTTGTTAGCTTGGAAATATAATATGAGTTTCAACATATAGATTTTTTTCTTATGTCCATGACATTGTTCTCTTTAAATATAAGATCTGATAGATATTTCAAAAAACGACCATTTATTGCCCCAAGAATTGTCTTTGGTCCTTTTTGACGACTCTAATATTATTTTTGCTGCTCCTCCCCAAACTAAAATCTCATAATTAATTAAGAAGTAGCAGAGTGCAAAGTACACCGATCTTAAGAGTTTGTGTTCAATTATATATCGTATTCCTTTAAAAAAGTAAATAAGTTTTCTCATGCATTATGCTAATGAATAATATATAATCCTATTATTATTTTAAAGTAAAACGTTACAAGAATGTAATCTGTAGGTCCTTAATGATATAAATTTATGTAGAAAGACAATCGGTGTGTTTACATTCATAGTAATAATTAAACTGACTACTTCTCTTTCACTCATTCCACCATTTTCGACTTCTACCGTATTCCCCTAATCCTAACCAAAGTCCTTGTTACATATATCATATTGTTTATATGATTTTAATACTTACTCTAGTTCCTATAGTTTTAGAGCCATAATGAATTTAATATTTCTTACGCACGAAAAGTTTTCAAAATATTTCCAGTTATATTGCACGGTGCCTTTATAACATGTTCAACTTATCTTCGTAGTAGTTATTTTTATCTCGGAGATGCGCATATTGGATTTTAATATTTAGTTTACTCATCGGTGCTCATATTAAAAATCGGTACCTACTCCTAAAAAAATATTTCAGGAATCTAATTCAATTACCATACTTGTAAATCACTGTCAAGAAACACCCGATTTCCGGAAAATCCTCAAAAAGTCTTCCGCCTTACTTCCGAATTCATGAATATTCATTTCCTAATATTTTACCTACTGGAACATAAAACATATTTTTAAGGTGACTGTATTTCACCAATGGAGGCTTTGTTATAATGTGTCGTTTCACTCTCTTTGTCTCTCTCTTCTGCTGAGATAACAGATACAAAACAAAATTTTATTTTTATATTTGGCAACGCTCCTCGGCTAACCAGGCCATTGATTTTTACAATGGGGGGATGTTTTAAGTAAACTGAGTTTATTTTGTAACAAGTGGTGTCAGTTCTTGCCAAACAATACAATTTGGAAGATACATCTTCGACTATATTTATTATTGAAAGTCAATTAATGTGTTATCGATTTTCTGTCTTGTACACTGATTTAAAATAAACAAGTATTACATAATAATAAGTATTGTACCTTGAAGGTGCTATATTTGCGTTAAACGGTCCATTTGAAAGCTTTTAGAAAGTTATATTACTTTTAATATCTCTCATGTAAATTAACTGGGTTTAAATCTATTTAAAAATACATTTAGAATCCTTAGGATGTTGCATTCACTTAGTTACCTTATTCCTTTTTTTATTTTATTGGCTTTAAAAGTTAACATTAAGAAGCTATATTTTTATTAGTTTAACGCCTTTAATTAGTTTTATTTTCATTCTTAGCAGAAGTTTAAGAGTTGGTACATGCGATCGTTAAATAAATTATTTTCGGTACGTTTAAGGTCTTTGAAGATATGGATGGAGTGGTTTTAATAAGTTACATTACATATGATCTTTCAGTTAGTATTTTCACGTGTATATAATTTTTACATCGAGTGCCTTTAAGATAATATTTTTGAAGAATTTTAGTTGTTACTAGCAAAAAAACAATCGGTTATGGCTGATTATGTTATGGCTCACGGCCTATAGTGGCCGCTACGTGGCTAGCGGTGACCGCTACGCCGTCAAGGCTTCCATAGATGGTATAAATATAGATTCTACGGAAGCGCTGGCCCCGCAAAGGTTACCCCGGGCCATGTAGCGGCCAGTAACGGCCGCAAAGCGGCCACAATAGTCGCTCGCTGGGCCTGATAGCAAGCAATCGACGAAACTGGAATTATACAAATGCTGTTCTTACTTATTAACATTGAATTATACATATCTAATCAATTATTCTTCGCCATTTTACTTAAAAACATTTTTGAAAAAACTGTGATTATGTTTACAAACGTAATTATTGAACAAGGTAAACATTACCATCTGCCATCTCCCGTCACACTGTTAGATGCGATGATCAATATACATGTTAGTCATAAAAATTTACACGATTTCGCAAATGTATGTTTTTTCTTACTCGCGATAAAGACAATGTGTACTTCATTTCAAATTGAATATATATTTTTATTAAGGAAAACACATTCTTATGTAAATATATGAAATATATTATGAAAAATGTAACATATAGTTTCGAAAATTTGTCAAGAAAAATACTGGCGTTATAGCACAAAGGTAGTGCACTTCCCCGGATTGGAAATGAAGATCCAGGTTCGAATCCCGGTGACGCTAAAACAATATTTTTCGACAAAATTGATTTTATATGTATATATTTATAATTAATACATTAATTTAGTATTTAGAATATATATTTACCTAGGTACTGTTATAAAATACAAATAATTGGAGAATATAATAAGAATTACGAGACGGAAATCCACGTTACTAAAAATTGGGAGAAAGATTAATATCTTGAAAGACAACCTGTTTTTTAAGTAACGGTGTTGAGAATTCTGAAAAAAAATATGAAAAAATTGTTTTAACTTATTATGTATTTGAATAATGAAGTTTTCACTGTTACAGAAAATAGGTATTCCACTGGGTCATTCAACCGTTGAGGTTTTTCTCAAAGCCAATGATTTGTTTATAACTCCATTTTTTATTTCAACCACCCTGATAACGATATCTAAAATGTGGTTCGGAACGTAGGCTACGACAATACCGACCAACGCAGAATAATTTAGGTCAAATAATATTATCCATTATTTTAAATCCATATTTACTATTTATGGTACTTCATTGTACAAAGACACACGATTTAAATTTTTTTATGATATTCAATATTAATTCCTACAGCAATATACAAATCGATTCAAACGTGTAACGATGTACCAGAATATATTAAAAATGGAGCCTACTTTATTTTTTAAACTCAAATAAAAAAAATATTAAATAGGTTATAAGTAATTATATTCACAATAAATAAGAAAGTAACTCTCTTACCATTGTGATATTTCTCTGCAGGGAATAGATGCAGGATAGAACGCCGCACTATTCTGTACTGACAAATCACTCTTGTCTTTATTCATACGTGCTTGTCGATAATGTCAAAAAAAAATCATTTACTAAATTGTCACGAACGGTCGCACACACCGATAATTCAGTGAAAGGATTCATTCCCTCGCTACAGGAATAGGCAGACGTTAATCGTGTTTCTGTGATGCAAGTTCAACATTCAAAAGTTACCTACGAAGCAAATTAGTCGTTTTTGTAAACAACAACAATAAAAAATACAGTTCAAATTTTATTAAGTGTCTAATACTTTTCAGAAACACTTTAAACGTGTTTCAAAAGAGATACATTTTATACCGGCTCGTCTAATCCATTTTGCGACGAGCTTACATTCCGTTTTTCCAAAAGTTTAATCCTTTTCAGGCATCCAGTACGGAACTCGCTGTGCTTATGTGTCGGTCACCCCGTGCAAAGTACACCTTTGACATTTTTCTGATCCCCATTTTAAGTTTGACTCGAGCAAGTATCCGATGACATACACCATAAATGTTTACTAAATAAAATAAGATAATTTAAATACGGTAAAATCAGAAAATTAAATGAATTATGTAAATTGAAGTTAAAAGCGATATTGACTCAAGCTTACAAATGTATGTATGCTCTGAACAAAATATTTAAAGGAATATAAAATCAGGAATATTAGGTATCTTACTGAAAAACAATAAAGCCAACGTGTAGATAAGACAAACTAATTAAGATTGTCGGTATAGTTCAGATAAACTGCTACATAAATAGAGAAATATTTAATCTAAATTTGACAACATGATAGACACTTGTAGTGAATTTAAATGTAGAAATTTTACTAAGTAATATTTAAACAAATGTCAGATATCTCATAGAGACGAAGCTATTTTTTATTATATTTAATGGAAAATATATGGAACTATAGGTAATTACAGGACTTACGACTTGTCTTGGGCTGGCTTAAGTGATCACTTTATATAAATATAACGTTCACCATTCTCACTCATCAATCTCTATTTCTATCAAATTTTTGAAAATTGTATAATGTTAATATGTGGATTCGCTATCACCATCTATGGACTAAATTTGACAATGAATTTCCCTGAAACAGCATATATGTCACAATGCGAATATAATTATTTTTTTAATTTTTAAAAAAATGTTAATTATTTTGTGGCAACAATTCTCAATTAGGTATATTGAAATTAAAAAAAAATACTAAATTAAATTACTAGTACTCAATACGACTATATTAATTTATACAGTTTTTTCATAAACCTATGTTTATTTTATTCATAACATAACATATTTTGCCAAGATTATAAAACTTTATTTATATATGTAGGCGGTCCTCGTAGTCCATGATAGTCCCCGATATGACTATTTTCTCATACTGTGTGGCTGTGGGTTCGATTCCCGGTGAAGAAATACATCTATATCATTTATTCAAGCCTCAGTGTTTTTATGATATGTGTTGTGTTAAAATAAAAACTTTAAGCTTATTTTATTTTGATTTTTTTTAGTATTTGTTCATAAGAACATAATTATTTTTTCAGTTTGTTGTTGATAGTACATACTGGGCACTGTAAGTATATATATACATATATACTACGTACTGTATGCATTTATATACACATTGGTATAATCAATTATCTGAACTTTATTATATTTAGTACTGTATTTATTTTTTGAAAATGATATTTTTCCAGTATTGCCAATTAACGTTTTTATTTATGTATATTTATATATATTTATAGGATAGTAAACATTAATGTTTGTATAACGTGCGATAAAATACTTATTATAGTTATTTCGATTTGTATAGTGACAACTACTTGATGTATTTACTACAAATGAAAGGAATCAATTAGAAAGACACAGAACTATCTATCGAAGAAATATTTGGTTACTTCCGGGATATATTTACACCAAATTTATACTATTCGTATTAAAAATATCTCAGAACTATGTTCTGAAATTGCGAATTCATAATACAAATGTATTTTCATTATTAATATGTGTTTTGCATGATTTCAGTGTCGATTCGAATAAGATATTGTCACATAACAGTATATATTATAGTAAACCTTATAATATGATTGTATATGCAATTTTGAAAATAAGACAAAATTCTTGATTTCATGAGGATCGTGATAGATTTATCACAAAGTCATTAAATATCATAGGTACGCGTTGTATTATCAATAGTTCTATACGATATAAATGTTAGTAAAAGTTTAATTTGCATACTTACAATTTTTGTTTAGAATTGTTAAGTAATATTTGAATAATAATGAAATTTTAAACGTGTTTGTTAAGGTTGACTTCATGTTGTTTAATAACAGAGCCTGAGTTTATTTAGAATTACCATGGTAGGCACCATTTGTATAGAAAAATTAATTAAACAAGATATTTTGGTTTAGCTGAGTTATTTTTAAAATTACGATCGTTTAGCTTTCTTAAGGCATAATTACCGTTTAATATTGAATTGAAAAATTTGTTGAGCTGAAAAAACAGTTGGCGTTTGTAATTTTTTGTGATGACAAAAACATACTGTTTGTTTTTATGTAATAAATTGATTCTAATGTTATTTTGTTTCGTAAAATATTATTTACGAGTACAGTAAGTAATAATAAAATATTGCTATAAAAAATACAATTGAATATTAATTTAAAAAAATATAGCATTTAAAGATTTTGTGAAATTAATAAATTAGTCCGTTTCAGATTTATTAATCGATTAAAGAAATACTTAAAATTTATCCAACAGCATGTGATAATAGTACGATTGCTGCGAAACATTAAAAAGTGGTTTAAAATATAAATAAAATTGAATATTTAGTATCTACGTGAATTATAGTGTTCGCGTTCTAACTAGTCTAGAATGAACAGCCCTTATCCTGTACTCCCCTCCCGAGGAAGGCAGTCTACAGTGAAGTTGTCCGGTAATGCACAAAGTTCAACACCTCCAACTTACACGGCAATATCAAATGAAGTTTTGCCGTTTCCTTTCAGTGCCGTCGGCTAGTCGCACTAGTGCTAGTAGCACTTGTAGCGCAGAGGAGAAAATCACAAATTGAATCAGGTACTGAACCTAATTTTTGTTTTGTAAATGTTTCATTTTCCGCGGGCTCTAATTTAGTACCGATAACAATGTCGCGAGACCCGCCGAGGTAATGGTGTTGAAAAATTATTCGCTCAATGTTAGCACGAAGCTTCACTAATCTGTGGCCAGATTTAAATTATCGTTTCTTTGTGGCGGTAAACAATTTACTAAATTATTACATTTTTTTAGGTGTTGTGTATTGCGGATACTTATTAATACTATATTAATGGATACCCTACATCAACTTCTCGGTCATGCACGATGGTACCTGCCAGTACACTTATATTATTATTATGATTTGAAATGATATGATCCCAATTATTAAACTACAAAGTAGTATTCTATAAATTATTATTTGATGTCGATGAGGCTTCAAAATCATTCTCGATAATATTTCAGAGACGACATAGAAATGATGAAAGCCTCTACTACGGGTTATATAAAATATTCACGGTGAGTTGGAAATTCCAAAATCGAGCGTACATTGCATTTCGATGCGAGCCCGTTGGAAAAGTTCAGTGCATGAACGTATGGGTTTTATTATAATTCCAATACTTTCCTACTGCCGTCATGATATGAGGGTCTTCTTTGATGAAAATATTAATTTCAAAATAATACATTTTTACAAATAATGTAAATTTTTATAAAATAATCTAAAATATAAAACAATATTTGATCAAGAACACACAATTACTGGATTTTCAGCTATAAATACAATGTTATTAAACAAATAAAAGATATCATTTTTCATTAAATATAATAAAAAATAGCTTCGTCTCTATAAGATATCTATTGTTTGTTGAAATATTATTTAATAAAATTTGTCTGATATTTGTTGAAAATCCAGTAATTGTGTTTTTGGACATATTCAAATATTGCTAATAATGTACTGGTCAAAATAAGAAAATATGGATTTTTCAGGCGTATTCTAGTATAACGGGTTAAAAACATTTTAAAGATAAAGAATATTGCTTTAATAATTTCAAAAAAATAATTAGAATCTCAGTGTGACTTATATGCTGTTTCAGGAAAACGAATTTTAAAGCTTAGTCCATAGATAGCGATAGTGTAGTGATACTCGAAGTGAGTCCACATATTAACATATATACAACTTTAAAAATTGAATAGATATGGAGATTGATGGTTGAGAATGGTGAACGTTATATTTATATAAAGTGATCACTTAAGCCAGCTGAAAAAAGGTTGTAAGCCCTGTACCCATACTTCCATATATTATACATTAAATATAATAAAAAATTGCCTCGTCTCTATGAGATATCTATTATTTGTTCTAAATATAAAAGCCTTTAGCATTCATATCCTGTATTTTATTAATAACTAAATAATATACTTATTTATTTATTACTTCGGCAATTCACCCTTAAAGAGTGATCTGTGAATATACTTGTATGTTCTTTTTAAACGTTTTGAAAGTCCATGACCCCAGTCACAAAGGAGCGCCATACATCCCTTGACATCACCTCCGTAGTTTTATTTGCAGAGCACTCGTCTACATTTGCAGGTCTTGACATTATTCACTCATTTACGTTATAGTCTGGCCCTCGGTCTTGATTCTTTTGACATGTGTATGAGAGATTTGTGCATATTATAGGACTCATCTGCTCTCGCCAACTGCAGCATTCTCGCTTTTACCTTCATCAGGATATCTGTGGCGGTACACAATTCCAGAAATTCCTGGATATTTAACTCCCCATCCTCCGGTTAGGTTATCACGTATTGGGCAAAATAAATTAAAACTCCTTGTCCGTGTCTCGAGACAATTTTTTCTGTCGAGATGGAAAAAATTGTATTAATTGTACAGTTATGAAATTTATTAGTGATAGCTACAGAAGTACGATTCGTAAAAAGTATAACTTTAAATGTCTGAAATATCATATATTAATTAATAACAATCATATATTTCAATCGCTGTTAATTCATTACGGGTTTAATGCCTGTATTAATTGATTAAATTATCTGCAGGAACAAGACGTTGTATAATTTAAAACTGAAAACTCTGTGCAAAACTTTCTTTAGACGCTATAAAAAGAAACAATTCCCAGTGGCGCAGCTCCTGCTTGCACTTCATTATAAAAGGTGATGATAAATGCAGTAAAACTCTTCAAGTATTACGGAATATTTTGTCCGTTACAATGCCCCTTGTTGCTGACGACAAATGTATGAAAGAGCTGAAGAAAATTCTAAGAGTATTGTAAGAGGTTTTGGTTTTTCAAGTAGTTCTTGCTTAAATTTTTTAATTATTCTTGAGAATACCTTTTGATGAAACGCTTTAGGGCACACCAGGTAGAGTAAATCAGCGAAAACCGATAAATTAAAAAAATAATAAAAAAGTGACAAGTGGCATTATATGTTTATCGTTCGCGTATATCGCACGTTCGTCCGACGGGGTGACAGCGAGTGTAACGACCAAACGATTCTTTGCCAATAGCTTCAATGTTTGCGGTCCAATTTGGTCCGTTTTTTTTCCCCTATCATTTTTGCCAGTGTGTTAAAAATATCGTCTCAATTTTGGTTCTCCTAAAGTGATATCGACCTGAGCAACCCAGAATTTACCATCAGCTGCCCGTTTCCATCTTTCGTATTCGTAGAGGACTTGTTCTACGTGCATCATTCACGAGTGGGATATTTATCATAAGAAACGGGATCTCAAGATATTTTTCAAACCATATTACCAATTAAGAAACGAAAAAGTCAGTAATCACGGATCTATAGCGCTCTCGATGGCGAATCGACTCATTCGGGTCCTCCTCAATACTACGCTCCACTGCAGCAACAGTTTATTCAGTGCGCACTGTACGACATCTCTGCGGATGCGTATTATCAATTAAAGTATGCGTGGTGCGAAAACTATCCAGTTATTCGAATTACTTACTCGGATGGACGATTATGTCGACAGTAAAATAGACGTAGCCCACGGTAAGTTTTGCAAACTGAACCATGATTTTCGAAATAAATTTGCACAATTTGCTAGAATTGTTATAGCTTAAATCTATTCATGTTAAAATGATAAACCAAACTGAGCACAAATCAGCTGTCAGATGTCAAATTAACTGTCGCTGGAAAAAAGTGTTGCTAATTCAAAAAATCAGCCTCTAAAAAATCACCTTTACTTACCTAAAGAAGATATTTTAGAGAAGCCGTGAATATCATTTGAAAAACCTGCTCCTCCAAGACGAGACCGAAGTTAGTAACAAGTACCAGGTTCAACTTTTGATCCAGCCGACTATTTATATGACGGAGTTACCCAAGGGAGATAACACGATACTTAATGCAGAAACAGATGGTTAAAGTCTCAACGCGGAGGAAAACTTACTGAAAACATTAGCTTCGTGAGAATGGGAACAATTACGGGGTGCATTGCTCATCTGAATTTTTTATATGCCTTGTTTGAATAATTAACAATTCTTTTCTAAGTATACCTTTTAGTATCAACTATTAAAATGAAAGTATATATATAAGATCTAATAATATTATCAAAATACTGTATAATAATATTATCATCAGTGTGTGTGTAATACTGTGTTAATATATTAGTAAGTGATGTTAGATGAAATAGGGATCAGATGGGATTTGCGTAAAATAATGTTTAATAACAAATAAATAAATAATAAAAATATCACCTTATTTTTTTCTATAAATTAAGCTTTGTAATACACATACGTTGACTTATTCAACAAAGTTTAATATATTGAAAAAATTAAAATAATTACATTGCGTCACAAAGTAGCTGTCATGTTCATTAATAATAAGTAAGTTGTTGTTTTCTAACTTCTCTTATATCGGCATCACAGGTAATCATTTTCATTGCCCTGTCTATTGTTCTAGTATTTTACTGTAGCAGATATGATAAAATCAGATATAGAACAATTGGTAAGGTAAGAGTAGTGTTACGAAAGTGGATAACCGAGAATCCGTCTACCTATAAACAATCAAATACATAAAGCCCTATGTACAGCATATCCTGTGTGCCACATTTAACAGAAATAAAAGAACACCTGCTTGCCAAACATTCGACCAATACCCATATTATTTCATGTGTAAAAACACGTCTACTTATGTATATATTACGTCCGCTATACTCTAGTAAATAGCAAGTAGGCAGGGATTCTGCCTATATAAGACGCCTGCAGTGGTGTTAAAAAAGGTGTTGGACTCGGAACGTATCCTCGTACCGAGCATTTTGTGGGATACTGAAATGATTCCTTGATTTTACTCTTCAAGTATTGTTTGGACCACACCAAAACCTCCCCTTCCCCCTTAACTGCTAATTATAATACGAATAAAAAATGACGCGATGAAATAATTCAATATGTATAAAATGAAATTTATTCTGTTTTCTATTTCCTAAATGTACTAAAAGTATTCGGCTCAAACGTAAGCCATTAGCTTTGAATTAATGATACAATTTAACTACACGGTGTTTACAGGACATTTTTCAGGGTTGACATTTCTAACCGGCTCCCCTTCGTCCTTTATTTCAAGTCATACATCAGCGCCATCTGTCGGCAACCTGAGGAAACATTTGTTTATTATGCGAATTATCCCGAAGGTAGCTACTCTGGCTGGAAGGAAAGGTAAGAATTATTACGAGAATTTCGGGGCTGCCTTTTAGAGTTTCGTTAAGCGGGGTATTAATAATAATTGTAACTACTCAGCTCTTAACATTAGTAATTCGTTTGATTAATGGTGTTTATTTTATCTTCCAATTTACACAAGAACCGAATAAAATATGCAAATTAGTTTTTTCCTTTAAGAAAGGGTTGAAATATATATCCGAACGTTTCTAGTTCCAAATTTATTAAGGATCACATTGTTAAATTTTCGGATAATTTGGACTTGAATAACGAAATTATAAAAAATGATTTTTAATGGGTTATATTTATAAATTGATTTTTTAGTGAAATTGAATGAATAATAACAATCGTATTTTTGTATAAAATATATATTATACATGTAGGTACATACTTGTCATATTAATAAATGTTTTTTTTCTTTGTTCAATATTCTGTATAATTAGTCATCCCAATAATGCTATCATACAGAATGAGCACATACAATTGATATGTGCAATTTTTATTATGCAAGGTATAAGAGTTTTAATAATGTAATTTTAACATGTGAACTGAAAAATGTCAGCCAAACCAAAATGGCAACCAAACAAAATCGACCTGGCGCATAATATTCGCCCTATACAAAATTCAATGATTAAAATTGTGTTTATATTTAACAAAAGGTTAACACTACAAACATCAACAACAAATAATTAAATTTTTATCAGTTCTAAATATCAATAATTGAAGTAATGAAAAATAAAAGATATAAAATGGTTTTTGGGAGGAAGAATAAATACGACTAAAAATCTAATAATAGATACATTACTATTAAGGAGAACACATTCTTATTGTGAAGTAATTAATCTGCGATATAGCGCAAAAACAATATTTTTCGACAAAATTGCATTTATATGTATATATTTATAGTGAATACAGTAAATTAGTATTTAGATACATTACATTTAATATAGTTTTTAAAAACTTTCGATTATTTTCTAGTTACTTCAGATAATGGATAATGGAATTCCAGGGCATTGGAGACGTGATTCAACAAACTGTCAGTTCACAGTATATGTCTTGATAGGCTAACAAATTTGCTAAGAGCACCTGATTGAGCAGATCTCGGTGTTTGACGTCTTTCATCAAGTCTACCTCAGTAACAGATTTTTGATATAAGTGCTGGCACCAAACCACTTACAGGTCATCTACTTTGTACTCCATTCTCTCTGCAACGCAAAGTAGCTTTCAGTAATGTACTAAAAATGAGCCGCCCTCGCACCAAAGGGAAAATGTTGATACTTTTAGAAGTAAAACTATTTATTTTTTCTCTACAATATATATCAAAAGTATATATATGAAGGGTGTAATAGACCTAGTTCATACCTGACACCCTATTTTACAGCTGACTAAATTACAAGTCAAAATTTTTCAAGGAATATGTGAATATTTTCAAGCATGTCAGAGATAAAAGCATTTATAAAAAATCGTATTTATGCGATTAAATAAAATTTTAATTGATCCTAAAATATATATTGAATTCAAAAAATTATAAATGGTAGAATTTCGAGAGGCCAGAGTATATATAGAATTATTTCAGATAAATATATTTCTGCTGGAATTCATCAATCTGTCTTGTGTTTTTGTAGAATTGCAATTGTACAAAATCAGAACAGGCGTTCAGTGCGGATGTTGACCATTTATTAACATATTTATTTTCATTTTTATTTTACTGTCCCATATAAACGTAATGGTGTCCCAGATAACCGAAGTAAATTACTATTCGTTACTTTATTTGGTTTCTGTTCCTTGGAATTTGGCCCAAATAACCGGCGGTCCCGATAAACCGATGATCCAATTAAGCGGAATCGATTATATTATATATTTTTATTTTATTTATAATATAAAATCACAGTAATAACTTAAGATTTCGATTTGACTAGAATTTTATTATTTAACCTCGATTGATTTTAGTATTTACATCTGTGTCTTTGTCAGGATAGAATAAAACTTAAATAAATTAGTTATATTGTGTCCTGAGAAAGAAATATACGTTTTTTCGAAATCGCTTTGCGTTGATGTGGTTATACGTAGATATACAGTTATTTAAAATAAATTTTTAAAGTACATCTTATCGTTTTACTGGAGAAAGTTTTTATCTTTTGTTTTTGATTGCCAGACATGATTTTGTGAACTTTCAAGCAAATGCCAATAATAAATACTGATGCATTACATATAAGTACCTAATTGTACATGTGGGTTTTATTGAGATGCAGTAATGAGTTCGGGAGAGACAGAAAACTAGCGTATACAATTTTAAAACATATATTGTATGCGAAGAAATATTTAAATGGATATCATAATCGACAGAGGAAATTTAATTGAGATATTATACAATGTAAATTGTTCGAAATATTAAGTTTCAATTATTTCTCTACTCTGAATTTAACACTGTCATTATCATTTTATTATAAAATAAAATATAATTATTTATTAGATTTTAGTTAACTTAGGGGACACTTGAACGGAGGCTTCTGCATAATAGAAAAAAATCATTATTTTGGTTTCACTATCATTCGTACAAAATAACATGCAGTATCCATTACGTTGGAATAAATATTTTACTTTTCTGTATCAAAAAGATACTTAATTATTTGAAAATTACTAAGTAAGGTGCTAGTAATGGAGAAGTTACAGTATGTTAAAAACTTTAATTTAATAAGGATCGGTTTAAGTAATTAGCTTATAAAACTCTATTTTAAGTTTTATAATATTTTTTTCTCAGCCTTAAATTGAATAATTTTTTAACATTGTTTCAATGTTAGCAGTGTATTTTCAATATTTTAAATGGAATTGAATGAAAATGCAAAGCACATATTTTTCAGATGGAGTTTATAAAAATGTCAAACATTTGATGTGCTCTTCGTTGTTTATGATATCTATCGTGTATAGATCACTCGTACGGCAAGCGTGGGTTTTTTTTTCAAGTTTTGGTGGTAGATATTTTTTTCAGTTTAAGATGTGAAGATATTTACGATATTATTCGACGACGTTGAAATGTAATACAATAAATGGAATTTGTTCTAATTCCAATACATTTTTAATAATTACGAACGTGTTTGGTGAGCGAAATTTTAAACCTAGTAATTTAAGCCTCACGAGTCTTGGAAATTAAATAGTAATTAGACAGTTTAACGCACACTATACAAAAAATAAATATATCCATAATAATTGAAATTTCGTTTGTTTTCACTGGGTCGTTTTATAATTGTGCGTACATTTTTGTCAACTATTTTCAAATGTTTGGTTGACTTTTTTATATTCATGTTAAATTATCATCATCATCATTTGTCAGTAATAAATCATCTGAACCCATAACGGATTGCACTATCATTCTCCAAGCGCCCCTGTCTTGTGACAAATCCTTCTAGTTCATTCATGGCTGTTTCTTACAATTCTCACAACGAAATATCATAAATAACTAGAATATCTGAATTATTTCAATTTCTTGTATACTATGTGGCGAAGGCTATTTATAGTATCTCAGATAACGGTGGTGCAAAAATAGATTTTTACTGATTTCCGACAGGAACTGAAAATACGTGAATATGCATTATTCCATACTCACTGACAACTCAAGCTTTTTTTTTCTATTGTCTTGTCTTCCACATCTTCCTCTATGTCATTGAAACGTGAACCCTGAGAAAATAGAAATGCTGAAAGATGATTAGTAATATGGTAGGTACTTACTAATAACGCTTCCGTAGATGAACCACAGAAAATATACTTCAAAACTCGGAATTGAATATTAATACTTTTTAATTATACAACTTTGTGTACCTAATATTTAAACATCGGTCATGTTGCGAGATTGACAAGTTTTGAAAATATCTAAAATTGATGAATGAATAGATAAACTAGTATAAACCTTTTCAACAAATAAACAACACGAGACAAGCCAGAACAAAGATCTCATTTAAAAACAACTAAAAATTATTATATATAATACAAATTTAAAATTAAAGAATTATATTGTTGTTCTCATTTGACATTACCGATATTATATTATTATTAAATATCCAACTGCACTCAACAAGTCAAAATACTATCTGCGTCAAAAGATAGACGATAACTGAAAAAGGTGTATATGCATTATTCCATATTCATTCGAAACATGTACACCATTTGCGAAGGAATCCTCCCTATGTACATATGTGGAATAGTGTATTTATTGATTTTCCACACTACAGATATTATATTATTATTAAATATCCAACTGCACTCAACAAGTCAAAATACTATCTGTGTCAAAAGATAGACGATAACTGAAAAAGGTGTATATGCATTATTCCATATTAATTCGAAACATGTACACCATTTGCGAAGGAATCCTCCCTATGTACATATGTGGAATAGTGTATTTATTGATTTTCCACACTGAAAAAAGGCGGAAATGCATTATTCTGTACCCGTTTCGAACATGTTCCCTATTCGCGGAAGGATCTTGCCCGCAAACATTTTAAATGCATTAGTAGGGAGCGGCACGAGATAAAAACAGGGAATGCACCCGGGTGTGTTTAATATAGCGCATTCCTCTGTCGCATATCTGAGCCACAAAAAAAAAAGGATTTTGGTTTAGTTCGTCGCGGAAAGCGGAAAAATTCTCCCGACATTTCTCGACGCTTGCACTTCTCATCAGAGCGATATTGTCATTCCGAATGGTCATCGGCGCGGGAAGGGGAAGGGGAAGGGGGGGTGTACTGCTACCATGTCCTGTAAATGCCATACATCCAAGCCGGACAATACTTTTATTTTTACAGGTTAGCCTCTACTACGCAGGAAGGGTTGTAGAACCGACGAGCCGTTGCAAGAAGTCTAAGTTTAGTGAACAGGCGTTTGTATTCCGTCGTAAGAAATAGTGCATTAAAGACTTTATTTAAGAGATTAAAAACGTACCTTTTCATAAAATCATTTGTATAAGTTCAAATAACGATTTTTATTTTTAAATACAAAGACTGTGAACAGTTTGTGTATTTTTTAGGAAAATGGCGTTGTAAATGTGATCCAATATTATAATTATTAAATTTGATCCTTCATCAGATATATAACTTATTTTTATTTGATAGCTTTGTTTCATTAACCACTATTGAGTTTAAATATATCTACTGATTTCGAAAAATACAATTTTCTTCAGGATGTCAATACTAATCAAAAATATATGTTATTGTTTCTTCAACAGAATATATTTTTAAAAAACAATAATTATTTAAAAAATAAATTTAGTACCTCACTTAAATTGTTACTTAATACAAATTTACTCGAATAATTTTTAGGCAAAAATTTTAGAATAAGACTCTTAGTTAAATTTAGTTGGTTGTTTATTTGCTAAGAACAACGTACAACTTTCCGTCTAAATTAACATTGCACAATTTGATAGCTCTGGTCACAATGATATTTGTTCTAGAAAATGATTCCCCCCAATAATCCGGAACATCCGAGATGGTTGGGATAATCTCCACCAAAAATATACATATTTTTTTACAATTTAACACGATACGCCCTTTCGCTTAATCTTAAAAGGAAATATATAGTATAAATGCAGTTAAGTTCACCGGCCTCCAAATAATAACGAGTTTATTTATTTCTCTCTTTAAAGTGAATATGACGTTCAATAACGCGTTCATCAGTTTTGTGTGATGTATTTGCGAACAATTGTTATGTCAACCGAAAGTAAATTTATAATTACGTTTTGTGTTCACTTTTGCTTTCATGGGTTTTTAGTTAAGTAAGTCACAATCATTCTCTCACAAATATGTAAGGAGTTTCGGTCAATTTCTCGGTAGTCCGAATGACAACCGCTCGACGACAGCTATTTTCCGAAAAAGCTGATAGGATAAAATTTAAAATTAGTGCAATAAAACTTATGGGAAAATGATCATAATAATGATTAATTAAATACCTGTGTTTGATCCAAATTTTGATTATTACTTATAATTTAACTATTTATAACAATTGTTATATATGTTAAACACTTTTTAATAACTAATACTTAAAACGCATTGAAAATATTAGAACAGTGTAACTTTAGAAAACAAATATGCTAAATTATGTTTATATTATTTATAATTATAATTAAAATACTAATTAAATGTGTTAATTAGAAAGATATACATATACAATCAATTTTATCGAAAAATATATTCTTGTTGCATAGTTGGATAATGCACCTTTCCTAGATTGGAAAAAGATCCAGGTTCGAATCCCGGTAGTAACAACAATATATTTTTCGATAAAATTGATTATGTATATATATAATATATATCTTTCTAATTAATACTTTAAACTGTATTTTTAAAAATATCACAGACCGTCTGTTCTGAATAATTACAACTTCACAATAATGATGTGTTCTCCTTAATAATAATAATTATAATTGAATTGTTAATGTAAATACGCATCATTCATAAATGTTCTTTTAATTGATAAAATTAATGAAATATTCAGTTGACTTGATATTGTCATTTTAATAGGGGAATTATAGTGTGACATGGTAGTTGGATCAATACTAGAAATACATTTTTCTACCTTCTTTACTTTTCTACCGATTCTTCTATTTTAATATATGCCTTTTATATATTTACATACAATATATATCAAATTTTATTCTTTCGGGATGTTGGACAGTTGGGAAATTGGCTTTCGCGAAGTTGTCCGACACTCATACGCACGATGGGGTAATTTTTGATATTTTTATTATCACATAATATTCAGAGGGAAACAAATTACGACTTGTATGATGCATCTTTATGTTTCGGAGGTTTGTGCATTTTAAAGATAGAATATGTTTTTTTTGGAGGCTTCTCGGGTAAAATATGTCGTAAAACTGCACGATAGCGAGATTCGCGAGTGAACTGAAATATACAAGAATGTTGTTTCAGATATTTAGTATCGTTGCAGACACCAACGAGGACACAATATATAGGAACAAGTGTATTCTATGAAGGAGTGATATGATACGTGTGTCTGAGATATGTAATGCGTTTTTATTATTACTTGTTTAGTTTTAATGGTTTTAATAAATAAAACGTATCATATTACGTAACTGAATAATATTTAAACAAATATCAGATATCTTATAGAGACGAAGCTATTTTTTATTATATTTTAATGGAAATATGAGGAAGTATAGGTAATTAAAGGGCTTACGACTTGTCTTCGGCTGACTTAATTGATCACTTTATATAAATATAACTTTCACCATTCTCACCCTTTAACCAATATCCATATCGACCAATTTTTTTAAAGTTACGCGTTAATCGTCTAGTACACAAAAATAAGATAAAAAAAGAAGCTGAACAGAAATGAATTCGTAATATCTGTAAATGTAACGTACGTTCATCAGTTCTCACCCCTCAATCTCCATGTTTATCAAATGAAAGTTGTATATACTCGTATGTTAGTATGTGGACTCGCTTCGAGTACCACTACACCATTGCCATCTATGAACCAAATTTGATAATTCATCTTTCTCTTTTTTTAAACAGCATGTATGTCATAACTATGAGAATCTGGTTTTTTCGAAATTATTTTAAAGCAATATTCTTTATCTGTATAATGTTTTTTTTGCATATTATACCAGAATACGCCTGAAAAATCAATTTTTAAAATTTTGTTACACATTTTCTTATTATGATCTGTGTTTTATATTAGCAATACTTGAATATGTCCAGACACGATTACTGGATTTTTATCTGTAAAGGCACTCTTATTAAACAAATATCAGATATATTTTAAATAATCGAGTATGTACTGTAACAACTGATTATGTCGAATATAAGTGTATAATTCGAGAACAATACGAGGGTGATGTGAAAAGTAGGCATCATATTTTCGCGATGATATAATTTAATTATAAATATGTTAAACTCTACTAATTGATATAATCTAATTACTATGAGGTACATTTTAACAACTTACTGCTATCATTTTTAAGCGTGTCACAATAGATATTTTCAATTAGTGAAGCTTAAAAAGTAAATAAATTCCATCATCTATTATAAAAAATTACAAAACTTAATCGCTGTAAAATTAAACATAGTCAAATGTTCGATAAAATTGTTTGTGTTATATTTTAAATTTAATAAAAATATAGTTAATGTACTGTATTTACACCCAAAAACAATATCAAGAAAAAACTATAACATCTTTACAGACAATATTTTGAAATAACCAATGAGAATAAAGATATTATTATTAAAAATATAAAAAGAAACGTATCAATAAAATATAACATTTGTATTTCAAAATATATTGAAGATAAAAAAATAATATGGTAAAAATTTGTAAAAAAAATAAATTTAAATGTATTTGTTCAGCGAAAATAAAATGTATTTAAAAGATTTTGAAAATCAATTAGAAAATTGTTTTAACAAAATTATTACTATCTCAAAACTCAGCAGCAGTCTGTTAAAAGTAGAACAACTATCATATTAATAAAACATGTTAGATAATTCACCGTATTTGTTATCCAGTACATGCAGCTTGGGTAAAGGTGGGCGGATATGGCAATTTATTCTGACATAGTCGTAATAAAATACTTCTTTATATTGTCATAGGAACTCCGAGTTGTACTGCATGGAGAACGCATATACAATTATTTATGAGAAGTAATTTTTTTAACGATTTTGTTTTTCCAGTTGGTAAGTGACAATAAATAATGCGAGTCAGTCAAAAAAACAAATAGATTGTGTGTGTGATTGTGGGTTATATAAAAAAATTGATAAAAACTCACGTCTGATTTGAGCTCCACCAGTCATACTATAATTTTTCAGTAATAATTTGGTTATTTTTAGTGAAACTTGTTTGCCAGTACGTAAAAGTTTTCATACGAAAAATACAAAAAAATCCTTTCACACGCAAAAAAAACAAAGTTACATATTACATAATCCACATCCGATGCCGGCTCTATTCTCTTCATTGTAATATCTGTAGGAGTTTATCGCGGGCAGTAGCAACTCGAGTTCAAGTTAACCAGTTTTGATAAATTAAATTATGTTGAAAAAATAATGATATTAATTTTTATTACTTCGTGAAATACTAGATGATTGCACTTAAATAACGACTAAGAAAATACATATTTTTAATGTTAGACTTAACTCGCACACTTTGAGCAGACATCTTCAGGTATGTAGGGATAAAAAAATTTCAATAGCCTCCCTACACAAATCAAAGAAATAAAGGATATAAAAGAGTTTAAAAAGAAACTAAATGAATACTTCAAAAACACATAAACAATATTACAGAATTCTTCAAAAGTACACAAATGGACAATGAAGAAAATATGTAAGGTATTATATAAAATTATTATAGAGTAACTCCCTCTCCAAGCACAAGAGCTGGTCTCTTTTTTGGAGAGGTAAGCGAAAGAAACACCACCATGTAACCTTATGTGAACTCTTTTCTAAACTATACGAAATATATAGACAATAATAATATTTATTCGTATCTACGAACTATCACTATCTAGTGAAAATCGTAGATCCCGCGCCAAATAGGATCTACCGAACGAATTGCGCGATCTTCGAGTCGCGCGTCCCGCGGATTGAATTACGACGGTTCCGGTCCTAAATGGGAATCGCCGAAGAGGGGGCGGTAAAAGAAGGAAGGAAGGAAGTAAGGAAGGGGACCTGGGTTAACGGATAAGGATCGATGATGAGTAGGGAATCCAGTCGAAGGACCAGTGGATCTTGGGGAATCGGGAATTTGAAGGACTACTCGCCTTATCTCGTATATGACGCCTCTGTTACTCCCGCAGTCGCAGCCGAGATTATAACCTTCCAATCACACACAAAAACAACAATCAACATTATCACTGTGCACACATTCACAGGATATCTAAAACAATACAGTGCTGATGCACCAGAGTTTAACAAAATCCACACCGCTAATTACTCTCGCTCTGACTGCTGACGTTAAGGTCACTATTCCACATTGAAGACAAGCAGTAAGGAAAAAAGATGGGTGGGAATTTGAACGTGGAAAGGAGTCAATAAAACGAGTCGCGGTCGATTTGTGAGACGCGGCAAAAATGTATTTTATGAATACGGAATAGATAGTTTTCGCTTCAATTATATTCAGCACTTACATTCAATCAAAATCATACAAATTAAAAAACAATTGAAATGAAAATTAGTTTAAAATTAAAAAAAAAACAAAAAATTCGACATTCATTTTGCACATAATCCGATTATAATAATTAAATAAATTAAATTAAACAATTAAAATAATTTTTATTGTTAGTTGAGTTTACATATCCATAAAGAGCCCGGAATGCGAAAGTTGGTCTACATTTTTGTAAGCAAAACCGAAATATTGGCGGTGTGACATTAACTATTTAACTCCCAGCAATTATTTTTTAATGGCACTAGAGTTCGTTGACATTTCGGCGGTAATTTAATAAAGTTCCATTAAAAATAAATGCGAGCGAAAGTTTCCTGAAAATATGTATTAATAATTATTTGAATGTATTTTCATATCATATTTTGTAAGTAATCTGATCACGTGGTTTTAGACTTTTAAATATAAAATACAATTTACTTGCACAATGTGTTTTTTTCATTATTTCCGATAAGCTCAAAACATAAAATTAATCTTAGGTATAAGCATAACAAATAATGTAGTACTTAAAACAAAGTTTGCAGAGGTTAAACGTATTAATTATAGTTATTTTAACTTAACAATCCCATATGAGAAAATGTATGTAGATATTAATATTTTAAATGCCACTAGCGCGTTAACATGCCAAACTTTGTATGTCACGCCAAGATGTAAGCGTATCAACACGCAATTTTAGATCTTGCAAACTTGCAGGGATTAAAGTCATATTTTAAAATCATTTTGCCATATGTGAACGACATGTCCCAGCTTTTAACAGATAAGTCAAGACCTTTAAAGTATAGTCTTACCCTATGTAGTGTTTTTCATTTCAAATAGTGTTAAGTAAGAAGTTAAAAGGTTAATGTGTGACAAGCGGCAGATTAAAATACAAAAAATACTTATGAAATTCAAGGAGTTTATTTAAACTTTAGCGTTCTTATAATCTAGTGGTCGGGGGTTTGATCTTCATTCCAGAAGGCCATCAAGTCAGTTCTATTTTCATATCACAAGCGTTTAGATTGGTTTGAAAATAGTAATAATATTGATGTTATACGTGCTCCGTGTACGAATTTCTATTAAAAAATAAATAAAAGTAAAATTGTGTAAAAAAAGAAATTACTACTGGGTGCGCGAACTAACTGGAGGCGGCTTCTAGAGCTGCTCGGGCTACCTCGATAGGTAGAGTGAGAGTGATTCGTGGCTCGGCTCGTTCGAGTGCAGGGCGCCGCGTTTGCATTATTGCATGCAGTCGGTACCCTACGACTTTATAGCTGATGGAGTTGTGTTGCAAGTATCAATTGCGTGGTGCATTCAGTTTCATCGTGCGGTCTTTAAATGATAAGGGTGGAGGCGTTAGCCCTTCACACAACAATTATAATTATGTTTCTGTTGTGAAGTTTTGTTTTGTGTTGAATATGAGCGAATTGAATTAGAGGTTCAAACGTGATAAAATATATATTTTAATAAATTGTAAAAAACGCATAGATAGTTAAACATTTAACATAAACAGCATCGAGATTGTCATTAATTGACTCGATGGTTACGGTGCAACATCAATGTTATTTTTTAAATTAATCACAAATTGTACTACTCATGATGGAGTTTAATTTTTGTTAGAACTATAGTTTCGAAATGCGCAGTGTCTCTTATCAACAGGTGTAAGTGACAACTAAATTGAGTAGAGTCGAGTAACGACCTATTCAGGTAAAGGGCCGGGATGTAGAAGGGGAAGAGACACCGGTTGATTAGAGGGATTTTACCTCTCGAAACTATAGACGCGGCAGAAATGAAACTTTGATGTGCGTAGTACAAATATTAGCTTATTTATAAAAAAATGCATTTGTATAATATATAATAAGTATAATATTAAGATAACATAAATACATTTGAATCTGCACAATGCTGAAAGACTTTAATATGATGACATTTAAACAGAAAATATATTACAATATTATGCTGTTTATTTTTAAAATCCTCACTAAACAAATATTGGTAGAATTTAGAAGAAAAATCGAGGCTAATAAGTGTGAGTACGAGCATCATACAAGAGAAAGAGATAGTATGAGAATGTCGTTCTGAAAGAAGGTAAAATCTCTAAAATCAAAAAAAAAAAATTCAATGAAATGCCACAGGACCTAGAAAGAAGAATAATTTACATAAATTTAAAATTAAGCTTTGTGAATATGTGCAAGATAAGTTATTGTTAGGTTTCAAAAAAGGAAATATTGATATTTAAATGTTTGAATTAGAGTGGTACGGTTGTGTCATATTTTTTTGAGGCAACGCATTGACAATGCCACGTATTACCATGCCAAAACGTCGGCCAAATGATAACTTTTTATAATAATAGTAAAAGTTTTGAAAAAAATCTCAATGTTTTACAATTTGGAGATTTGTTAAGTTTATGTTCTATCATTGCAATCAATTACGCAGATTCAAAAAATGAAAAAAACAAACTGATACGATCAAGAAATTCAGATTAAGTGAAAGTCCGAATAACATGGAACCCACATAAAGAGTAGCTTCTGAGAGACGTACGTTTCGTAGTGGAATACGGTGTTCAGTGAGGTATTCGAAATCTAAATCTAAATTAATGAGGAATTATCGAGGTAATGTTATGAAACCAGAAATAAATTACATTTTTATTTGATATCTATTTTTACACATTTTACTAGTCAAAATATCCTAGAATAGATTAACTCCTACATATAATGGGTGTTTTTCAACGTTTGCAAATGTATTTCGTAAACCATGGTTCAGTTCGCGAAACTTACCGTACGCTACGTCCACTTTATGGTCGACATAATCATCCATCCGAGCAAGTAATTCGAATAACCATGGATCGCTTTCACACCACGCATATACTAATTGATAATACGTATCCGCAAAGACGTCGTGCCTGAATGAAAAGCTGTGGTTTCAACAAGACGGCGCAACGTACCACACGTGGCGTAGCGCTCAACAATCAATTTATTGAAGGAAATATTCGATGAGCGCACAATTTCGCATAATAGACCTGTGAATTGGCTTCCAAGATAGTGTGATTATTATTTGTATAGATATGTGAAGTGGCTAGTCTATACAGATAAATCAGAGACGATAGACGACTTGAAAGCCAACATTCATCTCGTTATCGCCGATATATGTCCCTAGGGTGCTCCCAAAAGTGATCGAAAATTAGATTTCTAGATTGCACTTGATTTGAGCCAGCCGCGGGACCCTTATAAGGGCGATCATATTTAAATACTAATGGCATCAAATTATCTTTTCAATAAAGCTAATGCTACGGCCATTGCCACGATTTTAATTTATTTTATTTTATTACTTTAATAGAATTACTAATCAATTAAATTCTAAAAGATAAATACAACGGAGTAATCCTTTGTCCGAATAATCGTATTCTGTTTTGATATATTTCTTATATTAAAGAAAAATGTTTTGTCAAATAATGTTCTATCTGTTCCTATTCTTTCTGACAGCTGACAGTATTTATTAGTGTGCTTTTGTTCTGCATTCAACTTTGCGGTCTTCCTTCTATAACATTCTGCTATGTCTCATAATGTTTCTGATGCATTTTTTGTTTTAGTTTTTATTTATTAATTTCAATTAAATCGTTTTAGTTATAACTCATTCGCTTTCGCTTATTTTTTTCACGTGGCGCTAGAAAAGGACAGAAAGCGGGTGGAAAAATGTTGACACAAATCATAAACAAGTCATGCAAAAATTCTTTTGATGTAAAATGGCGTCTCATATGTGGGTTAACATAAAAAATACATGACGCCATCTACACGCGAGTAGATGAAATACATCAGCAGAGAACACTTTGCGATCCGCACGAGACGTATCGCTTTACTTAGATAAATGTATCGTCATGCATTATTTACACCGAAATTTATGCTTCAGACCGAGCAGTCGACTGGGAACCCAAATGTGCTCTCTCTCAGCTGATTGTGTATTTATTTACTTAAGAAGTTATATTATATTACGTGATCTTACATTTGAGTAACGCAACCACCATAAACTAATAATGTGTGCCCGTATCCATATTTAACTAGAAGTCTATCGGAGGCTGCGCAAGGGAACAATTCGAAAAGACGATCGTTCGTTATTGAACTGAAATCGAATTTTTTATTTATTACAGTTGCAATACAAATTTTCTGCATATTTTGTATTAGTAATATGATACGTATTTTTAAAAATTTCTTTATTTGTTATTAGAAAATATAAGGAGATGTAATACATTTTAAAATATAATCAGTAATTATGTATACAAATAATAGATATTTCATAGAGACAAAGTAATTATGTGTTCTTGGATATATTTAAATATTGCTAATTATATATACATTTCTTTTTACATTTTTTTAATCTCTATGTTTAGTATATAATTTATCTCTGCTAGTCTATATATATATTTTTTGATTTCAAATACAAATTTTCTAATTGTGATGGGAAGATTAATGCCGTATCTAGAGTAGATATCGGTTGGTTCAATATTTTATTCAAATAAATTGTAGTACACAACATTTAATTAAATATTCTTTTCTGATAGTGCGCTAACACCATGAACATTAATTGTTTTTATAAAAAATATATGTTGCTTATTTTTTGATACAATCAAATATTGAATGTCTTCAACTAGCTTGATGTGTTTGTTGTTCTAGCACAAGACTCGCCTGGTCCAGGATCGAATCGAGTTAAAGCCTGGTCCCGGGAGACAAGGCTTGAATAGCGAGTTATTAGTGTTTTGCCTAACTAATTTTAGTAAACTTGGCTTAACTTACTTTGAAAATAGTAAGAATATTAAATGGATACATATATTAAATGGATCTTTGACTCTTATGTTAAAATTTAGACCTGTAAAAAATAAAAATTCTAATCTTTACAGTTTATAAACACAGGAATTATAAAATTTATCATCTTTGTCTTTAGAAATTATGAGTAATATTCCTATATTATTATTTATATAAAATGCCGGTATAATGTTTTGTGGCAGGTGTTTAGATATTTGATTTGACAAATGATTTATTAATAAAATTCTAAGCCAATTATCATTATACTTAATGTGTGAGCTATATAAAAATTGACTAGTGATATTGGTGGAAATATTGGAAGATAGGCAGGCACTTACTTTTTTTTTTGGTCTGCCGGTCTGGATGCTGATTCAATTGTTTCTTCCCTTTCCACCAAAAGGACTTGCGAAGCAGAGTATGTAAACAGGTACTGTTAACACTTGCATAAAGGATTGTTTTTATGTATTAGCGGGAATTAAAGTTAATATAGATTTTAAGCGTTAGCAGTTAATTATTATGCGATGGCAGTTAATCCGTAAGGTTCCAAACGTACACTGAACTCATTAGAGTGAGAGTGTTCATTACGGCGACCTCTTCTTTCTTCCTCGTGCTTAAGGACAGATTAGGAAAAATAAAGGGAATAAGATACGCAGGTTAAATTTTGATAATCGCGGATACACGGTACGCATGTGTGAGTGCGTTAACGGCGCTAACAGATATACTCTTTGAATTTATGGTTTCAAATCGTGCCTATTCATTCTGTATTGCATCCATTATTAATTGTTACGTACTTGCGTGATGAGTACTTCTCAAATTGTATACCTCGTAGAAGATTGTCGATGGTCCAAAGAAACTCTTATGTGACAATTATAATATACTCTTTATTACACGAATAATACAGTTTTAAGATACATAGTATTTAGCTAGTCACAGAGCTAAACGGTAGTGAAAAGAAACCATGTCCCGCGCGCGTCATCCTTTTAAGCCCACCACACACATACACTCACATACATCTCGCACCGGCGGTGCTGGCACTCTGACATACACATACACACGATCTCATGACATCACATTAATTAAGTGCTATTTGTTTGTATTTGTTACTGAAATCAGATAGTGACATTTAAATATTGACTAGATGATGTATTTTTATTTAGTGTTAGATCTAAAAAATTGGTGTCAAATTATTTTCTGTTTTGAGTGTATAATCTAATAATCTATATAAAAATGAAATGAACTTTGTGGTTCATTTGGAAAATATAAAGATAAAAAAATTATGTGTAAAATTTAATATTGTTTGTAATACCTTTAAATATGTAATACTAATATGAGAATTTAAATAAAATATGACATCGTAAAAGAGAAACAGAAACAGACTTAAGCCTGGTAAGTATTGAATGTTGTTAACATTTGTGTTTTTGATGTGAAACTTTTAGCTCTTCTTTATAATATGTAAATTTTCTGAAGAACACGAACAAGATAGTTTGCAAGTACAAGTTGACAATATTAATTTTGGAAAAGAGCTTTTGTATTCCAAGTGTAGTTTTGTTAATCATGTTTTGTTAGACGGATGAAAATAGACCGATAAATTACTCCGAACAAGACAAGGCCACCGAGTGTTCAGAAAATACAAGCTTACAAGTATCGCACTCGGGTGGCTTCTTCAACGAGTTCAATTCATTTCCGAATCGACGTGTTTCTTTTCTTCATTTGTATGTATATTCATACAGAAACAAAACACAGAAATTCATATTAAAATTCACACCAAAGCCTGTACTCGAGGAAACTCTTGTGACCAATGTTCATCAATTGAAGAAAAAGACTGTATCAAGTACCTTGGAATCATAATAGATAACAATCTCAAATGGAAAAAATATATTACAAATCTCACAAACAAAATAACGAAAACTGCCTGCATATTTTTTAGACTCGGAAACATCTTATCACTTACATATCTAAAAATAATATATTACGCGTTTGTACAGTCATATTTGCAATACGGTATTATTGGGATGAGGAGGTGCATATAAAACTTCAATGTTACAATTAGAAATCACTCAAAAAATGATAATAAAAATTATTCTAAAAAAAAAATTTTAAAGTACCAAAAATAGTAGACATATACAAAAAAAATCAAATAAATTTTTGAAGCGAATTCCGATCTACAAGATAATAGAGATCAAATTGATATCCCAAAACTAAAATATACCGCAACTCAAAATCAATATATTTATCAAGGTATCAAATTTTTTAACAATCTCCCCATCACAATTAAAAAAATTACGAACTATCATAAATTTGTAACTGAAGTAAAAAAAATATGTACACAGACTAACTGAAACATTAATTAACTCGAATATACTCCTTCTCTATACACGAGTCTCACTCTCATAGAGAAGAAACAAATGTTAAAATATACATACATATATATATATATATATATATATATATATATATATATATATATATATATATATATATATATATTTTTTTTTTTTTTTACTGTTTATTGAAATTGTATTATATTTTAATATTAATAAAATTTGAAGAAAAAAAAAAGTGTATTTTATAATTGTACTGTACTGAATATTTAAATAATATTAATATTATAAACGATTAAGTTTTATCTGACAATGTGCGACACTGAAATATCGTTAATATCCATTAACCAGCTTGCAGGTGTAGGGAAAAATGACATCTAGGGTATTTTAAAGAAATAATATACTTTGATTCTTGTCGTTTAAGTTCATTGGTCTTTCAGTAGAGCACGATTAAGTTAACAAGTTACAGAATAATTCATTTAATATTTATAGCACACTTTAAGGCAAGTCACGGAAGCAGAATAAATTTCTGAGCTCGCTTCTCTCGTCTTGCCAGACCAGACCTGTCGACGGTTGCAGTAAGCTTGCTTGAATTCGATCTGCAGCAAGGCAACGTGCTTCCGCATACCCTCGTGAGGTGGCACTATGAGTCCGCCACACTAATACAATATTTTTAGCTACCTATCAGGTTCTAGATTTCAGAATTTATTTAGCTTTATAAAAATTAATTTATCATTTAAAGGGGAAGCTCACTGTGATTTTATTCGGTTCTAAGACGGACGTGCTGCAGTGTTTCTGATTTTCATTACATTGCATTAAAAATATTTTTAATGTAACCGTTCACTTTTTAATCTTCTTCTGCCAGCCTGCATTCGGTGTTGGATATAAGTTTTTTTTTTTTGCTTTTCGAAGCTCACTCTTATGCTTTGCTTTCAATTTTGCCTCAAATTTGCCTGGCCATTGTTTGGTTAAAAATGTTTGGTTGGTTATACCTAACCCTGACCAATACTATAGAATAAATTATAACAAAAGTTCAAAACTGAATTAATGAAAAATAAAACAAATTACGTAGCTTATTATAACTATTTATTTTTTTACAAACATGTGATCGGTTTTGGTAAAGTATAACTGGGCATCCTTGTATTGTTTTAATATAAGTATTTTTCTAATTTTAGTGTTATATTTCTATGTCTCATAATCGTTTTGGATTAGTGGCCTGTTCACTCCTATTCTACTTTGCCTGATCTCAGCAATAGGCTTTAGTGAAGCCGTCTTTTAGATATTTCTTCCTACAGTTCACAGTCTGATGTCTTCTTTGGCCTTCCTGTAGCCGCTAGCCTGTAGCTGTCTTCCAGGGAGAACTTTAAAGTCTTACCTTTGTTGTACGTTTAACTTGTATATTTTGCATTATTGTATGGTATATTGAAACATTCTAGATTAACAGAACCAGCTGCGTACATTGTACAGTGGAAAATTAGTATAGTTATCAGGTTAATCAATCAAGTATTTAATATTTTGTCAAAATCGTAAGAATTCTATTTAATTACATATTATATGCATACATGCAATAATATGTATTATGTTTTACTTATGTACAGAAATTGTTACTTTCACTCTTCTACATGAAAAATTGTAATATGCTAAAATTTTGTTTCATATGCAAGGGTGCAATTTTTACTTAATAAACTCGTTACAATATGTCTAATTTTATTAACGATAAATAACCCTTTCCCATATTTATTATTAAAGAATTTTTCTAAGGGTTAACAAACTCAAAACTGTGCGATGGTATTGAAGAATGTTACATAATATTTGAGTAGTAATGTTAACGCACAGTCACCTACAGTGAAGTCAGTGTGCCATGGGCGGAGTGGAGTAGCTCACCGCCCACCCCCGACCCGCTTACCCGCGGCTCCCCCACCCATCAGCACTACCCTCCGTCCGTACAGAACCATTACGCCACCACTCCCTCAACTCGGCCTATTTTGAAAGAGTAATTTGTTATTTAGAGTACCAGCTCCCGTCATACTTCGTGACACCGACATTTTGTGGTTTTTGGAAAAAGCTCGTTTGCGTATAACCTGGGGATGTAACACTTTTAACGATTCATTTTAAAACCAGAGATTATTCATTCATATTCATGGTGACAGATCAATCACGACGTCATCCGCAACACCCAGCAGCAGGACCTATGATGATGACTACTCGCGACCTTGGAACGATATCTTATCATCTGATATTTTCGGTCAAAATTGATTTTTTGTTTAAAAATTCTGGCAATAATTTTCTCTTTAAAACTGAGTTACAAACATGTAAAATTTCCAAGGTATTTATTTAGGAGATAACGAGGAAATAATGTTATATTTTTATTATTTATTATTGAAACATGGTGGTTAGTCATATTTAATACAATAGTACAATAAAAAAAAAATAAGCTAGAACTCATCGGTTAAATAAAAAGATTATTATGTATTATAATTTTATTAGCGTTTGTAATATTTTTTAAAAGAATCAGTGTTGATAATTACACCAAATACTTTGTTTAAACCACTATTTATTAATCATTCTACATGTTTCAATACCTATGGTATCTTATTTAGGAAACAATATATACTGAAATTAAAAAATACAAGCACAGATAAAAACAAAACAATAAAATAAGAAATAATTAAGAACTAATATGAAAACAAATTTAAAAGGTGACTATTTGTAAAGAGACTGGTAATTTATAATAAAAAATAATTTCATATACGTTAAATTATTTATGTATTTTGAATTAGTGAGAAAGGTATATAATATACAATTTTGATTAAAATATTATTGTACATCTACATCATCAATCGCCTGATCACCATTATCTTCAACATCACCACCACAGAAAGTAGCCAGTCTTAGCATGCTTAATACAACTTCATTGAATTGTTTTAGGTTTTTTGCGCTTATTTGTTACAATAGGGTCTGAGGATACCAGCAGCATCCAGTTAAATCACATGACATGAGAAATAAATATCAGCTCCTCTTTCTTTTGCTTCAGGTCGCATTGTTATATAATCTTCTTTTGTCAACCCAAGATCCACGATAAGTTTCTTCAAGGCTGTACAGTCTTATAGTAACAGGGGATGATATATCATGCACCATTTTTATTTTTTTTAATCTGTTGGGCGAAGATCGGATAACTAATTTCACAACTTGGGCTACAATCCTCTTGCCTGATTTCACTAAGTTGATTCTGCAACCGAGCACAGTTTTTCTGAACTGATATCTGATACATTTTATTTACTGGTCCAGAACTCTCTTGGAACAATTTTCTTAGCCTGCCTCGCCTCTTTTGCTCTGAACGCTTTGGTGCTGATGACGGAAGCCGTGATGGCTGTATCTTCATCAAGACATTTCATATGCTTGTTCTTAAAACGTTTGTACGTGTAATTACAACCACGCCATTTCATTAAAAGCTTCGTGACAAACACTTTGACTACAAGTTTTATTTGTTTTGCACAATATTCAGAAAGTTAACTAACACCAGACTTGTCCAATATATATTTATAAATAGTTATTTTCTATTAATCTTCACTTCATTTAGAGCGGGGTCGCCATAACTACCTGAAAAGATAAGGCTCAAATTAATAAAGGAGGAAATAAGAGGACCTGTATTTCACGTTTTAATTTACGTAATAAGATATTTTATCGAACAAGTAAAAAAAGTCGGTGAACTTTTCGGCACTTTTTTTATAACTCTAGCTAAAGTAAACATTTTTTTAAAACAAAAATAGTATTTTATAAAACATATATTATATCTATACTACGTACAACTGTATGTTAACAATAATTTTAGATTAAATTACATACCTGACGATTTAATATCCATGTTGAAAACCTTGTGAATTTTAATTGAGGAAAATAGGACGAACGTAGTTACAGTGTCAACAATTCAGGCGCAACTGGCTGTGCGACAAATAACTCAACTTTGCGCGCATATGCAGACTATTGTGTCGCGTTAACGAAATATTTTTTTTAAGGTTAATTGTGGACCGATTTATAGAGAACGTTTTTAAGATATTTGTGATTAGTTTAAAGAAAATATTTTTTTCTATTTTTGGCGCCGTAATTCAATTATGCGTGTCTGTGTGCAGGGGGGTATAAAGGGCGACGCGCGCTTGGCGAGCTCTCTTTCTGCGTGCTCTTCTGCATTATCGTTTGACTTATACTAGTGATATACCTCGTATCTAAATTGTATCACACTGTAATAAATGTATAATTGTCATAAAGAGTTTCTCTTAGACCTTCAACATTTACGAGGTGTACACTAAAGACGTACTTAAGAAGACAAGTACGTAACTATAAATTATTATAATATTTTATAAAGGATTATAAAAGTAATTTAAAAATATAAAGAAACCCATCGCTTTTATAGTTCAATAAATGAGAAGAATATGGACGGAACAGTCATTAAAGTCATCCATAATAAAGATATTCAAATAAGAAGATGTAATTTCATAGTAGTTTACTGAATATGTAATTAGTCGATCGAATGTAACATGCGTACTCTACCTACTTCGTCGGATTAGAAAGCTCGATCATTACAATTCACCTTGTCGGTGTCGGTTCCACCAGCCTACTTTATTATATAGTTTTTATATTGACCACACAAAGAAGGCGTATCACTCGTGCGGCGGTAGCGGAGGCAAGGGGGAAAGCATTCCATTATTAAAAGGACTCAGGACAAAAATAAGAAAAACTAAAGTCGACAAATCATTCCGGATCCGAGCGATCACACACATGAATGACTCAGAGAAACAAATAGTTTTCATGGGACGGACATAATGTCATTTTTCATGCGATTATGCGCACGCTATTTTATTTAATTTCTCGCAATAAACTAGTTTCCGCCCTTAATACTTAAAGCTGGTAAAATAATGCGAGATTCCATCTGTATTTCGATTGTAATTGTAAATTGTAAATGAGTGATTTTGGTAAGTGTAGCGTGAGTTTGATCTATAAGTGCTAATGAGTAAGGTGCGTGTTTCTCGTGGATACACAATATAGTCAAATTAATGTTTAATTAGTAGACACTAGATATATAATATGTTTATTTTAAATTCGAGTAATTGAGAGTTAATATGATATATAATATAATCAATTACCCAGTTTCTGTTAAAATCTGTAGGTTTTTGTAGTTCATTTATTACAAATAACATGTATTGATTACTAAGTAAATTTAAAAAAATATTTATTTAACTAATCAAAATATCCATGTAAAGGTATTAATGAATGTGGGAAAAAGAAAATAATGGATCAAGATATAAATGTTATCTACTCCTATGCAATATGGTGTGGTGACGCACTAAATATAAGATCATATATTTATTTATTTTATTTATTTTATTATTTAATTTAATTAATTAACATTATTTTTTTCAATTATTCCCTGGTTTACTATTGTAGATTATATTTGAAATTGATTTAATTATAAACTGTTCAAAGATACCGCTAACATTTTTAGAAATTGCCATACGATATTTCGTACCATTTTCGATTATGAACCTATTCAACAGACTAATTGTAATTTTATATTCTAAAAAATACATTGTAATCATAATATTATAAGTATAATTAAATCGTATAGAATTTTCTATAAAGAAAGTTTTGTTTTATTAAGATCTGATTAATATATTGGCGTATGCATTAATTCATGCGTTTTTTTTTCGAAACTTAAGGCTTTATTGTGAAAAAATGGTTATACACTCAATGATCAAAGTATTGTCCATCGGAAGCTACAACATTTGCCCATCTTTCTGGCAGTTTGTGGATTCCATCCCAAAAGAACTTCTCCGGCTTGGTGGTGAAGAACGAATCAAGCCAATTTTTGATACCCTGTTCTGAAGTGAAGCGTATTCCGGTGAGGGCATTCTGCATTGATCTGAACAAGTAGTAATCAGAAGGGGCTATGTCTGGGCTATAAGGCGGGTGAGGTAGAACTTCCCACCCACTGTTTTCCAAATAGTTTTGAACCGGTCTTGAAACATGTGGCCGAGCGTTGTCATGATGGAAAATTATGGATTCGTGTCTGGTTGCATACATCGTACATTCTATGGTTGCTTGATCAACTCCCAATGATTTTGCAAGATCTTTTTGCGTTTGGCACGCATCTTCATCAAGCAATTTTATTTTATTTTTTAAAAAAAAAATAGAGATGCGTACACGGAATACATGTCACATCAATATTCTTACTATTTTCAAACTAAGCTAAATGCTTGTGCTATGAAAATAGGACTAACTTGCTGGTGTCCTGGAACGAGGCGCGAACCCCCGACCACTAGATCACTTGGCCAACGTCTTGGCCACTACACCAACAAGCTACTCATGCCAATGCCTCCAATTCTTCATCTTCAAACCTTTTTGGCTGTCCGGGTCGTTCATTGTCTTCTAAGTTGAAATCGCCACTTCTAAACCGTGCAAACCACTTCTCGCACGTTCTTTCAGCTAGAGCATGGTTACCATAAACCTCTACTAAAATACGACGACTTTCGGTAGCACTTTTTTTCATGTTAAAGTAATGAAGAAGAACTCCCCGCAAAAACACTTTTTCTGGCACAAAGTTCGACATGTTCAAATGAATAGAAAAAAATGTTGTTTACACTTCAATCAAATGACATATACTGAAAAAGACGCGCAATGACAGTAGCTTTCAAATGAATATAGTCACGGATGAACACTCTCTCGCCCTCTAACGCCCTCTCTTAGAAAACCGCATGAATTAATGCATACTCCTATTATATATATATATAAAGTTTACCAATAATAAATATATATAATTTTTCGGAGGTAGGTACTGAAAGTAACAATGAACTCGGTGAGACAATAAATAATAACCAATAAACCAATGAACAAACTTTCAGGAATATTGAAAACGAGATATAATAGTATTTGTAGGTAACCTACCTGACGAGGTTTTGGCGAGGTCCTTTCAAAGGGTTCTACATTATAGAAAATAAATGGCATTAACCATCATCTCCAGAAGTTGGTTAAAACAATAAAGTTTGTTTATTCGCAGACGATAATTCATGCTGAATGAAAAAAATGTCAACGAAAAACGCTTCACAAAATCCTGAATCCTGAAAACCCTCATTTTTCGCTTAAGCGGGTATTAATGTTGGGTTGATTTACGAGTTTTTCCATTGGTTTTTCCCGCTTTTCCATTCAATATTCCAGGTGTATTTCGCATAATTTATTATTGGATCCCGTAATCACTTATACTAGAGGAAATGTTAAATTGACCGAACAATTATTTTTGATGGAGAATTTATATTGTTTAAAAACCACGGAGAATACTTCAAGTTGTACAAAAATCGATAGAATATTTTTGAAGTGGAATAAACGGTTTTTAAACAGAAAAAAGAAATGTTAATATTATATTATACTTATATTATTTTAATAAATGTATATATTTATGTAATATTTTGGTATTTACGTGGTGATACCTAACGTATTCATATTATTATAATATTTTTTTAGGACGCATGTCTATTACTGAAATATTGTTGTTAAACACACTTCAAGGACAGTACTGAATTAGTAAGGAACATGCCAAGTCATTCGATGACTGGGTTATTTTGAACGGAGAGCGTACTGGTTCAATACCGATACCGATGTTGCCCGCTAAACCTCAGAGATTCGAGTGAATAATGTCTTACATTACTTTATTTTATTAATAAAATTTATGTTAAACGCAACTTTATAGTTGTATACCATCTTAAATAATATATAATAAACATCTAGAATATTTAGTTTGCAATATTCACATATTTCAATCTCCGGTAAAATACTGTTATGGATGTTAGCAATGATAACATCAGGATGATAGCTATGAATATAACGAGTTAGTTAGCACAATCAAAAAACATAAAATTCTACTACTCGGAAAAATAAATTTAATATATTTACACAGTAAGAAGCAAGAAAAATTATCTCGAAACAAGTGGAACAAGTTATTAAGAAGAGCAATGTTAAAATCCTTTAGAAGTTGCGACAATGCGTAACAAGGTTTAGGGATATGAGAGGACGGAAAGACGTGTGCATAGATATACATTTATTTATTTTATGCTCTTTGCTTACACCGATAGAATATGATGTGATGGTAAAACTATAACAATTTGTAAATATCCAACCTGTACAATTTTGCAATTATACATTATAATAAATATATATATATTTTTGAATCATAGTCCAGTGTGTTATATTCTTATATTCGGATAACACATATATTTCGGTACCCTGCCTGCTACACTAGAGTTTTACTGTATTATAGTAGACAGTACTTTTTCAGTATAGTAGTAAACAAATTGTAATGTTCAATGTACAAAAATATGTACATAAATAGTAAAAGATGCTATTAGCCAACGTAAAACTTAAAGTAAATGCAGTGCTCAATGTATCAAAAGTAAAAAAGAATTAGTAAAGTAAGAGTAAATAATTAAATAATATATAAATATGGAGTAAAAGTGTATCAAATAACTAAATAACATACAAATATGAAGTGAACTTATGTAAAATTGTAATGTTCAATATAAAAAGTTTGAAAAGAGTTGAGTTAAATAATATACTAACACAACTACAGAGAAAAGTAGAAAAGACAATATTCAATATATTGGTACTATTGCAGCACTTTTAATCTCAAGTTTGGACTTTTAAAAGTTCTTGAGTGTAATTTCTTCCCATTTCATGGAGCCAGAACTGTACTTTTCTTGAAAAATATGTAAGACTATGGATGCAATTCTTCACGTCTGAATTTAGACTGTTATGTATTTTAGGTGTTGGAAACAATCTTTGTGCAAAATTTTTGTTAATGTATTAATATAAAATTAATAGTTGTTAAATTATAAGATATTATATTTATAGATAGTGGGAGTAACGTATTAAGAAATTACGAGAAGAAGAAAATGTATTAATTGGTCGTTTCTGTAAAAAGAACTTAGAGACAGACTTATGAAGACACGGGGCATCTATTTATCTCTCTACCTATGGAAAATCTGAAATATTAATAAACAAATAATTATGTATGTATTCAGTGAGTACCTAAATAGCGAGAATAAAGTCAATTGATGTTACGTGTTTAATGAATTCAAGTACGAATGATGAGTAGGAGCACGTCCCTTCCGAACCTTATCAGACACTGTCACACGTGGTGTACTTAAGGACTACACGTGGTTAAATATATTTCCACACGTGTGTAAGGAGGCCGTTAGTGAACCTTCGCAGCGATTTAACCTTCTATTTTATGTGACATTATTTCGCGGGTTTTTAAGGCGAAACAATCGTGCGGAATCTATAAGATGAGGGACCCGGAGATGAAAGCCATGGTTAGCGACTCGTGCTAATATATATCATAAACACATTTATGTAAATCGTGCTGTTTATTTTTTAAAATCATAATAAAAACGTGTACTATGTACTGTGTACTATGTACTGTGTACTATGTACTGTGTACTATGTACTGTGTACTATGTACTGTGTACTATGTACACGTTTTTGTTATGATTTTAAAATAGCAATACGCCATATTATACATCATCATCATCCCCACTGGCTTAACAATTCTTGGTGGCTCTTAGCCTTCTCAAGCATTATCTTCTCTTACATGCAGTTCTCTCTAGTCCTGAGTTTTGAAGACAGGAATTGCTTTAAAGATATTAACCCTTCACCTTAGTTTTGTTTTTTTGTTGGTATCGGGTTCAGCAAAGTCCTTGTGTTTGGTCGTCCTTACCTCGAGATGCTTATCTTATTAAATATAGTGTAATGCTCATCATGGTAGTGCCTGCACCAAAATTAATTTAACAAAACTGATTTAAAGATATGCCTCCACATTTTCCTTTCAAAAACGTTATTTAGTATCCATGTCTTAGACGCATGTATAAAATCATTGGTTTGATAGAGTTTTCTACACTAACATTTTGGTGTTTCTGGAGAGCAGTCTAGATTTCATTAAACCTAATTAATCATAAATTATTCCACTTCCTACGCACAATTGTCAATTTTCAGGCTTTTAATATAATCCTACATTAAAGCAATACATATCTTGTGTTATATTTGCTCTTGATTTTATGGATTCGCTTACTCGACCGGCTTTTTGTATTTTACTTTAAATGTTAATAGTCTATAATACAATTGTTTTTTAAGCTATTGATACTTTCTAAAAATGCATCACTTAAAATTTTTAATTCATGTTGTACTTATACTGAAATTTCACATTTTTTTATCGATTTCGCTCCTTATTCTATACTTCTTCATCCATACACAGGCGTTTTTTCCTCAAACCATCGCAGTAGACTTTTATTAGTTCTATATATAATGCTGTACATACCGTGGACGGCGAGACGTCTTCATTGTGCAGGAGCTGAACAACAAGGATAGACTCTTAATCATTTGCCTGAGACGAATCTTTCAATCTGAATCGAAAAAAGACGATAGCTTAGAGTAACTTGTTATGGTGGGCCAGATCGAAGGGCAAAGACGAAGAAGAACCCCACCCGTTGGATCCACCGAGTGGAAAAGGTAACAGTCGCTTCTTTAAGATTGCAGGATGCCGAGAAAAGTAGAGGAACATAGTCAAGAGACGAAGAAAAATATAATATTTAACGATCGTCTCATTGTTAGCTTCGTTTTTTATTTCTAAATTTTTTAATCAAACATTCAAAAATATTTTCGATTATTCTGCTAAATCGATTTATGCTGTCATCATTCTTTACTATTTCCATAAATGTGGGTACTGAGGCTCCTGTGGGTAGATCACTAAATAAAAATTCTTCCCGAAGCCATCTTATTAAATCGTCATTAGTTCTGCCCTATAAATCTCAGACAAGGCAAACGGTAAAAAATGTTACACATATAAATCCAGAAACCGGGATATAAAAACCTGTCCATCCAAATGGTTCCCACATGTACGAAGTGGTGTGTCATTTGTAACAAATGTTTGGCGATCATATGTGGGAAGGGCTCTCTCGCCCAGATGTTTAGGGAGGCTGTGTCCGAAACATGTGTTTTAGGTGACCATGTCTAGAAAAATTTCCAGTATTTTAATTAAGTTAAATAAATTTCACGTTTAATAAATTTTTTCAAAAGCGATATTTTTATTTACCTGATCGTACACCCGGTACAAATTCTATTAAATTAAATGCATTTTCAATAATATTATGATCTGCTTAATTATAATGATTCTAGTTTTTGCTCTTTATTTATAAAAGTAACAAAAATATTATAGTTATACAATTAAACGATTTTGTCTCTTCATTATTGAGGTGATAACAATAGCAACATTGTTCATAAATAGACAATAACATATTTATATTAATTAAATTCATTCATAGAAATCCGACAGCGCTAATACATTGTGAAAATTTTTAAAAATATATTATAAAGTTTAAAAAAAATGTATTTAAAAATGAGAAATAAACATTTCTCAGTCGATAGTTCTTTCCACAAAGCAAATGCACTCTTTAGTTAACACATTCTTAGCGACATTCATATTTTGTTGGGGGAATAACCACTATTTCTGAAATGCAAGATTCTTCCATATATAAGTTACTTCCTAAAGCTTGATAGTAAGTTACTTCGTACAGATGATAGTTTCGATGATCTCTTTTGACGTATCGTAAATTTTATAGTTGCCGATGCTCCTGGTTACACTAATAGGCATTATCAGAGCTGACATAGCTGACAACTGCAAACATCTACCCACGATCGTAAAGTGACAAAACTAATAGATAATAAGGTTTTAAACAATATACATGTACAGTGATTTGTAAAAGATTATGCGTATTATCCATCAAGTGTAAATAAGATTATAAAATGACAATTTCAAGAAGTGTTCGTCATTGCGGCACGTGGAATGTACAAAATTATTTATGGTCGAAAAACCTCACACGTCCCATTAAGCGTAGCGACACGGTATACCCACCACTTAATATAAATTAAGCCACACTTTATATAAATTTCAGCCCTTAAGCTGCCGTTCCGTATATAATTTAGTGAAAGAACTTCACACCACCCGCGCCCTCTACGCCGGTACAATCATCCCCGCATCCATCCCCAATTTTTTTGACAACGTGACCACTGAACTTTTTGCCTGAAAAGGGAAAAAAGGAAAAAGCAGGCTTTGTTTTATTGCCAACCCCCGAGAGGTTGGCTAAGGGTGAAATAAGAATAAGGCTTTATTTTATTCTTTATTCCGATTTGTATAAGTCTGATGGATAACAGAAGAACTCCATCATTGATTATGGAAGGGGTTGATACCTCGTCGGATCGATTTGGATAAGGTTCTTTGTAGTGACGATAAATGAGTTTCAAACTGAGTCCAATAATTTTAATGGTGTACATAGTAATGTAATAATATTATAAATTAATTCACAACAACCTCATAGTACCTCATAGTAGGCAGGTTCAATTTAAAGTTACTTAGAAATCACTCAAAAAATGATGATAAAAATAATTCTAAAAAAAATGACTATCAAATTGATATTTCAAAACTAAAATATACCGCAACCCAAAATCACCATATTTATCAAGGCATCAAATTTTTTTAACAATATCCCCATCACAATTTGAAAAATTAAAGACTACTATAAATTGTACCTGAAGTCAAAAAATATATACATAGACTAACTGACACAAATTATACACTCTCGTATATACTCCTTCTCTATACACGACTCTTATTGTCATAGAGAAGAAATAAATGTTAAAAGATATATATATATATTATTTTAAAAATGTATTATATCTTCTAAAAATAAAATAGTTTAATAAATAATTTAATATTCATTTTATACGTATTGAATCAAAATGCAATTCGTATACTTTTTATACATCACGTATACTTTCAAATTTATACATTTATTTTTAATACATTTTAAAATTCTTCACGTACCAAATCTATCAGAGTCAAATCTTTTTAGATGTAAGATTAATTTTATTTAGAGGTTATTTCATGATATCTGAATAACTTTTTATGAGCATTACTCGTTTAGTAATGGTAATAATCTTGACAGATTTACCTCACGGCAGCACGGTTGGTTCCAACACATCTATTCTGAGTTCGACGATGAAACGATAAATGACATATATTAGCGATTAAAACTTGATTGATATAATATCGTGATTATTTTTAAATAAATAAAAATAATATCGCGAACGGTTAGTATTTGGAAAAAAAACCCAACAAAACCAATGTCACTGATCAAGTATTCAATGCATTGTTGACATTCTTAATTCACAATGTAAATTATATTATATACATATATATTTTTTTATGGTGTACATGAATTAACATTACACACTAAATATATGCGGGGCGTGCAGCGCATACAAGCAAAAAATCTGTGCATTACTAAAAATTCTGGGAAACAAATATAAATTAAGGAATTAACATAAGGGAAAATATTATTTTTACAATTAGCGCCATTTGTGTACCAGTAGAGATTTAAATTGCTTAGTGTGGCGCTTTTGTGCATTCGCCGTATTGAGCTGTTCACATTACTCTATTCTTATATATCTTTAAGCTAGTAAATTACTCAAGTCATATAATTGGCTATTTACTGTATTAAAAATTCCTTTCAGTTGATCCGTTTTTTATGGAGTCATTACCTATGCTGTTTTTTTAACAGAATAACATTAAAAAGGTTTACAACTGCGTACAAATCATTGAACTGTCTCTTTTACTAATTAACAAATTTTACTTACTTACTGTTTTTAATGTGTTGATTTTATAGCCGTTCTTTGTGTTCGAAGTGCATTTGGTGCATGAATTTGCTTTTGATTTGGGAAAAACAAAAAGCAATTGGCAAAACTATTTCCTACGTTAACCTTTAATAAGAATAACTATTTCGTTTAGTTACTACGCGAAGAATTTTCAAACAATAAAAGAATCATGCTCAGTCATAAAAAGTGTTCTTAAAAACGTCCATACATTTTTTATATTGATTTTTATATGGGTAAGAAGGTATTATTTTACGTTAAAACATAAATTTAAAAAACACTATTATTAGTACTCTAAAATTACAAATAAGTACATGGTAGGGTCGTATGAACGACGAATTAATTTTGTTTAAGGACGTTGGTTAAACGAAAGTTCATAATCCTATGTACAACATATATTGTAATACACATATTATATATGATTGTATAATATCATTGATAAAAGCATATCCTAAACCTATACCTACTGCAAGGCACTGCATATGCATTTTGTATACAAGTGAATAAAAATAAATAATAATTTGTAAATGTTATGTAATACGGCAACCAGCACTTTCCAAACGTTCCTATTTAGTGTAATCTAGGCATACTGACAAAAGACAACATGGAAGTAGGTTCTATCGAGGAAGCGCTATTTATATGAACACGTGAAAATGCATTTGGAAAAATAAAACTCGAATGAAACCTTTTAGGAAATACACACCGCCACCGCCGTCCGTAATTTGAATGCAACGAGAGGCCGGATGTTTGAAATCAAAGCCTCCAAAATGCAAAGCTTTTATGTTAAGTGCATCAGTGGTATTGTTGCCCCGTTTTATTTATTATATATTTCGCGCTGTAAATGTAAGCTCTGGACAAAATAATACCAGTATTCAATGAATTTATCGGATTGTGTATGCGATATTTTGATATGAAATATAATTAAAAATATACAATAGACTTTGTTTATGTAAATGCCTTCGATAGCCGTTCCCAGGTTTCCGATTAACAATAAGCACACATATGATACATGATTTGCATTAACCTTTTTATTTTTACTTCCTGCTGGTCCGATGTTATAGTTCTTTTAGCTGGGTTGTCTTCTTTAGGTTTATTCGGACCTCTAGACTGGTCGAAACACGGAATGTAATTAAATGCCTGTCATTTACCGTCTTCTTCTTAGCTTTCCGAAAAAAGAGCGGCAATACTCTCACACACACACACACACACACACACACATACACACAGACACACACACACACACACACATACACACACACACACACACACACACATATATGTATATTATTATAAACTAGGAAACCCAGTGGTTCCAATCGAAGTAACAATACGTGTAAACAGACTTGAATGGCCACTAGGCAGCAATTGGGAAATAATTCAGTTAAAATATTTCGCTCTTCCAGTCCTGGCAAACGTAACCATCATTTGGACACTTAAAACATTTGGGTTAACAAATATTAAATATAATATAATATTGATGAAAAGGAATAAAGGACGACGAGAGGCATTTTACCGATAGTGGAGGATGTGGAATAGACAATAAATATATAATATGCACGCTCGGTATACTATATTCTAAACATGCATTATAATATTTTTATTAATAAACCACTTGAATAGAAGTTAATTATTAATCACCGTGATACAAGATCGAAACTAGATCAGTATCGAAATGTTGCTTGAAATGAAAATCTATGAAACATATGGACGTAAAAGTTCAGCGGTTACTATGAAACTGGTCGGCATTTATACATAATATCCCCATAGTAAAATGTGATGAAAATTGTTTAATTTTCGAAAATAATAGATATTTATATAAAAAAATAATTTAAAAGATTTATACGTTGTATTTTACAAAAGTACACACACGTTAAAAAAAGTTTGATATTTCTTAAAACGTAAAATTGATCTATCTAAAAAATGTATCTACTTTAAAATAAAAATACCCCTGTAAAGAATATATTAAAAATAATCACATTACACTGCACGGGTGCACGGTCATACAACCCCTGTATAGAATATATTTTTTTGTATATTATTAATAAAATTAAAATATTCATATCCCAAGGAATAAAATAACTAATTTCTTGTGCTATCTATTAAAATGCTTTTTGATAATTAAGCTTGTTACAAAACTTACCAGGTATGACTATTATTTAAAAAAAATTCAATATTTGTAGTCAAATCTGATATTAAGAATATTTAATTAAATAAAATATTAAATATAAATCAATTTAACAAATACACTTGTATGACCATTTGACACTACAATCTATTAGGGTTATAGCAAGAAAGGAGAGCACTCGCTTAGCGTGGTACTATTGAATTCGATACTTAGTGCTTCCCAAAAGCTTTTTGATTTCATAAATTTAAAATGGTTCATGGTATCGTTACCAGCAAAGGTGAAAATAAAATACAAGGTAAAATTGAGAAGAAAAAAAAAAAATATTTTTTCTGCTTCTACTATAATAAATATAGGTAATATAAATATTTTCACTTTTTTAATATTGAAAAATTATTTATTTTATAAATAATTAAAAAAAACGCTTTCGCTAATAACCAAATTCATTTTGCAAATAGTTACCGTTTAAATTTACTTTCACAGTAATTCCTTATTAGTTACCCATCACTTATATTTATAGTTTTGTTTATGTCAATGCTTGTATTTTTAATTTAGTATATACGTTGAATCCTGATGAAGGGACTATTGACCTCGAAACATTTTGATAAATCAATGAATAATGGTCTAAACAAAGTATTTTTTCTTATTATTTATAGGTTTTATAATTTAGAAAAAATGTAATGAAATAAATATAGATCTAAATAGCCAAGTTACGAAGCAGTTCCATTAGTCTCTGCACTATTCGCATAAGGAATTTGAAGCTTTAAAATTCTACCAAGTGTACGCTTAATAATTGGGATCTCGCTTAAGAAATCTCTCTACCACCACCCTTGCATTGAAACACTCACCCTTCGGAGAAACCTTCTCGCTCACTCGCTCTCTCGCCAGATCCGCTGAAAGCTTTCAATATTAAATACGAAATGTGAAGTTACGTCATAACCGCATCCCCCGAGAATGTTGTACATATTTTTTTACTTGATTTAATGGCGTAAATTAATAATTATTATGTCAAATCGTACAGAAAGTACACAAGAGCGACGAGAAATGTCACTATTATATAGTATATAGTGTTTGCAATTTATTTGGAGATAAATATAACCAACAGTGTGAATCGATCTTTACCGCTACTTTTAATCGTACCTACTTGTGTATTGGGTCTTCTAATAAGTCTTTGCATTTTTAAACATTATTATACAGCATTTTTAAACATTATTATACAGCATTTTTAAACATTATTATACAGCATTTTTAAACATTATTATACAGCATTTTTAAACAAAAATTATCACTTTGTAGTTTGACATATTATATTAAATAAAATACACTCACTTTGTATGAAACCACGAAATTTATTATACGCCAACCGGTTTCGTTTAGCTAAAGCTTCATCAGGACGTATTTAAAACTAATATAATTTTATTTAACTAAAAATTACAATATTTCAATCAATGATGTATTCTTCATTATTGTTCAAGACGTGACATTCTTGGAGGAATTCATTTAAAGAATAGTGAAAAGCTTGTTATGAATAACTATAAAAACTGAAATATATACGTGTGTTATAAAATTTAACAAATTTTTAAACAAAAATTATGAGATTATGTAATTCCATTGTTGTTCCGGGCTTCATCCCATCTTTCAACTAATTTGTCGATGCCTTTTATATAAAGATCGGCTGGTCTAGTTCGAAAAGTTATCGAGCCAATTTCTGAAGTTGATTGGAGAGCGACCGAAAAATGTGATAATCTAATGGAGCGAGGTCACGACTCTAGGGCGGATGCAGTAGAATTTCCTGGATGTCGCGGCTCACCCATTCCTTTCTTTGTTTCATATTGACGTAGAGGCACCGTTTCTTATCACCGATAACTATGCGATAAATAAATGTTTGTTTGAATGGTGAGGTGCTGGAAGCACTGCTGTAGCCTTGATTAAAGGAGAAAATAAGTGTATGTTGAATATGCTCGTTTTTCTCAACTTAACACTGTATTATGTTAGCTCAAAAATTAAATAAAACTATAAGATACATGAAAACGGCGATACTGACGTTCCAGAGTAAAAAAAATGTTATCAAATAGTACGTCATTATTTGTTACAAAAAAACAAAATAGCGAGAAAAAAGCATACAAAAACCGCGAAGTCTTTCTAAACGATCCAATACTCATCTGTATCTAGAGTACTGCCTGTACTTCTATTCGTATATAGTCTATCGAGAATATCACTTACACTCACTTTTGTTTCGAGAGTAACTCTAACTAATGACGCGTGTTCACAAATGAGATTTATTTCAGAGACTCATCTCAAGAACACAGTGCGCAGAGTTTAACGCAAAGCGTGATTTGATTCGTCGCTTCTTGTATTTTGCATGCAGAATAATTGATATATTACTACACAAATCTGTGAAATAAGAGATCAAAAAATCATCTGTGTGCACGCACCATAAATTAAAGTAACAGTTAAGCAATTTGTTCATCATTGTCCTTTGTATTTTACATTTAACGCGGAGATTTATCCAAATTTCCAGTAATAACTTAAGTCTCGATACTTTTTCTTATTTTTTACGTGTCGGTTCACCTTTTAAATGTTTTTCGCGTTCTAGTTGTTCATGAGCATCCTCTACCCATCAGTTAGAACCTCTAAACTTATTATTTGATCTTGGGTATACGGTACTAGTGATAATGGGCGTACTAGGAGATAGTTCGCATCCTGTATTGTTCAAAATTTTTACCATTAATCCTGCTCTATTACTCATATTTCATGATTTTCTTAGTACGTACGATCGAAATCTCTTTTCAGTTTTCTACGCTCTCCGCGGTAGACTAAGTCCGGATTTGAACGCGAGTATGTTATGTGATTTCAAGAGGATTAGATGGGAAAGATAATCCGCCTCCATGTCCCCATTTTAAATTCGTATGGTAGCGAGTTCTAGTTTGGTTATGTGTGATGATAAGCAGGTAGTAATTACGATATTGATGATTGAAAAAAAATGCATAATTACTTTTTACGATGAATTTATTCAAGCAAAATTACATTAAGAAAATTATTTAAAAGTATTGGTTGAAATGGCGTGATATAATCTGGAGTTTGAGGCTAACAATGTTGTCAGGTCTGACGAAGGAAATAGAGTGAGTTGCTTGGGCGACCCGCAGAGAGGTTCTAGTGCGCACCTCGGTTATGGCACTGTTTGCCTGGTGATCCACAGACGGCGGCAGACGTCTGCCATAGCTTTTTTCATATTTGCAATTAGCATGTTATATATATTGTCTCCATATTCTCACTCATATACTTGAGTCTATTTGATGTCAATCATCACCCATCTGTTTCCTTCTCTCAGTCATGTCTTATACTTTTTCTCTTGGTCGGGTTCAAGCGCTCCGTTACTGTTCCATTTGTCTCATTTAGAGCGACGTCCACATTCCTGCACGGGATGATTTTTGCTATACTAGACATGTATATTCCCCTGAAGAATATTACTGTACCAACGCAGCCACCAGGGGTCTGCTCCCCAACTTAAGGCTGCTAGTCTTTGAAGATGATTATTTCTGGCACTGACTATCTTCCTTATATAATATCTTCGTAATGCGTCTTATAATGAGACAAAAATGTTAGTAATTCTCCAGTTCGTTCCAGTTTTACTGAGAGATATTTTGGATTGCTGTAATGTTGAAGTTTAAATGTCTAAGCGAAGAGGTTATTTTCCTTATTTTAACCAAGTTCTTTTTTTTTCTAATTATTTATGTATCTTTTTAAATTGAAATTGCTGTGTTTTAAATATTCTTCCATACGTAAACCTCATGATTGCACATTATAAAAATTTATAGCGGAGAATAAAATAAAATTTTCTGTAGATTATTTAATATTTAAACGTCAGATGACACATTGGATATTATGCTTCTATAATATATTAGCAGTTTATTCCGGCTATTCGTGAGCGGATAAATGTGACGGCATTGCTTTCACTCTCTCTTAAGTGTAAAACTACCTTAAATGGTACTTTAAAAGAAAGGTTTTGTCGTACTAGACTAAGACGTAACTTTAAAAAAATTGATAGATATGGAGATTGGTTAATAGATGAGAATGGTGAACGTTATATTTATATAAAGTGATCAATTAAGTCAGCCGAAGACAGGTCGTAAGCCCTGTAATTACCCATACTTCCTTATATTTCCATTAAAATATAATTAAAAAATAGTTTCGTCTCTATGAGATTATCTATTATTTGTTCATTGCGTTTATTAAATTCATCAGAACGCACATAGGTACACAAAAATAAATGATTATTAAAATATTACATGTGTTATTTATTATAAATAAGAATAATCTGTATTATGAATGCACTTCGAGTGATATCTCATTTTAGATTTTAGAGGTTTTGCAATATTTGTTTTCGATTCGAACAAAGTTTTGAGCGTTCTGGATAGATTTGAATGTTTGTGGTATCAATTTTAAGCTGCACCCCTGTGGTGTACTTGTGCAGTGTAATAAATGAAATTTGCTTTCATGCATTTTTTATTCACAAAATTCACATTTAAATGTGCTTCTTTCATAATATGATCAACTGTTCATAGAACCTGAGATGAAATGTACATTTATATCTCACGTTTTTGTATCATAAAGGATTTAACTTCGTCATAGAGGTTGTCGAGGATATCAATAATAAAATGTTTCCAGATACAATAATAATTAAAATAGTCCTTCAAAATGTTCTACATATCTTCTTCAGTGTTTTTAAAAGCGTATTTCTACTGCACTTGGTCAGCTTTCAGTCTTCGTACAACTCGATACATCAAACAAATGCCCTTAATATACGAAACAATCAGAAGTACCGGCCGGATCTCTCTTTATGTGGTCTAAAGCAGTGTTAAATATAATTTGTAGGCTAGTCCGGGGTCGTAAACCTTACAGTGAATGCTTTTATTCCGCCCCGGGGGCTAATCTTTATCCAAGAAGGGATGAAAAAACTCCGGGTTTCCCATACTTAAGTTTGGAGACGCGTTTATGCGTGAACTTTCGCCTAAAGCCTTCTCGAGGAAGTGGCGCCCTTACACCGGCGGGCGGAGACCTTTGGAAGGAATTTTAGATTAAAATATTTAAGGTATTTCACTCGGGTTGTTTCACAAGTCTACGTCGGAGCGTGGGAAGCCGGACGGTACTGTGCGCATCGCGAGGCGCGCATTGTAAAACGCTTAAAAAGCTTTAGAGCACACACCGAATGTCTAAATAGGCACATGGGTCAGAAGTTTCGAACAATTTAAAAAATAATATTACCTATTGAGTGTAATAATTCATATTAGTTAAATATTTAATAATTCATTTTGATAAAAAATAGGAATTTGAATGTCACATGAATCATCGAATTCAATAACACAATTCTTTAAGCACGACACTCTCCTATTGCTGCTAAACTAACTTACACCGTGGGGGTAGGCAGATAAGATAAAGTGCCACACTCCTCTATCCTGACACAATTCTCACCTCATCCGCATTCATACATATTCTCATACAAAGTCGTCGATTATTGAGGTTTATAATACGATCATCTTCCAGTAAGTATTCCGTGGATATTCTCTATCTGGTGCCATCAACATATGTGCCATATATTTTTCTTACCACTCTCTCCTCAATTATCCGTTCCACATGACCAAATCACCTTACTGATCCTTTCTTAATCTTACTCAATATGCTAAGATCAACTTTACATTCTCTTCTTATTTTTTCATTCTTTACTCTGCCATAAATGGTTCTGCCACATATAAGTCTAAGTGATCTCATTTACACTGTATTCAGTCTACTTTCGTTCCCTTTCTGCCAGCTCCAGGCCTCCAGGAATCCATTGTGTATCGCTAGTCTCGCCTCGGTTAACAAGTTCCCATTAAATCGTTCCGCAGAACATCTTGTGGTTTGCATCTTGGCTAACATCACAGGTCATGAACAAAATTTAATTTATATTCTTGACTATTAGTTTGTTTTCCCGCATGTGTGGATATGGAGAACGGAGTGCCATCACTGTTTTTTCTGTGCAAATCATTTTTGTCTAGTTCATTTTTATATATATTTTCATGAGCACTTGTTCACTGCTTCAAAAATGAGTTAAACTAGGTGAAAACAAATTTAAGATGCATAAATGAAATATTATTGTTAGGTGAAAGCTAAATTATTACAAACAGCAATTTTAACAAAAGTGTGTATTTTGGAAAATACAAAACCGTATCGTATTTCCCAGTACATTTTTTAGGTCTGTGGACATAATCATCATGTATTGGGATCATGGTTACATGTTCGTTATATTTCTGAAGATTGAATATGAATAATGCAATTCAATTCAGAAGCATCTAGAAGTCTTGTAATACGATCAATGAAGTGATAATAAAATCAAGACTTTTATTTATTATTTCAGGCTGGATTAACGTATTATTTATGGTGGTAATAAATATTTTTGGTGATACGAATCCTTCTATATGGTGTCAAGTGAGGATTGCAATGTATATTTTTAAATATATTTTTTATGAAGGCATCTGTTCCGAATTTGTAAAACACACTTTTAGTGCGTCTTTCGATTCAGCCGCGACCATTGTTATTGACACATTTCCGCGTCAAAATTCCCATCCATATATTTTGTAATGCTCGTTTTTTTAGTGTGAATTGTGACCTTGACGCTAGCATGTCAACTTGATCGATGTTTGTTCGATCTCGACCTTTCAACTTGTGGACTTTTCAGCTCCAGTGCACCAGCACTGTATTTTGTGATATTATGTATTAATTACGTATTATTTGTTGTGTATGTGCTGTGGGTGAATTTGTGACATCGCCGTATTCAATTGGGATCGGAGATTGGCTCATCCGAATGCCATTTTGTGTGATCTTGGCGGTGACTGCAGGGATTACGGAGGCGTCATATGCAAGGGAAAACAACCAGTCTTTCCAAATTCCGGTTCCCCGAAATTCACTGATCTTTTTGATTAGAACTCCTATTCTCACACCAACCTCATCCTGTACCTAGGTTTACTTACTTTCCTCCCATATCTTACGGTGATTCCGATTTACGACCGAAATTATCGTATTCCATTCCGCGGGACGCGCTACTCGGAGATTACGCAATTCGTTAATTTATATCCTATCGATCCGGATTTACAGTTCGAATTCAGCATTGTTAGCAGGGCTTGTCGGCTAAATCATGGATAAAATATCAAAAATTCCTAAATTAATAGAAAATTTATTCATTTGCTGAAGAGCTTAAAACAAAACTGATTATGAGTATGGAAATGCATTGTTAATATATTACAAGTAAGACTGGGATGTGAAACATATTATGCTCTTCGACAATTGAGATATTTGCTAGAGGGCATCACACGCTTTAAGTGACTTTTTTCTGCAGTCGAATACGAATGTAACGTCTTAATTTATTTATATTTATACATTAATAGGTAGGTCAAATTTATATAATATAATAAAAAAAAAACAATAAAATATTTAATAATTTAATTATTTTTTTAGTAATGGATAGATATAAATAAAACAATGTTATAACTCTACTTGAGTTTATTTGCACTATTCGAGTTTCGAGAGAAACAGTAACCTTCATCGACAGGTAAAGTATTAAACTGTCGATTAGGGTTACTGGTTCTCTCGAAACTCGCGAAGTGCAAATAAACTCAAGTAGAGTTTGTTTTATTTATATCAATCCATTTTAATGATGAATCTCTACTCGCCGATTCTAACAAAAATATGTATAAAAATGAATGATTTGAATACTTTAATCTCTCACATTATCTCAACACAACAATAAGAATGTATCAGTTATATTTAAGCATTGAACAATTTAATATAATATATCAATGAGATTGAATTCGTTACAAGACTGTGAAGAGTACTTTTATATAGATACAGCAAATAAATTAATTTAAAGGAGAGGTTTCAAGTATGTAATTATAAACTGTCTAAAAGAATATAACGCTTTTTGGCCATACAATATACAGTATAATAGTAGGTACAGAAAAAACACAAATGTCTACATATAAACCATTCCACTAGGGAAAGAAAAATAGTTATAAGTTACATCGGAGAGAGTCAGACGTAGTTAAGCTTTTAAGTAAATATGTTTTTATATTACCATACGCGTGTAACTTCTGACTTGCTCACAGTCGGATCTGCAGAAGAAAAGTTGCGAAATGGAAACTTTTAATGGGCCAAAGCTTACTTAAGACTCGCTCGAACTTCAGCACGGCAAATTATTGTTATACAGAGATATTTAAATATGTCCCCGGCCGCCGAAATTAAATAAAAAGTTGGCAACTTTGATCTTGTCAGACACAAAGGGGAAGATTTTTCAAGAATGTCGAGCCTCAGCGATGGAGTTACGGAGTACTTACACAAAACGTTCGCAGTTGGAGCGTATTCTTAAAATGCTTCAGGACACTTCTCAATGAATAATTGGCGTAACGAAATCTTCCCGAGTTATTTGAATAAGTATATTGTTATTGTTATACAAATATTATCAATTAAAATATATTTAAAGAAGAATTCGCTTTTATTTATGCATTTAAAGATGTCTCACGCCAGCTGCCTACTAGGAATTGATGATGTGTGATGACATGTAGAATTTGATATTTTATAGTCAAAATGTTTCGATTCTAAATATAAATTTTTCATCTTTTCGCATATTAAACCTGTCACACGTTGTTAAACCTATCCATCTCGCCAATTATATTATTTTGAATATGTTATAATTTGTGTTTGTACTTTATATTATAGAATTATTATACAGCATGTAACAGACCTAATCACCAATACTTTATGGGCGGATACCTGACTAAATATCGAGTCGAAAATGTTAAAGGGATATGTGTCTAATCTCAACCAGGTTATCGAATTTCGAGCGGCTAGAATATTTTTTGTTAGATGATCTAGGGCCTGGAGCAAACATATAGATTCATAATTGAACAATTTCGAAAATACTTATTTTGAAGTACTTAGACTTCAAGCTTAACACGATTTTGTAAAAATTTCAAACAGTAATATTTTTCGTAACAGTGCAAGATTTGCACACATTTCTTGAACATTTTCAACCCATAATATAGTCAGGTAACCACCTATAAAATATTGTGGACTAGGTCTGTTATACCCTGTAGATACTCGTATTTCGTCATGTTTTCATATATCGCCTTTTAAAGTTTATTTTTAATAGTTTAATAGTTACAGATGTCCCAAAAATGTATACATACTTTGAGGGGTTCATAAATTCAATGTTTATTAAGCTAAATAATAATATTGTAACTCAAATAAAAAAAAGTATCGCGTAGTAGATGATTATGTTTGATCTATAGTTTTATTCGAAATGACGACCATTCTAGTTTAGGCTCTGTTGATAACGCAAGTCAATGGAATTGAAAACATCACGAATTAAATAATATTTAATTTGGGCGCATTCTGTCTCAATACCTGTTTTTAATTATTTTATTGTTCCCGGTTTTGCACCATAAATCTCATCTTTGACACACTTCTATAAAAATGTCCAGTAGCGCGATGATCGAAGATTGATGGGGATATTCAGTGCGATATCTACAATCATCTGTATAATTTTTTTTTGGATGTCATCTAAAATGATTCAAGTAAAAAATATTTGGAAATCACATGGTATTAATAAACAGTGCGGTATTCTCTGTCCCTTGGCCGTTTCGGGTCTGACAATTCTTTAGGAATCCTGCTTTCATTCTCACATAAATATTTACCTTATTATAGACAGTGCCCATATTTGTCTGTCTGATATTAAAAACAAATTCCGATATATCAGACGTAACATATGGTCACTTAGGTGATTCAGGTATGTAGTAAGAAATAAAGTGAATGGAATTGTGTAAATAAAAAACAATGCGAAAATACAGCGCAAAAAAATTGAGATGCCTGCACGGAATACGTGTCACATGGAGTTAAATGCTTGTGTTATGAAAATAGGACTAACTAACTTGTTGGTCTGCTGGAACGAGGTTCGAATCCTTAATTACTAGAACACTAAAATCGTCTAAAACACTAGACCAACAATCACGTTGTAATTGAAAATAATACAGGCAAAGAATGTCCACAAAATATTTTTAGTAGCTTCAACAATCAACGAGTGTTAATAAGATGTGTGAAAATAGAAGAAATTAAACTAGTTAATTGTTTAAAATAGAGAGGGTATAAGGGTCTCTTTATAGTCTTACTCGGGCATTGGCATCCTTTTTTGGCTGCGGGTCAAAAACTACCAAAATACGACATTAAGAAAACGGTTCGTGTCAATGGATATTTTAATTTAAAAACAGTGAATAATGAGGTAAATTTTATTGAAAAAACTAATTTAAACTAAACATATACAATTAAATTCTGATTCTAATTATTAAAAAAATAAATATAATTGTTAAGTTTTAGTTCACTAATAATTTATAAACTTTATTTATAAGCGTTTTCTTGCGCCGCAGGCTCTTTCTCATCTGCCCACGCCTGACGGATGCGCGCACACCTTTTAAACAACGGAAAGGATTCAGACCATTTCTCCATCGACCACGCTACACATTTATAATTTATTTTTATATATTATACCTACATTATTTTCGGAACGTAGGTCACTTGGTGAACCCGCGGGTCATAGGTTGCCGATGCCTGGTCTTGATGTTAATAATGAGGCTGTTTTATAAATCATTCCAAATTTATGCCGTCATTGTTAAAGCGGTCACAAAATGTTTGACATATATTTGTATAAGATGATATATTTCAGAAGGTGGTACAATTATGGACCTATATTTAAAAACCTGTAGGTGTTTTTTTTTTTTTTTTTTTTTTTATCAAATAAATATTTCAGGGAATTTTGTGACATCGACCCCTAAGAATAACAAGGTTCCATCTGATACTGACACTGTTTTGAGATAATGAGCTCAAAAGTGTTGATATAATTTCAGCATATATTCGTGTATATTCTGTTTTGAGAATGGAGATATGATCAGTTTTAAGGTCTTAACGTATTTTCAGTATTATCAATAACCACTATGAGATGAGGAAAATTAAAAATAAATATTGTAAATTAACAATAATGATCCATAAATTGAAATAAATAACTAATGCAGTTGGAACTTTTACCTCTTGCTATTTTTTTAATATCCATTAAACAGAGTTGGTGTGTATGGAATAAATAAATATTAATGCATTTGGATCTTATTTCATGTAATAACTTAAATTAGCCCAAAATGTTAATTGGAATCTTGTTTTTCTAAGGGGTCGACTTGATAAACAATTTTTAAAGTATTTCCTATACTTGATGTATGATCCATAAATAATTTTGTGTTGATTAAATGAATTGAATTAGCCAAATGAAATTTGTCAATATTCTAAATATATTTTAGTAATATATTAACGATTATATAATGTAAAGGGAAGGATAATTAAATAGATTAATGATGTCAAGTAGCACAGATAATATTATTATAATATTTGAAGTTGATGCGACTTTACGATCTCGATTTACTCGGAAGAGATATAAAGTTTGGGCGTACTTAAAGGGAGATTATACTAGGCATGAAGCTTCTTAACATTAAAACTAATTAGGAATATAGAAAATAATTCAATCCATTTACAACATTACAATTCTTTTTTCAAACAAAATTATAAACGATATTCTGCTATTTCTTACGCTAAAAATAATTGATATCTTAGCGTTAAAGTATTTAATTCACATATGTAAAAGTCGAACTAGATACGTAAAGGATTAAATAATTTATTATCGAATTATTCAATTGTGTTTTAGTATTAAATTCAGCTAAGAAAAAAAAAATCTCCTAATATATTTATCGTGCTGAAAACGACAAGAAACGGATTTTAAATATCAAGTCAATAGATACCTTGCGCAGATGAATAACATACAGATCTACCCTAAAAATGTTCTCAAGTACACATTCTGGAGTTTCCATGGAAATGCCAAAAAATACCAAAATCTCAGAGAACAATTTAGCAATTCCTAGGATGTGCACCACATACAGGCAAAAATCGAGTTATATAATTCTCTCCTTAAATACATACAAAATATTAAGCAACACAGACAGTTCAAAGGCGCAATAAAATGCTGGTAAAAAAATTCAGACCGAACGTATGTTCATAGCATGGTAACCCCTTCAGTACGAACAGAGTCAGAGTCAACACACACAGAGTTAAAACTTTAGATCCAATACCAATGGGTGAGCAGCCTGTGCATGTGTGTGCATGTGTGTGTATGTGTGTGTTAAATTAAATTGTTAAAATATGTATTATTATAATAATAAATTTCAAGTAAGTTATTAATTTCTCAAGATCAAATGTTGCATTCTATTTTGATACTTACACTTTTTTTTTTTTCTTACTTATTCTAAATTTATAGTTGATAAACTAATTACATGTAATATGATTGTTGATTAAAATGTAAAATGTTAGCCTCAGCATGGGCAAAGCCCAGTAAGGCAGATATTAAAATACGAAATATACTTACAACATATGAAATAAATAAAAAAAATAAAAATAATTGACTTATTTTTTAAATTTACAGTAAATAAAAACAAATTTGAATTTAAAAATGAATTTGTATATCTTCATTTGAGTGATGTAGTTGAAGTATCGTAGGTTTGCAACAGAACTGGAAATGTTGGAGATGATTGCAATGGAAAAAATATTCAAATTAAACTATATAGTAGATTAAAACGTCAAAACATTTTTAAAGTTTTCAATTCGGTAACTTTATATTTATTATATACATAATTACTTTTTCTTACCTTGACATTAAATGAACCCTAAAATTATACGCTTACATTAATTGGGGTAATTAGATGGACTAGATAATTATTTACAATATTTTAAGTATGTCCAAATCTTTGTTGGAACTATATACTGGGTTTTATCCCCTGGGGGATTGTCTCACAGAGATGAAGCTATTATTTTTATATGAGAGGTATGGAAGTCTTGGGCATTACAGGGCTTACGACCTGTCATCGGCTGGCTTAAGTGATCACTTTACACAATGTAACGTTCACCTATTTACCCATGCTACCACATCTATCAAATTTTTTTTTTGGAAGGTGTATACAATTAAATTAAGATGGAACATTTCACTTATTTATTAACAATTATGCTGCGCCATCTATTGATCGGAATAATTATTTAAAAAAAAATTACACGTTATATAATAATGTAATCGATACAAAAAAACAAACTTCTTTGATCACCCGGTCGCTGAAATACTACAAACAAAATCTCTTATATAAACTTTTCGCCTCTAGTTCAGTCTCGTATATCTTCCGGTACAATTTTCTTTTAATGGCCGGCAGTTGTTTTGCACCGTAACTGCATTGTTTTTAGCAGCCATTCTCGGACCGGTTCAGAAACGATTCGGAAACGGTTCGAACCGGTTCAACCCCCGTCCCTGGCGCGACCCCGGCGAAGGGTAGCAATTTAACGGTCGGTACAAAAATAAAATGAATTAGGAAAATAAGTTTATTTCAAGTGTGCGAATCGTCGAGCGGAAAATGGTCGCAGCCTCGAGGAAATTGGAGTTTTCTTTGTCAAATAAAGAAAAGGTGTATTTAAGGCTGTATTCAGAATAGTGGGAAGTAGCGTTTTACGTCTTCAATATATTTGAAAATATAAGGTTTTTACGCGTGCCTAGTGGTAAACAAAATACAGAGAAAGGGTATCTAACCTTAAATTATAATGGTCAAGGTCTATCCAACCGCCTCATTCCCTAAATGATTTAATTATTAAGTATATACCCTAGTAGCTATTATTTTTAATGTAGTCGGGTGGTTAAGACGGCCAACATTTAAGTGTTACAACAAAGGATGAAGGTTCAATCCCGCAGGCTGTGTTTTCGTAGTACTGTTTTCAAAGAACAAATATTTTTGATTACTTTGAAAAAGTAAGTTTGGTGATATAATATGTTTTGAAATTTGACATCCATGTAGGATTTAATTTAATTATTTACATATACTGTAAATATATCAAAGCAACTGACTGCCCTTCAAGTATTAGAACAGGTAGTATTTATTTGTTTTATTTATTATTTTTGTTTTATTAACCACAAAGTTAATATTGCTAATTTTAAAAGTATTAGTATTTATTTACATATTTATAATTTAGTTTGAGAAAAATTTAATAAAAAAATAGGAAGGTAAATATAAATTATCTATCTTACATTGAATTATTTACTACTTTGAATTTGTAATAAATTCTTCCTTAATTATAATTGTTTTTTAAACACAACTAAAGAGCGGGGCTATATGGACTGACTGATGGAAAAAACACATAACATTTGTAATCTAAATATTTTATTAGAAGTCTTAGAAATTCTCGATGTTCTGGAGAAGCCCATGCGAATAGCACGTCAATGAGTAGACAAATGGATTATCGTTAATACTCTGTCGAACAGCCACCGCTTTTTCATTGCGAACAAGTCTATGAAAATTAAGGTCGTGACTGATTGAATACTATACCTGTCTCCTCAAAACGGGTGATTAAGTTTTTAATCATGTTTACACTGGAAGTTGATGCAGTATTAAAACGCTTAATGTATTTTCTTTGCGTTGTAATAATAGATCGTTGATAAACATTTCAATAATTTTGACCCGTTCTTGCACTGAATACGTAGCCATAATAAAATTCTTAATAATCTGAAAAAAACCATTAAAAACGCAAAAGTTACAAATTTTTAAAAACAGTCAGTCCAAATTGGCTCACCTGTATAGGTTTAAAGAAAACAAATTAATACTTAACTCTATTCTTAATTGTGATTTTGTTTAATATATTCCGGAACCACCATATTTTTTTTTCGAATTGGTTACACTTTTTCCAGTTTGGTTTTCCATTTCACTATGAATAGACTTACGCCAGAACAACGCTAGCAAATTGTGCAAATTTATTTTAAAAATCGTGGTTCAGTTCTCTAAACTCACCGTGCGTTACGTCCATTTTACGGTCGACATAATCGTCCATCCGAGCAAGTTATTTGAATAACATGCGCATCCGTAGAGACATCGTACGGTGCGCACTGATGAAGCTTTAGCTGCAGTGGAGCAATTGGAGCTATTAATCCACGATTACTTACTTTTTCATTCCCCAATTGAATGATATTAGTGTGGAAGAGCAGTTCAACAATGTGGCGCAACATGTCACACAACGCGCGCCACAATCAATTTATTAAAGAAAACATTCGATGAGCGCATAATTTCGTAATTGACTTTTGAATTGGGCTCCAAGATCGGGTGAATTAACAGATTTAGATTATTTTCTGTGGGTATATGTGAAGTCGCTAGTCTACGCCGATAAACTAGAGACGATAGATGACTTGCAAGCCAACATTCGTCGCGTTATTGCCGATATACGTTCCCAGCTGCTCCAAAAAGTAGTCGAAAATTGAACTTCCAGATTGGAGTTTATTCGAGCCAGCCGCGACTTTATTCGCGAAATCATATATAGACACTAATGACATAAAATTATCTTTCCAATAAAGCCATGGCCGTTACCATGATTTTTATGTTTTTTATTTCATTTCACCTCTAAAAAAAACAATTTATATGGGGATAAGCATAATTTCCTTACTAAAAATAATGTCGCGTAAATGTAAAAATTAATATAAGTGTATGAGTAGTATTTTCAAATTTTATTTCATTACTTTAATTTTATTGCATTTTTATCAAAGAATTCTATTTAAAAATTTTCGTCTTTTCTTTTTCACGTGACAAGTATCTAATAATTAATAAGCACGCCAATGAATTAGAAGTATTGAAAGTATGTTTAATAATAATTGTAGTTCAAAAGATTAATTTTTGCTTTATTATTTAAGTAATATAATTTTCAAATCAGTAATCTTGAAGCATTATAATAATAATGGAAATTGACTGACTCGTTATCGTTATTTTAAAATGTTTTTTAATTAAGAACTACGAATTGTACTAATTTTAAGGTATATAAATATACAAACACGTGTCATAATTACACTTTTTGAATGATGGAATGGAACATTTTAATATTTATTTATTAATTTTTGCTATACTATGAATGTATATTTCCGTTCTTCGAGAGAGGCTTATATAACTACTAGTAATAGAGACAGGCTTACGATGATAAAAATTCTCGTTATTAAAAATAACCAAAAAAAAAATTTATAATATATAAGTGGACGTTAATATTTTTAATAAAATAAATCTTTGAAAATCTGTCATTGAATTAATTTATAAATGAATAAAAAATATTTGTCAAATTTAAATCTAAATTACTTTTCGTGCTGCAAAAAGTTTCTCGATCATACCCTCAATGTAGCTGTGTAATCCAGGTGCTTATAATCAATTTATGAATTAAAATACGTTAAAAACATTTCTTGTAACCAAAAAAATATTTGAAATTCTAATAAAGTATTCATACAGTATTCATGAAAACCATTGGGGCTTCGATAATCTTTTTCGTAGGAAAATATCGTTTTTATTAAATTTTAATACATTTTTCTATTCTTAAAACTCATTTAAAAGCTTTTTTTTTATCATGACAGAATTATAATTTTTCTTTTAAAATATTTTTTAATATTATTAAAAGATGAGAGAACATATTTTACGTCACATTTTATTATTTATTAAAATTCTTCAAGCAAAACCATGAACAGCATTTATGACTGATTTCTTAGATATCGAAAATTATCTTTTTTGTAATTAGATATAGGAGTTGTCTACCCCTGGAAGCCGTAAAGATGATTATTATTACTTATTTTAATACGAAATAGAAGCAGAATCGAAGTTATATTTGAAGGAAGTACAAAGTTATATTTGAACCACAACAACGGCATTGTGGAATATTATCCTTTACGTTCAACATCATGCACACGTGATTGCACTGATTCTTCACTATACTATAAACGCCGATGTCTATTCATATTTCTTAATCGAAATATTGCGGTAACAAGATGAAAACTTAATTAAGTTGAAAATAAAAATACCCAAAGGATACCGATGGGTGTTTATATCAAAGTAAGCAAGGAGATACATTCATTTGTTAAATCAAAAACGTGATTCGCGTACAAAACGTTTCAATAAAATTTTGAACGGAGAGAAATATCTATTTGTTTACAATAATATGAGTATCATAAAATTTTTGATGAAAATCAATCCAATCAAATTATTTGAAAAATATAATTTTTAATATTAATACCGTCCACAATATTGTGATAAACACATTTCGCTTATTTTACACTCATATAATAAATATATATACCTACATATAAAATACACGTATATATGTGTTTTTAATGCGGTTTTTCGATTTGGAAGCTCATAATATTATTTTTACAATGGCCACCGACCTATTCTATCATCCCACATTCACATAAAGCATCATTTTAACGAAAATTTCAGTAAACCTTTATTTTACATTCGTAATTTTGTTGCTTTAAAATTTAAAAATATTTCAATGAACTAAAGCACCGTATCATATCGCGCATTGAAAAATTATTAATTCTATCTAGCGTGAATTTTGAAACTACGTGTTAGGCAAAAACCCTCATTGTCATGATAATTGCATAATTTACGTATTGATTTAAATATTTAATAATTTATTCACTCTGTTTTAAAAGTTTTAATTTGAATAACTATACCGTGTTTGCGTTAGATATTAAAAATATTACTGATTTAACATACATACAAGATTTTGTTAACCTTTACTATACCATGGTAAAAATATCCCAAGCAACCATACTGTCAACTCGTGTTACTGCAAGAAATTTGAGTTTTTTAAGCATTTTAAATAGGAAAAAAATGCTTTTACAAGCTTAAATGACTATAAAATAGTTAATGTCATAGTTATTATAAATATAAAAAGAAATGCTAAATATTATAATTTAATACGTTCATTTTATTCTCAAACGTTATTCTTATAGCGCATTCGTCAGGAGACCCATCTAACATGATCTTTATTTTTATCTCTCTTCATTTAAATTAATGTATGATCTTTTTACGTGGTACAGGTGGTATTATTAACGCAGATAGTATGCAACGCATCTATTTTATATAGCATTGAATTAAAAAAATGTTCTTCTTATTATGATTTGCTTTACATAATTGGTTTTCCACTAGTCATTTCTAAGCGCATATGATTTTTTTATGACTAGGTAAAATGTGAGTTTTACTTTGTGCATATTTAAAGAAATACAATTTAACTGGCTCGGTAGACCTACGTTATTGTATGGCTAGGGAAGGGTTAAACTTAAAGTGGTCATACCGAAAGCAGATTAGTCACTTTTCTTCTCAAGATTCGATATATACAGTCAAGACATTGACCAAATAATAAAACTTTACTGAAATACATCTCTAGTTGACGGATTTCATAAAACACGACCGCGTGATTTATCAAACGGTTTCTGTTACCCGTGTAGAGAGGACAGAACGTCATACTCTTACGATGTGGCATTTTTTCTACAATCTTGTGTTGTCTAATAATAATGCGTTTTCTATTACAGTTGTCTCCAACACTTGTCATATATTTTTTTACCATCCTTCTCTCATATATATGTATTTAATATCTAATATAAGTATACATAGATATTTCTACTGATATATATTATAATATATATTGGGAACATTCCGTTATCCTGTTCACTGGCCGTAAATGACTTAATTAAGTATTTCATCACGCTCAAAATTAGTTGTGTCATCTTACCTGTATATCAATACCTCTCCTCCGATGCTGTCTCGTATTTCAAGAGCTCATATCGTGGAAGATGACCCGGTGAACTCACCCTCGTCTCGTCATATCGCATTAAAACATTCCAGAATTAAGTCAATGCTCTCAGTTCCGCCCACACGAGGGTCGCTCTTATCTCATCCCCGTCTTACAAGTGAAAGTCGAAATGAAACTTGAGCGGAAAATTCATCAAGCCACAATTATTATTTTGTATGTATTATAAATGTTACAATGTTGTTTTCGAATACAAATTTTGCTCTGACTATAATTTATGCAAAATGAATTATTATATTATTGATTAATAATAAGAAAGGTACACAGACAAATATTTAGTAATATTTGAATATGTTCAAAAACACACAATTACTGGATTTTCACCTACAAAGGCAATGTTATTAAACAAATAATAGATATCTCATGGAGATGAAGCTATTTTTTTTTATTAATGGAAAATATAGAAGTATGTGTAATTATAGGGTTTACGACCTGTCTTCGGTTGGCTTAAGTGATCACTACACAATGTAACGTTCACCATTCCACCCAATCAATCTCCATATCTATAAAAATGTTGAAAGTTTTGTATATGTTAATATGTGGAAACACTTCGAATACCACTACACTATAGCTATCTATGAAGTAAATTTGATATATACAAATAAAAAATATTGCTTTAAATAATTTCAAAAAATAATCACAGTGACATATATGTCATTTCAGGGAAATGAACAATGTTTAAAAATTTGATAGTTATGGAGGTTGATTGGGTGAAATGGTGAACGTTATATTGTGTAAAGTAATGACTTAAGCCAGCCGAAGACAGGTTGTAAGCCCTATAATTATCCATACTACCGTATTTTTCCATTTATAAAAAAAAATACCAACGATTTTTTTCTCCTATAAATAAACAAATCAAGTGAGGTTATGTGTAACCAGAAATATCCCTTCCGGTTAGCTCAGTGTATATAAGTGTATGCTCAAAATAGGCTGTGAGTCAATGTCATTCAAATGGGGAAAAGATATGGTGCAGTTCAATAGACAGTTTATTCAGAAATGAGGTGCAATGTGACAATATTTATATGCAGATGAATAATTGAATATGATTCACGTGATTACAGATCACTATGCCATGTGGCGGTAAAAAACAAGAACGAAAGGCAGGCGACAGGAGAAGCGGCTAGCAAGGGTCTGTAGTGGATGGCAGAGAATGGTGTAAAATGTTGAGAGCAATGGAATATGGTTTGGACGGATCAGCTGATATAATCGGGACGAGGATTTTTGCGAAGGTGGTCGAGTGTTCTCAAAAAGTTGACAATCGGCATAGCACAATGAGATGATGGATAAAGCAAGCTCTGAGTGTTCCTTGGCGAGATCAGAATTTATATTGTAACAGGTTCAACACGACAATTTAAGCGAGACCGTGTGGAACACGCAAGGGTGATAAGTGCACTACGCAATAATAAATAAGATATGTATAAATATTTTGGAACACTCGCGGGTATGATGATCACAAATTACACGATAAATGGGCAAAATAGAAGGAATATTAATTTATTCTGTATTCCTTATTGACGTATTTCGCGTTCGAATCTATATTTAAAAAAAAATTTTAGGTAACTATGCGAGTTGTAAACTATATGAAAATGTATTATAAATGATAAAAAAAATAGTAGACATACATATATATATATATATAAATATCTTTTACTAAGTAATAATTTTTTTTCTCAATATTGAATGATTGCACGTTTCTCAACTTATTTATCATTTAATGTTTTCGCAGCGGAAATAAAACTGAACACTCTGAGTGATGCGGAAAGGTTTGGCAAGAGGGCGGGAGAGCGAAAAGGAAATGAAAGTGGGATAAAAATGGGATGAAAAGAAAGGAATGTGGACTCTTAACACGAATATCCTATTTGCTTAAACGCCCGCCTCGAAGAAATTTTCAGTTGCCATTGTTGAAAATGGGTCGTTTTATACTTTCCGTTTAAGTAAACTTTTGCTGTGTGGGTGAATTTTGAAAATGGTGGTGGGAAGCAGTTGAACTTTTTATATTAACGGAAAATTGTGGACGAAAATCTAATTTAGTGGGAAATTGTTTTGGTCAGCTATTTAATCTCGTTATTAGATTTATAATCAAAGCAGCCTCTCATATTGCAAATAAACAATTGCGAATAGTGTGTGTGTATGTGTGCAACAACACAATTAATGAGAAAACATTACTAATTACCTTAAGTAATGAGTAATATTTTTACTTTTTTAATTCTGAATACAAAGATTAGTTTTTCTACACTTTTTTAAAATATGTACATTCTCCTAAGCATGCGATATCTATAATTATTAAATCTTCACTCATCGAAATGTTAACGATAATTTACATTTGAAAAATATGGTTGCTATTCATATATATATATTAAGTGCATATTTTAAATCTAAATACACGGTTTCTGTGTTTTATTAGATTTAATGTCAATTTGCCAATAAGTAACCGCATAAAATGCAACAATACTACCTAGATACATCAACTAATAGCGAAATGTCAAAACCATCATCACTCACGACTATTATTATTCAACACTACAATACGTTATTTACTTACTTACCATACACAGAGGATAGAACGTCATACTCTTCTGCCCTGATACATAATTCATCCACATTCATACATCTTCTTGTACAAGCTCGATGATTATAGAGGCTTCTAACAGGACCATGTTTTACCTGGTCGTGCGGACATCCTCTACTTCTAGTGCCATTAACACATGGCGTCGTATATATTTCTTACAATTTTCTCCTCATTCATCCGTTTCACACGATCAAACCACCTAAGTAATCCTTTCTTAATTTTACTCACTATACTAAGATCAGTTTTATATTTTTTATTTATTTATTCATTATTTACACTGTCATAAATGGATCTGCTACATATACGCCTAAGTGATCACATTTCCACTGTATTCGGTTTACTTTTGTTCCTCTTCTGCCAGCTCCAGGCCTCACTTCCATACATAAATGTTGGTACCAGAACTCCATTGTGTACCGCTACTTTGGTTTCGGTCGACAAGTTCCTATTATTTATAATTCCATTCGAAACGCCATTCATTTTGTTTTTTGCAGTCACTCTCCTTTCGATATCTTTCCCTGTCTTTCCATTTCTATCGAACATACTTCTCAAATACACAAACTCATCTACTTGTCCCAAATATTCATTACCTACAAGTATTTTACATGTTGTCTTGCTTTCTTCTTTCTCGATTACCATAACTTTCGACTTGTTAACATTCATAATAAGGTCGCTTTCCTTGCGTACATCGTACATTCTACGCACTGGCCTCTGTAATTCTTGTTCATTATTCGCTATTAACACTGCATCATCGGCATACAATAAATAGCATACAATCAAAGAACCAATTTTCGCTCCTAAATTCATGTATTCCAGTTCTTTCAAGTACAAGTTGAACAGCTATGGAGACATTACACAACCCTGATTGACACCCTTTGTAATGTCAAACTATGGTGTGAATGATCCATTGATCTTTATACACGCAGAACTTACTTCACATAGGGATGCGATTGCGTGTATAAGTTTGTTATTCCCTTTGTAATCAGAAAGTACCGTTGGTAAGACGTTTATAGATACAAATAAATTATTTAAATTGTACTTCATTAACCATGAAGTAATATATTTCTTGAAAACATCCTTCCCTCTCTATGCACGTCTTGTAACAATGCTGATTATGAATATACTTACTATATATGTTTATGTATACGTTATGTTAGAGCTATGGAACGGTTCTCAATAGTTACACAAAAAAGTATTAAATCAAGACCAAAATTAATGGTTTTTTTCAATTTTGTAAATAAAATGAAGCGCGTGCTGTAATGTTACAGCATTAATGATAAGAAAAAGTATTTGGTTATTTACAATTTATATTTTTTGCAAATAGTCGCCTTTTAAATTTGTTTTCACAGTAGTTCCTAATTAGTTTATTTATTTTATTTATTGGTAACTATATAATGCATATGCAAAAATGTGGTTGGACTGCGCCCGTCTCACTAGAGAAATTCTGTGTTGAGATGGGCATAGTTTACAAGAAATTGTACTAATAAATTAGTATTACAAGTGTAAAAACAAATACAAAATGAACTTAGCAACCACTTATACTTTAAGAGTTTTGTTTTTGTCTATGCTTGCATTTTTAATTTTAGAATACACTGTTTCCTGAAGAAGATACTATAGGTATCAAACATGTTGATTTATTAATAAACAGTGGTTTAAACAGTTTTTTCTTATTGTTCAGAGTTTCTATTTGTTTTAATAAATTAATAATAAGGCATTTTTTTAGACAGATAATAATATATCCTTAAGAGCTCCCATATCTACATCATACGTATGAATATTTATTAAAATATTTTTTCTATTTAATTAAATAAAATTCATGGTCTCGATTACCGGAAATTCCCGGGACTTGAAAGTTTTGACTTTCTAGTCCCGAGAATTGAAAAGAGTACAGAATTCCCATCGAGTGCTCGCACTCCACACAATCAAAACAATTGATAACCATACTTTTTGTGAAATAAATTTAATAAATTACATTTTTATTTTATACGTACTCGTACATGTCTTCTTTATTAATTACATATTAATCATAATTTTATACAATATTATAATAATAATATGGTCATCAAATGCGTAATAAATAAATAACAATTTGATAACTTCCTTTAATCGGTAGGTACAAATTAATTAATTAGTTAATACACAAAAATAAAATTTAAATATAAAATTAGATGAACAATAAAACTATGCCGAATCCTTGGAAAGCGTGGAACACATATATAATGTATTAAGTACAAACGTTTAAGTCTACGCGCAAATAATTGAAGATTCGCATGTGTTGACTAGAACCATCTAGCAGAAAAAAGTAGAAATAACAATTTAAGCCCTGCGTGTGTTTGGATAATTTTTCCCAAAATTTATCCCAAACATGTACGAATTAAATGCAATATAATGACAAATTGCATTTTTAAAAATTGTATCATTGGAATTATGTACAATCTTTTAAAGATTTTTTATATTAGAGTTGAACATGCTATGTTGGGGGGGAACATGCTATGTTGGAGCTCGGGCCAAGCCGGGGTACCCTCCAGATCCAGAAGAGCCATCTGCTTCTTCAAATATCATCACACGTCTTCGCTGGAGTGTGGCCCTGAAGAACGGCAGCTAACTCTCAGTATCTTAATAATTATAGCTTATGTGGTGCCGTTAAAAAAGACTGACTAAAAAACTCACCGGTAATTTTAATAAAAACTGAAAAATGAGCTACGAAATCAATAAAGATTCGGGAATTTGAATATTTTGCCCATGTGCAGCGAAACTTAAGAGATATATGTAATACAACACTCTCCACCTTATCATCAGTGCAAGATCGAATCATGAAAAATAAGGTCTAGTCACAGAAGGACATTGTAGCGAAATCTAAGAGAATGGTTCAACAGATCTATCGTTATTATTTACATCAGGCCCAGAAAATTTCGCTCGAGGGGGCCACAGAGGCTAGGGCCGGCATTGGATGTTGTACCAAGATAGTTGTTATTTCTGCTGTTAAATATTGTCATATTTGAAATTGCTGTCACTTATCGTAAGTGTTGCGGTAGATTGGTCAAAAGTCGAGTCCCATTCACTTGGAAGGATACATTGGTGATACCGTTGGATAGTTATGTGATGTATTGAGATGTCTCGTGTGTATTCGGGTGACAGTATTGACGGTAGGAAGCGTGGTGGGGTAGCCAGGCAGCAGCAGACAGAGTAGGAAATACTAATGAAGTGCTAATTCAACTTCTGCGATGGCTAAAGCGCAACTGTGATATTTCACATTAATTTCGAAAAATGAATCATCCCAACGTCTTTCTATATGTTACACGTTGAGAATTTTGAAAGAAAACTGATGTTTACATTTGAGTGAAGTACCAATTCTCAAAAACATTCAATGAATTTTCATTATCAGATATTAAAAAAATGGAATTGGTGTCAATAATAATAATGTTTCTTATTTAGATTGTTAACATTATTTTATTAACCATTTAATGAATTAAATAGATGTATCGGTTTCAAAAATATCAAGTATCTAAAATAATGGATTTTAATCACAAAGTTGATTTAGCTAATCTTAAAACAAGTAATAATATTTCTAATATGAATAATGTGTACCTAAAATAATTAATTATTTTGGCGCTCGTTACGTTTCATGTATCGCCTCTCCTGCAAGAATTATACATTTTTTATTGCAAATGGAATGGAACAATATAAAAATATATTCATCATTTATTTTATTTTATACATTTTGTATTACATGTCTTCTGGCAAGAAGTATATTACCTCATCTTGCCAGATGGTAGCCGTATTCATGCAACTCCTTAAAACTCCCTTGAGGTGTGTGTTTTATTTTCACCACAAAAGACACTAAAATATGGATATATAAAATATATATCCACTGGCTAGGTGTGATCGACGGCGCTGAACTGTCGTGCTTTAGAGGTGATGAACAGAAAGAGAGATGTCTCAGATACAGGGTGAATATTATGTTTCAGGCCGATGTTGTTCTTTAATAACTAAGAAATTAAAAATAATTTTTAATATAGTTTTTGTATATCAATTACCTGGTTTATCACAATAAAGTTTGATATATATCAGTTCCTACTTCTGGGAGCGGCACAAATGCGTGCTCTTTTAAGCATACTTTTCACAATATTCTCGCACATTTCGAGTGTTATTTCAGCAATTTCATTTTGAATATTGTCTTGTAGCATTGTAATTATTAGCGGTTTTTTGGCGTAGATCTTTTTTTTTTCAAATAACCTCACAGAAAATAGTCGGAAGTCGTCAAATCGGGTGATCAAGGAGGCTAGTCGATATCACAAATTTTTGACATAATGCGGTCGGGAAAATATTATCGTAAAATTTCAATCGTAGCTCGAGCTGTGTGTGAAGTGGCACGTCCTGTTGAAACCACACGTGTTACAAGCTCAATCGACCTAGTTCGGCAACCAAGAAGTTTTCCAACATGTGACGATGGCGATCACCATTAATGATTACAGCATTGCCATTATTATTTAGATAAAATATTTTAATGACATCTAAATGTAGTGAGGCGTTAGATGTTTCATAATAAATTGTAATTGTAACCCTTTGTCACTATCAGATGTGAACTGACAAATGTATGGCAAACCAAATGGCGGCCAAACAAAATCGGCCTGGAACATAATATTTACGCTGTATAAGGAAATGGCGATAAATTTTGCAGGCAGCTAATATTCACCCTGGGTATGGTGATGATGTATTCAACCCCACTAATTTAATAGTAATACTTGTAAATCCATGTTTAATCAATACAATTAAGATTAAAATTGTTATAATTTTCAGAACACCTTTCTGTTTTATGCAATATATAAGTATACTGTAGTGAATACCGGTAAACATATACACGAATGATAAGTCGACTTGGAGGGGGATTATTATTAACAGTTTTAATTATTTTGATACGATTTATTTAGGCGCACATTATACACAATAACCTTCAAAATAGCGGTAGAACTATAATATTTTGAACGATTTTGAATCCCAAATCCAAACTTAAAATATTCACTAATCGCTCGTAAGTACGTGCCAGATTCTTCAGATTGAAAAAAGTAATCGGTTAGATTTAAATGATTTATATAAGACGTATAATTTTATAAAATGTATAACAGTTATAGTTCACCAGTATCGTTGGATGTATACTTTAATAAATATTGAGTCTAAAATACCAAAGCCCTTTTAATTTAAAAAAATTATCATCTTTTAGAAAATAATCGAGAGTAAAATTAAGATGTTCTAATTGGAATATTCGTCTAATTTATGAAATAATTTATTAAGCATCTATTAGTGTTACAATCTCACCAAAATGCAATTAAATTATCTGATGGATAGACAAAAGATGTTGGAAAATTTTAATAATAATCTGCATTTGCTTGTATACATTATACGCTTGTATACAATTTATACGTGTACATTTAAATCAACAAATCATTTGATCAACATCATTGAATGCGGTTACTATTGTAGATAGATGTTTTTGAATATTATTGATTGTGATTGTATCAGAAGGTTTATGAATGGTGGAACTGAAGCCCCAATCTATCTTCTAGTCTCACTCGTGTTATTGCATGTCGCTGTGTATACGGTGTGCGTGTGTGATATATTTATTTATATCAAGGTTTTTAAATAAAAGAGCACTTTTAAAAATTGATTTTTATTGCTGGATGAATGACAAAGGCAGGTTCGACAAGTGTACAGTTAAATGAGTGTATGAAGTTGAATACGGAAGTGGCTCGCTCGAAACGTCGATGAAAGGACGGCCTGTGGAGAAGTGTTCAGCTAGCTTCGTGGATTCCTCCATCCCGATATGGCTGTCAGGTGAGTCCCTATACAGCCTTGTTTGTGGGGCAAGTGCAGAATCACTACACTATAAAAAACACTTACAATTTTTAAAACGGTTAAAAATTTTCACATATAATTTAAACAATTTTGACGTAGATTTTGCATCTACCCCGAATATATCGTAGACCAAGTTGGTTACTCTGTTTTTAAGGGTGAAAAAGGGGTCTACGTGAGTGCCTACTATTAAAACAGATTTTACCGTCAATCGTGATAAATTATTAAACATTGTTATTAATTAAGTGACTTCGATAACAGGCAGGTTGAAAAACATTATATTAAAACTTATCTTTTGGTAAAGTGATCGTTACGTGAATATTTTTTATTAAGATTGATGTTAGTATTACACTTGGGTAGAACCTCTAGGTTATATTAACGAAACATTTATAATATTATTAATTTTAACCTTACCCGTACGGTGCCAATAAATATCCCTTTGTTCCGGTGTAAGGTAACCGAGTGACCCAAAGTAAAATTATATTTTAATATACCATTGAAATGGATAAAAAATTTATGTATTTATATAATTATGATTGTTTGTAGCGTAATCGTGGTATGTGTGCAAGGATTGATCAACCATATACAGGGTGTAAAAGACGTAATGCATAATACTTTATGGGTCGATACCTGACTAAATTATGAGTCGAAAATGTTCAAGAGATATATGTCTAATCTTAACCATATCAAAGATATAAGCATTTAAAATAAACCGTAATTATTCGATTATTTCGATTAATTTAAATATTGTATTGATTCCAAATTATATGTTGAATACAAAAAATTAAAAGTCATCGAATTTCAAGCAGCTAGACTATTTTTTGTTAGATGATTTAGGTTCTGAAGTAAAGATATAGATTAATAATTGAACAATTTTGCAAATATTTATTTCGATGTATATATACTTCAATCTTAATATTTGTGAAAATTTCAAATATTTTTTTCCGCTACAGTGTAGAATTTGCACATATTACATGAACATTTTCGTATTGTAATTTAGTCAGATATACACCCACAAAATATTGTTGACTAGGTCTGTTACATCCTGTATATAATGTACTAAAACTTTCAACATAACACAAATTAAAATGTTCATTAAGAAAGTACAATATATTATAGAATATTAGATTTAAACAGTGAATAAAAAATACACCAATAAACATTATTACCATGCAAAATATTTCATAAAATAATTATTTCTCCATAAAGCCCTACTAGCTAGCATTCCAACGCGGCACCCAAACAGCACAAATATTTTCTGCGGAAAAAGGGTATGATATTTAAATTATTAATTATTTTATTATTTAAATCTTATCGAAATTAAAATTAAAATTTTATTGTTATTTAAATAAATACGTAAAATTAAAATAAATGTGTGTTAGGTACTATCAGATATATGTTTTCTTTTTAAGTATAATATTTTAACAGTAATATTGATAATTCTTCTTTACTAAGATAATCTTGTGTTGACGTATTTGGTTATTATTTAACAGTTTTTGTATGTTACCTACCATGTGCAAGGAAAATGACCATATTATAAATGTCAACAAGTCGAAAGTGATGGTATTCGAGAAGGTGGAAAGCGAGACAACGTGCAAAATACTTGTAGGTAATGAATGTTTGGAACAAGTAGATGAGTTTGTGTATTTGGGAAGTATGTTTGATAGAAACGGAAAGACTGAGAAAGATATCGAAAGGAGGGTGACTGCAGGAAATAAAGTGAACGGCGCTTTGAATGGAATAATAGCTATTGGGAAGCTGCCAACCGAGGCAAGACTAGCGATTCACAATTGAGTCCTGTTACCGACATTGATGTATGGAAGTGAGGCCTGGAGCTGGCAGAAGAAGAACGAAAGGAAACTGAATGCAGTGGAAACGACATCACTTAGGCGTATATATGGAAGAATGTAAAACTGATCTTGGTATAGTGAGTAAGATTAAGAAATAATGACTTAGGTGGTTTGGTCATATGGAACGGATGGATGAGGTGAGAATAATAAGAAAAATATATGGCGTAAGACTTGGCATGACCAGGTTAACCAGATATTGGAAAATGGCACTAATAGAAGCCATAATAACCGGCTAGCTTGAATGAGAAGATGTACGAATGTGGATGAGGCAAGAATTGTGTGTCAGGACAGAAAATTGTGGTGCTCTATTCTTTCTGCCTATCCCCGCGGAGAAACAAAGTAATGGTAAGTAAGTACCTTAAAACCATAGCTCCATTCATTCACTTATTTTATATAGTGCTTTTTTTATCATGTCGTCTAATTATTTAATCCATTATTTAACAAGTTTCTTAAAGATTACTCCATTTGTTGTATTTTTTTATTTCCATTGGGAGTATGTTGTATAATTTAGTGGAGCTGTGCTTCTCTGGCCAAATGTAGTTTTTGTGGATGGTATTTTATATATATTTTTTTGCTATGTCTCGTGGGCTTACCTGCTATGTGTTTGTAGTTTTCAGACTTTTTATATTGATAGAGTAATAATTTTTTTCAGGTATATTTGTAAGATTGTGGGTAAGTATATAAAATTTATGAATATTTCTTTTGAGCTTGTTCGAATTGGAATTTAGAGTATAACTTTTATTGCAGCGTTTTGTGCTTCAAATATAATATATATTTTTTATAGGTATAGGCTACACCTTCCTAAGCGGTATTCTTATATTGTTTTGTCGAGTACATGATAGTACATATTTAAAAATATTTTTTCGACTAACGATGTTTCGAAAAAGTAAATAAGATTTCATAAAAAAATATTCGTATTTATTTATTTGGCCGACTTCTGAAAATCAATTTTTGGGCAGTTACAGGTTATGTAATGAAGTAATGAATATGATAATGCATCACAGGCGATACGGATACGCATACAGAGACGAGTATTATCGATACAATTTGACACATTGTCGCATGCCTAAGTATACCACAATAATATATATTTTTTCCATTTTATAATTGTTAGAAATATTTAGAATTTTAACACGACGCAGACACTAAATAATCCGGATGTCCTGAATATTTTATTATTTTATATTTTTATTATATATTATTATATTTTATTATGAGCCGTTGAAGACGTACTGTATTCAGTACATCGCCAGGTAGTAACAATTTTATTCATATTACCATTAAAATACTACAAATAATAAAATACATTAATTATGTATTTAGAATTTTGACCAAACGCATGCAAGTTAAAACATAGATTCCTTTTTAACATTTCTTTCTTTCACACGAAATATAAAATAAATGTTCATCTTGGCCAGTTAGTTTTAACTTGTAATATTTCAAGTAATTTAGTATAAATACGAAGATTTATAACATTTTATAAGTTAATTTTCTTCTATACTTTTTAGCCTATTTTTACTACGCTTTTATTATGTGCACTTACCTTTTATATTTATTATGTAAAATTACATGTAGGTATATCTGTGCGTTCTACAATGTTACGTTTTTTGATTGAGTTGAATTAAATTTGCATATGCACTCTTTAAGCACTTTTTTTGCTCAAAATATTAGCACCCACCCTCCCCTTCTACATTCCCTTGACCACCCCACCCCTTCCTCTAGAAATAAATTTGTATAATATTGTATACCATTGATTCCAAGGATTTACTCTAGGATTCTGAGAAAAATATAGTCATCCCATAAACATAAAGCCCCCCTCCCCTTTACTCGTCCCTTAAGCATCTTACCAATCATTTTCATCTAAATCTGAGTCACAAACCGCTCGTTTAGTAAATTTAATATTTTATTTTATTTTGTTTGTTCTTTTCATTACCCCTGTCTTCATATCATCCTTTAGATTATTCACATAAAATTAAATATTATATATAAGTACGTGCCTAATAAAACATAAAGATATATTGTAGAAAATAAAACAAACACGATCGACTACAAGTAGATCCAACCCGCTTAAAGAATTCTATTACGATTGGTAATCATAGTTTAAAGATTTAGCCGAAAATATCCTGTGCGAGTCAGACTGACAGGCGAAACCTTTAACGAAATGAAACCAATGAAAAGACATATTTATACAATAAAATGTCTCACGGAACTTTTTCACAAACCCTCGTTTTTCCTCCAAAATATTTTTGAAAAGAATAAATTTCTCGAGACGACATTCCCACCCTGTTTCTCGGGCTAAACATTTGGCGCACGAGCCTTATGTGAGGCGGCGTTAAGGGGAGGAACCTTGTAATGCTCTTAGGGCTGACGGCAAAAAACACAGCGCCACGGTTCGCGTATTCGAAATACGAATTTATCAATGTTTTGAATTTGGAAGGCGGCGTATGTTATACATTTTGAAGGAAGTATATTGGAAACACATAAATTCCACTCTATCAATCAATAATCTTCCGTATCCGATTTGATTCCTTACGGAAGCTAATTTCCTCTTTTCAGATAAAAAATTGTTTACATTTTTGTACAGACACGAATGCGGCCAAATCTACGCTGATGGTGTTTGAGAAGGATGAAGTGGTTATTGAATATTCAATATATACGTATGTAGGTTTAGATATCGATGAACAGCAAATGAGCGAATTTTTATATTTAGGAAGTAAGATACTCGACATACATGATATTAAAAATAGGCAGTGGCGTCTCCTACTATTTTATTAATATTTAAATACCCATGTAATATTATTTAATTACAAGGAAACATATCATACGAAACCTCAGACAACTTGAATAAAAGACACCAAACTCTCAAATCCGCCTCTAGTTTAGCTCCAGGAAGGGTTGTAAAATCTATCAGCCATTGCCAGATGACTAAGTTTAGTGAACGGGCATTTTCTCTCCATAATAAAGAACATGGAGTGCATCAACTGTATCAGATACTTTATTTAGAAAGTGACTGAAAACGCTCTTTTTCACAATATAATATTCATAATTTCGATAACATTTCTTAATTTTGAATCCTAGTATTGGACTAAAGAGGTTATGTGTAAAGCATCTTTAGAGGTTATAGTGGTAACACTTGTTCTTATTGGTTTAAGTCCAAGGTCTCTGCAGGGCAGGGAAGATATACGAGAATGAAAGACTTACTTAGGTATAGGGTGTTTATTGTGGTGAACCGGTTACACAGGCAACACTAGGCTGCATACACTACGCTCGTACACTACGTGAAGATACAAATAGCTAAAAATGAATAGAATAGTACACTTGGATGCTTAATAATAATGAACTTGGTGGGAGGACGGTCGGTATCAGAGTACCGCTCCTGGTCCGCCCTTGGCGGTATGGACGCCTAGCGACAGGCTAATGAAACTCGAGCTGCGTGAGATCCGCGCGAAGGCAATTGCTTCCGAGTCGTTCGCCAGATGGCGCCAGCAGTCCGCCTGTCTTCTACATGGCCATAAGGTAAAATTTTTATGAAAAAACTTGTATAAATTATCCAATGCTATTAATATTACTATCATTAGTTATCATCTTTTGACGAAAATTTTGAACCAATTATTTGTAATCTGAGTAATAAATCTACTATTATTTGAAATATATGTATTAGAACTCAGCGTAAAAAGGTGTAATTGCTTAAAATACGTGTCTTAAAGTGCTGACGTCATAAGCAGATCAAGCTGGACCAAAATTATGGACTCAACTCATAAATCTAGTAAATAACAAGTTTAATGATAAATTATTAAGTTAATATTTTTATGACGATGAAAAATATGACGAAGAATAACGATAAATAATCATTTCCGAATTTCACCTGACACACGGAACACAATATTTATCAAATTATTAATGTTTAGTATTCAATATTTTAAATGAGAAATGTAATTTTTATTAACGTTAATACGATAATATATAATCAAGCGAACAAATTACATGTGTTTTTTCATGATGCTCATCGTATGTAAATAAATTAATAATTATTAATAAATCTTTAATCAGAATCATGGAAAAATACTATAGAATAGTAAGGATTGTTTCTTGAATTATAATTCACGCATGTGTTGAAAATAAAAAAATGTTTTCAAGTAGTGATGATAGACGTTGAAAAAAATAATGATAGATAAAAATAAAAAAAATGAAAAGTATTCAACGCAACCATATTTTTTTTCTGTATAAACTTTGTTATTGATTCATTTAATCTGTATTTAAAAATATCACAGAACTATGTTCTAAAATTGTAATTTCACAACTAAAAATTAGAATAACAACTCTCAAAATGATCTCTGCAGTAAATATTCATTTTTATTATTTAATCGTAAATGATGATATTGCTTGATATTACCTTAGTAGGTTTTTAAACCACTACAAGTAAATTATATTTAATAACCGTTTTCGGTGAATACGTTTTCATCAGGATGGCAAAAAAACTTACTAAAGTCATATGTCAAAATATTCAAATGTTATCAAATTCACTTTAAAAATTAAAAAAAATATTTATTTAAAAATGTGAAAATTGAAGTAATGATCCAGTTATTGTAAATGTTTTTACTTACATATTAAAATGAACAACCACAACGTGTTTGCGTTAGATATATATATATATATATGTGTGTAAATGGAATAAAATAACTATATTCGATTAATATAATGAATTAAACAAGTAGAGTATGAGCAGACGGCTAGGTAAATAAACATCAGTTCTAAATATCATTTGAACCTTGTGAATCGCAAATGGTGTCGGGAACTTTCAGGGATGGGCTATGGAACTAACGGTTAGTGTTGGCTGTAACATCTGCCTGTGCAGTCACCAGCTTGGCTGCGAAGGACTGCTTATGTCTTCGAGCCAACTTCCCGGAACACTTAAAGAGACGCAGACCATTGTGAGTGTTCCGGTTTTGGGACTATTTTCGGAGAAAATCGGAAAGCTATAACCGTTTTATGACAGACACGAGTATTATGATTGCAATAATTATGATATAGCTGGTTTCCGGATGTTACAGAAATTATTGGCCAAATTATTGGGAAAGATATTCTATTGATTTTTATTTTAGAAAGAGTGATGTTAGGAGCAGGCAGGAAATGGAACTTTATGTAAGGAATATTAGAATAACAAGGGTCGTGGTTTCATTAAGAAAATAACATGTAAGAATTCGTAAAGTATTATAAGACTAGTATACCCTTCCTAGGACTGGTGCAAAAGACTAATATTGGACGGTTTCTGTAAAAAATATAATATTAAAATAAATACATATTTACAGAACAGAAGCATTACGGTGTTCTGATTTTCATATTTCAGACGATTGTTTCTATACTATTTTGAAAAATAGAACAATGTCACGTATTTAAGTTTCCAAGCTTCCCCATCTTTTAACTTTGAGTTACTGAACTGTATTGGACTGCAGTGTCATTTACCAGTAAAAAAAAGAGACTCTTTCGCCAAAGTAGTGAAAATGTCGAACGTGTTTTTAATATATCTAGCTTAAGATTACTCGATTTTTTTCTCTTTTGTATATTCAATAACAGTACGCAAATATATATATTCAATTTGAAATGAAGTATACATTGCCTTTATTGCGAGTAAGAAAAAACAAACATTAGCAAAATCGTAAGAATTTTAACGACTGGCAAGTATGGTCATCCCGCGTCGCACCATAGAATAAAGGACTTTCTCAGTCGAAATGTCAAAGAGTCGCGAGATGTCAAATATTTTCTCTTTTATTATGCATTACATTCAAAATTACCGTGAAAAATTGTTGCTTATGATAACAAAATTTTTCGTTATGTTTGCGACCTAATGTTTGTCAAAATCTGTGCGGTAATAATTCATCACAACCAACATTTTTAATGTGTTTGAGGTTGAGTGAGAAAACCGTTCATCCATCTCCATCTTTACATAAATGCACAATACACTGATAAAATATCATTCTTCGATTTATTATTGTCTTTCCGCGATTCTTACATCATCATCTAGATGTCATTTTTGTTCGTTTGTTGTGTGTTCGACCGAGGTTTTAATAGAAACTATTTTTCTACGCAGAAAATATAATTTGTAACATAGTATTTTTTTCGTATCGGCAATAAATACAAAGAATACTACTTGATGTATTAATATAATAAGAGATTCCCGAATTGAAATATATAATAGATTCTATTGAGACCATGACCGCGCAGAGGTGCATGCGGCCACATTAGCCGCCCGCGGGGCCAAGCAACAATAGTTTTATCTCGGTATATAAGAATAGTTATAAATTGCAATCGGAAGAGTTAATTTTCTTAAGCATTATTACGGCATATATCGATAATGTTTATTTCACTTCATTCAAGTATTCGAATGCTTTCACTATGATGCTTATATAGCCCCATTGCACAGAAAGAACTTATAACAAACGTTTTGTCTGATTCCTTGTATAATTTATTAACTCAGCCACTTAATCAATGATATCTGGATAGTCAATTTATTTATTTAAATTATTTTTTAATGAACGGCTGTTAGGTATTTTTAATATTTTCTAATTTAACTTTGTGCTAAATATTAATTTTTATACAGATTATTAGATTTTAACAGTTAATTAATTAATACACCAATCGTTTTTGGAAAATATCATTTCCTCCGTCAGGATGTCAAATTAACTGTTAGTGAGTCTTTTTTGAAATGCAAACAAAGGTCAATGACTATATTTAGACTGGGTCGGCATGTTTTTTCATGAGCAAATGTATTTTATAAATATTTATATTATATATATAAAAATGATAACGTAAATTTATTAATAACGATATTTAATATTATATACATGTATTATATAGCTTGACGCCCAGAGTCTCAATGGATAGGTACAATTATCGGAGCAACAGGAGTGATAGTTTATATTAGCGCATGACTGAAGACAGCAGCAAACTCACGGGGTGGCCTTCATCTAGCAGTGGATCGACAATAGTAAAGTTAATGATGACTTAACAACACAGTTATTGCTACATAATTAAACGTAGTGCCGACGAGTCAGCATGGGAGCTGTTAAGTTCGTCAAAGTAGCACCGACAAATCGGCGCCATAAGGTTTAAAAATATATTAAAATTAACCTGAAAGGGCGGCTCAGTGACCCAGAAAAGAAACCTATTTTGAAGGTCAAAAGATTTTTGATGAAATAAAAATTATACGTATCCGATAAGAGGCTTTCAAGACTTTATTACACAGCCGTATAAATAATCCATTAATTTTTGTTTAATGTTAGAGAAACTTGCGGGTTTATGCTGTCCATTTTATCTGAATATTATTCATGATACTTATTTACGTGATGTAGCACAGGACTCTCATATATATACAAAATGTAAAATGACGTTTATTTCCTTTCCACATTCATTTTGCTTTAAGTGTTCTCGTTCTGCCTACAGAAAAGTAGATAATGAACCAGAACTAATGTTCGTGCACACTACCCTAGTTGGTGGACCATGAAAGGAGGGGGGGTGATGTTTTGTTTTCGAAATATTTTTTGCAGACGTTGATAATTATAAAAAAATCTTTCACGGTTTAATAAAGACAATACTCTTCTTCCGTTTAATCGATTTTTCGACCGTTTCTTCAACATAATTGATATTATGCCGACTCTGAAGCCAATATTTTTTAAATCTTCTTGTCTAGTAAAAAGTCGCAATTTAAATTGTATTTAAGTGTTATGTATTTTTTTTTTTTTTTTTTTTAAAATAGAGATGCGTACACGGAATACATGTCACATCAATATTCTTACTATTTTCAAACTAAGCTAAATGCTTGTGCTATGAAAATAGGACTAACTTGCTGGTGTCCTGGAACGAGGCGCGAACCCCCGACCACTAGATCACTAGGCCAACGTCTTGACCACTACACCAACAAGCTACTCATATTATACATTATTATTATTATACATTATATATATTATTATATATTAGTATTATACATTAATATTATTTTAAATCCAGATCGAACTGCGCCGTCTAGATTTGCTACTTTGAATCGTTAACTAATTATTGAAAAACAACCAAGTAAATAAGATTATCTTATTTTATTCCACTCTTAAAAATCTACGTTTAAAAACAATTAACAACTATTAAATTCTGAATAAACTTTTGTCTTGTGTAAAATTTAATCTTTGTTTTGGATTCCAAGTTATTATTATTATTATTAACTATTAAAAACGAACGTCATCGAATCTTAAATCTTCCGGTGAAAGGTTTTCCCATGCAAAATTTGATTGTGGTGTGTTAATGGTGTCCCAGATATTAACAAAGTTAATTTCATCTACTTTAAATAACCGTAATTGGCAAAATAACCACAATACCTTCTTCTGAATGAAAGGTTCTATTTCTTTGTCTAAGGGGATGGATCCCTTATTGTTGGAGTGCTTTCTGTTCATTGTGTTATTCTGCTGGGATATTTAGCATTCCAACCCTTTCATGGCCTTCGCACATTTCTTTCCGCTTTTACTACCATTACATTTGTTATAAAATGATTGTGTACGAAATAGTTTGTAATTATCTCCTTTATACATATTTGTAGATTGTAATTATCTGTAAGAACTGGATTACATTTTTTATATTTTTACAGCCATACTTCATAATTTATGTATAATTTGGTTACAGAAATGTTCAGAAATGACAGAATGTTCCATACTTGAATTTATAATATCATAAACTAATGCTTAAGGGCGTGCTTTCAAAAATAATGAATATATTAAAGTTTTTTTACGAAAATGTGTGTTTTTATTATTCATTTATATCAGAAGTAATACACTAGATTTGTCTTTTTTTAAGCATTACTTAGATTGGACTTTTATACTATTATAAAACTAATAAACTGAATGTTATTATAATGTGACCATTAAATACATTTTCCGCGTGCCACAGAATTGCCTTAATTTGGAAAATTATTGCGTACACGAAATACATGATTATATTGAAGCCAAGATTACGAAGACATATCTCAATTAAGACAAATGAACAAAATATTAAAAATTAATAGAGTTCTAACCATTCAATTTACAGGACATATTATCAATTTTCGACAATTTAAAATATTTTATATTAGTGAAAAAATACGTTTTTAAATAATATGTTGTATTTACTCACATGGTTTTATTACTCAATTTCTTACTAAATAATATTTATATCGATTCTAATAGTGGTATTTTTTATTTTCTTTATTAGCATCAAATCGCTGATCGTCGGCGGTTGTAATTACATTTAGTCCGCGCTCTCGTAATTTTCGTTAAAAATGCCGAAAATATGTGTTTCATGCATATTTTACCCATGGTATGAATTAATATTAAACTTATCTACAACATTAGTAGCAAATTTCATAAATTATGTTTTTTATCGATTTTAAGGGAAAACAACGTTTTCTTGAACAAGTAAACATTTTATGTACGTTATTTTTATGTATGTCGCAATTAAATATATATATCACTGTTGCATTTTAAACACTAGCTGTTTATTTCATAAATCGTATGCAATTATGAAACAGACGTACCATAAAAAAGTGGCGTTTTAAATCGATTATATTAAACAAAATAATAAATTGAAGCCGTCATAATAATTTTGAATTTAGAACATTGATTTTAGCGACTATCTAAATAGATGTATGTAGGTACTTTATCTGATTTCAAAACATATTCATATATATATATATGAATTAGGTACTTAATGAATAATTTAATTTTCGATGGATTAATTCAAATATCAATATGGAAAATTCTCCAAATGCGAGTTGTTTTTGACACTTGTATCGAATGCGAGAAAATAAACATTTTTATTGTCGTCTCTTTCTATTCAAACCTTACTTTCTCGCATGATTTACGTAACAAATAACGTAATTAATTATTTCTGTAATATTTTTACGAATTTAACGATTAACCTCATCTTGAGAGCATGTCTAATTCTTGTATAATTTCTAAAATTAGAAACTGTAAAAATGAAAGCTCGCCTTTAACATCCGTTAGATACATCTAGCTAAGTCAGCTGTGGTATTCTTAGTTTATTTCCACGTTTATCGTCATTTTGTGAACTTTATTATTATTATTATCGAATATACATTTTTGTTTATTTTGGATTAGAGTATTTTTAAATGCTTAGATGGTTTCGGTGATAAATGCACTTGAGCTGTAGCTATAGCCTCATTTTAATGGACTTACATTGTTATTGTAAACGTAATATATAATTCTTGTCATATAACAATTTTCAAATTAAACATTTGTTATTTTGTATTAGAGCATTCTTATATGACTACGATTATTTTATAACTAATTCCGATCTAATATTAATCTCCCGATTGAAAAGATAAAAGCAACGTTAAAGTATAAATTCACAAAGTAAATAAACCGTTCATTTTATGTCTGAATAAAAATATTTATCAGTTTTCAATTAATCCTATGACCTTTTGATTGCATCCCAGTTAACGTGGTAGATTAATTTAATTTGATGGCACATGACCTTAAAAAATCATGAATGACATAATGTAATGCTTTGTGTTGCCAGTAGAAAATACGTGCAGAATATTATAGATGCGGTTTATTACTTATTGTTTTTTAATACATAGCTTAATTTATTCAAAAATTATTTAAAATTATTTGTAGAACCTGCTGTCCGGAAAAAAATAATATTATTATAAATCATGATAAATCAAATTATCTGAATTTATAATATGTCGATATAATTGAAAACAAAAATAATTCCATTAATTTGTACGTGTATCATGCACATAAAAATAGTAGTGAGGATCCCACATTACTATACTGAAAGAATGAGTTAAATAAATTTCTTGTTAATAGTATTAAATAATAGAATCGATAAAATTATTATCTATGACTAAAATGTTTAATTACGAAAGAGTTGTGCATAATTATCGAATAAGGCTCGAGAAGAAAAATAATTTTAATACACACTAATCGATTTTAGAGTAATAGGTGATACAAGTTACCAGAATTGAAAGATAATTATTACAAAACCGTGATGATTTAGCTCAACCGAGCCCTTAGGGACTGTAATTCCGAGCTGTGGCAGTGATCTTTGTGTATTTCTCATCTCCGTACTTTGTTACTTCTCTCTGCATTACATTCTGGCATCTGTACAGCGCTGAAAGGAGATCGTCTTACGTAAAATGATACGCAGAGACGAGGCCGTTGATTTATCGAAGATTAATTTGTTGTGACTGCGGAAATTAAGCTCCATTGTATCTTGGGAGGGTAATATTTCAGTTTGTTTCTTTTGATATTTGCCTTTTAATCAAAATAAGGAATCACTTCGTGCAATTTTAAAAGCGATCCAAATTCTCATAAATATTTTATGCCCGAAGGATTGTACTAAAAATTTAGATAAACAAACAAAAGAACTGCCAATCGAATTTATCCCAAGAGATATTAATTTAAAATTCATTAATGTCGATAAATATATTTTTTAATATCATCAGATTTTTTCTTCTTAATCTTAAAAACGTTCGTGAATACGATAGTTTTTTTTTTATAAAATTGTATTTTTAAAACTAAGCTAGGTGCTTATGCTATGAAAAATAGGCCTAACTTAATATTTGATGTCTCGAGGGATGAAGCTCGATTTCCCTTACTCAATAAGAAAATACCTACCTAACCATATGATAAAACAATATTATAAAATATACATTTGAGGCTTACAATAATAACTTTCAATGCTGTTATATTAACAGTTCGTTCTGTACGGTATAGTTTTCTTTTTCTTATTTGTTCTCGTCTTATCCTATTCATCCGAGGTCGGCTGCTCCACTTTATTCTGTTCTGGGATACATCGTTAGTAACATTCCAATCTAGAAGATCGCGACTGACTGAATCTATCCACGTTCACGGTAGTTTTCCCGGTTTTTTAAATCATGCCCGCCTTCGCACCGTATGTCCATACCATCTGGGTAGGCCAATTTTTAAATAGTGTTTTTAGTATTCTATAATTTTAAATATTGTAAATATATTTATTTATTTAACATCACGCCTATGCAATACTTTTCTTTATTAACTAACAAATATTGGCTCGCATCCACGGTATTAAAACATTTTCCAAACTCCTTTGTTTGAGTATAATAACTAAAACTGTTTGTGTCATGATCTTCAGACATCGCCATTATCCATTACATAGTATTAAGATTTCGTTTAATACAATTTATTATATAATATTTCAAATTAAAGCCACAAGGTATCTTTTCAGACACATGTCTAAAGTTTAATATTTTTCATTTAACATCCTTTAATTATATTTTAAAAATAATATAACAAAAAACAATCTATTACACCGGTACAAAGTATTTGAATATTTAAAAAATGGACTAAAGTCTAATGAATGTGAACTTAAACTGGATTTATCGGTAAATATACACCATTTAAAAAGAATGAGTGCGCACAAGATGTTTTTGAAAAGGAGCATTTTAAAGTATATCTTTAAGCCGGTAAGCCGGTTTTACAAAATAGATTTTAACGTGGGCGCTATAACACAGATTATTAAATATGGTCTGTGCGCCATAATAATAATTTCTATAATATGTTTCGTATGTACTCAATGGTTATAAAAAATATAATGATTTGGTTAAATATTTGTTGGACTATTTGAAAAAATGATCAAACAGCAAATGCTAAGGCCGCTGCTGAACACCGGACGAACAATATACTGGACGTAGGAAAGACCTAAGATAATATGGAGCGACAATGTCCTAAAATACACATCTCCTTTTAAGATACAAAATTAGAGAGAAACAACGCAAAAACAGAGTTCATTGGAGGAAATTCTTGAAGGGATCAAAACACACCAGGGTTAGGAGAGTCAATAGTAGCAGTAGCAGTAGCAGTAACAGTAGCAGTATGTAGAACTTAAGTCGATTGACGCATGCTACATTTAAAAAAAAATTAAATAACTTGTTACTTACCAATTTCATTATTTTTTTTATACATAGCACGGATTTTTATCTATACATGAATAATAATATCTAGTAATTAAGTGATCTCCATTTTCATCTCTACAAATATGAAGTTTTTCAATGATGTTCTCTATAACTGCTTGCAAAAAGCCTTGCTCTGTCGTTTGGATTTCTTCACAAATATTTTTCTTCGTTATTCTTAACTCTCGCTTTGAGCGAAATCTTCTTCGACCATCTTTATATTATTATCTCCACGAAAATAAATCTGGAGCTCACCACGACCTCATATTCAATTCCAAACTCACTTTGAATTTGTAGTTTCACAAATACCTTGATTTAATTATTGATATTAATTATAAATAGAACATGCACATTTTCAAGATTTTCTCCAATATTAGATATTTGGTAGGTAGATTTTATAAAATTAAATATATAATTCCAAAGTATACACTACAAGTAGTTTAATTTTCATTAGTACAGACCATATTAAGATGTGGAATCATGTCGTGGGGTCATTCGTGTATCACACATATAAAACAGATTCAAAACCAATGTATATATTTCTATTTATTTTCTAGATTTTTTGAATTTAATTTAAATATAAATACTAAAATTACAACATTAACATTAAATATAAATACTAATATAACAATACATTTTCATTGAAGAAATATTGCAACATTAGAAAATAAAATATTGAATATATGTATGTACGGTAAAAACGTCGCAGAAATGAATTTTGGGAATACTGAGTTTTAGAGAATGGTATACAATACAATAAATTAGTTCGTACATGTGCGAGGGTAAAGAAAACAAATTTTTCCTGATTGTACTAGATTTAGATATACCTTTCTATTTGATTAAATATTACGTAATGTGTATTTATGTACGTATCATTTATTGCTCAACAAAATATAACTTCTTTGTGTTTTAATTCTATTTCTATAATTGCGTAATTTTAACCATTTTGTAATATTATCTTATTATTTAATTGAATCCACTTTTTATTTAAAAAGTAAAAGATTAAAGCTTAAAAGTAAATTTAAATTAATGTAAACTTTTTATTAGATAAATAATAAAAAAACAATCATCAAAACATTGAAACGTTTTTAAACGTTTCATATTAAAACGTGTACATTTCAGGAAATTTGAAAAGCTCGCTGGTGCAGGGGCAAGAAGATAAATCGAGATTTACAAAGAATTTTCAATATTTCCGATATTGTTAGAGACATTCCATTAAATTCAAAGGATTCGCTTCTCGAGACATTTACTGACACGGCAATGGCGATCAAATTTTATCTGGTTATTCGATAGTCGCCTCTGCGGTACACTGCAGTGCGATTCGGGGGGAGCGAGGGTTGGTGCTCTGCGAGCGTTGGTTCTTCGCGAGGGTTGGTGCCCCGCGAGGTTTCGGAAATATTATGTAGTTCATACGAGTATTTTATCGATAATGTAAGTACCGCTTGTAGAAACTAAATTATGTAGTGGATTCTTGCGTTCGTGGAATACATCAAAATTTTTGAAGGGTTTAACAACTATCGCTAGAATGAAGAAACGGAGTAAATTTCACAAATTATAAAATTATTATTAAAAATTAAAGTGCACGTGTTTTGAGATAATGATTAAGAAATCTGTGGAATACATTGCGACTAACAAGTAATGTTTTTAATTTGTGAGTTTCTCATTTTTTTCTGCTTTTGTAAAAATATGCACATTCATAAAAAGACTTTAATTTTTTAAATTTCGGTTTTATAGTAAGCGCAGGCAATGGTGATCGTACTTGAGAGTTACATTGCGACTATTCTCTTTTTTTTTAATAAATAAAAACTAACAATTTTAATGTTAACAACAATATTAAAATAAATAATGTAACTCTTATTAACAGATAAACCAGATTGCATAAAAGAATTTAACGATATTACTCACTTCGAGTTCATGCGGAGATTTGAAGCGGCTTGGAGAAGTTTAGATTGCCTACGTATTAGAAATGCTTCACGTTTTTTGTGTTATTTGAATGTTTTGATAATAAGAACACTAGATAAGTAGGAAGGAACTTAGACCAGCTGCACAAATAAGATTGATTTTTTTTTTAAGTTTGGAAAAGTTTCTTTGGATAATAAATTGAAAGTTTTCCGTGGTAGATGCTCGTTTCGGCAATATGTCCCCTGCAAAATACGGCATTATTTTTTTAGACTCTTGGATACTTTATAATTAATTTGGAGACATAGGCTAGAAAACAACCCAATGGACCTTTTGAGATATTAACTATTTAGACATTAATATATATTTTTTCTATTAGTTTGATATTTATAAAACATATAAAATTATATTTTATGAGTAATTTTGCAATGAAAACTATACGGAAAATCCTAAGCAACTCTACAAAATAATGTATCTCATACACCTTGCGACTAATTTGTTTTATTTTAGCCTCTAAACAACACTTAAAATCGTGAAATGTAGTTTTATTTTGTTCGCAAATATGTATATGATTTTTAATAAACCACTTATCACTATGACCTTATATATAAGCTCTTTAAACTCTTCTTTGACTTAAAATTATACGCAAAATAATTCAAATATAACATTAGACTACAATAATAAAAGTTTCCTTTATTTTAAATTTTACCTTTTATATATTTAAAAAATAAATTATTTTGCTATAATGTAATTAATCAAATAAAATAAACAAAGTAACGATGTGTTATTGAATGATGAAATTTATTAAAGAAAATACTCGTACTACCCAACCCTCCAAAGTTAATGTATCTGTCAGACACATTGCGACAAAGCACACTTCATTTTAGGTGTGACTACTTTTGGTTTGAATATTAGTAATTTATTTAAACATTAGTTATTTTTTAGGACTTCAGTATTAAATGAGTCTTAATTTTGAAGCAAAAAATCTATTTAATTTGTGAAAAAATAAAATTGTAATTATAAAAATGCCCACATTTTATTCAGACGATAATAATTCATGCAGTGAATATCATTTAAACAATAAGAAAGATTTTTTTAAAAGTTCGTAAATTACTCTGTGAGTTTTATTTGTACGAAAATTGAACGAGTTATTTATATGTTAATGTATGAAAATAACGCTGTGTTTGATGTACCAGAAAAACGCTCTTCTAATAACCAAGTGGTCGAGGGTTCTCTCTAATAAAAAAAATATATAATTATATACTACTACAGACATCTAAAACTAGAAAATTTCGGTAAATTAATATTTTGTAGAAATTTATAGAATTTTCTACGTATGACAGTGATAGACAGTTACGTACTCGTAAATCGGTTGTCAGTTGGTTTCTGCTCCTAAAAAGCGATACAATAAAGTGAAAATACAACAAGTCAAGGCGAATCATTGTTTATAAGTTTGATGGTAAAACTGAATAAAGATGTTCCGTTTTTATTATCATTAAAAAAGTGAAAAAATCAATAAGAAAAAACTAGTGTTTTGAGTAGATAAAAATTCTGATGGAATTGAAGCCAGTTTAAAAAACTGTTTTAATTTAAAACTCGTATAGATAATGTTTTATGATAAAACACGTATAAATAAAAGAACTTCCTACATACCCAATTGAAATTATCAAAATATACGAGACACGTTGATCGAAATTTTTCTCTTAACTTTTACTTGATTTCTATTTAGAAATGTTACAATGTTCTGATATAATGAGAATATATATTTTGTATTACATAATTCAATTACGAAACATTTATAGTCACATTGTGAAATTAGGATTAAATAATAAAAAAATAAAGCACAAAAAATATAGAACACGTGGGTATGTTTAATGTATGTAAACTAATAAATATAATGATTGATAAAATATGATGTAATCCAGATAAAAGTATAAAACGTTCACAGTAGCTCACACAACAGCATTTTGGAAACAAAAGCTCCGGTAAGCCGGACATATTAGAATGTATGCGATTCAACATTGTTCGAGCGCTTTAATGATTCATCTACGTTTGATAACCTCCACATGAACTCTAACAATATTATAAACATAATCTTCAGTAGACAGATACTTGTACTGTAACTATTAAACATCCTTAAAATTCTGCAATTATTGCAGTGCTTTCATTTTTGAGTTTCTGAGTCATAAACGAGCATTTAAATTTGTGTCCGATTAGCGAACTTGTCACAGCGATCGTTCAGTTTTAAAGACAGTCAGTTGTGTTAATAAAGTTAAAAAAGAAATGCAGGAAGCAGCCGGATGATCGTTGAGAGACATATTTAGTTGGATGGAAGAACAACCCAGATTCCGAGACAAATAATTTCTCTCGATTGATTCTACGCGAAATCTTCCCCGAACAACGGCGAATCTGAACTCTAAATTAACTAACCCCGCGCCGCCTTGCGAATGAAACTTGTATTAATTAAATGTAAATATTAATAATAAGAAGTTATAATTCAGGGCGGGACGTTATGTAAATACACATTTAACAGGGGCGGACCATAAACACAGGGCCGCAGCTGCCGCTGACTCGGGCGCTCGCCGTAGTGCGCGACAAATTATTATTTGCTCGGCTGGGTGTTATAAAATTCATTAGGGCGCCGAAAGGGTTAGCCGCTCCGCACATTGTCTACATTCGTACAGAATACCGGTTTATTTATTTTCGGGGCGCGCTCTGCGTGTTTTTAAATTACGCTCTCCGACCGCAAACGCGCGAATAAATTTGTCACTTTCGTTTATTTAAAATTATTTTAATTGCGCAATGTTAAACAAATCTGAAGCATTATTACTTACTTACTTCGTTTACCATCGCACCGTTTAGCCATGAGTATGTATAGGTAATACCTACATATTTTGACATATAATGTTGATTTCCAATTATTTCAATAATATATGTTTGTGTCAAGCAGGTTTGTGTAATGTCTCCATGGTTGTTCAACTTGTATATGGATAATTGTGGGAAATTATTGGAATACATGAATGTAGGAGCAAAAATGGGCGATTTGATTGTATGCTGCTTATTATACGCCGATGATGCAGTACTGATGGCGAATAGTTAATTATTTAATTTAATGTGATTTTGTTTCTTACATATTACACATTATAAACAATTCTTTAAGTATATAAAAAAGGTGAACAATATTCATAAGTAAGTGACGTTCAATCTCTCCTTAACTAGACCGGAGTCTGTACTAAAGGAGACAGGTTCATTCAATGTATGTCATACAAATATGAAATTATTTTATATTTCAGTTTTATCTAAATCAAAAAATACCCACGATTGAAACACTATGCAAAATGAAAAATAAATATAAATAATATAAAAAAATGACGTTCTGTTCATGTGATCATTTCCATTAATCTTTACACAGTTTTCTTTCTGCCAACACCCAATAACCAGCTCCCGAGATGGTGTTTGAGATTGTCTATCGAGAATTGTTTCATACTGGTCAGCAAAATATTATTGGCTTTGGGGGTCAGAAACATATGGAAGGATTGTACCGATACTGATGTGTGGATACGAGGCCTTTAGTTGGCAGAAGAAGAACGATGTAGCGATCACTTAGATTTATATATGGCAGATCTATTATGACAGAGTAAAGAATGAAGAAATAAGGAAATAATGTAAAGTTGATCTTAGTACAGTGAGTAAGATTAAAAAAGATATAATATATGACGCAAGTGTTGATGGGACCAAAAGTAGAGAATGTCCGCGGAAAACTAAACACAATCAGGTAAACCAGATACTGGAGGATGGTCCTGTTAAAAGCCTCAATAATCGGCGCACTTGTATGAGAGGATATATGAATGCAGATGAGGCGAGAATTGTGTGTCAGGACAGAAGAGTGTGGCGTTCTATCCTCTCTGCCTAACCCCGCGGAAACGGTGTGACAGTTAGTCAGTTAGTTAATTAATAATATATTATTCTTTCTCTCCAAACTTCAGTCCACAATAAAATTTTTATAATATTTATGTAATCTTTTTCGTTTTCTTTACAAATATGAGACTCTCTTGCAACAACACTGTATATCGGTTTTTAAAAATGTTGAGATTGACGAAACATCGGCCATCTTGGATAATATACAATGTTATTGCAGGGAAGATCCATTAGAAATTGTGTTTTGTAGTATTTTTATTTATTTTGTGTAGTTGTTGAATGTACCATCGGACGTTCTAGAAGATATATAACTTTGTGTCATGTATAACTCAGATCTGATCAAAACTGATATATAGTGTTGTTGCAGGAGTGGTTTCACATAACATGAGTATTAATTTATTTGTATGTGCGTGTAGGTTGTGTTTGCGTACCACCGTAGTTTTGTCGAGTTTCATTTTCAGGCTAATTCGCTAGAAAAATTTTCATTACTGTTTAACTTCGACCTCAGATCTTCCTTGACTTCTTCTTTTATACAAGAATATATGTGAAAATAAAACTATTGTTTTTTATTCTACTCGTTTAATTTACTTGAGGCTCGTAGAATCAAAACACAAATGTGTTATTTTTACATATGTGATTATGGAGTTCAACAAACTTACCTCGTAAGCAGTAAAAAATAATTAGTAAATACTAATTAAATGTATTAATTAGTATTTATAATATCACAGATCTACATTCTGAATAATTACAAATTCGCAATAAGAATGTGCTCTCCTTAATAAAATAATAAGTATTCTATTTCGAGATAATTTTCGTCAGTAATAACTAATTGAAGGACTTGAAGTCAACTAGCCTGCACCAATATCATTACCACCATATTTATAAAAATAATATTATATACTGTATCACACAGAATTGCGAGGTCGCGGCAGAGGCGCCAAGCAATTAATATGATAAGACACGTGTCAGTAATTTAAAGGTGTAATCATCGGCGTGGCGCCAAAGAATCCGTGGGATAGATTTTGGGAAACAATGACTATCATTCTTAATAAAACGCCACAGCGGCGGCCTGTCGCTATGTTGTACTTGCAAATATAGTGGGAAAATATTATAATATTTATGTATGTATTGTATGTAACTGAAATAAAACATGGTATTCTGCAGGCGGTAACGTCATTCTCGATTGTATCGTGTCGCCGTAGTGTACCGATATTGAACATCTTTTGTGTTTCATTTCTTTCGACCTTATAATCATCATCATTATCGCCGGTTGAGAGAGGCTGAGATCGGCGAACCACCTTGTCTACATTCTTGTTTCTAGACGCTTTTTACTGGGTTTTTTGTTTCAGTTTTCTGTAAACTGTCTGTCGACTAACACAGCGTTCGTCTAGTCAAAAAATTGATAAAATACTATTTCAATGACTTAAAAATAGCTATCAAATCATAAAATCAATATTTTATTAATAAAGGAGTTAATATGTTACCGTTCTTCCTTAATGTCGGATTTAAGATTCTATTTAATTCTTTCATACATAAGCACTCCTTTATATACTCCAATATAAACAAGATTAAAGTATTTTCTTTTCAAAACTTATCTTTTACATGTTTTGGTCAGTTTCATTGTAAATCTATTCAATTTCTCTTCCTTCCTTGTGTTTAATAAAAGTCTTTATCGCACTAAACATCATCGATTTTTAAGATTTGGCCTACTTCCTGAATGGCAGTCTCAGTCTATCCTTTCATCTTGTACGGTGCTCGTGCTCATGTTGATTTGCATCAATTTTTCGTGTAAATTCCACTGATATTTTCTTATTGAGGATTTTGTAAATAAATACCATTATATTAAAATATGTTTTCTGCTTAAAGGTCGTCATATTCAGATTTTTCAGCGTTGCGCTGATCCGAGTTTATTTAGTATCTATTTTATATAGTATTATTTTCGAAGTCTTATTTTGTAACACTGACAATTGTTGCATTTCTTCCTCGTTAGCCAAAAACAAAATACTGCTACAGTAATTGATATGAGGAATAATAACAGAGTTGTATAATATTTTATACTCAGTACTAATAAATCTTCCCATCCTTCCCAGAAGTGAGATTTTCTTAGCAATCTTTTTAGTCATGTATTCTGTATTTATTATTATGAGTCGCTAATTGCGAGCCTGTTAATATTATAAAGGTTGCAGAGTTACACGTTTTATATTTTTTCTATCCTAATGACTTTAGACTAATGACAGAAGAATCGTTTTGCAAGTCTAAATAAATTAAAGTAAGCCTGAAAGAGTTTGAACTTGACAAATATAAAAATAATTACTACGGGAATTATTTTAATCGATTGTGAGTATCGCTAGTTACAGTTACTCATACTGAGAAAGTACCAGGCGGAGATAAGTACACGTAGGTAGTCGCAGCTAGCTTGGCATATGAAGTGATGACGCATTTCAACATCGCTGCTCTTTATCAAATATTACGTGTAAAAAGGTTTTGTATGAAAAAGGTTGTATTAAATGTAAATGGTTCACTTATTTCTTTTTTAAAGAATAAACTCTAAGAGCCAATTAGTAAATAATTGCCCGTAGGTGAACAGATGTTTTTGTACCTTTGTGTAAAATTATGCAATAGTATTAGAGACACGTAATTAGTATGTGTGGAAATATATGTATAAGAAAATAGCACGTAGAAGCGCGTTTAAACTGATATATTATATTTATATTTGAATGTCAAACTCTATGATTACATAGTTTAACTAAAGAATGAATTTATTAACTATAATAAAAATAATGCGTTTATTTCAGCGTTTATTACGAAAACCTGATTCGCCACAAAGATAATACATGTAATAGAATACAGTTAAGTGACAAAATAATATTTATGTTATGAAAGGAACAACAAAAAATAACAAATAAAAATAAAAGGTTCACACATATATATAAATATAAATACTACATTTCAGTCACGGCCATTATTGTATCTGTAGCTATTTTGAAGTCGTTGGTCATGAAATCAGCTTTCCATAAGAGCGCCGCTCGCACTAGAAAATTGGTGCTGAGCTCCAGCCGCAGCTTTACGCCTGCAACTCGATGTTTCAGAAGCGGAACGAATCCATGTGTATGGCCTTCGGCAAACATAGTAGATGCGCTACAATAACGCGCCAATCCGAATAGTATTCTGTATGAGTTGTTGTACTGAAATCGGAGACGGTTGTATGTCACTTGCTTGTATTTCAACCAGAGCTAGCATACTTTACTATACTCTTTTACAAATTTTATATTATCAGATATTTTGTGAATAGTGTTTTTATTTTATAATTTTTAGGGCATTTAAAGTTCAATGACACAATAGATAAAAACATATGGTATACTAAGGGTGTAACAGAACTAGTCTACAATATTTTATGGATGGATAGTCAGATAAATTACAAGCTGAAAATGTTCAAGGAATGTTTACCAAATCTCAACCATGTCAGATATATAGGCATTAAAAAAAATCACAATTATGCGACGATTTCGATTAATTGAAATATTTTATTGAATACAAAAAAAAAATTGTGCGACCAGACTAGATGTCAATTAATCATGGATAAATTTCGCAAATATTTATTTTGAACTACGTAGACTTAAAGTTTAGCATGAAAAACATGTACAAATTTCAAACAATAATGTTTGCCGTAACGGTGTAGAATTTATTTATATATATATATATATATAAGAGAGTCTTACTATAATGGCATTGAATTATTTTCATTTAAATATTAGTTTCAATACGCTGTATCAGTACAATATTTGAAAATTGTGTCAATTATACCTTTATACAATACTTGCCTTGTAAATCATTCAGATCTAATACAGTCTTGACTAGTAAAATAAGTTAGATAGTGCACACTAGTTTAATCATTCCGCATTATTAGAATCTATTTGAGTATTTAAGTGGTCAACAGCGGCGAGACTTAAATCAAGTTTAGAAGTGTTAAGTGTTGGTGTGAGTTTGTGAGATCTTAGTGGAGTGACTTGCAGTGCGGCGTAACTCTTCGGGCTTCGAGCGCTCCTGTTTATTTATTACCTCATTATTTACTTCAATGCTTCAGATTCCTCGCAATCTTTCGGTGGTGAGAATATTACGTTTATTTATATCAAATATCATATTATTCAATAGAAAATTGATAGTAATTTTTAAAGCGCATTTTAATTAGCCAAAGAAATGCATTTTTCCCCCAATGAATAATAACTGTCGTAAGATTTAATAAATATATATCTTTATTTTTTAATACTTTTAAAGTTAGCAATATCAAATATCTAAACACCTACCACGAAATATTAGACCGGCATTTTACACAAATAATAGTATAGGAAATTTACTCATAAATTCTAAAGACAAAGATGATAAATTTAACAATTCTAGTGTCTATAAACTTAGTTGCAAGGATTGTGCTGCATTTTATATTGGTAAAATGGGTAGAAATTTTAATATAAGAGTAAGGAAGCATTTGAGATGTTTGAACAATGGTGGGTTTTCAGAATTTTCTAATCATTTGATAGAAAATGGTCATGGTTTTGATAAAAAATTGAGAATGTCAATTTTGCATATAAACGGTGTTGGTCACAAATTAAAAAATTTGGGATCGTTGGTGATAAATAAAGCGTGTAAAACTAATCAAAAATTTATAAACAACCAACTAAATTTAACTACGAGTCCGATTCTAAAATTTTTTCCTAAAAATTATTTGAGTAAATTTGTATTAATTTGAGTTAGGTACTAAATTTATTTTTTAAATAATTGTTTTTTTTTTTTAAATAGATTCTGGTAAAGAAACCATTATATATGTTTTTAGTTAGTTATGACATCCTGAAGAAGAAAATGGTATTTTTCGAAACCGGTAGATGTATTTAAATTCAATTAAGTGGTTAATAAACCAAAGATAATAAATAAAAGTATACATTCTTTATTTTTTGAGTACAGCGTAAACATTATGTGTCACGCCGATGTGGTTTTTAAGTAATTAAGAAATAAAACATAATTTATAATTTAGTTTTTACTCATAGATTATTTGATTTATTACAATTATCTAAGAAATATGATATTGACCAAGTGGCCGTCTCTGGCAGCGGCATAAATGCGTGATGTTTTAACCATATTTTTAGTAATATTCTCGCACACTTCAGGTGTCATTTTAGCAATTTCATTTAGAATATTATTCTGCAGCATCGAAATCATTGTTGGCTTATTGGCGTATACCTTTTCTTTATTGAGATTTTGAGATTTTTAGGCCGAGAAAATTTCTCACAAAATTTCAAGCGTAGTTTGGGCTGTGTGCGAAGTAACACCGTCCTGTTGAAACCACATGTGTTGCAGACCCAATCGATCCAATTCGGTCACCGAGAAGTTTTACATCATGTGACGATAAGGATCACTTTGCCTCTTGCATCATGAAAGAGATAGGCACATACGGTACATGGCGCACCATACAGTAACTCTGCGTAAGTATAAAAGTTGTTGGTATATCTATTGAATATTTTCAGTACCACAATAACGGCTGTTTTGTTTATTAACAAGGCCCGCCAAGTTGAAATGAGTTTCGTCGCTCGTGATGATTTTTATCCAAAAGTCAAGGTTATTAATATTGAGCTGTAAAACTTGCGCTTTTTAAAATTGTTGAGGCGTTAAATAGTTTATAATAAATTGTAATCAATTTCTTTCTACCACTGCTAAATGCGACTAACAAATATATGTCAAACCAAAATGGTGGCCAAACTAAATGGGCCTAGAACATAATATTCACCCTGTACACAGTGCAAATTAAATTAAGTCATCAAACTATTTTCCGCAGGATAGACAAATATGATAGAGCGCTCCACTCTTCTCTCCCATCACACTACTCTTGCCTCATCTACTTTCATACATCTTCTTATGAACGCTATTCGGTTGTTGAAGCTTTTAATAGGACCGTTCTAATATGTGGTTTATTTGATCGTGGTCTTTCATGTATGACCTATGTTTTTAATACTCTCATTATTTGCCTCATATAATTTCTATACCATTCTGTCCTCGTTCTTACGGACAACATAATTAAGCTATTTTAGCAATTCTTTCTTGATTCTATCAGCTTTGCTACAAACAACTCTACATTCCATTCTAATTTGTTCACTTTTCACTCATATCATACATAGACATGCTCCTGACCGATCGCATTACCGAAAGAAAATTTCCTTTCCCTGATCGTCGCAGCGCTTCTCCTCAATATAAATGTTTATAATACTTAGTATAGTCTGTTACAAATTTTGCTCAATTGTACTTTAGGACCCTAAGGAATATATTGTCATTGCATTCCACTTCTTTAGACATTGAACTCTTCCCCTGACTCGACGAAACTTTGCATACATCGTTACTCTTTAAAACCAATGCAAAATAAAGGCACCGTCTAATCTCTTTCTTAAATCTCGGGCAATACCGGGCACGGGTCGCTAGTAAATATATAAACTTAGTACAAGAACGTAAGCGATACGATCGAACCCGTATTTCAAATTAAAATAAATCTATAATGTGTATTCGTCCATTTTATTTGTACATGGTATAAATCAATGTTTTAATTTAGAATAATTTGACATACTAAAAAATAGGCACATAGAAATATCAAAATAACAAAAGTGCTGTACCGGAAATGGTGTAAAAAATTTTTGGTGATAATTACAGAGAAGAATTTTTGTTGTATCGACGAGTTGACTACATTCGTAAATAAAAGATAAAAAAGAGTTTCGAATAAACACATCAAATTCAAAAGGGTTTTGGTTAGTGATTATCATGTCAAAATAATATTTAAAATCAATAGTTGATGTAATGATATACGTAATAAAATAAAATATTATACTGTTTTGAAATAGCTTAACAAAAATACTACAGAAAAAAATTATGCATAATTAATTAATTTAAGAACTTTTGACTTAATGACGGCAAGCCTTATGAATATTATTAGAAACATATTTATAATAATATAATAATATCAAGAGAAATCTAAATATAAATTCAGAAATATTTAGAATGCTCTCTCAACATTTTTCAAAGTTTTTTTAACGATATTTCCTTCTCCAAATAGAATACTCCAGTATAGAAAAATAAACATTTAAGTCTGTTATTAGAATTATAATATTATTATATTATATATATTCATCTTCAACAGTTGTCGATCAACTGTCACATGATCCCCATGACTCTGCCACTCTTTCCGGTCCTTTGACGTGTAACTCTCACTGCGTCGATATTATTATTTGCTAATTATTTCTGCGTCTTGAAATATACATAGTTTAATATATAAGATAGAATGGCGGACATTAAATAGCAAAAAATAAACCGAAACATTAAAATTAAATAATAAAATTTATGTAAAATAACTACAAACTTTCATTTAAAAAATATATCTTCATCCAAACCCCTAATACATGTAATAAACCTAAGTTTAAAAACAGGAGTTTCCCAACATGCTATAAACAAGCCATCATTTCCCCCATATATAAATCAAATAACCCTGAGGAAATACAGATCAATCTCTCTTTTGTCAAACTTTGAAAAAATCATAGAAAAAATTATCAATCATAGAAAAAATTGTTAAAAAAAGTTCGTTAAAAAAATCATAAAATAAATTGTTAAAAAAAATTCTCAATTTATTAAAATAAACAAAGTAATTAAAAAAAAACAGTTTGGGTTCATGGAAAACAAAAGTACACAAGATGCAATAGGTAGACTATCTAATATTATTTAAGAATCTAGAGAAATCTCTTAGATGTATTAGAATTTTCGTGGACTTGAGAAAAGCCTTCGATAGTATCTCCCACAACAAACTAATATTAAAATTAAAATACGTCGGTATAGACGACAGAGCACTAAGCTGGATTCAAAGTTATCTTCACGAAATACAGCAAAACTTAAAAAATAACGAAACTCTAAGCCAACCCCTAATCAGTGAATTTGATATACCACAAGGGACAGTTTTGGGCCCATTTCTTTATATAATTTATGTCAATGACATTTTCAAACTAAAATTGACCGAAAAAATTATATCATACGCCGACGACACTGCTATCATTGTTGACGGACAAGACTGGAACACTACAAACGAACATGCAAATAACGTCATGAACACACTCATATCCTGGTTCGATAATAATTTACTTTCTTTAAACTCAGAAAAAACCTATTACATTCCCTTTTCAATCAAAAGTCTTAAAACACCGCCCCATATAAAAATTACTATCCATAACGACAACTGTAACAAAATTATCTATGACGACTCATGTACAAATTTAAGCCCAAAAAAAGAAATCAAATATCTGAGTGTAATTATTGATCAACATTAAAAATGGCACAGTCACATTAACGAATTAGTGAAAAGAATAAGAAAATGTATTTTTTATATTCATAAGATTAAGGAACATTTTAAGTATTTATAAATAATTTAAAAAAGGTATATTTTGCTATTGTTCACTCACTACTCCAGTATGGAATAATTGGATGAGGAGGGGCATACGATAATATATGGAACTCGGTAAAAATAATACAGAGAACAATCATCAAAGTTTAAAAAAAGATCAACATTTTCAACACAAACACTTTTTGCAAAATTCCCAGTTCCCAAAATAGAAAACATTTACAAAAAAATCTCAATAAATCAATTGATTAAAGAAAATAACACTGTCAAATTTGAAACAAGCACATCATTAAGGTTTAAAAATAACTTTAAAATCCCTAAATGTAACACCAAACACTATCAGCAAAATTTTATATATTTTGGGATAAAAAATTTCAATAGCCTCCCTACACAAATTAAAGAAATAAAGGATATAAAAGAGTTTAAAAAGAAACTAAATGAATACTTCAAAAACACATAATTGGAAAATAAACAATATCACAGAATACTTCAGAAGCACACAAATGGACATTGAATAGAATATGTTAAGGTATTATATAAAATGATTGTAGTGTAACTCCCTCTCCAAGCACAAGAGCTGGTCTCTTTCTTGGAGAGGTAAGCGAAAGAAAAACCATGTAATTTAAAAAATGTAAAATACTTAATTCATGTTATACAGAATTGTAAAAATATCAAATAAATAAAAAAAATTAAAATATTGGTCCTAGAAAAAAACTCTCACACTTAGATGAGCGGTTTTTATAATATTTCAATTTTGTGGATCGTATCTAGTAAGTTTTTAGAGAAGTATATATATATATATTTTAAATACCTTAGTATGTATGAGTAATTATATTTTTAAGAAGGCGTCTATTTAACAAATTTTGAAAAGTAAAAAAATTCTATCTAAGTATTATATAAATAATTTACAATTGGAGAATTCAGAGAAACAATGAAAAGGGCCTTTGTCCCTTCAAGCCGCAAATCTGGAAATAAAGACGTCGAAAACAACCGACCCATTTCCAAACTTTCTTTTCTTCTCTTCCAATTCTCTCCGTTTGTCGATTATAACGCAACAACATGGATTTTCATCAAAGAATTGTGTTGAGACGAGTCTTTTAGAATTTTCCGTCATTATTTAAAATGTCACAAATAATAACATCAAACAGACGCAGCCTGTGACGACTTTTTGAAAGCCTTTGATAAAATAAGTCACCTGCTACTTGAAAAATTGCGAAATCTTGGTATCCGAGGAATTTTCGATATTTTTTTTGATTGAACCAACATAAGTTATACAATACAATACGCTCAGAAAAAAGTGCGTACCTACCGAGTATTAATGTTTTATGGTATGCGATACCGAATGTTCTTTCAGGATCTCGAAATAAATAAGACGTACTTTGTTTATATTGTGGTGATAAGGTAAACAAACATGAAGAATATTACGTAATTATGGTATTGCTTTTAAAAATAGTATTAAAGCATTTATTTGAATTATTTTATCAATATAATAATAATTATATTAAAATATTTTTGTGTTATATAAAAAAAAAAGAACAATTAATTTGCATAACATCACACTAAAAAAACATTTTTATATTAAAAGAAGCAGTTTTTTTAATAAAACACAAATAATTAAGAGGTAATATATATTTGAATAACAATGATAATAAATTTATATAATAACACTTAAAAAATTACAATTAAAATTGTAAAATTTGAAAACCGAATTTATTCTTGTAAGAATGATTAGGATATTACATTATTAATCACAAAAAAATTTAATTTTTATAACCTAAAATTTATTAATAAAATCAATTAAAATGTTCAAATAATTTACATTATTTGAAGTGACAACTTCACACTTTGTTTGTATTTGACGTTACCATTGACAGTAACTATATGTTTGTTTTGTGTTTCTATGTAACATGGACGGACGGATATAAGGAAATTATAGTCCACGTTGATGTTTAGATATTGCCTTGGACAAAGATTCTACCAGTAGCGTAACTACCGAGAAATAGTTTAAGTATGATAATCCAGGTGAAATATTGATAGAGGCGCAAAATTCTAAAAATCTTTCAGATTACAAAAATCTATTTTTTAGAATAAAATATCCACAGGTTTACAAAACGCGATATTTATTAGCGAGCAGTACACAACTTTCTATGGTAAAAAGAATTGAAAATATTTGTAAAATAGGTCCTAATAAACTTATCCAGTAATCGTTTTCGGATTTGTATTCTGTTATAAAACCGAAAAAAATTAAATCTAAGTCTCTAATATATATGTATCTTAATGACACCGCGTTACACATTTTTTTTCCACAAAAATTTACGAAATCTGAGTACGACAATTGTTTCTTTTATACTAAATGATGGAAACATAGCAAAATATTTTAATCAGTGGACACCGTGCTTTGATAGTGAGAATGAGATCTAATACTTGAAATATTTTAAATTAGATTAGGTTGTTATTTATCATCAAATTTAGATTCATACATATAAAATATTTTTCGGTATGTACCTAAAGTGAAGATTCTGTCAAAACATCTCTCCAATTCTAGTTCATTTTAAAATAACAATAAGTAAGATATGGCATATACGATAAATTTACTTGGCGCACATCTCAAGAGACATTAAGAAAATAATCGATAAATATCTGATCGATGTTGGATGCCAGCATGTGCGATGTCAAGGAAGTGCAGCCGTCACTCACTGCCCGCGCAGCCTGACCTTTCAAGAACTCAAAGTATTAACAGAGACAAGGAATAAGTTTACAGAATGGCATTTTATTGTTCAGGGCACGATGCCAAATGCTGTGGAACGTTTCGAGATATTATCTGATGCGACAACTTCTATTTCTTAGAAGCACTCAAGCACCGCTCGCAAACGAAAGAATAATATTTTTGTCGTTATTAGTGTTAGGCTATTGTTGGTACAGAATACAAGTAGATCGACTACCACCCTCGGGAGTAATCGTAAAAATATATAAAAATAACATAGTCTGGTTATAACTTTGCAAGGTCTCACAAGGTCTACTTTGAATTTTATTTTCTTATTTTCAGTGCCGATAAATCGACGTTTATTTTTATAACAACATTATTTTAATAGCTTGCATCAATATTCAAATCCTTAATACAAACATTATAATTCATTTCATTCACATGCAAGCTTCCTACCTCGCTAGGCACATATAAAGTATCTGTTCTGAGGTATATGTATAGGTATATGAAGTAAGTAAAGGAAATAATCTCTGAAGAATTTATTTATTTTAAAATGAAGAAGAATTCCATTAAGAAACGAGATCGCTTCTAACAAGAAATGCACGTAATGATGTGTTAGATCTTAATTGATTATAATTTGATACTATAGTAAGTAGTAATCTAGAGTATTAACCTACCAAACAGTTTAATGAACACACCCACGCGGTGTGAATGACATTTTGAGAGATAAACAGAACATTTTTTGAATAAACGTGTTCTGTTCTTCAGTAATTTTTACATATTTTATTTTTAGTAGTACTGTTATGACTTCTTATACGTCTTGCTGGATATGTGTACTGATCTATTCTACACACCACCTTTATTAAATGTATTTTTTGTTCTTTATAAAAAAGGAAAAGTTCAACATCAAATTAAATACACTTTCGTGTACCTCCACTAGATTAAGGTTCCACCTTACTTCTGTTTTTCTAGAATGTAATTTGATGTCCTCGGTCATGCTTCCTTTTTACGACAAAATCCTCACCGTCAAATTGCTACCCTTATTCGATCAACCCTTCGAATCCTTTCAAATTAAGTTTAACGAGAATCAAACCCCGAAGTGTTTTTATTACAATTACTCGAGATTGTCATCCTGTAATCACATTAAACATCGTTCAATTTTCACGAATTCACGCCACTGTGTCAATTATATTTTCAGGGAAATACTTTTCTCGGCCTTTTCCTTAATGCTTGTGTATTTTTGGTCCCATTTTAATAAATCCAATCGTTTATGTAATGTATTTTTCTATACAAAAAATATTATTTTACGTAAATCTTGTCTAACTGACCCTATTCATAAAGTATATTGTTGCGCATTGATATGTAGGTGGTTAGGTCAGTCGTTGATAATTATCACATAATTCTATGGTTCTAACGGTTAGATGGTGCACTTCAATTCGATTATTCAGCTTAATTAATATCTATTCGAGTGTTTAAGTGGTGCACAGTGATTAAACTATTTAAAGAGTTTCCAGTTTATAAGACTGTTCTTAAGTTCTGAATGGAATGTCCTGTAATGCAGTAGATTTGAATGAGTTGCAAAAAGTTCGTTTCATTTCTCTCTCTCCTGAATTAGAACCATCATCTTCTTCATAATTCTATTTTGGTTAAAACTATGTACCGGTGAAAATTCATTTCCATTCTGATCGTTAGTAATAAGTAATACATATTAGTGATGAGCTTAAAATCACGAACCGTGAGTTAATCACTGATATCTTTGAGTTACATCCACTATCAGTGATTTAATATCTGGGAATATCGTGATTTGTGATTCATTTTTTTATTTTATTTATATTTTGTTGTGAACCGTGATTCGGCGCATGTGCATATAAAACGAAAATATTCATGAAGGAACGACGTTATAATTCGTTATGAGCTCCATCTTGTAGATTCTGCCAAAATGCATTTGACCTGAGAATGCTGAGAATTTGACCCGAAAAATAAACTCACATTATTTTAAAGTTTTACATTATTTTTGTGATGATATTAAATATGCTAGAATATGTTTTTTACGTAAATTAGGTCTGATACTATAAGTAAATATAATACACTCAATATTATGTTTTTTTTTATTATTTTGTTATCGTGCGGCGCATGGATCAGTCACAGTTTTCAATCATTGATATTATCGAATATAAATCACAATCACACCAGTGAGTCAAATGTGGCATTTCTTCTCATCACTAATATATATCTTCTAAATGGTACTGGAAAAGACGTATAAAAAATATTCAAATATACAATTGAAAGTTGGCTTTTTAACAACTTCTATGTTCATGTTTTTAAAATTTTAGATTGAATAATAGTCTGAAGTTAAACTAACTCAATAAATTATACAATTTAAAATTAACCTGAATGAATATAAAAATATTATTTTTCATACATTTTGAAAAGAAAATTATAGAGTTTATATTTCTTTGCCGTTGGAAAAATTTTAATGAATAATTTAAATACAAATTAAATAAAAGAACTATGATTTGAAAAAACTGCAACTTCATAATAATAATGGATTCTCCTTAATTAATATTTCATTAATTTTGTTTATAACCACTACGAGTTATATTCACGAAACGGTTTCAAAAACGCATTTTCTTCATTGAAGCGATAAACACTAACTAAAAACATATGTCTAATTCTCTAAATTCAATTTATAAATTTTATTATAAAAATAAATAACTACAATGTGTGTCCATTATTTTAAATATTAAATAACTATTTTATTTCCTTGCAGGGTGTCACATCATGAAACCGACAATATATAACAATATTAAAATATATCTCGGGTCATAATAAAAAATCTAATAAATTATTTAGTATCCTTTTAATCGTCCTTTATATAAAAGTAATTTCCTTATTATAAAAATAAATACAATGACACCAAAAACATTAAACGGCCGAGTGGCGCGCGCCACCCAGTATTCACGCGTTATATAGTAACTGTCACATAAATTATCCTTCCACGATTACATAATTTGAACTAGCCATATTTCTAATGTACGTGGGCACATATTATGGCTTTATTTTATTAACGTAGTGCTGACATATGTACCACCATTGTGTTCCAAATATTCGCCCCATTCACCTTAGTAGAATTCCTCCGCCAGAAAACAAATGAGGGACAATTAATTTTATCGCACGTCTACTGTTTTATCAACCCATGTTTCTTATATGATTCTGGTATTTCTATAACTCTTCTAAACGCCCTTCGCTACTAATTGGGCCTGAATTACAATATTACAAATATTCATTTATTCCATACCACTTTTATACGTAATACAATATGATGCGTAAGTATGGCGAAAAGTTCTGTGGCCAGACTTGACCAAATATGAAAAGGCCGCGGTATTTTCAAAACAACGAAGCTCTAACTTGTATAGTTTATGGTGCATTCTATATTTTTATATAGTGTGGAATCATATACCTGAAGGCAAGGGAGATATACGAATTGATGCCTTTGAGATGTGGCGCTGGAGACACATAGTGTGCATGGATAACTACGCAATTTATTTTTTATATATTTTTTTCTTATTTTTATTTATTTTTTTTATCTTTTTTATTTATTTCTTCTCTATAAGAGTAGGACTCGAGTAAAGAGAAGGAGTACGTACGAGATAATTTATGTTTCTTTTAGTCTGTGTATATATTTTTTTTCAGATACAAATTGATAGTAGTCTGTAATTGTTATAATTGTGATTGGAAGGTTGTTAAAAAATTTGATGCCTTGATAAATATAGTGATTTTGAGTTGCGGTATATTTAGATCTTGTATGCCGGAATTCGCCTCTAAAGTTTAATTGATTTTTAATTTTGAAAATTTTGATTAGTTTTCATTCTGTAAAAACTTAAGATCAAAGACAAGCTCTCGACCATCTGAGTTGAATCCATTCATTTTTTGGGTGTCTTGCAATAATGGAAGATAGTCAAAGGATGAAGAGGAAGATCCTCCACCCATTGGACCGACCGAGCCGAGAAAATGGCAACAGGAACATATCTGGAGTCAGCACTAAGATCTATAGGATGACGAGAAAAGTCGAGAAGCACAGACAAGAGGGCGGGAGTTAATGGATATAGAAGATGATTATGCATACAATTATCACACGACTATGTACAGCTCGTTCAAGCGTCACGTCACACATTGAGTCATTTTTAATTGCTCTATTCTTACCAATAAACCAGCGTTTACTCTGGGCGGTGACGATTGGAGCATTTGATTTATTGTTGTCAATAGCAATGATTAATATAATACGTTGAGTAATGATTAGATATAAAAAAATAATAATGAACTTCTATGTACATTATTACAGTCATGTATATTAATGGAATCCAGCTTAAATATGTTGATAACTCTGACAATGAATATTATGTACTTGCGTGGTTAATAGTTGTTATGGTGATTGATAGTTGTCCAATATGAACTCTTATGTGACAATTAAGTATTTATTACAAGAATAATACAATGATGGTGCAAGGTGTATAACTCGAATAGACAGAAAAGAGATCGCGCCTTACGCGCGTCCCCTATTTATCCCCGCACACACGCACGCAGATACACATCCCGCCCCGGCGGTGCGGCACTCACACACACACACACACACACACACATCTATACTAACTCAAGGACATCACAATAATTTTTTATAATTGGAGGAAAATTCTTGATAAGACATTGCACGCAGAGCAATACTGGATCGAAGTGCGTTTAGCAATCTGAATGTGATTTTCAAAAGCAATCTTAAAAAAAAAAAGTTCAATCAATACATACATCTAGTGCTTATGTATGGCAGAGAAACGTGGACTCTCAAGAGAGGTCCAAAAACTAATAGTAACGTAGAGAGGCACAGAAAGATGTATGTTGAACCTCATACGATGAGATGCATGTGAAAAAGAACGATAAGAAGATAAGAGAACGAGCTAGAGTAGATAGAAATATAGTTGATATAAATGAAATGAGAATGGGCAGGCAAATTGCTGAATGGAGGACAATCGTTAGACGAAAGCGGTTAACCAGTGATGTCGAGGAGAATCCGTGAGATGTAATGAAACCCGCTTGATTGATGAAATCTTTTTTTTAAAAATTAATATATCAAATGAAAAGATACTTGGGGAGGCCTTCATTCAGCAGTGGACAGAAATTGTCTGATAATGTTAAGTATGTAGAGAATAAAATAAATATATATTAGTATGTAGAGAATAAAATAAATATATATTAGCACGATTATAACATTGTATTATGCCTTCACTAGATTCACTAGTACCGCCAATAATAATTGTATCATACATGCACTGAATCATTGGAAAACTATACAGTAAAACAATAAAATATAATATTTCATCCGATAAAAATCATAAGCATCCAACTTCAATTTGAGAATTCGAGATGAAAATCAAAATACAATATAAGAAAATGCAAAAAAGTTTCACTGAGAGAGAGCGTGCTCAGCTCAATGAGAATAATGAATTTAATTAGCAATGTCCGTTTCTTTACTAAACTGTTTGAAGACAGAGCCTTACAAAGGGGACGTGTTTTTACGTAAGACCGAAAAATTCACCTTAAATACATTTAGCGGGACCAATAAATTCACCTTGAATAAATTGAATACGACCATGAATATATTAAATGAAGTTGCGCAAAATAAATTCAGAATCGGTGTAATTTTTAAATATTGTCATATCTATTATGATTTTGAATATGTATCGATTATTTTTTAACACACATTTTCCGTCTTCAGTATAATGGAATGTTAGGGATTATCACAGTGGATTGTATGAAAGAAATTATGAAAGGAGAAACAGCATGACACAGTCTTTTGTGTCCGCGCTCGGCAATTGAAGGATCCCTCCACGAATGCTGGGAGTCACTTTTAAGACGCTCGAAGTTATCGTAGAAGGTACCGTCGGCCACTTTGCAAAGTATCTCGTGATATAGGTAGATGACCGGCGGGTATTCGAAAAAGTTCAGGTTGTAATGTTTACTGTACGGCGACCAAATTAACACAGATTCCCGCGGTGATGGACGAGTATGTGTTGGAAGGTTGGAATGGATCTATTATATATCAGTATTAGGAGCACCATTTGTCAAACAACTCTAACATGTTGTTACCGTTCTAGCAATGTTGTCGCCGCTCGCAATTAATCGCTTTCCGAATAAGAACGCACCCGCAGAGTTTCAATTTGAAGACATCGGGTGGGTACTCTCAGAAGTGTCAAGCATTAGATATCAGGAAAATTTTACACACCATAACTGTTTAAAACCCGTCCGTGATGGATGCGTAAGGATGTGTTTGGACGGACAAATTTGGTTTCGTACTACAAAAATTCAACAATTTTGTTTTAGTTTTACTATTACCTATAAATGCACGTGAGTTGGTCATCGGATTCCCGTAACGATGATCTATTAAAAAATGAAAGGGATTTCCGATATTTTCGGGAATTTATTAGGGTGTGGGTCTCTCGCTGGGGGTACTGGGATGGACGATGCCGGGAAGAGCAGTGGCTAGAGAGACCTAACGGAGCATTCTACTGGCCCTCCCTCGCACCTTTTGCGACCTGGACAGGGCGAATTTCTGCCGGACTATAACCGAGTTCTGCGACTGCAACACATATATGTGACACCTACCCTCCCCTTTTGGGGGTGCATGATTTCTATGGCTTCTTTCTGGTCGTCTGAATTTTATATGATAACGAGTCTCACGTCAAATTGTACACTTATGACTCTGGCACGATGATGGCGGAGCCAACCTATGGTAGTATTATGATGATAATGTTAATAAATTTATGTTAAGTATAAAGTGAATTGCGCTTGGAATGGAATTATATCGAATTAACCGAGGCAAGACTAGCGGTGTACAATGGAGTTCTGGTACTGACACTGATGTATGGAAGTGAGGCCTGGAGTCGGTAGAAGAGGAATCAAAGTAGACTGAATACAGTGGAAATGAGATCACTTAGGCGTATATGCGGCAGATCCATTTATGAGAGAGAAAATATTGTAGAGGTGATCTTAGTATAGTAAGTAAGATTAAAAAAGGATCACTTAGGTGGTTTAGTCATGTGGAACGGATGAATGAGGAGAAAATTGTAAGAAAGATATGTGGCGCAAGTGTCGATCGCGATATAGAAGACGTCCGCAGAAGACTTGGCACGACCAGGTAAACCAGATAATGGAGGATGGTTTTGTTAGAAACCTTTAGAATCAGCGACCTTGTATGAGAATATGTATGAATGTGGATTGTGTGTCAGGTCAGAGGAGTGTGGCGCTTTATCCTCTCTGCCTAAACTCGCGGGAAACGGCGTGTCGGTAAGATAGTTAGTTAATATTGATAAATGTATCTTCAAAACAAATATATCATATACCCACCTAATTCGTATATTTCAATGCATTAGTTTCCTATCAAATTATTCTTTCAAATCGCACGACACATATTAGTATATTAGTCATATGTGTGTACAATAAATAATAATTACTAATAATAAAAAGTACATTTGTTGGAAGTCTTGCAATAGAAAAAATATTTATAATATTAATATTTTATTAACCTTTCCTCTCCGATGATGAAACTACGTTAACATCGCCTTTACGTATGTGAATATCTCTGTAAATATACTAGAACAGAGTTCATATTTTAGGTATTCCTCCATAATATATTTATTTACTAGATAAAATAATTATAATATATTAATTAGTATTTACCATGCGCAACAATAAAAAATGTTTTCTCAAGGAATCTGACGTGACTTTGTCAATACGTGTATATGAACGTGAAGACGTGGTGCGCGGGGTGCGGGGTGCGGTGTGCGGTGTGCCGGATGCCAATCGTCACTTTAGTGCCAATCGTCAGAGCGTGCGCTGGCCGAGTTAGATGTATCTTTATGCTATCATTGAAGATAATCAATGATTTTTCTCAGTTTTATCACTTTTACACAATCATTAATATATTGCTTATATGTACTCAAAAGTTGTAGATTTTTATAATTGAATCAAGGAAACCAAAGACAAAATGTTTAGATTTAATTTAATTTGAACATTATTCCGAAACCAGTTAGTATTAAATTATAAAATTCAAGTTTATAATATTAATTATTTAAAAATACGTTCGACAAAACCGTTCTAAATTCTATAGGTGAGATTCAATATATTCAACAGTATTCTACAACATACACTCGACCGCGATATCCCTTAATGCGATTCTTACCACCCATATTTCTGTGATACACTTTCACACGAACAAGTGTATACTTTCGTAATATTATTGTATAATATTTACAGAACATTACCTAATTAATAAGTCATTTATTACGTTTTCTCTCTCAAGCGGAAATATTTAGAAAACCAAATGTTATTCTTCTGGTAGGTGACAGTACTTCTAAACGCTATAATTTATTTTTATTAATAAACACAAATAAAATTGGAACTTATATAAATAAATAACGTAAAAATTAATTTAAAATTAATTATTTATCGACACGCCAAAGTTTGTTTTGAAATAACAATTTTTTTATAAATATTTTTTTGTAGGTATGTCGAGAAAAACAGTGAATAATTAAAGAGTATTACGACCACAAGTGCCTACATCCACCGGTTTTGGAAAACCCGCAAAAAAGAACTTTTCAGAGCGCAATTCCAAAAAGTTATAATTATTGTTTACAATGGCGCTGTTTTCTGGGTATTTTTTGGATTTGTTTAACCCCAAACAATGGGGTGAAACCGGTTGCGGAAGTGCGGAACTCCCGTCGGGTTATTTCGGTCGAGGGTTGCTTCATTCAGCGCAGGGGTGTGCGGGGGAGAAGTGGGAAGTGCGGCTGGACGAGAGAAGAAGAGGAAGTGGTCCACGAGGAATGGAATAAAACTCAAACTTGAGTTGAGTTTGAAAATTCGAATATTCAACGAAACTAAATATCTTAATAACTTTGTAATTCATTGCAAAAATTTGTGTGGTGACTATGTACGAAATTTTGAATTTGTTTATTAGTAAACTTATGTACTATAATGCGATGTAGTGTATGTAAAGCTATCTAAAGGCTTAGTTAAAATTCTGTCAAACATGCTTTCCTTCTTTAACGTAGATAAATATATTTATTTCAACTTAATTCGTTTCAATGTCATCAATAATGACATTTATTTCTATTAAATTACATAAATCTTAAACAAATCTTAAAAGTAAAGTATACCTACTATTGTTTTTATGAAAGTAACAATTTTTAAGTTTCAATCATATATATTTTTCAGTATTTGGTTTGTACCGAGCCATCTACAGACATCCTCTATTTTTTGCATACGAAACTACAAAAAAATCTATGGAATTTGTACATCAATTTATGTTATTTTTAATGTCATATTCATTGTTATATACTCGTATAATACTGTACTTGTGACATATAGAGTTTATTTAACAGTTTAGGTCTCACGACTATACACGTACATTAATTATTTTTTAGTCGTAAATTAAATATGTTATTTATCTAGTTATTATAAATAGTGTTATGGTTTAACGCATGTACGGTTATTTGAAAAGCCGTCGGAACATTCTACGCGGTTCCACATTGGCCCGAAACATGAATAATCTAGAGACACCCAGAAACTTCTAATAAACAATGCCATTGTAATGTACGTGTTATAGTCGTCGTTTATAGGAAGCCATAGAAACAGACCCAGATAGTCGGATAAAGTTACATTATAATTTTTAATAAAATTATTTTATTGATATAAAAATTATATGACTATTTTCAAGAATGAACAAGAAAATGTTGAATTGTAACAATTATGAATGACCATGTTAAATAACATGATACATTTTATAAAATAAGTCATCAAACATACATTTTATAAATAAGGTATGTTTTCTGTATTTTTATTTAGTCGTGGATCGGTTTTTGTCGTTTATGTTTCGGTCTACATTGCATTGATCATCTTCGGGGCTGATGTATGATAAGAACCGACCTACCAGAAGAATCTCTATTATTATACTTAGTTCAGTTATCAGATATTACAAAGCGTGTCGTAAAAGTATACTGTAAAATGATGCGTTTATTGTATGTGAAATGCTCACTATAACCGAGGCATATTTGGTCTAGCGGTAAGACACTCATCCGACGTTCGGGAGTTCAAGAAAGAACACCAAGATAATCTTCTTTTTAAAAACACTATATACACATGCAACATGTTAGAATTTCGTTAATACATCTTTATTATAAAATAATGCAATCTTAAGATTTCGTTGATATTTCATGAATTTACAGAAATATTTAAATTGTTACTGTTATAACTTTAAAATTTAGTATGCTAAGTGAATTGTACATATAATTTTATTGAATATCTCTTTTTGAATTTAATTTAAATGAACTTGCGACCCCTGTCCAGAAGCGAACTGTGCGCTTCAAACCGTAAAGGCTGCAATTGTTTCCAGTGTGTTGAGAACATATTATAAATAACCCGGTTATAGCGACAACGGAGAACTCCGTTGCGAAGCGAAAAGATAATAAGTACTGAAAACAATTACGAGCTAAAACAATGCAATCCCATTCACTAGAAATAGCACCTGTTTTAGAAATTAAAACTTAATTTATAATTTCATTAATATATTTATTTAATAAAATTGTTAAACTTATTATAATATAGGGTGTCTAGCGGAAAAATTTCAAGATTAAATTGTAATTACTCGTAAAACATCTGACGAAGCACATTTTCATATCGATGACTATGTTAATAAACATAATATGAGATACTGGTGCCTTGACAACCCGAGGGAATGCCATCAAAAACGTTTGCGTTGTCCAAAAACGACAGTGTGGTGTGCAATTTCTTCCCGAGGGATAATTGGCCATTATTTTCTTAACCAGCGAGAGACAGTCAATGCTGACGTGTATTGCCTAATGATCGACGAGTTTTTGGTACTGCAACTGCAGCTGTTTCCCGGGTTCAACAACAAAACACAATTTCAGCAAGACGGGGCCACTCCACACACAGCTAGAGTTTCAATGGAGAAGCTGAGGGAATTTTTCCCAATAAATTAATCATTAAGTACGGAGACATATCCTGGGCACCTCGGTCACCAGATCTTACATCGTGCCCTTTTTTTTGTGGGGAAATCTTAAGTAGAGAGTTTACAGAAAAAATCCTCGGAACAATTCAGGTCCTTTAAGAACATATCCACCGTGAAGTTGCTGCCATTGAATTAACGCTTTGCTGTGTACTTTGTGTTCGCAAATTTAAGAGTCCGTTTGCAAGAGTGTCTTCAGAGAAATGGACGGCATTTAGACGATATTGTTTATAAAACGTTAAATTCGTTTTGTTAAACTCTATCTTGTGTAAATAAAATATGAGAATAAAATTGTAGTTTTTTTAAATTTAACTTGAAAACTTTTCTCTGAACACCATTTATTAATCTTCTAAAATAGCTGATGACAACGATGGTGATTTTTAGTATTTGTTTAAGTTACCGTTGAGCAGTTCGCGGCTATCTCGCGTAATCCCTGAGATTAAGTAGCGCCAGCATACTAAATCCATTTTTGGGAGGATCTGTGGGGACCTTTCTTGGTCTGATCATCTTACTGGCTATCTTTTGCGCGGTAGAGTTCTCTCAACTCTGTCTTGTACCTCTGGGTAGTATTGATTCTTCAGACTGGGCTGGACTGTTTGATTCTCTTGTGTTAATCTTCTGGTACCTTTTTATTTATTCTGCTGTATTCGATGTGTTATGCTTGGTGATTAACCTTTTAACTGCCAACTCTCTTTGAAATGGAAGACATCACATTGGGTAAGACTAGGCTTTAAGGGTCTTGATTTATTTATCAAAAGTTGAGACCTATCGTCCGCAGATAGCAAAATGATTTTAAAATATGACTTTAATCCTTGGAAGTTTTCAAGGTCTAAAAGTGCGTGTTAACACGTTTATAGCTTGGAGTAACATATAAAGTTTAGCGTATTGACGTGCTCATGGCATTTATAATTATCTGTCACGATCCCAGTTTTACCTGAATATTTATATCTGACCATTTATTATTTGCTAGCTATAGAATGTCATTAGGCTATCAAATATATTCACTAATATTTTAAATTTACGTATGTACATATAATAGATTATTTAATATTCTAATATAGTCGTATTTTACTTTATGAGTATATGCAAGCGGCGTGCAGTCAGTACTTTGAAATGAGCTATACTTAACTAGAATTTCTGCGAAATCGAAATAAAATATTTATGTCGTAATATTTCTATCAGAATTATTAACATATTATGCAGATTATTAATTTAGCATTATAATATATTAACACATTTAATATATTATTTTCGCTTTATTACCTAAAATATACACCTATATAGCTTATTTCAATGTACTGCCTGCACGCTGCTGGGATACGATACATACATTTAAAGATAGAACGTACCACATACTAATGCTAATTATTTGACTAACTTAACCTTCCTCTCTCGGTCGAAGTGTTCATGACTGAACATCTTCTCTGGGCGCAGCTAAATCTCTAGGGCCTCGTATAGAAAAGGTGTCGATAAAAAATAAGAAGTGAAAGTGAAAATAAACATGACATGAGAACTGATAGAAATGAATTGCGATTAGATAGAACTAGTGGCTATCAGTGAACAGTTTGTGTATTTGTGATATCTCCCTTTCTCTGCAGACAAAAAATAATTCGTATGCAGTGGTCCATGAAAATCCATATAATGTAAGTACTGATGAAAATGACTGGAAAGATTAGCAGATAACTCATGCATTGGATACGTCTTTCGCCAAATCAAATAGTTCATAGTTTTCTGGACGAATCTGCCGTGTATATCTGATCTTTCTGTTCGACGTTTCGGATCCCACTGCGGGGTCCATAATCAAGGCCGATGTGATGTATGACTGTTAGTGTTGTGGTTAAGTACTGGGTCTGTCGTTTATTAGGTACTGGCTTGCACTACCGTGTCGAAAACAGGTGTTATGTGAAGTAAGTAGTGTTCTCTTGTGTTCCATCTACTGACGGATCACGTTTTTAATTTAAGGTTGTCATCCCTATTAATGTCCACTGGGTGTTAGTATATTTCAATCGCTCCTTTGACCAGACGTGCGTGATGACTCTCGGGCTTTCCTAGGATTTTCGGCTCAAATGCAAAATGGTGGCCCGTATCCAAAAAGTATTCAGCCAATATCGATTTTCCTGGATGGCCGAGTTTGCATGGCCGTTTATGTTCGTCAACCCTTTTGGAAATTGTGCGCACTGTTTCTCCCATGTATAATTTCTCGTTTTTATTAATTTATTCTAGAGATAAAACAATGTCAAATTTATGCTACCAATGAAGCAAAAACGTATGCAATCACCGTTTCCAAGTTTATTGTTGTAAGTGATCATATTTTTATCAACCGAGATTGAACGATCGCTTTTGAGATAGATGGAGTCTAATAAGGTATGGTCTGTATAGCGCTTAATAATTGGAATCCAATATCTTAATGGAACGTCGTTTAAACTTAGCATCAAAGTGAAATTTGTGTTTGGAATGAGTCAGCCAAGCGAATGATAGAAATTATTTAAAGTGACCTTGACAGTTTAATTTGACTTTCAAAATTCTTAAAAAGATTTACAGAGCCAACGATAATTTAATCAATAAAATCAATGTTATTATTGACGAGAATTGAATCATTTTTACCGTCAAATTACCGAATGTGTGTAGACTGGCAACGGTTTAAAGATATATTCAGTACACATTAATCGCAGGCACAACATGATTTAATTAATAATTTATCGATTTTATTTATCAATGTTAGTTTTGAACGGCCATAAGTCACAATATTAAAAATATTAAATTTTAAGCATTTTTCACGTAATTAAAATAAAATATGTTTGTTTGTATTTTTAAATGATTACGTTAGGAATTCATAGATAAGACCTCGCAATAGATATCTAGGATTGGTCTAGATATAATACACTCGGGGCCCGAATTATTGTATGTGTTCTCTTTGACTAAGTGGTATCTTAATACCGTTAGTCGCTTAGAAATAATTTCATGGCTTTGATTGGATAGAAAATGGGATGGTGCCCTATTTTGATGTTTTTACTTTATATTATTAGAACTAGGGATGTGCGGGTCGAATATATTGCTCTACTGGTGGTGATAGGCGAAATGATTAATTGTGTCTAATAAATAATTTTTTTAATGAGTTTTATACATTTTAGGACTGTAAATTGATGTGCCTATACCTGATACCATCTACTATCTTGTTAAGAGCCTGAAACTGGGGAGAATGAGGCATGATATTATGTTTATTTCTTAGGTAAGACAATCAGGCCCATTCCAAAAAAACTAAATGCATACTAAAATAAAAACCGAAGACGTTGACCTTTACAAATAATATTAATATTTGAATATTTAGAAAGAAAACGTCATTTAAGTGGCAGTATTAAAACCAAGGCTTCTTCTGATATAAATGTGTGTTACATTGAATGCCATCCGTTTCTAATTTTATTTAGTTACACACTAAGCCATTGAAGAAAATAGACATCTCACATCTGGACTATATTTGGCACCATATTGAAAAATAGTTCATCGTCGTCCGAATTGTAGACCAAGAGCCAGATTAGGATGCACCATTTTATCCCTCGCAGAAATTACAAATGTTTGTTCAAATAATCTAAAAAAGATATTTAAAAAATTTCAAAAAAAGGACAGAAACGTAAGACCTACTATTTGAAACACTTTTTACAGTTAAGCCAACGTCAACCGCTACTGAGCGGATATTTTCATCTGCAACGACGATAAAAACAAAATTAAGAACAAATTTAAAATACGAAACGTTTTTAAAACAACAATAAATAAACAGTTCATAGTAAATTAGCTCATTTTCTTATACATTTTGATGTACTTACGTATAATACGATTTATTTGAAATATTCAAAATTAATTTCATACTGTTGGCGTACTTAAGAAACTATTCGAATATTTTTTGTTTTACTATTCGATATTCGAATAGTTGATGTCGAATAATTGGAATCTTCATTAGTTGCCATTCGTTCGATAATCATAATTAAAACTTATCCACTCGGCTCCTTATACAGGATTAATAATGAAAAACTTAGAAACAGTTGAAATACAAAATAATTTATATTCGGAGAAAACACTAATTAATAACACCGCATTCCTAATACCCCTACTGTCTATATTACAATTAATGACCGAAATCTCTTCACCCTCTCTTCCACGCCCCACTAGTCAACCCGAATAGGTTACCAAACGTATTAACTTAAGTTATAAAAACCTATTGATGAAAGGGGCTGCACCTCTCGTAATTATAGTAGTGAAAAAATAACCCAACATGTGTGTATGTAGTACAAAGTACATGATTTCGAAAAAAAGTTTTCTTATTCTATATATATCTATTTTAAATTTAAATCAATGTCAACGTTTCATCGGGCACAAACCGCTAGTGTTATAGTACGAGTTTGTACATGTCGATTTTTTGATCATAGCACTTCAAGAATGTGTTCAAGAGTCATTATTATTATTGAGATAGTTTTATTAATTTACAATATAATGGTACGTAGATTTATTTTATATTGAATTATTTTACGGATAGATAATGAAATAATATAAATCGCATCTTAATAATAAAAATGACTCTTGAACACATTCTTGAAAAATTCGACCTATAACACCAAACAAAACATGTTTGTCAACACGCCGTAAATTGTTGGCTATATTTGAGAATAGATTTGAACATTTGTTTGTTAGATAAAAATAAGGAAATAATTTATATGATTTTTACAAGATTGAATAATATAAAAAAAACACATTTTCTGGTGTTGTTTCAATAACAGAAAGTGTGTTTTTCCAAATCCTTCATAAATATGCAAGCACATTTGAAGCGTCGAAGGCGAGCTTGATGTTTCAAAAAGGGGTTGTGCCTAAATATTGACACGTGCGCCATGTTGGAATCACACGGCCACTTCCTGAATTCAAATTTAACAGGATGCCGATAGGGGAAGCGAAAAAGGTAAAAAATGCTTTGTGTTATCTGCCGGCGAATCGCAAACGAATAACATGTAAATTTTGGTTTCAACGTGGCCACCGATTCTGAGTACATCGACAGCCGTCAAGCGCGGCCCGAGGATCGTAAAACGATGATTGAAAATATACTATATCCATACATTATTTTAGTGCTATTTATTACAAGTTTAACCCGCTGATGCCCGAGACATGAAATGTTTAAAAATAGAGTATTTTTAAATTGTATTTATTAAGAGCACGTGTACACCTCATAATGTGAAGGTCCAAGTAATAGATTTTATAACAATTTAGCATTTATTACAATACGATACAATTTAGTACAAGGTATTTATATCACTAGTACAGGTCAAACAATTAAGCTGATGAACGCGCAGAGAAAGTGGACGCGCCCTGCCGCGCGCCCTCCTTTATAGCCTCGCACGCATGCATGCCGGCGGTGCGGCACTCGCACACGCTCACACACATAACCATAATTCATAATCCCAAGAACATCACAATTACTCTTTAGGCTATGCAAAAGATGGATAACACGTCCCCATATAACCAAATAATAATAACCAATTAATAATAAAACCAAATATGAATTCCGCGCAATGCTGGGGAAGAATCACTAGTTAAAAAAGTGTTACAATTTTAAAATCAATCATTATTAATTTGTAATGTATTTAAAACATTTGAGATATGGATCTGCATACATGAAAGTAATTAAATTAAATTAATTACTTTCAGAGTAAGAAATGACACCGTACTGATGAAAATAAAAAAAGACAAACTGCACCGTGTCATATGTCAAAGAAAAATCAATAGAGACCGAGGTTATACGAAACACAGTAAAATATATATTTTTTTGTTATAAAATTCATTCAAAAATCAATATAAAGCACTAAAAAGTATGTATGTAGGTTTATTAATATTTTTCATTAATATTTTTCTACATTCACGTTTGAACAAAACGACTGTGAAAGACAAATTATAAATACGAATAATAGTGAGCATAGGCCATTTATACTTCTAAAACTACTTTGTTTTATGTATTACTTACTGCGTTTGCATTTAAGAGATCCGTATTTACGACCGAACATTTTCATGACACTGTTAAAATAATTTCTGACAATTTTTCGACAGTTTGACTTTGTTATTATATTTATAAATGATTTTTTTACTGTTTTAAGCTATCTTCTTAATTAACGCACGGAATCCACGGGTTAGTTTGTAAGTAAGTAATGTAATTTATTATTTTTAACTGCACGGTTTTATTTAAACCATACTTAGACTTCAAATCTAAATAACACCTGAAATAAAAATATGATATCGGAATATTTTGTATTTTTTTACATTTGGTAGATATAAAAATGATGACTCCGGAAGATCAATACGACTCGAGTGAAATACCTTCGCTAGTGAAGTATAGATATGTATTTTATATATAGATATGTGAAGCTGTATCCTCTCTGCGTATCGCTACGGGAACACGTGAATTAATTCATAATTTTTAAAACGTGCTAGCTAGACCATTTTGAGTGAATGTTTTGCTTTGACCACATTTTTTTTATTGACATATACTCGTATATGAAAATTGTTTTTTTATTCTACTCGTTGATTTACTTGAGACGTATTTCGCCTTGTAAGGGAATTATCAATCTTATAATTCAACGCGATGACTTGTATTTATATGAATGTTAATCTATAATGAACAGCTACAAAATAAATTGTATATAAGTATATAAGTATACAATTTATTTTGCAGATGAAAACAGGTAACTTTATTCATTGGAATTTTGAGGCTTTATATAATATTTTGCACGATTCTAATTATTCCAAGTAAAATTCTGTTTTAATACTAATGAAAAATGAATGTCGTAAGGACAGATATATCATTTTATAACATAAGAGACAGAAGACAATAAAGGTAAGAGAGACATTTTAAAGGTTCTGGGGTGTATTTGGATGATTCTAAGTAATATTTATGTTCAATATGAATGATAATTTCCCAAATTGATGATCTTGTACAATATTCTCGATAAATCTATAACACAAAAAGATTTCGGCAGAATCGCATCCATAAATGTCTATAATTTATAATAATAAAAAGTTTAAAAAAAAACATAACGAATTAAAAATATTTTTCCAAAGTCTTGTCTAAGAAATCGGCTGAATAAGTTAATTTATAATATAAAGTAAGAAGCCTGTTGAAAAATGTTCTTTCTGAAAATCGAATATCTTGTTTGAATCCCATCGCAAAACTTATCCAATCTGCTTTATTGAATATGACGAGACTTTTTATTCTTCATGCGTGCCCGAGTAACTAATTTATAAGAACAAATTTTTTGCGACGCGGGAAAATTCCATCAGAGAAATTCGTTCCGAGGTACAAAAATTCAAATTTGTCTAACACTTTTCATTTGTATAGGGGTAGATCACAGGGTAGGTGTCGCCAGGTATATCTGATCGAACGCAAATTGATTCCGATCGATCGAAGCGAAATTGGTTTTCCTTAGAATAAATGTTTTGTTTTTAAAGGAAATTCGTTACAATTTATTTTAAAACAAATGAAATACGTTTACGCGTTTTTAGGTACATACGCAGGTATCGTTTAGTAACTAAGTATACACACGTACATCGTACAATCATATTTTATTCAATAACTTTTTACTAATTTTTTTTTAACTTTTTTACTAACTTTCGATAATATTATTTTACTTATTTTTCGTTTTAATAAGCTACTTAAATAAAATAATTTTCCTTCTCACACCACGTTGATTTTTAAATATTTATTTTTATTTTTAAGGAAAATATATTATTATTGTTTTTTTCTAAACATAGTTCTGTGGTATTTTTAATACACATATAATGTATCTATTAGAAAGATATACAGAAGATAAAATCAATTTTTCGAAAAAATATTTTGTTTTTATTATGTTATTTTTTTCTTTACTTACCATTTCGTTGTTCATCTGCTGAGGTACGTGGAAAAGATGTAGCGCCACAAGTGTAGTAGAAAAGTTTCTGTCCTAACATGCAACTTTCGCTTCATTCGCATTCATACATATTCTCAAGCAAATTTTCCGATTATTGAGGCTTCTAACGGGATCATCTTCCAGTATCCAGTATGCCTGGTTATGCCAAGTATTCAGCGAACTTTCTCTATTTCTGGTGCCATCAATACTCGCGTCATATTTCATACCATTTGTTACATTTAGTTTGAGATTTTCCTGTAGAAACTTACCTTGGCTGGGCTAGCAACTTGGGTAGAGACAGGACTTTTTCATCTCAGGTTTAATGCGCGATTCTACTTATGTTGATATATGCATATTCCAATAAATAAAAGAGAGGTCTTAGTGGTACAATGAAAATATGTATATTGTATCCTATAAGTTACAATTATTCTAGAGGTATAGAGAAATAGGTAACACAACCAGGCGAATATGGTACATAAAACACAAAAATACAAAGAATGAAATTTACAAGAAATAATGAGCCTATGGAATAGTACATAAAACTAAAACTATATAAAAATATTGTAGTATAAAAAAAAACTAAGGTGAGTTCAGTAGACATTTAGAACTAGTTAATTTTCGTATGACTTTCTTGATTGCAAAAAAAAAGAGTTTTCGTAGGCGATATTCGATATGGCGGAATGTCTCTAATAATTAAGTTGCTGGAAGACTGCAGTGATTCTATTGAATTTTATTTTATAACACTTAATATTCGGATGAGATAAGCCTTTTTTAATGATTTTGAAGCAGCGGTATGTACTTTGGATAAAACTTTTTTAAACTGGATTTTAGGAAATTAGCACCGGATATTTTGGTTTTGTTGAAAAAAATTCAAATTTGTAATTGACAAGATTGTTTATTAATAATTGTTTTTGCAATAGTTTGTACACATTTTTAGTTATGTTAGTTTTGTAAGAGTTTTAATACACTGAATTTTAAATTTGTTTATTCGAAGAGATGATTCTAATTTTCAAAGGCACCGGACATAATTTTTTGATAATGGAATTCTTTATAGTTCGATAATAAATTATTCCCGAAAGAGTTATTCTTCTTTTAAACAGGCAATCCACCCTCATAACGAAAGAGTTTGTACACTGATATTACTTCGGTTTTTTGGAAGTGATGATTTTAATTATCAAAACACTGTTTGTTACCTTTTCAATATAGGCACGGTAATGGATATTTGTTTTTATCAATTGGTCATTATATTTTGTTTTTATTTTAAAGTTTAAAAACTGTTATTTTATTCTGGCATCGACTCTAATTTGACGGAAACTTACGCGAACAGTGTAGATTATCAGGATGGTAATCTACACTGGAGGCTTATACAATTGACTCTTAGATAATATAACTTTTCGAACTTCTCCCTGGCCGACGCTGGCAGGGAGAAATTCTTTGGACACTGTTTTCAATTCCGGGGTAAACTCGAGAATCCTGGGGATTTTTTTTTCCAATTCCTTAGAGTCTACGATACCCCTCATACTCTACATGCGGCTAGACCACCTAATGTACTACTACAAGAGCATCAGCGCTGATCGCTTTGACACTTTTACTAACTACCTTATTGTAATAAACATCATATGTGTTTTATATTAACAGAAGAATTGAAAGGATAAAAATGTTGATAAAAAACCCGTCTAGAATCGCGGGGATGATTACTGCGTCGCTTTATATAGTCTGACACGCCCTACTTCAAGATTCTGTGGTGGGGGTACACGTGCATTCAAGGCCAGCTATGACGTCAGTGCATGGAAATAAATACATTTTAAGAGGCAAATATAATTTGCCGACGCGTGTGTTGATAAAATATTTGCTTTCAAAATAGAATTAGTGATTTGCTTCGCAATATCCAGCCACCTGCAGTTGTGACGTTATAATTTTAGAAATTATATTCGAATTTGAGACTTTTATTTTTTAAATACATTTTGTCGAAATGAAATATGAGTAAAATATTATTTTATAAATAGAATTAGAGCTAGATTTTCTACGGAGTGTACACACGGCAGGAAGTAATATAATATTTAACAAAAAAATTCGAGATAATTATTTAGTCATTTTTGTGAACAGTAAGTACATGCGTTAAATAGTTAAATAAAATGCTTTTTTAATATTTATTATTTCGTGGAGGATTTTATTATTCTTAATGTTTGTATAATTACGAAAATATATATATATATATATATATTACGACACATTTTCTCCTCGTTCACTCATTCTGCCTATACGACCCTTTTCTAATTATTAACCGTGCTAAGTAATTAATATGCGTTTCTTCAAATTATTTGTTTTGTTGAAACCTGTTATAAAACCGAGAAACGTAGCTTCATTTTATGTTTTCTTAGAAAGCAATCACTTTGTGATTTTTCATATTAGATTAAATAAAACCCAATCATTTTGTATAAAACCACGAATTTTATTAAACGCCAACCGGTTTTGCTTAGCTCAAGCTTCGCCAGGGCATATTTAAAACTAACAATAAATTTAAAAAGAGTGCACTTAGATATACATAAAGAGGTAGGCAGAATATAAAATTACATACGAAAGATTTAATTTAATTTTATGTAATTCGTGATAACTAAAATTTATATTTAAAACATGGAATAAATATATCAAAATATTACACATCGGAAATTTGATTTGATTTTATCTCGTATTTTAAATTTTTAGTTAAAAATATTACAAAATTATGCTATGAATGTAGAAATGCGCCTCAACGAACAATTTCTCTATAAATGAATAATATTAATACAATGACGCAATTGTTCTTACAGTAGATAGATATTCGCAATAAATATCTCTAGCGACTCTGTTCTATAGTAAAATTGAGGGCACGCGTTGCAAAGTCAAACCTTGATTATTTTTTATTTGGAGAAAAGCGTGAAAAACTGATAGAAGATTGAAAAACACTATAAATATTAATGTATTTAATATGAAAGATAATCCCAATAATCTGGTTTAAAATACGAAATAAATACAACACTTTTTCTAAAAATTCGCTAGTTTCCATACTGGCGAATATATATATATATTACTTTGTACCAAATTTGTTATGGTATTTTTGTATTACACGGAGGAACCCTGATTTCACACTTTTCCGAGGAATAAGATAAATATTATTTTTATTTTATTATTTTGTGACTGACAAATATAGCCACTGCAACTGGAAAACAATAACATTTATTTTTTAAAACAATGTATCAGTTTGTTCAGCGAGTAAGTGGAATTATTAAAAAAATGTGTTTGAAGTGTAGAATCTCGTTAATTTAATTATTTCACAACCAGAATTATAAATTTCATACTAAAGTCAAAAACCTCCGTTAAAAGATTCATTTTTCACTTTTTATATTTCGCAAGCTGTTTTGACATTTGTATTTAAATATTGAGTTTTTTTTCTTAATCTTTTTCATTCTTTTTTAACATTGCACAAATTCACATTATTTCTTATAACAGTTTTAGAATTTGATATGAAAATTTTGAAATTGGTTATCAAAAAGTATGATGGTAATTTAAATTTCTGAGTAGCGAAGACTGTTATTGGTTGAATTTTAATATAAATGACAGCGGGTAAAAACGACTGATTTTGTAACTAAGACCGATTTTGAATGATCAATTTACATCAAGATTTTTAAAATGACTGTTCATAAATGAACACAATGTGTTAGAAGTTAAAACTATGTTAGAAGACAATTGCATTAAATGCATAATATAATACTGGAAGCTGCTGATTTTACAACTAGTATCCTCAATTGTTCTTTCAGCTGCTATACTATGTTACGTTATTTTTTCTTTCTTCGCCTCAGCTTCATGTTCAGGGGGGAAGCATCTAGCCTAACTGGTTCTTTTTTAAATATTATCAAGTCAAAGGGTTATGAAATGATATTACAAAATGCCATTGTTTACAATTAAGTTTATTATCTATTTTGTGACTTGCATGTATTAAAAGTTGAAAAAAAGCATTTCACCTAATTACTTAATAATAAGACAATTCAAAAATAATTACAATTAAATTAACATTATATATGTGCCCATCATGCCAGCATAAAGTTAACTATCAAATTTTCTGTGTCGATTCTTGTCTGATGTTGATTATTCAGGTCCCTCACGTAAGGGATTATCTCTTAGCAGACGCCTTCCAGATGTAGATGATGGTCCTAGAACCGGGACGTGAAGTGTGGCCAATAGTTGTGGTGCCAGGGTAGGGTGACGGAGTTCAGGATTGACCACCAGACGATGTCATCTAGGCAATCCGGGACTCTGGACGCGATGTGCTTATGAAATTTGTGCGTGCCGTATGTAATATCGTCTCCCTTGATAGCGACAATTTATTTTCACTACACCAAATTATGTTGATCGTCTTTTTTTCATACAGATCCACCGAGACCTTTTTTATACTTTAACATCAACGATTAAACACAGAGAACAACACAGCCTAAGCTTAAACTCGAGGCGCACAGTTTAAATTTTCCCCGGAATCACAAATTACAAAACGCTTGCTTATTATATCAGAGACGATATTGATTTGTTTTCAAATTAAAAACTAGATCGTGTTTATGGAGCAATCTCTCCCGGCTGGGACTTGGAGAAAGATTGACGCATGAGGGTGATGCATCCCTTATGGTACATTTGCCGACGTGACTCTGATCACGTACGCCAGATTTCTTATTACCGTTCCCACGCCGCATCGTGGGTATAACAATACCGAAGTTTATTGCCCTCTGTCCCTTACTTCGAGTAAGTATTTTTGTATCCTTGAACAAAATATTGTTTTGGGTAATTTTGTATTCTGACAACTATTATATAATATAATTTGTTACGGTGCCTTTGGACCCTAGAGGATAGGAAGCCATAGGGGCCGCCACCGATCTAGCTTAGTCTGGGTCCTCAAGTGTGTGTGTGTATGTGTGTGTACTTTGGTGTCGCCTGCTACCTCGGATGGGATGATCATTGATTCAAAGATATACTGATTTTCATTTTACACATTTATTCACAAAACACAATTAATCCTGACATTGGATGCACGAAAAATGTTCTTTAGATCTTCCTTCTTCAGGTCAACTTTCTTCTGAGGGAGGTCACTTTTATGTATTTCTTCTATTTACGGAGTTTATCTATTGATAACAGCATCCAACGCGTCCGTGGGGTGCCTATGCGTCTGAGGACCCGGGCCGCCACACATCTCTTGCTCCAGGAGATAGATCGGACATCATCTTGTTTCTGCCTTGTCCATTGCGCCCATCCATTGCCTACTGCTCGCATGCCGCCTTCTCGCTCGTTGGAGTGGGGTCTCTCCTCAACCCGCGGGTAGACTAGGATCACCCATCCGTAAGTCCACCGCGGTGAGCTTACTCTTAATCTCTGCCACCTCCCGCCGCCATATTCCTCAGGAGCGCGGTTCCACCGAAGCGCTTATTATCGAGCGTTTCTACCAAAAGTGACATTTTTATCGTCCCTGATCCGTCCATTTAGACGGCCAATCATCATATTCAAACATCACAAATTGCTCTAGGTCGTATTCTCCAACACTGTTGCTGTTGTTACTGTTAGTGTCATTGCCAGTAAGAAAAATATTATTAAATATAAAACATATTCGCTACTGTATTTTTAATATCTCTAGGTTAAGATTACTTATATGTTTTCTCTTTTATACATTCAATAACAGTACGTAAATATATAATCAATTTGAAATGAAATTGAAATGAATTGAAAGTGTACAATATCTTTATTACGAGGAAGAAAAAACACACATTAGCGAAATCGTACGAATTTTTACGATTGGCAAGTATATTGACCGTCTGTCATCTCGCGTCGCTCTGTGAAATAAATTTATGTTCCTAATGTTTACATTTGTTCAATAATTATTTATGTTAACATGATCTCTGTTCTTCCAAGAATGTCTATGAGTGAAATGATAAAGAATAATTAATTATATATATTATAACATGCTGCACATGCTGATCTGACGTCCTTCAAATTAAAGGCCCTGGAGATCCGATTTGATACTCGTTGCCAAATCTCACATAATTAAAGCTACGGACGCCCCACATACTCCTGGTCACAGCCCTTACGAGCCACGCAATCCCTTTTTTATTTTTAGTTTTCTTCATGGCCCGTACTCCATTTGTAGACTGCACCAGATGTGATTCGAGTTCTTCCGTATTGAGGGCATCTGATTGGCCAATGAGAATATGGTAGGCAGACGCACGTCTCGACCTTTTTGTCATGATGGTGCACACACGGGGATGCATGCTTTCCAACGTGACATTATAATAAAAAACGTGACATATATAATTAAAAGTTGATACATAAGAACATTGTTTGTACAATTCCAGTACCGCCGATTGCTAGGCCCTGCGGGCGGGCAGGCTAACGACTATTATGGCTGCTTTATCACTCGGCCCGTGGTGGCTGCGTACAATCTATATTTCATCTAAAGCAATATATTAAGGGATTCCCGCTTTGAAATATAGATTCGATGGAAGCCCTGGCCGTGCAATGGTCATCATTGGCCACTATCAGCCGCGATGCGGCCACAATAGCCACCCGCAAGACCTAGCAGCGAGCTATCGGCGAAAGCTGATTGCTATTCTGCTAGTAACCAATTAATATCTCAATCGATGCTAATAAATAAACTAATTTAAAACAAAAAGCCCTAAGATAAGCTAAAGATAGGTTAGCTCCGGTTAAGCTATAAAAAGTATTGTGATGACATTTCGGACTATAAAGTACCTCGCTTAATTGAGCATTTTGTTGTATCTCTTCCAATTGTGCGGAATTATTTCATCCCTTGTTTAATGGAACGTCCGATAAGCTGAAGGGGTAGAGCATAGAGAATGAGTTATTTCTAGATTTACATATTTATGAATTCGCGCACCTGGGCTGGGGAGGTGAAGTCGGGCGAGAGGGGCCCGCCCACCGGGCGAGAAGTGGCTGATGGATCGTCCTCTTGGATTAAGACCCCTCGAAGCGTGAATTTTTGACAGTATAATGAGAGAATTGCGAAAAAATGTGAAATGTTAATGAAAATAAGGTATATTTATTTATGAAAGATGTGTTATTTATGAAAACTGATAAATAGCAATGGTAAATGTGAAAATCAGGGTGCAGAAAAAGTTCTTACTTACTGGCGGTATATTTCTTAATTAAACATTATTCTTTACTCTATGTCAAAGGCAAGATACCATTAAAGATCATTCTTGCAATGAAGTGGTTTTTAAAGAATCAATTCAATAATTAATCAGTCTACAACATGATAAATACTTACTAAGGAAAACATTTACTATTTTATTTTATTTTCACAACTACATTTTGTTGCACACAAACGTTGGATTATTGTCACTGCTCAAGTTTCGAGATATACAGTTCCTCTCATCATCAGGTGATAACTAATTGAGTAATAGGACAGGTCTTGGGAAGAGGTGGTAGGTTTCGGTTGTTAACGGGAATATTAACTGTAAAGGTGAAGTTTTAGGGAATGTTATGTTGTTAATTAAAATTTTCTCCGAATTTAAATTCTTTTGTATTTCAACAGTTTCTAGATTGTTCATTATTAATTCTTTATAAGGTCCGTGTGAAGAAGTTTTAGTTTATGACTATCGAAAGAGTAGTTTGTTTTAATTATATGGTTAGGTTAGGTTAGGTTAGGTTAATTTATTTTTAATTTTTTATTTTGAATTGAGTAGAATTTTGCTGATGTTGTTTTATATGCAAAGGGAAATTATTAGTAATTTTGTAGGAAATTGGACCAGTATACAATATTTTCCGTTAATTCCGTTTTCGGTAGAATTAGTTTTACATTCTGAGTACAAATATATTTCCGTGAGTTTATTATTAATTTTTGTTTGTACCTCGCAATTATATCCGTTATTAATTGCAATTCGCGACTATAATTAACGGCAATCAGTGGGATGCTAGAACAACGTAAAACGAACATGTGTGTGTGTAAAACGAACATGTGTGTAGAACAAAGTTTAGTTGTGAAAATTAAAATAATTGTGTTTCATTACGAAGTAACCGGCTGTCAATTAATGATAAACATTGACAATTGCACTAATATTCTATCTTATTTAGTTGCCGGTATGTTATCAGCTGTCGACTACTCCACTGACGATATTAAATGACAACACACAATATTAAAACATAACATGTTGGTACCCCTACGCTAGCACACGCCGATTACGCGATATTAATTATTTAAAATATCGCTCTGCGAAATATATGACTCATTGCTCATCTATTGTTCCCGCGTTTTATAGTTTGTAAAAATGAAAATTTGACAACTGAAATAATATAATGTTAGGAGAGCACATTCTTATTGTGAAGTTGTAATTTTTAGAAAATAGCTCTGTGATATTTTAAATATTAATTAAATGTATTAATTTGAGAGATATACATATAAAATCATTTTATTCGAAACATATTGTTGTTGCGCCACTGGGATTCGAAGCTGGATCTCTTTCCAAACCGGGGAAGGTGCAGCATTATCCAACAATGCTTATTTTATTTTGACTAATTATTCTACCTACAAACAAGTCTTGTTCTCCCTTTACCGCAACAATAGTTGCAACCTCAACACCCTTTCTCCCTCTTTTTTTATCTTTTTATATATCTTCTGCACCTAAACATACTTATGCACATAAACATTTCTGTGGATTTTCATAAATAGTATCACATGTTCAATATTTATTATGTTAATTATAATAATACACTGTCAAAATTCCTCAATACAATAAAATAAAAATAAATAAATACTACAGTGACAATATTGTTAGCGACAAATTTTCGAGCCTATATGTTACCATTTTGATATTAATACATTTAATCGTTCGAATCCCGATGGAGCAACAACAATATTTTTCAATAAAATTGATTTTATCTGTATACCTTTCTAATTAATATAATGTTTATGGAGATCGTACAAAAATTATCATTCACAAGTTATTTTTTTTTAATTTTTATTAATACATATTTTTAAACGTGGAAACGGAGAGCAAAAATAAATTCTTCAAATAATGTTATGTCCTGGATATTCGTCAGATGTACAATATATCCATAATGCACTAAAAAACTTTTACCCAAATAAATAATATTACTAGCAACTAACACATCCTCAGTATAGTAAATTAAGAGAGTAGCTAAGATGGCAAAATATTTCGCACGTGAAAGTTCTAATAGACAATTAATAGTTTATCGTTTGACTCCATTTCCGAGTGACAAATTAAGGTTATTTTATTTTTGCATATATGGATGCAGATTGCTGATTACTTATGCATATATATTTAATTATTCTAAATACTTTTACTCTGCTTATCTTTTTCATATATAATATTAATAAAACATAAATAAATCCCTAGTGTTTAAATTCATTTAATCAATGGTGTTGAAACAATATAATTCACAGTCATTTTTTCAACAAACCCACCGTTCATTAATGATTTTCGTTAATATAATACTACCGAATTTAAGAATAGTGTTGAATTCTGTTCCTAATTGTAAATTAAGTGCGATTTTATTAGGAGGATTATAATTAGCTGGCAATTGGTTCAATATTTTTTTTTTAGTAGGTATTACTGATGTTCTCTTCAATACAAATTTTAAAAAATATATATAAGTTGGAAAATCCTAATTCGTGTCCATTACAATTTTTTCACATTTTTGATTCAGTTGTTTAGATTTTCCACAAAAATAATTGTGATATGAGATTGAGTCGTAAACGCTACGCTACGATATGCATTAAAATAAATTAATAAATTCAAGGAAATATATTGAAACACGATATGTTACGTTACGATAATGATTTAAAACTATACTATGAGGATAGTCAAGTTTCTAATTACAGCCTCCGTTCGACGGTGCCTAGATTGCACAGAACTGAAACGTTATACTCTGAATATTCTAATTATTCATTGCACACTGACTGGGTACTGTGGAATGGAGTCAGTGCTAGACTATATTTTTGAACATGGTTCTCAATTAAATGTCTTTTTGTTTTGGCAATTTTGTATACTTTTATTTTATATCATCTTTATTATTCTACTAATTAAATCTTAAGTTAAAAATATACTACAGGGATATCCAATAAATGTGATGAAGAATATTAGTCACGTTTATTAATATTTTGACAGCTGTCATTATTATTTTAATTTAGTATTAGTCATTTTATTGTAGAGCGTTTTATATTGAAACAACGTTTCAGAGTTATTAAAACTTATCAAAATCGGTTTTCGATTCGGAAACCTCAACTTGCACTTCGTGAATTTTATCGTTGACATATTCGGTTCTTAAAACAATGATTCTTTACATAATTTGAAGACGAAAAAAAAACATTCTGTGATTTTAATTTAATTCCATTTTAAAGTTCTATCACAATTGTCAGATAACATGTATATATAACTCAATGTCCGTCTGTCTGTTCTATATATGAATTTAGATCCTTTGAACGATAGAAATTTTTATTTTACATACTTATTCTTGACTGAAAAAAGCATAGACACCATTTCGCCTTTAGGATCTTACCCAAAACATAGGCACGATCCTGTATCTCACCACCTCTCTCGATATAAATGTGTATTATATTGATATTGATTTCAGTGCCGATAAATCGGCGTTAATTTGTAAAATTTTTTTTTTTCAAGCTTGCATCAATATAAATATTTTTAAAGTAATTAATTCACCAGCAAGTACAATAAGTATTACATATTACATTTTATTTATACGCAAGCCTGTTAGCCGCTTCCTTTCTCGCTAGGTACACATAAAGTACCCGTTCTGAGATAGGTAGCCATTAGGTTCAATGGTTATTTTTAATTGTTTTTAATATTTCTGAAAGCTTATATTTCATTAATAAAAAGTAGGGTAGGACTAATTTAAACAAATTAAATAGTAACAAATAGAAAAAACACAAAAGAGACGAGTAGAGAATAAATAAAAGGAACAAAGTATAAATTTAGATAAATAATAAAGACATTTAAGAAGTAAGGAACAGAGTATAGAGAACATTAAGGTAAAAGTGTATTAAAGAAACAGAGTAAAAATAATAACAGGATACAATAAGTAGACACAAATAGTTAAACAAAAGGTATGGTAAAGATACGCATAGTAAAGATATGATAGAAAGGTCAGAGTAGAGCAAAAATAAGGTTAAAAGCAAAATAATTTAAGGACCTCTTCCAGTTGACTTCTTCCAATATTGAAAAGTCATTCCTTTATAAGCACGCCGAATTTAGAATACAATCCAGTTGCCATCTCTCTATAATGAATACTATGCGTTTAAAATTTTGCATAGCTCCTCTTTATGACTCTGACAAGTAACCCCCCTCCCTCCCCTCTCAAGCCAGCGAACATCTCATCATCCTCAAATGATATACATCGTTATTATTTAGAGCCTACGCAAAACAAAGGCCACGCTCTTAAATTATAAGTACGTGAATCTGAAACCCGCGCCCCGCCGGTTAACAACCGTTGGAATAATGTAACATTTCAGTAAAAATAACGCTTGTAAATGTTCACTCATAAATAATATGTAGTGTTGAAATACAGAATTAGATCTAAAAACAGCGTTATTAATTTGACAGATTTGTTAGCACTTTTTCAAAGCGCATTCGCTATAATTATTCAACCCGTGCTCGCTGCAAGGAACGAGTTACGACATTCATGTCTGGGAAGCGTGACAAAATTACTAAATTATTAAATGTCCCGTGGCTTGGAAAAACGACATTATTTTTTGAAAAGTTGTGGATTTCGTACCATGTAACTTCGTGATAACAAATGACATCTACAACGGGTGACGAAAAAAACATTCTATTATTACAAAATATCTGTTTACATAAGGAGGTGGTGAAACAGGGTGTGAGAAGGCTGGTAGGATTTGGTAGAGGTACAAAACGATAAGAGCTCAAGAACCAACCGGGAAGAACACGACTTACCTGTATTTTCTTGCTGTATTCACAACTCTCCCGCGCTTTAGGATACTTATTCTATAATTATTGAAATTTCATAGGTAATAGATCGCACACAGAAAAAGTCTTGCTTTGTAGTAAGGGTAAAGGGAGGGGGGGGGGACAGATAGGTAAAATAAACCTAACTGAGCATCTATACGCGCACGGCGACCGGCGATCACGTCCTCTCACAAATACCGAACAATATCCTACACTTGAAAGTATATTATTCAGCTGGTACCCCAGTAAAATTTGTTAAGAAAACTGTATTTAAAATAGCACGTTAGAAAATTTCCTAAAATTTTACTGTGTATTTTATTTTCACCTTTACGGGTACCAGGATACCTATACCAAGGGTTTTTTTGAAATCAAAAGATTTTTGTATCATCGAGAATCGATCCCGGCATGTCAAACATGCTTAGCAAGTACACTGTCATCTCGCTATTCCACTAATAGACTGTGGTGTCAAATTATTGTATAAATATATTTGAAAGAAATGTGTTAAAATTAAATGCATTAATATATATTTTTGATGAAGGTACTTTATTAAGTATACAATCTTTATATAGAATTTTAATATTCACATTTAAATTGATTTAAATAAATTGTTACCTATATATTAGTGATCTACTATTTTCACATTTTCAGGATTTTTCGGCAACGTTATGGTTAGTATCCGACTATCACGTGAGGATACTAGATTCCAGTTCTCCGTTAGGGAGACTTATTTTGATTATATTTATTTAATTATATATATTTTTTTCGAACTATAAATACATATTTATACAATGATGTTTTGATGTAACTCGTTTTTTTCTACTTTTATTGTACTTTAATTTTATTATTTTTCTTTAATATGCATTCTGGGGTCTAACATGAACCCAAAGCGAAAATTAATATTTTTATATTAGTTTACTAGAATAATATTTCACATTATACAATAGGTAAGCCTGGGGCATACGGACACGCGGGCAAACGTATACCCCTATAACGATTCACTTTGGCCAAGCCTACTAATATGCGTTGGCCATCATTTTGACGTTAGTAGTGTTGTGGTCCGTATAAAAACAATTGTCTGTTAAAATCTCTAAAATCTTTTAAAATATTAATAATTATTTTTAATAACTGTCTTTAGACTTGTAAGTGGCGAGCACCAATACACGACTACTATATTTTCGTTCTAGTTACATGAACACAATAAATTAATTTTAGGTTATATTTATATTGTTTAGCTATTGTAAGTGCAATGTATTAGCGAAGACAAAATCATGTTATTAATTCCATCAATTTTTATATATAATTTCAGAAGTATTTAGGAGAAAACGGAAATTGTGTTTACGGGTTAAACAGATATCTTATGTAAATAACTCCCTGTTTGTTATAAATTACAGTAAGTAATCTTAAAAGGATATCTGATCAACGTAACTGGAGTGAAGAATCAATATATATATATATATATATATATATATAGTAAAAACTGTCAAAAATATTAAAACGCGTTTTATAACATACGCTAAATCATTAAATATTCCAAGAATCTCCACATATTAACATCGGTACCAATGCACCTGTACCTAAAATATTTAAATCTTCTGAAAACTAAATATCGCAAAATTCAAAAAGTGATCAAATGTTGGATATTAGAAATATAACAACTGACACATCGTTAATGGCTCCAAGTACATTCGAGCAAATCAGTTCATTACGTGGAATATCTGGAGTCACAAAAACTTCAAAAAGAGGGAGTAGAAGGGCTGAGTCCAGAATTTTGACCACCAACAAATTTATTTCTGAGCTAAAATCTTCTGGAAAAAAACTCAAAAGTAAAAAAGAAACAATGCAAAATCTCAGAGGAAAATTAAAAATTGTTGTTCTTGTAATGAAAGACATAAAGAAGTGAAAAAATGGCTTCAGCGTCTAAAATGTGAAGTCTGGTATCATGGATAATGTGATTTAAATGGAAAATAACTTATTTTCTAATATATGCAATGTCATATTAAAGATTGAGATTAGATGTCTGTTTTCCCTTGCTTAGATTCTTTGTTTTTTTTCTTTGTTTAATGTTTATTGTTTGTACAGATATGTTTTTAATATTATTTTTATTAGTCCTACTTTTTCTCATTTTATGTTAAGGGTGTCCGATTGCTCCAATATTACCTATTATTTATACACATAGAGTTCCCGATAATAAATGGCGCTATTGAATGAAATACCTTTTGTAGATATTGACTTAATTTTTTAATAATATTATTGTATACATATCATACGTAATACGTAAAACAACGTAATAATACCTGTATACATATCATAGTTAAAAAAACATTGTGAACTATTTTTGATGTGGCACACGATACAATTATAATTTCGAATTTAGTACAGTACTAGGTGAATGGTGCTCAACATAATCGGCTGTAATGTATTTCTGTTTCTCTACTATTTTTTTCATTATATTACAATACGTTTTGTACATGTATTATCTGTGTTCAGCTATGTTCGTGTCTCACTTGTTGTCGTGTATTAAATTATGTGAATTACATTTTCATTGAAAAATCTTAGTGTCAATACTCCTGCATGCGCATATAATGTAATGATAATACAGGCATATGAGAGAACGATTTACTTCAGTATCGATTAAATCATTTCAAAACATTAAAGGTACGTTGCATTGCACGGCAATATTTTCAACACAAATTTATTTGCTGGTTTCGTTATAAACCTCACCCCTAATGCGAGTCTGCACTTGTATTTTTTCAATTTATTCTCCCGAATGGACCGAATTCCCGATTACGGCCCATTGAATTTGGACCGCCGGAACGAAATGTTGCCAGAGAGGGCTCTGTTTGTCAGTGCGCGCTCCGCCCGCGGGCGCGGGGAGAGGGGAGCCGTTTTAGCGTGTAAATTAGATTTTCGCCCGTTATAAAACGGGTAATAAATTAGGCTTAACAACGCATAACAGCGGAGTGCGAATGCAGTGAAATCGGAATTTGTTCAGACCGTTGTATGAAGTCAGTATAATACAAGTGTTATTTATAATAGGCATCATTTTATCGTCTGGTGTGTTAATTATAATTACATTACAGCCGGTAGAATTCCGATTTACATTATATAAATAAACGGGTGGCGCCAAATATTTCTCATTTCATGATTCAATTTTATTTTGATTTGAAGATGTTTGCGCAATCTCCGGGTCGCGCGTCCCGCGGAATGGTGTACGACAATTCCGGTAGTGAATTGGAAACACATCTAGGGGAGGAAGTAGGGAAACGTGGTATAGGAAGAGGTCGGTGAAGGGCTAGAGGCTTAGTCGAAGGACCAGTGAATTTGGGGAACCGGGATAAGGACTGTTCGCCTTTCCTTAAGTATGACGCCTTCGAAAATCCCCGTGGTTGCTGCCGAAAATCACACAATAATGATACGTGAATGAGTCGATTTCCGCTTCCGACTGAAGATGGCGTTGTTAGTTTGCATCCACGTTACACACAATTAATAGACACTGTACACACAAATAACACAATGCTGGTGCATTGGAGTTGAAAGTGTCCACACCGCGAACAAAATATCACTCAAGTTGACGTCTGCTGGCGTCAAGGTCACATTTCACTCTGGTGGGCAAGCATTAGGATAGGTCATGGTCAAGAAATTTGGACGCGCGCATATAACAACAATAATTTTAGCGCCTAATATTACAAACGCGCTAAAGTGTGTTTTGCTAATACGGAACAAAAGTTAATAATTTAATTCATATTACAAATTTGTACACCTAGAGTAAGATTCAGTAATATACTAGATTAGGCGTTGAAAAGCTTCGAAAACAAGTTTTTCAAGAGCCATAAGCAAGTTTTAACACATAATTGACTTCTGATTAAGACAGATAATAATTTTCTTATTATTTATAATTTTATAATTATTATTATAACTTTTTAATTATTATTATAATTTGTTTATAAGTTACATTACTTTAAATATATGTGATTATGTCCGCAAGAACACGGCGTGAGATTGACAGATGTGCGTGTATGTTTAGCGGAGGTGTTATAACACTCATATACACTTCAAGCAAATAATATCACAGTGGCGCAGCCGGTAGGATAATTAATTATTATAATTTTATTTTCGACAGGACTCGAAATTCTCATTTCATTCAGCTTCTTAATTGTATCTTTGTCGTATTCAAAATGATTGCTCACATGAATTGTTACGTTGCGATGAAGTTGCTATCAGCAAATATATATTTCATTAAACTGATCATATGAGTCTGGGAGTTTATTCTAAGTGTTAAAAATCACTGTGTTTGTATATCTTCTTTAAATGTTCGTAAAGTAAGTAGAAAATTATACTAATAGTAAATAAAAATGTATCATAATACAAATTAAATGTATCAATTAGAAAGCTATACAGATAAAATCAATTTATCGAAAAAATATGTTTGTTGCTACCAAAATTCGAACCTCGATCTTTTCCTATCCGAACTTCGCAATAAGTTGTTAATGTTATCCTTAAAAAAATTCTTTTCTGGATCTATTCTTTCAATGAATCACTCGCATGCATCAAAAAATATGATGCGGCTCTGAATCCAAGATTTGCTAGGACACCTGGTTAGGACGATTAGCTTCCGATGATAATAATTAGAATAAAATAAATAATATTTATAACATGGAAAAATAATACAATATGATGTACAATTTTTTTAGAAATATGAACCGATAATTATTTCAAAAATAAATAGAATGAAATTGTAACTGAGGCTAGACTAGTGGTTCACAATGGAGTCCTGGTACCGACACTGATGTATGTGAGTGAGGCTTGGAGCTGGCAGAAGAGAAATGAAAGTAGACTGAACGCAGTGGAAATGAGATCACTTGGGCGAATATGTGGCAGATCTATTTATGACAAAGTAAATAATGAAGATATAAGGAAATAATGTAAAGCTGATCTTAGTATAGTGAGATAGTATAGTATGGTCATATGGAATGGATAAATGAGGAGAGAATGGTAAGAAAGATATATGACGCAAGTGTTCATGACACCAGAAGTAGAGGACGTCCGCGTAAGATTTGGCACGACTAAGTAAGCCGGATACTGGAGGATTGTCCTGTTACCTCAATAATCGTCGAGCTTGTATGAGAAGATGTATGATGCCTACCCCCGCGAGAAAACGGCGTGATGGTAAGTAAGTAAGTAAGTAAGTAAGTAAGTAAGTAAGTAAGTAAGTAAGTAAGTAAGTAAGTAAGTAAGTAAGTAAGTAAGTAAGTAAGTAAGTAAGTAAGTAAGTAAGTAAGTAAATAAGTAAGTAAGTAAGTAAGTAAGTAAGTAAGTAAGTAAGTAAGTAAGTAAGTAAGTAAGTAAGTAAGTAAGTAAGTAAGTAAGTAAGTAAGTAAGTAAGTAAGTAAGTAAGTAAGTAAGTAAGTAAGTAAGTAAGCAAGCAAGCAAGTTAGCAAGTAAGTAAGTAAGTAAGTAAGTAAGTAAGTAAGCAAGCAAGCAAGTTAGCAAGTAAGTAAATTATTTCATGGAAGTGGCCAACTAATTATGAGACGTTACAGCAAAACTAAATTGCGTACTTTTAAAAAAATCCAAAAGCCTCCAATTATATATTCTAATTTGTAATAAATATTTTTGAATAGAAATTTGAGTATTTTTAATATAATATTTCTAAAAACTAATACACAGTTTGGCACTGACATTTTAAGCATTTACTAGTTACTAAATTTACATTTAAAAATTTGTAAATGTATATCAGGCTCATGATAAAGCTTCGAACTTGGTATTTATTGCACCATGAAAAATATAATCACACGAAAACCTAGCACCAAATTACCAAAAGCTGTTTTATTTGTCAAAATATTTAACTTTTTGTAGTTTAAGTAAAAAAAAACATATTAATACCTATCTAAAAAAAATAGCTATTCAGACTAACAAATGAAGAAAATATTAAAAATAAATTTAAGTGTGTGTAAACCTCTAAATTCCTTAATTTCAGAAATTTTATGAGCTGATCTGGTGGAAAATACTTTTTACGGTTTATTAATTAATTTATAATACACATCCCATCTTTGAATAGCTTTTTGGTGTAGTGGTCGAGACGTTAGTCTAATGATCTAGTGATCTTAGGTTCGCGCCTCGTTCCAGGACACTAGCAAGTTAGCCTAATTTTCATATTACAAGGGTTTACCTTGGTTTGAAAATAGTAAGAATATTGATGTGACGTGTATTCCGTGCACGCATCCCTATTTTTTTTTTTGAACATTTAAAATAAGTAACGATATCTTCCACCTCTGGCCAGGCCCAAAAGTTGTTTGATCATCCCACCTTTTAATTTGTTCTGGTTATAATGCACTCTCTCGAATACCAGAATTACGTAGCCACTGACGTCTAATTCTTCGATTGATTTATTTTTGGGGAGATTTGGTTTCTCAAAAATAGCTTCACCGTCTGTTTATAGATAGAAGTTACGAATGTTAGAAAAAATTCATTTCAGAAAAATTTTCGTGGTACATTTATTTCGTTGAATCCTTATTTTTTTACTTTTTTTACCTTTACTTTATATAACTTACCTGCCTCAGACTAAAAAAAATCTGTCAGGGCTTAAATGATTCCAATTATATATACTACAGTATGAAAGAAAACTTTTACAAGTATTAATTAGGCAATTGTACAGACTGGGAAAAAGTTTGACAGGAATCAGTCGATATTGATTTTATGAAAAAACACAAAACTTATCCTTGCGCGAAAATTGTAAGAATTATATCTGTAAAAATAAGCAGAGTAATGGCAGCGCCTCTCTAATACGCGTTTGAAGAAAATAATGTGTTCATAGATGATTCTTACGAAATAAAGTATTTGGAGTGGACCGTAGTTATGATAGTAGGTACATCCATGGAAACTCTTACGGTTTTAAAATTATTTACTTTTGTGACATAAGCAAATGAATAATTTAAAATCAGAAAATATAAAAAATGATTAAATAAAATATGCTAAACTAATATAATGAAAATATACCGCAGGTTAGGATTTACTAGATAAGTATTATCACTGTCATCTGCTATTGCCAATCCTCTGCTGAATAAAAATATCATAAAATTGCTTTAAAAATTGTAATAATAGATGTATTAATTATAAACATTACAGAATATGAGTTTAAAATTAGTCGAAAATATATTTGATTGCTATAGCGAAAGTTGAGAACGCGCTTCGCCGAATAAGAAGTGGTTCAGATTTGAATCCCGGTAGCAACTAAATTCTTTTTCCATAGATTTTTTCTGTTTACCTTTATGTTGATTCATATAAATTTGTATCTAATCACTATCATTCTCTTCGGTCCTCCATTAATCTTTGCCCACTCCCACTATTTATATAATTTATTCTTTTCATCGGCACTTGAGAAATGCTCTTCATCTTTTTTTAGGTCCCGCTTAGGATAATATTTAAGTTAACATAATATTAATTTTTCAATCAAATATCTGTGAAAAATTGCCAGTGATGCTTTTTTGTGACAATGACTTTTCACCTAGGTCTATGCTTTAACCCACGAGTTTCTTTTTCTGTATCTTCTTTCCTATTTCTTCTTCTCTATGCATTTCAGTATAGTTATGTTCTACTTATTATTTTGTCTTGATATCCTCATTCATTTTAAAGCCAGTAGCTTGCACGGGATAATTCATTTAGGTAATATTAAAATTGTATTTTGATTAGATAAAAATCATAATGTAAATTTTTTGTTCTATCAGTGCAATACGACATAACTTTATGGAGAACACATTATCATTATACAGTTGCATTTTCAAAATATAATTCTGTAGAATTTTAATACAAATTAAATGTATCAATTAGAACGATATACAGGAAAATTAAATTTATCAAAAAAACAAAAAACATTGAATTTTTAAATTTTTCTAATTGATACATTTATTTTGTATTACATTTTTTTATATGACATGAATAAGTAACTGTGTATATAAACATATACTACGTTAGTATGATAGATAATCTTGCTAAACTATATTATAATAAAATGGAAATATTTTTAATAAATCAAAGTTATATTTATATAATGGTAATAAACATGATTCATTTGTTAAAGTAAAACTTATTTCATGCCACGAATAAAAAATTCTCACTTGACAAATGCCCTATGATCATTATTTCGTAGTAATATACCCACCGCTGGCATTGTTCCCACTCTTGTATTGATGCGACATGAAGAGTGTGATGTGTTATCATTTCCAATGCTGTCATTGTTCTTACAAGGAACAATCTCTTCACTATCTATTTTCTATATCAATTTAGCCTTTACAACTATACACAAATCAAGCTGTATTACTAATGCGACCTTTCAATAGCATTTATATAATACAAATTCAATTAATCAATTAGAAAGATATACAGAAAAAATATTAAGTTGCTACCAGGATTTGAACCCGGACGTTCTCCAATTTCACTGTAGTAATAAAATACGTTTTCGATAAATTTTGAACTTACATTCCGTAATATTTCCAATTGATACATCCACTATTCTATTTTTTAAAAGCAATCCTCTTTATATTACGATATATTATATAATCTTTGAAAATGATTAATTTAATTTGTATTAAAATACCATAAAACTGTTCCGATAATGTAACTTCACAACAGAAATGTGTTCCCTTAATAAGTAGCATTTATATACTTTGCAATCCAAATTTTCCTCTTTACAAGTCATTTGTAACTGTATCCACGGAAATCATGTCACGTTCCCAGATAAAACTGAATCTTCATACCCATACATACATAAAAGCGATTGTCTTGGTCAGAGGCTAGGTTGTGGGTCGGCGGACCGGGAGTCAACGAGGGGGGTGAACCCTTTTTGGATCGAATTCATGACAAAAGTGAGGAATTATTCACAACTTTATTCACAAAGCTAATTATTGTTTTAAATTGATTTATAATGAATTACCGCAAAGTTTATTCCGTATCATTGAATGAAATTAGTTTTAATAAATACCTACATTTAACTAATTGTTTAGTGAAGTGTTTTTCACTTTTAATCTACAAGCACCTCCTACAATTACACATTTGTGTAATTGTCATTATGTGTGTGACATGTGATGATCTCTGCGGACAGACATACGGCAGAAGAGCTCAGAAAACTCTATACAAGATACTGAATAGATGTGTAAACCTGAGAATATATTGAATGTTTGTTCAATGCATAGTAAATATAGGTATTAGAGTTTTTAATTATGAATTCCTTTTAATGTGAATACTTTTTACTGCGTTTTATGTAGGTACTTACTTACTTACTTACCATCACACCACACTTTTCTGTTCTGACACAATTATCTCGCCTCATCCACATTCATACAGATTTTCATGCAAGCTCGACAATTATTGAGGCTTCTACCAGGACCATACCTCCAGTATCTGGTTTACCTGGTCGTGCTGAGTTTTAAGCGGACGTCCACTACTTCTAGTGCCATCAACACTTGCGTCATATATCTTTCTTATCATTCTCTTCTCATTCATTCGTTCTATATGCAAATCGAACGAGTTACAAAAATGTTATGTTTGACTTGAAAATGTTATGCTTGACTTTTGTTCTTCTTGAAAACCGTTTATTATAAATAATATACACAAGTGTTAACATACTTACGTACCTCACTCTCTGATTCGTTAGTTACATAAGTGTACCGGAATTTTACCCGAAAGAAGAACGACATACTATCTAGAACGTAGATGGTAAAAGATTTAAGAATATTAGCAATTTTCGAATATGTCCAAGAACACACACTTAGTGAATTTTTCATACAAAATAACCGTTATTAATCAAATATTAGATATCTCAGAGACAAAAGCTATTTTTTAGGCTGATATTTGATTTAATACACTGCCTTTGTAAATAAAAATCCACTAATTGTGTATTCTTGGACATATTATAATATTGCTAATATAATATACTAGTCAAAGTAAGAAAATATATTTAAAAAAATTTAAAATATTGATTTTTTAGGAGTATTCTAGTATATGTTAAAAAAAATTTTACAGAAAAAGAATATTGCTTTAAAATAATTTAAAAAAAATCAGATTCTCATATCATCTTATATCACATAATCAAATTTGATCCATATATGCGACTGTGTAATGGTACTCGAAGCGAGTCCACATACTAACATATATACAACTTTCAAATATTTGATAAATATGGAGATTGAAAGGTGAGAATTGGTGAACGTTATATATGTACGTAAGCCCTGTAATTACCCCTTACTTTAATATATTTTCCATCAAACATAATAAAAAAATAGTTTTGTCTTCATGAGATATCTGATATTTGAAATTTACTCGTATTTCTGACAAGATATTGATCGTTTTCAGAAGTGTTTTTTAAACAGAACACGCGTACATTTGTAAGACACGGTCCCGGTGATGGACGCCGCGCCTCTCCCCTCCCAGGGCGAGACACTTGACATGACAGTACAAAAAACACTGAATAGATGAAGAACGTTCCGATGGTATCTTTGACATATAAATGGTACGTCATAAAGTAGGCAATTTCAGAACCCGTTAGGAGAAATTAAAGCGGAATCCATTTTTGAATAATGCCGGAGAATCTCGAGGACCATCTTCGCATGAGGAATACGAGGATGTACGAAATGGCTTTTTGATTTGTGTGGCATTAAGGAATGGGCACACCGCAGTATTTCCTTTGATCAAATATTTTTCATTCGTATTCATGGCCTCTCGCGAAATGTTATTTATTTCAGGGACAGTGGTAGGCAATCTTGATTTATTATAATAAGTTATCGTTTTGTGCAGAGGACGTCAACGCGGCGCGAAAGCGAACCCGGCACATCCGCACGAGATATGCACTGCATACATTATTGGACCAACGTTTTATAAGTTTTTCTTCTTACATAATAATGTCCCGAAACGTTGGCGTAAGAAATTTATTAGAATGTTTACGGCGTGTGGTCAGATTCATTAAAAATATTAAATAAATCATCCATTATCATCTTGATAGTCATTCTTCTAACATTTGCAAGACGTGTCTAAGCCACTTTAATTGAGATTTTTATATACGTAGTAAGAGTTTAAACTATTATTATTATTATTGTGAAGTTATAATTATTCAGAACATAGGTCTGTGATATTTTGAATACAAATTAAATGTATTTATGCACGTTCCCTGGATTGGAAGAAATCCGGTAGTAACAGAGATCCGGTAGAATTCCGGTAGTAACAACAATATTTTTAAATACAATTGACTTTATATGTATATTTTTTTAATTAATGCACTTAATTTGGACTTATTATTTCTATATATTTTATAATACAGTGAACATATAATTGTAACTTTATTATAAACAGAACATAATATAAAAAAATATTCGAGCATATATTATATTATTTAGTCAGATATTACTCTTTATTTATATAATTTTATAAAAGGTATCCAGCGAAAAAATTTCATTATTAAATAGTAATTGCTCGTAAATCATCAGGGTGAGGTAAATGAGAGGGGTATTGTTCGACGTGCGTGATTTGCGGGTTTGCCAGTCGCAAGAGTCACTGATCGGGAGCGCACCCCGCGTTCGCGGTTAAGCAATATTTAAAGTGCGGTGATTCATCGGTTTGTGCGCGTCGCCCTTTTTATACTCACTTTAATATTCGATAAGCATATATGATGACTAAGCACGCAACTTATCTGATGTTGGGTTCAAAAGTTCAGACAAGAAGGGACAATGGTTAACCAAACTCCTCCGAGACTATCAAAATCATCAGCGACGCCTGAACATGTGGCTCAAGTTCATCGTGAAATTATGCGTAATCCGCATCAATCGATATGGAAGATTGCAGCCTGTACTGAAATAAAAAAATCAGCGGCGCACGTTATTTTGAAAAAAAAAACTACGACTATAAATCGTGCAGTTTCTCAACGAAATTGACTATTCTTTACGTGAAACCTTAGCGAGAATGATGTTGGAATGTTTTGGAACAGCACGAACGCCTGGAAAACATATTGCTTAATGACAAAGCATATATTCATATCGATGGCTATGTTAATAAATAGAACATGAGATACCGGTGCCCCGAGAACCCAAGGGAACCACATTTAAAGCATTTGCATTGTCCAAAAACGACAGTGTATTGTGCAATTTCTGCCCGAGGGATAATTGGCCCTTATTTTGTTAACCAGCGAGACAGTCACTGCTGACGTGTATTGCCAAATAACCGATAAGTTTTTGGTACCGCAACTGCAGCTGTTTCCAAGTTCAACAATAGAACACAATTTCAGCAAGACGGGGCCATTCCTCACATAGCTAGAGTTTCAATGGAGAAGCTGAGGGGAATTTTTTCCAATAAATTCGGTCATCGGACCTTACACAGTGCGACTTTTTTGTGGGAAGTTTAATCGAGAGTTTACAGCAACAATCTTCGAAAAATTCAAGCCCTACAAGAAAATATCCGCGAAGTTGCAGCCATTGAACCAACGCTTTGCTCTCGCGTGTTTGCAAATTTATAAATCCGATTGCAAGAGTTTCTTGAGAGATATGGACTGCATTTAGACGATATTGTTTATTTATATAAAATCCGTATTATTATACTATATTTTGTATAAATAAAATATGAGAATAACATTGTAGTTTTTTTTTTATTATTTAATATTAAACTTGAAAATTTTCCTCTGGACACTCTTCATATATACAATACATTTTATTGTAATAAATTGAATATATTATTTAACGCACCCGAAATAAGAATAATTATGAACTACGGGGGCGGCTTTAATATAAATAAAAATATTAATTGTGATAAATCGTTTGTCACTTATTACCTTCTACGTTTTATATTTTAAAAATACACAAATTAATTATATATTATGATTAATGAAGTAATTCGTCTTTCGGTGTAAGAATTCTTGTTCTTTCAAAATAGATATCATTACGAAGATGGACGTTTTATGAATATAAAGTATAAACATATTTAAAAAATATTATGTCAATATTGTTTGTAGCAGAAATATTGCTTCGACATGGAATGAGTCTAGAATCGGTTTCAGGAATATGATACAGTAATATGTATTTAAAATTTTCTTGAATGGGCACTAAATATTTTATTTTTTAATGAGAACACATTATTATTTATTTATTTATTAATTTACGCCCTTATGGGCTTTTACAACATTGGATAGGTATAAATAATATGAGCAACTACACAAGTAGCGTGGAATATATATAGGGTCTTTCAACGAGGACGCTCGATTTTAAAATGTAAGTTAAACAGGTTGTGTATGAGATATTCACTCAATTTTTCTTTCATTTGAAAGTATATTTTATGGCATTAAGTGTGGAATATAACGTTGTTCGAATATCCGCTGCGGTTTTGTTCGGTGGCAGGTTTGGGAGGTCCAATTTTCTATGACTTTATGGCATAAATCTGGCTAAATTTGCTGGATGGCGTTTGTTATGTTGACTTTGAGGGGGTCAATTGTTTGCGGCTTATTTGTAAAGACTTGCGATTTAAGATAGCTTCAAAAAAAGAAGTCTAAAGGCGTTAAATCGCACGATCTCTGTGGCCAGTTCATGTCACCGCCGCGCGAGATAACCGTGGCCTCAAATCGCTCGTGACTTTGATAATAAAATTTGATGATTTACACACGTTGTTCAACCTTCCGTGGTGATTTGCCGTATACTACTTAACAATTGACAGATGTCACTTTAACAACACGGCTGCTATAACCTAACAAATTTTGAGCGTCCCTATTAAAAGACCCTATATATTGAAATAGAAATTAATACAATATACATATATAGCTTTAAAACAATTATTTAGGTTTAACACAGAATGACTGAGTATTAAAATCAATTGTATCTTGACTCAGAACAGCATCAAAAACATTAATCTTATATTTAAATTGAATATCGGAATATATCTACAAGACCAAAATCATTCCCAAGACTGTGAAGTCTTTCTGTGATACAAATGAGTATATGATGAATTTATATGGAACAGCGCCGAGATCCTAGTACTCCACGTAAGAACGTGTTGTACAATCAGTTCAGTTAAATTAATTAAATTATTGTGAAGTTGCAGTTTTTCAGAAGATAGTTCTGTGGTTTTTTAATACAAATGAAAATTAATCAAATAGAAAGATATACAGAGAAAATATTTTAGTTGCTACTGGGTTTCGAACCTGGACCTTTTCCTATCTTGGGAAATGCGTTATCCAGTTTCGCCATACCAACAGAATAGGTTGTCGAAAACTTTTTGAACTTATATGCTGTAGATATTTCGAATTGATTTGTCGCAATATACCTAAAGGTATACCTTAAAAATGGAATAACACATGTATCAATTTAAAAGAGCTACAGCATAAAAAATTAGTTGTCAACCTACTTAGTTGGTGTGGCGAAATTGGATAATGCATTTATCCGAATAGTAAAAGGTCTAGGTTCGAATCCTAGTAACAATTTTTTTTTTTCCATAAATTTTTTATTTTTATTTATCTTTTTAGTTGATTCATTTTAATTAGTATTATTAGTAGATTATTCTACATATAAGTAGAACATTAAATTAATTTATATTATTTAAATATTAACTATAACATTACATTATTCTGCATACATTTGGAACTACAACTACGCACTGCATTTGCTGAGTAAAATAAATATACCCGTATGAATAATTATATATTTCATGTAAAAACGCATGATAACAAGGTACAATCTAACAGTAAATTACGGGAGGTCTCTTGAATCAATTATATCGGCCAAGCCATATTACTTAGTGTATACCTCGAGAATGATTTTTAATAGTCAAAATTTTATGTGTTGGAACATTATATGTAATAAGATTCAGAAAATATAATACCTACATGTAATTACTTATTGCTTTCGGAACATTATAGTATTGTCAAAATATTATTTAATTTGTATTTATTTTGTAAATTATTAAAAGTATTCTTTTTATATAGAGATGCAAAAAACGATTTACTGTATTTGTTATTTTTAAAAGAATGCACAGCCCTTGTAGTGTAATTTATATTGTGAACATTTTTTGGTTGCATAAAGTAGTGGCCGGAATGTTTGTATTTAAGCCTACAGCCTACAGGGTAAAACACTAATATCTCTCGTCGGAGCCAAGAATATGAAAAGAGGGTTATTTTTGTTTGGGATGTGTTGCGACTAGAAATGTACACGAGGTTTTGAGAAAATTTAATGATGGTTATTTTTAAATAATTTTGTTACAGTATCTACCATTACAATTGTTTTTAAATATTTTGTTATAAAATATTCGCAATACTACAATCTTAAATTAATTAAATAATTTGTAGGACGGATTGTTTTGTAAAGATAGATACATATATATAATAGTATTATTTTAAAACGTGTATTTAATTTATTACAGAAAATTGCAATTTGTATAAAACGTGTATTTAAGTTCAAAAAATATATGCATGAATATATTTAATAAATTGTGTAGTAAGTAGGGTTCTTGTTAATTATTTTCTTTTTTGTCTTTTTGCGAAAACCTATAATCTATATCTCTTTTGGTATAAGATTAACAATTCAATCCCAATAAGCCTCGTTCTTCTATCCTACTATAATAACATATTGATCGTTTAATTTACTATGCATAATTTTTTGAATACCAACATTAGATATTTGAGTGGGTCTACTTAGGAGATCCGTAACTTCTTGAGTCTTCAAGAGTTTCTCGGTAATTCTTCTCTTTAAGGGTCATCGAGCATGTGCGTTATATGGCATCACTAAGAAGAGATAAATCCTCCAATACTATCCATGGTTCCACTTCAGGGCCTCTGATAACTTCGTATACTCCTATAAAGTGTAGTACATAACAAATGGAGGTATTTTGAAACCGAATATAAAAATCAACTAAGGTACTAAAAAATCTGACATTCATATGTCAGTCTGTTGAATCTCGATGAGGTTGAAGTAAAAAAAAAATCACAAAAGTAATTACGAAAACAAGTTATAGTAAACAGTCACCGATTGTTTATTGCTAGGTAACGCACATTGCTACGATGGCCGCGAATATCTATTTATGAATGTTGAGAACATAATTGATTATTCAAAAAAGAGAAGTAATCCACCGAAGTATAAGTTAACCAACTGATACAAATATATCCCCAGTGAAACATGTTATTTAAATACGTTATATAACTTTCGGGCAGTAACACGAGATACCTTCACTATCGTGCCGATAGATTAATAGAGAAATATGTCTGATCAGCTGTGTGGATGGATGCGGGAGAAGACAATGAGGTATGCGAATAGTATTCCGTGTTTACTGTCAAGTATCTATTGAAACCTTTACAGAAGTGTGTAAAATAGTAAACTGAGTATTCTTTAAATACTTTAAATAAAGTCATAACAATGTGAATAATGCTGACTGCCATTTTTTCCGGGCTCCCTGCGATCTGACTGAATGCATCGAGGAATCAAAAGGGCGGCCAATTTTTCTTCTTTTGAGAATAAATTTTCCCCAAGACGAATATGATAAATCCCTCTCTTCCTGTCGACAGCCTCGCCCCCGCCCCCGCCACCAGCGGACAACATAAATCAAACTTTCGAGCGCCGGAACTAATTCCACTTTTTATTGACTTGTTTTCCTTAACCGAACAATGAAAAGTGAAAATTGTGTTTGTGGAATAACGAGATGTTCAGCGAGTGTGTACAGATGTATATTATGAGCGTATGTGGGCTTAGGTGTATGTGTGTGTGTGTGTGTGTGTGTGTGTGTGTGTGTGTGTGTGTGCGATTTTTTGTTTCCTCGATAAACATGTTTTCAGGAAGACGGCTTTTTGTGATGCTTTCTTGCTCGGAGTTTTTATTATTTTTGTTGGTTTTGTAAACATTTTTGTTGTGAAGGGATTTACTACAAAAGTGTTGAGTAGCTGTTTATATAATATTTTGATTTAGAAACATTCAGAAAACTGTTCTTAACTATTTCATAAAGGGCTAACATTAATTTATATGTACACTGATATTTTTTATTTGTTCAGAAATTCATTAGAACATTAGAAATACATATTTTATTATTTTAACTTTTTTTGCAAGTGGTCATGAAACAATTTTTCCCATTAATAAAAAAGATTATTTCCACCAGACCCGAATATAATAGCAGTGATAATATTAGTTGAAGGTATTTTACCATGATATGTAGCTACGTAACAAAGTTATTTAAAAATATGATCCATATATAATTGTTCTTAAATTGTATTTATTTAAAGTTTATTTGGTTGATTGTGAAATTATATAATTATAGGGATCGGATGGTTTTTCATTTACATCGTAGACCAAATTCTTGCGTAGCGGTCTGTAATATTTATTTCTCAATAATTATAATACTATATTTGTTATTTATTATCTTTGTTTTATTAACCACAATTGAGTTTAAAAAACATCTACCGGTTTCGGAAAACACTTTTCCTTCTTCAGGATGTCATAACTAACTAAAAATATAGTATTGTTTCTTCACCAGAATCTATTTTAAAATTTTTTAAAAAACAACAATTATTTAAAAAAAAAAATTTAGTACCTAACTCAAATTACTGCTCAATACAAATTTAGTCGAATAATTTTTAGGAAAAAATTTTAGAATAGGACTCGTAGTTAAATTTAGTTGGCTGTTTAGAATTTCCTGATTACTTTTACATGCTTTATTTATCTCCAACGATTCTAAATTATTTAATTTGTGACCTACACCGTTTATATGCAAAATTGACAATCCCAATTTTTTATCAAAACCATGACTATTTTCTATCAAATGATTAGCAAATTCTGAAAACCCACTATTGTTCAAACATCTCAAATGCTCCTTTACTCTTATATTAAAATTTCTACCCGTTTTACCAACATAAAATGCAGCACAATCCTTGCAACTAAGTTTATAGATACCAGAATTGTTAAATTTATCATATTTGTTTTTAGAATTTATGAGTAAATTTCCTATACTATTATTTGTGTAAAATGCTGGTCTAATGTCTCGTGGTAGGTGTTTAGATATTTGTTTCGAAAAGTTATTTATGTATAAAATCCTACGCCAATTATCATTATTATCATTATGTTTCATCTGTGATTTATATAAAAACTGATTATTATATTCTTTTAATTTATTTTTTAAAATAGTGTCTATGAAACATGTATTATACCCATTATTAACTGCTATTTTTTTAATTGTATTCAATTCAATATTGAAATTGGATGTTGACATAGGAATATTGACTAAACGATGTATCATGGAGTGGAACCCTGAATGATTTGATTTGATTTGAGATGTTTGAACAATAGTGGGTTTTCAGAATTTGCTAATCATTTGATAGAAAATAGTCATGGTTTTGATAAAAAATTGGGATTGTCAATTTTGCATATAAACGGTGTAGGTCACAAATTAAATAATTTAGAATCGTTGGAGATAAATAAAGCATGTAAAAGTAATCAGGAAATTCTAAACAGCCAACTAAATTTAACTACGAGTCCTATTCTAAAATTTTTTCCTAAAAATTATTCGACTAAATTTGTATTGAGCAGTAATTTGAGTTAGGTACTAAATTTTTTTTTTTAAATAATTGTTGTTTTTTAAAAAATTTTAAAATAGATTCTGGTGAAGAAACAATACTATGTTTTTAGTTAGTTATGACATCCTGAAGAAGGAAAAGTGTTTTCCGAAACCGGTAGATGTTTTTTAAACTCAATTGTGGTTAATAAAACAAAGATAATAAATAAAAAATATGAATCTTAACCACCAAGTTAATATTGCTTATTTTAAAAGAATTATAATACTTATTGCTTTCATTAAACTGAAGGATTATATTGTATATAAATTATATTTAAAAAAATACATTTGTATTTTTTAACATACTTGAAATAAATAATCCATGGTTTTAAATGTTGTGTTAATTAAAAAAATATTTTCAGATACAGGTATATTTTTAATATTTAATAGGATTTTACTTTTATAATTTAAGAAATAACTAAACCTAAGGTATTATTTATTAGTAATAGGTACTGATAAACAGTACCAGATACTATTTATTGTTATATCTTAAATAAGGCTAGGCTGATTATAGTACTACATTACAATATCCATTTTAAATATAAAATACAAACTCAAGTAGACCTTTGCTGTTTACAAATAGATTTAGACATCTATTTTGTTATGTAACAATTCTAAGACAAATTGTGCGCCATTTTTATTCCGAGTATTATTTGCGGAGAGTTTGAATTATTTGTTACAGGAAGCCATTGAGTCCCGGAGGAACGTGCGAACCATTTATAGTTAAATAAATTATCCCATTTTTATCAAAATCTAAGCAATAAATTTTACATTAATAATGTATATCTATCTTGTGTGATTTAAGTTAAGTTAAGTTAAGATACCGAGATAACAAAGATTGTGGGTTAGAATCTCACTAGCGGAGATCAAAGCGTAAGTGAATTGGATTAGCTAACAAATTGACATTTTATTGGACATTGATTGGCTAACAAATTAACAAACTGACTGATTTAATTCAAACAAAATAAATTACATTATTTTTATAGTTATAATTCAATGTTGTATAAGAAAAATTTTGGCAGATTTTTATTATTATTAAAATTAAACACTAAAAGTTTTTTGTTGTGTTTTACATTTACTATACAGAAATAAACTAAGTAAGTGTTTATGTAAATGTCTTCGATAGCTGGTTCCCAGGTTTCCGATTAACAATAAGCACACATATGATATATGCACTGCACTAACCTTTTTAATTTTGCTGTTTTTCTGGTTCAATGTTGTTGTTCTTTTAGTTGGGTTGTCTTCTTTAGATTTAGACCGACCGAAGCACGCACTGGTGGTTTATTTGGACCGCTGGACTAGTTGAAGCACGGAATGTAATAAGAATGACGCATGTTCGTTACCGTCTTCTTAGCTTTCCGAGGTGGCAATACTCACACGGGTGGCAATACTCACACGGGTGGAAATACTCACACGGGTGGCAATACTCACACACACACACATGTATATTATTATAAACCATTGAATAGAACAACAGAAGTAACAAAGCACGTAAATAGTGAGTGTACTAGAAATAAATTTCTAGAGCTCATAGAATAATCTAAGAATATTATTTATCATAAATTTATCTAAAAATGGAATTAGAATAATATTTTCGTGAAATCGTATAAATCATTATTTTATTATATATAATGACACAATCCATCGATTTATCATATAATTTTACAAACCATAATTTTATATCAGAATGGAAGAAATGGCTTGGAATGTGTAAATAAATAAATAAATCGAAATAAGTTGTCATTTAATAACTAATATTATCTTGAATAAAAAAAGATACTCCTATATAAAAATTATTTAATTCTATTAAAGTACATTTCGAATAGAATACCTTACATTACTTAAAATCAGTCAAACAAGTTGTGAACAGTTAAACAAAATTTACTTTGAAACATCAATAAATGAAGTAAATCGTATTAAAACATTATTAATACATTTATTACAACTTTCTGACTCCAAATCACAGTGTATTTGAACTTTATCCCGTCTTAGAGAATCTGTTTGAAAGAAAGGTTAAAGTTATTCCAGCTAACAATGTCTCTCCGTCGCTTCATCTTGTTCGGGCTGTTGGAATATCAAATCTTACTTAGGACCCAATATTTCAAACACTCTAAAATGTCGCCGTGGAAAAGTTTAAGCTCGCCGAATATAAAATGGCACCCGAACGTGTAATAAAACAAAGGCGAAAGTGTCACAATCTCAGATATAAATCAAAGTTTTTCTCACACATTCATCACCCGGTATTGCCTTCTTAGGGCTTCGGCGATAAATCAGGACAACTTCAAAAATATTGCTGTAATTGAATTGAAATTCTGGGACCGCCCCTAAAATCACACGGGGGAGGCCGTTTCCATCATAACAAGGCTTTTTAAGAAAAATATCCTGAAATCCTTTTCCGGGACATCTTATGTATAACACAATAATCGTTTGGGTGGTATCGAAAGTCTGAGAATATTTAGCGGAAGTCGGCGGTATCTGGAATATTTAGCAGGCCTAAATATTAGATTGAAATGAATTTGTGGGATGTTCTACATGTTACACCTTATTTTTTATTCAACTAAGGTACTTCTATAAATATGACACGGTGAATAATTTGATAAAATTATAAAAATGAAATCTACTTTTTTCAATTTTTTAAGTATTATAAAATAAGAGACTTTGTATTTAACCACTGTTTTTTACTGCCGTAATATTTCTTAAGAAAATACCCTGAAGATGCGTAACATTTTCACGACATACGTAAGATGAATAATATAACCATTCTTTTCAAGTATCTAAGTTTGAAATGATAAGAATGAGGAAGAGATATTTTTAAAAGTATGTATGAATATAGATTAGACCTTGATTGATCAACAAGTACGGAAACAGCGCTAAGGAAAGATGGAGTAGCATGTCGAGACTTTGGGACCTCGACCCTCTTAGGATAGTGCGATGAAAATGATGATGAACTGTGCAGGTGGATGTTATATTATTGGAGTAATTGCACAATTTTATCTAATATAATTTTAGATTGTAGAAAATCATGTAGGTAGGTACATAGGAAATCTTTAAAAAGTTCTCTCAACTTTATATTAAGTAATATTTAAATACGCCCAAGAACACAAATACTGAATTTTCACAAAGGCACTGTTGTAAACAAGTAATAGCTATCTCATAGAGACGAGGCTATTTTTTATCATATTGAATGGAAATATATTTTTATTAAGTTTTATTAAACTCTTGTTTAGATAATGAAGGTAAATTTTGGATTTGCAAAGTTGATCATGAGAGGTATAGAAAAAATAAATATTTATTTATTAATTTTATTCTGTTCTTTTTACCTAAATCTGATAAAGTTATTAGATAAGTGCTATTTATTTAATCATTGAGTTAAATGCCATAATTGATCTCGAAATTATTTGATAATATAAGGTGTTCAGCGGAAAAATTTCAAGATTAAATTGTAATTGCTCGTAAAACATCAGGGTGAGGTAAGTGGGAGGGGTATTGTTCGACGCGAGTGATTTGCTTATTTTCCAGTTGTAATGAGTCACTAGTCGGGAGCGCACCGTGCGCTCGCAGTTGGCAATATTTAAAGTACGGTGATTCATTGGTTTGTGCGCGTCGTGCTTTTTGTGCTCACTTTGATATTCGACGAGTAAGTGATGGGCCGAGCACGCAACTTATCTGGTGTTGGGTTCAAAAGTTCAGACAAGGGATAATGGTTAACCAAACTCCTCCGGGACCATCAACGTCAGCAGTGACGCCAGAACATGTGGCTCAAGTTTGAGGTGAAATTATGTGCAATCCGCATAAATCAATAAGGAAGATTGCAGCCTGTTCTGGAATAAAAAAATTAACAGTACACGATATTTTGAAAAATAAAGTACAGTTTCACCCATACAAACTGCAAATCGTGCAATTTCTCAACGAGAATGACTATTCTTTAGGGATTAGGTCAAGACTTGGGGCGAGGTACATGGATAACTAGTTCATCGAGTTAAGGCAAATATCTATTATCGTCAACTTCTATGTTTTTTTACTGCGGTCAAAGATATAATCTATTCATGTTCCGTATTTTAATAAAAATATTTTCCCAAAATGCAGTATTTAATTTTTAATCTCCGTCGTAATAAAGTTCGTTTTTATTATTTCCATAACTCAATATTTTTACTATTTTTTAATTTTTTCTGTAATCATTATTATTATTCTTAAAAAACAATCATTCCTACTATTTAGATATTTTTTCAATTTGGTATTTTTATTCATTTGAAAGATATATAGTTTAGATAGATAGTGATTAAAATAACAAAATTACTAGGACTCAGCAAAGGAAATGATTCTAGCGAGTTGTGCTAAGGACGCTCGCCGTCACTATGCTATTGCAATTAATAGTGATATGAACATAAATTAAAACAGCTATATAAATATTACATTGTGTCTTGATATTGTTATTCTAAAAACATGACTTGAAAAATATAACAAACAAACAAAGAACATGTAAATTATGTATATGTATATTCGTTTAAAATATATATTCAAGAAATATAAATAATAAAAATATGTAAACTGGTAAGTAGGTACTTATTAAATATTTGTAAATAAATATGAAATAATATAACTACGATTGTATCAATTTATTGTAGTTTAGGAAAATAAAAATACAGCCAAGTATAGTAATTAAAATGAATGTATTAAGTAGGTAATAATGAAAAAATAATATCTCGCTAATATTTATGTGGAAATTTTCTAATTGTTAGAGGTATTTTTATTCCTCTAGTTTAACGAGATTTTAAAAATATTTTTAACTCCAGAGTACAATCATTAATTAAAGCATATTTTTAGGGCTGGCGTACGGGCTACGGGCCTTGAGGATCGCCGTGCCACGCGCAGTGCTGGGCGGCCAGCGCGCCACGCTCACCTGCACTTACGACCTGGAAGGCGCCGCGTTGTACTCCACCCGCTGGTACCGGAACATGGTTGAGTTCTACCGGTACGTGCCTAAAGAGGAGCCTCCTACCAGAGTATTCCCACTGTCGGGGATCAATGTTGATGTAAGTACGGAAAAATGTTTGTAATTCATATTTGTTTATTAGTATATTATTACAGATTTCAAATAAAAACTATAATATTATATCAGTGGGCAAACCTCTTCTTCTTCCACGGAATTATATCTCAGGGTAGAATTTGGCTTCCTCCACTACAACTCTCCACCGAATTCTATCCCTGGCCATTATTTTCTAATTCCCGAACCCTTCTATGCTGCTTCAGTTCTCTTCCGTAGTCATTCCACCTCCGCTGGGGTATTCACTCGGTTATGATCTTTGGTGTCTTGTTTGTTATCTGGTATTCTTTCACTAATAATTATAAATATACATGAGCAACTATTATGACAACGGTCTATGCAAATTTAAAAAACGAAAGTTAAAAACTTTGTACAAATAATGTTATTAAGTTTGCACGTATTGTAGGTATCATTATTTCTTTCAATAATCATGATTTTTCAAATTAGTATAAAATTTTATTTAAATTATTGTTTAAAGGTGATTATTTTTGAATATAATATTATTCAATTAATTTCATTATCATTATCCAAAGTTTAAAATTACTAGTGTCTATGCTTTTTGTCTTGTATTGTCTCTCGTGTCTTTTGTGGTGATATTTCAGACATCCTGGTGACAAACTTCTTTCTAGAAGCTTCCAAAGCTCAGAGTGGAGGTGCAAGTAGGTAAAATGATATAATATTTATTTTTTCAATCAAAATAACTGAGGAACATAAAATATCTCACTTCGAAATAAGATAGATTGAAATATTTGGGGTGAACGCTAATATCATAGAAAGAGTAAGCAGCGGTCACGGAATTTTCAATAATTTGATTTCACAACATTTGTATAAAAAGTGGTATAATTAATATAAAAAAATCTTATCGTTCCCAGGAAAGGTTGTCCGAGTATAAAAGGACAGAGTTTTGGGATGGGTGAGGAATTTTCAATACATGTTTGCCGTATTCCCGATTATTTTGCGGATTATCTGAAGATTACATTATTAGGAAAAACTAATTTTATTAATCCTCCCCGGATAATATGGAAGTCTATTATATACGCTTTAGGGTCTTTGGATTATCGAAGCTTCATCACTCACAATTTTTATGGGGTTATTTGATATTTTCGTATTTAATTTGAGATAATAAACCTCCTCCCAAGTGACTACTGATTACCAGTATTTGTGTATATTTTCTACATTTAATAAATTTACGTTCACTAATTTTATATAGATATTTGGAACAAAATATTTTATTTAAAATTTTTCGTGATTAACTTTGTGGTAGTCAATTGTAATTAACTTTAAAAAAAACTAAAATAATTTGAACTTAAAAAAAAAATTAATTACTGCGTCATCGTCAGTAATAAACTTTTTAATTAAAAATTTAAAAACGTTTTGATTAATATTTAATTAAACTGTTGTGTGAAGTAAAAAACATTGTTTTTTATTTGAATAATTAATAAATTTTTTCAAAAAGTTAAAAATTGTATTAAAAGTTTTTTAAAAAAATAATATTTTTATAGTTTTAAGTTATCCTCTACCCCAGCTACATACCGAATGACAATATACTGTCTGTATTAGAACATACAATTATATTAACAACTAGCGACATAAAGTAACCGCTATGTTTCCCGTGACATTTTATACATTTTGCAATAAAAATCCTATTGAAATATTAAAAATCTAAGTATAGGCGTGCCTTGAATAACGACAACTCGTTTAATGGCAACTCGCTATAGCGGCGCCCTTTACATTACCGCTATGCTGCCCCATTACGACCCCTCCACTTGCTATAGCGGTTCCCTAGCGGCTGCGACGCGCCATGATTACGTCGAGTGAATATTATCTATATTTAACTTTTATTTCACTATTTTGTAACATTTAACATATAAAATAATTTAGGAATAAAAATCACACGAATAAGTAAATAATAAAAATAATTTAAGCCTCCAGTGGTAGTACGCTTACCATTTTTTTATATGTGTTTATTGCAATTGCATTATTTTTATCAGAACAGAACAGCGAAAAAAAGGCTTTGGTTCAAATAGTGGACTTTTCCGGTAGGGGCAATTCAATATTAAGCGGCGTAACTCTATGTCTAAAATACTCGTAAGTAGTAGATATTAATAAGAATGTTCCATTTTAATCCGAATACTCGTCCAAAAATTTGATCAATTAATTTCTGTTAATATGGAATATTGTATTTTTTCCAATATTTTAAATGAGGTTACAATTTTTTTGTGTGAAATGCAATACGTATCATCAAATTGAATTTGAAGTTTTTCAAGTTAATTGAAAGTAGACAGGTTTAAGTTGATAACTTTCACTTTTATCTGTGGTTGCTGGAAGGAATATTTTAAATTTAATAAACGTCACTCAAATTGAGTATTCTCAGAGTTCCAGCAGATTCCGAGAATTCTTGCATATTTCAGTATATTAGATTATGAATATTAACATTGCCCGAGATACTTTAGCTCCTGGATCAAGAACGTTGCAAAGATCAAAAGATTTATGGTAACTAGTTAACCTTTCCGTTACTTTATTTATTAATTGGGTTTTTCAAAACGTTTTTATTCATTGAATAAAAGGACTTTCTTAGTATAAAATTAAAATTTTGCATTTTTGAATATTAGTCGACAACGATCAAGTGAAATGCATGTGGTTATAAAATGTTATCACTGCCAATGCAAAAAAATAATATTTACGAAGTTATTTTGGATTAATAAGTAACCCCGCACCGTAATAAAAATAAAATATTGTATCGCTCAAGCAACTCAATAAATATTATAACTATATATTATTATTTTGACTAAGTATTCTTTCGATAGATAGATTTTTTCTGTATACCTTTCTAGTTATTTCGTTTTATTTGTATTAATAATTTATTTGTTTTTTAAAATTCTTTTTAAGATCAAATGTTTGTTATTATCAGAAAATAGTTTTATTATAAATAAATTTTGTTGATTAATTTAATTCGTAATAATTTATTTTTGCACAAATTGTACAATTTCAACAGTATTATATTACGTAAAAATATAATTTTTAACGACATTTGAATAAGTTAACTGATTAGTTAACCGAAAATTTAATATTTTCTATCGCAACTGTGCTATATGCATAACATAAAATAAAAATAACGATTCGGTCAACCTATTCTGTAGGTAATCGTATTCAAAGTTATTACAGTGAAACAATACGGAAAATTACAGCCACAATAAATAGGCTGTCATTTTCAATTTTATTTTTGCCTCTTGGTTCCTCCATGAATCATTCTGCAATCACTTTTCAATCATTCCTCCATTATCGGTAAACTATTTTCGTAAAATTAACGACTTTTCAGATTTATTCACATCAAACATTGTTTTAAAATGACGTCCACAAATCAATATAGTACAATATATACACAGAATTTAATATTTTGTGAGTAAATTCTAATCGCAAATTTTTTAAAGTTGGTCAACATTCAAAATATTTAAACCATACGGTAAATCTTAATTTATGAATATGGTTCAATGCTCAAAATGCCGAAGACTTTATAGAACTTGCATATGATAAATCGACACACTGCAACTTAGTCGCCGACCTTTGAAAGAGAAGGCGTATGGAGAAGAAGAAATCCATATTTGTACAACATGCATGGTATGAATTTTCGTTGAACATTCTTTATTACATTTTTATATTTTTTTAAAGTGGGAGACCTGTACCAGGTTTTTGGGTAAATAATTAATAATTATTTGATTAAAGGAATATTATTTATTTAATATTAAGCTATAATTTTCAAGTAATTTAATAATATTCTCACGGAATATGAACTGAAAACTTTCGCTCGACCTGTTCAGTATATGAATAAGCACAAATTACTTGTATTTACATGTTATTCTCGCTCCTGCACTTAAAAATTGATACTGATATGGTTCGATGGGCTCAAGTTAAATATCTCCTTTGAATCTCTCCCTTTGTGTCTATATTGTATTGTTATATTTTCATTATTTTTGTTTATTTTCATATTGTTTTTTAAATGAAGATGAGAGATATAACAGATGAAAAGTTTGTAGATGTGGTGATACGCCTTTAAGATAGATTGAACCCTCTCTTTTGTACAATTTCAAGTAGATGAAAAATAGTTGAACTAATTGGACGACTTAGTATGGGTTCGTACGACGTGGCTAGTCTCAGTCTGCGGAGTGGAAAACATTGGTCTTGGCGATTACAACGTTTAAAATAAAAAAGTACATAACATATATACATAACAGTAATACTCAAAAGGAACCGTAAAACCATGAAAGATATCTAAAGATACTCTGGGTGGATGAAATTTACCAATAAGCAGGAAGAACGTGACAGAAATGCGAAATGGTAAGAATTAATGATTACATCCTGGAGATCTACAAGAGCCCTTTAAGATGAATTGTCATTAAAGTAGAGCCAGAAAACAATTCTCAAATAAAAAACAAATTTGGATTTTATAAAATTGGCTTATCACATTTGTCAAATATATTCAAAACGTATGCTAAAATTAATACAAATTAAATTAATCAACTTGAAAGATATGCATAAAAATCTATTTATCGAAAAATATTGTTGCTGCTACCGGAATTCGAACCTGGATCTCTTTTCAATCCGGAAAAGGTGCATTAACCAACTATGCTACAGCAGACAGTACTTTTGAAGATAAATTTTCGAACCCATATGTAACACTTTTCAAATGAATACATCTATCGTTCCATTATTTGAAAGCCATCTACATTGTTTTTACGGAAACTCAAACTTTTGAGTAAACCGATAGCAAACGTCAGAATTGATATTTAATTTTAATTAAATTTTGGACAGTAGATTTTATACACTTATATATTATTAAGGAGAATACTCTCTTATTATGAAGTTGTAGTTATTAAGAACATAGGTGAATCATAGTCGAAGTAGATGGATTTCGAACCGAAAAATCGAACTATGTCTATAAAATGTGAAAACCTGTTCATACTACAAAAATGATTATGGGCTTTAATATAATCAAATTAAGCATTATAGACGTGTTTATGACTTTAGTTTACCATATCAGTAACAAAATTAACCAAATTCCTGTCATAAAATTTGGAACAGATTATCTGTGAATGATTGAAAATCTCTAATGAAATCCATTTTATGAGATGAAGTTGCTTGATTTTAGATGGATAATTACATCTAATATCAAGCATCTAGAAACTTATCAATTTTTAATTCTTTTGCCCAGAATTAACAATAAAATACAATTAACCATCTCCGATTTAATATGCACGTGAACAAAATACATGAACTTACGGCATTTAATACTAGTTCGACGAAAAAGTTGAGGATTAATCGTATCTGCTAATATTACAATATATTTTTAAAATTTTAACCAGAAATGAATATCAAATCAAATAGATTTAAAATCAAGTTTTGGTAAAAAAACCTACTAAATTTACTAATTACTAGAACTAATCTGTAAGTAATTGTAAATATTATTTTTCTTTGTTACACAAATTCAGTAATTTGATATTATTTTAAAAAATCGTTCATTAAATCTTGATTTAGCCAATATAATACGCATTTTGATTTTGTATGATTTAGATAAATTAAAATAACAATAATAATGTTTAAATGAGGTTAATTATAGAAATTAATAGAAGTGTGAAAACTATAAAGCGCTATAGAACTAGCAGACAAATATCTAGATTTATGATTTTCAGGTCTAACATTTTAAAAATGATTTATTAAAAAGTAGTAGAATTACGTCGGGGTCTCGGTCGATAATAAGACAACCTCTCACAAACTGTGATACAAATGGCAATTGATAATGAAATAATATATAAATAATCTACATCATTAATAAATTTGGGGTGAATCACAATTATATTTTTTTTTACAATTTCAGAAAGAATTATGAATAATTTATAAAAACGTTCAAGTTGAGCATCCTTTATAATCAAGGGAAAAAGGGTGGTAGGCTTAGATTTCATTTTGACATCTTCAAAATTGGAATAATTTAAATTAAAAATGTATGAAATTAACGGTTTCCTCTTCATTTAATTTCTCGAAGTATAAGCTCAATGAGTCGAAACAATTTCCCTTACAAACTCTGGCAGTCCTTTTCACGTTGAAGAAACCAGCTTGGGAAATTGTGTGGGCTAGAGGTATGGTTTTTTCTGTTCTTTCTGGCCGCAGTTATATTTTATAGTCCTAGTTCCCGCGTTTCGGGCGGCAAAAGTCCGTAAATAAAATATTTCTGGCATTATATGTCGCCCCGCTCGAACCGTCCCCGCGGCACCCCTCGCGCCACCCACCCCGGCGCCCCTTCCACGGGGTGAATAAAACAGTTTTCCCCGTAATTCCCCACCGTCTTGAATGAAAAGAACCCTATTAGGAATTGACGCTGTGAATTTTTTTCCTCCGTCTGAGAATTTGGGTGAAAATAAATGAAGAATCGCGAGGGGATGAATTAAGGCCGGCTGTATAAGGGACCGGTAAAAACAAATGCTCGTTTGAAATGTTTCTGTAAACCATTTACAGAGAGTAAAACATTTCTGAGCTACTTTTTAAACACAATTTTATAATAATTTTATTATATATAAGTTAGAAAATTGATTCAGACGGTTAAACAATTTGGAATAAAATAATGTTTTTTAAAAGAAAACACATTATTGTGATGTTTAAAACAATAAAATATTCAATTTGGATTCGTATTCCAGTGGTAATAAAATATCACAAAACTGTGTTCTAAAATTACAATATACAGTAAAATGTATTTTAATAAATTAATTAATTTGTTATTTATATTTATATATCTGTATTTCATCCTTTTTTTTCTTTTTTCAACATTAATATTATTTTGTAACTTGTACGTATTGTATTGTACATATGTATAATTTATTTAGCGAATCGGGTCTTGCACAAACAACTCAACCATACTAGAATAAACAAATTATTATTAGATATTTATTTGTATAATGTATTGAAGATTATCCATATTAAATAAAATTGATTGATTAGTCCTGGCGTATTTATTATATATTACTACATCTAGTATGTATTACTCAAAGATTTTTGGAATTGGGTTTTGTCAAATATATTATTTATATAATGTATATATACGAGTCTTAAATTTGTCCTAAACTTAACGTGACGAAATGTTAACGCATTTTACTAGCAAGGAAAAGTTCTCGGTTCGTATTCCGGTGGTAATAATTATTTTTTTTATAAAAAGATTTTTTCTGATTGATTAATTAAATTAATTTAAGTGATGCCTGCATGATTCTAGATGCCATATTTATTAAAAATGTCTCGGGCCTCATTACTCTCCTTACTTTTGAGGACTATGATTTGTCACATGAATCCTCCTCATAATATGCGTCTACCTGAATCTGCACTCAAGAATTCTAGAGATGGAGATATGTTTTCTTTTACTCGGTCCATCCAGCGCCCTGAAGAGCATCTCCTGGATGTACTTCCTGGAATTCTATCTAATATGCCTCTCCAAGGTTACATGCACATTTCAACTGCATTAAACATTTAAGGTACAGTTGGACAGTTGAGAGTTTTGTCTCAATTTGAAGCTTTTGGAGAAATTAGATAGTATAATTAGTACCCAAAAAAAACATGATGAATATTGAATATAGACTTTTTATTGTTTAATGCCATCAAATTACTCTAAGGGATCTATAATAGATGGGATAATTGCACGTATGATATGGACTTTTTTAATCCAGGAAATGCTATTACTCTTTGAAAATAATTAATTGAGTGCAATAATAACTAAAATGTCATGAATAACTAATTAAATTAAATATATCTTATCCTAAAATATTTACAAAAATTTTGCATCATTAAGGTCGTTTTTTCACATTTTTCGTCATCATACTAATTTAATATGTAGTCAGGCAATTTAATTATTATTTTTAATATTTAACGCTAATATAATATGTACATTGTTCATTTTTAATAATAAATAATTTATTACCTTAGTTTTAAACAACCGAGTGAATTGTATTCAGCAACCGGTTTATTTTTTTGTCAAACTGACAAATGAAAAGGTATTTTCCGAAACCGGTTAGTGAATATAATTAACTCAGTGGTTAAAAACAAAGTGAATTAATTATTTATTAAAAATGTTTTTAAGTTTTCATGGCCGTTAAGAATCTTCTATGTACAGTTTTACAGGCTAATCTGCCGTGTATATCTGACCTATAGAGTACGTCAGAAGGGCTGATTTGAAGAAGGTTGCAAAGAAGGCTGTGTGAGAATATTTATTATTAAGTATAATTATTTAAAAAAAAAAAATTTTAAAACAAAAGACAGTAATTTGAAGTTAAGATTTAGTTTTTGATCACTTTCATTAAAGAAAATGATTTTTCTGAAACCGGTCGTTTTTTATTTTTGTATAATTTTATTAATTTTGACTAACCAAAAGGTTTTGACAGAAAATATTAAAAATAATTTAAAATATAACAAATTCTATTAATGATAGATATTAACTTATACCGTTTTCGAAAACAAAATTAGTTCTCGAGTGTATGGGGCGAGGGAGGATATTATAATTACAATATTAAATTTATAAACGATAAATAATAATAAAAATGAGTTTTACGTTATTACCTTTACTAACCCGGATAATCGAGAGAACAAGACAGGCGCAGTTGGTACAAGCAACCAGGCCCGACCACGTAAAATATAGCGTAATAAATATACGTAGAACAAGATCCCCGAACATTCCTTCCACTAAACTTCACTTCGCGCTGTGAATATTTCATGAAGATGACCTTTAATATCTCTGAAACGCAAACAATTATCCTCGCGTATCTTTCAGAAATATTCTAATTAAAACGACTCCTTTGTTAACATCTCCAAATTACTTCCCTTGGCACTTCCTTGACTTTTTATGCAAATTTTCATCTCCAATATAAACTAGATAAATATTTATCCAGCGTTGCCGACAAAGTTATGTTCGAGGAGCAAAGGGTTCACAACTGATTTAAAATTTAAACTAGAACGAGAACGGGAACTGTAACGGTGAGGGAACTTCAAGGCGGGAAAACGGGACTCAAGAATAAGTTTTCCGTCGCTTTTTCAATTATATGTAAAATGTTAATCCATTGATAGGTTCCTCTGTGACTGCTGTTGAACTGAGAGATTGTATCCGATATAACCGCACTCACTTATCCCACGATCGGAATAATGGTCTACTTCCAAATCTCTTTACATGGTGGTGATAATACCACTAGCTTTCTTCATAGTCCGGTTTCTCCGAAGTTGAAAATCATCACGACGATGTCCATTTTTAAACCAGTATTAATAAATTGATCCATGATTCTATACTTTAATATTTAGAAATATATCTTATCGTACTGTGTTCGATCAAAGTACCAATTCCAGAGAAAGCCCGCATTTTGAAGAATTAGTTTCTACCCATTTCAATCCTGATACTTGTATTTATCTATCGAAGTGTTTGCACTGATTAATCAGCGAACATTTTAGACATTTATATTGGAAAACTTTTCTTTTGTTTTTTTTCCAGTTTTCAGTAACGTAATCAAGGTAGTCTTGTTTTTCCTGATTATCTTATATTTTTGTTCTTCATAGTGGCATTCATATCCAATCCGTTATTACTACTGGGTGAATATTATTTTCCAGGCCGATGTTATTTTTAAATAACTAAAAAAAGAAATACAATTTTTAAATTGTAATTTAAAATATTATCCTGTAGCATTAGAGTTGTTATTGCCTTATTAGCGTAGACCTTTCCTTTCAAGTACATCCAAGGAAAATAGTAGGGGGCCGTCAAATCAGGTGATCGAAGAGGTCAGTCGATATCACCACTTTTTGACATTATGCGACCGGAAAAAATTTCTTGCAAAATTTCAAGATTAGCTCGGGCTATGTGTTAGGTGGAACCGTCCTGTTGAAACTACATGTTCTGCAGCTCAACCGACCTAATTTGGCTACCAATAAGTTTACCAATATGTGACGATAGCGATAGCACCATTAATGGTTACAGGTTGCTATTATTATTTAGATAAAATGTTTTAATAAATTCAACACGGTGTTGAGGCATTAGATGCTCCTTAATAAATTGTAATCAACTAATCAATATGACTACCAAATACAAATTGACAAATATTTGCCAAATCAAAATGGTGCTCAAGGAAAATTGGACTGTAATATAATATTCACCCTGTATTAAACACGTTTAACTTTTCAACCAGTCTTCGGAAGTTTCATTTGTCAACATAACATTAAATGTTGATAATTATTAACATAATTTTTCAATAAGTTTATTTTTAAGTTATTAACAAATTTAATTTATTCTCTGTTTTTTGATTTTTTGAAAATCTCTGAAAATTATTTCAAAGTATATATTGAAAGGAAATAGGACATTTTATAAATATTGTAATTTTTTTCATATCGGCGGTATAAATATCTAAACTTTCAAACAAATATTAGTCAAGAGCTTTGTCAAATGTCTTTACAAGCTAAAACATCGATAATATTCATTTTGTTGTACTTTATTCAACCTCTTCTGCACTGGTAGTATTTACCGTAATACAATTAAAAGAGTTTTCCATGATAGATTGTTTAGCCCTTCCAAAACCATGCAGTAACACAGATCTATCACCTTAATTAAAACTGTAATATTTCGATAAATTCATATTTTAGTTAATTATAAGGAAAATATTTACACAACACAATTTAAAATACAATTTGTGGCGAGACAGAAGGAAATCACACATCAATTTTACAGTGAAAAGAATAACAAACATACAAATATAATGATGTATCTTTCTCACTAATTAAATGAAGATTGATAAAATGGAAGGTTGTATTATACAATGCAACCTCCTATACAAAAATTTATGAATGTTCCGAATTATAATATTATATATTTTTTGAATATTTAATGCTCAGTATTTATGGCATTAACAATTTTTTCAAAGGCATTTTTTCACATTTCAAAGACTAATAGAACTCTTTCTTATGGTAACATGAGTTGACACACGAGTCGAGTATGATACACAGTTATGATACATTCAATAGGTATTTGAGCAGATACGGGAATGTAGGATGATTATTTTAAAAGCAGTAAGGTAAAAGTTGTACAATACATTTTTACACCTCATCCGAAGGCGGTAAGTCCGCTGATTTCGGTGGTCTCTTTCCACAAATTATATTTTTCTTTACCAATTAGTCAAATATCTACGAATTCCTTCCACGGTGTTTAGATCATATCTCTTCTGATGTGTTCGATGACACCCGAGGTTTTGATATTATAAACTAAAAAAAATATTGTAATTTAAAAGCAATTGGTTACATATAGCTAATGGGTGCATAAGTATCTAGACGTTTTATATTAAATCAAGATAAATATTGTAATTCATTTTGAAAAATCTTATTAAACAAGTAATAATATATTTGTATGTATATATATTTACTAGGTACGTAAATATACACCATAGCATCATATTTCTCTTATCGTTACTGTAAGTTGACGATTATATTTCCTGTTCAATGTTATGTACGATAGAAGTAATTTAACTGAGCATATTACTGGGAAAGTTTTCAGCTTAATATTCCGTTGTCGGTGTGTGTGCGTCGTGTATGTGTGCAGTGATAAACATGTTCTGAAGCTGTAAAGCCTTATCTGAGAGAAACTTAGCCTGTAGTGGGGTTGCCGACTTCTAGGGGCTGCTAGCTGCTGGCTATGTAGGTACTTACTCGTATCTACAGGATTTCTGTTCAGCATAATAAATAATTATAATTTTTAATAATAATTAAAATATTTTGATACAATATTAATTTTATGAAATTATTATTTACTTAATTATTGGATGAAACCAATTATTTAGTTATATTTTAAGTAGCTTCAAAAATATTTGATAAAATTTCTATTATTATAAAATATTTTCGGTCAGACCCTTTACTCGATTTAAACATTGTATTTTGCATATATATTTAAATATTTTATTTCTATAAATTATAATTAAGTAAATGCTCTAAAGAGATATTTAATAATGGATATCATTTAAATATTTTTTTAAACTGCCCGGAACTAATATTTTGAGCCGGTCGATCGGGTGGGTAGGATTGGGACTGTCGACAGCGGGGCTGTTTATTAAATTAGAAAAGTTTCCGTTTCTTAAACTTAACGGACATTTAAAAGCTCCGTGTCTTGTATCCTGGAACGCTCCAGATTTTCTGCAGACAAAGTTGTGAGTAGCAAGCCAAGTGGCACTTTAGAATACCTACTAAAAAAATGTTTTTATTTACCAAATACTTTTAGGTACTATATAGAAATATATTTTCAATATATCGAACTCCAAATTAAAAGTTTGCATAGATCTATTAACAATAAGAAGGTTTATAAGATTTTTTGAAGCCTTAAATTTAAGCCATTAAACGCAACACCCTTCCAGTCTTACTAAAAATTCTCACCACGATTAAAAATAAATTTGTTATGTATGTAACAACTAGTTTTGCGCAAATGTGTATAATATTGAGTTAAAATTAACGTATTGTATAAAAGTACTAGTCACAAAAACCCTTGACTCCGCAGTGAAGGTGACGCATTCCTGTATTGCTTTATTCACATTCCCCCTAATTTGATCTTGACTCGGTATCGTAACAATTCGAGTGTCTTAATAAGTATGCCGAAAACTCTAATGAATCGAGTTTGAAAACACAACCGCCTGGCGCGAGAAAAATTTTCGAATAATTTATTTATTTGATTTAGAATCAGATATAAAATCATAAATAACAACGAAGATCAAATTATTGAGCTCGAGATAAAAATTAAAACACAAAATTGTTTGACTGTTATAAAATATCGGCCGTTTTCAATCTTGAAATTCAATTAAGAATAACTTAAACTTTATGAATCAAAGTGAGAGCCATTTGATTCCACGCATTTTTTCAAACGAATTATTTTCGCCAGGAGTATAAAACTCAGGCGCATTAGAATTCAAGAATTCGTTAAAGGAATTTTCTGTTCTTTCTTCGTTTTTTACATTTTTTATCATAAATAGTATTGAATATCGAGGTATGTATTGGAAAAGGTGTTAGTTGACGTAATGAAAAGTGGGTATTAATGCTAGTTGTCACGTGTTTTAATTAATATGATCCTCTCATCTTTAAGACTTCTCCATTACTAAACTTTTCAAACCAACATCGCACTGTTCGTTCAAAAGTGCTTTCTCCACTCCATCTTTGATAAACATCGCATGCCGTTTGAGACGCATAATACCCACGTTTAAAGTCATGCAAAATTATACGGAATTTGTATTATTGCAATCGCATTGGAGATAAGGATTGTAACGAATGTAACTAATCAAAAAATTAATTTAGCAGATTTCTAAGTCAAATAAAAATAAGTAAACAGTGTTTTTTAGTAAAGTGTTAAAATATCGCAAAATAATTGGACTTAGTTCGCGTGTTCTCGGAGCTCACTCCGTTTTTTTCGTGTTTAACTTTAATGCTTATCCGATTCGTACACCAATGAAATACTTAGGATGTTGTTGGCTACACAGGAAGTACTTTGTAAACTGTTGTAAGTTGTTAGGTAAGATAAACTTTTAAGCGGCGTGGTTGCAGATGACTGCTCGGATTATCGCAGATTCTATAGAATAGAAAAACGGAAAAATAAACTTCTTTAAATATTTCCAATGATGGTTTTCTGTTTGCAACTTTGAAAATCTGTTCGAGTATAATCTGTAAATTTTATAAAACCACGTGAAGAATAACACACTGCATAAATTATTATTTTTTAAACTAGAATAATTATTCGGAAATTTCGTAAAAAAATTATTGATTATTTTTTTTAGATTCTTTTATTTTTTAAATTATTTATTGAGGAATTTTGACAGTGTAAACATATTATAACTAACATAATAATTATTTAACATTTTATATTATTAATGATAATTCATAAAAATATTTAGATTCATAAGTATGTTGAGATGCAGAAAATAAATGAAAATAAAAAAAGAGGGAGAAATGGTGAAGAGGTTGCAACTATTGTTGCGGTAAACGGAGAGCAAGATGTATTTATAGGTAGAATGATCGGCCATAATTGAGATTGATGTGGTTCATAAGAAGAACACTTTGGGCGTAGTAAGGCTAATGTTGAAAAAGTCAATTTCTGTAAATTTCTCATTATGGTATTTGCATGACCGGTGAATGAATGAATTTTGTATATAAGATGTTCTACTTCTAGGAATGTGGAAGAATGCGGATTGTCGGGTCTATCTAAATGGTATGTGGAGAGATATTAATTCTAGTTGGCTGTGACAGTCAATATGGTCATGCGGTAGTTTGAAGAGAAGTGTTTGGTCAGGACGTGTTCTTCGATGTTTTAGGGTTTTTATATTGTGGAAGTTTGCTGCATCTAAATAGGAGTTGAATGATAGATTAGATCTAATATAAAGATATCGAATAAACCTATTTTGTATTCGTTCTAATCTCGCAATATATGTATCTGTCATGGGTTCCAGATTTGAGATGCGTACTCTAAGTGACTACGAACGAATGCGTAGTACAGCATTTTGAGGCAATATGGATATAGACAGTATTCGTTTTATAGAATTCCATTGTTAATTAACATAATAAATCAAACATGATTTTTTTAATTCTATATTTAATATTTATAAATAATTGTAGTAATTGGAATCAGTTGATAATGACCTAGATAGCTGAATCGGAATTTTAGAAATAAATTAAATAATTGGTTTTTTGCAATTATAGTAGCCTATAAACAAAAAAAAATTCAAATATTGGTTCTCTATCTATCGCCAATATTAATTAGTTATTAAAAGTAATAGTTATAGTGTTGTAGAAGTTGAGGTGTGTGTGCTGAAGTTATTCAAAGTATGATTGACTCAAGAATTTGTATCAGAAGGTTATGATGCTGTGAGGCAGAAACTCTTAACCTCTCCTTGTCTCAGGCGTGTTGTATGTCGCAGTGTAGAATGCCTGTTGTAACTAGAGTAGGGTATATAAATAAATGAGCACTTATAAGGTTTCGTTTATTGAGGTGATGAATTAATGCAATTTAAATGCGCGATTGAACTATGAAGTGGCTCGCTAGAGATGCGGTTGTATAACAATGTTGGTGATAGGACGACTAGCGGAGAAGTGGTATTCGTTGCTTGAGCAGTGTCCGTTTCTGGTGCTACCTGTTTACTTGGGCCTGCTTATCGGTTACTCTGGTTCGGGTCCTACTGTTTGATTAGTGAGCCCTCACCATGTCTTCTGGCGCGTGTAGGGTCACCACAGTGCTAATACTAATATATGGAATTAAATGTCAGAATCGACAAAAAAGAAACGAAAATAGACTGAACGCATTGTAAATGCAATCACTCGTTATACATGGAAAATTTGTACATAATTGATTAAAAAAATTAGGCGTAAATATAAATATAATTAATAGATAATATAATTATGAAAGAAGGAGTCACACTTCTGCATGTGGAATTTAAGATTAAGGAGAGGGTGGTAAAGTAAATATACAGGAAATACGTTAAAAATAACAGGAATAGGAGACGTTCGTGCAAGACGTAGCATGATCACCAGATATTATACAGCGGACGGCCCGCTATCGCCTTCACTCTATCACCGTCTGGAGATACTGAACGCACCCTGCAAATACCGGCGCGCGCGTAATGAAGCCCAAAGCAGTTGTAAACACACCCAGTACCGACGTCATGCAACAACACGATCGTGGCCGTCTCTCAAGCGCCACTCTTTCTACTGCAATCTTCCTATCACAGTTCCAGGAATCGCCACCGATACCTTATTTGAACAGCTTAACTTCTCCATTTTTGAAAACTGCGCCTTTCAACATATCAAGTGTCAACCATAAATAGTTGATCATTTTCATAACCTAATCTTTAGCGATATTAACAACATATACACAATACACCCTGCGACTATCAAACAAACACGAAAGTAGTGATGAATATTGTGGCGTCTACTACTCTAGCATTTCAAAAAATAACCATGTAATAACATAATTATCCACGTAAACGAGGCAAGAGTGGCATTTCAGGACAGAATAGTGCAGCGTTGTATCCTGTCTGCCTACCCCTGCGAAGTAATGCGTGATGATAAATTAATTAGTTAGTTGATTGATGTTGCGATAGTGAGTGTAGGTATTGCGTTAATCAGTTTTTTTTGTATGTTTAAAGTATACAAAATTATTGTATACTTTAAACATTGTATTGAAATTAGCAAAATTAACTTTGTGGTTTAAATTCATTATTTTTATTTGTTAACGTTGTTTTAAAACCGCTTACTGAGTTTAAATACATCTACCGGTTTAGAAAAATACAATTTTCTTATTGACATCCTGAAGAAGAAAATGGTATTTTTCTAAACCGGTAGATGTATTTAAACTCAATAAGTGGTTAATAAAACAAAGTTAACAAATAAAAATAATAAATATTGTATATGTAACTAATTAATATTATGGAAATATGAGCATCCGTGAAACTTCTGATAATAATATAAAATGAAAATTTGTGGGTACAGAATTTAGGCAATGTTTTTTATAAAGTATATAATATTTTATAAAATTTCAACTGAAAACTCTAGATGTGGCATTATTCAAATTGTACCTATTTTATGTTTGTAATTTTAACCAAAAATCTAGCTGTTCTTTAATATCTCTCGATTGTTCTATTTTTTTTATTAATAATTATTAAATTTAAATTAATAGTTTATCAGTAAATAGTCCATATTTATAGTGTCAATGTCATTAATGCAATAACCTACCGGAGAATATAAATTGTGTTAGATTTTTTTTTTTAATTACGTTTAACAAAATGTTTAAAATATAAGGGATGAAGTTTTTTTTTATATTCTTGCTTTAATTTTTTAATTAAAACTAGATCCACACAACGTTTTTCTAGACGTTTGTCTGCAGATACATTTATATTAATTTTATAACATTTAATATAATCGAAACATAACACTACTCAGTCACAGTTTAAACATTTCATTTCATACTTACAGGTAAGACAGGTTATTATCGATAAGCTGTTTTTTTTATCATTTCTTCCAAATTGGGAGAAATCGTACTCTTTTGTAAAACCTATATAGTCAATTTTTTAGACTAGGAACAGCAAATTCTAATGTCCTCGATCCATACTTATTGGTGATTACAAATAATTAAATTAATCAATTAAAAAGATAAACAGAAAAAAAATATTTATCGAATAAATATTCGAACCTGGACCTCTTTATTTTTTATATGTGTATATTATATCTTTCTAATTGATTAATTTGTTTTGTATTAAAGATAACACAGAACTGCGTTTTCATTAAAAATGAATTTAATATTTTATTGATATTTTTTCGATGTATAAATCTCGTATTACAGAAATCTGTATGTTATTTTGGGGATTTACAAACATTGGACACAGTATATAGATTTTTCAGAGTTGACTAAAGTAACCTACAAAATAAAATGCGCTCCTGCATGTCAGGAAGAACGATCCTAATCTTCCTTGTGTCTTATAGTGGCACTGACACTTTGGTGCTGTATCGAAAAGATCGGCATAATCCGGCCCGGACGTCAAACCAGCTCACTTACCATCATATCCAAAGTCAAGTTAGCTTCCAAAAGCAGATTGCACTGTGTAGAGTCCGCTAGTAAAATGCGTTTAGAATAAAAATATTCAATTCCCAAAGTAGAACCAATACAAGCTCTCACAGTAATAGAATTAGGACCTTGTTAAATGTCTAATATTTGAACTCAGTATAAAGACCTCCTGAAAATGTGAAGATAAACTGAAGTGAGTGGACTGAAGTAACTTAATATTGAAATGGAAGTGAAGCTGTTTCTGCTGTCTGAGCCAAATATGACTAAGCTTGAGCTTCGACTTGACAGGTGAAAGGGTCAATAAAATAAAATAAAATCACACCACATCATCAACAAATCGATTATAATGGCGTTTAAATATGGAAAAGTAAAGGTTAATATCACTCCTGTGAGGCTAGACGGAACGAGATTGAGCGTACAAAAAAGGTCAAATATCTTGGCCATATTTTAAATGAAGATGGATAAGATGATGATGGTATCGAATGACAAAGGAGATAGTTAAGCGTTTTACCGATGCAGTAAGGATGTGAATAGTATTCTTATTAAATCGTTCGTCACAACCGTCTATAAACCATCAAAGTAGCAACTCATACAGAATACTGTTCAGGTTAGCGCGTTATTGTAGAGCATCTACAATGTTTGCTAATGGCCGTATGCGTAGATTCGTTCTGCTTCTGAGACATCGAGTTGCTGGTGTAAAGCTACTGCTGGAGCTTAACATCAACTATCTGGTGCAAGCGGCGCTCTTATGGAAGGCTGACTCCCTGACCAGAGAACGGCATGAACTGCAGAGTAGCTACAGATTTGATAATAGCCGTAACTGAAATTCTTATATTCTGTATATGCATCATCTACTTTATTTTTCTATTTAAAACATGAATATTATTTTGTAGTTTGTATGTATTATATTGTGTGTATTATTTACATGACGAATCTGATCTCGTACAAATAGCCGACCATGCCGGATAATCCAGGGTAGGTAATGTCAGCCAAAAAAATTCTTCGCCACCATTTCCTGTTTAATGTGGCTATTCCTCCAGTTAATTTTGCCCGTGTTAGCCAAGTTCGATACGACATCATCCTGCCAGCACTGTTCCTGTCTTTATCTTCTTCTACGCTCCTCTAGGTTGTTAGACAAAACTTTCCCGGTCTTAAATGCAGACCAGTATGGTCTCATCATCTCGTGAATTAAACAATCTATGAAAATGGTATAAGGCATCTAAATAGATTTATTAATTATATTATATGTAAGGTTTGAAAATAAATTGATCCACATTAGATGAATCACAAATGTTTACAGAAAAAATCCATTTGTTGAAAAAGTATTAAGCTACCGTCGGGATCCAAAATTTCCTCCTGCGGAGACATCGCATTATCATTGAACCACGTTAACTATTTCATTTGATTAGTATTTAAAATTTATAGTTCGTCATAAAATTAAATGATTTATATGGTGCAATGGTAATAAATTTTTACCAATAAATTGTTCCAGTCCCAGTGGTAACAAAATATTTTTTGTAAAGATTTTTTTTTTTTTAAATAGAGATGCGTACACGGAATACGTGTCATATCAATATTCTTACTATTTTCAAACTAAGCTAAACGCTTGTGCTATGAAAATAAGACTAACTTGCTGGTGTCCTGGAACGAGGCCCGAACCCCCGATCACTAGATCACTAGGCCAACGTCTTGACCACTACACCAACAAGCTACTCAAAGTATATCAAAGATTGTTCTGTATATCTTTCTAAATGATTATTCTAATTACAAGTATGTTCTAAAATTGCAACGATAGGAATGTGTTTTTACGAATGTATATTTAACACTATCGTATTATTCTGTGATATTCTTGAATTGAGTAATACATAAAATATGTTAAACATTTTCTGATAAGAATGGATTTCTATAAAATATATTTAACACTATCGTATTATTCCGAGATACTCTCGAATTCGATCATATATATGATAAACGTTGTCTGATTTAATATATCGATACATTTTAGAAAGCGTTCTTCGACAAGTGTGATCGCTGATCACAGGCGGCAAACATTTCTATTCGATTCTTGGAATTAGAGGTCCCATCCTCCGTTTAAGTTATACAATATTTCCGTTGGTTCCTAACGAGACGAGAAGATACGTGCTCCGGGATAAATCTGAAGGCTTTTGGGGTGAATTCTCAATCTCCGGTCGCAGATAATATCTTCCAATTCGGGGCTTAATATCTCCGTAACACATCCGTCTGCTTCGGAACTGGGAAGAGAGAATCCGGAGATTCTGACAAGGTGGATCGTATAGGAAAGGTAGTTTTTTTAATGTATACTTATGTCACGATAATAAACCCATTATTGTTCTAAGTTAAGGGTGCTATAAAGAATATAACTTTATAAACTTCTGGTTTTCCGTGAAACCAAACTTCCGATGGAAACCGAGATTTAATAAGTTATTCAAATTTGGGATGCATACTTTTATTTTATTTGTTGTAAATGCGTCTTACTCAAATATTTGATGAGAAAAGGAGATGAACGTAATATGAAAATGGATTAATATCTGGTTATACAGATCTGTTCCCAAAGAATAACAAATTCATGTTTTATCATATTAATATATCGGCGATATATTCAAGCATAAGATGATAATTATAAATTATGAAAACAAATTTTAGCGTAGATTTGGGTCTAGTTAAGGAGACGGAACATTCTAAATATTTATATTATTGTTTTAAAAAGGCTACATAAATAAATATGATAACGATAAACCATTATTAGAAAACCGAATTTTTAGCTTTCCTGAATTTTTGGTTATCTCTCATAATTCTGATGCATACAGTTGGACCCAACATAACGCGAGGACGTTAATTAATTCATTCATTTTTTGTTACATCTTGAGTGAGATATTCATATCTGCACTAACAATCATCAATTTTCTAGCGCTTAAGTCATGAACTTGAGGAAAAAATAATTCCGATTACTTGTATTGGCCTGTTTAACGAAGAATAGTGGCTTTACATTGAAAAATAGCGAGATTATTAATGAGTTAAAAATCACCCATACCACAGCACTTAACAAACACTGTAGTTTGTCATATTGGAAGACACATCGCGAAGTAGGGATGAGATTGATGAACATTTGAACTGTAAACTGATGTTTGTAGATTTACTCAATTACCGATATAGTTTAGTCCAGATAATAGTTTGCCGCGAAAACTTCACATCTCCATGAATCTACTTTTTTATCCTTTTTCAAGTATCTAACCGACAATACATCGACCATGATTGATTATTACTTGTATATAAAAAAATTATTACGATTTGAAAATTAACATGAATTCGAATAACACATCGAAATCGTCCAGGAAAATTGGCTAAATTTAATAATTTTTTGGACGAGTTGTCTCAAAAACAAAAAGTTCCGATGATTAGAGAAAATTATTTATATTTAACAGAATTTTACTGTTAACCAATAATACAATAATGTTTTATTACATGTATAAAATAATTGTAGAGAATTAAGGTGGTCATCACAACAATCCATTACTTGCGTCATATTCATTATCCATCACAAAATGTATTTTTACATAAAACCACGTGTACATTTATTAATATTCATTTCAAATTAGTTTCGTTTATGTAATTAATTCAAACTAAAAATACAACTATTCGAGTCCTGAGTAATAATATTTGAAGTAATCCTTCGGACCAAACGGTCTGGTGTTCTCTCTCCTGCGCTCTGCGGACAGACGGCCGCGACGTGATGGAAGCAAGTAAGCTCTGGAGCCTTACGGCTGGAAGTGAGGATTAGGTCCCACGCAGGAATTACTAATGTGCCTCTTAGATAATTGAGATGGTTAGAATTATCAAACCAGATTCTGAGAAAATTATATTAATAATATTAACACTTGTTTGAAAATTATCTATTCATAAATATAAATTCATTAATCATTTTCAGGATAATAATATATTAAGTATATACTAGTATTATTTTGATTTTGGGAACAGAGAGCTAGATAACTTAAATACGCGAAACTAGTTTTGAGATGGTTAAAAAAAACTAGCAGATAAGCAATCGGCTATTGTGGCTGCTTCGCGGCCGATAGTGGCCGCTACGCGGTCATTCATGACCGCCGCGCGGTCAGGGTCTCAATAAAATGTATATTTCAATGATAGAGTTTTCTCCAAAAACCACATGCAAATAAAATGTCGATGTAATTAAAATTATTCCATCTTTATAAGTTAGCTGTCAAAATGAACAAAAATGACATTTAAGAATTGTGGATAGATAAGAAAAGGGCATTTTGAATGATCTTCACATTTTACTTTCGCGCGGGAACGGGTTCCGAGACATCATTTTCTTAGGACATAGTATGGCAGTACATTTCCTGCAGCCGACCGATTTTTCACATTTTAAAAATTACGAAGGGTTAAAAATTATGAAATTATGCAGTCAATTTAATTAGTGTGAGTTCGATACTACAGCTAAGATTACACTGAATAATGAAATGGCTCAACCCTACCAGGCACCGGCGTATCGGCGTTCTTTTGTTTCACTCACGCTCCTAACTATACGTATATGCACATGTATATAAAGCGAGTAAGCGAGAAAGAAACATCAACCACTCATTATGACGATTCCTGGCATATGTCAAAGTCAGACAAGTGCAGAGACAAAAAAAAACTTTTTTACTAAAGTATCGCGATATGATGAAACCGCACTCACCGGGGTCGCGATGAACGGGGGTTACCTGCATAAGATTTCGCTAAAATATTTAATAAAACGTGTTAGTTTTTCATCCAGTCATAGATTTAGACCAATGTAGACGGGGAAGCGTAATATTATTATGGATATTGAAATAACCGGGATAATAGATTTGTCAATTTTCCCGTCTTGTCAAAAAAAAGTTCAATGATTAATCCCTTAAGCTCTATTCTGTGACGTCGGGTGATCTATGCATAAATAATAATAAACTTGCTATATTATCTAATATGGTGATAATTTTGGCTTATATACAAAGATAATAATATCTCAGTTGGTATTTCTCTGATTTGATAATCAAATGAAAAAATGCTAGTAAATGATATGTGATCAAATATTATTATTATTTATGTTTTGAGATGACCACATTATTTTTGTGAATTTTCAGTTTTTCAGAAAATAGTTCTGTGATATTTTTAATCCATGTTAAACTAGAAAAATATACAGAAAAAATCAATTTATTGAAAGTATATTTTATTGCTACACCAAGAACCAAGTGCGCTAACCATTAAACCATGTCAAGGGAGTAAATTAAAGACAAATTTTCGAAGCTATATATAGCTTTCAAATTGATCTGTTATCCCATTTTTTTACATCAATCTACTACACATTTACGGAGAATCCTAAATAGCTTTGATTAAAATCCAATAAAATAGGCCAGAATTAAATAAATGAATCCATTTTATTAAATTTTTGAAACATTTAATTTAACATATATATTTTTGAGGAGAAAAAAAGATTATTGTGATGTTACAGCTTTTCCAATTCGTACGTTAATTTGTATTTATTTATTTATTATTATGCATGCCCTATTCAGGCATTAATTTAATTTGTAAAATAACAGAAAATTACAACAGAAGTGCAATACAAAAAGACAAAAAAAATTCATAGTGTCAGCATGTTTTACACAATCAAAATTAATAATAATTATAAAACGCGAAGTAGCAATTTATCCGTCACCATTGAGTTGAGGCACAAACAATTGTAATAGTGTAGTCCTATAAAGAATTAAATTAACAGCAAAAATGCCGACTACCTCCGCAAATTCATTCCCCAAAGAATGCATTTTGGGGATTGCGGAGTTAGCTAGTGCATGAGTTTTGACAGTACCACTGTAATAAAACAATGAATTGTGTCTCGATGACCTCAATGGTGCGTAAAAGTTAAGTAGACCAACAATCTGGTGGCAGTCAATCATACCATTGATGATCTTGTAAAGAAATATAAGATCGGTCATCGTACGTCTCACTGATAAGTTTAACAATTTGAGACGGCTAACGAGATAATCATAATTGATATCCTCAAAGCGTATATTTAAATTTAAATTAATAAATATATATTAAATATTACTTGTTTTATCTAGAAATATTAGTGCACGCGATTGCACAAAAGTGGACTAACTTGATAGCCTCCCGGGACAAGCGAGTCTCTTAGTGTTAGAGAATGTAATCATATCTTACCTCGATTAAATTTCTAATTTCTTCCATAGGTTTCTGACTCGGACGACCGCCGGGTGACGCTGATAGGGGTGCGCAGGGAGCTGGCTGGGGAGTACCAGTGCGAGGTGTCCGCGGACGCGCCCCTCTTCCACACCGACATCAAGGCTGCCGAGATGATTGTCGTTGGTGAGTCAGTCTGGACTTAAGTTACATGAATCCATTCAGACATTTCATCCACGACACCTCACCTAATTCACTAGGTTTACCTGTTGTTTACCTATCTTTTTTAACTGTTTTGAATTTTCTGGGGAATATTGCCATGTCTTTCAGACCTCTCTGGCCGACGTTTTGGATAGCATTGCTTGTACAAACCCTCGTCCGCTATTAGGGCTGATGCGATATGTAAGTTTTGGTATTATGTCGGGTATTGGCTTGCAATACCGTGTCAATGGCAGGGCATCTTGTTGTTGTTTTGACATTTTGTGATCTCTGTGGTGAACCGGTCACCTTCATTATAGTAAATCATATTCATCTCTTTATTCTATGAGAGTCACGGACCACCTGTCTTATTCTGTTTCAGTACTTGATAGACAATCAAGGACCAATCTCTTTTCGTAAAGTCTTCATTGGTATCTCATATGTGTACCTAAAAAGACAAAACTTCAAATTAAAATTTTATATATAAATATAGAAGTATATGCTTTATGTGGTATCTTTCTTATCATGGTACATATCACTTACATTCTCTTCTAAAATTAAATTAAAATATTAAATTCTTAAAAAAGAGTAGATTATATCATTTATATTTTTTCATTAAATCATCAAACATCGCGCTCTTCTATAATATTCAAGAGTTAAACTCATATTGTTAAAAGTACATCTTAAAAAAGTCAAACCACCACCAAACAAAATTTTAGACGAAACGCTATACTCAACCTGATGTAATATTATATAGTTAATTTAATAAGCACTTTTTACAAAATTACCCCAAAATAAAAAAACATTTATAAAAAAAAATCGATTAATCAATTACCTACTCAAAAAAAAAATATTGTAAAACTTGAAACAAGAACATCATTAAGATTTTAAAATAATTTTAAAATCCCAAATGTAAACGAACACAATCAGCAAAATTTCATTTACTTGGGGATAAAAAACTTCAATAGCCGTCCACAGAAATTAAAGAGATAATGGATATAAAAGAACTAAAAAAGAAACTAAATGAACTCATCAGAAGCACACAATTAGATAATAAATAATATTACAGATTACAAATGCATAACTTCTAATTCCATATAAATTATTACAGTGTAAGTCCATCTCTAAGCATAAGAGCTAGTCTCTTTTTTGGAGAGGTAAGATAAGAGGTAGATTCACAAAAAAACTAGTTTTGTAAAATACGCAAGTGATTCAAATATTATAAAAACTTGTACAAATTTCAAATAATAAAAAAAAACTTAAGATCTGTAATGAAGAAAAAATGGTCTAAAGAATTTTGGTATAAACTTAAAAAAAGGCGAAAGTTTTATTCATATTGAAAGGAAACCGGAGAATGGAACACACTTAAGTTTATTAAAAATCATTGTTGAACCTTCTCATAGCTAGAAATCTAAAGTGTATTATATTATGACTATCTCACAAATACACTACACCGTAAATTTCTTTCTAGATTAAAATGAGCATAAATCGTTCCAACAAGGATCCCTTATAAGCGAATGTTTTTTTAAGATTTTCCCCGTAGAAAGGCCTCATGCGCCCGCTACCCTCATGACAAAATTTATGTCTCGAATAACATTATGTTTGTTTAACACCGGAAATAATTTAAGCGACATTATTTTTATTTTACAACATCCGCAGAGACGTTTCCTCGGCGTGGTGGGGGAGTGGGCTGCGGGAGGGGGGGGGGTGGCAGGAAACCTTCCATTTGATCATCCACAAACATAGATAAAGCATTTTAAATTACGGCGATGTTTCACGAAGGTGGAGGGTCTAATTCATTCATATGACCTCAAATGTTTTAGAAATCTGATTGGAAAAAAACATTTATTTTGTTTCTGAATTTAATTTCATTTAATTTTTATTAGAAAATAGAGAATTAGTTTCTAAAAAAGTACTTAATCGTTTCTGTTAAAAATCTAAAAAAAGTATTTAATCGTTTCTGTTCTTCTTTAAAAGTTACATCATGGAAATCATGTCAAGGATCTTTTAAAATGTTGTCAAACTGCGTTTAATCTACAGGTGTTTTGATGTAAATTTATCTGATAAATTTCATTCACTGAAAAGATGGAGAATGCGTATTCAGCTTCACCGTTATCCATTGCATCATAACGAATTGTTTTTCTGCGAATCTAATAGTATTATTAATACTAATTTAATGTATTAATTAGAAAGATATACATATAAAACCAATTTTATCGAAAAATATTGCTGTTGTTACCGGGGAACGTGCATCAACATCACAGACCTATGTTCACAATAATAATCTGTTCTCCTTGATAAGAATCCAATACTTGCTAATAATCCCAACAGACTTCTTTTCATATCGATAATACATTAATGGGCCTCTCAATTTTATATATAATATCTTTACTAATATTACCTATGGTAAACTTATAATGTATATCTTGGTCTATTCTGGTTAGTGAAAAAGTTTATTTGTATTGACATGAATTTATAACGATTTTTCTTTTATAGCATCAAATATCCTCTTTATCTAGACATCTCCTTAGGTCAGAGCATATGGTTACTTGCATATAGTTACTTGTTAAATCGTGATGCGGGGCGCAGTATTTGATGGAGATAGACCTCTTCTCATTCTTATAAATAATATTAATTTTGTAGACGTAAAACAGATATTTATTTTGATTGTTTGTTTGAAATTGTTGAAACATAGACATTAATTTTAATTTTTGTGCATTATGAATTAAAGCTATTTAATAACAACAGTATTTAAAATAATCAGTGTAATCTAAAAAAATATCATTTAATACGAACAGAGAAATCACGAGATTTATTATAATTTCAAATTAAAATTAACAAAGTATAATAACTCAAGACTGTTGTTCGATGTTGTTTTCTCCAGGTAACAACAACACAGTTATTTATTTCATCGGGCGCACACAGGAGCAATAATTTTCCAGAGTTTTCCAGAAAATTTCCTATGGATTTCCTGAAAATTTTCCATTCTGGGGGCCCGCCCTGCTCCAGTTCGGCCCGCCTGATATTTACGACACCAGTCGAAAACACACGAGCCAAAAGAATGGCCACGACTTTTGTTTCATACAATTCCAGAGACCTGCGATAATTTACGGCCGGTCGGTAAGGAAGGGAGCCTCGCTGATTTATCGACAGGACTAATCCGTACAAGCGTGATCGACATATATATTTTTTTCAGGATCGTAATTTTACTTTTACGCGAAAATTCAATTTGAAAATGGAACGAGGCAGATTTTTCGATCGCACGGGGCCGGATATTCTTAAACCAGCAACTCTATCATGATTTTATTTTTAATTTTGAATTTGATCAATCATCAGTTAAGGCATCGCACTGTTGTAATCGGCCGTCTGGACTATCATCTGATTTTTCAAATATGGATAGATAGTAGGTATACGATAAATATAAGAAAATACTAGTTTATTGAAAAATGTTTATTGATATAGATGTTTCACAGAGACGAAGCCTTATTCTTATTTACATGGGAAGGTAGGTATGGAAGGCTTACGACCTATTATCAGCTGGCTTAAGTGATCACTTTACACAATGAAACGTTCACCAATTTACACATGCTACCATACTTATCTTTTTTTTATGGTAGTGGTAGTATGGGTAAATAGGTGAACGTTTCACTGTGTAAAGTGATCACTTAAGCCAGCCGATGACAGGTCGGAAGATCTGTAATGCCCAAGACTTCCATACTTCCCATGTAAATAAAAATAATAGCTTCGTCCCTGTGAAAGATCTATATATTGATGACAATACCCTAGTAATTAGTTCCTACAAAGATTAGGATATACTCAAAATAATGTTTATAGTGTTTTACACGGGAGGTGAACTATAATAATATAATCAAATACAATATCTAAGATTTAATAAGATTGTCGTTTTAGATTAAATGATTAGTTTATCCTTTGGTAATTCCTCTTGACAGCATACGTAAGTTCAGATTATACAAGATATAGAAAAAAGAAAAAACCCAAAACAACCAAGGTCAGGCTCATGCAGTCTCCAGTGACTGTCATTATCACCAAAAAGTCCATCATCCTACAAAGTACCTTTAGTATTTAACTAAATTTAGTATAGCATGTTAAATAAAATTTTATGATTTGAAAAAGTTCGAACTATTGTTTCTGCAAAAAAAAATTTTTTGTTTTTTTTAAATGAGTTTACACGCGAATATCTGTATATTCTTAAGTTGTATATATCCTATATATGAAAAATGAAAATTCTTTCAAACGTTTATTAAATCGTATTATAAACTAAAATTTCGCAAGGTAAATTATCTTATAGTCTATCATCTGAACTGGTACAGCTTTTGCAAACTTGCTGTACAATTACTTACGGACACAGCTACCATATTTTTAACAACACAATTCAGCTATAATTTACGCCCAAAAATATGAAAATTTAATAAAAATATTACCAAAAAATAGCACTAGTCTTGGCAGTGTCGCTCAATCTAGAAAAGTGTCGCTCTTAGAAAAAGTGTCAACCAAAGAGTGACTTACTAATTAGATTATCCATCTCTTCGGGATGTCGGAGACTGAAAGTGACTGAAAAATATTTAATAATATATAGGTTCAGTGTAATAGTGATTCAAGTCAAACTAATAATAATAATAAAATAAAATATATGAATAAAACATTTTACGTATCGTGACCAATACGTTGGTCGTAAATACATACAACATTATAAAATATATCTCTAATTATAGTTTAACTTTAAAGTTTTTATGGTATTTTTAACCTAATTTTAAGACATACTACATAACAGTTAAAATATATTCTGAATTGGGGCGCATTTTTCGACAACAGCGAAGATAGCTGTCATCCAGTGGCGGTCGGTGACTGTTTGTAGAAAAGATGCTGGATAATATGTTTATATCTACTATCAAACATATAAATAAATAGACTAGCCCACGAATAAGATGCAACTACTGACGAAAATAGTCTATCAAATTAGCTTTATAAATCCTTTACACTCCGGAACATTAATTACACATGCATTAAATTTTTTTTTAATGATGAATTTAATACATAATCGAAGGATATTCAATGTTTCAATAATTCGGCTCAAGTATTCAAGCCAAACTGTCAAAAATTCATCACAAAAACAAATTTCTCAAAACAATCCGCTCGCTTTGTAATAGCTATTCTGTGCATTATACCTATAATTATTAAAGTCGTTTTTTGTACGTTATAGCGTTATAACGAATGCGTGTACAGTATTCGAAGACCTTGACAGGCGGAATTCAATGCGCATGCTCAAAAGTCGAATACTTTCAAACTATTTTTGCTGGTATCTGTGTGTTTACGTGAATCATAGATTTTCGAAGGTTGAGAATTTATATGTATTTTAACTCGTGCCATGTATTATAACTAGTCTCTAAAGGACAGTACGAATTTATTTGCTGCAGAGCTGTTTTCGGCTAGAAACAAAAAGTCCAAAGTTTTCTGAATCTAGAAGCGACCGCGCCTGCTGTCATCATCACTCAGAATATAATTAACAAGTCAAAAATGTTAATTTTAAAATTAAAAACAGTAAATCGAGATATGTAATATAAAACATTAGTGAAAATACGGAAGTGAGAGTGAGGTTGATACAAATATTTGATGGCAGCTCAAATTCCCTGATCCAGTTTAGTGCGTGTGGTGAACTCCACGCGGTGAATACAATTGGTATACTTCAGCAACGTAATTTATTCAATATAACATTATTTTAAATTTTATAAATATTAATTGAACTGCAAGAATTTTTGGGTATTTTTGTTTGCTATGTTACAAATTGGTCACAATAAAGTCACCCAATAGTCACAGGATTCAACGTAGACTGATTTCTTTCGCGTTAAATTGCAAATACACTAACCATAGCCGCAAGCGGCTACCATATGGCCACGCATAGTCACCCGGAAAACTAAAATATAAACACGTAGTTGCTGTGGGCAAAATTTCAATTATAACTATAATTAATTATTCCATGTGTCATATAGAATGTATTTAATAGTTTATAGTAAAGGTGTTTTTTTTAGAGGTTTCTTTTTTAAATTGGCAACACTTTATCTAATGACAAGCAATTTGACAGCTGATAGCTGATTTGTACTCAGTATGGTTTGCAATCTCACTATGAATAGACTTACGCTAGAACAACGCTTGCAAATTTATTTCGAAAATCGTGGTTCAGTTTACGAAATTTACTATGCGATACGTCAATTTTACGGTCGACACAATCGTCCGTCCGAGCAAGTAATTCTAATAATCATGAATCGTTTTCGCACCACGAATACTCTAATTAATAACACGCATCCGCAGAGATGTCGTACAGTGCGCACCGAAGAAACTGTTGGTGTGTTGTAGCGTAGTATTGAGACGGACCCGAATGAGTCGATTCGCCATCGTGCACAGAAATTCAAGCTGTCCATCCACTTCACGGAAGATTTTGCTGACGGATTTTGGTTTATGAGGTTACGAGATCCAGCTCATGCAAAAATTGACGCCGCGTGACCATCATTCAAGGAAACATTCGATGAGCGCATAATTTCGCGTAATGGACCTGTTAATTGGCCTCCAATATCGTGTTATTTAACACCTTTCGATTATTTTATGTGAGAATATGTGAAGTTGCCAGTCTACGACGATAAACCAAAGACGATAAACGACTTGGAAGCCAACATTCGTTGCGTTATTGCCCCGACTGTTGCCAAATGTTGCCTCAACTGCTCCAAAAAGTGGACTTCCAGATTACGCTTTATTCGAGCTAGCCGCGGCGCCCACGCGCGCTATGCGCATGAACACTAATTTCATAAAATTATCTTTCCAACAAAGCCAATATCATAGCCATTATGCGTTTTCTTTCATTTTAAACTTCTAACAATATAATCTAATAAAAATATCCTATAGTAACCGGGCATTACATGTATTATAAATTATTATTATAGTAATTTTATATATTTTAATAATTTTGACACATAATATTAGTTAGTTTTTTTTTATCCTGATGAAGGAAAAGTATTTTCCGAAACCAGTTTGTGAATATAAATAACTCAGTGGTTTTAAAAACAAAGATAACAAACTATTAATCATATATATATTTTTTTAAATTGGATTTTTAGAGAAAATTCGTAGAGTGAGCAAAATAAGTATTTACGAAAAGAGCAAATACGGAAATACCATAAATATATTGAATTTTGAAAAAAACTGATACATTTTAATTGTACATCACTATACATCACAATGGAAGATCAAGATTCAGCATGTCAGGGGTCGAGGGGTCGAGCGATTAGATTATGCGGGGTAAGCAAATAGAATGATAAACGACGACTGAATGGATGTGGGAACTTTCCGCAGTGCTGAATTTGTTCGGGTAATGTATGGTTAAATATGATTTCTTAAATAGAGCCAACATTATTTAAATTTTTTATTGTAATTAGTCATTAGTATGCGTAGAATAGTACCGAATAGCTTTTTAAATAATACTATCGCCAGTTCTGTACTATGGAGTACAAACATTGATTTTTACACATCAAAACTGGCAATTATGGCAGCCATAGAAAGAGCAGTGCTAGGTATCTTTTTAAAAAAAGCATCGAGTAGGTGAACAAAAAGTCCAAGATTGACGGCCAGGTTTAATCATGTTCAACAATGGGCACATCAGACTAAGAAGAAGAGTTCAGGTATTGTAGTCATTTACCGTAGCAGAAAGTAAAAAAAATATACTTCGCCAAACAACGAAACTGAAATTGTAATGGATGGAACAACATAACTGAGATTCCTAGTGTGAAAAACCGTGCTAAAATTAAAGTCTCGTACTAAAATATAAAGGACTCCAGTTTGCTGTACTAATGTCATCAAAAAGATTTTAAGAAACAGCTGAAGAAAGATATAAAATAATTATATAATTCAATCATCATCTAAAGATCAAGTCGATGGGGGATTAGGTTATGGTAAACACCACCAGATCTAGAATAAAAACCGCGGCTAATGGTCACCGCTAACCGGATGTTGTGTGCGCACCGCACCGCCAGGTGAGGGCCGGTCGGACAACTCAGACTGGAGCATCCTCCCATATTTTAAAAAATTATAATAATGGGTACACGGAATTCGTGATATATTAGTATTCTTATAATTTTCAAATTAAACTAACTTGTCGATCTCTTGGAATGAGGCTCGAATTCCCTACCATCTAGATCATAAGTCTTAACCACTAAACCGACAAACACCGTCATCATTTTGACACAGCCTAGGACGAAAGCTCATATTCTTATCTATCTGTATATATTTTGTGATAATATAAAATAGTAACATGGTAACAAAAAAGGTAGAAATGTGTGGCTTAAGGAGTGGACCTAAGTGAATTATACTGAAAAAGATAATGATGATATTTTATAAATTTAATATTTGACGTTTTATAATTAAATTCATGACTTGAGTTGCTAGAGTCCTGATCCCCGAGATAACACACCGCAAAATCCTATCTTGCAGCGTTATTGAATAGATTGACATAATAATGGCATTATTCACCCTCAGCCACAGGGTGGCGATAAAAGAACTGATCAGAAGAGCCCCGCCCCTGAGAGTTAAGTGATGATTCCGCTCACATTTGCGCTACAGGGTGACCGTAATGAAGTAATCAATCACCTGAATATAACACAATCAACAGAATCTGTGAAGGCTTTGCGTCTTCATTCGGCCATTATGTAGAGGCTATTTGTTATGTTTCGGGCTATTCATAGCCGCCCTGCGCGGGACTGGAGGCTATTCGTCAAATGACCGGAGTGTAATTTATATTTTTATTAATATATCTTCATTAATTGTTTAATTAAAAGATAATGATAACATTTAGTAAAAAGATCCTATTTTTTAAAATAACTTTTTTTGAGACATAAATTAAGAGAGGTCGATATTTTTCAACAAAATATTGTAAGGGAATGATTTTATGTGGTTGTTTACATATACTAGAAAAAATATATAGAAGATGCCATAGAAGTGCAGCTATTATCATTTTAAATGAAGTCTCTGGAAAAAATATATAAATATATAGCTTGTTGGTATAATAGTTAAGACGCTGGCGTAGTGATCTAGTGGTCAGGAGTTCGCGCCTCGTTCCAGGACACTAGGAAGTTAGTTCTATTTTCATAGTACAAGCGTTTAGTTTAGTTTGAAAAATAGTAATAATATTGATGTGACATGTATTCTGTGCACGCGTCTCTATATATTTTATTTTAAAATAATAAAGTTTAAAAAAATATACCCTACACCTATAAACGTATTATATAAATAATAAGGAGAAAACATTTTGTTTACAGTACTGTTTATTAATAAATCAACATGTTTCAAGACCAATGGTTCTTGAAATATCTTGATTTATTAATAAACAGATAAACAAATTCAAGCATAGACAAAAACAAAACTATACATATGAGTGGTGGGTAACTAATTAGGAATTAATGTGAAATTAAATTTAAAAGGTGACTATTTACAAAAAAGGTTTGGTTATTTACAATGTTAAATTTGTTATTAACGTGTTTTCTTATTTCTAAAATTTATAATTTATCTATTATTTTTATTTGTTAACTTTGTTTTATTAACCAATTATTGAGTTTAAATACAACTACCAGTTTCAAAAGTATTATAATTTATGTAAACTGTTAATGTAAATTTATGTTTACTGTAAACCTTTGGTATTATATGCAAATTTTCTAAACCTTTATTAATGTCAAAAAATTGGTTTGTTTAAAAAAAATCATTCATTGGTCATGAAACATGTTGATTTATCAATAAACAGTAATATAAACAAAGTGTTTTCTCCTTATTATTATTGTTCCGGATTCGTAAAACACATCATTGCCTTAGATTCTTCAGCTACGATGTTCTCCGTCTTTCAGCGTCTCTTCTGTTACAATTTTAATATATAGGATCTGACATTTTATGGTAAAAATCTTATAATTTACAGGATTATATTGTTTTAAGGATTTATTTTTCCTTCGCATCCGAATCAACCTGTTGTCATTTTTTATTTTGGCGGTCCCCTGTTACAAGGATGACATCTGCAATGGTTTCTTAGGTTGACCATGGCAAAGGTTTGTGCGTGGGGTCGTTTAAGGTATATGAGATATTGCACACATACTCTTGCAATAATGGAGAGCTCTGTCTAATGGCGTGGATGGTCCGAGACGCCTGAAGCTCTTTGTAATTTTGCAGCCTTTTCCGTCCACGCACAAGGCTTTGTAAAGACTGCAGTGCAGCAGGGAGCCAGATGCGACCCCAGGGCAGCGCTGACGCCGATAGTATGCGCAAGACAGTGCATCCTCTAATGAAGCTAATTGCATATTATATTTATTTCATGAATTTGTCATTCAGTCGATTGTGTTCTAACCCTTGACATCTCTGTCACCTTTTGCGCTTGTCACGTCGATTTGTCTATTCTTGTACGTAGGCAATCGGTTGAACAAAATACAATTATAACAATATTTTTGGGTGTCCTGATTGGTTGCAACGAAGATTTTTATTTGACTCCTATTGACTGCAGAATTCGCCAATCCATCGTCTTCGATGTAACATTTTGTTATTGACCGCCGTCATTAGTGACTTTATGAATTCACTTTTTTTTTAATAGTTGTCTAGATTTACATCTCAAAAACTTTAAGTCGCTTTAAAATTATTTCAATGATTCATTCCATCATTCATTCAATTCATTCCATCATTCTCATTCGAAAATTAAAATTGAAATCATGGCTGCATTATTCTTTCTTTATGAGAAAGAATACAGCTCGAACTTTCTCAACTATATTTTTTATAATTGAATTATAATACGATTGTTTTCATAGAAGGGCCCCATTTTTTTATATAATCACAGGTATACTATTTTCTCTACTCTTTCAAGTTTTATTCCACGGTGTCCCGACAATTGCGCGTAATCAAAAGTAAACGAGGACATTTATTCCCATGTTTTTCATTTTAAAAAATATTTCAAACGCAAAACATACTCGTTACATGAAAAAAATCCGAAAAAAGATGGTTGGAAAAAAAGTATATTTTTTTATCAAACTAAAAAATTTAATTAGATGTAACAAATACCTAAAGAGTATGTTTTAATTTTTGATTTGTATAATTCATGATTTTTTCATATTATATGGAAATATATTTTAATTTTTATTGGATATAAAATACTAATTATAGGAATAACTGTTCTCATTTGAGTCGGTATAGAGTATATTGAAGGAAATATTGATTTAATTGTGAAGGCCAGTTGAACGCATCATTTAATGGTAAGATGAGACCTCCTCCCCTGCACAACTGAGAGGATTGTGAAAGTATTTGTTTTTCGAATACGAAAGCGTGCGTTGTAATTGTGATAAAGTATAAATTGGTAAAATGGTAAAAGAACTAATCAAATCATTCGATCATAAAATTGGTTTGATGACGTATCCAAAATTGTGAGAATTTTTAAATTTAATTCAGAATAATCATTTTTTGTAAATGATTGCAGTAAACAATCAATCCTCCTCCGATCAAAGTGAATTACAAATTAATTTTTTTACACGAATTCTCTTATTATTTTAGTGGTATGTATTTAAATATCGTTAATTACATATTTAATTGTATAAATATTTAAAAATGAGAGTAATAGTAGTAATAATAAAACAATTACAAATTTCCTAAAAATAGTTTAGGTCTGAGAAGTAAATTCCTCTTGACCTCATTATAAGCTTGAAGTTAGCAAATATATACATTTATCCCTTACAAAAGTTCACTCAATACCTTTCTCAAAGTGGTGTTCAATGTGTATTGTGTACATTGAACCCCCACATCCACACTTCACACCCTGGCAACCTCAACCGCCACCCTTCTCAAGTTCTGCTCGCTTCGCTCGTCTCTCGGGACTGTTCCCATCCGCTCTAAGCACGAAAATCATCAATCAAACACGACTCCCATCGTTCTCCCCCATTCTAAATATTCTTTCAGGAGAGAAAATATAGATGTGACTCCAAAGTGTGATTTAACTTGCAGACAGCCGTTAGCAGCTGACAGATGCCGAAAAGTGTCACAATTTCGATGATTCTCGACAACTTAAATACCATTTATGTAAGGTTAGATTACGATAATTGGAATCCTAAGCTAGACCTTAAATCTGAGCTTCCCAGGTAGTAAAAATGGGCACTCAATTTTGCATTGTAAGTTTGACAAAATATTTTATTTAAATATTAAATTAAAAAAAACTTAATATTTTCGATGTCATAATATTATCATGGTTATATTATTTAATTGTATCTAGATTAGTATTTATACACATTTCTGGATACAATATTTGTAATTGACCGGAGTATATTTTATGTAGGTAAAGAGTATTGTTTAATAAATTATTATTAATATTGTAAATAGATCGGTAGTCTTTAGCTATTTTTATATTTTTTAAAGTTTTGATTATATGATGTTCACGAATTCTATCTCGTCTAGGCTTAAACTGAGATGCCTACAGGAAAATCACCATTTAACTCCGCATTTTTATAGGGTTTTACTTACTTACTTACTTAGGGTTACACCATTACTTCATCTCAAAGTTATCTAGTACATTATGTCAATAGCCTGTGGACTTAAACGACAATAATATTTATGTGTAATAGGAAAAGTTAGAATTTCTTATCAACAACAAACAGTGACGTTTATCAAATATATGAAAAATCTGTGCAAGCAGTGTCACTGAAACTGATTTAATATTAACATTGAATTGAATAAAATTGAAAATATTAATGAAATGAAAGCCTGTTGCACAGTGATGAATCATGTTTAACTTTACAAATTGGTGAACAGATTTATTTCACAGCAGCCGATTGTATTAGTCATTCGTATGCCGTACACAAACATGATAAGCTTATTTTGTTTTAGTATATTAGTATACAATATAACACAATATAAATAATACAGAGCCCAAAAATTTATGTTTGTCATGTGACGCTGAACCTGGGTAAAATAATAAGGTGTATTTTGCGATATATAAGTGACATTTTTCTGTCACACCTGTTTTTTTACGCATTTCTCTGATGGATCTTCTTCTTCTGTTACTTATATTTTTAATGTTGTCATTGAGCGCTTCTACTGTTTTTTTATTTTGCCATATTCATCTACTTACCTGACCATTACATCTTAAGACAGGTAAAATGCTAGTTTTTTATTATAAAATGTAATCTGTGCAATGGCGTCATTCGTCTAACTTAATGCATCTTTATATTTGTGAAAATCGTTGTAACAATTCTTTATTTAAAACATTAGTTTTATCTGAGTTATGTAAAGCTAGTATGGTATCTTCTTAGAGCACTTTCACAACGAAATAAATTGTAAAAGATACCTACCTGAGATGAATCTACCGCTACACTCTTTCACTGTGCTTTATTTAAAAACACACCCTAGATCCCGGAACAAAGTATTAACATTTAGTTTGGTAAAGAAAATAACGACTACACCCTCCGCGCCTTGGTGCCTCGGTGCCTCGGTGCCTCGTTGCCAAGGGAGAATCTTCCATCAATTCTCCATTTGGCTGACAAGTCAAGTTTTCTGATCTTCCCCGAATGCACCCCTGTCTATAACTCGTTACTTTCACCAAAGAAAGATAAATTGATTATACAGCGGATCATATCGACAGAAAAGTGCTGGCGCCAGTTATGAACAATATACATTTAATAATTTAACCATTGTCGCTACAGACCAATGCCTACATGGAAAGAGGCTTTTAAAGTCTTATTTAAGCCAAGCTTTTTATATTATGTATTCAACTGCATTATGTATACTAGTGTAGCAGGCAGGGTACCGAAATATATGTCTTTCTTTGCTGCAATGTTATCTGATTAACATTAAAATTTTTATTTTATTATTATGTTATTAATGGAATAGATGTTAACAAACTTGGCAGTTCTCAATATATACGTATTTTAACAATTTTTATTGTGTATTGTTTTTATTATTCGTTTCTTGTTTTATATCATAAATTGAAATATCTTAAAGTTATCACTAACTTCCTGTTTTTCAGGTGGAGTTTATTTTTTGTATATTTTGAAATAATTACTTGTTCGAAATTGAATGTATCTTAAAATAAATTTATCAAAGTCTTATAACTAATAATAACGTTTTTTCTCAGTAAGTAAACTCTTATATATATTATACTATAATACATCTATTTTCATAAATTTATAGACAAAATAATATTAAAAATTCGCAGTATATATCAAAATGCACAAATTCAGTGCATAAACAAAAGGTTACTTAATTAATATATATATTTTTATACCGACAGGCTAATACAACTACGTGAAGTGTCGTAAAACTTAAAATAATTATATAAATATACAAAACACACAAGATGAAATCAAATCAAATCGCTCTGACTGTGAACATAAAAACTTTGTCTAATGTTTTTTGTAAGATATAAGTAATATTAGATAGACTGATCCAAATTCAAAATGCATTTAATAATAATAATAATAATAATGCGTTTATTCCGGCGTGATAGGATTTTTTTTAAGACCCGATTCGCCATAAAAATAATACATATTATATAATATATTAAATTTAAGAAATATTATTTATGTTATGAAAAGTAAACCAATGAAAATATAAATAAATAAAAAGTAGTCACATACATATAAATATAAACAAAATATAAATAGTACATATATAAATACTTAAGTCACGGCCATTATTGTATATGTAGTTATTCTGTAAGCGTTGCCATTCTCTGGTAAGGGAACCAGCTTTCTATGAGAGCCCCGCTTGCACCAGAGAGTTGGTGCTGAGCTCCAGCCGCAGCTTTACGCCCGCAACTCGATGTCTCTAAAGCGGAACGATACCATGTATACGGTCTTCGGTAAACATTGTAGATGCGTTGCAATAACGCGCCAATCCGAACAGTATTCTGTATGAGTTATTGTACTGAATTCGGGGATGGTTGTACGTCATTTGAATACTTCATGTGTTATTAAAAACTGACAATATTAATTAAAAAATGTCATACCCATAACTGAATTTTTGCCCTGAGAGATTTCCTCTCGCGTCCATTCTCAGTGTCGAATTTGTAACTCTCGACTAAGTTTATAGATTTCAGTTAGATAATAAATCAAAAGGCTTAGACGGCTTGAGTTTTGTCGGAGTAGCGAGCCGCGAGGGTGATGCGGAGCCGTGATGTGGGGGGGGTGGCGGAGGGCGCCAAGTTCGATTTTATTTTCCAGGAAATAACTTTAACATCGCTTTAACACAATATCGATGCGTGTTTGTGTTTGTAGGCTTTCATACAGGATGTCCGCGTCTTTTTTTAAATGTTGACTCACTCGACGAAAGCCACCTAAGGTAGATTTCATGTCTTATAGCCATCGGTCAAGGGTGCTTGACATGAAAGAAAGTGGTGGAAGTGAAGTATTAATAAATGTATGTATTTATGACATTGACGAAGAATGAATACTATGCTTTATATTTTCCGTTTAAACATAGTGTATTTGGTAAATGGGAGCGATTCCACACGTGCAGTATACGGTAGGTGAACATAAATATAAACAAAAAAGATGTATTCAATCAACTGTTTCCTTACTGTGCTAAAATAAAATGTTCCGTGGAAATAAAAATATTTTTTCGATAAATTGATTTTCTTATTGATACATTTAATTTGTATTAAAATATCACAGAACTATGTTCTGAAAAACTGCAACTTCACAATAATAATGTATTCACCTTGATAATATTATTTATGAAGTTAATTATATAATGGATTAAAGAATTTGATAGACAAGATGTTAAAAAGGATACTAACAATGAGCAATACATAAAAAAGTAATAAATTATTGTTATAAATATTATTAATAATAATAACATGTTCATTTCAGCGAGATCGGGTTGTTTGTGTAATACCTGATTCACAATAAAAATAATACAAACAATACATAAAAACTACAAAATATTTTTTATGTTAAATAAAAAAAATATTAATAAAGAGGACGAAATACATAAACTTCAGTTACGGCTATTATCATATCTGTAGCAATTAATGTACAGTCGAAGCCATTCGAGTTGGTGCTGAGTGCTGAGATCAACTCTGTCTCAAAAACGGAACATTGTAGATGCGCTACAGTAACTTGCCAATCCGAAAAAAATCTGTATGAATTGTTATATTGAATTCGTAGATGCTTATATATCACTTGTTTATAGTTCAATCAGAGCTCGCAGGCATAAACGCTAGTGAAAAACGATTTAAAAAGGATGCTCTTCACCTCCTTACTGCATCAGTAGAAACGCCGTGACAGCATGATCGCACTAATTAATAAACACTTGAATAAGCTTTAAAGAATAGTCCATCTTAACACAGAATCATCTTAGAGGATGCATTATTTTTAATGACTCTAAAAAAAAATTATACGAAGAAGAACATAAAAAATATAAAAAGTTAATGTGCTCGTCGTAGAATGAGGTCTGAGTATGTGTTTTGATGTCTTGCAATCATTTCTCGGACTTAATTTATTTATTTTATTAGAGATTTACTTCCTTTATCGTCCTTATATATTTCCGGTAATAAATAATTTCTCCAGGTAATCTCCGTCACTTCTAGCAACATGCAAAAGTAAACGATATTTATTTTTCTATATGTTTTAGAAAGCCTTTTTTCAATGAAAGATTGAAGATATTCGTTCGTCTCACATTTAGGCAGCATACCATATCTCGAAGATGTCGACCTCGACTTCCTATGGGAGTATATAAATAAATGAACCATAAAATTTCTTGAAAAGCTTTTTCGAGGAATACTGTATCATTCTAGATAAGGTCTAAGAAATAAAGTACTTGATTCATTATTTTTCAAGCCGTGCTACGAAGAAGTATTTAAAACAGATTGCATGAAGTATAGCTTTATACAATATATAATTTTTAGTGCGCGACAGAAGATTTGAAATATAGCGTATCTGCTCGATATTTAGGTTTACGACCCGAAGCGTAAAAATCCACAAACCGAATGCTAGGAAAAACGATTTGCGGTCAATTAGGTAACTGTCAAGTAAACAAACCGATAACCAAGGAGTATATTGATATATTTAACGCCATATTTGTGCACATTATAGAATTTATTATTCAACCATACACATCATGATCATTGTAAATGGTATAACAACCCTATTCTCGAGTCCGACACTCAGATGTATCCTCTGCTATTTCCCTTTAGTTTATGATATTGACTGAATGCGCAAATGTTAGCAATTTTATAATTTTACGTAGTTAACTTCGTGGATCATTAATAAATACTGAATATTTATCTACCATCATTGATTTCATACATCAGAACCATGTAGACTAATTATATTACTATAGGACTACAAATAATTGTATACCCGCTTTGAAAGATTATAAATTCAATATTTATTAAGATAAACTAATGTTTTGTAATTCAAATAAATTTAGATAAATGTATAGTAGTTAATAAAATATAATCTATATTATTGATACAATCGGCGTTAACTTTGTACAGTTTTATCATCAAAATGGATGGATATAAATAAAACAATGTTCTAACTCTACTTAAGTTAATAATATCGTTTTATTTATATCCAAAATATTACATGTATTTAAACTGATAGCCTTTCAAATCAATGAACTTACAAAAATTTCAATTTGGATTTGGGTGCATTCTACCCCAATAGGGCAATTGTTGCTAGTTTTGTACCATAAATCTTATCATATACATGCCCCTTAAAAGACCAGCGGTGTGAGGTCTGGAGAACGCGGGGGGTATTCCATGATACATTTTTGCCCAATCTGTTCAAAGTAGATTTTCATCAAGATAAGCCACCACATCACGATGGTAGTAGGCAGGAGCTAGAAATAAAATTCCTCATTAATAATTCATTGCTAAGATGAATGAAGAAGTAACATTCAATGCCCCCCGTGTTCTACAGACTTCGCCCTACTGGGGTTTATATATATATATATACATACACGCTACAGTAAATGTATACTCACTAGTCAACTAATTTGATAAGTAAATGTATACACAAGCAAATATATAAAAACTTTTACTAATTAGTAAGAAATATACATTTTCACACCAGATTTGATAAAAGTATGCACAATGAAAATAAAAATGTTACTTTTGCTATTTTTTTAAAAATGCACACGTCTACAACATTTGACGCTTTTAATACATCTTATTACGTAATATGCATATAATGCTAATTTTATTTATTTTTTATAAAAAAAGTATTTTACTGTATTTGATCAGCTAGATTAGTGTCAATTAATTCATACAATATTAGCACTGAACACAATAAATATTAGAAGAGCAAAAGATTATTTTAAATTTTCTAAATAAATTTCATAAGTATTCATTTAAACAGATTCCTAGTGAACAAAGCGTTCAAGTGGGAATTTTGGCCGAACGCGTGAAATTTTTATCAAAAACACGGCCGGCGTTTCCGTAAAACATATTTTTCAATATTGTAAATAGAATTTAATATTATTATAAAGAGAAATGATCTAAAACGGTACAACTTAACCAATTAAGTCAAAATAATACTCAATCGGACATATTTTACATCCCTGGTAATGCATATTTACGTGCTATCTGGTGACAGATATATTATATATATTATTCTTTCGCCGTCCAGACGGTGGTTATATAGAAGCTTGATTTAAAAAAAAAATTATATATAAAAGTTTCATCATGTAAGTATTAAAAGTAAATATGGACTTCTTGAATAAACAATATAAAAAATAGTTTGCGTTTTAGCTAGTACGTAGACTGTGAGCGATAATACAAAATGCGTCCATAACATTATATAAAAAATGAAACCACCCCTGGAACAACACTGTATACCATTTTTGGGCAGATCTGAGTTATGAATGCTGCAACATTGTATATCTTATTGGGATTACAAAATAAATAACAATATATTACAAACGATTTCTAATTGATTTTATTTTAGCCTGTTAACTTTGTTTTATTGACCATTTAATGAATTAAATACATCTACCGGTTTCGAAAAATATCATTTTCTTCTTCAAGATGTCATTAACTAATCAAAAGCATATGTCATATTGCTTCTTTAACAAAATCTATTTTTAAAAATAATTCCTACCTAACTTAAATTCTTACTTGATGATACAAAATTTTTAGAATAATTTTTAAGAAAAATTTTTAGAATGGGACTTGTGTTTAAATTTAGTTGGTTGTTCATAATATTTTTGTTAGTTTTACATGCTTGACTTATTTTCAATGATTCCAAATTATTTAATTTAAGACCAACATCATTTACATGTAAAATAGACAGTTCCAAATATTTATCAAAAGTATGATAATTTTCTAACAAATGATTAGAAAATTCAAAAAACCCATATTATTTAAACATCTGAAATGCTCCGTTATTCTTATATTAAAATTTCGACCTGTTTTACCTATATAAAAAGCAGCACAATCCTTACAACTAAATTTATAGATATCAGAATTGTTAAATTTATCATCTTTGTCTTTAGAATTTATGAGTAAATTTCCTATATTATTATTTGTATAAAATGCCGGTCTAATGTTTCGTAATAGGTGTTTAATTGATATTACTTACAACACTGTATGTCATCCAAGATGACCGACGCTCCGTCAACATTGGTAAATAACTATATATAATGTTGTTGCATGTGCGGGGTGGGGGGATCACAAATTATTACTCCATTAGGTTTGATAGTGAAACCATTTAGATTGATTATAACATATTGTATATAGATTTGTTTTATCACGTCACTTTCTCACGCAATTAATGATGTATTATATTGCACTTATTTACCTGTCATATTAATATTTCGTCGATATTTTAATACCGTTTATGTACACGTCGGCCGTATATCTTATTATATACACCGGCAATTTTCGTTACTTATTCTTAATATAGTGCATACATAAGTATATATATTGTCACATGGTGCCCGAGCTGGCTTGGCGTCCATCCGTGTCATGGATGGAATATCAGGTCACCAGCTAGGCAGCTAGTTCCTCTACCTGTCCCTGGATATCCAAGTTGAGCCCAGAGCGGATCTGCTTCACGATGCAGTCATTGAGTTTATTCATTGCATGAGTTTTGCCTTGGTTTCGGGGAAAATCTCATATTCTTACGGGTAGAACGCCCGTACTCGCCATGGCCCTCGAGACCCAAGCCATCCTTTTCTTACTCCTCGTTTTCATCATGTCCCGAACTCCGATTGTGGACAGCATCAGACGTAGTTCGTTCCCAGCCAGAAGTGACAGATCGGTCATTTTATCTTCGCCGTATACTCCTGCCGCATCGCTAGTACCTGATTGGCTAACGAGAATATTGTTCTGTTTATTTTTCTTACGGTGATGCATACACACGGGGACGGCTAAATTTAAATGTGATAATATGTATACTCTTAATGAAAACAAGTCCTTTCCATGTTTGTTTAGTTTCATTTTGAGTCTACGCAGTTTCTCCTCCTTTTTATATCATCTGGTATTTCATTTAAAATCTTCATCGCACTGTACATCATCGATTTATTAAATTTAGCCTTCTTCCTGAATCTAAGTTTATTTCTCCCTCTTGCATGATGTTCGTGCTTATGTTGATATGCATAAATTTTTCTTATAAATTCGGATTATGTTTTTCAGTGAGGATTTCAAATATAAATACCATAATATTGAAATATATTTTTTGCGTAAAGCAGTATATTTATTTTTCTGAGTAGTATTCTCAAAGTTTTATTGTACAGTCCTACTATTAATTGTTGCATTTCTTCTTAAGTGCATTAAAAAGCAGCGCACTTGGAGTTAATACGCCTAGTTAATTAGTAAGATTAATTTATAGAGCACAATAACATTATATATGTATATAATATTCAATAAATATCTTCAAAACCTGAAAGCTGTTCAAACGGACAAATATCGTAGAAAAGTGGCATTCAATCAATGGAGCAATTTTCCTAGGATGTTCTCATTATTCTGACGAAATTCATTTTTATATTTCCCGCGTTATTCCATAAAAACAAATGTATGTAAATATATTCAATACGATTCGCCAACAAATCCGGAAAAACATCATGAAAGCAAACTGAAAATATCGCGGGATATATTCAATAGGAATGGATAGACGGGAGAATAAATTACCCTTTTAGAAGAATGGAAGCGTGAATTTTGACAGAAGCGAGAGAAATGACTGCTGTCTCGCTTCTCCACTTTCTATCTATCATCTTCAAGTGACGCCACATTGTTTTTCAAGATCGATAAAATATCTTCCGCGTCTTTCAATGGACCGGAACTTTGTTTGAACCGAGTTTAATGCTTCTCTGAATCGTTCCGCTGCCGACCAAACTGCGAAATAATTTTGTACTTTTTAATATTTATTAAAAAATATTTCTACGAAATTTAAGTGGAAATAACATGAACAAAATATCTAATTTAAAATGTAGCACGACCTTTTCGAGACTTATTTTTCTTTAATCCAATCAATTGCGGCAATACGGTACTTGGGTGGAGTGGCACTTACAAAATCAACTTTTACTCCTTTTTTTCTAGATCTATTTCTCATGATTAAGATGATGAGGATAAAGTTCGAGAGGTAGTACTATCCTCGTCGTACAGAAAGATTATATTTTTTTACCTGGGATGATCCTTGACGCATGAAGTATTGACGCTGGATTATTGGTACCGGTAGTGTTTATTATTAGATCCTTTATTTAGTTAGGGACCCTCCACGCAATTTTCTTGTTAATTCACATTTACAAGTATCATTAATGTTTATAGCTCATCAGGATCTGTTTAGGAAATATGGACGAAGAATCTCCCTATTTTTTGAGAAATAACCTATTATTACGTAATCTAATTTATTGAAGAGCATATAACAGTTTCTAGACACTAAAAATAAATCGTTAATAACAAATGCTTAAATTTTTCACATTTAAATTAAAACTAACAAACTAACTTATCATCACGCCGTTTCCCCGCAGGGGTAGGCAGAGAGGATAGAGCGTTACACTCATACATCTTCTCATACTAGCTCATGTTGAGGCTTCTAACAGAACCATCCTCCAGATTTGGTTTACCTGGTCGTGCCAAGTCTTTCGTGGACGTCCTCTATTTCTGGTGCCATCAAAACTCACATCATATATCTTTCTTACCATTCTCTCCTCATTCATCAGTTCCATATGACCAAACCACCTAGTGATCCTTTCTTAATCTTACTATGCTAACATCAGCTTTACATTCTATCTCTATTTCGTCATTCTTTACTCTGTCATAAATAGATTTGCTACATATACGCCTAAGCAATCTCATTTCGTTTCTCTTCTGCCAGTTCCAGGCTTCATATCCATACATCAGTGTCGGTATCAGGGCTCCATTGTGAAGCGCTAATCTTGCCTCGGTTGACAAGTTCCCGTTAGATAAATACAATAATACATTTTTTTTATAAAAATATCAATAGATAATCAATAAAAATAAAAATACTATCATAGTCGTGAAACACGGCTACAACCTAGCATCGTGTGAACGGTGTGTCTGTGTCTGTGTCTGGCGTGATGGAAAAATTCTCAAATGTAACGGGTTTAGTTACGTCTTTTTCTTTACGTATATTAATTAATATATTTTAACAAAAATATAAGTTTTGTTATTTTATAATGGCTACACTCAAAATATTATAATATAAATCTATTTAAAAAATGGTTCGGTGTTATAAATGGTTAGATATACATTTTTTTCTGTGAATTTTTAAAATAGTAAGTTTGCGAAACATTTTTTCTATAACATTATATTTTGAATTATGTATATATTTCAAAATATGCATTATGAAAGTTTAATCAATGTAAAATGTCAATATTTTAATAATAATATACTACAATGTACGAAATGTGAGAACGTACCAAACTTTCTTATAATAATATATCTGATGAAAATAAATTATTTAAAAAATTAAATAAATGATAATTTCCTTTCTCTATCCACCAGTTTATCAATATTATTGTATTTATTAAATTAATGTAAAATTCTTAATGCATACAAAATATTGTTAATATTTTAGACTCAGTCTCATTTGATAATAAATTATTACACTCACAAATCCCGAAAACAAATTGACACAAAAAAACACTCTCTTCAACCAATCCAACAAAACAATCCATTTCATAATTTATCGACCACAAATAACGAATAGTCATTTTATCGGGGAAAGAATTACGGCCTATCCTTTATATTAATTGCTGGTCATTTGTCTACCGGACATTTTTATTCAAAGCATGGCACAACACCCCGCCCCGAGTGATACATGTGTCTACAGGTAGTGCCGAAAGTGCGAGGGTAATTTGTTATTTATCGGCAAAAGTTTTCATAGTGCTTTTCAGTGTAACACAATTGCTACATGTAATGAGGCGGACTCCGGAAAGCTGTTGCAAGAGCCATTTTGATCTCACTCATGTAAAAATATTTCACTTTTGAATACCTTCCATTAGTATATATGTTTTCAACGTAAAATAATATTCTATATACGTAGACGTAATTGATAACAGATGAATGGTAATTACAACAAAATCTTACAAAATGCTTGGGTTTAAAGATTAGCAACATTTTCAGGAATGCTGATATTTGATATTTTTTATTCATTACAAGTGCTATGAATCCGAAATATAATACTCGCTAATAAGTCTGGAGAATATTCATAATAAATTATTCAAATAATATAAACATAGAACATTCCATCTAATTGTCGGCATACCTTTTCTGTACAATACTATTGATTGTCCTTTATTACTCTCTACTGAATATATTAAAATTAGTTTAAAATGCGCCTTGACGAAGCTTGAACTTAGTGAAGCTGGTTGCCGTGTAATAAAATTCGTGTTTTTTTACAAAATGATTGTGTTTTATTTAATTTAATATGTTAAACTACAAAGTGATTGCTTTCTACGAAAATATATATTAAAATACTTTCATATCAAAAAATATATTTTCTTCTTCTAATAACCTCTACGACTTTGAGCATTAAATAACTCTGTCTAATATTTAAATTCTATTTACAATGAAATAAATAGATATTCGAACCTCATTCTCTCAATATCTCTATACAACTTCAGTAAATAAAAAAACTACGAGACTTAAATCAACAATTGAAGTGTGTCAGTACAAAACAATACTTGTATGATTTTTTTTACATTATATATTATCACCAAAATCCCACGACATTACTCAAAATTACAATTTATTAAATTAAATTGGCTATGAAAATTAATATTTACATTGACATATTGATTTTCTAAAATTGTTCTTACATTTTCACGGCTGTTCAGAATTTTCTGTGTACAGATTTCTGGGCTAATCTACCATGTATATATGACCTTTCTGGCCGACGTTTCGGATCACATAGCAGGGTCCATCATCTGACCGAAACGTAGGTGAGAAAGGTCAGATATATACGACAGATTAACACAGAAAACTGTTCGCAGAATATTAATTTGCTGATTTAAAAATATAGAGATTTTTCTTTTTGAACTAGAACATTTGTTAAAGTACAGAGTATTCGATAATAATAAATAATATTATAACTGGTCAACAAAATGGCAAGCCGTCAGCCTAGCTTGAGAACCTTGCCTACTAATTTATAAGGCCCAATCAAGTTAGAAACATTAATCAGGTATAAGGTACGCTACCCAGCGGTCTACACTGACAAATAAGGGACCGAACCCTTTGGTGATTTTTACTTAGGTACAATCTCAACGAATTAATTAATTCGTTTCATTAATAAAGGCTATTCAAGCTTTCAACTGTAAATTGCCCAAATTAATTCATTACCGAAGTAATCTTAGAAAACATATTTTACTTTAACTAGGTGTAAAGTTGTTTCATAATTAAACATTATTTAAAATATTCCCAACTATTTAGAACCCTCGAGAAAAGTTACAAAATGATGAACTGTCTAATAAACAATTAAAAAAAATCGTAAATAAACAACGGATTTGTGGATAAACCATCGAACGCAAATTTAGGCGGTGATAAATTTAATTTACTATAGTGATATTAAAAGTTTAGAATAATAAGCAGTGAGATTTTTCTCTCGCATCTAGGAGATTTGGCGGTAAAAGTAGGTATGCATTCATTGATCATTCCACTCTAGGTAAAATATACAGTAAATGCGAAATAAGAACTCGCACCGTGCTCAATTCTGCATTGTCCCAATGGATAAGACTCATCCATGTATACGCACCTTAAGATTTATGGTGGATGAATTAACGTAAAATTGAAGTTACTTAACATTACCAATTCCTTACCGTTATTTCTGTAGCACAACTCTATAGTCACGGCAGCTATTAAAATATATTATGTTGTATTCAAACGCGAATTCCCCAAAACAAATTAATCTAATAAATATTACATAACCTAGATACGTTACAGATCAATCACTTAATATAAATAAAACATCATTAATAACAATGGATACATTTTTTTGCCAATTCATTTTACAACTACTTTCAATAAATATTCTTTATCCACTCATTGGACCGACAACACTTGAAATTATAATTTATTGATGTAGCTAATAATAGACAAAAATTACCAAAACCTAAATCGCAGTTATCAATCATCGTTATAGTCAAACGTTAATCATACAATCATAATCACAGTCACATTCTCAGTTTGAAATACAAAATAATAATTAAATCTTCAATATTTGAAAAATTATCTTGTGGTCTCATTTTATATTAATAATTACACAACATTCTTTGTTTAAACCACTATTTATTGATTATTCTACATGTTTCGATATCTATGGTATCTTCTTCAGGAGACAATGTATATTGAAATAAAAAATACAAGCATAGATAAAAGTAAAATTATAATACTTTCAAAATTAGCAATATTAACTTTGTGGTTAAAATTCATATTTTTTATTTATTATCTTTGTTTAATTAACCACTGAATTGAGTTTAAATACATCTACCGGTTTCGAAAAATACAATTTTCTTCTTCAGGATGTCATAAATAACTAAAAATATATATCATTGTTTCTTCACAAGAATCTATTTTTAAAATTTAAAAAAAAAAAAAAAACAATTATTAAAAAAATAAATTTAATACATAACTCAAATTGTTGCTTAATACAAATTTAGTCGAATAATTTTTAGGAAAATTTTTTAGAATGGGACTCGTAGTTAAATTTAGTTGGTTGTTTATAATTTTTTGATTAGTTTTACATGCTTTATTTATCTCCAACGACTCCAAATTATTTAATTTGTGACCAACACCGTTTATATGCAAAATTGACAATCCCAATTTTTTTATCAAAACCATGACTATTTTCTTTCAAATGATTAGAAAATTCTGAAAACCCACTATTGTTCAAACATCTCAAATGCTCCCTTACTCTTATATTAAAATTTCTACTCGTTTTACCAATATAAAATGCAGCACGATCTTTGCAACTAAGTTTATAGACGCCAGAATTGTTAAATTTATCATCTTTGTCTTTAGAATTTATGAGTAAATTTCCTATACTATTATTTGTATAAAATGCCGGTGTAATATTTCGTGGTAGGTGTTTAGATATTATATTTGTTTAGAAAAGTTATTTATGTATAAAATTCTACGCCAATTATCATTATTATTATGTATTTAAACTCAATTCAGTGGTTAATAAAACAAAGATAATAAATAAAAAATAGTAAAATTATAAAATGGTGAATAAGTAAGAACTAATATGAAAATAAATTTAAATGGTGACTATTTGTAAAGAAGATTTGGTTATTAATTAATATTAAGCTTGCTATTAACATTTTTTCTCATTTCTAAAATTTCAAATTTATCTAACTGTAAACCTCTAGTATTTTTATGTATAATTTATAAACCTTTATTAATATCAAAGAAATGGTTCGTTTCTAAAAGCTAGTTGGAAAATTTGGAATAGGTTAGTAACAATAAATATTCAGAATTTTCTAATCACCTTTTGTTTTTATTTATGCTTGTATTTTTAATTTCAGTATATTGTTTCCTGAATATGATACCATAGGTATCGAAACATGTAGAATAATTAATAAATAGTGATTTAAACAAAGAATTTTGTTTAATTATTAATAATAATTAAATAATCGTCGAGTACAAACTCCGTTCGTATTAAGCAAAACAAAGACGACAAAATAATAGCAGTTTTTTAAAATATTTTATTGTTATTGCAGAAACTCCAGAAAATGACCCCTCGGTAACTGTGGACCGGCTGAGGTATTCTGCGGGTGACAGGGTTAGAGCCAACTGCTCATCGTCGCACAGCTATCCAGCTGCTAATATCACGTGGTTCGTCAATGAACAGAAGGTGAGAAGACGTCGTAAGATTGAGAACAAATAACTTCCTAGTTCTCTCATCTCCTCAAGATGGTCGATTTTAATACAATTTTATACAGGGGCATACCTGTTCTGAGAAACCTGAAATTTGTGGAATCACTTCGAATACCACTACATTGTCGCCATCTATGGACTAAATGTGATATCCATTTTTCTCTGCAAACAGCATATATATCACAATGAGAATACTCTTTATCTGTAACATTTTTTTAACTCATTATACTAGAATTCGCCTGAAAAATCAATATTTTTCAATTTTTATACATTTTCTTATTTTGATCAGTACATTATTAGCAATATTTGAATATGTCCATTAATAAATAGTTTTGTCTCTATTAGATATCTATTTAATAAATAGTTTAATAATAGTGCCATTGTAGGTGAGAATCCAGTAATTGTGTATTCTTGGACGTATTCAAATATTTCTCAAAATATTTTGACTTATTTTCTGTATGTTTTTGATCAGGTTCCTGGGTTTATGGTGTCCTCAATAGTGACTTCTCCAGACGGAATGGAGTCCTCCAGCTCAACTTTAGAACTAGAAACTAACTTAATCGGAGGTGCCACGTCAGTTTCCAGACTGAAGCTCAGATGTGAGGCCTCCTTATTTGACCTCTATAGAGCCTCCAGTCAAACTGTCGAAGTTAAGGAAGATAGACCACAGCTGGCTTCTGTTATGGGTCAGAGTTTGGCAGGTAAGAACATTATTTTTACCATACCATGAAGTATCTTATTTTGCTGCAATGTTTTATCTTATTATAACAATGTCTATGTAACACAATGTACTGGGACTCAATTATTTTCACTTTAATCGCTGTAGTCTAAATGAATGACGTACAAAAATAATAAAGCTTCCAGAAATTAGTTATAATAAGAAAATACGTAAGATAAAATTCTATGAGAATAATAGTATTTTTTGAAAAGAAATTACCAATAAAGAAATTAATAATAATCTTCGAGGTAAATAAATATTTAAAAAAAAACCACTGGAACATCTGTATGAACTGTTAAAAAATATTAGAGTTCTGTCAATGTCAAATATGAAAGAAACACTTTAAAAACATTGTTATCTGTATAGGGGCAATTCAGTTCTATACAATTTTCAAAGATATTGCATAGTTGTTACAGTAATACCTCGTTATTCGATGATTTAATCAATCGGCGCTCTCGTATGATGTCATACCCCGCTATTCGACTTGGACGATTTAATCAATCGACGCTCTCGTATGATGTCATACCCCGCTATTCGACTTGGACGATTTAATCAACCGACGCCGGCGCCGATATTCTACACTACGTGCGCGTATCCTATTTTCGAGGCTATGTACTCAGACTCAGTCATAAGAGAATGTTGGCTCGACATAATATGTTACTGTAAGTAACAGAGGTCTAGAATTGTGTTAATTGTACCTAAAACTTTATTTTTACATTTGTATATATGCATTGCCACTGTTAAGATATTTAATAAACAAAATTTGATTTAATAGGAATTAATAAATTTGAATTAATAAATTTGATTAATATATGTGATGAATAACATTGCTTCATTAATCGACGATATTTGATGGAACCAATCAGCGCTAATTAACGGGGTATGACTGCACTGCAAATAATGTATGAAAAGACGTAATTAATTTTACATTCCCTAATTATTAAAAATATTTAATGTCCTCTTTTAGATAGCTTTTCTTTTAAACAAAGTTAATAACACCTTTTTATGCATCATAAAGAATTATTAATACGATGTGTTCATAAGAATTAAATTTTGTTTCAGGTGGTTCAGCTAGCAAAGCACTCCACTGCATGCTCCTGCTGCTAACTGCTCTTAACCTGTTTACTAAACTTTTTCTAGATAACCCAAATCTGCTGACTGAGAGATAGTTGGATTACTCTTTCAGTTAGTTAACCAAACGAACTAACTAATTCACGCTTCTGGATAGCTTTGGAGAGACAGCGTTTTCAATATAAAATGAATCATTCAATATATCTTTTAATTATTTTTAATGAACACAAATACTGCAATTAATATGTTGATTTTTGAAATATTAGCTCCAGATAATTAAAAGAAAATTTAGCAATGTGATTTTTTTTATGATTTAGCAGTATTTTAATAATATTTTAAATAATTTTTCATACTTCTTTTCTTAATATTCATTTAACAACAAACCAGTCTCTCCGATAACATGATATCCAAAGTCAATAAATTGATATAAATAATTATTACAATACTTAAAATAGGGTATGAAGGTACTATTGAATGTTTATATTTTATTTAATAATATTGTATTGTACATATATTTATTTAAATATACTATGCATATTTCTAATACAACAATGGTTCTGACTAAAAAATAGGAATTTTGTGATAACCTACTGAAAGATAATTTAATATTTAGCGATAGTTAAATGTGAATTGAAATTGAAAATCTTTTGTACAATTAAAAAAAAGTTCGGTTAATTTAAAAATGTATGGATTCATAAATATTTGTTTGGTGACATATTTTTTATTTGATAGAAGCTTTTAATGCATTCCACTACATGTTGATAGTAATTTTTATCAAGATGTGAGACATAATTTTTTATTTTGAAAATGTAGAGAATTCTTAACGTTTTAATTGTACAAATGTTTTGAAATACCTAGTTAAATTGTATTAATAAATATTATGTAAAACATTATTTCCTTTTTGTTATAATTTTAAAATACCACAAATGTTTTGTTGATTTGTTACAAAAGAATATAAATATATGTGAACCTAATAATATAAAATTTAATTATTGTGCAATAATATACGAATTTAATAAGATATAATTTAAAAAAATTAATCATTAATATATAAAACTGATAACTAAAAATATTAAATTTTTAATATCAGAGTATACTCCAAGCCTATAACCTTAAATAATGATGTTAGGATTTTTTGTTTCAATAAAAACATGTATTACGCAAAAGTTTAGTCGGGGTTTAATTTTGAAATAGTAATCAGTTAAAAACTAACGAAAATAATGTAAATTTGGTAAGAAATAAATATACTCTGATGTAGGTTATTGTATGTTTTAAAATGTCCATATTTATAAATGATATTTTTTAAGTAAACACTGTCGCGATCACGTACATATAATTAAAATCTGCGTGAAAGTAGGTACCTTTTGTTAGATACTATTTAGTTTTGTTTATTAAAAATTTCATATGTAAATAAAAAATGTTATTTTTTGTTTTAATAAATAATTACACATCGCGATAATTGAACATTTCAGTGATTAAAATATTATATAATTATAATATTGTCATTGTTTTCATTACTTGCACCTTTTCTATAAGAAAATTGTCAACAGTTAGCAGTTCATTATTTTTGCCTAAATTTTATTATATTTCTTTTTGAATATTTAAAATTTTAATATATTAAATTATATTTATTCACGAAATCATTTAGTTTCTTTAAAAAACAGTGATTTTTAATTAAATAAGTAGATGAAAAAATGTTTTATGAAAATATTATTCCATCATCTATTTAAAATCTACTTTTATTGTAACAAATATAAGTTATTCAATTAAAAATAATTATTTCGGGAAGCTATTTTCTGACTTGGTAGTTTTCGAGTCGCTATTAAATTGTATAACACAATACCAAATTAATGAAACATGAAGGTTGTTTTTCTTAAGGCTTATGATTTACTTTAACCGGAATCATAAAATTTAGTTATTTCATTCAGGAAAATGGAAAATTTTTACTTGGAAATACCTATAAGATTCTAGTTCCCTGAAGGTATTTGTCATGAGACCTTCTTACGCAGACGTCCCCAGGGCAAACTAGACTGGTTGTTCTGACGTCAGTAATTGCTTACCCTTATTTAATATTATTCTGCAAGAACAGTTTTCTTCATCCTAGGATAACATAAATTTGTTGGAAAATCCAAAACAAAAAAATATTTTTTCTGAACTCAGGAAATTATTTTATGATTTCGAATAGGAAATATTTTAGTCTGTTCTCTTTTAAATTTATGTTTTTACGAGTACACGCACATACGTTTAATAATATTGTTAACATATAATAATGTCGTTGTATATTTTCAAGGACATCAACAGACGATGATTTAGTTTTCTGCGAGTTTTGGTCCTGAATTGGACTTCGATATATATACATACATATATAGTTTTATTTTATTAATTTATTAAGTAGGTAAATTTTTTACTACAATTAAATATCAGTTGATAAATGTTTTTTTACTATTAATTATTTGTAAATAATAAATATTCTATATTTCATAATAAAAATGTGAAGATGTTTTATTTAATATTCGATTATTGTATGAAATATAAATATATATGATACATTTTTTAAGAGACGATGTACCCAGTTAAGATTTGTAACTTTGAAAAATGTATGTTATTGAGCTTTTCATATTAATATGGTTCTCAGGAAATAAATCCCCTAGTGTTTTCCAATAGAAACTTAGTGATTAAATGTATGTAATTATCTATGGAATACATCAATGATTGAAACATACATGGAGATACAATAAATGTAATATTTGTTTCTTTTAAGACTTGTTTTATTTCAAATTAAAATTCTTTCCTTTTCAATTCCTGTATTAATAAATATAAATAATAAAATTTCAAATTTAATTACATGATCATTTTAATTTTAAACAATAAATCTGAATATGTTGTTGACAACGCGTATCAACAAATTCGAGATTTTTGGAATGTTCTAAAAATTAAATCAACTAAATAATATTATTGCACTAAAGTGTTTCAATAAGTTTTTTTTTGACTGCTTATGTAGCAACTTGCGATTTTGTTTACATAAGCGAACACAGGCAGGATCACTGATTAACAGAATTATTTATTTAATTCAATTACGATAAGGGAGGTCGGTGAGGAGATAGGGGGTTCTAGTCGAAGGATCAGGATTCGGAAGGACTGCTCACCTTACCTTGTATATGACGCCTCTGTAATCCCTCCAGTCGGCGCCGAGATCACACAATATTTGGCGTGCGGACAAGCTGATCTCTACTTCCAATTGAATATGGCGATGTCACAAGTTTACCCATGGCACAAAAAAACAATGGCACTGTGCACAAAAATCACAGAATCACAAACAATACAGTACAGGTTCACTGGAGCTGAAAGGTCAACACAGTGAATGCTATCGCAATGTCAAGATCGAACAAATAACGGTCAAGCTGACGTCTGCTGGCGTCAAGGTCACAATTTACACTGAGAAGGCGAGTATGAGGAAATGTACGGATGGGAATTTGAACGCGGAATGTGTCAATAACCGTACTCGCGGCTGATTCGAAATGACGCGCCTAAAGTGTCTTTACGAATTTGGAACATAAGTCTCCTGAAGATGGTGTTCTGAAAATGATATTTACCCGAAACGTTGAGACAACTATAGTTCTTCTCAGGACTAACAGACGCGGACAAACTTTTTTAGTATCCGTTGCATACACTAGTGCTCGCGGAAACCTTAAATTAAATTATATATATAAGGTTTCCGTTAGCACTAGTGTATGCAACTGGTGTCTCTTCTGAGTACTCTGAAGATACTCGTACATCCACCGACAGATTCATAGGAAAGCATGAGATGTGTGGTTCACCAAATTCAGAACTGATTAGTTACCTTGACGAAAGAAAAATGTACATTTTTCGCTTGTGAAAATAAAAAAAACAATTTTTAATATTGGTATAAATATAATTTATAAATCTCAAAGTAGTTTTCAATCAATGTAACTTCCTTAATATTCAAATTTAGCAATATTCAAGCTAATGGAAAATAAAAACACAAGCTCATATCATAATTTTCAGTGCTCCATAAAATTAGTTTAAATTTCTACACTAATACTTATTCCATACTAGCATTAAATAAAATGAAGGCGTACAAATATAGCTCACTAGTAATGGCTTTAACATTTAAATGTTTCATCATAGTAAAGAAAATAATAATATTAAAAATGCAAAATTATGCAAATAACTTCTACATGAATGACTCACCTAATATCAGTTTAATCATGTGCAGCAAATAATATACAAGAAAACATTAAATATTTCTAGATTAATGTAAAAAAATCACTCTTCAAAATATACTGATGCAAACACCGTCTTCCTATAATTGTGTCACATTGCAAGGGACTTCAGCATGAGATAATTTTTCTCTGAGTTTACGAAGATCATAGGACGTCATTGCAAAAATATGCTCTCCAATTATGATCTCAGAAAGGAAACATCGAGTTTCTTTTTTAAACCGGATGGTCAGTTTCTATATTTTAACTAGAGCAACAGACATACGGCTCTCTAATCCCACCAACTCAAAAGACGGAACTCATCACGCGTAGGCGCAATCTCTGGTAATAAATACCATGGGGAAAAAAATGGCGCGCAATAAAAAATAAATGGCAGTTCTTTCGTAACGTCACAATATATGTATATAATTTCTTTTTATGTTGCCATCAATAATCTGCTATTATCCATGTGCAACGCCATGAACACTGTATTTTGGGATAGGACTCCGAGGAGGGTAGTAACTACATCATGAATGTTGGAGGTTATGTTTTATTTTTATTTTTCATCATTCATGTCGTGTTATCGAGTTAATTGTATGGTTTATAGATTGATTTTTTTGTTACCTGTCTCTAGAGAATTATTTGATTGAGTCATTTTTTAACTAGAATCAAAGAGATGAAATTATAATTGTCAAATCATTTGCAACCGCGAGTTTAGATGTGTATTTGCATTGTTCATGCGTTTCTAGAGATAATTTTCATATTTTTTAAATGCTCATTTTGAACTTTCGATATAAATTGAATTTAATTGATTAATGGTATTCAATAATTTTAAACTTTTGTATTAAACAAACCTAGATATTATTTTATTCAGTAATTTAATTTAATTCCCATCAAAGTATTTTTCTAACAGCATTTATTTCATTATTTATAATTTTTCCAAAAGTAATGAACTACGATTTTCCTGCGAAGGTAAGTGAGTCTGATTCCTAGCAACCTATATTTTCATGCTCTCTGATTGACGTTAACGGCGAAGGGCGCAAGACTACGGTTTCAACCGCACAACATATTAATATATATATATATGTACACGGTGAATTTATATTCCAGGCCGATGTTGTTGTTAAATAACTAAAAAATAAAACATAATTTTTTAATTTGGTTTTTATTTATCAATTATGTATAAAATTCGTGTTCTTTTAACAATATTCTCGCACACTTCGCATGTTGTTTCAGCAATTTCATTTTGAATATCGTCCTATAGTATCGAAATTTTTATTGGCTTATCGGCGTAGACCTTCCCTTCCAAGTACCCCCATAGAAAATAGTCGGGAGTCATCAAATCAGGCAATCGAGGAAGCCACTTTTTGACATCATGCGGCTGGGAAAAATTTCTCGCAAATTTTCGAGCGTAGCTCAGGCTGTGTGTGAAACCGCATGTGTTGCAGGTCCTATCAACTCAATTCGGTCACCAAAAAGTTTTCCAACACGTGACGATGGCATATCAATTGTGTTAACATTGACATTATTATTTAGATAAAATATTTTAATGACTTAACTTCACTAGCATTAAGATATTATAATAAATTGTAATCAACTACTCTCTACGATTACTAAATGCGAACTAAGAAAACCAAAATAGTGGTTTAACAATATCGGCCTGGAACATAATATTCACCCGTATATATATAAAAAATACTTATACAATGTTTATCTAATTGAATACCTACATAGCCTACCGTGATTAAATATTTTACAATTATTTAAGAACTCCTCGTGTTCACAAAATATCGATACTGGGATCGAGACTATATATTTACAACCGTAGAACTGCACTGTGGAAGAAAACTGAAACAGGTGACATTCCTAACGACTACTGTTATGCTGTGTATTTTGTCAATTAAATCAACATCTAGAATCCTCAAATGGGTTCAATAAGCCACAACTATTAACGTCATCCTGAAAACTATCCTAATTTTTAGTATGATTCATAATGTACGTACGTGTGGATGCATTCATTTATACAATATAGTCTAATGGGCCCGATCCTGTCGTCGGCAGTGCAGGTTCTCAAGTAACAAGAGTAAGAGAGTGTGTTATTTACTTTTTATTTCACTCTGGTTGAAACATATATGTAATGTGTTACAGCTGCCAATCTTCTGGCTCTATTCCAAGGTTAACCAGTATATTGTCTAGAGACAGCGATTGAATTGGTCTAATAGTTGGCCTTCTGCGGCGTACATATGAAGAGGCTTCAATTTTAAAAGATCTGTGGAAGCTTTTCAAAATCATGCAAAGATATAAATTTTGTCTATTTTTCAGTGTAAATACAGTTTCTCGTCATAAAGGCAGAGGACATTCATGTCGTTATTTATAATTCTGAATAATCTGTTTAATCGATTAACGACCGATAATAATATCTCAATAAATATTTTTTAAATAAAGGACAGGTCAGTTACCATCAAATATAAAATAACAAAAAAATTCAAACGCACTTAAATAAAATAATTTTAGGACCGAATTTAACATGGAAAGAGTTTGAAAATCTTGCTACATTGGCATATTTGTGGCGAAACCGACATCAAATTTTACGATGCAATATCGGGGAGACATATGAAGATAGCCCAGATATCTGAAAGCAGAAAGGCTTCACCATTCATCTCAAGGCTGTATTTGTAACAGCAGTCCTTATCTTAATGGCTTTGCTTACGATAATTTGTTTACTTATATCATACCACGAAAATGACATTTTCAACAAATGAGAGGGATGTTTTCTAAGCCCTAAAAATCAATACATCGTCATTGGAAAGTTTATTTTTATACTTATTACAGCTTTTGGTTTATATATATTATACATTGATGGATATAAATTATATAGGAGAAAAAATTCATCCAATATCATTTCTTTAAATAGTACATTCGAGTACATAAATATATACATAATATAAACAATACGTCGATACTTAAACCTACCTAAAACTTCCATCATGTATATTTACTGATGTTGTGTTTTATCAATGTCACCATTGCACTGCGCGTCATAGAATTTTTAGATTTGGCCTTCTTCCTGAATGGCAGTGTTTCATTCTATTTCTTCCTCCCGTAGCTTAATTGATGATTTAGTTTTTTTAAATATAAAAAAATAAAAAGTTTAACACTAAAATATATTAACTCTTTGAAGGTAATCATATTAAGTTTTTTAACACTACTGATTCTTCCACCAACCAAGAAAATAATATTGTTGCAGTATATGAGGAATAAAATTAGAGTTGTATACTATTTTACATGATTCAGTACTATCCAATCTTTTCCAATTTATTTAGATATATTTTTAGTCATGCTATCTTGTACTTTGACAAAATATTAATATAAAATTTATTTTTCAATGTTCACGAAATTAGTTTTGTTTATTAATTTTATTTAGCCAAATGGCTATATTGTTTAAGTCATGTTTAATTTATTAATAAAATTATAATTTCATATTTGTTTCCTGCATTTTTTAGTACGCGCATGGTTTGAAAGTAATCTTATTTTGCAATATTTGTGTATTTTAACTGTATTATTTATACAAATAATAAAAATTATAGGTTCAAAACCCTTATGGTACTCGTAAATAAAATAAGGTGTTAACTGAAATAAGGTCAAGTATATAAGGAGTACGAGTAGGTCAGCTTTTTTAGTGGTTAGGTTGACTACATAATTTTATTTTAATAATCTAAATTAAAATATTTGGAGCACTTAATTGCCCGATTTATAATACGCAAAAAAAAAAATTATTACATATTTATGAAATAATCCTTAGCGTAATTTATTTGTGTTAAAAAGAGATAATTAAAACGCAAAAGTAACATTTTTGTTTTCAAACCATTTATATTCAACATATGACATTTTGACGGAGTAAACGTAATAAAGTGAAGACATAATAAAATTAAAAAACGTAGTTAAAACTGTCAAGTGTTTTGGTTAATGCAGGAAATGTGAAGAGTGATGAAGAGACATTCAACCCTGTGTCTAAGACGAGTAATATGAGGGTGTAGGATAGCGTCAGGAAATCCAATAGAGAAATTAGCATAGCAGTCTATAAGTACCAGATACAGTTCTCTGCTTACTTAGATATTGTAAAAAGTTGTTAAAAAAATATTAAAGTAAGACCTGGCAAGATCATGTGCACAACATGTGTGAAAGACTATCAATTGAAAGTTATATTTGTCAACGTACTTGTAAGAGAAGATGTAATATGGATAAGAATAATTTTAAGGATAAAAATGTTTCTTCTGCCTACGGTATATAATATGCCACGATAAAACACCATGATGGTTGTAGGAATCGCTCAATCTTCACGCTAACTAGTATTTACTAAATTCATTAAATGATTTCAGTAGACACAATTTCCTGAGAGATTTTTTTCAAATTGGCCAAAAAATTGGGTCCCTGGAATTTGTCAAGATATGCCATAAATAATTCCATAAAAAAATAATCTTTATAATTAAATTCACGGCCGCTTTTGTATCCAGATCGCGTGAAATTCACAATCACCCAAAAAGTGTTCCTTTTGAATATAAATTCTTTGAGGCTTTTTTTTTGTAGGACAGGCTTTAACAATCTTATTCCAAATAAGCCGCCCGCTCCCAGCTGCCGCGAGAGATAGAATTGAAAGTAAAATATATTTTTTGGACTGGTGTAATAATAACGTCGGGTCTTCCATTAACAAAAGATAATCGAAAATTATATTGCTCGTTAAGAACCAGTAAAATTTATAAGGCCTTTTCTGATTTTACGAATTTTATTTAGTCATAAGTAACTCCAGGGATGGAGAATCTATTCCCACAGATACTCCATCTCTGTTATTTTCGATTACCAGATAGGCTGCGACCTGTGTTAAATGCATTGAAATATACAGTTGAGTGAATGGTAACTCGTGTCGATTATATTTGATGTAGAATTGTTATGCTTCATTTGTTGTTATGTTTCCCGTTTAAAGCGTACGTGTACACACTTGAAATATTTTGGAACTTCACGTAAAGAACGGTAAAGGATTGGGGCTGTCGCTCGCTGTGTAATGTATTTCAAACTGATATCCACCTTTACCGATAGATCAGATGTTGGTCCCGTGATCTTTATCTAAAGTGATTTTAAAATAGATATTTCAATATCACCTTAAAAATAGAGGGACCACTAATTGCAGGTCAGTAAATGAAAGACAGAGCGCTGTACTCGTAGCAAACGAAGAAATGGTAACAAAATACCTTATCATGCAATAGCATATGTACGTAAATAATAAAATATAATGTACAAGTGGAGTCAACAAAACAAGAACATGCAAATATTTGATTTATAAATAATTGCTGTGACGAGAAATATAACAGTACTATAAGTGACAAACGAAACATCTTTTCCCACAGCACAACATTCCAGGATAGGATTTGGCCTTCTCCACGAGTACTCTTTACTGACTCTTATGACCATTCTTTTCCACACAGTTTGCTTACTTTTTCTTTGGTCTACTTTTAGGGTATTCACTTGGTCATGATCTATGGTGTCCTTTAAAAATAACCTGTGTGGTTAATTTGTAACATAAAACTTTATTTCGGTCATATATTATTAAATTCCCAAAAAGTCTACATGTTTTGTAATGTAGTAGAGGAAGACTCAAAAAGTCTACGAGTTTTGTAATGTAGTAGTAGTAGTAGAGGAATACTTTACATGTCCTCGAGAGGTTAAATATTAAACATAATTATCTCAAAACAACAGTTTCCTAGTTGAAACAGCCTTAAACTGATTACTTGCGTAATATAATTAATATCCTAGGACAAGGAATGGGTGCGGTAAGGTCTGGAAAATCAACTTAAAAACTGGTATCAGTAAGATATTATAATTATAAGAAGTATTTTGATTTGTCCAGTTCCAGTAGATAATGGTTGCTGAAACAATCCTCGAGCACAAGAGTTTTAATTTGTGTCAGGACATCATCGTGTGCCTTCTAACCTAAGGCGAACCCCGTATTTAGTTGATGAAATATTACTAATTGTACAGTACACAACATGTATATATGTTGAGAGTTCTTGGTGACGAGTACGCTACAGGGCAGCGATGGTGGATCTTTAACATGCGTCATAAAAATAACACGCGGAATTTTTGGTGCAATCGGGCAACGTTTGAATTTCGTTACTAAAATTTAATACACTAAATTAACACACAATAAGCATCAACAAATATAAATCAGAATTGTGTTCTTATTTATGCATTTTTTAATGTCATAAAAACCAAAAAGTAAAATAGTGAACAAATTATGCAAAACATAGTATTATTGTGAAGTTGTTTCAGAACATAGTTTTTAAAGGTAAAATAAAGGTAATATATATATATATATATATATATATATATATATAAAATATATATTATAGCACAATAATATATAATAAGGAATACCTACATGTCACTTCAATATTTTTACTATTTTAAAACTAAGCTAAATGCTAAACGCTAATCTTTGACCACTAGATCACTAGGGCTGCGTCTTAACCACTAGACCAACAAACTACTCATTATTGTATAAAAGCCTAAGTTTTTAAAATGTAATCTAATAATATGTGATACAGTAAGAATTATATTAGCTTTATTTTAAAATACATGAAGAGAGGGGTTTCCTATCACTGCTGTAGGGTAGTATAATATAGGTAGTAGACGAAAGTAATTACCCAAGATGCTGTGGAGATCTTCGAAGCAACGAGACTCAGTTTCAAGATGAATTCAAATACAGGTGGATGAATGATACACATACGAGTATTCGCTTCTGAGAAAACAATTCTGTATTAATATCCTCGTTATTCGAATTGCAAAGTGTGGACACATTCCAATATTCCAGCCCTTGGATACGAGAACTATTGTGTAACTGTGAAGATGTACGCAGCACAGGTTTCTTCATTGATAATACTCGGTTTCGTGTTATTGCTTAATGAAGATCCTCGTTGTCTGCATAAACCAGAGTTTCTAAACTTATTAAAATGACTCATATCAAAATATAATATTACTTTTACTAGAAATATTTCTAGAAGACAAATTATGTTAATCCTGTTAACTTGTGTATGAGATCTTTGAGCGTGTTACGGGACTTATCTGCTCTCGCTACATGTTCTGCCCGCTGCAGTCTTCTTGCTTTCACCCTCATCAGGATATTTGTGGCGATATGCGGTTCCAGAAGTTCCAGCTTCTTTAATCCCTCCATACAACGTCACATGTATTGGGCTGTAAAATTTGAGCAGTATTTCATTATCTCCGTCCTTGCAGATTATATAAATCGAGTATTCCATCGATCCAAACGCGCTGTTGGATCTCCAAAGCTGTTGACAAACAAAGCTGTGAAGATTTATATTAACCGTGCCGACGATAAAAGTTGTGAATGCAGTGGATTGCTGACTGCAAGACAGCTATTTACTGAAATGATTTTTTGGTGTAAGATTTTATAATTTATTATTTGTAAGATTATATTTTGCTATTTAATAGTTTATACCTACCTCAAAAAATGCTTATTTTTATTTCAAAATACATAATTTCATTTATGATTTTTTTTTATATTTTACAAGAATTGATACATATGTAGTTTTATTTTGTTTTGATCTATTTTAGGCATAAAATAAGACTATTGGTAGATGATAAAGTATTCACGATTGTGGAAAGCATCTCGTAAATTTCTATGGGATTCTTTGAGAAAATGTAGTTCGATTTGTGTTGTTTCAATGTGCGTCGCACTTTCTCGGAACGTGATCTTGACGAAAATTGAGACCCTAGTGTATAAAAAAAATAAAGACATATTTTGTCGAGAAGAGTAAGTGATCTAAAAATTCATAGTTGATCTGGAGGGGCACAGTAAATTTGAGAAGCTTAGGCAAACGTTACAATGAAGCAAAGGGTTGTATAAGATGTTTAATTATATCAGGGCTCTTGTTTTGTTCCATGGCTGCGTGAGAAACCTCCCCCACCATGTACGTCGTGGGGTTAGTTTCCACTAATTAATTGAATAAGAAAATTACATATATATTTATACAATCTATCTGTAAGTATGTACGTTCCGTGGACACAATTAATATATTGGAATTGCTGGAAATATGCGGTGTTTATTATTAAAATTTCGCTCAGTAATTTTTTGATACTATCTATTATGTGAGGAACATAATTATTGCGCCTAATTTTCATATTACATATTACCATTGCGTACATTTCTACATTTACATGTGTACATTTGTACGTTGTACATGTGCATATTTGTATATTAACATGTCCAAAACAGAAGTTTTTTTTGCCTCTATAATAGAGATTTTTTTGTCTCTATACAGTATAATACTGTACATAGATAACGAATATTTTTTGAAATTTTAAAATGCAATGAATATGAATCCAAAGTAAGTAAGATGTCAGTCAAATGTAAAATCGGTCTTTAAAATGTAAAAGCACGAAAATATCAACTTCAAAATTATTTTTAATACACATTGATGTTAGATAGATAAGATCAGTAACACATATATTTCAAAGATATACATCTTAACTCGGTACATCGCATCAGAAAAAATATATTATACATATTGTTGACGCAAGTCGAGTACCTACACCCTGTGCATTTTAATAAATATACCTTTCCCGCTCTGGCCAACTAATTACTTTCGCTGATGGGGGAACAGATTGCATTGCAACACAAAACGGTCAACATCTGTATTTCTTTTAACGTTCGAGACCACGAGAATAGGTGTTCTAAACAACTCCGGAAGTGCAGTGATATTTCCGTTCTTCCCTACAAAAGTGCGAGTCAATTGGAGGTGAAACTTGATGTCCAACCCAAGACTTTAGATCAAGGTAGGCCAGATCCATCTGCCATTATTTTCCTTTCTGAATCCAATTCGGGTTGCGTGAACTAATCATTAATTTAATCGATACAGTCCGCGGGATCCCACCACATATGAAGGGTCAAATGACAAAATAATTTAATTTTGTTTTCGGCCCCTGTCAAACAACCGCTTTGTTAATTTTGGTTTAAATTAATTTATCACTTTTGAGCCTTTGAGATCTAGTGCTAATTTATTATATATTCGAGGTGTACAAAATAAAAAAGATCGTTACCCAAATGTTGTGTTTATTTTTGACACTAAAAAGTTTCCAAAGGTTTTACTTCTCGTTTCCTTTGATTCGGATCTTGGATGTGAAGTTAATTTATTAAAATAACTAACTAAATTACCATCACGCCATTTCCCGCAGGGGTAGACAGAGAGGATAGAGCACCTCACTCCTCTGTCCTGACGCACAATTCTCCCCTCATCCACATTCATATATCTTTTCATACAAGCTCGCCGATTATTAAAGTTTCTAACAGAACCATCCTCCATTATCTGGTTTACCTGGTCGAGCCAAGTCTTCCGCGGATGTCCCCTATTTCGGGTACTGTGATGATCCACATGTAACCAACTGACAAAAAAATATGAATTCCGAGAAATTCCTAGAGCATATGCGACAGGAGCAAGGGGTGGCCAGAGGGGGTGGGGCTCGAAAAGGCGAAGGGGTCGCGTGGAAGACAGTCGGGTCCGAGCGGGCGAAGAGGTGGGGTTCGAGCTTTGGAATCGTCAGATTGGTGTCGGTCGGCTTTGCGCGGGGAGCGGGGGGGGAAGGGGTAACCTAGAGCGGACTCGGAGATGAGTTTACGCGGCCGCGAGAGTTGTTAGAGTTTATCTAATGTGAAAGTGATAATCGATTAACTTACGACGGTCGCGAAAGTGTTGGCGGACAATTTATTCGATCCGGATATTATCGCGGGAGACGTGTGTTAGTGCCCAGAAGGACGTCGGCAGCGAGGACCTGATCGAATCTTGATGAGTTTCTTTTGCATGCCTTTGTTGACTACCATACTATTTTACCGCATTTTTAATATATGTTTTGATTCTTTATGATTACTCAAAATTATAATCGAACGATAACCACTTTGGTTGCTGCAGAGCTCGGTCTTGAATAATATAAATTGGTGTAATCATGGAGAAACAAAGTATCAATGTGTATTTTAACCATTTGTTATATTATATATTGCACGATTAATCCACAAAAGGAATTAACAAGCTACTACCATTATCGAATGACTTCGGCGATTTTACACACAACAAAATGAGGAGCTGCCTTTATTTATCTATGTATTACTTCCTTCGGCCAGAGAGCTGAACTGAATATTCTGATATGTAAGCCTGCTTGGAGGATTTCGAACGTGAGCGAAAGGGTTTAAGTCGACCTTCAGGGCGTCTGGTACCTATGGTGAAGTATAGTTTGGCACTGATATATGGGCGAGTCGCGTTGATTTCGAGACCTATCGCTGAGAGAATTTAGATCCGCCACTATGCCTTGTCGTCACCTACAAGAGGCTACAGGCTAAGGTGACGATTCCGCGGCGGTTTCGGTTCTCTCAACATACGTTATGTGCGCCACAAACTGTATGTAGCTTACGAGCGTATCAGGTGGGTTCCTGTAGGATTTTCCGAACACCCCGTACCTCAGTATAGTTGAGGAGGATGATAGTAGGATCTCTAGCGGTTAATACCCAGAGACAGTGTTCCTGAAACGATCTGCAATTACACAAACACACACACACGTACCAGCATGCAGTAATAATAATCCTAACTATTTGTTCCTGGCTTTATTCGAGATGCATTGTTCGAGACACCGAGGATCATCCTGCAGATAATTTAAACTATTCTTCTGACACCGTTGTCGCATGACGTATGTTTTCAGACGCACCCAAAGGAATGATGGGAATTTCCTGAGAGTCGTATTGTCATAATTATTCAATTTAACTATATATATAAATAGGCTTAGAAATATCGAATTCATCACAGGTGATGCCGGCGACCAGGAGAATTATTATTTATTATAAATTAATTAGTAAATTAGAGGAATAATCAGATTCATCAGAGTACCATCAACATTTGCGCATATATCTTTCTTACTATTCTCTCCTCATTCATCTATTCCACATGACTAAACCACCTAAAGGATCCTTTCTTAATCTTACTAATTATACTAACATCAGATTTACATTATTTTATTATTTATTCATTCCTTACTCTGTCATAAATAAATATATATATATTCAAATATTATTTAAAACATCTTCACATTTATTATGCAATACAGAAAATTTATTATTCGCATGTAATGAATTAAGTAGGTATTAGTTAATTCATTGCATGTATAATCATTTTTAAGTTCGCATTACCCTTATGAAGGAAAATTTTCCAAAACTGATTAGTTTAATATTAAACTCATGAGAAAAAAATAATTATCTTCATCGTATTGAAAATCTTACGGTATGTTTAATGCGTATAATGTTATATTATGAATTTTATGAGAGTTATCGTAGCAGTTAAAAACTAGAAGCCCGCTTGTGAAATTAAAACTAACAGGCAATGTATTTTTGTGAGATATTATCTATTACAATTATTGTATCTAACCGGCAATTAACATTATTCTCTTTCGCATAATAGTAAAGCTGTTAAAGTGGCGTATACCGTCTTCGTATCCACTTTAATATATCTGGGGTTGCTTTATGGAGATGCCTTCTGGGAAGGCGTAGATTGGGCAGATATCTACGATATACTGTAGTTGTTATTTTGTTCATTGTCGGAAAATTCCGAACCTACACAGACAATTCTCCTTAAAGCTATAATTATGCATTAAATATGTTTTTTTATATAAAAGGTTAGTGTAAAATAATATACGGTGCACAGACAGTACTGATAATAACATTAACAATATTTATCAACAATGAATTTAACTTCGCCACATCAATATGGTTATGAATATTTTGTGATATTATGTTGGCAATTAATGTAAATAAAGATTGTTACATAAAATAAATAGTCATATTTATTATTTTCTATTCTACTACAGTGGGTATATAGAAAGGGTACTTTGGTTAGTAGGTTCTAAACAATCAAGTCTATTGACGGGGCAAATGTAGGCTTTCTGGAAACACAGCCATCGGTGAGTGTTTGTTACGGGGATGCTCTCTGAAACCACCCAATTAGCTAGGCCGCTGTGCAGTTCACGTGGTATGTATTCGAGTCAAAGGACACCTGGAATGATGGATGTCAAGAGAGAGTGAATAATTACATTACTTGTTTTATCAGGATCGAAGGTCAGGTCGTATTGGACCTTAATACATCAGTACATAGGACACGGTTATTAACCTAATAGAATAGAATACCTAAATATAATTTAAAAACAATTATTTATCTCTATAAAAATTAAAAAATAAACTTATTAAATTGAATATATATCTACTACATCCTAAAAATAAAATCTAAAAAAAAATTTAAAAAAAAACTAAAACTGTCTACAAAAGAAAGTATAAATTAAAATGTATAAATATATGGCTGTGTATGCTTCATGTGTATTGTGTGGAGGCTTGCACAGTATTGCTGTATCATAGGAATGATTAATTTACTTAAACCGTTTCAGTGAGTGTGATTGTGTTAAATTGTAACGATGATTGGTAACTAGATATTCGCAATTCTTCGAATAATGACTGCTATACTAGAAAGTAAACCTTCAACAATTAAATCTAACTTAATAATACTCAATTATTAAAAATCAATATTCTTATTATTTTCAAACTTAGCTTCGACCGCTTATCACTAGACGAGTGACTTAACCACAGGATCAACAAGAAGGTAAATAATTCGTTAACTTTGTTTTAACCACTGAGTTTCCGGTTTCGAAAAATACCCTTTCCTTATTATAAAATAGTCTTACTTACCATTATGCCGTTTCTCTGCAGGAGTAGGCAGAGAGGATAGAGCGCCAAATTCTTCTGTCCTGACATACAATTCTTGCCTCATCCACATTCATACATCTTCTCATACAGCTCGACGATTATTGAGGCTTCTAACATGACCATCCTCCAGTATCTAGTTTATCTGGTCGTATCGAGCCTTCCGCGGACGTCCTCTACTTCTGGTGTCATTAATACTCGCGTCATATATCTTTCATACCATTCTCTCCTCATTCATCTGTTCCATATGACCAAACCACCTGAGTTATATATAGTCACTATACTAAGATTAGCTTTAGATGATTATTTTTTAAAAATTAAATATAATAATTAAAACTAATGTTTTGTCTAAACTGAAGAGTGAACTCGACCATTCAATGCAAGAAACAGAGCAGGATTCAGGATAAAAGGCCATTGAGAAAGAATAATGATATTTACTCAAAATGTCGGGAGAATAAAAGACCTTCTCAGGTTCTTCAGGTTCCTCCAGAAAATAATCCGATATCTTTTACCCGTGAAAATCTTAGATCTAACCTATAATATCTATAAAAAAATATTAAATCTATAATATACCATAAAATATTTCATACGGAGAACATAAAACTGAAAGAATATATATAATAATCATTCATGTGGCAGATTTCATTTATTATAAATATAAATCTAATATGTAAAAATACTTAAATAGCGTTTCTTTCTATCAAATCTAATGGATCATATGAATATTATTTTTATACATACGATCCATTATATGCATTTTATTTTTTGAATACGAAAATGATAATTTTGTATAATCAAATGACAATAGATGAAAAAAAATTAAAATTATTTTTTAAATTTTAATAGGTATTCTTTTTTATACTAACAGTTGTTACGACAAATAAAATTTATTTAAAAAATATTTTTTTGATTTTCATCAAAGATTTTAAAAATAAATTCAGACGATGAAGTCAAACCAAACATTTTATATACAAGGTAGTAGTGATTGTACAAAAAATATAATATTATGAAGGGAAGATAATTGGATGAAGAACCTGAAAAAGACTTCGGAGTAGCATAAGAATTCTACACTTTACTGTCCTGGAGGGTCTAGTAGAAATATTAAGCCATAGCCATTTGCTCTTTAACTAAATATGACACCTTCAATATTTCTTCTATATTTTCTCAGATCAAACATTTTTCAAAAACGTTCAAATCCTAAATTGATTTAATAATTTTTATTAGACTTATTTGTTAGAACAACTGTATTTTTACGGTAAATGAATAAAATATCTGTGTTTATTCGAACTGATCTGAAATATGTAATAAAAATGTTATTGTAATATCAGAACTCCAATGGATTCAACCAACGCTTTAACTCGCTTCAGCCATTGAACCGCTTTGGCGATATTTGCATTGCAAATGCCGGAGTAACGATATTGGAATCAATTTGAATATAAATAAACGTTTTAATCCTTCTGCTTCTTTGCCTCCTTTATGCTGATTCTCCGCGTGTCAATAACTCAAGACCTATTCAGGAAATTCTTAAAATCTTCTTAAATTTTGACTCATTTTTAGGAGTTTTTCTAATTCCATATCGTGATGCACACTTGTTTTGAAACGAAAATATTTTTTAATTTTAAATATCTCTCTTTGTTAAGTATATTTTTATTGTAAATACTTTCCCGTCTTAAATTAATTAAACTAATTTAAAACGGTAGAAATATTTCATTTAAAATATTTGGAGAAATTTTTTAAAATGGAAGAACATTTATGAATATTGTTGGGACAGAATATTCGGATACTTCACAATCATCTCTTTTTCGACTAATGTCTAAGAACTTAATTCTGGAAGCTTGTTTGTAGGCTCGAAAATTCTTTTAAAATACCTAGAATTATCAATTACATAAAATTTCCTTAATAACAAATATATGTATGACCAATTGCATAAGTATTAAAAAATCAATAATGTGACAATTGACTTGAATTAGATATAAAATATACAAAATAGTTTTTCTATTTTAAAAGAAGCACGCCTTATTAATATTCACAAATATTATAAAATTTTATAATTCTACGTTGTTTTTTTACACAAGACTATGGGTACTTTCAAATTAACAAATATACTTACTTATTTACATATATGCAGAGAGGATAGAGCGCTACATTCTTCTGTCCTGACACACAATTCTCGCTTCATCCACATTCATATATCTTCTCATTCAAGCTCGCCGATTGTTGAGGCTTCTAACAGAACCATCCTCCATTATCTGGTTTACCTGGTGGTGTCCTAACATCAGCTTTACATTCTTTCATTATATCTTCATTCTTTACTCTGTCATAAATAGATTTGCCACATATACACCTAAGTGATCTCATTTCAACTGCATTCAGTCTACTTTCGTTCCTCTTCTGCCAGCTCCAGGCCTCACTTCTATATATTAGTGTCGGTACCAGGACTCGTTTGTGCACCGCTAGTCTTGCCTCGGTTGACAAATTTCCGTTAGATATAATTCCATTTAAAGCGCCTTTCGCTTTATTTCACCTTCCTTTCGATATCATTCTCAGCCTTTTCGTTTCTATCAAACATACTTCTCAAATACACGAACTCATCTACTTGATCCAAACATTCATTAACTCCAAGTATTTAGCACGGTGTCTTGCTTTCATCCTTCTCGAATTATATCACTTTCGACTTGTTAACATTCATCATGAGGACGCTTTCCTTGCATACAACGTACATTCTACTTACTAGTCTCTGTAGTTCTTGTTCATTATTCGCCATTAGTACAGCATCATCGCGTTCAATAAACAGCATACAATCAAATAGTCAATTTTTGCTCCTACATTCATACATTCCAGTTCTTTCACATACTTATCCATATACAAGTTGAACAGTCATTACAAAATCCTGCTTGACACCCTTTGTAATGTCAGACCATGGTGTGAATGTTCCATTTTTTTTTTTTTAAAATAGAGATGCGTACACGGAATACATGTCACATCAATATTCTTACTATTTTCAAACTAAGCTAAATGCTTGTGCTATGAAAATAGGACTAACTTGCTGGTGTCCTGGAACGAGGCGCGAACCCCCGACCACTAGATCACTAGGCCAACGTCTTGACCACTACACCAACAAGCTACTCATTGATTCCAAACATTTGTATATAATATTAATACTTCAATTAAATTGCTCTACCACTACCATCATTATATATCTACCTTATTTACACAATAAACCAAGGAGAATAACTAACTGTATACGAATACGAACGCTAAGCTGAGTTTTCTATTCATTTAATCATAACCCTTTGGATGTGTTCTCATCTATTCATCTTATATTTACTCATTCAAACTTTAACTTTCAAGATTCTAAAAGATCTCCGACCAATAAATCAAACGTAATGATTTTTCAATACTTGTTTTGCTTTCCTTTTTAAAAATACCTATTGATCTTACTTCGGCATCTGAAATTTTCAGTGACCATAACTTTATCTACCCCATGCCTTATCTCAAACAAAAGAAAGAATAATAATTCTTTCTCCCAAATAAAATTTCACTGGATCGATTTAATGAAGATCTTTTCTGCTACCCTTGCTAAAAGTGGATGAACAGAGAATCTTTCGCTGAAAACAATAAAAATTCGCATTAAAGTAAGGAATTTTCAGACAAATTTACCTGTGGAAACAAGGTACGGGTATCCCGCACCTTGAATTTCAATCGGAAAACTGAAACTTCACCGAAAAACACTTTTATAGCAACGTAGACTTTATAGCTCATTATTTACTTGTCCAACAATATTTACTCATGTTTAAAATTAAGGTCTTTTTTGTAAAATTAATTTAATAGTTAAAGAATGGTTTCTATACAATTAAAAATGCTTATGTAGCTATGTGGATCTAATCAGCATTAAACATAAAAAGATTAGCGCTATATGGATACCGAATGGTTTAGAGGGACAGATAGTTATACAAAATAAACAGACATGATGATTATAATGACAGTTCTACCGGCCTGTAGTTATCACATCATATTAACTCAATTGCTATACAAATTATATATTTATTTCACAATACTCCTTTGGCAATTACCATTGTATTTCCAACATTTAAAAAGTATTTAATTCACATTTTTTTTCAAAAGAATTTTTTTTTGCAATTTATTCGCATATATGTGCGTGCATAAATAATGCATTAATATTTAAAAAAAATATATTGTATAATATTTTTAATACAAATAAAATGAATCAATTTTAAAGATAAACGCAAAAATTCTAATTATAGATAAACTATTTGGTTGCTACCGGGGTTTTAATTTTATTTAATTTTGTCTCACCTTACGCGTATAACTAAAGTTTTTTGAAATTTTTCGCAAAATCCATCGATTATCTATGACTTTCTGGATTTGGCGGCTTCGGACGTAGTGTCATTATGGCTATATTATAGTGCTTACTTAAATGGCCAAGTCTATCAGACGCGAGCATGGTAAAAACGAACGTGCTTTTAATTTCTCTAGGTTAAGATTACTTTAATGTTTTTACTTTTATATATTCAACAACAGTACGTAAATATATATTCAATTTGAAATTAAGTGTACATGATAACGTCTGTCATCTTTTATTACATAAGAACATATATAGTAAACATATACTGTCTATGGTATACCATAGAATAAAGCACTTTCTGCAATGTCAAAACAACGATTTTTGGTTATGTATCGACCTAAAATTTGTCAAATTCAAATTTGAGAGAAAACTATTCATCCGATTCCAAATAGCACTTTTGTGTTTATTATTGTTTATCTGCGAATAAAGGTGGAATCATTTAAATAATATCGAGATTTTATTATTGTTTATCTGCGAATAGAGGTGGAATCATTTGAATAATATCGAGATTTTATTATTGTTTATCTGCGAATAGAGGTGGAATCATTTGAATAATATCGAGATTTTATTTAGGTGTGGTTTGTTTTGAGGAAAGCTTAATCATTGAAATATTGATTCTATTGAGACCCTAACCGCGCGACTGTCGCCAAAGGTCGCGTAGCGGCCACAACATCTGCTTGCAAGGCCCAAACAGTGAGCATATCAGATTGCTTATCTGCTAGTTAAGTTGAATGCTTTTAAAAATTGAATAATATATGATCGCTTATTAAAAAGGTTTATAAAATATAATTCAAAATTGTCGAAAACGTAACCGGTTAATATTGCAAAAACGATTCCCGTATTTCTTCGGATAGGAAAAGGTCCGTTCGTATTCCTATTACGGTACCAACCAAATATTTTTTTAATAAATAGATTTTATTTTGTATACCAATCTAATTGGTTCATTTAATTTGCATTAAAAATAGATAAATTGACCAAACATTTTTCATATTGTATGCCTTGTTATATTTCTCCACGACTGTAATTATTAATATGCTCACTATATCAGTTTGCATTGAATAAAGTTCTTAAACATCCCTACCTTAATGAAATATAAAAATATGTTTATTTAAAATAATTAATTGATCAGGAATACGATCATCCATCCCTGGAAATGGTAAGTAAATTTGTATATATTTTCCATAATTAAACTCTAATTATTTAGAACTACCAGTCTCCGCACTTTGATCCAAATCGGGTAACAACGAGAAACATGAGATTATGAAAATGGAAGTAATCACAAAGCAAGCATATATAATGAGCACAATATTGTTTGTGACTTGAAAAAATACGATTATTATTTATATTCTTATCAAAAGCCGTATTTGAGTAGTACATATTTGTACTACTCAAAATACAAAATTTTTAGGAGAGCAATTTTTTAAAAATATTTTATGCAAAATAAGCAAATAAGTACAAAATTTGTTTCTTTTTTATTTCATTTCATAAAAACAACAAAGAAAATAATGGAACACAGTAATCGTGTATTTCACCAGTCCGATAAGTAATAAACTAAATTGAAGGAATTGTCTAAAACTTTAATTAAAGCTATAGCTTTGTGAATCAAACTAATGCCGGAAAAATATCTTCCCTTTTCCAACAACTTAATTACTTCAATTTTTAATACTATTGTATAACATTCATATCATTCATTCATTTTATATAAATATTTACAGGTAAACCATTACATGAGTAAGATAAAGTTATGATTTAAAATAGTTGGAAAGAAAATTGAGGGGAGAAACGCTTGTGTTTTGGGCATGATCTAGAGAATAACGATGTATGCAAAATTTGGTCCAAATAGGAAGAGAGTAAGATGTCCGGGGGTGGTGATGGGTAATAATACTTTTTTGTGTAGTGTAATTCGTTTCCTCAAAGTGGCGTAGAGTGTAACTGAGAAAAATTTGGATCGGACGGTATTCCATAGTATAATGTACATTTATATCGGTGGAGGGGGTGCGGCGGACTATATAGAAAATAAAAACCTAGGCCTCAAAAAAATTACGGAATCGCTCTCGGAAACATCAAGTTAAACATATTTTTTATTTATTTGACATTTTTACAATTTTTTTATAATATGAATTAAGTATTTAACATTAATAAAATTACGTTTTTTTCGCTTACATCTCCAAAAAAGAAACTAGCTCTTGTGCATGGAGAGGGAGTTGCACTGTAATAATTTTATATAGAGTTATACATTTGTAGTCAATAATTATTTATTGTCCATTTATGTGCTTCTGAAGTGTTCCATAATATTATTTATTATATATGTATATATATATATATATATATACATATTTATATATAATAATAATAATATATTTATGATATATATATATATATATATATATATATATATATATATATATATATATATATATATATATATATATATATATATATATATATATATTCAAGGTTGCTGAATGTGTTATGGCAAAATGTATAAAAAAAATTTCTCGCCCTCATATATATTTAACTTGAGTTTCCGCGAGTGATTTCGTAATTTTTACGCCTTGACAATGGCACGTGTTACCATGCTGAAACGTTGGCCTGGAAACCATCTACAAAAATCGCGATATAACCCAGAAGAGACGCCAGTTTCATACATAAATTGATTGAAATCGATTAAGATCAAACTGATTCAGCCATATGATTCATCATATAAAAATGTTTGAAATAAAGAAAAGTGACAGTTGTAATATTTTCCCGCTTTATTTTAAAACCTTTTAAATGCCACGCTATGGAGTGCCATGGAGTGCCAATTAAACGCCAAATGAAAGGCTGGCGAAGAAAAGCCTTCTCCGTTTTCCCCGGCACATGTTTCATCCAATAACGCGCGGATAAAACCGGAAAAGGCCCAACAAAGGAAGAATGAAGAATTAATTGTCCAGAAACGGTTTTTCCTCAGAGCCTTGACAACTTCCTTCAGAAAATGTGAAAAGCGGGGAGCGGGGTCGCACGGCACTGGTGACACTTGACAGATGTGTTATTGGGAGGGGAGGCTTTGAATAACTTTCTCTGTGACATATTTATATGAAAAATGGTTTGGATGACAACAATCCAGCGAGGCATGCGTGTCACATCCTCCCTTACAGCTCGCGGATCAGGAACCCGTCCCAGTGGAGAAAATTGAGTGATCAATGTCATCATTTTTTTCAAGTGAAATTTAGACAAAATATTCATCGTTAGAATAATATTCATACACGAGGAAAGCTTTATTTATGCCGTTGATAAAGCGCAAGATGAAAGGGAAATTATAATTTATATTATAAAATATGTATTATATAATTTATCCGCAGAAGTGAGCAGAAAGGATAAAATGCCACACCCATCTGTCAATAATTCAAAAACTCTTGAATCTTAGCATATATATGTATTCATAGATTATTCAGACATGCTCTATAATCATCTTGCAATATCTGGTTTAGCGCGCCAAGTTTTTCGGACGAACTCTGCTTCCGGTGCCATCAAGACTCGCGCCACTCATTAATTACCAGTCCTAGGACCAAACCACGTCAGCAATCCATTCCTAATTACATTCCATGTACCATAATCTGTTTTGTACGATTACATATTTAGATATATTACTTAGAAGACACAAATAAATCAGTACAAACATACAATCGAAGGGTTTTGGATGCTTCTAGCAATTAATACCATGGTCGATATAATATGATCGATAAAGCTTTTCACTCACAATTAGCCATAAATGAAATGTTGAGTATAATGATGGATATATTCAAGTCAAGTTGTTTGTGATCAGTGATCCAAGCTCAACCGTTATTTAATTTTTTTTGTATAATTAAATTTCTAAATACTAATTTAATGTATTAATTATAAATATATACATATAAACTCAATTTTGATGATAGATGTATTCAAGTCAAGCTGTTTGTGATCAGTGATCCAAACTCAACAGTTATTTAATTTTTTTTTTGTATAATTAAGGTTCTAAAACATCACAGACCGTCTGTTCTGAACAATTACAACTTCACAATAAAAATGTGTTCTCCTTAATAATTAAGATTCTATTTCACCAATTACTATACATAAATAATTTCCAAATTATCAGTATATATATATATATATATATATGATTTTTCATATAACTCTAAAGTGAAGAAGTCCACAGGTGTTAAATCGCACGATTTGGGCGGTCAATTAATGTCTCCGAAACGAGAAATTACGCATTCAGGAAATTTTTTTATTGTTATTTGGCGCATCCTGCTGAAAACATACATTTTTCAAAAGCACTTTGAACTTTACTAGTCGTTTTTCCAAAATTGTAGTCATTTTTTAGTAAATTCTCACATTTTCAGTGCGCTGTCTGATCGTATATCGATTCATTTTCGTTAATGGTACCTATTGTTTCCATTTATTTTAAATATTTATTGCAAATGCGTTCTGAAACCAGTTGGTGAATATATATAACTCATATTGGAGTTTAAAAACAATGTTAAACTATTAATTAGTGTCTATTTGACAAATGTTACATATGACGTTTCTAACCTTGAGAGACAAAAAAAATAAAGCGTAGAAAATGTAGCAACCGAGTATTTATGGAAATCGTGAGCACTAAACTATGTTAATGTTTGAGTTTATACAGTCGAGAATTTTTTGTCTTTTTAGTGAAATTAGCAACAAATTAAATGAATTAATTCGTTACCTTCCAGGAAATAATTTTCATCGATATTACGATATTTTTCAGTACATGACATATCGGATTTTTCTAATACGGTATCATTTTTGTGAATATTTATCTCAATATTAGCATTCCTTCCTGGATGTCAGAACGTTCAAGAGAATTAAAAATATTATTCACATATTCAATATCCGGATGAATTTCTGAGCGGTGTGCATACGCTATTGCTAGTTTTCCATTGTTTACTTATCACACGAGATATCTTTTTCTACTTCCGCATCCAAACACCTTCTTGCACTCGCTCACTTTTCAAACGAACTATTTTTAGACTCTGAAAACTGCCGTATCTAGTTCGATCTTTTGCGAGATCGTGATCGCCCATTATAGTATTTATTTGTAACTGTTTTCTCCTTTCAAGGAACTTACAGAGAACAGAGAGGGAACAGAAAAATATCTTTCACCAAAAATATGTATACCCCTTTTAATAGTTACTCGTTTTAATAAGAAAATAAAAAAATGCCTGAATAATAATAATTTATCAGAATGTTCTAAACGATCTTTAGAGACAGGACAATACGTTTAGTAAATAAAACAGCATTAAAATTTTACACATAACTAATAAAGGTTCAAAATCATATTTAGGATTACACAGACATTATAATGGGTTATTAGTTAATAAATTATTTTAACCCGTAATTTAACATAGGTATTTCCTATTTTAACGTCTCCTTGTCTCCTCACTTTTACCACTACCGTAGACACGCCTTTTTTGCATATTTTATTTTATGCATCAGTTAGTATGAATGCGTTCTGACGTTGATACAGTAGTATCGGAACATGTCGATGTTAAATTAATATGACAAAGTAGTTTATATAAATAATTCATAACATGTTTTTCAAACAATGACGATTAGAATAACATCAATTTTCACTAAAACGATTCACCATTAAGTCACGCAGTTTGTCCTGCTGCTGTGTTGGACAATATATATTTTTGTTTTAATTTAATCTATTGCGAGTATGGTTATCTTAAATTTACATTTATTTCTTATATGTTATTGCACGCTATTTTTTTAATGATAAATCCATTTAACTTATTACAATGAATGTGAATTTTCATTTAATTTGATATTTGTTCATCAGTTATACTAAATATGTACGTGCGAAGATTGATTAAGTAGGTATGTAGTATTAAAACACGAACATAATTTAAAAAATAAGTTTTCGGACATAAAAAAGGATTTGGCTACTGAAACAAACATTTTCCGAGTAGTTTCGAATCATAGCATAGGATGAGTTGAGTTATAGTTTCTTTAAATCGATTATTATGTAAAAAAATGAAATGAAAATTGAACTTGCTCGTGAGTTCTCAATTTTTTATATTTATCGTATCTTTTTACAAAACGTGCACTTGAATTCTAATAAACGTACGTTTTAATAAAGTTGTATTTAAAATGTTAATTAACATATAAAGGTAATTTAGTTTTCTCTGAGAATCGACAAAACAAAAGTTAGCAGTGTAAAAGACTTTCCAGTATTCCAGTTGATATTGAAGTTCGCATTAAAAAAATGTATAAAAAATATTTATTTCTAAACACTGTACTCGAAATATGTATTCCTCGTCTGTTCACAGTCACAGCCTGCAATGGCTTCCAAAATAACATAATTCCTTCTAGTAGGTAGTGGTAGTAAAAGTAATATACATTTTGTTATTGTGTGAAAGAAAAAGATGTTCTGTTTTATGGCACCCTGCAGATGCTCCCCGTAGGTACACTTTTTTTTTCGTTTTTACTCTAATTATCGGAATATTTGAATTATAATTTAGAAAATTTTTGAACACCTGCCATTTTAAAATAAAGGAGATAAACCTGACTAACGATCTTGTTGATATTATTATTATTTATTGAAAAAGGCAAGCAAAATACAGCAGATCTTGTTTATCGTTGTCGTGTGGCAAAGACAAACGTATGGAAGTAAGAAAATTATTAAGATATAATACTACTAGTAATTTTGGCAGCAATGTAAATACTTAATATGTCACAGCTATCTAAATACTGCTACTCTAAACGGCATCTATAAACAATAATTGTGGACAATAAAATAAAATAAAACATGATTTATTGCGAATTCTGAATAAATTCCGATTAAAAAAGATAAAAAGCACGTGCACGGATAAAATTTGTCCTGAAATTAATCTCGCTTAAAAAATAGTTCGGAGTTGAGCATGGAGCAAGCTGTCTAGTGTATTTTACACGCAGAGCAGAATGTTAACTGATGTATACCAAACTTTATAACTAAGAGAGTCGAGGGAAAAGTTTCATCAGTGTGCACGAACTAAGAATACTGGCGCAAATTTCGTATAAAACCAATTGTATTAACGAAAACTCTTTATAATTATTATATAGAAAGTTAATATTATATATAGATACATCTACGAAACGCCAAAAATAAAATGATGCTCAATTAATATATACAGTAATAATAATATCAACATTGCGACCAATATTACAGCTTTTCTCTAAAATTGAGATGTATTTTGGAATATTTGAGTCATTATTATACTTCAGGCTTTTAACGCCTTATTTCTCTGCCTTTACTCCCAGCCCTTGACTCGCAAAGCCTCCTTCCTGCAGAGCACTTCCGCGGGAAGCTTTCGACGCTAAGGCTCCATTGTCTTTCATACACTTGAAAATTTCACGATAACTTCATCCCCATCATGGTGTTGAGGGAAAATATGGAAAGTTTCAAATCCCCCGGCGGTGAAGATAGTCGAAATTTTTGTTGTGGCCGGTGACAAAGCTGTGGGAGGCTTAATTATTATTTAAAATATGTTTTATTTATTTTGACATTTTGAAAATATTTTGCCCAGACGCAGATAACTTTTATTCTGAAAGGCATTGTCACGAAGTGTGGCGATTCCGGTTTTTAGGAATATTTAAGCATGTAATACTGAACATTGTAAAAAAGTAAAGACATTTGATATAATTGGGGCCTGCTCATTATATTATTTTTCTGTGTTAAGTTTGTTGACCTGTTCAACCAAACTCTCTGGCTGACGTTACGGATCCTATTGTAGAGTAAATCATTAGGTGTTAGGTCTGGGACATATGCCAGTATTCTGCTATTGCTCAGAAAACTCTACAAATAAGATTTTGAATGACCTAGACAACTTGATAGCGAGGCTATGTTAATTAAGAACTTTGTGCTCGCTAAATATCCCGCCCATTGCAGCCACCTTGCTTTCACATTTCATAATATTTTAGTATTAGATTTTTAAAAAATAATAATATGTCTAAAACTCTTTACCGTGCTGCGTGAGTTTGTATACAAAGTAAATAACATTTAAAAAAAACATTTCTTGATTTACAAATGTTTTAATTAATACACATTTTTCAGTATCGATGACTCGGAACTATAAGCAGTAAAAATAAATGTCACCATAACTGGTTCAACTTTTTCTCATTCGGCCTTATTAGTTCTTAAAGTTATACATAACAATTTGTAAGGTGGAATTAAAATTGAAAAATTCCATTATTAATTTTAATGCCGGAAGTTTTTCAATTGAGGAAAACAAATATTTCTGACGATTATGAGATTTAGTTCGCAAGTCGAGCGCATTGTTCAGGCTTTTTCAAAAGTATTTGAATCGGAAAGTTCTTTACACTTTCTTCATAATTCCGACCGCAGGCTCTCGTTAGATTAGTAGTTTTATATTATAATATTTTCGCGACTTCTATTCGGTGTTTATTTTCAGTTCATTGTGAATGGTGCTAGTTCTACTAATTTTTCTTTATGAATTTATTTGAAAGATCGTTATACATTTTACAGCGAGTTCTCTGAATTATTTCGACATTTGTGTTAGTTCCGTCAGTAATTTTGGATATTTTTATGACTCGGATTAATAATTTTCTTTTACTCTTATCTTTTCAAAAAAAATGAGAAACTAACACTAACAATGGTGGATGAAATATATTATTTAAAAATATTTTATTTATTTATGATACGTACATTTTCGGTTAATCTAGACATCCACTCTTCACAATAGTTGCGCTGTGGATACACGATTCCGAAGTATAATATATGCGAAATCTGTATTATTGTCACCTTTTTCCTTCCCGCCTGGCCCCAATTCCCCAGTTGCGAAATACCTCTCAGCTCGGCGTGTTGGCTATTTAGGCTCGTAGAAATCGCCGAGATTGGAGTTGATTTTCTGCCTCATTGTGATCATTTGTGGGAATACTCATCAGAGTATTAGTGTGAAATTTGTGGTTGTGAGCTTCAGAAGAAAAGGGCCAAAGTCACCATCGAGTGAGTCAAGTTATCCGTCCTTATTCCGTAAGTCTTCACAATCTGGTTCATAAATATGGAAGAATTCACTAATTAACCCACCTATACAATCCCATATATTCCCATATTTTCCATTTCCTTTGTTTCCGGCGAATTGAAAGTACTAGATATTTAAATAGCCTTGTTAATATTTCGAAACAACTTTTGTTTTACCCGCTTTTTATCTTATTTTACTAATGCACGAAAGTTTCTTTGAAGCCTATTCTTTAAATAATAATTCAGTATCGTCCCTGAAGGCATTTAACTAGCCGAAGTATTAATTTGGTACATCCTATTTCAGATATATGGACAGATCGAGAATATTTTATTATATGCGGTGTTTTTCGTTTATTGCAATTTATTGTATACATTAATTAATTTAAATTACAAAGTTAACTATATATATTTATATTGCGTTCCGTCGGCATTGAATACTCGTACATTGTATCCGTTAGTGTATTTTTATAAGAAATCCGCTAGATGATAGTGCGTATTAGCAAAAATAATAATCCATAATAATATTTTGAATATTAATGTTCAATTACAAAATTTTTGCATTGTGCAATAGATGTAACTGATGTCAAATATTTCAATATAACATAGCTCTAGGTGTACATATGTATATAGCATGTTTCATTAAACAATTTTTTTTTTCGTACTGGAAATAAAGACAAATTACATTACGTGGTGGTGCATTGTTAAAGCTATATTGCTTTTTAACAATAAAGATATAGATTCAATTGCAATAAATATTTAAATGTACATTATACAAAAACTCTGGCTGCACAGCGACCACTATCAGCTGCGAAGCAGTTACAATAGCCACCCGTAGGGCCTAGCAGCAAGCAATCGGCTAAAGTTAATTGCACTAGTATGAATGTTAATTTTATTTAATGTTAATATACAGTTTTAGAATGGACTAAGCTGTAAGATTGATTTGTAATGTGCACTTACTATATGTTTTTTTTAAATTTAGTACTGTAATGATTTTATGTTTCTAGAAGCGTAGACAAACTTGGAACAAATTCTAATCGTAACGTATCAAACACTAAAATGTACCTAAGTGATCTAATGGTCTGCGGTTACATCGAAAAAGTGAGTCTGAGTTAATACAATTGTCTAAATCACATTAATTAATTCAAGTGCTATCCTGTGTTTTAACATTATTTTAACTTGTCTAGAATCTAGAATCTCCAAATTTTTTATGAAAATAAGTATTTACAGCTATTGGTCTGAATTCATATTGTATAAATATCGTGTAGTCGTTTTCAAAATTTCTTTTTCTCAAATTAATAAAATAAATGGTAGGTACGTTTCGATATTTACAAACTTCTCAACATTTTCATCAAAGAACTTTTCGAATCCTTCTACATCCAATTATTTGGACAAACTTAGAGATCTGCGTTACGTCATATACAAGGTAAATCCGTAAAATCTGAACACAGTTCGCAGGCAATTTATACTTATAAAGTAAACGAGACAAAGATCTTTAGAATATATTTCACTCTACAAATTTACATGGCAAGAACAAAAAGAGAGGAAGGCAAACAATCCTAATGAATCGAAATAATGCATAGAGACCAGAGCAGAAAACCTTTTGTGAATTCAGAGATCAAACGGTAAGCAGCACAGGATGTTTCGACAACTAAAATTTTGTTTAAAAAAATAATAACATTTGAATTTATTAATTTGTTTTAATCGGCGTAATGTTTATTGTTAAAATGAAACTCTTACTATCAGATTTGAATTTTACAACATAATGATCGTCAATACGATGTAATAGTCCAGAAAGTTATAATAATAATAATAATAATAAATTTTTCTTTCCAAATATATAACTCTCGTTTAATAAGCGTGCAATTGAGTAGCTTATTAGTCTAGTCGATAAGACGCTGGCCTAGTGATCTATTATATTGTAGTTGTCGAGAGTTCGAGCCGCGTTCCAGGAGATCAGCAAGTTAGTTCAATTTTCATACCACAAACATTTGGCTTAGTTTGAAAACAGTTAGTTCTTAGTTTAGTAAGAATATTGATGTATATTCTGAATAATCTTTATTTAAAAAAAATAAAGTTGTGTGTAGGATGGGTGGACCCAAAAACAATAATTGGAGAACAATTTTTTTTAAATCTTTAGACGTTCTCTCCATTTCTACTACTATTATTGTTCAAAAATATATTTTTAGGTAAAAACTCTTTAATCAGCGTTGAGAAGCCTGTTCTGTCAATTCAGAAAATTAAAAAAAAAGAGACCACAATCCATGATCATGGGTTAATTATTATTTATTTATTCATTATTATTGTACATGCCCTATTCAGGGAATAACATAATCTGTAAAATAATAGAAATGATTACATCACAAAGAACAGAAGTGTAATACACAAAGAAAAAAATTATATAATATCAGTATGTTTTTTCATACTGATATTATAAATATAATTAAAAATAAATACAAAATGTGAAGTATAGCAATTTATCCGTCAACATAGAATTGAGATACAAAAAATGGTAATAATGTAGTCCTATAAAGAGTTAAATTTACAGCAAAAATGTTGACTACCTCCGCATATTCAATACCTCCAAAGTTAATTAACTGCGGAGTTAGCAAATGCATGTTTTCTGACATTACCACTGTAACAGAACAATGAATTGTCTCAATGACCTCAATGGTGCGTGAAAGTCAAGCAGACCAACAATCTGGGGGCAATGTATCATACTATTGATGATCCTGTATAGAAATATAAGGTCGGTCATCGCACGTCTCACCGATAATTTTAACAATTTCAGACGACTAAGGAGATAATTATAATTGATATCCTCAGAGTGTATATTTAATTTAAAATTAATAAACTTAATTACCATATAGGATACAATACCACGCTTATATTACTACATATTCAGATAACTTCTCTAGTCGCTAGTCTAACAGGGCCAATTTTCAATATCTGGTTTACTTGATCACGGTCTCTTGTTCGTGTTACTTTATAGCTCTCTCGTATATTTTCTTGTACAAAAAGGGTTCAGAAACAAAATTATAATGATTGATGAAAATAGAGCGTGATGTGTTTGAAAATGATTACTTGACGAAAGTGAAACATTTGCAAATAATTACTCATGATTTATTTATTTATATCTGCGACCTTATGGGCTTTTACAAAAATGAATATCCACGTTAGGAGATCTAGAAAATAAAATAGATTTTAAATGCAATGCAGTAATAGTAAATATACAAATAACAATTGATGTATATTTACATAAATAGAGATGATAAAATAAATAATTATAAATTGACAAAAAAAAATAATATTGGTTTTAGATGCATTTTATTAAAATTATATTAATTTTAAAATCTTCGCTCTAATCGTAAAATTAGTTACGAATACTATTAGTTACGAATCTCAACTTCGTCAATTGGAAAGTGTCGGTTCTGCTTCTGAACACATAACATGTTAATTATAATATTATCACAATTGAAGTATGTTGTATAAATATAAATTAATATGATAGGTTAGGTTAAATGTGATTACTTACAGATATAAAATTATAGAATCTATCCAATCTATCTACTATATTTATATGATATATTCTTTCAATCTTCACCGAATATTGATTCATTAAATTGTGACGAGATAGTAATCATACTGTACACAAATTCTTGGTTCATTATGCTTCTGAGGAGAACGGTTCGAGCATCGGAGCTTATTAGGAAAAGCTTCAAAACTAAGGAATATACTGTATAAGAGACATTCTTATCAAGAATCATTCTGCTTGAAATTGTAATCAACAAGATAAGTTTTGATGAAGTTACATTTTTTTTGTGAAGTTGCTGTTATTCAAAACGTAGTTCGTTCGCGATCATTAAAATAAATTTAGTTAAATTACTTACAAAGATACACAGAACAATACGTTATCGAATATGGTTGTCACCGGGACTATATAGTATTTACTAAGTAACTAATTAAATACTAGGCAAGTCTTTTGAAAGAATTTTACTGGGCGTCGTGTGATTGTGATTGATGATGCTCATTCAACCAAAGTAAATGTTTTGGCAAAAATGAAAAAACAAGGGTTTTTAGAAAATAAATTGAATTGATACCGCGCTATGAAATTGGAACCATTTTATTTCTGGAAGACTGCGCTGTCCAGCAACCGAAGACATCGCTAAAAGCATCAGCGACACGGTATCTAATCGCAGTGCCGCTGAGACACGCTGATGCCATTAAGTGACCCCTGTGAACACACCCAACGGACACTAGTCGGGCTCGCCACCGCGAGCTTTGTGCACCAGCGACACGTCTCGCAGAGTATATTTCGCGTAGTAATGAACTAAATCACATTTGTAAATTTGTATAATAAGCTCAGTGCCTTTGGAACGTGGTTTTGCATAAAACAGCCACTCCACAATTTTGAAAAAAAGAGATATTGTTATTTTCGGACGCAGCAAAGTCAATTCTATAATCTGCCAAGGCTGCTTTCATTAAATAAATCATAATAATCGCATTCTGAAAATGTTATTGGTCGCATAAACTCCGTTTTAAATTCTGCAGAAAACAGTCAGTTAACTGGACGTTTCAGCATTGTCGTTTTCTATAGTTCAATCAATAATATTGTTCTGACGTTCACATTTGTAAAAGCGACCACGCGGTAAGTGACTTTCTGCAGATTGATGTTTTTCAATACCGGTCACAGAATGTCCATATTTTCTATGGTATTTGATAGGTACTAGTAGAAAACAATCAGCGAAGGCAATTAGGTAGGTAGTAGCCTCTTTTCATGCCGGTTGCTTTTGCTAGGAAGTATAGTAATCGCTTCGCGTCCAATGCTGACTGCTGCCATGGCTAGTTTTTCAGTAAAATTTATTTTTAAATTTCAATTCTTATGTTAAAAATATAATTTGAATTGAATTAATAAGTTGAGTACCACTACACTTAAACAATGAACAAACAGACGTCTAATCATACATATTCTTATTTACGTAACTTAAAAATCCCGCGATACGTGCCTCATGGCGACAGATTATGATTTCGGAGGATCTTTTACCCTAGCGGCTATAATCAGTTTCATTAATAGGTTTATAGATTCGATAATAGCATGGGATCCCGCATCGATTAAATATAATAATACTACGCTAATATCCAAGAATCCAGAGAAAGTTTCTAAGATTTATTAATTTTTAATTAAATATACGCTCTGAGGATATCAATTATGATTATTTGCCCTCTGAATTTTTTAAACATATCAGTGAGACGTACGATGACCGACCTTATATTTATATACAGAATCATCAATGATATGATAAACTGCCCCCAGATTATTGATCTGCTTGACTGTCACGCTTCATTGAGGTCATCGAGACACAATTCGCTGTTTTATTACAGTGGTATTGTCAGAACTCATGCACTAGCTAACTCCGCAGTCTCCAGAATGCATTCATTAGGGAATGAATATGCTGAGGTAGTCGATATTTTTGTTGTTAATTTAATTCTTTGTAGGGCTACACTAGTACAATTTTTTTGTGTCTCAACTCAATGGTGACGGATAAATTGCAACTTCACATTTTATATTTATTTTTAATTTTGATTATGTAAAAACATGCTGACACTATGACTTTTTTTTCTTTGTATTTTGCACTTCTGTTTTAAATTTTTTTTTTTACAAATTCTGTTAATGCCTGAATAGGGCGTGTATAATAATAAATAAATAAGTATATAGATTGAAAACAGAATGCCAAAACTACAAATTTTCACTCGCGGCTATTATCGATTCAACACTGCATCACGATGATAAGTTATTATAATATAATTATTAAATAATTATAACACGCACCTCATTTTAGAAACAAAGGAGAATACAATGTGAACCAGAACTATTTTAATTATTAACGGAAATAATGCGCTATTATATATAGGTACCTATATATTGGGGCCAAATCTGTTTGTTTTTAGTTAGGATAATGAGCGCCGTTTTTTCAGGTTCACCATATTTATGGAATTATTATTTTTTTATAATTTATTTAATTCGAGTTTGAGTCCACCTTTCTAGTTAATTGTTTCCTGTAAACAAAGCTTTGCCTACACACCTCTATACGTCTTAACCTTACTAAAAAATGGGAAAATAACCTTTTTTCCACGTCTCACTATTGGTTAATTGGTTTCTGATGTCTCTTTCTAACATACATTTTATTGGATAGTATCTTTTAGGTATCATCCCTAACGATTGTTTAGTTCGTCTTTTATGTGGTTCCATAAAATGGGAAAACGGTGAATGGGGAGGATTTGATAACCTTGATCCGCGAATTGAAAAAACGAAACGTATTATTCTTGCTCAAGATCCAATAAATACTGTTCCATTTATTGTGCGGAGATGGAAGATTCCTGACGATTAAAACACAATTTGTGTAGAGTTCTTTATTACCCATACAATTCACTAACAATTGTCAATATAGTGAATCGCTTTCTAAATTCTACTAATTCACAATACTTTCAGCTCATCATTTTTGTTCTCTGGGTGCGTGCAGTATATTTTGTATTGTCGTATAGGTAGGTACTAAATATTTTACGCTTTTAAGAACAGTAAACGATAAACGTCAAATCAATTTTTATAATTCTAATATCACATATAACTGTGTTTTTATTAACTTCGTAAGAAATATGCAAAAGGTATAAAATTAGCGAAAATATTACAAATTTAACAAGACCTATCCTAAAAAAAATTCCTATTAATTTGGGTAAATTTTTACAATTTTTATCATCGTAACAATTTAAATCAGGTACTATATTTATTTATAAAATTATTGGTATTTAATTTTTTTTTAATGAGATTTTAAACATTAGAACCATTTGATATATGGAGTGCCTAATTCCGAAACTCTATAAAACAGATTTGGGATAATTTGAGTTAAATATACAGTATTGTAATTTTTTTATCAGGTACGCGCAGAAGACATTGTTTCTTGCAAAACGCCATTAAATACATTGTGATATTGTATGTTCAACATCAGGATTAGATCCAAAATAGACAATGCTATAAATTGCTATTCCCCCTAAAATGAAATTAGCCGATCACAACACGTAATCTAAAATCTAGTATATACGTAGTATATATAGAAAATAAAAATTACATTACAGAATTCTCATTAAAAAATTCTGATGTAAAAATAAACATTTTGTATATTTGCTTTCAAAATATAAGTTTTCATGCATAATTCAAAAACACATCATGTCGGCGGGTTTTGGAATTAGGCGGCACATTGTTTTAGTTAGTTTTTGTCATCCTGTCGAAGGAAAAGGTATTTTTCGAAACCGGGTGGTGAATATAATTAATTATTAAGACATTTGAAGTTCTATGACCAATGAACGTGCACTTCGATTAGATTTATATTGCGGAAATGCCGTTTAAGAAACTGAAACTATTATAATACAGGTATATCTAATGCTGTCTGCTAGAATTATAGTCCAGTTAGCAATTTTTCTAGAAAAATAATAAGAAAACATACTAAGGACACTTTAGTTGTTTAAAATGATATAAAATGATAAAAAATATAAAATTAACCTAAAAAATTACACAATTTAAAAATGATTGTTAGAATTGAATTTTTTCGGACAAGCAATTCAATACTTTATGTTAAGTATCATATCAATACGAAGCCATATACATTCTGCCAACACAACATACATCCGGCTGCCAATTAATAACTAAGTATGGTTATTTTAATTGCCTTCGTGAAAGATTATTGGTGTCGAAACATTGTTACATAATTAATTCATCCAGATTTTAATGAATAGATTATCCCTGTAACTATATTTTTATCATAGCAACTTGAACGTGAGATGAACTAGATTGAGTCTAGATTCAAAATTACATTTACAGTATAATTTATTGAATAAAAATATATTATCTCTTATTGTCGAAATAGGACCGTAATATAATTTCCTATTTTGAAATATCATTCTAAATTGTGTATCTTTTCAAAAAGTCAATAAGTTGAAAAGAGTTAGTCGTTTTCCACTTAAATCCGTGCAACATTTTATGACAGCAATTTTATTTAATGATCATTTAATGGTATTGGCAGTCTGCATTCTTTAACTGACAATTTTCCAGATCAAAGCCTTTGAAGGACAGAAAACAACCAAAAATCGGCTGCAGAGCTGGATACAATCAGCAGTTAATGTTGTTAATTCCATCTACCTGCAACGATAATAATTGACCTATTTTAAATGAACAGGAATATTTCGTTGTGTACTATTTATTGGAAAAGCTTCAATCATTTCCATTTTGTGCTGATCGAAAACAAACCACTAATTGCATTGTTTACAAAATGTGTGTAACATTTAGTCGATCTCTAGATTCATTGAAAACAATGTAGCTTATATATTATTATTAAAATATTTCTCTGATGTGTTTTGTTAGTTCGGTATTTAATAAAGTATTACAGTGATTTTGTTAAATCGCATTACTGAACCGACAAATTATATAAAAAGATTGTTGAACGGTATTTAGAATATGTACAAAAAAATTTACTTAGCAAGTTTTTTCAAAGCTTGTTTCTCCGTAAGAGAGGATAGAACGCCACACTTCTAGTCCTAGCACATCACTTTTGCCTCGTCTATTTTCATACATCTTCATAAGAAGTTGTATGAAAATGAGTGTACATAAGCACGCTCTTCGGTTATTGAAGCTTCTAATAAGGTCGACCTCCAGTATTTGGCTTATCTGATCATGTCAGGACTTCCGTGGATGCTCTCTGTTCTGATACCTTCAACATTTGCCTTGTATATCTTGTTTTTCATCCTCTCCTAGCTCAAACGTTTTACATACCCAAAGCATCTCAGCGACCCTGTTTTTATTCTATCGCCTATGCTACAAGTAGCTCTACATGCAATCTTAATTTACGCGCACCAACGTTTGATCCCCCGACAGCTGATCCCTCTGATAGTCAATCCCTCGGGTACTAGATTTCTCGGGCGGTTGATCCCTCTGCCAACTGCCGTTTGATCCCCCAAAGTGTCTTCAAGTTCTTTAATTTATATTTATAAACACCAGCATCGTGAATGTTATAAATAGGTTGGAAGCAAATTCATACAAATATTACTCTCGTACAAAATTACACATAATTCCAGAAAATTAAGAATGTTTTCATATTTACAATAAATCGTATTATGTTAAATATAACTTTTACGAATTGTGACAGACCGTTTTTAATTTATTGTTTTAACATTTTAGTCGGGGGATCAAATATCAGGGAACCCTAATTTGTTCATTCCTCTCTCTATCGTACGTGGATTTTCAACTTATGCGCTGAAGTGACCGTATTTTCACCCCATTCTGTCTAGTATTTAAAAAAAGATCATTATACATATATTATATAGATTTTATATATCATATGTAGATGGGTAAACTACGCATTAAATTGTTGTATTTAAAAATATATATTAAATGATTTATTTTGAGTAAGAAAATAACTTGAAAATAAATAAGTGGAAGTTGCTTATAACGCGAGTTTGCAGGAGTGTATCTGACCCAAGTTATATGATGCGGTATAAACGAATTGTCCAAAATTATGATTTTTTTAAATTTTCTTTATAATTTTTATAGATTTTTATAAAATGTTAATAAAAATTAATTTTGTTCACATAATTCAAAAATTATAACAATAAATAATCTGCGATATATCCGAATGCGCGTTATAGAAGACGCATTGTAACTGGCTTTTACTGTAACATTAAAAAATATCCTGTATCTATAACAATGTTTTCTCTGAGTTTTCCAACTGCCTTATAAAAGAAGATATTTAAAATAATATATTTTTATTATATTATGTATTGAATAAATAATAGTTGCGAGTGAAAATTTTTACAGTTGTGGTTCTGCTGTCGGTTGAAATGTCGCGGCTTTTATTTCGATCTTGAGAACACAAACATACATTTTCTGTTTGTTTGCCTTCAAGCATCGTTTAATAATACAACAGTTTTATAACAGTTCAGCATAAAAATTCAAAAATGTGTATAACATAGGCGTTAATTTTTTATTCAGTTTAATAAATAAATTTTTCATAATATATCTAGGGGTTCAAATTCATAAATTAAAACAATCTTATCATTCATTTATTTAAACATGTATCGTAGGATTTATTAATTGTCAAAAATGAAAACCAAATTTAGTCAAAAAACTTTCTTATTTTGTGCACCGCGTATATTTAACAAGTTATCACTAGACATAAAAGGGTCTAAATTGATTATCGATTTTAAACTAAAAATAACAAAGTGGTTACTTGATGTGGGTAAAAAGAAAATGAAACTAATTTGTCATTTGTGCTAACCTAACTACCATTACATTTTTGTCTCAACTATATTATAAACAAAAATATTTTTATAACTTTGTTTACAATAACTTTTTATAACTAACTTTACATTATATTAATTTACCTTACTGTATACTTTGCACCTTAACAATTAATAAAAATAATTATTTATTTATTTGATTCTTAGTACCGCGTGTTATATTATAATCGGATAAACATTTGAGCAAAGTAAGACATATATTTGGATACCCTGCCTGCTACACTAGTATTTTACTGTATTATAGCAGACAGTGTTCTTCCGGAATAGTAGTAAACAAAGTGCAGTTAAAATTATATGGTTAAATAAGATGTCATTAGATTAAGTAAATACTTTGTAAAACTTAACGTAAATGAATTGTTCAATGTATAAGATATAATATATGGTATATGTAAAAAGTAAAGTAAGATACAATTAAATATCATATAATTAAAACGTAAAACTTAAAGTAAGTCTAATGTTAAAAATATTTATGTATATATATAGAGTAGAACAAGATACAATTAGATTGCATATAAAAAAATATATAAAGAGTAAAACAAGATGCAATTAGGTAATTCAATATATTGTTGTAGCAGTTTTAATCTCAAGTATGAACATTTAAAAAATCTTGGGCGTAATTTCTCCCCATTTCGTGGAGCCAGAACTGCACTTTTCGTGAAAAATATGCAAAACTATGGTTGCAATTTTTCACGTTTGCATTTAGGCTATTGCATATTTTTGGTGCAAGAAACAAATGGAATCTTTGTGGAAAAGTTTTGTTTAATTTTGGCAACTTAAGTTACAACTTTTAAAAACTGTACAAGTAATTTCTTTAGAATAGACCATATCTAGTAAAGTAATTAGATTTATTTTCATATGTATTATTTATGCTACAAAAATAAATACATAAAAATAATAAAATAGGTTAGATATGTCGTAGTACAGTTTATATTATGTACAGTATATCTCTTATACATTATCATTATCTTATTACATTTCAAGCACTTTTAAAATGATAATATAACATTTTTATATTTCGGATTGATTTTCATGTTGATATTGCAAGTATAGGTATATATATAAAGGTAAAAATGTACCTATGTATGGAAAAAAGATTAGAATTCCAGTAAAAGCGGGATGAAAAGGAAGAGAGGAATGAAATGAACCGATTGATTACCGGATGCGGAACGCAATCTTTTCCTCCAATAGAAATGTCACTGTTGGATCTGTGCAGTAGATGTATTTATATTTACCTAACGTAGGGAGTTTAGAATCTACGATATTTATTTTACACATTTTAGTATGAAAAATTAAATAATTTTACGTTTAACTACAAATTAAATTAATAATTTCGCAATTATTTGGCAACATTTTCCAAATATATATTTTTAAATTAAGCAACCTTGTGGTTAGGTATTTTAAATATTAAAATATATCAAAATTTGTACTAAACACTTGTTTTATATTAAAGTGAGTCGGGGTAAGTGCGTCTATGGGGTAAATGCATCTTTATCTCCTAATTACGTTTGGATTCCAGTGCCGCAATCTATGAAGAAATGTTATAAATCAATATTTGAAGAGACATCCAGAAATGGTGCAAATCTAAACATTAGTTTGCTTGTAATACCATTTAAAATTATGACAGTTGTTTGATGTCAACTTACGAGTTGTGTTTGCCGTTTCAATTTTTCATATATACCGATAATTTATTTAAGCAATTTTATTATTTATTTTTAACCTTTATTTTTAGTTGTAGTTTGTGATGTGTATATTAGTTTAGTGGTTATTTCCGCGGATTACGATATATAAGACCAGATACACTTACCCCATAAATTTTAGACCACGAGTGAAGTGCATCTACTCAATAGTTAGAATGGTATCCCATGTATTTTTGTATGGAAACATTCTCAATTAGTGATGTGTCCAATATTTTTTAAACATATTTATTCATTTTAAAAAACCCACGTCTAAGCAATTTTATTACATTTTTTTAGAACTTGGGACGTCTTTCCCGTCATTAAGGACCAAAATAACTAATTCATATTGTCATTAAGCAGATCAGTAAAGTCATTTTCTTCGTTTTAATAATTTATCAGAAATAATACAACGAGATGCTCTTGCCCCAAATTAGAGGTTAGTGGATCTACTCGTCCAATTTTCATTAAATGCTTTCAATCTCAGTTATACTAAAATATTACATTCCGACTTTTAAAGATCCTAATTAGGAAATGGTTAATGATCCTTCTATCAAAGTTTTAAAGTCACAGCATCATCTTATGAATTTTGAGAACAGTTCAAAATTCATATCAATGATTTATATGTCGCACTTACCCCGATTCACCTTACCCTAAAAGGGTGGAATTAAATATAACGTTTCGTCTAGTTTCAAAGTTATTTTTATCACATCTGATTAGACCTTTGTATGTGTTCGTACAAAAAAACAATTTTCTATGATGGCAGAGGAATATCGAAATCAAAATATGTTGGGACAATTTATTTCTTCAGTTGGCTCGGGCTGTAGGGGTAAATGATTGATAATTATTAATGTATTAAAGTGAGTATGGAAGGTTAAAAAAATGTATAAACTACAAGAAACCAGTTATAACCAAAAATAAAAGTAAAGTTCATAAGTAAAACCTGAACAGTATACAAAAGTTCAGGATCGAAAAATATGAGACTGAATATGACAAAATATGCGGTGTTCTATTTTCTCTGCCTACCTTTATGTGATACATAGTATATGCACGCACGTGTTTATTCAGCCGTTACTAAATTCTATTAGTTTTTAATTACTAAAAGATGCATGCATGCATAAGAGATGCATCTACAAATTTACTATTAGAAAACAATTAAATATATTTTTTTAAATGTATGTCAATTTAGTCAACTCTTTTTTATTTACTAAGCTAGAAAAAGATTTTCCTATTGATTCGAATGGTAGAAATTATAAGTTTCCTTAATATTATTATCCCTGGCTATCCTTGACCGAGAAAGACTTTTAGCGGTACTTGCGAGTCTTCATGTGACTCGAGAGCATCATTTTGGACCCGCAGACTCTGAAGGCATCTTGGGCAGACCTCAAGAATCCAGGGAGTGCTATTCGGGTGACTGCTGTCTCTTTGAGTGGGTGGAGTTATATTATTTAACTTACATAGCATACCCGTAGAATCTGCCGAAATGGTTTTAACAAAATAAGAGGGACATTTTTTAAAAATATCAAAATATTTAAAATTATTAAGAAGTTGTAATTATTCGGAACATAGGTCTGCGATATTTTAAATATAAATGTATTAATTAGAAAGATATACATATAAAATCAATTTTACCGAAAAATATTTTTGTTGTTAACGGGATTCAAACCTAGATCTCCTGTGTTCTCCATTCGAGCCATGAAAAATACAGTCGATACCGCTTTAATTACATCCCAGGGGATTACATGAGCTCTGTTGAATCCAGAAGGTGTGACGTGGCAAAATAAAGATTTTCAAATATAGCCATACGAACAAGAATAATATTGATGGATTTTTTTCTTTCTTAAAAATCAGTTTGACATTGAACCCCTTCAATGCTCATCCCATGTCCATTGAGCTACTATAGAGGAAAGTAAACACAATCGGATGGATTATTAGCTGTGGACGCGACGTGGGACGTTCAAGTGCTATAGACCATTATAATTTCAAATGGGTTGAGTTCTAGTGACCGAGTCATTTGATGAATTCGGTAGTATTATTAACATTTAAATGATTATTTCATAAAAAATAACCATGATGTTACATCATTATAAACAATGAGTCCCCGTGTATTGTAGTTTGAACAGAAGAAAAAAGGTTTTTATTAATTTTATGTTGGTACTAATAATTTAAATTATTTTTACAAATGTGAGAAAAATCAATTTTTACAACCGTATATAGACATGATCAAACACAAAAATAAACATTTTGTTTTATACATGTTATTGTAGGTACCACATATAAAATATTTATTTTAGGTGAATAAAATTAAATATAATTCAAAGTAAATTTTTACAGTTATATAAATACTCTGTAAGTAATATTTTAAAATTAGATTACGATTTTTGACAGATCGAGTATGTGATGAAAGAAATATGACTTTAACTGTAATTTTTACGTTATAAATAGTTTAGGTTATTAATTTATTTTAATATTAAAAAAATATACAATGTCCTTCACTATTTCTAATAATCAAAAAACTATCAGTCATGTATAATAATTCAATATGTAAATTGTAAGGATTCCTTCGTAGGTGTGGTAAAATTGCAAAATTTGAGGTTATGAACAATTTAAAGAGTATCTCCTTTGGTCTAGCTCAGTAATAGAGAGATATCTTATCTTACTTGGGCTGTAGGTCGATGTCATTCAATCAGGAACATTCTAATAAAATAAGTGCTTTAGTTTAAACACAATTTATTTAAACAAGTTATATAAAATATAATAATCAAATTATAGAAGAAAATACATTAAAAGAATGCGGGACAACATATATGCAGATGAACAATAGCAAGTGTGTGTGCCTTGCGTGTTTTTGGCGAGTTTAAATTCTCTAATATAATAGTTCAGGCGTCAGCAGAAGCGGCTAGCATGGTTCCGAAGTGGATCCTGAAGAATTATGCGGAATGATGAGACGATGATGCAATTTGTTTCAGAATTACGGCGAAGGTTGCTCAAGACTTTGACAATGCGAAGCACGATGAGATGGTGTGGAATTGCGAGCTACGAGTGATTCTAGTGCGACCGGTGATGATATTGTAGTTGGTTCGACACGACGATTCAGTGAAATCACGTGGAACATGTAATGATGGTCGATTAAAGTACACTAAAAACAAGATAGATACAGATATCTTGGATCACTCTCAGAGTAACTGTGACAATTTACACAAAAATATAAGTCAGATGGTGGATCACGATAAATTAGTTCCGAACTACAGCTCTTTAAGATTGAGCTGAATTATATAAATAAAATACAAAATCCACAAGCGATGATGTTAGTATTTAGAGCTTGTTGGGGAGAGTGACCGTTGTAAATCAGCGTCTCTGATTTTGAACGGAAGCGAATGGCTAGACTCTCATTTCAATATTGGATATATGAGTTACATAGTAAAACATATTAAAAGAGACACATTTTAGCTCTAGTTCATTTCGTATCTTTCTCTGTAACTCTTAAATTTTGTACATCAAAACTTGTAATATTTAATTACTCTACGTATAGTATGCAAATATTAAATAATAATAAATACTTTTTCACTTTTAATACACATATTTTCCACACACTCTGTACATCACTAACGTAAAATTAATGAATTAAGGTATATATAAATATATTTCTTTATTAATTTTTTACTGCTCTGTACTAAATTATTTGTATTAAATAAAGCTTATTTATTTTTATTTAATTATTTTTAAGTATTTAATTATCCTAATTTGAACCTCAAACTTTTTTTTAAATTCTCATGGATAAAACTTATTCTTATTTAAAAAACACTAGAATAAATACTCTGCCTAAATCATAATTTTAAGTAAAATTGATAACTTTTTGTTGTTGATTTAAAAATATTGGGAAAATTTGGATTTTAAAAAATTATTAAATCCGAAATTTATCTGTATAAAAAAAACAAAATATTATATATTTTTGAATTTGTCCTTTAGGAAATTGTTTCAAATATTAATGCATACAAGAAAATATATTGCAAGATTACTTATTATTCAACAATTTAAAAATATTTTTAAAAATTTAAAAAAAAAATTCTAGTAATTTAAATTGTTACATATTTTGATGACGATAAGATAAAAACTTAACCAGATAATTAATTGATGGAAGATAAAAGAAATATAGTTCAGAATCGCTTATCCAAAACATAAATACAAGGGATAATAGGAAATGAAGATGTTAAGAGAAAGATAATTGGTCTGTTCGGATGTCCAATAAAGATCCCTGACAAGACTCTTTGTACAAGAGAGGAGGTGGAAGGTGGTAGAGAAACGTACCTAGGAATGTGTGGAAGTGTATTGGATAAGACGCTATAGAAATTCCCTGTAAGGAGGCTGATTGAGAAGAGAAATGAAACGGTCATAGTAGATCCCCAATACTTTCAAACGATGGAACCGTTCATTGGTTAGGAACCTTGGAAAACTGATCAACTTAGGATTTATGACTGAATCTGACTATTTAATCATTAACCGTCATGCCAAAATCTCCACAGATTACACAGTCAGCATAATAATACGGGACTTCAAAAAAAGGGTGTTTTAGAAAATAATACATAAGTTACAGTTTAATATTATTAAACTTAATGATGATAAATTAGTTAGTGTGATATCTTTGAGATCGTGTGAATTGGTGTGTGTGCGCGCCAGCACCGCCGGTGCCAGATGTATATGTGTGTGGAGGGCATAAAAGGTTCACGCGCGCTACCGTTTGGCTCCTTGACGAGTTGTATACTTTATATCGTAAAACTGTATTATTCTTGTAATAAAGATTATAATTGTCACATAAGAGTTTGTCTTGGACCACCAACAATCTACTACGAGGTATATCACTTCTGAAGTTCTTCTTTCGCGAGTAGATAAAAGTTACAGATCTAGATAATGTGATATTTTATTATAACGACGCATCAACGTGAAATCGTTCGGAATATTCAACCAGTTAACCATATTAATCAGAAAAAGGTATATAAATATCGAAATAGTTCTACAATATTTATGGTATCTTTCCAAATATAATTCAAATTACTGTGAACATTATATGTTTAATCTTTATAAAAATAACAGATTTTCTAGATTGAATGAAAGGTTCGTAATAAAATAACTAAATTATTAAAAAACGTTTACGATACATAAAGTGGATACGTATATTTTGAGCAAAAAAATGTGTTATTGACACCCTATAACCATTTATTCATTTTAATAAAAAATAATTAAATAGCTTTATTTTTAACCACTGGAAGTTAATATTCTCCACCCGGTTTCGAAAAATACCCTTTCAGGGTGGTTTTTTTCACTCTGATGAAGAAAAATATATTTGATAAATGTGAATCTGGTTTGTGAATATAATTATTAATACAAATTAAATTAATCAACTGAAAAGATATGCAGAAAATAATTGATCTATCGAAAAAATACTTTGTTCTCCTTTTAATATAATTAACTTATAGTGGGTTAAAACAAAGTTAATTAATTATTTACCAATAAAATATATAAAATGTGGCTAAATGAAGTTAGTTTTACAAAATCCAATGTAAAAAAAAATATTTTTATTTTTCTTCCTATATTTTTTCTATTTATTTTGATTTTTTCCCACATTAATGTTTTTTTTTCAAATTGTATTCATGCGTGGGGTGACTAATTAATCAGTAGATCGGTTTATAACATAAATCTGCTGTTAAAATGAAGCCTTTGATAAAATTGTTACAAACATTGATGAAATATTATTTTATTAAGGAAAACACATTCTTATTGTGAAGTTGTAATTATTCAGAACATAGGTCTGTGATATTTTAAATAATATCGAAAAATATTGTTTTTGCGTCACCGGGATATATAACAATATTTTTCGACAAAATTGATTTTATATGTATATAATTATAATTAATACATTAATTTAGTATTTTAAATATTATTTTGTAAAGTTTTCCACCCCTATCCATGTCCACTCATCTGTTTAATACCAGGGGATGAGAAAATACCCCTTCCCTTTCAACGCGCTAATATGAGACGTAAGTACACAAGGACACACATGTGGACACAAGGCACTTCCTGCAATCGGTTTTATTGTACACCGACACGTGTTTCTCCTTAGAAATCTGGTCTCCCGGTACAGTCTTACTTTGTATCAGCATGTTTTTATCTTAAAAACGTATATTTTTCAGAAGCTATGTACAGTGCAGAATTACTGTTTTGAAGGAAGATATTATAAATTTCAACACAAATGTTGCTTAATATCTATTCTCAAGTTCATTCATAATTTTTTCATACTTTTAAATCATATTACATTAATTTTATTTGGGTATTGGATGAAAATTACTACTAAATTTTAAATTTAATATATTCATAATTTAATAGCCCATGTACTTGTTATTTTATTCATGTAAAAGTACACATTATTTCTAATATTACTGCGTTTCTCGAGATTTAATATCAAAATCTAAATATAAAAAAAGAAAAGCGAAATCAAAAGTCAAAAATAAAATTTAGTGAAATATGAAATCAAAAATCAAACGCAAAAATTAAAAGAGAAATCAGAAATGAAAAGCTAAATCAAAATCAATAACAAAATCAGAAATGAAAAGCTAAATCAAAATCAATAACAAAATCAGAAATGAAAAGCGAAATCATAAGCAAAGTCGAAAATCAAAATAAATCGAAATTATTGTTCATACGATGTACCTCTACCTGCATAATATTTACATGCAATTTAAATCATTATAATATATCACCATATTAATGCAATGTATGTCTTAAATGCCTGCAGGATTTGATAAGTATCCCATTATCCATAACTTCATAAGCTGATTTAAAACAGCTTAAAAATAATTGATGATAGGAAGTAAATAAATACACAATACTGATGTTATGAATAAACATTGTAATAGATATAGAAAAATTATTGCACAATTTTATTGAAATCACACGTTATACCACAAATTAGTTTTAAATATCCGATCTGTTAAAATCTCTGTCTGTGGTATTCTTGACAATATTATACATTATTTTATAATTACCTGTTTTATAATTATAGGATGGGGTTAGAATTGAATGTTATGAAGGGTCCAGTACCTTCATAAATTATATCCAGCGCTCACACATTCTTTTGAATATAATCGCGGAGTTGTTTATAGGTGTGTGACTAGAGTAAGTTGAACAAGAGTGACAACTTATACTTACTTAAAAGTGGTTGCTCAAGAGCTGGCTTTCCGCCGGAAATTTTTTGCCACTGATTTGCTACCTTTACACCAAGGTATCTGTAAGGTACGTCCAGAGACCGTCTGCGGTGATGTTGATAGGAGGCGATAGACTTTCACACTACTATAATCAGGTACGGCATATATCGGTAGCTACTAGTTATCTTTAATTTCGCTCTTATACAATAAGTAATAAAAAATTTTGAAAGATGAATTATATTAATAAATCATACTAATATATTTTGTTATTCTAGTTATAAAATAATTAGTGACAGACACATTTCAAATTATATGAAGATGGTACCAACATTTTTTGTGCTCTTTTCTAATAGTGCCCGTCACAAATTGCGACCGATATTCGCCTTAAGTTTTAAATTTTATAAACTCCGTAGGAAACAATACTAAATTTAGTTACTTATAATATTTACTGTAGACGATCAATTATCCAAGGTAGCAGTAAATAATTTCCCAAGACAAAAAATCCCGGATTATATTCGTCAAAGAAAATATCGAAATAAAACTAAAACAAAAATAAAAATTATCCTACGTACCTACTAGCGTATACAGCAATATTATACAATTATACAAAATGAGATTATTAAATACATGTATAACAAATAAAAAAATAGTAATAAATCAACAGCCAGCGTAATTTAAATTTACAATTTCACTTGTTGCACAAAAGACAATAATAAATCAACCACTGTATACTCGTATTAGTTGATTTATTATTGACCACAATATTTAACTTGATGAGCAAGATTTCTAGTCGATGATGTGTTAGCAATTAATTAAGTAAATATTATGTTGATGAATGAATTTTTACATAAAAAATAATATTTTGAAACGTTAATAAAAAAAATGCTTTTTAGTGACAAGTTTAATCCGCAACCTGATTAATCGGATCCCAGATAATTATTTGGATACTTTTCATACATTGATTTACATTACACAGAATATTTGGCAAGAAGCAAAATTACTAACGTGATAAGTGTACTGTTTATTTAAAATATATGGATATGCGAAGATATGATAACACAGTTTTTAATAATTGTATATATATATATATATATATATATATTAAATATAATAAAAATAATGGATAATTTGTGTAGCGCCATTTTCATAAAAACTTTCACCTCAAGGACGCTTTACACATAAACTGTTAATAGTTCTACAATTATCTTTGTTTTTTTAAATTAATCGTTATTTTCACTTATGGAAATGATTTTTTGAAAAGGTGCGTTTTTAGTTTTTTCTTAAATAAAGTCTCTGATGCACTGTTCCTTATAATGAAGGGCAAAGAGTTCCACACTTTTGGGCCTGCAACCGCAAATGCCCGCTCACTAAATTTAGACGGAGATATAGTTTTAATAATTATATATATATATAGTTATTATTTTACTAATCTTTACGTACGTATTTCAATCCTGGTAATTCTCCCATCTCTATTTTATAATATATCATGTAACAGGTATATTCGTTATTATTAAATTATTAAAGAAATGATAAAGAAAGAAAAATAATTAATGAAATCTGAAACAAGAAATGGACATATATCTTTACCTTTTTAATACAATTCCATGCCAGCTATCTGTCGGATGTAGCAGAAATCTAAATATATCTTGAATCCGTGGTTCATAGGTTTAATTACAGACAATAACATTAGGAAAGATATGTTTTATAAATGAAAGATATATTTGTTCATATTATTCACAAAATAGTTTAGAAATGAACGTGATATTCAGAATACCCGTTCAGTTGTAAAATAAAGTTGCATACCAAAAGAAAGAATAATATATATTTTCGCCTTATTCCTACCTACTCCCGTGTGTTTATTTTGTATTTAATTTTAAAAGTAAGCACAGATCATATTTGTTTAAATAAAGTTATTTAGAATAGCTGTTTCTACGGAATACCGAACAAGAACAATTCGTGTTATTTTATTCCCACGCTAAGACTTCAGACACAACTTAATAATTTAGATTATTGATAAACATTACTTTTGAAGAAAATTTTATATTTCTATCTGGCAATTTTTCATCTAACAAACGAGCCATTCCGTTGAATTTTTGATATTAAACAAAATAGCAGCATGCACGGTAATTATAGAAATTTAAATGTCAAGTACAGTGTGTTAGTTTTATTAAAGTTAAATTAATATCTTTTTCTTATAAAAGAACAGCGTTCCTGTAAGTGCAACATCCTATACCTGTCTTTGTTATTCGATTAAGGTATTCCTGCTGGGGAAGTCACGGTCATCTCTTTTAATATTTTCCCGACATATTTTGAATATAAATTACATTATTCGATTAGAAAATATTTGGTTACTACCGAGATTCGAATCTATAAAGTAGTTACAATGTAAAGTTGACTCTTTTTAAAAGTTGAATAGTGAATAATAATAATAATAATGATAAATATAAACTGGATAATGCGTTTCCCCGGATAGGAGAAGGTCCAGGTCCGAATCTCGGTAGCAACCAAATATTTTCTCAATATAAATAGATTTTTTCCGTAAGTCAATATTGCTGGCATAGCAAATAATTTCTTAACACAATGGTGTTCAGTTACTAATACTCATACAAGTGTACACTGCATAATATAGTATGTAAGATGTACAATATACACATTATAAACACATATATGCAATCGATTTCTAGATTGATCTACCAATTTAAAATACCGTCATACTTTTTAAAACTACAAATGTGTTTCATAATCATAAAACTATAGAATTACATAATTTTGTTTACTATGCATAAATATTTCTTTATAAAATAAAGATATATATATCTGGAAAGAATTATTTATAAATTAATGTTATGAAATAAAAATAATTTGATATATTAGATGATATTTGTAGGAAAGCGTATTGCGCAAGTAATATTGGAATATTTTTTGTGAGTTGTAGATATCATATAAGGGTTGTATCCTTTGTAATATGCGAACAAGATATTGTATACTATAAAGGTCCTTAACTGCATCGCTGACGTCGGAGCAATGTTTAATAACAAGTCACGGAGATGAAAAATGTTTGTCGTTAGTGGAAAAAATGCGAAATGATCACCTTTTTTAAATAAATATATAACATAAAAATATCGTTTCATAATATGGTAATTCTACCAATAATTATCGTCAATAATATAAATATAAGGATGTATAATATCCAGAAATTTTGGTTAGCTATACTGCTTCATATAGTGTAGTTCTGCTACTTTTTCCTACATTAGTCAACCGCATAGGGCATCTTCAAAGGTCAAATTGAGTACCACTAGCAGATTTATGTTAGGCTTGACTTATGTGACTAAAAAGTCGCCATTCTTTAAATTTTTCGAATCGGTTTAGTAAAATTTGAATCGTTACAAAATGAGTTGACGAATAGTAACCTCACGTTGAAGTAGTACCAAGCGGAGTGCGGGCGGATATGATGACCTATTTACCATCATCAACCGATTTTGTGACGAGTATTGTGGGATTACTCCACGGCGAATATCACGCGGGTGCTCGTAAATTCGCATGTTTCACATAAAAAATGTCGGGATTTTGTGGTAGGCTACAATTTGTAAACTCGGCCATGTGTGACACGTTTAGAATTTTTGTGTAACACAAATGTGAAATGTTTTTGAAGAAATATAAATATTATAAAACAATTGAAATTGAAACAATTGAGTGAGCATTTTCAGGGATGACACCCTTACCGGGGGAAGGGTGGCTATCGGGCAACGGACATGCTTCGTTCGAATACCTCCCCGTACCGCCGAGTAATTCCAGTAATGACCGAGCAGTTTCAGATTGAAGGCAAATTGGCTTTCGCCTTGGAGAACATCATCAAACGAGATTCCTGGCGTAGTATCGACGTCCCGGGCTGGCGTCCCCGAAGACGACTTCGTAAACGTGATTCGATATCAATTCCACGCCTACTGATATAACCATTTGTGATCAAGTTTCTGAATTTCAATTAAAAAATCAGATGCATTGTGAAATTACAAATTAGGGTCACGTTCGAAATTGCCCCGTCACTTGTTTTATTGCCAAGCACCTCCAAATCACAAATAATTGCCCTAACGTTGGTATTTCAATCTGTTTTGAAAGTTATAAAAACGGTCACCATCTATGGTTCTTTTTCGAGCAGAGATATCAGATTCGCGCGGTTCAATTACCGCGACTAGCGTTACTAATATGTTACTGGGAGTGATCTGACATCACCAAAGTGTTAATATTTTTATATTATTTAGTGCATAATGTACTATAAATTTGTTAATCTAATCGCATGGTGAATAATCTTTACAAGAAACGAGAAGTTTCCCTTTGGTTTCTTCGTCTTTGGTTTCTTAGCCTTTGGTTTTCTTCGTCTACGGTTTTGATGTGATGTGATCTTCTATAATTCCGCTTACGAATCCAATCGCGTCGATCTGGATGCTGACGATCATCTACGATGATAGGCCAAGGATCGATTGATGATAGGTTGCTCGGATGGGCATGGATCGAAGTGATGCCATATATTGGAACATCTGGCTGTCACCTGCCTGCATCGCAGAACGTCGAACTCGCGCCCATCCTGACGAAATGAGGATTTGTTAATGTGGATTGTAGTTTTATTTTATATCCATTATTCATGTTTCTTTTATGATTAAAAACCATTTTTATAATGAATGACATCTTTTATTTATCACCTCCAGGTGTATAATTTTTTCTCAGTATATGATGAAGGCAGAATGTGACAAAATAAGGTGGGTATGTGTTTCTGAGGTGAAGAACCCGCGAATCTTGTGTTTACCACTGACTAGACGGTGAGAGGGTAGAATACCGGTCACAATTATTTAACATACCATTCCTGCGACACACACAATACATGTTTTCGGGTATTTCCGCCCTACTGGTCTATAAACCTGATTTCAAATATATATGAACATTTTTTGGATAATTTCGACCAATATCGACTTAATCTAATTGTTTTCTTACAGATGACAGATATTCAAAAATATAATAGAAAGATTAGAAAATATCATATATTAAACTGTAGGGTTTTTTCTTGTAAAATGGCACTTTTTGAAATAGCTTTTGGATCAATGTCAAATAATAAATAATAAGTACTAAATTAATGTATTCATTATAAATATATACATATCAAATCAATTTTGTCGAAAAATATTGTTTTTGCGTCACCGGGATATTTTTCAAACGTAATGTATGTATTTTATATATATTATTTTACAAAATATATCAATGTATTATTTATTATTAAGGAAAACACATTCTTATTGTGAAGTTGTAATTATTCAGAACATAGGTCTGTGATATTTTAAATACTAAATTAATGTATTAATTATAAATATATACATATCAAATCAATTTTGTCGAAAAATATTGTTTTTTCGTCACCGGGATATTGTTTTTGCGTCACCGGGATATTTTTCAATCAATATTTTTCGACAAAATTGATTTTATATGTATATATTTATAATTAATACATTAATTTAGTATTTAATATATCACAGACCTATGTTCTGAATAATTACAACTTCACAATAAGAATGTGTTTTCCTTAATAATAAATAATACATTGATATATTTTGTAAAATAATATACATAAAATACATACATTAGATATGATAGAAACGCTACACTAGTGTTTTTTCTTACTGACAATAAAGAAATAAAGACTATATAGGTTTTTGCATTCGTAGCGCATTCAAGTATATATATATATATATATATATATATATATATATATATATATAATATTTATCTGAGCCTTGTTAAGTAATGTTTAATAAATTACATTAGAATTTCCATTTGAGCTTTGTGTAAAATTATTTATTTTATGAACGCAAAAACAACAGATATAATGAAAATGTTTGATAAATTCTTCAAAATCCAGGTATTTGGCCCCGTAATAAATACGTGAAAATACAGAAGACAAACAATTTGTAAGATATAACTCACCATACTAAAGCGAAAAAAAGATGTTACGGTATGAATAAATATCGCATACTTCAATTGAAATTAATTTCTTATTCAGTAAACTTTCCGACAAAGTATTATTCCTGTCACATAATATCACATTTATTTTTCGTTTGTTATCGAATCCCTTATAAAACTCGACAAACACCAAACTCGGGAGATATAATTTATTGCCGTATTTTAATAACGGTAAAACAAAAAAAAAACACTCTTGAATTATTTATTTATTTATTTATATTCAATAATAATGAGAAAAACACATAAATCAGAAATCTGTCGGCGTGAATTTTGTTCTTTCGAAATATATTATATTGGGGTTAGGTGGGGGGACCGAGTTTCTGAAGCATTTGTTAGAAATCTATTACGGAATTCAAACGTTTACTTATGTGTATTTTTATTCTCTAGTTTTCAACACTTTATACAGCTGTGGTCACACAATTGCATAAAATAAATTAACAAGCGTATGGAAGGTCAGCATTTAGAAAATTTTACTTTAATTCAAAATCACACAATGTCTCAACGCGTAGCGTGGGCACTGGAGTAATATCATCCACATGCAGGAGTATTCTTATGGATCGAGGGTATCGAAGACAATATATGTAGGTCGTCGCATAATGAAGCTGAAATAGCTTTAGCTGAAGAAGTGAGCAATTGGACTATTGAGGTGGAAGTTGCTAGAGTGGAGGGTACCTAATTGAAGCAGTAGCGATGAGCAGCTTCCATCACATTGAACCGATGGAATAAAAATAATTGACTGTCAAGGATAGAAGATAGAAAATATCAGAACTTCATAGAGACTGTTTTTCAACCGAGGTTATACGCGAGCTGAAGAAGAAGAAGAAAAAAAAACGTTCGTAGATTTAGTTGCTAATAATATTAATATCACTAACTCTCTGTATTCAGATAGGTATCCTAGTTTTTTGTTACAATATTTTATTACCTCCTTCGTAAAAATAACTACATTTTTAGTTATTTAGCGTTGAACGGCTTTCATTCATTAAAAAAGCAAAGATTTTGTAATTATACAATTTGATTAAAAACGTTTAAAATCGTATCTTATAATTTACAAAACATTCTAACGCACAGAGACCAGAGACATCAGCTTAATATTCGATAATATACGTCACACAAATACATCATTTCAAGAAGTATTCGTCAGGAATAATAATAATAATAGTTTTATTTATTGATTCATAGTACAGTACAGTGTGGTTTATTGTTATAATCAGATAACATTTCAGCAAAGACATATTTGGGTACCCTGCCTGCTACACTAGTATTTTACTGTATTATAGCAGACAGTGTCTTTCTGGAATAGTAATAAACAAAATGTAGTGTTCAATGTACAAATAAATATGTATAAAGAGTCAATCAAGATGCTATTAGATAGTATATCAATACATTATAAAACTTAATGTAAGTAAATGCATTGTTCAATGTATAATTGCATAAAGAGTAAAACACAAATGTATTTAGTACATAAATGCAATGTAAAACTTGAAGTAAATGCAATGTTCCATTTATAAAAAAATTAAAATCTAAGTAAAATAACAGTCAAAAAGTAAATAACATACAAATATGAAGTAAACTTATGTAAAATTGTAATATTCAATATGAAAAGATTGAAAAAGCTCAGTTAATTAGCAGAATAACAAAACTACAGAGACGAGTAAAAAATGCAATATTTAATATATCGGTACTGTTGTAGCAGTTTTAATGTCATGTTCGGACTTTTAAAAGTTCTCGGGCGTAAATTTTCCCCATTTAGTGGAGCCAAACATGAATGACCAACACATTACACCAGTTTGAATACAATTCAATAAAGTATAATCAAATTCAGTGTTCCAAAAAGTAGATAATACAATAATGTATATAAAATAAAAGGTTGCAAATACATTAAAAAATACAAAAACTAAACCATAAAACAGTTACATATGAAGAAAACAAAGTACTAAGTAATATTCCATGGATATATCACGAAACAAGATTTTATATAAAAATTTTGGTGGCAACAATATATAAAATATTTCTTCTGAAATGTTACTATTATATTACCTTGTAAGAGACAAGAGTGAGTAAAGTAAGTCCGTAGAGTTAACAGTATTTAAAAACAGTAGGTGACAATTGTGTTATATTAATTTAGAATTCATTAGTAATGGTAAAATAGTTATTTAAACCGTTATTTTAACTGTTATTGTGACTATGATTGTGTTCGATTGTAACGATGATTGATAACTGATTAACATAATTCTTCGAACAATGATTGGTACACTAGAAAGTAGGCCTTCGACAGCCATCTTAGTTACCAACCATCGTTAAATCTCAGTCATGATCAAGTATAAGATGCTATATTTTCAATATCATATTTAGGCCACCTAAATAAAGATACACAAATTCTGAATTAAACTTTTTTCAAAAAATAACTTACATGAGCAATGAAAGGATCACATAATGAGAGTAGGGAAAAAATCAGCGTTGATAAAAGATTGAATCAAAGGAAGATGAAAATAGAAAAAAATACCCCTGTAGAACAAGTAGAATCAGATATTTACATCCCCTCGTGGTCCACTCGCTTTACAGATATATTAAACCATAAATTATAGCCCACAGTATCCCTCCCCCGCCCCCGCCTCCCCCCCCCCCCGCCCCGCAGCCGAAGACGCAAGTCGGGATAGGATTCTTTCAATTCACCACTTTTGAAAAATAAACGCTGACAAATTGAAATCAGTGGCGCTTCCTTAAACATGTATTTCGGGTAAATTTATTATATCGCATATTTCAACTGAGGAAAATTGTAAATACGAATCAAAATAAATTGCAGACAATTTATTTTCGGCGCAGTTGTATTTAATTTAAAAACGGACCGAAAAATTGTATTTAAAGTGTTGGTATTGTTTTAAAGAAAATATTAAAAAATACCGTTGAATAGGTACGTAAATAATTAATTGTGAACTCTCTATGTGATAGAGAATCTCTAAAAAGATGTTAAAGATTCATAATGTTCAATGTTCTCCGGGTTGTAAAACCCAAATGATGGCACAGCGAGTTAAGGAATAATTATTGAAAAGAGACTGGAAGTATGGAAGGAAGGAAGGAAGTATGAAAGGGCTTTGAAAGAACGAAATCCAGGATGATGTAGGAGATTGGAGAGTTTGACTCACCCGTCAGAACTTGCCCGAGTCACAACAAGTTCGTATTGAACGCACCGCTGGAACTATTTTGTTACAACTCGAATACGCCTCGTCCAAGGCCGTCAGCAGTTCGCGCTATTGTGCTGATAACAAAAATATTATTGCTACAGCAGCAAAATATATTTTCTGGTGTTTATCATACTATGTGGTTTATCTAAATTATTTTAGGGAACTTAATATTTATAATGTATTTTTGCTTAATCATTATCCTATTAATTTTTTGTATCTATAAATAATTGTTTAAAATTTTCACGGCATTCTATTTCGTACCTACCTGCTAATACATATCACACACTAGTACGTTGTAAGTATAAGACTAGATTAGATCGACGAGTCAATGGAAATTTACAAAAAAATATTTGTGTTATTTTATAATTAAAATTGAAGTTAAAATTAAAAATGTACTGTTATGAATATGATGGTGAAATAATTGAAAGAAAATAAATTGTTATGAAAATTTTTTCTGTGAATTTGTTATTTATGAAATGCGTTAGATAATCATAATTATTTAACAAATAATCTAATTAATACATTTGTTTTTTTAATATTTTTTATTAATAGAGTGCCCACATGGAATATGTTTCAGATCAATGTTTTTATTATTTTCAAACTAAACTAAACGCTTGTGCAATGAAAACAGTACTAGCTTGCTGGTCTCCTGGAATTAGAATCGAATCCTCAACTACTGGATCACTAGGCGAGTGTCTTAAGCACTAGACCAACAAGCACGCCGTGTGCATTGTTGCACTCTATTGGCATTGAACATCTCACGTGTACTATTTTAAATATTATATTTGGTAGATGTTTAAATAATGCAGAGAAACAATACATTAAAACAGAAAGTTAGATTATACGAAATATGAACATTCTAATGCCATCCTGCCGTCTCATATATAAACGTTATTACGTTAAAATATCATTCGGCAAACGAAAAATGTGTGGATACGAAGCGGTTGTAAATAATAATTTATCGCCCCCGAAATATTTGTAATAAGTGCTGCTCGCTTCACCCTTGTGGAAAAATATTTTTCATCTCGCTTGCACTCAGGGTAAAGAATTGCCAAAGTCATTTTTCTCTCTACGCTTTCAAGAAAAATTCATGGGGTTGATTTTAAAATATTATTATGGACACATATCAGTGGCGTACGTTTATCCGAAATAATTTAAAAAATAATATATTGAGTACCTAATATTGCATTACCTAATAACAAAACAACTAAAATATATGACAAATTGGAATTAATCAATTCGGGTAAAAATGAAGAAATATATATTCAAAACATAAGTTTGTTAATAAAATATTATAAATGTCCAGAAGTATCTGCGGAAATAAAAGTGTGCTGAAGATTAATAACCCTCCCCTAAGGGTTATGAGCTAAACACACTTAAATATCGGTGACGCTATATCATCTAGAATGGAATACGGGAGGCTTTGTTTATTAGCAGAAATAAACCTAGAAATAAATATTTTATATAATATTTTATTATTCGAATCACAAATTGCACGACTTTTCAATAATTAATATGATCAAACTGCTAACTGATTTAACGATCTATCAAGTGATTTTCATTCAATTAAATTCATATATTGTTTCTCACTATCAAAATTTAAAATCTAATAATTGTAAAAAAATAATAATGTTACATTAGATAAAATACAATCACTTTGTATGAAATCACGAAATTTATTATATGCCAACCAGTTTCGTTTAGCTCGAGCTTCGTTAGAACGTATTTCAAACTAACAATAAATATAAAAAGATTTCACTTATATACACATAAAGAGGGACATATAAATAGAGACAGAACACATATACAGTTAGACCGAACATTAAACACGGAACATAAAAACGAGTTTGGCCTTCAGTTGTACAATTTAGAAGCCCTCGAAATAAAAAAGGCAGTAAATAGTGGTACGCCAAATCTCAATGATCAAATAAATTTATCCATTAGCCCCCTATTAGATATTTCCTTTAAAATTAATTTAATATCCATCAACACTATATTTTCCCTTCTCTTAATGATCTGTCTAACTGTATATGTATTCTGTCTCTCTCTTTTGTACATAATTTTATATTCTGTCTCCATTGATGTTCTATCTAGTCTATTTCTCTCTTTCACATGCTTATGTATTCTATCTTCTTCTTTAAATGTGTATATAAGTGCACTCTTTTTGTATTTATTGTTAGTTTTAAATAAGTCTTGACGAAGCTTTAGCTAAGCGAAACCGGTTAGAGTTTAATAAATTTCGTGGTTTTATACAAAATAATTGTATTAGATTTAATATATCAAACCATAAAGCGATTGTTTTCTACGAAAATATAATAAATAATGTTATCAAAAAATAACTTTTGCATAGACTCATACTTTATACTCTTTTAACTATATTTATATATTTTTATTTTAAAGAACGCATTATTATTGTGAAGTTGTAATTTTTTCAGAACATAGTTCTGTGGTATTTTAATACAAATTAAATGGATCGATTAAAAAAATATGCATACAGATAAAATCAATTTATCGAAAAAATATTTTGGCTCCCACCGGGATTCGAGCCAGGAACTTTTCCTATCCGGAAATAAATGAAATAACAAATGTATCAATTTGAAATAGCTGCGACATATGCGACAGTTCGTAAATATGTCGTTAATTTATTATACTGACATGGTGTAATGGTCAGCGCGTTTCCACGGATAGGAAAACTTCTTGGCTCGAATCCCGGTGGTATATCTTTCTAATTGATACATTTAATTTGTATTTTATTATAATACGTTTCTTTAACGAAACTAGAGTGATTGTGAAACTAAAAATACTACTATGTTGATTCAGTTTATACAAATTATCAAAATCGATTAAATTAAAATAATTACAAATTTTGATTTTCATATTTATGTAGGTAATAAATAAACAATATTTTTTCCTGTTTTTTTTTTATAAATATATATAAATATAAAATATATATAAATATAAAAAGCATGGCACTTTAATCTTATTACTATTTTTAAACTGAGCAAAGCGCTTATGCTATGAAAATTGGACTAACTTGGTGGTCTTCGGGGACAAAACTTGAGCTCCGACCGTAAGATCGTCAATTGCTTTTATTATAATTTAATAAGTACGTAATTTGCTTCGAATATAATTTGATTCGGTCTATGGTACTTCCTTCACCTGACAAATTTATGCGAAGTTAAGTCTAGACGATTTCAATTTTTTTCCAAATTACTCTAGAACTTCTCCTGTATACTTTTAGGATTACTAGTAATCTTACGCTAGTTTAAAAAAAATCGATGAATAAAATTTATTTAGAAAAGTACGCCGATAGGTAGTGCATAAATCCGCGGCTGTATATAAAAGTTTCTCCCCGACGAAGTGTTTTTTGTATGTAAAGCCAAGATTACGCAAATGCCTATATTTTGAGAGCGATATTTCTCTCCTGCCAATAGCTTAACACCACAAGGTTTTCGCAGTACAAAAACACAAAGGGTTTCCAAGTAAATTTTATTCATATGCAAAAAATTCACACCACAAAAACACGATCAACACATTATTTTTCTAAATATTTTTTTTTATTAGCAACCAACTAGCTTAAGTGCTTTTCAAAGATATAAATTCGGATACGAATGAGGGGTAAAATATAGGGCACGTAATCGCGTTCTGTGAGTTAATTACCGATATTTCTAAGTCACAATCACTAACAGTGATTGAGTGTCTGAAAATATAGTGATTCAGGATTTGCCGATCGATGCTGGTACCATGATAAAAGTTATCATTATATAATATCAATCTATGAGTAGTTATGGTTTTATTACTTTAATTTGTTAACCTTTACCATACCGTTATATAAAATACTCGTAAGTAGCCATGCTGTCAACTCGTGTTACCGTAAGAAATTAGAGTTCTATTAGCCTTCGAAATGTGAAAAATGGTTTTGAAAAATGGTTAACACCATAAATTCACTATAAATATTAAGCATTAAATAAATAAATAAATATATAATATATAATTCGTAGCATTCGTCAAGCCCTGTATAAAAGGTAAATATAATTTAACCTTCCTTTTTACATTTCTTCAATTAGTGAGAAAGAGACTATTATGTTTGTTATTCTTTTCATTGTATTAAATTTACAACGGATTGAATTGAATTGAAAGATTTTTGTAGGATTCGCCTTACATACATGATTTTTCACTAGTTATTTTTAAATGTGAACATTTTCCTTCAATTTATGTTTATTTTAATATTAGAAAATATAATACATTTTAGAATTTTCAGTAGGACATATATTTTTCATTTAATATTATTTTTCTTTATGAGTAGGACTCGTGTATAGAGGAGTATATACGAGATAATTTATGTTTCAGTTAGTCTGTGTATATATTTTTTACTTCAGCTACAAATAGATAGTAGTCTGTAATTGTTCTAATTGTGATGGAAAGATTGTTAAAAAATTTGATGCCCTAATAAATATAACTAAAATATGAATTACATGTTGCGTGTATTTACCGAAATATTACAGGATTAATTAAAGCGGTAGACCGGTGTTACTGCATGGTTCGAGAAGGGTTAAAGAGTGAATTGTCAATAATTTAATCATCGTGGCGGTCGTACACGATATCGTGACAAAACGTCAGAGAGTAGAAACTCGGTAAATATTTTGTTTACGTGTAGATCTGTGAGCACTTTACATCATATAGATGTACGGTTTTGTCTACATATAGAATCACGGAAAATGTGGCACGAAACCATATAATGGTATGATTAGGTTAGAAACTTCGGTTCAAAGTGTTGGTTCGTTTTATTGGTAAATCCAACAATCGATTTTCTTAAACACGCAAGTATAAAACTGTAAAATTATTAATTATAAATCAAATATATTAATTAGAAAGATATATATATATATATATATATATATATATATATAAAATCAACTCTTTTGAAAAATATTATTGTTGCGCCACCAGGATTCGAACCTGGATCTCTTTCCTAACCGGGGAGGGTGCATTATCCAATTATGCTACAGCGACAAATTTTCGAACCTATATGTTACCCTTTTGATATTAATACATTTAATCGTTCCATCATTTGAAAATTTATTAATATCAAAAAGGTAACACATAGGTTCGAAAATTTGTCGCTAAAAGTATTTTCGCTGTAGCATAGTTGGATAATGCACCTTCCGCGGTTAGGAAAGAGATCTAGGTTCGAATCCCGGTGGCGCAACAACAATGTTTTTCAATAGAATTGATTTTATAAGTATATATTTCTAATTAATATATTTAATTAATATTTAAAATATCACAGATCTACGTTCTGAATAATGACAACTTCATAATAAGAACATGTTCTCTTAATTATAAATCATTTTTATTTCTTTCACAATCACATCTATACGAAATATATAAAAATAAGAAACCCAAATGCATAGAAGTTAACAAGGTTTTGTCTATCATAAGTATATATATTTTTAGATTTTTTTAAAAATATTCTCTTTACTGTACTAATATAAATATTAGTACCATTTCATTTGCCTTTCTGCTCAAAGTCAGCCATTCATCATTACCGACTCTTTGAAGAACATGGCTTCGGTTGCTTTCAAAACGAAGATCCATTGATGCAGAATAATGAATGCACGTTTTCCCGTCAATATTTAAGCCACTCTCGTGCATGAAAGATACTTTATGCTTAAACCATTGCAACAGTATATCTTTGATCCATTAAAATAAATTAAAAAATATTTATTCTCCTTATATATAAAATCTCAATGTCTTTTTGTGTGCCACACGTAGAAAAATGGATGAATTTTATTATTATTATTGTGAAGTTGCAGTTTTTAGAACATAGTTCTATGGTATTTTAATACAAATCAAATCAATCAACTAGAAAGATATACAGAAAAATTCAATTTATCGAAAAAATATTTTAGTTACTGCCAGGATTTGAACCTGGGCCCTTTCCTATCCGAAGAAATGTGTTATCCGGTTTTGCCACATCAACTGAGCAGGTTAACGACAAATTATTGAACCCATATGCTGTAGCTTTTTCAAATTGATATATCTGTTATTCCATTTTTAAATAGCAATCTCAAACTTATCTTGACGTTTCAAAACGTTAGCTAAAGTAAATGGTATTATATTTGGTTTATTTGTGAAAATGTGGTGTTTATTTAATATGAAAAGATCTAGCTCAGAAAAAGTAACGTCCTATGATGGGTTATAAATATTAGTTAGAATTGTAGGCAGGAGTCGTTAAGAGCATAAACATTGTTTTGAGAAATCACAATTTGAAGAGGAAAGACATATCAATCGCTTTTTCTTATTGTTGAATCTAGTGAATATGCTAATTTTGTGTTATAAAATTAAATTAATGTACTTTTATAACCGTATAAGCCAATGTTACTTTCATTGGCAAAAAATTTCATTGGAAAAATATTATAAAATTTTAATTCACAATGCACTATCAATAAAATTTTGTAACATTTTCCTGCTTTTAACATAATTTTATTTATTTATTTATGTACATTAAGATTAAATTTTTTTAATATACTATAAAATTAGTTATCAGGGGCTTACTTTTACATTTATGAATAATAACATAATAGTAATTCTTAATATTATGTAATATTTTTAAAGTATTCTTTTACGAGTGATATTGTATTCTGGTTTCTGTTGTGACTAAATTACAAAAAGCGGTATTGTAGAAAAATCTTTTATAAAACCAAAGGTATGAAATTGTAATGGTAAAAAATAACTCTTTGCCTATAATAATTAGGTATTATTGACATCATCACCAAAAGATACCGCGACAAAATATAGTTTTTCAAAATATGGAAATTGTCATAAACTGCCCTACCCGTGGGGTCAGGGGTGGGGCAAGTTGTGACGAACAATATTATTAGGTATTTAAGTATTGCAATTGACAAAATTAATAGTAACAATTAAAAGTATATGTTAATAATAAGATAAAACACTTTGTTTAAATCACTATTTATTGATAAATTAACACATTTCGATGCCTATGGTATATATGTCAATAAAGTCTAATAAATGAATAAAAATAAAGTTTTCTTCAGGAAACAATGTATGTTAAAATTAAAAATACAAACTACTATGAAAATAAATTTAAATGTTGTCGTTTTGCAAAACGGATTTAGTTATTTATAATATTTTGCTTGGTATTTATTATCTCTTGTTAATGTCAAAAAATATTTTCTTTCCAAAAGATGATTGACAAATTCAGAATACAATAACACGCCTCACCTTCTCCTAATACAGAATGTATATTGAAAACAGTGAAAATTTTTGACTTAATATTAGCACATTGTTTTAACTTTAGATACACGGGGGATCCAATAGTTAGCGTAAATATAATTTTGCGGTGTACAATCCAACTTGTATGCCTTTGCAGCGCGGCGGTCCTAACTTATTATCTTCGTTGGGGAGGTATTTTAGAGACTGGATTAGCTCACGGCCATAATCACTTTTCTTGTGTATTTTACCTAAAAACTGTCATGATTATTTGTAGTAATTTGGTAAACTATCTCGTTTTACGCAAATTTGTATAAATATCAAGTCGCTTCTGAAAACGCACAAGTCATAAGATATACAAGATACCAGACATTATTTATGTGCAGGATACAGTCGAACTCGGTTATAATGAGTACGAAGGGACCAGCTAAATTTGCTATCATTACTCGTCATTACAAACAATATTTTACATCCAATAAAATTAAAAGCAAGTCAAATACATATAAAAATTCAAAAATCTTTAAGTGTATGAACAAAAACATTTTAAAGTAAATTACTACATTCAATCACATTATTTCTTAGCAAAATTCAAAATACTGCTCTGTTTTAAAGTTTAAAACTTACTACTACTTACTAAGCATACGAAATAAGCAGACATTGTTTTTTCTAAGAATTCACAAACCTGAAAGGAATTGTAAACAATAAGGAACCTCGTTGGCACACGCTGTTTTCGATTTTATGACTTCACAAGAATTAGGGATTTTAGACCGTGTAGTGTATTTTAATAATATATCAGTGAAGCAAGTTTACTATAACAGTAAAAAGTTGTATTAAAATAGGCCTGAATCAACAAAATGATAAGTGGAAAGTTGGCGGGTATCGGGAAATAAAAGATAGGATGGCACTTACTTGTGGGTCTCCCATCTCTGGAAGCTGGTTCGTTTCTCCCTGGTCCACCAATTCACAAGCGACGCAGAATTGTCTCGTAATTGATGACACTCGCGTTAGAAAAGTAATTATTTTAAATATGTTAGCAGTAGTAAAATATTATATATTAGCGGTAATTAATGTTAGCGGTTGTAAGCGGATTTACAGCGACGGCAGCGTACCGTGTTCAGTTTCGAAAGCGGAGTGACTCGTTCAGGCGTATCAGCAGACTGCTTTTTTCTTCTTTCTCCTTCGTGTCTAGGGACTAGGATAGGAAAAGAGTAAGAGGGACAAGACATATTTCTGTAATCCAATGAGATACGCGCGCGTAGTACATTTAAATGGCGCTAACAATAAGTATTTCCTCATTATAACCGCGATTTCACTAAAACCGTGCTGGATATAATCGAGTTCGACTGTATTTCATTTTGGAGTAAGATATGATTTAATTAATTTAAAACATGTTTCCGCTTCCTTAAAAATATTATTAATAATCTCGAGAAACTAACATCGCTGGATTCTTCAATTTGTGATAGGAAATTCGAACAAATGCACATTTGGTGTCGTCTCACAGAAATGAATGAATCATTAATGAATTAACTACTTCAGTTTTTCAATTTTATTTCTGAAAATTCCAGTCCTTCGGACAACACGGATCCCATCATGGGGCGGCTCATTATGAAAGTGTTCATAATTTTGTGTAGGTTTTTTTAAAATATTTTCCTGTTATTTACGGTAATGAAAATTGCTGCAAGCCAATGCAGTTCGTATTTGCTATTGGAGGATTTTTTTAGATTCAAAGAAACCCATGCCTGCCTACCACAAAGGCTACCGCAGTAGGCAGCAGGAAGCTGTATCACTAGTAGGGGTAAATGTGATTGCCTAACCAAATAGGATAATATTTATTAAATATTTGGGAAAATATGATGTCGGATAATATGTATGTTCAGTAACAAACAAGAAATGCTAAGCAATACTTTTTCATATCATTAAAAATATTAATTTTATGTATATGTATACTGTAAATGATTGGCTGAACAAAGAACAGCGTTAGGTTGGGTAAGATATAAATGTAGGTTAGGTTAGGTTAGATTAGGTTAGGTTAGGTTAGGTCAGGTTAGGTTTTGTACAAAGATTAAAAATACGACACGAACAAAGGTTAGAGTAAATATAATTTAGACTAACTCAATATTAAATTTTTAAAGAAAGCAAACACGTTGTGGATTGACATTGTAATTAAATAATATAATGCTTAGTTTTAAACCACTTTATTATCTACATTCACTAAAGTTAACTATTTTCAGTTAGAACCAACCTTCTTCGGGATAAAATACTATAGACCAGTGATGTGAACCTTTTGGGCTCAGCGTGTCAAAAATTCATAAAATCTTACTTAACTTTGCTGACGTGTTATCCCCAAAAAAGTTTTTTTTTTACATATTTAAAAAACAATTTACGTAATCATTTACATATTTTTAATTTAAATTTAACTGTAAAAAAATATGGAACCCATACTATTTGATTTGATGTCAATTAATTAATTGGTTAATTCAATTAATTATTTTTTTCACAAAGTGAGACCCGTATGTAATATTTACGTTGTGATCAATTCGAACGTTGTCGGGCAAAAGTCTGGTGGCGGGACACGTGTTCTTTGATAACTCTGATATTAGTGAACGCTGGCGTGTCGCCCAAAATGCTGTGGCCTGTCACCTTTGACACGCGTGTCATAGGTTCGCCATCACTGGTATAGACTGACCTAAGTACTGATATGCTGTTGTATTTCTTCTTAAACTTCTATTTAAATATCTGCACTTAGGCTATTCGATACTACGATATATTGTTAAAAGTACGAAAACTTACTTAAAACTTAAGGCTAATAGAATGAGCTTATTAATTATTAAGGAAAACACATTCTTAGTGTGAAGTTGTAATTATTCAGAACATAGGTCTGTGATATTTTAAATACTAAATTAATGTATTAATTATAAATATATACATATAAAATCAATTTTGTCGAAAAATATTGTTTTAGCGTCACCGGGATTCGAACCTGGATCTTCATTTCCAATTAGGGGAAGTGCACTACCTTTGTGCTATAACGCCAGTATTTTTCTTGACAAATTTTCGAACCTATATGTTACATTTTTTCAAATTAATACACCTGTCGTTACAATATTTTTCGACAAAATTGATTTTATATGTATATATTTATAATTAATACATTAATTTAGTATTTAGAATGAGCTTATTTACACAAATAGTATGAACTATTGAATACGAATACACAGATGTAATGAGGCGGTCTGCCACATCCGCATCTGTCTGCATAGCCGCACCCTCAAGCGTCACAATTAGGTCCAACATAAACTAGTTTACTTTAGTGTATATACTTAGTAGAGTGGTTTAAATCTAAATACTCGTGTGCAGAACACACAAATGCAGAGAAAGATTGCTGGAAGTCGGGGTCCTGGAAGAAGAAGAACTTCGTGTCTGAAAAACGTTGGCCAGTCTACTTACTGTAGAGCTTTTCCGGGCAGATGTAAACAAAATGATGATAGCCAATATTATAGAAAAAGTCCATTGAACGAATATTGAATGTTAAACATTAAACTGAAGAGCGCGTGTGAAAAGGTTCATTATTGTGCAGGAAGTAAGATCTGTGTAGGATTAGAAATGGAAGATTTTGAATAATGTATTTTTTTTAAATAATTTCATTTTTATTTTTTATTAGAAGATACAACGAGATATAAAACATTTTTAGACATAATCAGTAACTATATAATTTATATATTTATACTTTTAAAATTAGCAATATTAACTTGGTGGTTAAGATTCATCATAACTCCTTATGACGTCCTTATAGTTATGACATCCTGAAGAAGAAAAAGTGTTTTCCGAAACCGGTAGATGTTTTTTAAACTCAATTGTGGTTAATAAAACTAAGATAATAAATAAAAAATATATACATTTATTTTAATTTTTTTTTCTCTATGAGTGTCGGAGACTCGTGTATAGAGAAGAAGTATATAAGAAAGTATATAATTTATGTTTCTGCTAGTCTGTATACATATTTTTTGGTTTCAGATACAAATTTTTAATAGTCATAAAATTTTCTATAAATTATTAGACAAAATACTTTGTTTAAACCACTATTTATTGATTATTCAACATGTTTCGTTTCCTATGGTATCTTCTTCACAAAATAATGTATACTGAAATTAAAAATTCAACCATAAATAAAAACAAAACAACAAAGTGCTGAATAAGTAAGAACTAATATAAAAAAAATTAAAAGGTCACTATTTGCAAAGAAGATTTTGTTATTTGTAATACTAAGCTTGCTATTAATCTTTTTTCTTATTTCTAAAACTTCAAATTTATCTAACTGTTAACCTATAGTACTTGTATGTATAATTTCTAAACTCTTGTTAATATCAAAATAATGGTTTGTTTCCAAAAGATGAATGGAAAATTATTTTTCAATACTTTATAGTTTTGTTTTTATCTATGCTTGTATTTTTAATTTCAGTTTACATTGTTTCCTAAAGAAGATACCATAGGTATCTAAATATGTTGAATAATCAATAAATAGTGGTTTAAATAAAGCATTTTGTCTGATTATTTATATAAAATGAGACCACAAAGTAATGTTGCTAATATTGAAGAAGTAATTTTTCCGATTGTAAGGGGGGATTATTAAAGAATTGAATGCCAAGATAAATAAAGTGGTTAGTAGTTGTAATATATCGGTTTAGCATCCAATTTTGAGTTTATAATCCATTCTATGCATTCTATACATAAAATGGGTAGTTACATTGTACATATCTTATGTACATATTTTATCCAACCATCCCCTATATCTCCCTTCTGAAACCATCATTTTTGTTTAGACATGGATTGAAAATGTTTTGCTTGTACAAACTCATTACTTCCGATTTCTTGAAAATAAATTTCACTTGGTAGCTAGAGGGTGGTTGAAACGAGTATTCTAATATTTAAATAAAATATATCTTTTTGATCTAAAATTTATTTGTATTTTATTTTAAACGATTTATTTTGATAATTATAATTCTAGTTTAAAGGAAATACAAGTTTCAGTACTTTTAATCGAAAAAGAAAAATAAGCAGCAATAGCGTATGGAGGAATTGAAAATAATATAAATTTGAAAAAGGTGTATTTTGTATTTTTTGTCTTAATTCAAAAATATAATACGTAGTTGGAATCTGGAACTGAGATAAATGTCTCAGGTGAACAATTAACAGAGATTATCTTAGCAGTTTAAATACTTTTTTTTATCTTATGTTGAATAATTCTAATTTGGACCCAATATATGATGCAAATGATACAGGAAGCAAAACTGTCTAACGCACTTAGTTAAATTAGACACAAAAAATAAAACACATCAAAAATATTTTTTTTGGATATGAAATACATTTATTGTATTATATAATCATAAATTGCTTATTTAAAAAAAATCTCCTTCTAAACTATAAGAAAAAACTAGATTATTTAATACTTTAGATAGACAGAAGTCCAGTAAAGTAGCCAGGATAAAGCAAAAAATTAATCTAATTGTAATCTATGTGTATTCAACTAAAATGACTATCAAACGATATAAAAATTAAATGTTCACAGCATGTGATATACTCGTACACCAAGAGCAGCAGTGAAGTAAACATTCAATCATTCCAGGGTAAGTAAGTCAATTATTGTTAAGAAGATTGAGGCAACTAATGTGCATTGACTTTCAAAGTTTCTCGCGTACCGTACTCTGGATAGTTCTGAAGAGTCTATACGTATATTTACTTATTTAGAACAACAACTGTTGATTTGAATACAAATATAATATATGAGTCAAAATGTATCCCACATGAAAAAAGTGGCTCTTGCTTCGAACGGTCAAGTTTACTCGCAGTTTAGGGCAGATTTCAGGATAAAAGGTCCTTGAAATTGAGTAATGATATTTTTTGGAAATTTATGGACTGTAAAAGTTCATTAAGGACTTTTTGACGCGGGCTCCCCCAGAAAATAATTCGCTTAGTTGCATTTTAGGACCCTGAAAAAATATTTCTTTAGGCTTGTGAACAAAGACAACCCTCTCTCCACATCTCATTAATAATAAATTTTAAATTATGTCTAAATCTGAAACCCGGACTACACGGACATAGACCGCTAGTTCTCTATGTAGATTAATTTCAATTACTTTCTTAAATATTACAGAATCACACACAAAATTGCCACAAAATTTGTAACAATGTTTCTGACAATATATGAAATAGAAGTATTGTATATTATATACTAAACAATTATTACAGATATATTCATTCTAGTATAAATTTTACTCGGATGTATAAAATACAATTAAGAACTAATTGATAAATTGAATTACGTATCTTTGTTTGAAGGTTGTATGGGGTAAGGCTACATATTTGTTGTTCAGCGAACATCTCATAAAACAACCCTTTCTCTCGTAACCTCCTCTCCTCTATAAAATATATGCTTACATATACGTACAGATAGTTTGTGTGTATTTTATCGTTACATTCATATAGTAAGAAATAATGTTATTCGTTTTCAAAACTACCTAAAAATAAGTTAACAAATTTCATTTATTTAAAATCGTTTAAAAATGATTAGAATTCATTTTGCTTTGGAATACGAAGTGAGGAATATTATATCATATTGTAGGGGCGAGATTTATCTCGTGATATGAGTCAAAATATGGGATCTGAGTTGTTGAGTCACTCAGATGGGGTGACTAATGTTTGAAGGTTATGCAAGTCGGATCAGAAAGTTTGGTACATGGTGAGACTGAAGGTCCTATCTCTCTTCAATTCTCGTACATATGGATGTATGTCCCAGTGTATATAAACGTGTTTGATGTGAGTGAGTATATATGCTGTTACTTGAACAAGGTATGTACTTTTTTCTATAAAATTGAGTTTTAACTTGATAAATTGCACAAATCACTCTTGAAGGGTGGATTGCCTATTTAAAAGAAGAAGAAGAATAAGGTATATAATAAAAACTAGAAAGACGAGCTGTGGAGAAGTGGCTGGTTTTCGCTAGCTTCTAGGAGGTGCCCGTCTCGATATACTGACATCTACATTTCTGAGGAACAAGGCGGATTGATATGGCTGTCAAGTACCTGGATTGACACCCAGGTACTGTAGGACTCATGCAGGTCGCCTACAATATAATTACTACATTCATTTTACTTTACTTATTACATATCATAAAATTGTAAATGAGCGTACGATACAAAATGGTATTTTTAATTCCATTATGAAATGTTTCACAAGGTGCACGGCATCCGAAATTAAACTGTTGATATACTTAGATCAAACGATGAATCTATACATATATATAAAAATATAAATAAATTTTTAAGTGAAATACGTTAAATAATATTATAATATACAACGGTCCTATGGGTGCGTAATTATATTAATTTATTTTCTTAGACATATATAAACCGATAGCAGACCGTCATTTTACGTTCAAGCAGTAGTTCATTAAGATGCGAATGTCGGAGCAAAACTGTATTATAAATTGTGAAATAAGATTTATTTTAACTGGTACATAATAAAAAAATTGAGAAAAGAAAGAAGCTAAGCGAGCCTTGATGTCTAGAAGAAAAGGAATGGCTAACTGATCTTGGAATCGTGGGTAATATTGTCTAAAATTTTTTTTTTTTTAAATTCTCAGCCGAAAAGAGTTCGCTGAAAAATTAATTGAATTATTAGATTCTACTACGCCGAAATTCAACTATAGGTTTTATTTTGAACTCATTATTTTTTAGAATTACGGTTTTTGAAATAAAAGAATTAAAAAATATAAATGTTAATAAACGTTGATAGTTTTTGTGTTTATGTTCGCTAACAACATAAAAATGTAATATACATATCCTACTGTGGATACAGAAAACAACGGCAGTAATTTGAGTATATATTATTATTATTATGAGTAGCTTGTTGGTGTAGTTCGTTCGTAAGACGTTCGCCTAGTGATCTAGTGGTCGGTGGTTCGCGCCTTGTTCCAGGTCACCGGCAAGTTAGTTCTATTTTCATAGTACAAGCGTTTAGCTTAGTTAGAAAATAGTAAGAATATTGATGTGACATGTATTCCGTGTACGCATTTCTACTTAAAAAAAATATTTATATATGAAATCTAAAATATAATTTCTTATTATCATAAAATATTCATGCAATAACACAGATATCTCTTGGTTGCGTAATATCAAGGATAAAAAATTACATTATATATAACTTATACATCCAATCGAGATATAATTTTTTATCACAGCATAAGAAAAAAAATATTGACTGATCATGTTTTTGTATTACTTGACTCTGCTGAGGCTACAGACCATTCGCTTCGAGGTTGATTTCACTATTGCTCGTAGATACAAATTAATATGAATTAATAATGTCGGCAATCAGTCAGAAATAAGCCAGTATATTTTTTTTAAATACAATATATTGACTTTCGGTTATTAGGCGAGAGTTATACTGCTAAACCAGATGAATTAAGTTGAAGTGGTCTATTGCCTCAATAATCAATATTACCGCCGACGATCCCTGAACGCGCCTCACCTGTGCGTAAAGCGGGGCTCCTGAGAGCCACAAAAATGCCCGGTACTGACGATGCGACATGCCACAATAACCATTAATCCAGCGTCACTTCTCTCGTTAACTCTCTAACTAACTGAGCTCAAGCTACAATAAACTTCTGTCAACCGTAAGCGGTTTATCTTGTTCAACATGTTCTGGCCAAACACATACACTTACACACACACTCCGCAATCATATTCAATACAAAACTTGAGCTCTGGAAGAAATATATGGGGGCACCAGGCGCTCACGTACATAACCTTTTGATTCCTATAACATATGTACCGATTCATAATATTTAATATTAACGGCATCATTCATATCTTATATAACCTGATTAATTTGTTTTGGTATTTAAGTGTTAATATCACTAATTTCAATAACATCATTGTGATGTCCTTGAGTTTATATAGATGTGCGTGTGTATATGTGTGTATGTGTGTATGTGTGTGAGCGCCGAACCGCCGGGGCGGGATGTGTACCTGTGTGCGTGTGTGCGGAGATGAATAGGGGACGCGCACAAAGTATGGTCTCTTTTCAGCGTTACCATTCATTGACTTCGATACGAGTTATATACCTTGTACCATCATTGCATTATTTACGTAATAAATACATAATTGTCATATAAGAGTTTCTATTGGACAACCATCAATCCAACTACGAGGTGTACAACTGAAATGTACTAACTGTGCAAGTACGTAATAATAATGAACATTAACGTACTGATTTAATTTGTTTGTTAATATCAATATCATCATTATGAATCAATGAATGGCAAGTGATTGCAAATAACTCATTTAATTTTTACAATGGGAAAAATGAAAATAACTTTTTACTCGTACTATTTGAATTCACTTCCGCACATATAACATATTTCGGAGACGGAATTTACGAACATAATATTTTTCCCCCTTTTGCAATTTATTGCCAGCCGAGTGAATTCTATAAATTCATAAAAGTGCATCTCCATAAAACATAAATTCTTATGTCCATATTTATGCAAGTGCGAGCTATGCAGGAGTTGTTGTTTGTGCTAAGTAATACCCGCATTTCACAAATAATGTAAATAATAATTCAGAGCAGAAGAATAAAACTTTTTTATAAGTTGGACGTTTGGAATGGAATTGAGTTTTATCAATACAATTTATTCATTTTTTTCCTCATAAAGGCTTTCTTTTACACATGATTCGAAATTAGTAATTAAATATGAACGTTCGATCTGTTAACGTGTCTTATTTTAAGAGGGTCAGCCAGGAGGTGACGATCAACAAATCATCAATCCAATAACGAAAGTAAAACAGAATAATAAATACGTTTATGGGTCAACAAATTTGCAAACAGGGTACCTTAATTTGTTTGTTAGGTTTTTTAACATAATACATATTATACTTTATTACAATTCAATTATGGATTAGAATATTAAAAATTTTATTAAATAAAATAACAATCACTTTGTACGAAACCATGAAATTTATTATACGTCAACCGGTTTCACTTATCTCAAGCTTCATCAGAACGCATTTAAAACTGATCATAAATACAAAAAGAGTGCTCTTATATACATACCTATAAAGAGGGAGATAGAATATAAAATTACATGTGAAAGAGAGAGAGACAGAATACATATATAGTTAAATAGAACATCAAGGAAGACAATATAAAATTATAAGCGAAAGAAAGAGACATAGTACATATACAGATAAACGGAACATTAAAGGAAGGGAAAATATAGTTGATTGATATTAAATTGATTTTAAAGGAAACATACCTAATATGGGGCAAATTGATAAATTAATTTAGGTAGATAAGCAAAACCGGTTGACGTGTAATAAATTTCGCAGTTTCATGCAAAGTGATTTGTTATTTTATTTAATATAATATGTCAAACTACAAAATGATTGCTTTCTATGAAAATATATTAAAAATTCTATTAATGACAGACGTAATAACTCAAAACACTTATTTAAAATAGGAGCATTTTCAATACAATATTAAAGTGCAAAAAGACGTTCAATATAACATAAATAATAAAAAATAAAGAAGCCTTAGACAAAGATTGAAAACACAGAACAAAGGTTGTACGAAGTCATATTGGGTCTTGATTAGTCAAAAATTACTGAAACGAGGCAAGGTAGTGGAAGATGAAAGCATTGTATGAGAGTCTATGCCCTCGACCCTCCATATACATTGGGATGAAAATGATGATTATAATGATTGTTTTTGGTGGTAATAAATTAGATTTAAAAGCTCCACCTCAACCAATTATACCATATTGTAAAATGAACATAAAAATCTGTTTCTTATTTTCAAAATGAAAAAGTATTTATTAATGTAACTTTTACATAATATTACGTATCGAGATTTTTTAAACGTGGGCTGTTGATTTTAAGCCGAACAAATAATATTCCCGAAACATCATAAAACACTGAAACGGGAATGTTTATCATCTGAAATTTCAACTGGCACTATTGTAATATATGTACGTACTAAATTACGCCAAGTTTTTCTGCTTCTAGGGAAACCCTCCCGTTGGAAAGGGCAAAAAATACATTATACCCCTGTTATGACAAAAGGATCCCGCACAGCGGCGATATATGAAACAAGTGAATGTTTTCTTCCAAAACATTGAACCTGAATTTCTTTTATTGCATCGCTCGGGAAAAACTCTAATCCCAGCGGTTCTGGGCAGAGATTTACGGTCAAATACAATGTTTTCCAGCCAGCGATTATAATGACGTTGTTTGTTAGCGAATAAATTAAATTAATAACAAGTTGTGCCTGCGCAACATGTTTATCCCCATTTTTAGCCCTAAGAAAAATTCTGTAAATCTACAGCCAGCTTAATGTGGGGGGTTGTTGGGTGGAGTAATTTCTCTGATATTAAGCCTATTAAAAATTGTTACCCGTCATCTCTTAAATAATAAAGCTGAAAATGAATGTGAATATATAATCTATTTTAGATTCACTCTCGTAGGGAAAAATACATTATACATCTTCATATTTTTATTTAACAGCCTCGTGGGACTCTAACGTCCATAACCGCAGTCAAAAGAGCATAAACCATCCCAAGACATCCCCATTCTGGTCCAGTATACTGGACAGTTCAATTTTGCAGGTCTGTTTTCATTAGGTAGTTGAATGCTCAAGTTATATATAGAGTCTGACATTCCAAGTAGCATATTTCTTATATCTTTGCATTGGTCTATTTTCATTAGGTAGTTAAATACTCCAATTTTATATAGATTCTGACATTCCAAGTAACATATTTCTTATATCTTTGCATTGGTCTGTTTTCATTAGGTAGTTGAATACTCATTTTATATAGATTCTGACATCCCACGTAGCATATTTTTTATATCTTTGCTTTAGTTTTTTCGTCGTCTAGCATCTTTTATCATTGTTTCAGGTATTTAAACCATTTGAGGATGTTTAAAATATTTTGGAGAAGTGGCATCAGGTAAAAAATATTAACTGTTTATTTTTCTATCTTGTGTAAACAAACAAATGAATAAATAATGTTGAATCTCGTGTAAACAAATAAATAAATAAATAATGCGATAAACGTTGCTAGCCTATTCAGGAAAATACTTATTTTTATGATTTTTGGCTGAAATGAGATTCTACCAAAGAACCCTTTAATTTTGTGTATGCATAGTAATATAATGAAAAATGTTCATAAGGATAATTTTACAGAGACAGTATTTAGATGTAACATCAAAGGCGGGGAGTCTTTGTTTATCTTAATAAAGAGTTTATTAACACTTGGCAATCAAAGAGGTTCTACAGTCAACAATTTCCCGGGGCTCTATTACGGTTGGCGCTCGTTTTCGCCTGTTTTCAGAGTTTCGCCACTGAAGACAATTAGCCTCGTTGCCTTCATTATACTGTCACAACGTATGCTCTTTTTGCAATTCAAGCATAATTTTCTGCTCGAATATTTAGAGGCATGTTTCATCTAGAATATGCTGACAATTTCTGAGCTACGATTCTGTGATTTTATACCATCAATGTGAAATTCATAAACATAAAGTGTGCATGTATATGAAAAGTGATTAAACATATATGCAAAATTCTAAATTAATAGAAAATTTCTTTCATGTTCATAGGATTTCACGGCCGTTCAAAATCTTCCGTGTACAGTTTTCTGGACTAATCTGCCGTATATATCTGATCTTTCTAGCCGACATTTCGGATCCCATGTATGACTGTAAGTGCTGTGGTTAAGTACCGACAAGCAGTACCGTGTCGAAAGCAGGGTCTGTCGTTTATTAGGTACCGGCTTACACTATCGTGTCGAAAATGGATGCCATGTAAAGTGAGTAGTGTTGTGTTATGTCAATGTTAATATAATGTTATGTTCCGTTTACTGTCGGATCACTACCTGTGAAGGCTCTTTGAATCCTATGGTTTTGAAGCGTCGGAAACCACGAGATATTTAATTTTATTCGAGGGATCTGAAACGTCGCCAGAAAGATCAGATATACACGGCATATTAGTCCAGAAAACTATACACAGAATTTTTTTTTTCACGTTTTAAATATACATGATATCCACAGAAATAAGTTAAAAATAAATATATTTGAAAAAACAATTATGTAGTTAGCTTGAGCACGCACTCTTATAATTAAGCACTACTAATTTAGAGAGGTGTAGTCTTTCTCATGATCAGGTGATAACTAAACTAAATACTGTATTAGGAAGTTGGACGATCACCTATAGGGAATAAAGTTAACTTACTTTGAACATATAATAGAGGTTGTATTAAAGGATTTTTCGCGCACAATGCAGTTCTGGTCAGTGCTTGTAAAAATATATAATAATTTAGTCGATGTTCAATGAATATATGAATGAATCGAATGTGTCAAATTCATATATGAGTGAGGAAATAACAAATTAGGAGTGAGTGAAAAAACATTAAGATGGTTTAAAAGATTGTTGAATTGGATTGAGTGACAATTGAAAAGAGACAATGTTGAATAATTGACTGAGGTATGATGGCACTAGAAATTGAAATTAATTTTAAAATGCACAAAAATCGCATCAATACCAGATAAACTGGGTGATAGAAGATAGTACGGTTAGCCTTAATGTATTTTTTTTATTTATTGACATACATATTTTTGTTGTAACAGAGGTGAATATAATATAACATTACATAATAAACATAAGATTATATTGCAATTAAATACTCCTAGTTTATTGTGTGGGATGGAATAGACTCCACCTCTGATATATACAGCGTTCTTCTGGCTACTTTGCTAAACTGAAGTCTGTGTTAAAGTAGCCAGTTTTTTCGTGCTATTTTGGTGTTATTTAAGATAAAGATTCGACAGGAATAAAAAATAGAGATAAGAAAAAACTGTTACTGTTAATGCCTTAATGACCGTTATTGTTAAATCTCTAATACATTGATGGGTTTGTTGAAGTACAACGAATGATGTGAACAAGGCAAGATACGTATGTTTAGTATTTTTGTGACTTTTTGATCTATTTATTTAACGTTATTGTGTTTAGTTTGTTTATAAAATAACAAAGGTGGCCACATATATGACTTTTTGATAATTGAAAAAGATTATTTTTAATATTAAAGAAAATCTGTCATTATTAAAACAATAAAAATACATTTTCTCAATTTACTATATCTGTAAATATAACTTTAGAAAAACGAAATAATAAATAAGTATCGATCAACCCTCCACTGACAATCCAGATGATTCCTTTGACAGAGTTATTTATCCCCTAACGAGATTCACGTGCGTATCGATCGAGATAAATCCACCCCCTGTACCTCTCAGATGGCAGCTTCCAGCGTGCAGACGTATCCAGACTTGATTAGCTCAGCCAAACGGAAAATTCCCACCCCTAGTGACTGATAGCAAGAATAAGGGAACGCATTAGGCGCGAAATACATAAGAGCTTAAAGTCTCGTATTAGGGATGTTTTGGAGCTTTTATTGAATCGATTGGGATTCGAAAGCGTTTTATTAATCTTTCAGATGCGATGTAAAGTAAAATAGCTATTTCAGATGTAAGTATTATATATTTCGATATTTAATATTATCTTATTTATTTAATATTTTCTTAGTAGATCACTTGTGAAAAATATTTTACTGAATCATATCACTGAATAAAAATTAATGTTTGGAATGCGCGAAGAAAACGTTGAAACAATTATATTTTTCATTAAATATATCCAAAAGTATATTATGCTATATAAATGTTAGGTGGACATATGAAAGCACCATATATATAAATATATATATATATATATTGAGTGGTGTAAATCGAAAGGAAAATGATTTTATTAGGAGAACACATTCTTATTGTGAAGTTGTAATTAATTATTCAGGACGTAGGTATGATATTTTAAATACTAATAACATGTATTACTTAGAAAAATATACATATAAAGTCAATATTGAAAACCATTGGGCTTACTGATTTATAGTTATGTACGTATGTTGTGACGTGAGGTCGTCATAATGTGACGCCGTATGTGCACATCCACCGACTTGCTCAGGGTATTACATGAAGTGCGTGGGTCTGGTTCACAGAATTCGCCATATCTCCTGCCACTCACTTTAGCCAGCATTCTCAGGGAAATAAGAAGATTATTTCTAATTTTATAATCACAAAGTTTAATAAAAAAAACAAAAAAACAGAATATTGAAGTAGAAAACAGTAAGCGATCTATCACTAGAATGTGATGTGATGAAAGAGACCAGATTGTCTATTTTGCCACAATAAAAAAATAATAGAATTTGCTACTATTTCAATATCTAAATCAACATAATTTTGTACAAGTAATAATGTGCTAAAACACTTGATTCTTAGTAATATGAAATATTTACCTAGGAAATAGCACACATACATTTTTCACCTGACAGTTTATCGGGTTAGATGAAGCACAAAAATAACTTATCAAATAAACTGGTATAACACGAGCAGAAAAACCATTATTTTTCAATCAAAAAAACGTAAACAAAGAATAATACTACAATAGTAAAATCATTACTTTTAAATCAAGAAAATAAAAAGAAAGAGTAATATTACAATAGAAAATCATTAGTTTTAAATTATTAGTACACAACTAAATTCATTTTTACAACCATTTCACGCGTAGTAAATGTCCATTGCGGCAGAGATTCACAGTCTTCATTTAGATTTGGCTAGTCCGAGGCACCCGTTAAAACTTGTAACTTTGACTCGCCAGAACGTCAGGAAGGCCGGGTCATCTACTTACATTTGGTTCGTCGTGGATTTCTTGCGTCTTCCTCGGTTGTAAAAATTATCTAGTCGGGTACTGTCTAGCGGCTGAGATCAACTTGTACCCCTCCTTCATTGTTCAGGAGAAATTCTTCCTGTGGTCCAAAGTATGTCATGGCATGACTCTTTTCCCGTCATGCCAGCCGAAGGAGTTTAAGCAAAAAGGTAACAATAAAATAACCATTGAAGAAGTTGAAATGAGAAAAAACGAGGAACGACAGAGTGAGAAAGGGATGCGTCCATTCTGAAATTACCCATACAATTAGTGAAAAGAAAGTTAAATATGATGCAGGACAACACAGATGTCAAGAATATTAAATTATTCTCACCCTTCCTCATTTATACGAAGTCACATTTTCGTTATTTATGCATCGGATTTACCGTCCGTGCAGGTTGATATCTGTCACCGAAAAAAGACCGTTGCGAGAAAACCTTTCCTTGCGCGGTCAGTGTAGCTAATTTGTGAATGTTAATTCCCAACCCATATCGTGCACGGTAGGTACCAAATATAACGTAATAATGTATATGTGAGTATTGCCACCTTTTTTTGGGAGAGCCTAGAAGACGGTAAACGACAGACAGTTCAATTATAATACATTCCATGCTTCGACCAATCCAGAGGTCCAAATAAACTACCATTGCACACTTCAGAACATCAATATCGGACCAGAAAGACGGCAAATACAATAAAAAGGTTAGTGCAGTGTTCACATATCAAATATATAAATATATATATAAATGAATATCATACATAAAAAATTTAATAAAAATGAATTGTTAATTGTGGCGTCTGTTATCGGTTTATTCAAAGGTATTTGAGATTCCGTAAAAACAAAACAGTTGGCTTTCAAATAATGGAACAATAAATGTATTAATTTGAAAAAGTGCAACATATAGGTTCGAAAATTTGTCGTCAAAAATAATGTCGCTGTAGCATAGTTGGATAGTGCACCTTCTCCAGTTTGGAAGGAGATTCAGGTTTGAATTGCCGTAGCGTAACAACAATATTTTTCAATAAAATTGATTTTATATGTATATTTTTCTAATTAATACGTTTATTTAGCGAACCTAATGATGAATGTTAACAAGTCGAAAGTCGATATCGAAAGGAGGGTGACTGCAGGAAATAATGTGAACGGCGTTTTAAATGAAATTATATCTAACGAGAATTTGTCAACCGAGCCAAGACTAGCGGTGCACAATCGAGTCCTGGTACCGATATATGGAAGTGAGACCTGGACCTAGCAGAAGAGGAACGAAAGTAGACTGAATGCAGTGGAAATGAGATCACTTAGGTATATGGCAAATCTATTTATGACAGAGTAAAGAATGAATAAATGAATAAAGAATGTAAAGCTGATGTTAGTATAGTGAGTAAGATTAAGAAAGGATCACTTAGATGGTTTGGTCATACGGAACGGATGAATGACGAGAGGATGGTAAGAAAGATATATGACGCAAGTGTTGATGGCCCCAGAAATAGAGGACGTTAGCGGAAGACTCGGCACAACCAGGTAAATAAGATAATGGAGGATGGTTCTGTTGGAAGCCTCAGCAATCGGCGAGCTTGTATGAGAAGATGTATGAATATGGATGAGGCGAGAATTGTATGTCAAGACAGAAGAGTGTGGGGCTCTATCCTATCTGCTTACCCCAGAGGGGAAACGGCGTAATGGTAAGTAAGTAAGTGAGCAAATAATATGGACTGGTAAACAAAAAATTACTTAAAGTGAATACGATATTTTGTTAAAACTGTTTCGAACTACAATGCTAAAATGATCTAGTAATCATATCCAATAATTATTCCCAGCAGTTTTTGACAAATATTAGACCGCGGAGAGATATTTTCGTACTGTCATGTAAATGTATTGAACATATTATTATATATGAAAATTAAAACATCCCCTTTACGGCCCAGCGCCAAATGTACGCCGCAAAAATCTTGCCAGCACTGCCAGCGACATATTTATCCGCCTAACTGTAATTTATTTATCCGCTTTGAACAGCGACACCTACCAGAGACTTAATCAGTGACACCTATTGCATAATGGGGAAAGACTATATTCTATACTCATTATTATTTTTTGCCAATCTGTACTGTCAGCTAGTGGATGTATTCAACCAAACTGGCAATGACACTAACAAGTTCGATGGATGCATGCGGTAACGCAATTATAATATAGATTATTTGAATGTATTAATACGTTTAAATTTTCACTAATTAAAAAATACTACTAAACTGAAGCACAAGTTCTATATAATGATGAAGTTTATTATTATTTTATAAACATCGGGAACATTCTTCATATTTTCGGTCATTCGAACTATTTTTTCTGTGTAGAGTTTAAGACATACGTTTAGTTTTACCAGCGACGCGTGACGTCAGCCCTGTAATAGGTTGTGGACTGTCGGCTGCAGAGGTCGGATACACGTGGCAGAATGGCCCAAACTCTATATAGAAGTTTTCTAATATTCGTTTGAGGCATTCTTTATTCTGATAATTTATAAACAGTTTTCACTCATGAAATAATACCTCAATTCCGAATCTAACGTCCATTTATTATTTATTTAAACAAACATCAGATATCTCATAGAGACAAAGATATTTATATTATATTTTAATGAAAATATATGGAAGTATGGTGTAATTACAGGGCTTACGACCTGTCTTCGGTTGGCAAAAAATTGATAAATGCGGAGATTAAGAGATGAGAATTGGTGAATGTTATACATATATATATATATGTATAAAGTGATCACTTAAACCAGCCGAAGACAGGTCGTCAGTCCTATAATTACCCCTTACTTCCATATATTTCCATCAAATATAATATAAAATAGCTTTGTCTCTATGAGATATCTGATATTTATTAATAACAGTGCCTTTGAAGTTAAAAATCCAGTAATTGTGTGTTCTTGGACATATTGCTAATATTACTTATTTACTTATTTATTATTATCATATTCAGGCTTTATTGTAATTTGTAAAATAATATAAATATTAATCAGAAGTGCGATACACAAAGTAAAAATGTATATAATGTCATCATGTTTTTTCATAATCAAAATTAAAATAAATATAAAATGTGAAGTAAAGCAATTTATCCGTCACCACTGAGTTGAAACACAAAAAATGGTAATAATGTAGTCCCATAAAGAGTTAATTTACAGCAAAAATGTCGACTACCTCCGCATATCCATTCCCCAATAAATTGATAGAATTTTTAAAATTTACTTTTGTATTATTCGTACCCATAGAAATTATGTACCTACTTTCCAATGTTTAAAGAAATGTGTAAAATGTAAAACTAGTTCCTTTATTAAATTACACCTAGTACGTAGATGAAGATATCTTTAAGATCAGTTTTCTATATTTTATTGTCTCAATTCTTCAACTTTCTTAATTTCCAGTCTGTTCACCGGGTGAACGTCACGAAGATATAGACTTTGATCACTTCAAAGCTCCTTTTCTGAAGAAAAAACAATTAGTAAGACTATGAGCCTATAAGACTATAGCACACCATTTGAGAAATTTGTTTATTTTCATTTACTTCTAGTCTCTGCTTTACGTCGAGAAGAATAATTCAATTTATTCTGCTATTTGAATGAAAATTTATTTTCCTAAAGATAATTCAGTTGGACGTCTAAATCGAATAATATTCTTGAATGTAAACAGAACGGGGCTCACTAGTAAGACTATTTAATATTGAACATTTATTTTATTTTAAATATTTTCACCAAAATACTTATAACGACCGGAAATTTGTGAATCTACGAGAAATGAATTGATTCATTAAATCAAATGTTGGAGATATTTTATATTTTTGTTCGTTACATTAAACTATAATACTCATAATAATGGACTATTCAGTTACATAATAGATAAAAATCATTAAAAGACGGAAGAATAAGAAAATATAATGAATTGTTTAATAATGACAGTTTCTTAAAGTTTATCTTGTTAGCGGCCCTCAACTCGATCCACTACATTATCTACCTCGAATCATCATCTCTCCGTTATATCCCCTCATCTTGTGATGAAACCGATACTGGAAACTTATAATATCGGAAATAAAGAAGTTACATTCGTTAAAGAATATTAATTATTAATTTTAGTATCTGATTTAATGGACGCCGTAGCACTACCATTGGAGTGTATGATAACGTTTGATGCGTGAGAGTCTATGATTAAAAGACTGATTGGAATAAATCGTCGCTCGCCACGGAACGACGGCTTGCTACGGAATGAATGGAATCTCACACTTTTCCGCAGTTTCGTTAGGGTGTGGATCTCGCGATGGGAAGTGCTGGGAAGATCAGTAGACTGAATTGAGATAACATAACATCACTCATTTATGCTTAATCGTAGTAAATTGTGTTTTATTTAGAGGTATAGAACTTTCAAATGAAAAAAAATACGTAATAATGGTGGTAATAGTCATGGTATTGGCCCTATTAAAAAGATAATCTTATACTATTAATGTTTAAATATGATTTCGCGCATATGAGCTCAAATAGAGCGCAATCTGGAAGTTTAACTTTCGACTACTTTTTGGAGCAATTGGGGCGTATGTCGGCAATAACGCGTCTAACGTTGACTTTCAAGTCGTCTATCTTCTCTGGTTTATCGGCGTAGACTAGCGACATCCTTACAGAAAGTAATCCAAAGATGTTAAATATATTGATTGTGACGGGCGCTGTGTGAAATGAAATCTTGTTGAAACCACAGCTCTTCCACATTAATGACATTTAATTAGAAAACGAAAAAGTCAGTAATCATGGATCTATTGCTGTGCACGATGGCGAATCGACTCATTTGTGTCCTCCTCAATGTTACGCTTCACTGCAGCAACAGCTTCTTCGGTGCGCACTGTACATAGTCTCTGCTGATGCGTTTATCAATTAGAGTATGCGTGGGCTAAAACGATCCGCGGTTATTCGAATTACTTGCTCGGATGGACGATTATGTCGAACGTAAAATGGACTTAGCGCACGGTAGTTTTGCGAGCAAAAATTAGTTGTCAGCTGTCAAATTGGCTGTCGCTGGAAAAAAGATTGCCAATTCGAAAAAACAAACACCTTTGCATACTACAAATAACACTATATCAGTATCTCTTCCAATCTATTGATAATTGTTATTCAAGTTTATCAACTGTAATTGAACATTATGATTGAAGAACTGATTGGGATTAATCGTTACTCGCTTTTCCGCAGTTTCCTTAAAGTGTGGATCTCGCGATGGAAAAGCTGGAAAAACTAGCAGATTGAAATGAGGTAGAGGACAGCGTCACACAAACGCACGTGTAGTAAGTATGCTTTTCCCCGCTTAGGGAGTATATTACGAATCACTCCCATGATTGTAATAACATCAATAATTTATGCTTGTGGTAGTAAACGTATGTATAATCCAATGTATTGAAAATTATTTTTTAAGTTTATATATGCAGTTGCTACCGATAAAGCACATAAGGGCGTCGGAAGGTGGGGAAGTTTTCAAATTCACAAACTAACATCTCAATTTTTTTTTGTATATTACGTCTTAAATAATTACATGCAGATTCTCGGGACTTCTCGCTTTTGTTGAGAGGAACCGCTAAATGAATGAAAACTTATATAACGGTTCCGGGAAAAGGTGGGGTCTTTTTGATAATAAAATGACGTTTCAGTCATACAGATTATGTTACTTCATTCAAAATGTCGGGTCTTGTAGTTTATTATTGTAAAGAGTTCTCCAGCATTGGAAATCCTATACGGTTCATCGGAGAGAAACAAACTTGAATTTCGGTCCCACCAGGGACGTATACCCTCCAATCGAAGAGAATTCTAAAAAGGTATTGAGATCTCTCTTGTGAGGAAATATGGGTTTTGTTATCCACTGACTCTCTTCCACTAGCTTCATTTCAGAAGTATTTGGCTAAGCGGATTACTACGATGCGGTATTTTGTAGTAAGTTTACTGTCATGGAATATGTTCTTTTTATTGTCAGATGCGGTATGGTTAAAGCAATGCTGGACCTCTAAAAACTATTTTCATTTCTAAAATAACACAAAATGCATCTGTATGAAACATCAGTATTCTTGTTATTTTTAAAACTAAGCTAAGTGCTCGCGCTATGAAAAATTACATTAAGTTGGTGGTTTAGGAAACGAATATCGAATTCCGAACCACTTAGACACTTCCACCATCTTAAGATCTTCTTCTTCTTCTAGTACTTGTCTTCTTTAACGAAGGTTGTTGATCATATTGGTGTTGGACTATAGACTTCCCGAAACATTAATAATAATAATATTACATAATTTTTATAGAATTTTTTCGAAGAAAGCAATCACTTTATTCTATGTATATTTATAATTATTTTAAGACGTATAATGCCATTCAATAATTATTCTACATAATACGAATAACGTGACGTTAAAATATCATTAATATTAGAGCAAAATTGTTAGCTAGAATAATTAGGATCAAACATAGAATCAATCTGAAAAAAAATTGTACAAATCCTCAGAATTACAATGAATAATTTTGTTTTTTTTCATCTAATGTAAATACAATTGCTAATGCAAAAATAATTGTAAATATAGTTGCCCTTCACTATAGATTAACATTAATATTAATATAAGTTATTAGATTAACAATGCATTTACAAGGCGAAACGCATCTCAAGTAAATTAAACGAGTAGAATAAAAAAATAAGTGTTTTATTTTTACATGTGTTCTCTAGATTATTTTATGTGGTCGAGTAAATCTTTTGAGAACCTACGTTCATAAAAAAAAGTAACGTTTCGTATTATTAATATTCACAAAAATACGTTAATTATTTATTGACACCCCCCACATCTCACGCTGTCATGATAATAATATTACCGATGAATGGATTCATAATAGCCATAAAAACTGCAATAAAAAGAAGCCTTATATATGCCTCGATGGTGGTTTAACTTCAAAATTTAAGACGTCTTCCGACATCTGTAGTAGCAGCTGGCATTTTATTATCCAGCCATAAACCGGAGCCTCACACAAAATGTCTTTAATACCTCATTACTTATTATCGCACCTAGATTATGTTTCTTTTGCCACAAAATATTACATTAATAATATTTCGGAAACCCACAAAAAGTTGTGTACTTTTGATCAAAATAATTTCGATTCACTTAAAAACGTGAATAAGGTATGATTTGAAAAGGCTACGTGATGCTTTTCCGTGAAATTGGAAATAAGTCTTCTAACTCAGGAAACTACTGATTTTTTAATAACAATATTAATACAAAATAAATTGATCGATTAGAAAGATACATATACAGAAAAAATCTAATTATCGAAAAAATATTTAGTTTTCTATCGGGATTCGAACCTGGACCTCTTCCCATTTGAGAAAAACGTGTTAATCATTCAACTATAGAAACGACAAATTTATAATTTTTACAATTAATTTTTATTATTCCATTTTTATAAGCAATCAACTTTACATTGCGTTGAATCTCAAGTACTAGTGAGTAAATCACGCTAGAAGATCCCGGAATTAAATTAATTGATCCATGTTATTAAATTTGAATAAACTAAGATACAACTTATTTACTTTTTTCTGGATATCTTTCTAGTTGATTAATTTAATTTGTATTAAATATTCCACACCATTGTGCTCTAAAAATGCAACTTCACAACAAAAATGTATTTTCCTTAAAAATATTTTGAAAAGATCAAATATTTTGAAAAAAAATCACAATTCCTTGGCACTTTATACTAATAAATAACATACTTTATTTTCGATTCTAAATATGATGTAGAATTATATATTTGTCACGTAATACCATAGATTATCGCAAATATGCTTATAGATAAATCGACAGGTAAACAAATACAATCATTATTAAAAAAAAAAAATTCTCGTTAAGATAGATGCGAACGTTGATAAATGATGACAAATATCTTAGTTAATTTTTTTTATCTTCTCAACATTAAAAAAAGTTTAGCATGACGAACATGTTGAAAAATACTATTAAGTAGGTATTGGAAAAAACTATTCTTAAAATACGCCGTCATACAAATGCTTGATACAATCTCTGGGTCAGCAAAAGTACCCCGTCACCGTCGGGGCCGCCGGCGAAATTACCGATATTTTAAAAAAAGTGTCGTCAGAAAGCCGAGAAGCCTTATGAATTACTTCATCTGATGACCCCGTCGCCCGTAAGAGGCTTTGAATTTATATCTAGGATCCTCGAGAACCTCTCGTACCGTATTTGAAGTTATCTTCGAGGATATAGAAAACTAGCGATGGCCATTTTAAAACAGACTTTTGAATATTATTTGCTCGAGTATATTGAGGGATGAAAGGTTTAGTTTTGAATTTTCTTATTAAAACAATCACTTACTAGTGAGCTATATCCCCAAATGGGTGAGCTGAGGGGATATAATGCCGCACTTTCTACCTTGACGTACCACTCTAGCCTCAGTTACTTTCATACGTCTTCTCGTGTACTCTCATCGATTATTAAAGCTTCTAAATATGTAAATATAAATAAATATACAAATCATCACCATAATTATCATAAAAGTAAAGCAGATACAATACGTTTGTTATCGTAGACACGCACTTTATACCGTTTAAGAGCTACAATAAGGCTTACAGGATTATATATTTAAAATAAAATCACATTTTTATTGTGCTGTTGCAATTTTAGAACATATTTATTTGAAAATAAAAACAAACGATTAATAATTTAGGTAGATAAGTACATTGAAAAATTTAACTTTAAATAAGAAAAAACAGATGTCTATAATTTCATATTAAAAGAGCAATTTCTCACGAAAATAGCAGGAACACGAGAATAAAGTCAAAAACTCGACGTAAAAATATATTTTTAACAAACCTAATAATAGTATAATTAGTAACTCGTGCCGGAAAAATAATATTCTGGATTTGAGATCCGGTGATATTATTCGATAGATAGATTTTTTCTGTTTCTGTGCTAACAAAGTAATTAATATTAGTATATGAGTAGCTGTTGGTATAGTGGACAAGACGTTGACCTAGTGATCTAGTGGTTGAGGGTTTCGCGTCTCGTTTATAGCTTAGTTTGAAAATAATAAGAATATTAATGAGACGTGTATTCCGCGTGCGCATCTCTATTTAAAAAAAAAGTGATTATGTTTAAAAACATCATTACTTCTGGATTATTCTGCCATTTACGGGCCGTAGCCGATATTATAGCCGATAAATGTATAGTTTTTAAAAACTAAAAAAAATAATTTTTAAATAAAAATAAATATACGATACATAGTTTTGAAATTCTCATAAAATACGTGGTGATTTACTAAACAGATCTTTTCGATTCTTCTTCAATTGGCGATATGGTTGTTAAAGTAACATTAGCAGGCTTCGTCTTCAGTTTTTGATATCTTTATAGTTACCTTGCGGAGTACCTAGGGCTTCGGAGATGTTTTTCGCGGTAGCATAAATTAGTTGTACCCACGTGTACAATTGTAAATTACGTCGTACCCAAGACGATGATTTGATGACTTCTTCATTCACATGCATGACTCATTTAAATAATGTTTACACATCCGTCGGTTCTACAGAAAGTTATTTATTTTCACTTAGCATCCTTCCACCCCCATCGTCACTCATTCTTCATATTACTTCATCTAATTGTGACTCGAGAGGCTTACGAAATTTGAGGCAGGGTGGATAATATCACGGTATTCTCTAGAACAGTTCTGGTAAACTCTTAAGTACGTTAGAACGCTATTCATGAATAGAGAATAGAACAATAATGTTATATATTCATGATGCAGTATTTATGGAGAATAGTGAACAAGAATTACAGAGTAGAATTTACGGTGTTTGTAAGAAAAGCGAACTTATTATGAATATCAACAAATCGAATGTGAAGGTATTCGAGAAAGAGGAAAGCAAAACAACGTGAAAAATGTTTGGAACAATCAGATGAGTTTATGTATTTGAGAAGTATGTTTGATAGAAACGGAAAGACTGAGAAAGATATCGAAAGAAGGGAGACTGCGGGGAACGGAGCATTGAATTTAATAATATCCAATGAGAATTTATCAACCGACCCAAGATCAGTGGTACACAATAGAGTTCTGGTACCGACACTGATGTATATATAAGTAAGGCCTTCAACTGACTGATAGAAGAAAGCACTGGAAATGAGATCACTTAGGCATATACGTGGTAGATCCATTTATGGAAGAGTAAAAAATGTAGAAATAAGGAAAGAATGTAAAGCAGCTCTTAGTGTAGTAAGATTAAGAAAAGATCATTAAGGTGGTTTGGTCATATGGAATGGATGAATGAAAAGAGAATGGTAAGAAAGATATATGACGCAAGTGTTGATGACACCAGAAATAGAGGATGTCCGCGGAAGGCATGGTACGACCAAATAAACCAGATGCTGGAAGAAGATCATGTTAGAAGCCTCAATAATCGACAAGCTCGTGGGAGAAGATGTATGAATGTGGACGAGACGAGAGTTGTGCGTCAGGACAGAAGAGCGTGGCGCTCTATCCTCTCTGTATACCCCCGCAGAGAAATGGTGTGATGGTAAATTAGTTAGTTATATATTATATTTAACATTTTTTTATTATTTCGACCGAATAACCAAATAAGGGATTGCCTTTATTCAATATTGAAGAAAAATGACGGAAATAAAATGACGATGATTCATTAGACAATTTAAAAAATCTGGTGAAATTACCTGATTCAGAAATTGGCGAATAAAAGTTGCTCAATTTTAATGGTATCCAGGATTTGACATTTGTTGCGTGCCGTCCGAAGTGTGCGCAAACACGCTTCATCAGCACTGTCTTTCTAAAGTTTATTTTTATGCATTCTAATATTCATAAAATCCGTGTTGTGAAATCTAACATGTGTGATTTCAGTCATTTGTCCGTGGCCTTCTTCTTCTCTTTTCATTTCTGTTTCACAGACTCTTACAGATTTCACTTTATTGGTAACTGAAAAATCTGAGTAAACATAGCCTGTCTTTAACATCACAATATGGTAGAAAATTATTTTTAAAAAATGTTTGTTTTGAACATTGTTATCACAAATTTACAATTAAGTTTGATACCGCTTTAACAAAAGTTGGTGATATTTCAGGGGTGGACTTGTGGGGACAATAGATCGCCAATAACGTAAGAAAGCCGACATTATCATCTTTAACTCAGATTTACTCGGCGCTTTTGTGGATTTAAATCGGCCGCAACTATCTGTTCCACAAAGAGCATCAATTGGATTCTGTGGAACATTTATTGGAACGCGGTGAAAGAGCGGACGCTGTTATTTCTGAAGAAATTATTTTCTTTGGCTAGAAGAAGACAACTCGGGGTGGTCTGAACAACGTGACTTTCTCAGTTCTGTTTTTTACTAACTGTGTCATTTAAAAAATATTCAAAGACCAAATGCATTATAATTTTGGTCGCAGAACACTTTCAAAGTTGTTATTATTTCTTTACATAAATAGCTTAACTACTTTGACATCAACGAGATTCGATACCACTGTATCTTCGTCAGGATTGACGTATCGACAATAATGCGTGATATCAAAACAAATTGACGTCAAAGTGTACTTAATGTAAAAAATATATTTTATGAAATCAATAATTACGAGTAACTACAACGTTAAAAGTTAACATTGTAAATATAAAAATATTAAATATAGAATTTCAAATATTTAAAAATATGTTTTACACAAGACTAAACTCCATGACACGATCTCTTATAAAGAGTTAATCGAGTTTATCTACCCAATGAAGAAGTGTAAAAAGTAAATTGTGATTATTTACATCAGTACTTGCAAATTTACCTTGGGCGGAGTGACGATACTACGCTTATCGAGTGTCTAAATTACTGCATGAATAAACTTTGTATAACAAAGACGTCTATTTTCCCCAATGCTGTTTAATATTATATTAACGGTGTTAGAAAACTGAAGATAGTAGGAAACAAAATATAGAATTTGTGATTTGCAAACAACACAATCCGGCCGAATCAAAAGAAGAACTAAAAGTGCTACTGTCAAAACTGGATAACACAAAACAAACTTGTTTGAGAATCAACAGACTAAAAATTGTATTCTGGTAATCGATCGTGAATTAGCTCAACCCAAATGTAATAAATATATAATCCTCATGAATGATGAACTCCATGACGGACTGCAAAAAAATTAATTCGAACACGAATTGAATTAGACATAATACATAAATATAAAATGTTCATTAAAATACTAACCTTTACACCTTTTTAAATACTGAGAAAATAATGACATCGAAGATAGTTGCATTAGAATCTCATGATAATCTGCAAAACCAACAGATCCACACATATGTATTCTAAATAGGGATTCTGTATTCTCGACTTTTTACAATTTACAGGACTCGAAAGTCAACATTTTCAAATCTCGGGAATTCCTGTAAATTGAGACCAAGAATTGCATGTAATAAAAAATAAAAAAATATATATATTCACATGTATTATGTACAGTATCTATTAGGGATCGTATCGGCATTAAATTGAATAAAAATTAATTAAAAACAATTCACTGTGTTTAAACACCTCTGGATAAAATGACATTATAACAAAGTTAATTTTTAATTATATTTATAATGAATTACTACAAAGTTACAGCGGAATACAACAGTATGAATAAAAATTGTAATACAAATTAAATGCATCAATTGGAAAGATATATATACAGATAAACTCAATTTATCGAAAAAATATTTTAGCTGCCACTGGGATTTGAATCAGGATCTCTTCCTATCCAGGGAAGTGCGATAACCAATTACACTAAGTCAGCCATGTAAATAGTCGAAAAATTTTCGAATTTATATATTGCAGCTATTTCAAATTGATGTCTTACATTTCATTTATTTAAAAGTTATCACCTTTTTATTGCGAATACCTTTGAGAAATATTCGTTAGGAGATATCAGACATTTTTAAATTTTATAAAATTTTTAGATAAACTTTAATACAACTTATATATATTTTAAAGAAAACGCACTATTATTTGTGAAGTTGTGATTTTTTCTGAACCTAGTTCTGTGATATTTTGATACAATTTAAATTCATCAATTAGAAAGACATAAATATATAAATTTTAGCTGTCATCGGGATTTGAACCAGGATCTCTTCCTATGCAGGGAAGTGCGATAACAAATAACACTACGTTAGACTTGTAAATAGTCAACAAATTCTCAAACTTATATGTTCTGAAAAAATTACAACTTCACAAATAAAAATGTGTTCGCCTTAAAATACGAATAAAAGTTGTTAGAAAAAATAATTGAGTAGTTTTTTAAATGAAATTAAGGTTATATTTATAAATTTATTACAAAAAACAAATACATCTAAACAAATTACAAAACAAAGATTTTAGTCCCGTGATAACGTTTTTCGTATAAAAGATCAAAAGATTTTATCTTAAATATTTACATCACAAGGAAACATAATCCTCTATTTGATAAAACCGACAAAACTATTCCCTTCAGAATCTTTATAGCTGACCATATACCAGAATTCACACACGTGTACCGCTCGCCACTCGTCGCTAGGTCGCTGCCTGCTGTACCGCAATGGTCAGCGAACTAAAATATTTTTTTGATAAATAGATTTTTTTTTACAATACATATATTTCTAGTTGATTAAATTATTTATATAACTTAACTTGTTTAAAATGAACAATATATAGAAACATCATAGTCTCGAGTTATATATTTTAAATTCCTGAGATTGCAAAATCTATGGGATCCCTGAAAATGTATTCCTGGGTTGTCTCGCCACAGAATCCCTACTTCTAGGACGCTTTACTACGAGGCAGGATTTGGCTTTCTTTATATTTGCTCTCCACGGACTCCAGTTTCCGAGCCTTCCTATTCTACTCCGACCAACTTATCTCTTCCTCGTTCTGACTATCTTTAATATATAAGTTTAGGTGAGAATAACGATCATATTACTTAAGGTTGGCTTTAAGTTCGAAAACGCATACTTTCATTTTTAATCAATAGACCTTTAAAATTGAGAAAGTGAAGAGGAGAAGAAATCTGGAAGCAGACGACGGGTAGAGAGGGATGGAGACTGTTTGTCCAACCTCTAAACTGTGGCATTTCTCTTCCGTAATAAGGGTCGCTGTCTCACTCCGGCTACCTTGGCAGGGGGCGCTGCATCCCTCTCGCGCACTATCCACTTACTACCTTTGATGCGGAAAACATTCCGTCTAAGTCCCCTGTTGGAATTGTCATCTACAGGAGCGTTGAAAGTGTGGCTCGTTCTTTTAAATTACACCACTACGTCCCAGATGATGCGGATAGTAAAAGTATGAGGTCATGATGTGAAATTAACGTGTATAGACTTTTTATTTCGTAAAGCACTGTCGAACGAGCAGGCTTATTTTCAGTAATAATAATAATATTATTAAATATTAAATAAATGTATTAATTAGAAAGATATACATATAAAATCAATTTTATCGAAAAAATCTTGTTGCGCCACCTAGATCTAACCTAGATCTCTTTCCAAACCGGAGAAGGTGCATTTATCCAACTATGCTATAGCGACATATTTTATGACGGCAAATTATCTAACCTGTATGTCGGTTCAATAATTTAATGTATTAATTTGAAAAAGGTAACAAAGGATAATTTTTAGCGCTAATTTCGTTCGATACTTCTATTTACAAAAAATGTGTGTACATTCCTAAACAACTTAATACATTTACTTACAAATTTATTTAAATAAAATATGGTACACATTGTATTATAGTAATGCATAACATCAAATATCTTCAATATTTTTAAAAAGTATTATTTATGGAATCTCTGGTGCATTTAATATTTCTATATGGTGGGGAATCATAGACTTTGAAGCCGAGAGAGATAAGACGGATTGATGTCTGCGATCTGGTGCTGAAAATACAATACTGTGGATGGTGAGATGCACGAATGTCTACATTCTGCAGAAGCTGAAGATCAGGGACAGACTCTACTGTTTGTCTCAAAAAAACCTTCAAGCATCTTGCGAGAAGATATGGTAGGTTACAGAAACTTGTGTTGGGCCACGTCGATGAACAGGGAGGATACACGCTGGAAGAGGTAACAAGTACATTTCTGATGACATCCACAGACCTGCAGGATGCCAAGAAAAGTGGAAGAGAATAGTTAAAAGGGTGGGAGCTCGTGGAGATAACGATCTTTAATCACGCAGGAGCTATGTGGATTAATTTTTTATATTTAATTTATTAACTTTTTAACGATAATATACTAAATGTGGAATTATAAATCGTTATTTGTTTAAAACATAAATATTTAACACATATTAAAATATAATTTAAGTAACCAAATACCTATACAGGTAAACCTCACGTGAGCCTTAAGATTGTCGTTTTTGCTTTTTTTTTATTTTTACAATTGTAATTTATTTATTTATTTGTAACTATATAATTTTATGTAAACAATATGTTTGGACTGTGCCCGTCTCACTAGAAAAATTCTGTGTCGAGACGGGCATAGTTCACAAGCAATTTCATAATGAATTAGTATTACACGTAGTAGATAGAATTAATATTTATTAATTTATATATATAGGTTTATATGAAATACAATTTTAAAGTGAACTTTCAAATAAATTATTTTAGATAAATTTGTAACAACATTGAATAAAATCAATATGTTTGGGTGAGTGCACCAATACTGGTAATAATACTATAAACTTAAAATAGTAAAAATTCTGGAAATATATATTCGAGAAATTGGATAAGTATAGCAACAAGGCAATCTATTATAAATATATAAAAATGGTACAGTCCACACGTTATTATTATTATTAATATTATAAAATTAATGCATATTCGGTATAAAATATGCTGTGTTTATTAAATAATTATGACACTAATCATATTCAATTATAGTCATACAGTAGTAGTTGAAAAAACGCAAATAATTTTAAAAAAATTACTCCCGCAATTACGAAGAAGCTCATTAACTTATATCAATAATTGTAAATAAAACAATTTCTGAGTAGTCGACAATATAATAAATGTTTAAAATAGGGTACTTTAAACACTTTTATTTGTAAAATTCCTGAAAAAATAATATTTTAAAATGAGTGCATATTTTTTTTAAGTTTTGTGACATGATATGATGTGTTAGAAAAATGCGAGTGAGAAAAGGTAGAGCGTACAACGTTACAAAAAAAAATTATATTAAAATACCACAAATCTATGTTCTGAAAAATATTAATTTTTTTGTAATACGATCAATAATCAAGTTGACGATCTCTCTGGGCTACATTATTTTTATATGATTAAGCATAATTAATTAATTTGAAGACGTAAAAATAGCTTAGAATAAGATAAAAAAAAACTTTAAAAACTTGTGTTACGTGCGTTGTAAGTCACGCGAAGCAAGTGAAAATATCAAAAAGTTGTTTAAATATATGATATCACTTGATTAATTATAAAACGAGGTCAATACAGAAAATTATTTAAATTTAAAATTTGTTATAGAAATCCAAAATATAACTGTTATTGTATTATTATTATACATACCGCACATAATCTCCGCACATAATCTCCAGAAATCAATCCGAATTATGTAAATTAAAACACTATTAGAGAAAATGGGACAATGAGGAACAATTTTTACACACCGACATATTTAATAAAAAAACTTTTTTTTCGTTATAACTTTTTTATAAAAAAAATAGTGATGTGTTCATGGAATATGTGTCACATCAATATTCTTACTAGATTCAAACTAAGGTAAACGTTTGTGTTATGAAAATAAGACTAAGTCTAGTGCTAGTCTCCTGGAATGAGGCTCGAACCCTCGACCACTGGATCACGAGGAATGTCTTAATAACTAGACCAGCAAGCACACCAATGTTCACTGTTTTCCTAAAATCTATTTTAAATTAAGTTTATAATTTAATTCATTTTAGCGTCAAATTAAGTTATAAATACTAATTAAATGTATTAATTAGAAAGATATACAAATAAAATCAATTTTGTCTAAAAATGTTGTTGTTGTTACTGGAACTTGAACCTGGATCTCTTTCTAATCCGGGGAAGGTGTATTAACCAACAGTACCAGACAGTAAAATTAATACATCTATAGTTTCATTGTTACTCAAAGGTATTTGAGATTCCGTAAAAAAAAAGTAGATGGCTTTCAAATAATGGAACGATAGATGTATTCATTTGAAAAGTGTAACGTACAAGTTCGAAAATTTGTTGTCAATGAACTTTGTTGGTACAGCATAATCGGTTACTGCACGTCCCCCGGATTGGAAGAGATTCAGGTTCGAATCCCGGTAGCAACAATAATATTTTTCGATAAAATTGGTTGTATATGTATATCTTACTAATTAATACGTTTAATTTGTATTTAAATGCATTGAATATATAAAAAATTAAACAACCCCTCTACGGGTCAGCGCCAAATATACGTCGCAAAAATCTTACCAGCATTGCCAGCGACATAGTAATTCGCCATGCCGTAATTTATTTAGCTGCTTTGAATAGCGACACCTACCAGAGACTCAATCAGTGACATCTATTGCATAATGCGGAAATACTATATTCTATATTCATTATTATTTTTTGATAATCTGTACTGCCATCTAACGGATTTATTTGCCCAAACTAGCAATGATACTAACAATAGATATAATGGATACAAGTACAATGGATGCTTGTGGTAATGAAATTATAATATAGATTGTTTTCGAACCCATAAGTTACACTTTTCAAATTAATACTTCTATCGTTCCATTATTTGAAAGCCATCGAATTTGTCGTCAAAAATACTGTGTGGTGTAGCATAGTCGGTTAATGCACCTTCCCCGGATTGGAAAGAGAGCCAGGTTCGAATTCCGGTAGTAACTACAATATTTATAGATATATCTTTTTATTTAATACATTTAATTTGTATTAAAAATATCACAGACCTACGTTCTGAATAATTACAACTTCACAATAAAAATTTGTTCTCCTTAATAACTTAAGTTATATTTGTATGGTGTACTTTCTACTAAAATTAATACTCTCACTAAATACTACATAAAAATTTACATAACACTACACATATTAAGCGCAATTCTGATGAAAAAATAATGAAAAATAAATATGTAAAAGAAATGTAGATGGCGTCTGATCAAAAAATAACTTTATATAGTATAATTATAAAACAAGAAAATACGAATAAATAGCACTCGTTTCATGCTCAGCCACGCATAATCTGCACACATTCCGACTGTAGATATATCAATCGAATCGATAAAGATCCTAACTTTAAAGCAAAAAAAATCTGAAAAGTTTGAGAACACCTAACAAATCTGCGGAATCCAAGAGGTTGGACAGGGCGCCATAATTTTTATATAACGTGAAAGCAATCAAATCAATCCACGATCGATTATGGGAGCACACAGGACACCCCGCAGCGACCACTTCCCCCCGCTTCCTCCGTGCCCCGCAGCGACCACTTCCACTGTTTGTCCGTTCCACAAAAATAATTCCACAAACATTGGGGGACGGAAGCGGTCCACAAATTGAGATTTATTATTCCGTGGCTCGGCGTTTTCCATTATGATATTGTAACGGATATTTTTATTGGAACTTTCAGCAAAGGTTGCACATTGCGTCACATTTATGTGCCCCCCTCCGCCCCTCCCTTGCGGAATGATACACGGCAGACGTCGTTATGAATCTCAATAATATTTTCCCGGTTCCTTGCCAACATTTAATTACTTTACAGAGAAACACGGCGAGAGTTGTGGACGGTGACGTCAAATTTATTCAAACAATGAAAGAGCTGATTGCTTATTTTAATATTTTTAATTAACTAAACTTTTGTTACATTTTGTCAAGACTATAGTTTCGAGTTAAATGTTTAAATTCATGGTATTACAGTGATCATTATGGAAAACATAGCAAAGGTCTATTGATTACAGGGATTCTGCCTCTTGAAACTATAGTCGCGACAAAAATATAAATTAACGTGTCTGTTTAGTAAAAAGTTTTCTTTATTCAAAAAATCTAAATACACGAGTTGCGCTACAAAGTACTATCGTATAAATTTTTTTTTTCTCTCGTCAAGAGATAAGTCGTGATAATTTTATTGATCTTAAGATGGTATTCTGGACACTGAAAGTCATATAAAATGGATTTTACCTTCTTAAAAGATATAATGGTATATTGAATTAAACTTATCACTTATTTATTGGAAATAAAACACACATATAAGAGTACAAGAACATTGAATATAGAGAAAAATAATAACAATTTACTTACATTCTAACACATTTCATGTGGACAAGAAAATGTTGCGAAAAAAGCATTGAACTATATAAAATAAGATTTAAAAGAAAAAAAAAGTTAACAAAAATTAAGAACATAAAAAGAAAATAAAGAAAAATCGTTTATATATGGCATCAAAGATATGAAATGATTTTAGATACCTATATCAATTTATTATTTTGTCTCAAAGGAATAATTTTATATTAGACACATGTTACTATTTTCGAACTAAAATTAGCAAAATAGGATAAACTTGGTGGTCTTCCAGGACGAGAATACTATTTCACTATATGAGGACCTAACTACTCGATCAAACATGCATGTCTATCTGATTGAATCTACCTTAAAATCTTTTTAAATTGAAATTATTCTCACTCCAACGATTTCTAAATGCAGTAGAATGCTAGCTATTCCTTATATTCCTGTGGGAGATATATGTCTACAGGAAGACTCCGGCAGCAAGGTGGGACCTCCCCGCCAGCAGAGACTGCTCCTCTAGCAGACGCTGTTCCGCTAGGCACAAGGCTCCAGTTAAGCTCCCCAGCGAGGTAATAGTTTCAGGATGTGCTGCTTAAGAGACGTGAGTGCCAAAACACACCAGTGAGGATTACAAAGGGGTTGTTTGTAAATTCTTGAAACTATTTAATTTAATCTCAACGTTCGATTTTGAAAATACAAAATAAGATTTTATATAATACATGAGCTTATTATAAACTCGATATGGAAATAATAAAACTATGTTTATGGTATATCTAACAAATCCTTAAAGAGAGAGAGTCACTTGGAATTGTTTATAAAAATGGGTTTTCTCTGTTCACAAGTAGTTTTAGATTAGAATGTCAAAGAGATCAAGAAAATTAATGCTTCACAAAAGCAGTTTTATGAAAAAGATAACCTTAAATGTACATTTATCTTATTTTTTTTAACTCCGGTTGATTAAAATATATATATATATATTAAAAACATTATTTAATTAAGCTAAACTTCAGGAATTTGTTTACCACATTAATGATGAGAAATATTGATTCGATACATTCTTATTTATAATTTTTATTAAGCATAACTATTTTATATATTAGTACTAAAAAATAATTGGTAATTTTAATCCATGTATATTATATACATATATATTAGTATGTACATACATATATTATATGAATGTTGATACCGAAAACCAATAAATATACGAAAGTTAGGACCAATACTTTTTACGAAAAATACTCAGTTGCCAACCGAACAATCCGGGACTTTCAAATTAAACTGTTCTACCGATAAGACCCTGCGCAAAATATAGGAATCTTAGCCCCTCCTTTTTGACGTATCCATTCCAAATATTGCTCCTCCCCCTTAATATCCTCGATATAAGTGCATTGAAGGCCATCCACTCCAAACTTTGATCAGATGTACTATCGGAATAAATAGTAATCCCACCCTCACGAACATGTTACCCACTTCTACTGCACGTTGCCCTCTATGGCTTTCGTTAAAAGAAGTCACCCGTCCTTAAACCACCAAATCATATTATCTTTAATTGTGCAATCACATATTTTTAAAAACTTAGGCCATATTACAATACAAGCAAAACGTAGAAAGACTGGTGGTACAAGGTAGAACGTCCACGAGGCGTATTATCTCGTGCCGGTGTAGACTTTGGATGGATTAGGTCAAATGGTGCCAAATAATTTTGACAGCAGCAGCTTACTAACAGAGTGTCTAATAATCGGCCACGATTTTTTTGACAAGATCAAGAAAAGAATAGTTAATTTTGATATTTAGGTGTTAGGTTAAGGTTGCTTTATCTTAATTTATTTTGAATCTTAGTCCAAATGAATAATTCAGAAAACGCGAAAATTATTTAACCTGTGATAAGTAACACGAAAAAAATTATCAATTCTATTAACCAATCTATAAAATAAAATTTAATATGGACATGTTACATGGCACTTTTACAATTGCCTTCCTATGTGAATGGGAAAGTGACCCTGAATAGCCCAACTAACCCCACATAATATTGATGATCCTAGAAACGGGCTAGCTCCTAGTGGAATTTTTTTTTAGGCTTATAATAAATATGTGCAATAATATACAATATCTAAAAAGTAAATAATGAAGCTAAAAACAACATGAAATTTAAAATTAATTAATCTGAGAAAGAGTGATTAAGTACTATTAAATTATTTTTTTAATTCTTATATAAAATCTATCGTTATGTTTATTTATTTCCAATAGCTTTTACATAACATAATCAGTTGGAGTAAACCGATGATTACCAAAACATAAATGAACACCTCTATTAGAAAAAAAAGCAGTTCTTATTACAAAGTAAAGCTCAAAATTGCATCATCAAGCCACCGATACACATCATAGCTATTTTTTAACCATCCTCAAGGCAATATAACTCAGAAAACTACACAGAAGTGTAACTGTAATTCAAAAACTGAGATTTTTTCATAGTATCAAAGTTGATTTTTACGATTTTATAATCCATCTCATGTATCAGTGTTGCCAATCGCTAATTTCCTGTGGTATATTGAATAAATAATATTTATTTTCTATTCTTAAACTTCATTGTTACACGTATCTTACACTGATGTATTAAATAAAAAGTATTTTTATTTATTATCTTTGTTTTATTAACCACTTGATTGAGTTTAAATACATGTGTTATGACATCTTGAAGAAGAAAATGGTATTTTTCGAAACCGGTAGATGTATTTAAACTCAATTAAGTGGTTAATAAAACAAAGATAATAAATAAAAAATATGAATTTTAACCACAAAGTTAATATTGCTAATTTTAAAAGTAGTAAATAAAAAGTATATAGATGCTATGATTTTCTGGTTCATCTGTGTAATTATAAAGTACTTACTTACTATATAAGCTATTCAAGATAGACAAAAAATATTATTGAGTTCAACAAAGGTGAATCAATAAAGTTATTAAATTATCCTCTCGATATTCCCATCCCTCAAGATGGGTTCCGTACCCTTAACTATAAGCGCCTTGATTTTAGTGGGAAATTTCCACAAAAACATGGCAATTCCACCGATGGGTAATTACCGAGAGATAAGGCTGGCTTTAATTGGGTGGTGATGGGCAAAAAAGGGTTAACCCAAACCCAAATTATCTTTGGGCAAATTGATAATTGTCCAAATTGATTTCAAGGTGATTCATAACTCCTTCGTTAAGTATTTTAGTTATCTGAACTTTGTAATAATTATTGTTATTTTGTAATGTTGTATTTTTCGGAAACAAATTGCATTGTTCATTTTAAGATTTATTTTTATTTATGAAAACTCTTATAATTAAGCAAATATATGTACATTTTACTTCGCATTTTTTATACATGAGTAACTAAATATAAATTTAAATATATCTTTATCAAATATCATGAAGGTGTGTTATGAAAAATTCACAAATAAAATGGGATTTCATCAAAATTATAAAAGTACAAAGATTTGACAATTCAAATAAATTTGGGAAAAAAATTGATTTAATTTTCAAAATAATTTTTTTTAATTAAAATGTCTCGCATTTTTAATAATATTATTTTTACTAAGTAAACTTACAATCGCGTATTGCCAGGTGAGAGTAGGGTGGGCTTAAATAATATAACTAAAAATAGCGCTACTCTTCTATTCTGACATACCATTCTTGTCTCGTTCCCATTTAAATATCATCGTGTACATGCTCAATGATGCAATTGCAGCTTCAAACAAAGTCATCAATTAAATCAAATAAAAGTCAGTTTAGAAATAAAATGATATATTCAATATTACAGAAAAATACACTTGAATTACGCGCTTTAAAATATTTGGTTTAAAAATAATATTTTCGCCCTCCAAATAGAGAATCACAATATTGATAACTGCCGTAATTAGTTGGGGCGGAAACAGCCACAAGTAAGGCCTGGTTTATGGGTTATTATAAAACGCTCAAACGGAACTCGCAGCTACCCTCGCAGCGACCCTTATTGAGTCCAGTCTACAGTTATTCCTGATTTACGGTCGGCAATTAAAACATAATTACATTTGTAATTAACAATAATTATTCTCGCCTCTGTACCTGAATTCTTATTCATTTTCTGGTAAATAAAATATTTTACTCCTTAATAATATAATAAGACTGGTAATGCATACGGCGTACGGAAAGGAATGAAAAGAAGGCTATTCAGATTGAATCATTTAAATTATTTATTAATATAATAATTTAATGTACACAGTGTGACATATTACAATTCAATTATAGTATAAAATATAAATAATTCAATTATAATACCTCTCATCTTTAAGTCTTTAGGCTTTAAAAAAACTAACATATTGTTATGTGAAAGCGCTGAGTTCTATTTTGGTATCGTAATATTCGCGACTGAGCTCAGTCTATTATTAAAACTTTTTCTTAACGATACATAATATAATAATAATTAAAGTGTTTATATTTGGTGTACTCGTATTTGAATTTAGGGATATTATTGATAATATTGACTAACACCTAAAACATTAAAAAAAACTAAAAAGTCCCATTCGAATCGGGAATAATTATGTTTATTTTTATAAAAATAACCATACTAAAATCTTTATTATACTTCCACAGGTAAAAGATTAAGACCCCAACCTAAAATGTTTCATATATATTTTATTCATTCTGTCTATATACGTTATTGTTTTCACCATATGAACGTCTATCTTGCCCGTTACGAACTTCATTACGAACCCATCAGTTTTTATATCCGAATGACATTTACTCCCAAATACGCAAAAGTACTATCCATTTTATACAATTTTGAGGTATCTAGAAGAATAGTATGGATAATTGTTGTGTCTTACAAGCTGTTCAATTAATCTGGCTCAACCCAGTCCAGAATGGAAGCCAGCTTTCAGCCAAAGTCGCGTCGGCAGATTCATAATGAGGTAACTGGACTATGTCAACTCAATCGCCATGATAATAGGAATGAGAGACTGAAAAAAGGTTGCTGAATATATTCTCAAGCGTTAAATAAATTGCATAAAAGACAAACTCCTTTTTAACAGTTATAAATTGTAATTTAATAAAAATTTCCAGTTTCGTCAGATGATGATGACTAGAAACATTCCTGTATTGAGTTACACAAATATGTAAATATAACACAAAGATATGATTCTTTACGGGAATCAGATAAACTTCTCGGAATAAATAATTACTTTTACGCTAAGTAATTTTCGTGCCTTTTTATTCGATTGGCGAAAAAATACCGGATAATAAAACGAGATGTTCTTTACATCTCTAAGTATGGCCGGCCTTGCGCCAGCGGACTCGTATTACTTCCTCCGGAAAAACGTTAATACCTTTAGGAAAACATTAGGGGATGGACCAGCGACCCGTGATATTATATCGGGAAATGCTATATTCCCATTGTATATTTATTAAGTTTTTGCCCACCCGTTATCTCTACCATGTCGCTAACAGCAGAATACTCTCAAGGAATTGCTGAGTCTTCGCTTCAAAGCGGTCTCCAGGAATATTAATGTTTACTTTCCTTAAGTTTTATACTTTTTAAATAATGCAACTGATAATGCAGTCTTTTGAGTATATTAAATATTTATACAATATATCGCCCAAGATTTGTTTGTTCTTCTTATGATTTATCATAACTACACGTTTTTTTATTTATTCGCGATGTATAATTCTGTTACTGATATTGAAAATTGAATACGATCATAGATTTTCACGGTCAGTTCTTGGGTAATTTAAAACATATTATTTAGTATCTGAATTCTTTTTCTTTGTATAAATGTATAAGAAGAGTATTATAAACTTTTTGGGGTGCATTAAATGAAATAGAAGAATAACATATTCTAAATATTTTAGACGGTTTTTTTTTAAACAAAGATGAGTACATGAAATACTGGCTGAATATTGTTCCAGGATGATTTTATTTACTTTTAAAATTAGCAATATTTACTTAAACAGGTAGATGTTTTTAAACTCAATTGTGGTTAATAAAACTAAGATAATAAATAAAAAATACCATTTTATTTGACCGCCATTTTGGTTTTATAAATATTTGTCAGTTTGTATTTAACTGTCGTAGAAAATTGTTGATTACAATTTATTATAGAGTATTTAATGCCTCAAAAACGTCGTAAAATTATTTAAAATTTTTAAATAAATAATAATGGCAATGATGGAACCGTTAATGGTGATCGCTATCTTCACACATTGAAAATCTTTTAGGTGGCCGAATTGGGTTGATTGGAACTGCAACACACATAGTTTCAAAAAGATGGTGCCACCTCACACAATTTTGCGATAAAAATTTCCCGGCTGCATAATGTCAAAAAATGGTGATATCGATTGGCCTTCTCGATCACCTGATTTGTGATTTGACGACTCCCGACTAATTTTTGTGGGGGCACTTGAAAGGAAAGATCTACGTCAATAAGCCAATATGTGCGAGAATGTTATGAAAAATATGATTAAAAAAGCACGCATTGTGCCGCGGCCAGAAGCGGGCACTTGGCCAATGTCATATTCCATATATAATTGTAATAATCCAAATAATCAATAAATAAAAACATAATTAAAAATTGTTTCATTTCCTAGTTATTCAAAAACAACATCGGCCTGGAACATAATATTCACCTGTACATGTCACATCAATATTTTTTACTATTTTCAAACGAAGCTAAGCGGTTGCACTATGAAAATAGGACTCACTCGCTAGTCTCTCGGCTAGGGGCCCCGACCCCGGATTACTTGATCACTGGACGAGAGCCGTAAATGCTAGACTATTACGTATGTCAAACACAATGGGTTAGAATACTCATTTTAGATTTTCGCAATTATACAAAAAAAAATAATTCACGCTCGATCAACACTAGTTGAAACGGGCCATTATACAGTCAAAACTTCCAGTTTGATGTAGGTACATAACATATGTAGATATATATTTGAGTACATGCAGGATATTATATGCACTTAGTCCATAGAAGCTCACGCATCCTGTGCATTGAAAACAGAATTAACTTATGACTGCCGGAGCGAGAGTCGACTGCACAGGTTGTGTGCCATAACTAATAAGCTATGTGATCTCTGGGAAATGATCGCCAGTGAAATGATCACTTATGACATCGTGAAGTGCCTTCTGACGTCGGAGAAGCCATATCATGATATAATATGATATGATATATGGATTGAATGTTAATAATTTATTTTGAATTCTGATGATGAACACAAAATATTGAAATAAATTCGCCTATATTGCTCGTATTTATAATTGTTTTAAAATAAAAATATTATCGACAAGTATAAAAAATGACGTAGATTTAAAGAACACCGTATGTGGATATCGACAATAAAAGCTGATTGACATGTTCAACCGTGTGCTATAATTGAAACTCACAATGATAAACACTATATATTTCGGGTATATAATAAAATCAAATAATTGACTGGAATTAATCGGAAAAACAACATTGCAAATAACAAGATCGAGATGAAAATCTTGTAATGGATATAAACAAACAATTAAAAAGATAGAAAAAATTAATCTCAGAACTTTTTGATGAAAGTATATAAGCGAAGATGATATGGAAAACATTATAACAAGCTCACGAATCACAACAAATGAGATGGAACAGCAATTCTAAACCTGCGAAAGCAACGAAATACGGAATACAAACTGAAATTTTTAAACTTACAAGAAAAAAAGCATTATGGTATTGACTAATCTTTTTAACTCAATCTATAGAACATGAAATATCCCATTAGACTGGCTCCAATCTACCTTTGCCAATATTCCAAAGAAAGCGAAAGCAAAAAAATGCAGTGATTGCTGCATAATCACCTTGAAGAGCTACTTATTAAACTTTCCACTCCGAGAATGTGAACTGAGTTGACATTGCCTCTAATTATGTGAATATCTCTGTAAATATATTAAATACAGACTTCTTAATTTAAACTTTTCTCCGTAACATATTATTTATTGGATAAAATAATCTTAATATATATTTACCATACGCAACAACAAAAAATGTTTTCTCGAAGAACCTGACGTGAATTTGTCAATCCGTGTATGTGTTCATACGGAGAGGTTTGGACGGCGTAGTGCGCGAGGCGCGGGGTGCCGGATGCCGATCGTTACTTCAGTGGCAGAGTGTGCGCTGGCCGAGTTAGACTTGTCTTATGCGTCTTTATGATATCGATCGTGATGTTCAATATTTTTTTTATCATTTTTAGCACTTTAACACAATAATTTATATATATATATATATATATATATATATATCAGGCGTGGTCGCTTCATACATGCTTTGGATGTTCCGCATCCCTTGTGTTCTAGAATCAAAAAGCCTTGGATTTTTTGTTTTTAGCCTAAAACAGCACTGCTGCAAATAAACTCGTCCTGTCCCTTAGAGACTAGTCACAACACAAACAACGATACGGCACACACACGGAGCGAGTTGAAATACACACGCATTCTCAACATTCGAACATCTGTGAATCGCGTAAAGGCTCGCTCCAGATTTCAGGATTCTCCCGTTGCATAGCATATATAGCGTTTAAAAGTATTCGACTTTCGCGCACGCGCATTCAGTTCCGCCTGTCAAGGTTTTAAGAATAGTGTGTACTTATTTGTTACCAGCATCCAACGTACAAAAAACGACTTTAATGCTTATGGATATAATGCACAGAATAGCATACATAATACGAAGCGATTGAAATTTGTTTATGTATCGCTTTTTTGACAGTCGGGCTTGAATACTTGAAGCAGAATTATAGAAACATTGAATATCCTTCGATTATCAATTAGATTCATAATTTAAATTAAAAGTAAATACAGAAAATAACACGGCTACTACATCAAAGTGTTTTAATGCTGTAAACGAAAATAGTGAATTGTGTGAGTGTATAATTGAATCATTAATCCGTGAAAGTTTTGTGTCTCGACTATTTGCGGAAAAAAAACACATTCTGGATACTAAAAATCAGACTCCAATTTTGAACATAACGTCAAGAAATAAATCGTTTCTAAGACATTTTCAAAATTCAATTTATTAATTAACTAGGAGAAGACACGACCATGTAAATAACGATTTTGTAAAGAAGGAGTAAACAAGTAAATAAAAACTGAGGTATAATTTTTATTTTATTTATTTTTCATTTATATTAATGACACATAAAAATTTGTATCTGTAATTGATGTTGTGAAGCGTAAAGGTTTTATAGAGCTAATCTCAAAAAAAAAATTTTTCAGTAGTTTCATCTTGTTCGTGGGTTAGTCTATAGATTTGTATATTTGGTAGTAGATACAAACATATTACCCAGCATTCCTTCTACAAAAAGTCATGAATGTATATGTCAACTATTATTTGAATGATTAATATAAGTAATAAATGTAAAATATTCATATTTATCCGATTTAAAAATCGCAAAAGTTTTCATGTACACTGCGTTGACAGTACCGAAACGCGCGTTTTATTTTAGCACCGTAAGGAAAAGGTTAAAAATATTTTTGCGAATAATACAGCGAAGCATATATCGAAAAGTGACTGATAATCTAGGTTTACAGTTTGGTTTTTGAAGTGGGATAGGTACCTACTCGAAAGGCGTTACTTGGTATTCAAGTACATACTATTCTAAAGATATCGAAATGTGAATACGAATGTACTCGAATACTTCATTGACTTCTTTAAATAATTTGACAGAGTTCGACATGATAAAATGATTCAAAACCTGAAATTTTCTAAGATTGACGATATAGACATAAGAATAAAAGTTAGTCTTTATTGGAACCAGAAAGCAGCAGTAATGGTAGTACAATATCTATCAGACGAAGTAGAAATAAAGAGAGGTGCGCGACAGGGAAGTTTTCTCTCACCTACGCCATTCGAGTTATATTTAGAAGAAATAATCAATGAAGCTCTTCAAGAAGGTTCTCAAGGACTTATATTACATATTTTTTATTTATTATCTTTATTTTATTAACCACTGAATTGAGTTTGAATACGTCTACCGGTTTCGAAAAATACCATTTTCTTCTTCAAGATGTCATAACTAACTAAAAACATATATCATTGTTTCTTCACCAGAATCTATTTTTAAGAAAACAACAATTATTTAAAAAATAAATTTAGGGCCTAACCCAAATTGTTACTTAATACAAATTTAGTCGAATAATTTTTAGGAAAAAAATTTAGAATGGGACTCGTAGTTAGATTTAGTTGGTTGTTTATAATTTTTGATTAGTTTTACATGCTTTATGTATTTTTAATTTAACGATTCCAAATTATTTAATTTGTGACCAACACCGTTTATATGCAAAATTGACAATCCCAATTTTTTTTATCAAAACCGTTACCATTTTCCATCAAATGATTAGAAAATTCTGTGGATGAGGCGTGGATGAGACTGAATTGTGTATCAGGACAGAAGAGTGTGGCGCTCTATCCTCTCTGCCTACCCCCGCGGGGAAACGGCGTGATGGTAAGTAAGTAAAAATAAAAAAACAAGTGTCTTCATTTCACATACGTGAAGTTGAATGGATTGAGTTACGAATGAAGATACTATGCTTCGGATGAATAATATGAAAATCCAAAAACTTCAATATCTCGGACATGTAATGAGATGAAAGTACGAGATCTTATACCTTATAATACAAAGAAAGATTTTTGAAAGTCTATATATAAAGAAAAGACGATCAACATAATTTGATGTAGTGAGAATAAATTATCGCTATCAGGGGAGACGATATCATATACGGCACGTACAAATTGCATAAGCACATCGCATCCAGAGTCCCGGTTTGCCTGGATAATTGGACATCGTCTGGTGGTAAGCCAACTGCAAGCCTGAACTCCGTCACCCTACGCTGGCACCACGACTATTGGCCACACTTCACGTCCAGGTTCCAGGACCACCATCTGCACGTGGAAGGGATCTCCTAAGAGGTATTCCCTTACATGAGGGACCTGAATAATTAATATCAGATAAGCATCAGCATAGATAATTGGGTAGATAACTTTATGCTGGCATAATGGGCACCTAAATAATTTTAATTTGATTGGAATTATGTTTGAATTGTCTCATTAATAAGTATTCAGGTAAAATGTTCATTTTCCACTTTTAATACATGCAAGTCACAAAGTATAGATAATAAACTTTATTGTAAATAATGGCATGGCATTTTGTAATTTCATTTCATAACCATTCGACTTGATATTTAAAAAAAGAACCAGTTAGGCTATATGCCTCCTCCCTGAACATGAAGCCGAGGCGGAAAGAAGAAATAACCTAACAAGCCACCGGACGTCAACTTGATTACATATTTTGTTTGATCTCGACAACGCGATATCATTCGCGTTATGGACCGTTCATCTGCAGTGATTTTTATGTGTGATCATAGTGTTTATTGTTTGTGTGTGCCGTGGATGACCATTGACATCGCCATCTTCAGTGAGGAGCGGAGATCGATCGTCCGCGTGCAACCATTGTGTGATTTCGGCGGCGACGGTAGGGATTGCGAAGGCGTCATACTCAAGGCAAGGTCAGCAGTCTTTCTAACTCCCGGTTCCCCGAGATCACTGGTCCTTCTACTAAATTCCCTTCCCCTCATCGAAGCTTCATGTACCACGTTTTCCTATTCCGCCCCACCTTGTGGTAATTCCGACTTACAGTCGGAATTATCGTAATCCATTCCGCGAGAAGTGCGACTAGAGATTGCAGTATATATATATCATGTCCGCCATATCCTAGTAAACAGCACGTAGGTAGGAATTGTGCCTCTATAATATGACCAGTTCTCTTGAATAAACCTAATGTGAATCAATTTGTGTTTTATTGACGGAGTTATTGTAATTAATATTGTTGTAGCATAATTTTTAATTTATTGTAATAATAGTAATAAGTAATAAATTATAAAAAGGTTTATATAAATATATAACTTTAGCGCACTTCTCTATAATCAGTATCAGTTTGTTAAATAAAAATTGAAAAAGCAGCACCTGAGAAAAATTACGAAAACGAGGAAATGCAGTCTTCATTCTGCGTATAATATTATTATTCTAGTGGTCAACTTGTTGTACTACACATACTTGTAATATATCATTGTCAACTAAGATTAAATATAAAAATAAACTATAAAGATTCAATAAGCGAATAAGATTGAGTTGTGTTGGTATATTTATGTAAACAAACCCTGGTGTTATCAATTGGATTCACCTTGACTATTATGCAAATAAATTTATCCTTTATATTGGTTCCGTAGCCATTACAAAATTCAATTTAACTGTAGGTTTATTTTTTCAATAAAAAATCCAATTGCAGTGGAATGGTGATCATAACGATAAAAACAAATGTCGGTAACCAGACCTGACAAACGGCCCCTAAAATAGTCCGGACAAGTTGTGTGACTCCATCCCTTATTTCTTCCAATATCACCAGTTCAATAAAGTTACAGGGAGCCTTTAAATTCACACCCTGCTGTCTGAACGTTAAAACCTTATGTTTTTCAGTGACATACGATGTTAAGTCGAGGTACAAAAAAATCATAAATTTTACAGAAATATTGATGAATAAGTATTGACATTATACATAAGTTAGATACATATTTTCCTAAAAGGAGAAAGAGACCCTTGTTCTAAAGATACAATATATATTATTAAAAAGGACACATTCTTATGTAAAGTTTTTCAGAACATAGATCTGTGATATTTTAAATATTAATTAAATGTAATAATTAGAGAGATATGCATATATAATCAATTTCATCAAAAAATATTGTTGTCGTTACTGAGATTCGAACCTGGACCACATTCCAATTTGAAAGCTATCTACTTTATTTTTACGGAATCTCAAATACCTTTGAGTAATAATGGAACTATAGATGTATTAATTTTAAAAGTATAACATATGGGTTCTAAAGTATGTCGTCAAAAGTACTGTCTGGTGTACCATAGTCGGTTAATATACCTTCCCCTGATTGGAAAGAGATCCAGGTTCGAATCTCGGTAGCAACAACAATATTTTTCGATAAAATTAATTTCATATGTACATCTCTCTAATAAACACATTTAATTAATTTCTACATAAATTAAATAAATCACATTTTATTGAAGATAACGGATTATCAATATTTTTATACTCAATTCAAATAATATTCCAGAAACAATGAAGATTTTCAGAAATTTTAAGAATTTATAATGATTAAAAATTATCTCTTCATCTTTCTTTTTGAAAAATTAAACAAAAATATGTATATATTTTTATAGATTATTTATCATCCTGAAGACGGAAATGATATTTTCCTAATCCGGTTGGTGCTTTAAAATTACTCATTAAGTGGTTATTGTAAACAAGGTTAAATAATCTTTTTTTTAAAAAATGAACATAATAAACCACAAAGTTCAATTTGCAAATACTAAAAAAATATTATTAATGAACAAAAGGAAAAAAAATGAGGTCCATGTCACCTGTGGGATAAAATTTGTGTGGCAGGAGAAAAGTAAGCCGTAGTGGAATTTAAGTTGATGCAAAAAATAATGTTTCAAAAACATAAATAATATTTTTTTTAAGAATAACTTATAACTAAATAATTACTTGATCAGTAGACCTACTCCGGGTTCCGCGTTACTTAAATTGATCGTTGACATGTCCAGACGTCCCTCACAAAACATTGCTAGTCATTAATTTACTATGTAACTCGGTAGGCAGAATGGATCGCCTTACTCTTATGTCTTGATACACAACTCTTACATCATCTACATTCATACATCTTCTAACACAAGGTTATTAATTCTTCTAACAGGACCATCCATACAATATCTGCTAGAATGTCAAATCTATCACAAACTTTCTCTATTTCTGATTCCAACAACACTCGCGCCACATACTTTTCTAACGTTTTCTCTTCATTCTATTGTTATGCTCTGGGGCGTGCAGTACGTATAGATTTAGGTTATGCTGTTACCAATGTTATTATACAGACATATATAATACATATACTTTAATTTAATCAACAGCTTTAGACAAAATAATCCATCATTTACACGACCATACCATGTATTTATTTGTAATTTTTGATTAACAGTGTTCTTATAATTTAAGTTTTAACGTAAAATAATACCTTCTTACCCTAAAAAAAATATATGCACGTTTTTAAAAACACTTTACATGACTGAACATAATTAATTTATTGTTTAAAATCCTTTACGTAATAATTATAGGAAATAATTGTAAATACTAATTAAATGCGTTAATTAGAAAGATATACATATAAAATCAATTTTATCGAAACATATCGTTGTTGCGCTGTCGTGATTCAAACCTGGATCTCTTTCCAAACCGCGAAAGGTGCATTATCCAACTATGCTACAGCGACAGTACTTTTGACGGCAAATTTTCGAACCCATGTGTGACAGGATATTGACCCCTGTGGTATTATTAAAAAAATGATCTTTTTTAATAATATGGTTGAAAATTTTTGAGAAACTATTACTTTTTAAATATTTAAGATGTTCGTTGACACGAATATTGACATTACGAGCAGTTTTGCCTACATAGACTGAGGGACAGTTATTGCAAGTTAATTAATATATACCCAAGTGGCCTAATTTGTTATCATTGTCTTTTGAGTTTATAATTTTTTTTCCTAAATTGTTTGTATAGAACGCTGGCTAGAAGATTCTACGAAAATATAAATAAGGAATATTTTTCGTATGATCTGTATAAATAACATTATTTAATGTTCTGGTATACGACTATTTGGCCGCACAACGCGTGTGCTTTTAAATGTAAAACGAATCCCGACCGATGTTTTTCCAGCAGTAAAGTTTATAATTTCAGCCGCCAGAGCGCCGCGGGACGCTTCCGGTCCCTGCACCTCTCCCTCCGCGCCTAGCTAATTTATTCCCTCGTTGCTAATTCAGTTTGCACTTGTGACACACCCTGTATATTTGAGATGTCACATTTTGTAGCGCACTAATGGTCGCCAATTTGGATGGCCGTCGCCAAGATGAGACTTGCGATGTTTTGATTACCGGAGAGATCAGCGTAAAACATGTATCGTTACAATATATTATTCATCATATACAATGTATTACATACTGCGAGTCCGCAAAGATAATGTGAAACTCAATATATTTCGTGAAAAAACAATTCAAAGCAATACAAAGTATTTGATTTTTTATTTTTTTTCAAATAGAGATGCGTACACGGAATACATGTCACATCAATATTCTTACTATTTTCAAACTAAGCTAAATGCTTGTGCTATGAAAATAGGACTAACTTTCTGGTGTCCTGGAACGAGGCGCGAACCCCAGACCACTAGATCACTAGGCCAACGTCTTGACCGCTAGCCACCACACCAACAAGCTACTCAATTCCATCGCATAGATTTTTACAAACATATTTTATATTTATATTGATCATGTTAAGCAAGCATTTCATTCAATTGCTCCTCTGCTGACATTATACAGAGTGGGCCAACTTGGACTGACTGATGTAAAATGCATATATCTTTTGAAATTTTAACATTTATTAAAAAAATATATTATTACATAAAAGTGTACTTTGTTAAATTTTTTTTAATCTATGTGTATAAAATAATATAATTTAAATAACCTCCATTTTATTGTTAACAAATAATTGCTTTTTCTAAAGTATTTTGCATTACATTACGCAACGTTTCTGCCTCCAAATTTGTTATTTCTGCACGAATATTTTGTTTAAGTTCCTGAATTGTCGCTGGTTCGTTCATATAAACTCGGCCTTTTAAGTAGTCCCACAAAAAAAAAAATCAGGTGTCGTCAAATCTGGGGAACGAGGAGGCCAAGCAAACTCTGCATTTTTTTAAATTAGCCGGTCGCCGAAAATAGATCGTCGCGAAAAATAATAAAATTCAATAATTTTTATGCGCTCTTGCACTAGGTATGTAGCCACTATAAACTTTCATAAAGTCTTTATTATCTGCAAAAATATATATAGTTAAAAATAAACCCCACCAAACTTATACATTTTTAATAAAAGTCAGCCTGAGTTGGTTCACCTTTTGCTACCTTATTTACCTACCTACCTTACTTCCACAACAAATGAAGGCGAATAACGCGACTATAAAAACACGATTTACCCTTAATACCCTTAATACAATCATAATTATTCTGATTTGATTTCATACATTAATCATGCACAACATAAATTAATTAACTTATATTTCCTTGCAGTAGTTTTAAATCAAAACATATATATATATATATTATCATGCTTTGAAAATGGTTGTACTAATCTACTAGCATTGATTTCCTTTCATGAAATAAAGTAAAATATTTAACAACTTCTCGCTCATTGATATTAAGCACTTAAGAATTCAAACACATAATTTATTGTGCGAATATTTGTCATACAAAGAAGAAAAATAATTATTTCAATGCTTTGAAATATTCAAAAGTATTCAGTAAAGTGTTGTTAATGAAAGTTAAAATATGCACAATACTGTAGTTAATTAATAAAACGTTACAAAATGTTTTAAGAGGTTAGTATGTTTACCCGCATTGTAGTAGAAAGTTTAATGCGCAAACCAAGAGTTATTGGTAAGCTATGGGATGGTCAAAGTTAAAGACATCGATCCGCAACCAAATTATTAAGTAAGTTATTTGATAGTACTAAAGTCGAAGATATTGCTCATCGTATCATCATGCTCAGGTCGGTCCAGTCAAGTTTGCAGAACAGATCACCAACAAGGAAGGGAAGTTTTGAAATGGAGTTCAGAATATGCAAAAGAGATCAAATAACCAAAAGAACAGTAGAGATAAATTAAAATACATAGACTTACATTTTTGACTGGAATAAAAATAAACTATCTTTAAATTTTTCAATTTATATGTTTGTGATGTAGTATATTTATAATATGTTTTTGAAATATAGTACCTGTATGAACATTTTCAATATTTTTAATGTTAAACATCAAAAAATTATATTACTGTATTTGTTGACGTAGTCGTAAGACCTGCTCTCTGTGCATTTTGTCCTTCCAATATAAACCTTAATATATACTTATCTCGCTCTGACCAACTAATTACTTAGGGATTTTACCAACGAGGGGACGGATTACCTTCTCACACCGAACTGTCAAGATCTGTTTGTTTTTTACCGTCCGAAAGCAGCGCCATGCGTAACGCTAGGACCACGAAGAGACGGTGTTCTAAACAGCTCCGGAAGAGGTGTGATATCTCGGTTTTTCACTAAAAAAGTGCGAGTCAATTGGAGGTGAAAACGACGTCCAACCCAGGACTTTAGAGCAAGGTAGACTAGATCCATCTGCTATTATTTACTTTCTTGAATCCAATTCGGGTCGCGTCAACTAATCATTATTATAATCGATACAGTCCACGGGATCTTAACCCACCAGTATTATTTTTTAGATTAAAAATAAATCTAATTAGAAATAGAATACGTATAGAAATTTTTTGGTACATTACTGATATCGAGTGTTTAAAGAGTTTAAAAAAAATTAACACTAAAACAGGCTATGAGGCCAAAATTACTATAGTGAAATATATCACATAAATGTATTGTATCCTCGCCGAGAATCGAACACGGAGCCCCTGGTATGAGAAGCCAATGTCATGACCACTGGACTACAAGGGTCTTTAATTTAATTAAAATATATAATAATTTATTATATATTTTAATAATAACGCATTTCATTGTCAGGTTGCAATTTTAGAACATATTTCAACGATCATTAAATAACAAGGCAAGTTACATTGGTGCAAAAAGTTTTTTTTTTTCAATATACTCAACTAAACTAAGTACACATTGAGTTATTTTATTTCTACTATATTTTAGTGAAGTAAAATATCTCACATTATCAGGTAACAATAAAGATATTTATTAATTATATATTAATATAACGCAACCTAGAAAAATATTATAGGCGAAATTATTTAGTATTGCATTTTATTATATTGTCAAAAGTATCTCTTAATGTATAATATTACGAGGGGCAAGTAAAAAATAAGGTTCCTACATTTTTTTCAGGTATAAGGTATTTTTTATTGCAATAAATAAGTAAACCATCTGAAAGCTTGTACTTTATTCTCGTATCTGTAAAATTATTATTCTAAACTAAGCATTTTTTAAGTCATTTTGCATAAAGGACTTAACTGCATGGTGAAAAATGTTTGGTAAATTCAATACAAAATGAAAGCCGTGACGAAGCATCTGTCAAAACGTGTAGAATGGTCTTGTAATATTTTAGTATCATTAACTTAAAAAGTGGTATGTGATTTCTTAATATTAATGATTATAATTATTGGATAATGAATGATTTATATTGACATAATGTGGCGGATTCATGGTAACACCTTGCGATGGTTCGTGGAAGTTCGCTGACAAGCCGCATACCAGTTCCCAGCGTGCTTGCAGTAAACACCACCAGAAGGATGCAGCGCTAGTGAGCGAGGCGGCCGAGAAAGCCTGGCCTGTTGAGAGTAACTCACCGTAACTTGCCATCACTACAAATTCAGTATTTCACAGGAAATTCTCTTTCTTTGCCATTTAAGAGATTGTAAATACAATCAGAATGCATCAAATATTACTAATTAATTTAGCATCACGTCGTTTTTTTGCGAGAGTAAACAGAAATGATTGTTAAGGCTTCTAACAAAAGGCTTGAACTGCTCATGTTAATGATTTATCTGGCTAAAATGGAATCAAAATTAAGGTTGCTGGTGTCATTACTACTCCTATCCTATACGAGTCTTAACACACCTCTCACTTATTTATTTGTTCCTTCACATGACCAAACACTGTAATGTATTAATAAAAGTACACATTTAAGATATTAACAAAAACAAATAAACAAAATGCTTTTTAATAAACAAATATGCATGCGTTAGAAAAATATTAGGTCGACTTAATTTATTAAACAGCGGATGTATTCATAGCTACATAACAATTTTCTCTATATTTCTAGACTCGGGAACATTCTTTTCACAAACTGCCAAAAACAGAGCCTGTATTATAAATATTTATTTCATAGTATATCTACCCACCACAGCTGTGATGTAATTTATAGGCTTTTTTCAACCTTAACGAGACAATGGCAACACCCAGCGAACCGGATCGATCGATTTTTTCACCAAAAAAACGTATTTTTTTGGAATAAATCTTCTCTATTGAAGTTAATACGTCGTTTGCATTTAACGTTGGCTGTATATCAGTCTGCATCGGGTATTTATCCTAAGGGATTGTGACTTGAGATCGTGACATTATCACCTCCAATGTTGTATCCCGAGTTCTAATAACCTTAATTTAAAAAGGCTTTTTTTCTCTCATTACTATACCTTTTGAACTAGTAGTTGTAAAAACCCTGAGATACACTATTACATGAAGAGTAGGGCTGTTAAATTGGTTATTTTGTACAGAAATACCAAGTCTATCAGAATTCGATAAAATTAGAATATTTAGTACTTTCGAGTAGGTTTGATGGTATGGATTGGAAGGATTTTGGTATTGATGTTTTTAAGGAGAACACACTCTTATTGTGAAGTTGTAATTCTTACTTGACATAGGTCTGTGATATTTTTAATACAAATTAAATGTATAATATTAATTAGAAATATATACACGTAAAATCAATTATATTGAAAAATATTGTTGTTGCTACCGGGATTCGAACCTGAATCTCTTCTTATCTGGGGAAATGCACTAACTGATTATGCTACACCAACACAATGAGTTGACGGTAGCAACAATAATATTTTTTCGATAGATTGATTTTATTTGTATATTTTTCCAATTAATACATTTAATTTATATTAATTGTTAATGAGCAGATTTTATTAATGCAAATGATATGTACATTTATATTATAACAGAAAGACCATATCGTCGACTTATACTCATGTATAAGTTAATGGTATGATATATATATTCTCAATAGAGTGTTATCCATAATATAATATTGACCATTAAATTTAAAAAAAAATTGCATTTTTAAATATGAATCCAATGTTTTTATTATATCTCTTTATTATAATCATAATGTTTAAATGCGATATAAATAAAAAAGTGTTTAAGAGTATATCCAGATTAGAGACTTTGATTTTCCGAAATTTTGATTAGAATATAATTAAAAAAAGTAATTAAGTATATTAATTAGAAATATATATATAAAAAAAACAATTTTATCGAAAAATATTGTTGTGCTACCGGAATTCAAAACTGAATCTCTTTCCAAACCGGGGAAGGTGCATTATCCAACTATGCTACAGCGACATTATTTTTGACGACAAATTATCAAACTATCATATGTATTACGCTTTTTCAAATGAATACATCTATCGTTCCATTATTTAAAAGCCATCTACTTTGTTTATATTATTAATAATAGAACGATAGATGTATTAATTTGAAAAAGTGTAACATATAGGATTGAAAAGTTGTCGTCAAAAATAATGCCGATGTAGCATAGTTGGATAATGCACCTTCCGGTTTGGAAAGAGATTCAGGTTTGAATCCCGGTAACGTAACAACAATATTTTTCGATAAAATTGATTTTACATGTATACCTTTCTGATGAATACATTTAATTAGTATTTAAAATATCACAGACCGTCTGTTCTGAATAATTACAATTTCACAATAAGAATGTGTTCTAATAATAGAATATAATTGTGTATGGAGTACACAATGTGTAATTTCATCTTTCGAAAACTTATTCTTTGATATTTGTTTGTTTTTGGATTGAGTATTCATTTTGCACCATTTATTTAAAAGGAAAGAAGACGGATTGATGCTTTTAAGATGTGGTGGAACGTCTCCATTCTGCGAAAGCTGAATATCAAAGACAGATTCTCAACTATTTGCTTAAGATGAGTTCTTCTATTGTTGAGAGAAGATAGCTTGGAGAAGCTTATTATAAGATGGAGGAGCCAAATCCCCCACCCTTTGGACCGACCAAATGAAAAAGGCAACAGGCACTTCTCTGGCAATAGCTTAAATTTTCGGAATGCTAAGAAAAGTGGAAGGGTGGGAGTTCAAGAAGATCGTGGGATCGTCATGAGGGGTTGACGTGGTTGTTATTGACCATGACCATCCCATAAATAATGCGGTTATTTTATATTTTTATTTTTCAAAATTAATATTATTAAAGTTCTATTTCAATCTAAAATATACTCTCCTTTATTTTCTATAATGCTCTTTCATCTTTCTGGCAGACTTACAAGGCCCTTCTTACAAAATTCACTTGTTCGTGACAAAAAATACTTCTCCAGTACTATTCTGACTTGGTCTACAGAAATCATATTTTTCTGTCTAAATGATATTGAATACTGCGGAATAAATAATCAGATGGGATAATGTCAGGTGAATATGGTGGGTGGGGTATCGTTTCCAAAAAAGGTTTATTCCTGAGACGTGACTGCAAAGAAGAGCACACATTCACTATCTGTACACGATTAGACTGAAAGTTTGTAAGGAATCCATTGACCTAATTTGCTGATTTTTCCGATGGTACACATGTGTCGATGAATGGTTGAATGGCCAAATTTAAGCTTCTCTGCTAGTTCCTGAACAGGTACGTTGGAATTTTGTTCAGCCAGGGTGTGCAGGACGTTCTAGAGTACTGTATATGTATTTGGTCTCTCTTTTACATGCAATTTTATATTATTACATATTAGTGCACTCTTTTTGTATTTATGATTAGTTTTAAGCTAAGCAAACTCGGTTGACGTATTAGTGATTTAGTGAATTTAGTGATTTGATGAAAAGTGATTGTTTCAGAGTAATTGATTTATTTAATCTTTTTTTTTAGTAATAATCGTTTTTAATGGGGGGCATGATAATTTTACGTACGTATAAGTGTTGACAAATAAAAACGTTAATTTTCTTCTTTATGTCAGTTTTATTATATACATAATTTTATTCAAAATATTAAAGTACCATCTGTTAAAACAAATGTTTCTGTAAAAGCTATTAGTTTTTATTAGTTGCCATTTAAATCATTTTAATTTTAAGCTATTTTCTACTATGAAAGCTTTACGGCACCTCATGACTCAATTAATATTCTAGTCATTTAAAAACCTTTAAAAGTTTTGTACTGTTACTGTTAATGAATTCAACATCAATTAAATTTGATGAATACGCAATGTATTAAACTATTGAACTACAAAATATGAATGTTAGATTATTGCAAATAATTCTTTTTACGAAATGTACTTTCAATATATTAGAATAAATCTAGCATTCTCTAAGAGTATATATATCTTAACAATATTCTTCTAAAAATGTAATACACAATATTTGTGGTAAATGAAAATACATACAAGATCTTCTACACCTGGTCAATACATTCATCATGATACCACGTATGCCTCTCTGGATGCACTATAGTAAAAGAAAATGGATAATTCATCTACAGGAATGGAAATAATAAAAATATTAGTGTGAATAGATGATAAAGTTTGGTGTTAATCTCCTTAAAATACTATACAGCATCATTTTTGAGATTGCTACATCCAATATGCAGGACTTCACCTCAATATGAATATTTTCCCAATCTATTATATTTCAAGTACACAAGGTAACTCGAGAGGTGTTGAACTGAATATATAAAACCTGCTGTGCGGTATGAATATGAACATATTGTCACACGAAGGAAAAGCGTATGTAGTTAAACTATTAGTTAGTTAGTAATTAGTGACGTTTTGCGTTTACAAAATGTTGCGTAATATATCTTTTATGGCTCCGGATTTTTTTTAAATGTCAGTTACTGCTATTTAACTTTCACCCTATGATATTTTATAAATATCTCGTGAAGTTGCGGGTCCGTATGTGTGTATGTGTGAGTATCGGATTTTCTTTCGACGCATTAAATTCGATCGTAGATAATCAAAATGGTAGATTAATTCCGTGAAGTTCGTGACAAAGTTTCTAGGTTAATATTATGGCTGAAGTTTCATTTCCCCCACTTAGAAAGTCTACCGGAAATAATCAAGGTTAAGCGATACTCTAAACGATAAGAAATATTATTTTTATGGTGAAAGTTTGTTGAAGTTGCCGATATCTTAAAAATTTTTTTTATCAATATAAGTTTTTTAAATTTGATAAATATATCGTTTTAATTACTTTATTATTTGTATTAAAATCCAGCATAAGGTAGGCTTTTACGCCAATTTCTAATAGAATTCTTTTCGAACGGCGATATTTTAATAATCACGTTATGATTGCTGTTAAACTTGTATAATATTGAACGTGTGGCAATAGTGACGTTCAAAATTGTTGGAACTAATCTATCGATATTAATATTGACATACTGTTGTATTCCGCTATAACTTTGTGGTAATGTTATATAACACTAAGTTAGTATATTGTACAACCTGAAGAAGGAACGGTGGTTCCGATACCGGTTGGTAAAAAATAAAGTGGTGTTTAAACAAAGTGAATTGTTTTTTATATTTTATATAGACTTTTAACAGATGATGAATTATTTCAAAATATTCCACACGTTACACGAGCGTCCTCATTCTCAGTATATTTTTGAATATATTTGAATAAAAATCACATACTCAAATAAATTTTAATTTTTAATCATTCCAGAAATTTTTCAGTCTAGTTTATTAATTTATTTATTTTTACAACATTGCTTTTGAGTAACTTTTGAATTGGGTAAGATATACCGCCATTGACATAGAGAGTCCATGTCTTCAATTCGTAAATAAGTACAAGAAGCTAATATTTCTTATAACTTATAATTTAATATTAATTAATTTGTCTACATCCGCGTTTTGTGCATTATATTAAAATATAAAACTAAACGTCTCAAATAAGTTTGTATCTTTAAAGTAGTTTTAAGAGAGAAAATTGTATTTTATTGTAAAATTACGAGTCTCATTCTGTTTGAACAGCTTTGTTAAATACAATTGAAACCTATCGAGTGCTTCATCAGAGAGACTAAATTCATTAGAAAAATATTTGTTTCTTTCATTTTATTTGCAGAAATTAAATTTTATTAGTTTAATGGTTTTCTTCCAGAGACCGAATATTTTAGTTTTCTTTTTATAAAATGAATTTGTTAAATTGAATTAAAACGGTTTCATTCCACTATATTTTATTGTATTTAAACATTAGAACGTTTTCGGGAACATCTTCTCATTATCAATAATATAATTCAACCAAAATTTAAAACACTTTCAGATAGTAATAACGGTGTGTTTGGAGTTAACCGCGGTAGGGGGTGGGAGTGGGGGTTCTAACATTTAAATACAATAAAACAGTATTTAAACTCAATTTACAAAATAAATAACAAAAAAAGTCACTGGATTGCAATAATACAGTTTAGTAAATATTTAATATCCGTATATATATACGTTATTATTTTTATTTGCTTATAAATGAAATATTTATCTAGAAGGGAAGAATTATTAACCATAAAAATTGGAATTATTAAGAATAAATTAAAAAATACTACACACTTACTATATTTAATTTAGTGTAGCGGTTAAGGTATTTAATTTAAAATTAATTAATAAAAATGATAGATTCTTAATAAAATATATTTGTTTTGTTGAAATCATAAACAAAGAAATTTAAATTTCAAGTAGCAAACACTCATTTATTTATTTATTCAGGTAAATAACTGTGCGTAGGTGTTATTCATTTCCATTCATTACATTGTTTATTAATGACATAAATCGTAAACGTACGTAATAATAAAATATTTTGGAAGTTAGACCTACCTACCAGCAACCTTTGATAAAGGAAGTTTTTGATCAAATATTTACGGCCGTGGGTAATTAATTATTAATGACAAATTTCAAGAAAAACTAAATAATATTTACATCCATTAAATATTTGAGAAAATAAATAGTAAACCAAAATATAGGAGGACAGGTATAAACCGGTATTGTTTTGGAACAGCACGAACGCTGGGAAATATATTGTTTACTGGCGAAGCACATTTTCATATCAATAGCTATGTTAATAAACAGAACATGAGATACTGGTGCCTTGACAACCCAAGGGAACGACATCAAAAACGTTTACACTGTCCAAAAACGACAGTGCGGTGTGCAATTTCTGCCCGAGGGATAATTGGCCCTTATTTTTTTAAACAGCGAGAGACAGTCACTGCTGACGTATATTGCAGAATGATCGACGAATTTTTCGTACCGCAACTGCAGTTATTTCTCCGGTTCAACAACACAGCACAATTTCAGCAAGACGGGGCCACTCCACACACAAGTTGAGTTTCAATGGAGAAGCTGTGGGGAATTTTTCCCAATAAATTAATTAGCATGTAAGGAGACATACCCTGGGCACCTCGATCACCGGACCTTACACCGTGTGACTTTTTTTGTGGAGATACCTTAAGTCGAGAGTGTACAGTAACAATCCTAGAACAATTTAGATTCTACAAGAAAATATCCGCCATTGCTGCCACTGAACTCTTGCGTGTTCGCAAATTTAAGAGTCCGATTGCAAAAGTGTCTTGAGAGAAATGGACGGCATTTAGACGACATTGTTTATAAAACATAAAATCCGCATCATTAAACTTCATTTTGTATTAATAAAATATAATAATAACATTGTGGTTTTTTATTTAATTTAATATTAAACTAAAAAATTTCCGCTGAACACCCTTTAGTAATGCTCATAAAGTGTAAAGGAACATAGTATCCGTGGTTGACTAGTACTGTATAACTTTAAACAAATATATATAATCATTTTGATCTCCAAAGTTTTAATATAGTCGTATAATATCAGATTTCGTCTTGTTTTATAATATTTAAAAAAATATTATTCAAACATCAATTCCTCCTACAATCAGACTCAACGTTAGAATGCTAAGATATCACTAAACATTAAGATTACATTGTGAGTACAAGTGTAATATTTCATTTTATAATCCAATCCTAAAATGATGGCATTTTACAAGAATTGTAGTAAGTATAGGTACCAATCGTTTAAAATTGAATCAATGTGAATTGTTAATAGCGAAGAATTTATTGTAGGTATATTATTTTACAATGATATTAAGGAGATTCAATTTTTTTTGGCATATGGCAATAATTTATTAATTTCTCTTAAGCATCGAAACGTTCAATAGCAAAATTTATAAGGAACCTACTCATCAAAATGAGTATGCCAATATATTTTTAATAGACATGTTTGGCCGTAAACCGAATTAGAACAAAGCTAATTCAACGTTTGATTGCTTATTTTATTACTTCTTTGGCTATAAAATGTAGTTACCCATACGTATATAAATACTCATATACATACACAGACTTGTAGTTTATCCCTCTTAATACGAACCAATTACTGAGAAAAAAGGAATTCAGATCAACATTTCAAATAGAGACATGTTCCTTCACCACATATATTTACTTTTTTACAAATAAATGTTCTTTAACTAAATAAAACATTATATTTTAATAAAAGGCTGCAACACAAAATAATTAATAGATAATGATCATCTAAATTCAACTATATACAATATTATCTTTCAAGTTTTTTCCTAATCTGAATTAAAATGAAGTCGTCGATCTTTATTGCTTACATTATTCACGTTTCATATTTTCAGTTTGTATTTGTATCGAATATATCATATTTTTCCCGCTAAAAATATTGTAATATAAATTAAATGTATCAATAAAAAATATATACAGATAAAATCTTTTGTCATATATACAGATAAATTATTTTTAAACCCGAAAAAATACAACAACTATACGGGTGGTAACAAAATATTTTTTCGATAAATTGATTTTATCTGTAAATCTTTCTTATTGATACATTTTTAATTTAATTTGTACTAAAATATCACAGAACTATGTTCTGAAAAACTGTAACTTCACAACAATAATGTGTTCTCCTTAATAAAAATATTGTATTGATCGAAAAATGAAGTCTGAGGTTTGGGAATTTAGGTGTGAGGTCTGGTCATTCACGAAGCATTTAAAGTTTTCATCCATGATCACATTTTTATAATCTATTATTTCTTAATCGTTTTCCATTGTCGGCACCTCTTGAGGACCGTGATTCCCCTGTCATTTCTAGTAATACACCAATCTTCTCTGTTCTCTTTGATTCTGGGCATTATAAGGAACATTTAGTGAATATATTAGGCAAACAGACTATAAAAATTTATTGACGATATTTTTTGCATGATAATTATCTAAATATATTGTCTTTCTAATAAATACAATTTAATACATTATATTTTTTCAGTTGCCATCAAAAAATTGGCAAATTCATCTCATATATAAACATTAATTATTATCGAATACATTAATAATATTGTTACGGAATACGTCGTTTGCAAATCAACAAAGGTGCTTCAGCATTCTACAAGGGTCATTATTGAAACGGTTCATCATAAATTTACAAATGGTGATTGAGATTAAATTTCTTTTTAAAATTTGTCATTAACTGACGTGACACTTTGAAGTTTAATTTTTTTTTTAATTTACACAAAAAATCTTTGTATTACACACACGTCGATACTCATAGACTAAAACTTCTCCTCTCGGTACCTACCTTATATAGAATTAATAATGAACAATTTGGAAATACAATTTGATATACAAAATAATTTAAATTCGAAGAAAACACTAATTGACAACATAATATTCCCTAACACTTCGTCTTTACTGTCCATATTCCTGTTAACAACCGAAACCTCCCCTCTCTTCTCAAGCCCTGCCTCATTAACAGAATGGACTACACTACAATATTGTATTTAGTTTAGTTATCAACTGATGATGAGAAGGACTGCACCTCTCGAAACTAGTATTGAAAATAACCCAATGTGTGTGCAATACAGAATTTTGTTGTGTAGATTAAAAAAAAAGTATTTGGACTTGAGCGAAGTAATTTTTTGAATTTCGCGATATTTAGTTAGTCACAAACAAAGATTTATGTAATGATGGTGTATGGATAAATATAGTGATGGTGCTTGCATATGTATCTAAGACATAGACACTGACTAAGGAGACCGAGTATTTTTTGCATTGTACGAGTTTGAAAGAAACATTTTTGGGCACATCTATTTTTCGTTCACTTTTAGAAAATGGGTTTTAGCGTAGGCTCTAGATATCTAGATAGACAGATAACGAACATAATAAAGTATATATCAGATTAAATATGAATATATTGTTTGTACGTATTTGTTTACAGTCGTCTGTCACTGAAAATGTTATATGTAATAAAAACTATAGGAAAAGTACTTCATAAAAATTACTACTTTTCTATAAATTTTATATTGTAATATTTGTAAAAAAAAGATTAAATCGGTTAATCTTTCGCTATAAAATATTTATTACAAATCTTTGGATGACTCCGATGATTCAATTTAAGATAAATGAAAGCATACCGACTTTTGGAGACGAGTGTCTCCTCAGCGGTGTTTCTTTTTTACTATGCTCCATCCAAGTTTTAATCCTTCTACAATATATAGAGGACTTACACCGACGGGCAAAAGTCTGGAAACACCTAACGTATTTTATCGATGTTACGTAAGTTAGGAATTAAATTACATAGAGGTAATTTTTTTGTTTGTTATCTATCTATCTCTCTCTCAGTTGACTATACAAAATAAAAATAAGTGAAGTAAAGAATATCTAAAAATACTGAGAAATAAAAGTAACATGGTGGTATCTTAGTCACTATGTGAATGTTTTACTACTTGACCAAAAACAAGTGAATCATAACTCGACGTACGAGTATAGTATAACATATACTGTAACGTTATAAATACATTAGCAGTTGAATTATTTAAACCATCTAAGTAATTCGGGTGGAGAATAAAATTTGAAATATGTAATGGCAACACTTTCGCACTTGCGCGGTAGATTGTCGCGTCAAGCCCGAGAGATTCATTCGCATAGAGACGAGCCTAGTAGTTGGCCACGTTAATCGGGGATTATTTCGTTTGTGTAAATTAATATATCCATAATGGGATACTGAATAAGAAAAATATTCACAATTACTATTGCGTCAACTTTCTACTAATCTTGTGATAAATCTTAATTTGCATTGTATTCATATATTCTGCAAAAATATTTTATTTCCTTTTGGGTGCGGGATGAAGAACTCCGAAACTAATGATAGACGATGTCGAAAATGGGTCGTGGATGGGTGTCCAATCACTGGCCACGATCTATCGATAAGGGTAACAGATGACCCGGGCCTATAAGCCAATTTATTTCAAATCAGTACTTGGTGACAAGGAATTACAAGTACCGAGTTCAAAACATGGAGGAAGCGCGTACCAAACCCAAGGTCAAGTATTATTGTTGTTCCATTTTATATCCGTCTGCGCTAGATTGTGAACCTACCGTGATGGCGGTTCTACATCTTCAACTTTGGACATTCCGCGCAGACTATATACATTTAGAATTACTCTAGTTTGCATTTGTAATGATCGCTATGTTCCTTTTAATAAACCACTGTGATTAATAGTAACTTATTTAAATAATGGACGTTAGATTCCTGTCCATCCGAATTACACAAGTTGCTATAAATTTATCACAAGTGAAGAGAAAAATCGTCAGCAAGATGAGTTCCGATTGCCGTACCCACATTTCATGTTTTTTCCGCTGATACATTTAAATATTTGAAACATCTCGAAGCACTTCAAATTTTCATAATTTAAAATCTATTAATTGATATAATTTACCTTTGGTATTTTAATCCTTACATTACGTATCGTTGTCAATCAATTAGTTTAGCATTTGTTGCAAATATGTGAAGTTAACGTTGTAATGAATACGTGCAGTCAAATAGCACTGTTGACGGTTTTGTTTATTCGTTGCTCCATCTGCTAAAATAGTTTTATACTGTACGCAGCACAGCATAGTACAATTTCGATTACGGACTAATTCGGGTAAGCGGATGTCCGCTGTAGCCGAAAGTCTGTTGTATAATAAAATAGGTAGATCTAAATAGTCAGTTTAACTGTTATAACTTACAAGTTTGAAAAGTTTAATTTGACAGGAAAAATTTTAATATGTAATAAACAAGAATGCGATCTAAATCGAAATAAATAAACATTTTTCCGAAAATACTTTTTAATTGTATTAAACGAAAAAAATTTAGTTTAAATGTTTCAATATCTTCTGTTGGAGCACTGATTGTTGATCTATGTTGATTGTTCAGATTTCCGCACCTTTTATGAAAGAGCCAAAACCGTCCATCTCTTGCATTGAATGGTGTGTTAATACATGTTTATTTAATTGCTGCAGATTCCAAGTCAATTTCCCGAAATGGAACCCCCACAAGAGTATTGTTACGCGAAATTCTGCGCGACCCAGCCGGATAAACCGAAAATATTAGGCGATTGCATTGAAATCTGGCCGCCCGCGGTGTGGCGTATTTTTGTTCACAATATTACCTGCTAATTTAAGTATAAGTCAGTCTTATTTAAAAACATTTTAAAGTTAATGTGGTATTAATTTCTACATGTGACATACGGACCATAAATTTTGTCCGTTAAATTCGAAACGAGACCTATAAAGTTGAGGTACCTATTACCGTACTGGTGTACTAGATGATGTACTGTATATTGTACTATATTTGTAGGTATATTGTATTTTAATTTTATTTTATTTGGAAAACAATTCTATAAATTTAAATTGTTTGAATATACATGTAAATTTATTACTTTAAAAAAGGCAAGTTCTTTTATTGCTCCGTACCGTACTCTGTATCATTATCATTGTTCAAAAACATTTATTTAAATAACCAGCTTTACCAATTAGCATAGCCAGAACTCATAATAGAAATAATTTAATTTAATATTGATAAATAATCTAACATAATAATATTCAGAAAAATTCCAATAACCTACAAATTTTATCTACGCAAATACACCGAAATACCAAATAACAGGTTGAAATACACTAAAAACAAAACGTTTAGTCTGTCAAGCAAAAAAAAAAAATGTAGAAGGTGTACATATTTACGCAGTTTTCAGTAAGGATAAATCTCTTTCGAAGTCAAGAGAATTAAGCACAAATTGTTTTGAAAAATTAAGAAAATTGGCAGAAATAAAGATGCCCACATAGTTTCAGTAAGAAAATACTTAGTTCCGTATGTTTCTTATTCAAAAACAAGAAAGAAGCGTATCGACGCGTACGTCCTAGTAAATTGCATACCATAATGGTCGGAATAAAGTTGTAAAGGAATAATTCGCAATATTTTGGAATAATAAACTGCCAGACAAAAATCTAACCAAGGGTTACGCTAATCCGAGTAATAACGGCTAGAATTTCATAGGGTATTTTCCTATGATAAGGATTATTTAATTTATTTTTATTTACCAGAATCTTTAGTAATGCACCATTTTTTTACTTATACGCAGTGCAAGCTTCTGATATTATAGATGTTTAGGTTAATCAAATTGTGAATCAAACATGCAGTGAACATTTTTGTGCGGTTTGACGATGAGTACACTTTACCATATAAGTCTCGACTTAAAAATATTTATGTTTCTAATAATAAATATATTGTAAAAATAATGTAACATAATTAGAAAAATTTGATTTTCATGCAATTTGAAAAAAATTTGCGCGAATCGTTTGAAAACATAAATTCTTTATTTAAAAACGAGAAAATCAATTTTTTTCCTGTTATATTCTATATAGTTAAGAAGATACCAAATTTCTGCACATTGCTGTAACAAAACATAGCTTTGCTAACAAAGTAGTGGATTTTACGAGTGTCACTCGTAAAACAATACGACTGTGACCGTTTTTACGACAGTCAATCGATATTTTCTCAGACTGTACTCTAGATATTAAGTTTTATTTCCTTTCCTTATCCGCCCGAAAAACTCGACAAACTCGCTGATTTATGGATTCCGGTATTAAAGATGTCAATATGCAAATTTTTGTATTCTGTTTCAATACTTTGTATCCTTGCAACACCTAAAACTGTATTCCTTTCAAATTATTTTTTTTTAAATTTAAAATATATCTTTATAATATGTACAACTTTTCATCTTCTTTTTTTTATCTCTTTCATGTTGGTATTGACATCTAGTGGCCTCAATCAGACAAGACTTGGCTTCACAAGTCCCGGTCCTGGGTCGCCGTCACAGCCGACTCCAGGTCCAGGGTCTCTCTGCCAGATCCAAGGCATCTATCCACCGCTGTGGCACTTTTCCAGATTTTTTCGGCTCATAATTATGTCCGGAATAATCTCCTATTCTAGGCTGTTATATTGATGCATAATATAGCCGAAGAATTGAAAAAATCTTTTGTTCAAGGCTTTCTGAAGTTGGATTTGTTACACGATTAAAGCATTTTTGCGTAGTGATGTCCATACAAAAGTGTACTGAACAACCTTCTTCAGCAATAAATTTCGAAGATGTGACATTACAATAGTTGCTATTACGGATTGTGGAAGTCTCCACTATACATGAAAGTTGGAAAGTCAAGAGAGTAAACTGATATAATTTTAGTTGCTCGCTTGACGTCACAGTATTTCCATATTCTCGTTAGTTGGTTCTTAGCAACATTAGCTAGTTGTATGTGTTTTAGAATTTCTCATCCACTATCAGCAGTGTTCGTGATCAGCACGCCCATATAAATAACTTCTTGAATTACCTCATATCTGGCCATTTGGGAAGTTTTCTGTGATGCATTAGCAGAATCTAACTTTTAAATTCTTGATTTTTTTTTCCTGAGCAATTACGTTAAAACTTTTAATAATATGTTTGTATGTTTTTATTATTTCATTACCGTTATCTAGAGATAATAAAACTGTACCTTATATTTATTGAATTACGCACCCTTAAAGCGAATTAAAAAATTAATATATAGTTTAAAATATTAATTAGTGCAAGTAAGCATAATAATTAATGTTTTTTATATTATAAACTATTCTCGCAATGCAATTATTAAACGTTTATGAACCAAGGTATTCAAGTCACTCCCATTTCTTCAATAGTAATTACAATTCGTGCACAAACTTCTAATTGTAAATATAGACTTTAGATGTTGGTACCCATAGTCTCAATTTTCGTCTGAAATTTCTCGGATGCCGTGAGACCTCAAAGTGTAGACTGGAACACGGAAAAAGAAAGGTGATCATCATCACTTTTAGACTTTAAAATTATTTTAGTAACATTTGGTAGTAAAAATAATAAATTTAACAAGAAACAGTCAAACGTCATTCATTAGCCTCACCGGTAGCATTGTCTGCTGACATTTTGACTATTTTGCAGCCAACGATCATTATATTCGATTCGACAGCACATGACATTTACAACAATTGCTTAATTGTAATAGAGAAAAAAAAACAATTGTATTTTCAATATATAAATTCAACATCATTAATTAACACGGCGAGGCGGTTACTTTGTGGTGTAACATGATTATTTTAATTTTCAAAACAAAACTTTGTACTACACACACGTTGGTTATTTTCACTTATAATTTTCCTTTGCATATAAAACCCGCGTTTTACACCAACAATAATATCGGCAAAATTCTACTCAATTCAAAAACAAAAATTAATATATGCATTTAAAAAAAGTGGAATATATGAAATAACTCGTGGAAATAAAAATATACATGTCAAACCGCGAGAAATCTAAATATGAAAAAATATTAACTGCCTAAAAAATAACAACTTCTCGGAATTTCTAACCACCTAATTGAAACACTCTTTCGATGGTCATAAACTAAAACGTCTCCTCTCAGTACTACCTTATAAAGAATTAATGATAAATATTGATATACAATTAATGATATACCAAATAATTTAAATTTGTAAAAAACACTAATAAACAACATAAAATTCCCTAACACTTACCCCGCCCATTGCTCGGATAGACTACTTTGTTTAGTTTAGTTATCACCTGATGATGAGTGACTATAGCTCTCGAAACTAGTAGTGAAAATAACCAAAGTATGTCAGGTAAGTTTAAGTTAAAGTTTTGTTTTAAAAAATAAAAAATATATATAAATTCAATGTTTAAACCGATAATGTGATTCGGTGTATTTAAATAGAAGGTGCGGAATTTTCAATATTATAATACACGGAATATATATTAGTGGTACAATATACCGAACAAAGATAGTACTAAGTAGTGATGATAAACCGTTACGTGACTGTAATTGCGTCGATGATTGGTAACTGAGATTTAAAGATGATTGGTAATTAAGATTTAACTGTCGGAGACTTACTTTCTAGTGTACCAGTCATTGCTCGAAGAATTACGTTAATAAGTTAACAATTATCGATGCAATCAAACAAAATCAGTCACAATAAAAGTTAGAATAATGGTTTAAATAGCGATTTTACCATCACTAGTACTAAATTTGGACACAAAAATATATTGTCAATTACAATTGTTTAATGATAAAATAAATAAAGTAAAGCAGGAAAAAAAATATCTAAATAGTATTCTATGCCGTTTCGCAATTTTTTTTATCCAATGGGATACCGAAAAAAGTACCGGTTTAATTAAAATATATATTTAGATCATCGTTGTTACGAAAACCCTGTACATTCCATTAAAGGATAGTTGAAGCAAGAATGCGTAACCCTCGGTAGGTACATACAATATACATTCTTTGAGGTAAGTATCTATTAGCAAAACCATATCAAAAGTGTCAGCACCTTTATTTAAAAGCAACGTTGGTGTGGTTCATCGTTTTGACAAAATAATGTACTAAAAACCTCGGAAAGTAACGTTAGTTACAAATTCTAATAAATTAAATAAATATTGTAATCCTAAAACATATTCATTATATGATGGTGGAAATATAAAGAAGAAAGGAGCGTTTACTTTTCGTCTGCTGGATGCTGGTTCATTTATTGATACCCCTCCACCACAAGTAACAAGCGTCGCGGCACGTACAGTAACACTTACAAAAAGGATTATTAAGTATAATATAATTAGTGTAAGATTATTAGTAATAAGCGGTAGCAGAGTAAACCGATGGCAGTTAATCCGTACAAAGTTATCTTTATTCCTCTTTGTGCTTAGGGATAGGAATAAATCAGAAAGAGAAGGATATAAGCAGATTAAAATGTTATAAATCGTGAATTGAGTGTATGTAGGAGAAAAAAGGTCAAACACCAATAATTCAATATAATTAAATTAATTTTGAACGGCGCTAACACAAATGAAAGACTCGAATTATTTGAGGATCTTTTAGGTTATATCACCATACATAGGTAAATGGAATACATCACCCCAATATTCTTACTATTTTCAAACAATGCCAAACGCTTATGTTATGAAAATATGACTAATTTGGTGTTTTCAGGGGCGAGGCTTAAACTCGCGACCATTAGATTACTAAGCGAGTATCTTAACCACTAGACCAATGAACTATTCGTAAAAAATTTACATTTACAAATAATACGTGTTGTATTTAATGTTTTCATGAGCTAATGTGATTGTAATGACGTTTGGTAGCTGACATTGTACAGCGATTGTTCATCAAATTACGAATAATCAGTTACCAATCATTGTTACACAAATCTCAAAACCAGTCACTAACTCACTAACTAATTTACCACCACGCCATTTTCCGTCACACTCTTTTGTCCTAACACACATTTCTTGCCTCATCCACATTCATAAATACAAGCACGTCGGCTATTGTGGCTTCTTATAGAACCGTCAACCAGTATCTGGTTTACTTGGTCATGCCACGGCTTTCGCGAACATCCTCTATTTCTGGTGCCATCAACACTTGCGTCATATATTTTTCTTACCATTCTCTCCCAATTCATCTGTTCCACATGACCAAACCACCTAAGTTATCCTTTCTTTATCTTACTCACTATACACACTATATACACTTTACTCACTATATACACTTTAGATTCTTTCCTTATTTTTTCATTCTTGACTCTGTCATAAATGGATTTCCATTGCATTCAGTCTACTTTTATTCCTCTTCTGCCAGCTCCAGACCTCACTTCCATACATCAGTCTCGGTACCAGGACTCCATTGTGAACTACTAATCTTACCTCGATTGACAAGTTCCCATTAGCTCTAATTTCATTCAAAGCGTCGGCCACTTTATTGCCTGCAGTCTCCCTCCCTCCTTTGGATATCTTTATCAGTGTTTCCGTTTCCATCGAACATACTTCCCAAATACACAAGCTCACCTACTCATTCCAAACATTCATCACCTATAAGTATTTTACACGCTGTCTAGCTTTACTCCTTTTCCACCACCAGTCACAATCGCGATAATATAACGGTTTGGCTCATCACTAAATTCGAATGACGCGTGTATGGTCGATGATATAATAAAATATGATAGATATACAATTTGGACAGTAACTGTATTCATTGCGATCATTTTTGATCATCATTTCATGGTGCGCAGAATCTTTCCTGTCTAGACAGTACTTTTAAAATGAGATTCGGAGATATCGCCAAAATTATAATGAAAGTTCCAAAATAACACTAAATCCTGTCTAATTTTGCATCATATAATAATATGCAATTTACCGATTTGTTTATGTAGATACAAATAAATTCAAGTATTATAATAGCAAAGAATAGCTTGTTCGTCTAATTGTTAAGACGTTGGCCTAGTGAACTGGGGTTCGCGCCTCGTTCCAGGAGACCAGCAAGTTAGTTATAGTTTCATAGCACAAGCGATTAGCTTAGTTTGAAAATAGTAAGAATATTGATGTGACACGTACTCCGTATACGCACCGCTATTTTTTTAAAATAAAAAAACCAATGAATTGTCGAATAAATATTTTTTAAGTTGATGATATGAATATTTATAATAAATTCGGGTTCCGGACAATTTCACCACAGCTGACTTCTCAAGCCAGCTGCCGGACAATGCAATTTCCCGAAAGCTAACTTCACGATAGCCCAATTTACAGATTTTTTTTTTGTATATCGAGTGTTATTATGCAAAAAGTATTCATTACGTAAAGTAGACATGTCTAAAGTGATTATTTAGTATTGATTGAACTACACTAATACGCAATAAACCACCGATTAAAATTAGAATAACAAATCAACCTAATGATTTTAAATTGAGTTTATGTTTTTTTAAACAAAAAAATTACTATTATTTTAATAATATAATAATCATTTAAAAAAAATTTAATTATACATGAATCAATTAGAAATAGCTGTAACATATATGTTCAAAAATTTATCGTCGATTTACTAGGCTGACGTGGTGTAATTGGTTAGCGCGCTTCTCCGGATAGGAGGAGTTCCTGGTTCAAATCTCGATGCCATCCAAAATATTTTTTCGTAAATTGATTTTTATCTTTTTGATTATTTTTCAATTTGATGCATTTGATTTGTATTAAAAAATAATAACTTCGGTTTTGTTTTTATATATCCCTCTTAAGAACGAAAATGATTTTTTAATTGGATTAATATTAAACTCATCTCGTTATGTACAAAGTTACGCGTATAAATTATAAATGTATATCCTCAATATCGTATCATGTATATATATATGTTCATATATTGAATTTGAGGTTTTCACGGATAGAGTAGTGTCAGATATAAAGTATATTGGTTATTCCGCGTTTGTTGGTCCTGAGAAGAATCATATCCCAACGTTTTGGATAAATCTCATTAACCATCTTCAGAGAGTGCTTTATTAGTGAAGTGTCGTCTAAACACCTTGCTCAATATATTGGAAGACAGAAAAATTTCCCCATTCGCTTATAACATTAAAAACCCATTAACATCAATTTCTCCGAACGCAGCACTTATCGCACAAACAAATAACAACAATAATAATTCAAATCACAGAATTACCAGGAGTCAAACATTAAGTTGTAAATACCTCAGTTACACCAAGTACAGCTTAGTTTAAATCACTTATCGTTGAACTGTCGGCCTAAGAGGACGTGTTTGACGACCATTTTAGAGTGACACTTCACCGATAAGGCACCCCCTGAAGATGGATAATGATATTTGTATTTTTTTTCCGTAGCGTCTACGGTACTCTTCATGCTACTAGACTGCCTATTCTATTACTACAAGTGCATTGGCGCAATTCGCTTTGACATTTTTAAAGACTACCTTTTTTTTTTAAATCATATTTTTTTCACGAATTAAATGAATTTTACTGCAATTTAAGAATGTTAAATTAACTAACTGCTCTTCTGCTGTAAGAAATACTACCTGGGCAATCGATGTTTGTACTTTAAAAGCGTAAGACTTTTATATCTCGTATCGTACTCGTAGTAACTGAAATTTCATATGTTGTTAAGTCGCATATTATGCGATTTATGTTTGATACAGAATAAATGTTTTAGTCTGAGTATTTCCAAATAATCATAGATTTCCTGCGAGTGTGCTATGAAGATAATAAACTATGTATTCGTAAATGGAAGTCGACAAAACTAAAGCGTATTCATTGTTCAACCTAAATAATTTCACAAATTTTATTCATTTCCAAAAGAACTAATTAGGTTTATTATCTACGATGTGCATCTTTTATGTACATACTAAAGTCTGGGTATTTTTAATAGTCTGCTATGCGTGTTTACTAGTAAGTTTAGTTTTTAAATGCAAATCAAATTTAATAACAATTATTTGTAAAATACATTAGAATATCCAAAATAATTTCTAGGTATTATTACACGTAATTAATTATCCTTAAGTAACACACTGACATCGTATAATCTTTATATTTATCAATTTTATGATTTTAACAGGCGAAGAAATTTAGTTGGCTATCGGGAAGTTGACCCAAACTCAAATGATGGGAAAACGATGCGTACCCTCTATCTTTTTTTCGTCATTCTCGGTCCTTATTTTATCCTTATACTTTTGCTTCATTTTTTATAAAATGTTCTGTATGCGGCTGATTTATTTTCGTCTCTTAATTTCTAAATAGATCATTAAACCATTTAATTAAATCTTTAACCTTTAATTGGATTGTGTTAATTATTAATATATTTGAATTAACGGTGTTTATATTATATTATGTTCGTTTTAACTGTTGATAATAAGTATTGCTGGTAATTATTTTCATCAATAAACATTAATACTTATTTTCATTATTCGGGATACATATCTCCTTTTTACACATTTTTTCAGATCTCATTATATTATGAATTTACTTACCCAACAATGTGCCTCTTGAGGCCGGTTATCACATATTGGTGGGAATTCAGTACGAGAGATGAAAATTATTTACTGGTTCTATCTACGTAATTTACAAAATTTGATGAAAACATACATATTGGTTCTTAATTATTCAATTCTAAAATAATATAATTTATATCTTGAAACTCAGGTTCGTTATCTAATGGTCCACATAGTTTCACAAATTAATGTAATCTTTTATATTTGATCGTGAAATATAATATAAAGAGTTTAGATGGATGCATGCTGTGCGTTTTTTTTTTCCAAGACTTTAACAGTCAAGGTCCAGAGTTTAATAACTTCGAAAATTGTAACACATGATGCTTAATCCTACCGTCAAATTATTTAAATATTAATTCAATATATTAATTAGAAAGATATACATATAAAATCAGTTTTATCGAAAAACATTGTTGTTGCGCCACCGGGATTCGAACCTGGATCTCTTTCCAAACCGGATAATTGTATAATGCACCTTCCCCGGTTTAGAAAGAGATCCAGGTTTGAATCCGGGTGTTTTTCAATAATATTTTTCGATAAAATTGATTTCATATGAATATCTTTCAAATTAATATATTAAATTCATATTTAAAAAATTCACAGACCAATGTTCTGAATAATTCCAACTTCACAATAAGAATGTGTTCTCCTAATAATCAAATTATTTGATGACGGGTGAAGTTTTATGGAAAGTACTAAAAAAACCATAAAAACTGGATAAAGGGAAACCAAATTACAATATTTATTAAAAATTTTATAAAGGATAATATAAAAACCCGTACTAATTGTTGACAAAAGCAAAATCAAAAAAAATATACTTTTCAGTTTCTTATATAAATGAGTTTAATGCTTAGAATTTAATTAATATTTCACTAATATTATAACCAATAAATAAAATGTTTCTACTGTATAATGAACGGCTCCACCCACCATTAGGTAAATATCACATCATATCTATAATGTGCAGTACTTTCACGAACCACCGGTTCCATTGTAATGTAATTTACTAACATGCAATAAACTGACATTCTACACATGTAAGAACCACCCGCTCCGATCGCCTCGACCGACCGACTTGTACGCCGCATCTAAACATCTGTCTAATTAAAAATAAATTTATTGGGTACATAAGTTACATGGCCCTTGATTATTTATTAAAATATTTCATTTCTAAAGAATAAAGCTCATTGTGTAATACTCTAGTTACGTATGTTAAAAAAATTTAATTCTACGTATTTCAATCTTCATGTATTTATTATTTATTCTTCAATTATTTATGCATACAATCGATCGGTTCCCGAAAAAGCCATGTAAACCAAAATTGTGTAAGAAACTATAGTAGGTATGAAAAAATATTCGAATGGTTCCAGATGTGAAAACCCGATACGAACAAAACTCATTTCTGCGCAAATCTTAAGAAAACATTTAATTAAAATTATATAAATATTTCCATCGTCACTATTACGATGTATTTGTGTATGATGATGCACCAATTTTTTTTCATAGCATTATTTTACTTAACGGTTCTCATGGTAGCTCCATTAAAATAATAAATAATAATGTGTTAATTAGAAATATATATCCCGGTAGCAACAACAATATTTTTCGATAAAATTGATTTTATATGTATATCTTGCTAATTAATACATTTATTAGTATTTAAAATATCACAGATCTGTATTCTGAATAATTCCAACTTCACAATAAGAATGTGTTCTCCTTAATAAATAATTCCCTGTAAAATATTTCCCTACGGATGTTAATACTTCTCCAGTTGCTAACGCTTCTCAAATTTGGATCTTCGTTTCTAAAGAAAGAGCTATTTTTCTTTTTATGGCAACCAATGTCTCATAGATAGCATAGTTAATGGTACTCCAAGAATATTTACAGAATAATCAATAATTAATTAACTAATTTGATAAAACGCATACAAAAATTCAGTATTTGACATACATTACTGTACTGTACATTTTTTTATATAGCTTTCTTGTACACCACGTTTAAACTGTTACAATATAAGGAAGAAATGATTTACTTTGTTCCGTATTATAAGTATGTATAATGGCAGGTGCAATTTTAAATCCCGGTTATTCAGTATTTCCTAGATGTCAAAGTCGTTAAAGGCCCACCCTTGAATTATGGGTTTTATCTTTATTTTACCTGTAATTCTTACTCTGGCGCGACCTTCTACCGCCTAGTATAGGATATATAATTTGGTGTCCTAGGTACGGTATTGCTATGTGCAAAGGATTTACCTAATTTTAATGATTTCTTAAATCATTTTTTGTTAGTACACAAGACGTTAGACTGGAAGAATACTACATTTTTCTTTGACATCTTTTATCAACTGTTGTACATTATGGATATTTCTAAAGTTACTTCAAATTGTGTCGATATGGTGTCGAAGCTCCCGTTAGAGCTATCTTGGATTGTTTTGAGGTATTTTATATTATTTGTGTTATTCTAGTCGATGCATGTTTATATTGCGTTATGTATTGTTTATGTGGTAATGTATACAATTTAAATGTTATATTTGTTTTGTATTTATTAATTTATTTTATTTTCCAGAAATTTAGATGACCGCTCATTAAACAGCGCTCTCAATGTTAGCAAAAACTGGTTAAGGATCATAGAAAGCGACGAAGTACTAAGATTGAGGCTAGTCAGATACAATCGGGTCAAGAAAAAAACGGAGGCACGCGGTGTCCGGCGGCTCGTGAGGCGAGAAAGGTTGATGTCTCGTCTCCAAACAGCGAGCTGGAGATCGATGCGATGTCATATATGTAATGTCGGAAATGTGCAAAGTTTTGAAAGTGCCAACGTACTGAGGTCGAGGCTACTCGGGTACAATCGAGTCAGAGAAAATGAAACTCTCAATGTCCGGCAGCTCGTTTGGCGAGAAAAATTGATGTATCGTCTCCAAACGATGAGCTGGAGGTCAACAGCGTGCGTTTGTAATGCATTTAATATTACAGCCGGAAGTCAACTTTTTTTCAAATCCGAAAAGTGATGCGGCGTCTCAAGCCATGACATGAGTCGATGATGATGAAATTAAATGAAAAACCTACATATCTTAACGTTTTGCTTAAAATATAACAATGTTCACAAAATTTCTTTAAGTATTCGAATGATTTTTTAGTTCTATAAGAATAATACTACATAATAATGTATCTTAAATTTTTAAGAATGTGTTTTTGAATTATCAATCATATCTGAGTCTAATTATAAATAAATATGTTAATATTAATGTAATTTTACATGCATAGAAATATTTTGATAAAATAATATTGTAATAACACTTCATAAACAAATGAATCCTAACTACACTACATTTTAATAGGTTAATGAAGAAATGTTAAATGAGAAAATATTAAATAAATTAAAATATTTTATGTAGGTATACAAAATGTGAAAAAATAGATTCATTTAATTTAGAAGATAAAAAAATAAGAAATTTTAATCTCATTATCGCCGTATAATACATTGTAATATTTGGAAAAGTTATAAATACTTACATTAAAATAAATATCTTTTTTTTTACTTAATTAACTTGAATATATGAATGAACCTACCATGTAAACAAAATAAATATTTCTATGAGCATCGTATAGGTAGGACATGGACACACTTTTAAGATCCACTAGGGGTGCGATATAATTTTCTCAATGATGTTAATTGTTATATATTAATTTATGTACAGAGTTGCACCGAAATAATAAAAACAACATTTTTGTCGTATTTCTAAAGACATCGTTGAATAATTATTTTGACAAGGTGATAACTGCATACACAATATTGTAAGTGAAGGAAATTAATTGAAATCGAGTATTATTCTCAAACAATATCTTGCTATTATAATTGTGGTTGGATGTACTGCATTGCAGTCTATAGCGTAACTACGTCAGTACAACCAATGTGGTGCATTGAGGCCTACATTAGATAAGGGCCCCATGAATTAAATTATATATATTTGTAAATATTAATTAGAAATATATACATATAAAATCAATTTTAAATGTATATATTATTGTTGCGCCACCAGGATTCGAACCTGGATCTTTTTCCTAACCGGGGAAGGTGCATTATCCAACTATGCTACAGCGACAATATTTTTAGCGACAAATTTTCTTCAAATGTTATCTTTTTAATATTATATTAATACATTTAATCGTTCCATTATTTGAAAGAGCCATCTATCTACCTTAAATATTTAAATTGACTGTTTTTTTATATATTATGTTTGTTTTAACCGTTGATAATAAATGTAAATTAAATCCTTATACTTCATCAGTTTAGATGAACACCATTCCCGTTCCGAATTACTTTCATAATTAAACCTTTACACTCCATCATTTGAAACAAACACTACTCCCGCTCCGAATTACTCTTATCATTAAACCTTTACACTGCTTCATAATTTGAGACTATTACTATTAGATTAACTATTGCTATTATGAATACTGTAACTTCTGAGGCTAGTTTTCAGGTACAGGCGGGAATGGTCATTCATTCTCGGTCTGCGATAGTACGATTATAAGAATAATATTTAGAGACAAGAATAAAAATGATCTGAAGCATACGTTATAGTCACGAATTACAAACAGAATTTTGTGAACCCGACACAGTCCAAGTTCTTTAGATACCATGGCTGCGGTGGGTTGGCCACTTTCAATATATTTATATAAAATGATCACTCAAGCCAGCTGAAGACAGGTCATAAGCTCTGTAATTACCCATATTTCTATATCTTTTCATTGAATATAATAAAAAATAGCTTGTGTCTATGAGATATCTATTATTTGTTATTCTAACAAATTGACGGGATTTGAAGTCAATCAACTTGCGCAGAAACTTTACATAACTCATAGATCCAGGGATCATATTTGGGAGTTGGATCAAAATATACATAATTGGCGGTAGACGCTCTGCAACAACATAACTTTAAGCACTTGAATGCATATAAGACATGTTTGAATGTGAAGCAATAAATTAAGATACAGTGCCTAAAAATATATAAAATTCAATGTTTGAAGCTAAAAGTCATTACTTTCTGGATTACTCTTGCGGTGGTTCTGTGGTGGCACAGTAAACGCCAAATTTTGTAATTTCTCTATATCTATTTCTTTATTTAAATGCCTTGCTCTTGATATAGCATAGATAATCACACACGCTCGTTCATTGTTTTTGGACATATTCAAATATTGCCAAAATATTTCTATTTCGTGATGAATTGGTACCGCATAAATTAATCAGCAGCATCATCTTCACTTCTTATTTGGCTGCACTTCTAGGTAGGTGCCATAAGTATCACTGTAATGCGATTCCTATCAATGTTAACAATAACGTTATTATATAGTTCGAATATATAATAAACTGACACAGAAAATTGCACGATCCACCCACTCCAACCAGTTCAACAAATTAATAAACAAATACCAATTTCATGAGTAGGTGTTCGTTCACCTTCAATTTGTTACCTTTTTCATCTATCCTGAAATATAAAACAAGAATTAGGAGATAGTCGGATGTAGGGTAGAAGCGTGCCTGTGATTTTTACTATTTTTTTTCCAGATCAAGATCGCACCCGTGCACAAATCTAAATGTATTACACAGACTAGTAAATGGTAGTTTGACTGGATTTAGATAACGCGCGCCCAGGAACGCAGACTTAATTAGTAATGGGACGAATCTTGTTTATATAAGGAATTTATTCAGGTATGGGTGACTTGTTGGAACTCCTTAGGTGGGTAGTTAAGCCGGCCTGTGTGAGCGGGACTCCACCTATGCGCTTACCTCTCACTCTCCATACCCCGTATTTTGCAACTCCGTTAGTCTGTCTGTGTAAGTGTGACTCAATACATTTGTGTCTCGTCCACTGTCCCTCTTTTGGGAGTATTTTTTGACGAATGGATCCCTGAGTGTCTGCCTTGAACTACTGCACCTTAATTTTCCATCTACATGTTAAAGTATGTTCTATGGATTTATGTAATATAATTTTTATGAATAAAGACAGTACTTACGGGACGCTGAAGGGTCTAAATTTTAAAATCTTTGCGATAATTGCTAATAGCCACATTGAATTTTCTTTCTTTTTTTGTTTTGCATATACTTAAATTTGTTATTGAATTAAAGTCGCATATTTTTATTAGCTTTGGTGAGTGAACTAGGAAACCCTAGCTTCTAAACCGGTCCCGGGAAATAGTGGGTCCAGCTGTCCTTTCATAAAGACTAGTAAATGAATAGACATGATACGTATTATAACATATGGCTTGGAACATTATTTGCGGGACGAGGGGCATTCTTCACTCATTTATCCAAAGAAGCATAAATCCGTTTATTTATGCAACAGTAAGTATTTACTCTTCGAAAGTTAAATTTTTGCGTAAACAAGACGTACTTTTATTGCGCGAGTGGCACCAAAGTGATAATGTGGGTGCCACCAAAATGAGAATTTTGGGACAAGGAATTTGCGTTATTTCATGTCTGTTTATTTGGTGGTCTGTGATGTAATAACATTAAGTACGTTGTGTTAAATATTCCGTAGTAAAGTTCGTATAAAAAAATAGTAAAGTGGTAGATAAAAATGTGAAATAATCTTTTAATCCTGATTTTTCAATGCAACACGGTATAGGACTTATAATCAATGCCAAAAAACTAAATCTTTACACATAAGATCACATCATGCTCAAAATGTAATTAAACCAAACATAATTGCGCATACTCGACTTGACTGCACATCATAACATAATAAGCAATTGTGAATGTACCACGATTGAATTTGTTAAGTCGCATAAATATCTTGGTTTCATTATTGATGAACACTTGAAATGGAATTTGTAAATAAATAAAATTTGCTCCAATTTCAGGTCATTGTTATGAAGATTCTACAAAATTCAAACCGGTTTTACGAATAATTTATTTTTCTTTAGTCGAGTCATTATTAAGATATGGGATCCGATCGTGGGGTCACTACTGTAACTCAAATATAAAACAAACATAAAATTTTCAAACAGCCATAGTAAAAAAAATTGTAAGCCCGGAAGCATTTAAATTGAGACATAATCTAAAATTGTTATATTTTTCCGTAAACGTTCTCAGTATACGGGCAGTATATATCCTTTTAATAAAATAACATTATAACAATGATGCTCTAAATAGATACAAGAGGTTGTAGCTAATCTGAATCTGACGATTCCCAAAATCACCAATAAGTTTCGAGGATAATAGAATTTGTTTTTCCTACAATAAAAATTTAACTGCCTGGGTTTTTACAAAAGAGTACGCTTTCTGCCAATTTAGTAGAAATTATTAAAAAATGGCTTATCGATGGTGACCTGTTTTACCAGTACGAGTGATATAAATTGTTTTAACGGTGACTGATTAATTGTTATGTTTATGAGTTTATAAAATGTAACAGATGGATATAAATGTACCTGCAGACAAACGAGAATTCCTGAGTGACACGACCATAAATTTTCAGTTTACTCTATGAATCAGAACCTCCTCGTTTGTTTTCTTCCCCTTCCTAATGCATCAATGCCTCGACAAGATGGATACTGCTTATGACGTCGTGATTCACTCGCTAGAGAGTGGCCGCACAGCAAACTTATATATATTATTTAAACCGTTCTAAATCATTAGTTATTCTTTTTTAGACCCGGTTTAAATTGCATATTACCTTGTGAGAAATTGTAAAAGTTTATTTAAATATTTCATTTACAAAAGAATAAAATATATTGAGCAGTATTTCATAGTATATGTACGTATATGCAATTTTATATGATTTTCTTTAAACTAGTTAGAATATCATTAATTTAAGATTATTATTTGCTTGATTGTTAAATTTTGAGCATATTGCTTTATGTCCCTTTTCGGCACTAGCAATTATTTATTAACATTTTATTTTAATAAAATGAACAAAACCACAACGTAAAGTTTATAACAAATATTTATTAACTGCCTTATCTGCAGATTGTGATATCTTTTAAAATTGTGTAATGTGGTATTATTACATTGAAGCTTTTAACACATCCTCTGCGGTGATGGGTCAGATTTGACCAGGGTGTTTGTAAAAATATGAATTACGCTACAAATATTTCTTTAATGTTGTGTTCCTAGTAGAAAATTTTTTATTAAATATTTACAAATAATTTGAGATACTAATAAATGTTATTTAACGAGATTCAAATGAGTTATCGATAAAGATGTGAAAAAACGCTCAAAAACTGACTTAACACAGTCGCTTTTACGGGACTGAATCTCAGTGAAACATATATTGTCAACATTTTGAGCATATTTTTACGGCAGGTAGACAAATGATCCCAGGTATGCGTCCATTTATTATCAGCCAGCCTAATTATTGTACAGATTTATATTGTTGTTTGTTTTAACTTATTTTTGTTTGGCGGCCCTTAGACAATGCCAGCAATATAACTATTTGAGGAGCGTTGCGCCTACCTGTAAGTTTTATGACCCTACCCTCGAGTTTTCAATATTGTCGTTGCTAATTATCATTGGATGTTTGTATTTTGGTTGTGTAGGGCGTCTGTTGATGCGTGAAAATACGTACATTATTCATAATATTTTTTAGTTTTTAACTTTAATTTTTTAGCAGAAATGGCACACATGCTATTACATTAAATCACATTTAAAATTAAATATATATAAAAAATCTCCCACAAAACGGTTGAAATGCCGAAAACGTGTTTTGTTTTGACCCATCGGGCAGTAAGTGTTAAATTCTCTTTTACTTTCTTTTCTAAATCTATTCTTTTTTGCATTCAAAATCGGTAAAAACCATTTTGATCTAGTGGTTAAAGATGCTGGCTTGATTTAGTAGTAGAGGGTTTGCTCCTCGTTCCAGGAGACCGGCAAGTTAGTCGTTAGTCGTCTTTTCATAGTTCAAACATTTAACTTAGTTATAAAATAGTAAGTATATTGAAGTGACATGTATTTTATGTACGCATCTCTATTTAAAAATTCAAAAATTATAATATGATATAATTAAGGGTACCGAAGTATTAAAAACATATATAACATTTTATTGCTTATTATGTAATGATGAGCATCATGGACAACGGTAAGCGTACCGCTCTAAAGAGAGGATAAAATATGTTAAACAAATTCAATTAATACAATTATTATTATCATTATTTATAAGTAATAATAGTTCAAAAAGTTATAGACATTCTTAACATAATATAAGTGTAATTTTATAAGTACAGCTTTGAAGTAATGCAGTATATCTGTTGTTGCATACCAGTACAGCTTTGAAGTAATGCAGTATATTTGTTAATATTTTAAAATCATCATGATTAAGCGTGTTAAGAAATTGATTCATTTTTGCTTTAAAAATCATTCAAATTGAATCTAAATTACATAGCAGCAGACTTAATATTTTTTGTCATATTCAGTGAGAAATTTCCAGATCAGCAATGATGAAATGATAGAATTTATTAAAAGTGAAAATAATGAAAGAGTTAACCTTTTAATAAGCACCGACAAATAAATAAAACGACATTGCTAAATTTCAATTTTTTACTGTATTTACCAATATTATCATTATCATCCCGAACATGTTGATTATTATGCATCTGACAGCAAATTTTCATAATCGGAGGCATATTCAACAAAATTGTTTGAAGAATATAGTTGCATATAGAAATATATATATCATATATGTTCAATATATCTATATATATATATTGAGCATCCCACGAAGGAACAGGACAACAATAAGTGTGAATAAGAAAACAAGAGAAATAGTCAATATGATAGTCGATACGTCAATAAAAAAGAAAAAAACGGCAGATCACATTGCTCAGAGGACGGACTATCATTGGACAGGTACAGTCGTACTCGAGGTACAGTGGTACTCGAGAAAAATTAAGAGGCTAACAGGCCGCATGAAAACCCGAAGGGTTAAATAAATCATCAGATTCTAGAAATACATGGAAGTGGATAACAGTGGAAAAAGAAAAGGGTAAACTTTTGGAGAGGCTTTCATTCAACAAAGTATAGAAAATGGCTGATTGTTATTATTATCAATATATTCAATGGTATTTTCAAATTATTTGTTTGGTGACGGCTATCACTTTGATAAATTAATCTCTTTACTTCAGTTAATTTCGGGCCTGCTGCAGAATTCAAAAGAGCCGCCTGCACAGAATCAGATCTCACGTAGATGATTTTAAAAGTAAGCAGATGTTGAACAACAAGTAGCAGTTTATATACCTGCTCATATGTAATGAAATAGTAGATTTTTTGGAGATAAATCATTGTTGGGGATCCATTGCGAATTGAAAAGAAACCCTTAGTTAAAGATCACATATGACTATGGTGTGCGAAAAAATCTTATAATGTTAGACATGAGTGGAGGCGCTAATGCTCAATTATCACAACAGCAGAAATATACGAAAATTGAAGCAGAAGAAAGAAAAAATAATAATGACACATGGTGTCATAAGCGCAAGGTGAGATGTCCGGCGATGTATTATTCATATTGGTGGAAGGAGAGAAGGATTCATTTGGTTTGCATGTGGTCCTAAAGAGTAACTACTTTTGTTTACTAGTTGTAAAATAAAGATTTTACCATCACTACCTACAACTGTTATTTTAACTGTTATTGTGACTTTGATTGTGTTCGATTGAAACGTAATTATTTAAGCAGTGACTGATACAGTAGAAAGTAAACCATCAACAGTCTTATCTTAGTAAATAATCATCGTTTATTATTTATTTATTTGTAACAATATAATATAATGTAAAAAATATGTTTGAACTGTGCCCGTCTCACTAAGAAATTATGTATCGAGACGGGCATAGTTTACAAGCAATTGTACAATGAATTACTATTACAAGTAGTAGATGGAATTAACATTTATTACTTTATATATAGGTGTATAAGAAAAAAAAATTTAAAGTGAACTTTCAAATAAATTATTTTCGATAAATTTGTACCAATAATTATTAAAAGGTATGAGTCAATATGTTTGGGTGAGTGCACCAATACTGGTTCTATCCATATTACGAATCCAAGTTTTCAAGTACTCAATTGGTTAAAATCTCTCAGCATTCTATTAAATAATTTAGGTCCAAAATATTTGTAGTTGTAATTCAATTACCAATCATCCACACAATCACAATCACGTAACGATTTACTGTCACTAATTGTAGGATTGATTAGAAATCAGATAGACATAGATTTAAATGATCCTTTAATATATTATATTTAAGTGGTTTTACTTAACTATGATTTTAAATAAGTTAATTTCCAGGAATACAAATGCATTTCAATGGTAATATAATTAAAATGAAGTTGATTTATTACGGAGAAACTTAATTATTATTTTCCTTCTCCAATTTCCGTCTAAATTCTGATGATCACAAACCTGCGATAAGCTAATCACATTTTCAGTACCAAAATAGGGACCCGGGTTATTCCGAATGGTTAATTGGAGAAATTATTAGTGCAAGAATGGTCATTTTGGTTTGATGGAAAATTGTTGCCTTTATCTGCAGTACTTAATAAAGTTATATAATTACAATTTAATAAGAGATATATTAAAACATAAGGGTATATTTAAAAAATAAAACAGATACGTAAAAGTGTCATTTTAAAGTCGACGCCACGTATTTTTGATAAGCGCGTTAATGAATGAGAGTTTCACTTTCTCAAAATTATAACTGAAAATATGTTTATTTTAAATTACACGATATCGTAAATCAGCATAATTAATTATGTAAATAATGGCGTGTGTTGAAAACGCTATTCATCGTACATGTAAGTAACGTTTTTAGTTACGTTAGTTAGGGAACTAATTAATAGTTAAAAAATTTGTTTAAAAATAATTATGCACATTATTTATGAATAGAGTACAATATTTCATTACACATTAAGCATTTAAAGATTGATTACATATTTAAAAATTTTGCAAAAAGTCAGAATGTTGCGTTTTAAAAAATCTATTTTAATATATATTTTTTTATTTCAAATAATGTATGTAATAAAATTTTATTCATCGTACTGTATGATTTAATTGCACGGCAATCAAAAGAAAGCTAGTTTAGACACGTATATTGAATGCAGTGGAAAGATTACTCTAAAAGATTTTATCTCGATACTCCCAGAGGGAAAGTATCCAATGGGTCACCCTAGTCTTGTTTAAAACAGATGAAGAACATGTGTGATAAGAGGTTTAGACTACAAAGAGCTGCAATATTCGAAATAGTGAAGGTAGAATGATTTTTGAAGTGAAATATATTTGTTGTGTATTAAGGCCAATTAGATTTTTTTCGTTAGTAGAGAGCTTAAAGGAGTTAAAGCTTTCTAGCGCTTGACAATTTTACTGTAGAATTTTTTTCCAACATCACTATTTTTTCGAGCAGTGCATAGTTTTATTCGTCGAAATAATTTAATATACCTTTATAGTACAGAGATATGTTTTAAAATATTATGTTTAAAAACATCTAAATATAAAAAACAGAAGAGAAAAAAGGAATGGAAAAAATAGGAGGGATCGTTTAAAACATACAAGGAGAAATACCAACATCATTTATACCCTCCCTAATTGGTTGTGATGGTACTTTCCCTACCCCTGTGCATACAGGTATCAAGTTAGCAATTGCCTTAATGGCATGCAATATTCATAAGACAATACACCAAGTGCATCATGTAAATGACGCGAATATCAAATGGGGTGCATTCACACTGACCTTAAAACATTATATGTGCACAACTCAAAATGACTATAGCAAAACTGGAGAGCCCGCTTCCCCGGATATAAAGTGATCGAGGTTCGAATCCCGGTAGCAACTAAATCTAATAATACTAAATATAGAACACAATTAAATTAATTTCATATACACATTTTTCTCATTAATACATTTAATTCGTATTTAAAATATTTTCCGATAGATATATTTTTTCTGTATGTATTTCTGGTTGATTTATTTAATTACTATTAATATCTGTTAAAAATAATTAAAATGAAATGACTTATTGAAAGAATGGAAGAAAATATGATATATATTGAAAGCAATCGACAATTACCCATTCCATTCCTGTGATAACGCGATATATGTTAGCCATCTTCATGAGCCTGCAGACAACTGAGCCGACTTTACCCTGAGATACAGGATCGTTACCGTCGTAGGGTTTGGAATATTATACAATGTTACGTAAAAACATTTCGTAATTATAATTTTATTTAAAGTAACTCCGTTAGAGTCGAGGAGAGTCGGCATGTGTCAAGGACAACCCGGGCTAGATGGCGCATAATTAGCAAACCAGGCGCTGGATAGAAAGGTTCTAACTCTCGCGCGTCATTTTGGTCTGAGCGCTGATCACTTTGGATGAAAAGACGCGAAATTAACTTACGCATACTGGAGAAAGTTCTGCACGCAATCTGCAGATACGCGTGCAGGAACACTTCCTGTCGGTACAAAATATAGTGTCCGACAAGGTGCTAATTATATACTTTCTCTTTCCAACATCAGTATGTGTAGGTGAAGGAGCGCGAATTTCCATCCCAGAGTTATCTTTATTGATACGGTACAGAATGAATCGCGTGCTCATCTGCGAGCGGCAGTTCAGTCCTGGCATCGGGTCAAGAAAGCGGTTCCTCCAAAGTGCGGAATAACTCAATTTATAACACGCGCATTTCGGTTTTCACTCTCGGGTTAACCTACCTATAATCTAATAATATTAAGATTTATCAGTAAAATCACGTAGATTTAAACCACAGCCCATTTTAATGACTGCGAGGCATGTGATTTGGAGTATTACCTAGCTAATAATCATATAACTAGTATTGAGTAAAATCAAGTGAGACAATGGTCACATCTCACACGTGACCAAGAAAGCCGTGGAAACCTTTGCGCTACAATAATAATAATATTGTTATATATACATGTAATTACGTGATAAACACCTGTTTTTGAAGCCACGTCGGACTGAACTCCACCATCAGGCCTTGTTTGAGGCCGACGCCAAAACGCTTGAGTAGACCATCGCCACCCACCACAGCAGAATAAAGAAAGGTACTGCTAACTCACACTACCTACATTTATTTATGGAGCGCGCCTTGGCACAAGTCCTTCCCTCCCGCTCAAAAAGTTCCCACTTATTTGTACTTATGTTGTAACATAGTTGTAAGACCTTTTAGCTCAAATTTAAAAATTGTGAATTTCTTTAAAACTATAAACTGGTGAGGATACTACCTTGCATGTAACATCTAATTTTACTTTATTTTTTATCTAGACCAATTAGAATAAATGTTTATAGAAAAATCCCAATATTAATTTTCATTGAAAATTCCTTCTTCCCCCTTGATTGAGTGATCGATGCAGTGAATCGAATCCATTTCGGTACAGCCGAACGACCTGATGAGGGTACTTCATGCTAATCAAACTATATATTAAATTGTGTTGGTTTGGTTACGTAACAACAACTTCGTATGTTATTAAGGAGAACACATTCTTACTGTGATGTTGTAATTATTCAGAACGTAGGCCAGTGATATTTAAATACTAATTAAATGTATTCATTATAAAGATAGACATTTTATCGAAAAATATTGTTTTGACGCTAAAAAAAAGTGTAACATATGGGTTCGAAAATTTGTCGTCAAAGGTACTGGCGCTGTAGCTTATTTAGTAATGTACCTTCCCCGGATTAGAAAAAGATATCCAGGTTCGAATCCCGGTAGTGCAAAAACAATATTTTTCGATAAAATTGATTTTATATGTACATATTTATAATTAATACATTTAATTAGTATTTTAAAACTTCGAATATGATTTTAATCCATTGTCGCTCTTTTTCAACAGTCGCAATAATTGACATAAGTATCTGGTACAATGAAAATGGAACCAGTGCCAGATATCGATGACCGGATATGAATGACGTTAAATCTCTCGAAGAGTGACAATATAAAATGAGTGCTGTTATATTATTTATGGAGAACGGATTAAACCAGCTAATGGCAAGTCTCGTAGGAAAAATCTCATTCAATTTGCATAGAAGCGCACCCATCACATTTCTGCATTGACTGTACATGTCTCATGGCCAGATAAGATATAATTAGACAAATAATAGATTATTTTTTATTTATTATCTTTTTTTTGTTAACCACTGAATTGAGTTTAAATACATCTACCGGTTTCGAAAAATACTATTTTCTTCTTCAGGATGTCATAACTAACTAAAAAATATGTATCATTGTTTCTTCACCAGAATCTATTTTTAAAAAAACAACAATTATTTTTAAAAATAAATTTAGTACCTAACTCACATTGTTGCTTAATACAAATTTAGTCGAATAATTTTGTATTTAAACTCAATTCAGTGGTTAATAAAACAAAGATAATAAATAAAAAATATGAATTTTAACCACAAAGTTAATATTGCTAATTTTAAAAGTAAATAATAGATTAATAAAATATCTAAGTTTCACGGAATAATATTCTTTCTGATCAAACTGCGAAATAAATTGTTTCTACATAATGTAATCATAACTAGGGTTCTATTCTAACGGCACTTTGGACAACTAGCGTATCCCCTGTTCTGTACAATTTGCGCTGGAAACGTCAAGGATTGAAGGACAAATGGCTGTTCGCGTATGCGACGTAATTTATGGCATTCCTCGCTGAGCTAAGCTCCATAAATTACAGTTTTGTCGTACTTTTAGAACATCATACAGGTAAACTGAATTTTCCGGATCGATATCCTGACAGTTATCTATCAGCGAAGAAATTCATTATTCTACATTCATTTTAATACAAATCCATTAATGGTAATTTTAAGAAATGTCATACCGCGTTGTTTACGTGTTTTTTTTTTTTGCTATTTAAATATTTGATTTACCTATCAAGTTTTCAGAAGAAAGGAAAACCACTTTTTAAATAGGCTTTATCTTCGAACTCATCGCTTGTACTTTTATTATTATTATTGTACTTTTGAGATTATTTAGTTTCTATATCTCGAGGGAAAATATTTCTTAATCCATTTATTCTGAACAAATCTGAATACTTAACATAATCTTTTGTATTATTAACTTATAGTTACGCAAGCAACATAGTTAACACTTTTGAACGGATGTAACATATCGTGGATGTACCGTAGATGCTTTCATTCAGTCGGTTTCCTCATTACTGATTCATTCCTCATTAGGATCGTGGCCCCCGAGTTGTAATAAGTTGATATCCTTGACGATTTTCTATTCACACATCTTCTCATACAAGCTCGCCAATTGTTGAGCCTTCTAACAGAACCGTCCTCCATTATCTGGTTTACCTGTCGTGCCAAGTCTTCCGCGGACGTTCTCTATTTCTGATGCCATCAACACTCGCGTCATATATATTTCTTACCAATCTCTCCTCATTCATCCGTTCCATATAATCAAATCACCTAAGTGATCATTTCTTAATCTTACTCACTATACTAACATCAGCTTCACATTCTTTCCCTATTTCTTCATTATTTATTCTGTCATAAATAGATTTGCACCATATACGCTTAAGTAATCTCATTTCCACTGCATTATTATTCCTCTTCTTCCAGTTCCAGGCTTCACTTCCATACATCAGTGTCGGTATCAGGACTCGATTGTGCACCGCCAATCTTGCATTGGTTGACAGATTCCCGTTATATATAATTCCATTCAATGCGCTGTTCACTTTATTACCTGCCGTCATCCTCCTTTCGATATCATTCTCAGGGTGACCGGTCAAACGAGCGTGCGTCAAACGAGCGTGCGTCAAACGAGCGTGCGTCAAATGAGCCCCATCATATGACCGCTGTTAAATGAGCGCTGCGACATAAGAGCGCTTAACAAAATAGCGCTGTAACAAAATAGCGTACGACAAATGCACACACAGTCATATGAGCGCTTGATAAAAGAGATATGAGTGCGAAAATACTTCGATAAAATCACGTAATGAATATTATAGGAATTAGGTATTCAAAATATAAGTAAATTCTGAGAAATTTACAAAGAATAAAAAATTACGAGATATATGTGGTAAAACTACTATTTTATGTGCCAGATAAAGTGTAGTCATCTAAAATAATTGAAAAAAGGTCTGGCGGGCCATATATAATATAATATATCGCATACTTCGAAATCAACCGGTTTTTAACTAAGTGTGTTTATAAAATGATTCATTTTACCGACGTCACTGTCATCTGTGCATCGCCCCTAAAGTCAGCGAGGGTTTCAAGAACATGGAAATAGATCGGTCGAACACCTAAACAGTTCTGTAAAGGCAATTTGTGTACAAGTTATCTCCAGGCATAACACGAAACGGGGAGAAATGACGTCATTTTACTAAATGTAAGAAACAGTTATGTATGTACGAAAATGTACCTCATCAATGAAATGTTTACGCTCGTTTATCATAATAATATATATTCATTTAAACAAAGTAACACGCTTTGTTTAAGTCACTTCGATTAATTTAACATCAAGCGCTTTTTACTATCCTACTGTATTTTCGTTAGAACGGACGCACAAAAACCGATCCATAAAATATTTTATTTTTTTATTTTTAGAGAAAAACAATACAATAATAATAATTGATATTGACATGATATATAAAAATAGTAGTATAGTTTCTTCAGAATTAAACAAATGGTACATAATAAACAAAAAAAAATTACATTAAAATTAAAATAATAATTTAAAAAATAGTATATATTAAAAAAAAAGACAAATAAAGTAGAATAGGTAAGGAGAGAAGGGAAATGGGATGCAATATATTCAATTTATGTTAATAGTTATTAAAATGTTAGCGTAGTTTAATTTTAAAGGGAAGCAATTTATCGTTGAAAATGTCCAAGTTATTAGAAGAATTTACGGTATTATATTTTGGCGTAGACCGGGTCACAAAGCAATTTTTTATGTAATTAGTTCTGCCAAAATTTGGGTAAAATAGATTATTTGATCGTGTTGGGTGTGTGGGACAGTTTAAAGTTATTTGTTCTAATAAATAGGGTGAGTCAACAAAGTTATCAAAATTATTATAGTGGTAGTATTTCATTAATTGTATACATCCTATATTCCTTATGTGTGTCACGCGAAGTTTGAAAGTAAACTGATTACACAAGAGTAAAGTATCAATTACTTTTAAAATTTCCGAGTATGGTCAATATGTGGCATTTTTGTTCTAAAGATGTCTATTTATATTTTCCATTGTCATAAATAAGAAAATTGACAAAAAATAGTGGCGTCTGTACTCTAAGTATAAAGAAAGAGTAATCAGGCCCTCGCGCTGGTTTACCGGAGCTCTGCACGGCTGGATGGTGGCTTTGCGTGTATTGTCGGTAACGGTTGTGGCACGCGGCCGTTAGATGTCGTGCCATGACCGCACAGTTATATTTCTGATCTGAATATATGCATGCGGTAATTTTATTCAATAATTCAATTATATCTAATCTATATAATAATTAAATGATGGTTTCTTTAGAAATATTATTATGTTCATAACGATTTCAATATAAGCATGAATATGTTTTTAAACAAACAAAAGAAAATGCATTCAATATATCCACGACAATACTTATTTACAAAGAATTCAATTATGAAAATAATATTGTTTCATTTTTTAAATAACATATCTGTGCCGCACAGGATTCTACCTCGCGACTGACCGAGGAGGCGGCCTCTCGTGAGGAACCGTCGAGCGCGATGCGCAATTAGGTGGCCGTGGAAAGGAGCGGTTTTGGAGACTTTTGGGTGGCCACGGGACGGTCACCGGAAAGGTTTTGAGCTTGCCGGGTACGAAGCGCCAGCGAGTATCCTTGAAAATAGCCTATTGTGGGCTCAGAAAACCGGGCGCGTAGCACCAGCGATTTGCTCGGACACGGCTTCGTGCGCGAAGCCCTGTCGACAATAAAGTAACAATTTCGAGAATGCGAATCATCAAGGCCGATAGGTTTACACACAGTGATGTGGGGTTTTTGCCCGTGGAATGATTTAGTATGTTTATGCTTTGTTTTCTATGAAAATTATTTTTGAATGCTCTGAGAGTTAATATATATATATATATATAATTAATCGCGGGCGGTTGCCCTACTCTCTCGCATATTTAATATCGCGGGCAAGATGGATAAATATAGTTATAGAAAGCGCGAGATATTCCTGTGTACTTAATTGTTTTAAAATATATAACTAATTGTAAAAACGTTTTTGTGTAATCGGGCAGTAAGGAGCGAAGCCGGTTTGGGTCGTCTAATACCGACGCAAGTCGCTAGGCGGCGGTGACGCCGGGACAACTTGGGCTAGGTGGGGATTGTAAACCTCGTCCTATTGGTCCGGCGCTGTACTGGGGTATCACTTTACCAAGTAAATAGTGAAGCCCTGCGGCCGAGAGCTCATTCTCGCCGCGGCCTGACATGAGAAAACGCCCTTGTTTTATTTCCGCACCTCGACCTTGCTACTTACTTTGGATAGGAACTCGGACTTCTCTCAACATTGGCTGTGACTCAATTTTGGACGTACTACAGAAGCGCAAATCGACGAACCACCCTTATTACCTTGCTCCCTGCACGGAAAATAATCTGTATGAAGTATATCTCTCACATGCGCCATAGGGCGGATTTTTGATAACTTTCTGAGCTTCTCAGCCATCCATGGCATCGCTGCTCGTGGTACTAAAATATTCTAATATTATTTGACAATGAAAATCTGTGAAAAGTGACTTTATAAACTTTAGCTTCAGTTACGTTTTCATTCGTTCCCCTACACGAGGAGTACATCACGATACTAATTGAGAAGAATTTTATACATCGGCACATCTCGGTGTTTTGAAAATTGTATCACAGAGTTGCAAATTGCGAGTCCTCAAAAAATAATAAATAACACACGACATCATAGAATGAAGTTGAGTTCGCAGTCTTCCTGTAATCTGAAAATGATTTCGAAAATTGTGATTTCAAATTTGTAATCTCATTTATATTTGAGAGAGAAAGCGTCGCTCTGTCTGTCGTAGGGTTTATTTTTTCCTTTGGTAATTTTTCCATTCACAAACTCAATGAGCTCATAAATCGAATTTGAAGACTCACTTCAAGTATTAATTTTCCACTTCGGCGAACACGAGGATCGATATGTAATTTTACAATTCAGGATACTAACGTCTTTATGTGTTTTTGACATTCGTCTACGACACTTTACGTGTGAGGAAATATATAAATGTCACATTAATTTATCAATGGAAAATTCATAATATTTTTTCCGTATAAAAATATTGGTTTATGAAGAAATATTTTCTGATATTCCGGCAGCACTTTGTAAAATTTATAGGTTTTATTCATATTTTCAGATTTCTTGATGTCTACAATTTTTGGCAAAGGTTAAAACGTATTAAATGATATCTGGCATATGCGCCCAGGTACATTATATACACAATTTAAAAAGACCATCGAGGGTGGCTAACTACAATATTCGAACTAATTATGCTAGAGGTAAGAGGTAACAAAGACAAGAGTATTTTTGAGCAGAAGATCTACAAATTATTAAAATTGAAATTTTATATGTATTACACAATTTTTTTATTTTATTTTTCTTTAAGGGTAATTTCCTTGTCGCTGCAGTACTCTTTGTGGTGTTCAGGTCTTTTGCTTCTCAGTAGCTTCTGCATTTGCTCCACTTCGACAACTGGCTCCTGAATGTTTTTATTAGCTTTCCTATTCTTCTTTTTAATTCACATTTTTTTATACCCCTATGGTTATAAATATGTTGCGCCAGAGGGTATGACCAAAACATTTTCCGAGGTTGTTCGCTATTTATTTTTTCCATTATTTTTCAAAAGAGCTGTATAGAGCATAAGAGCGTCTAAACTAATTTAAAAAAATGTAATAATATATGTATTAATTATAAAATACTACAGAATACATCGGTTGTATCGGAATATATAGTAATCGGTTGATATAGCAAAAACAGAAACGCGTTTCGAAAAGGTCCTGGTTTGAATTCCCGTTGCAGTCAATTATTTTTTCGATATACAGATATTTGCTTCTAATTCGTTAATTTAATTTGTATTTAATGTATTACAGAACTATGTTCTGAAATAGCGACTTAACAACAACAAAAAATTCATCACTCTACTTCCTGTCTGTATCTTTTCATTTGGTTTTGTTTCATTTCGAATAATTGTATTCATAAGATTTTGATTAATATTTTGCAACTTTCAGCCGTTTGTTCGTTGTGAATGCTTGTTTTTATATTGCAAATATACACATATATATTCTTTTTTTTGTTTGTTTTTCAAATTGGCAACACTTTAGTAACATTCCAGCGATAGCCAATTTGATAGCCGACAACTGATTTGTGCTCAGTTTGATTTAACATTTCACCATGAATAGACTTTCGCCAGAACAACGCTTGCAAATTGTGGAAATTTATTTCAAAAATCATGGATCGGTTTACGAAACTTGGCTACGTTCATTTTATAGTCGTCATAATCGTCCATCCGAGCAAGTAATTCGAATAACCATGTTTTATTTTTTCACAATGCATACTCTAATTGATAATACGCTTCAGCAAAGACGAGTAAAGTGCACACCGAAGAAGCTGTTACACCAGTGGAGCGTAGTATTGAGGAGGACCCGAATGAGTCGATTCGCCATCGAGAGCGCTATAGATCCATGATTACTGACTTTTTCGTTCTCCAATTAAATGGCGTTAATGTGGAAGACCTGTGGTTTCAACAACACGGTGCAACACTGCGCGCACCACATTCAATTTATTGAAGGAAACATTCGATGAGCGCTTAATTTCGCGTAATGGACCTGTGAATTGGCCTCCAAGATCGTGTGATTAAACACCTTTCGATTATTTTCTGTAAAGATATATGAAGCACCTAGTCTACGCAGATAAATCAGAGACGATAGAGAACTTGAAAGCTAAGATTTATCGCGTTTTTTTCCCGATATACGCTGCTCCAAAAAGTGATCGATTATTTGGACTTCTTGATTGAACTTTATTCGAGCCAGCCGCAGCGTCCATATGCGCGAAATCATATTTAAACAATAGTGGCATAAAATTATCTTTCCAATAAAGTTAATATTATGGCTATTAACACGATTTGTATGTATTTATTTCATTTTAAAGTTCTATACCTCTAAAAATAATACCCTATATTATGCCACTTCAGTACGAAAAGTCATTTACGTATTGGAGAGTTTTATTGTTTAATAGTTATTTGAGTTTGAATAGTCATGATTATCTTCATTGTACTCAGTATTTTTGTTTTACGTTAATTGATCTTCATGCTAAAGTAAGGAAATATTCGGTTCATTTATTTTAGCATTTCTTGTAGTTCTGATTTATTTGCTACTATAGCTGTATAGTCGGCAAATCTCACTCAGTGAATGAATTTTCTCAATGAAATTTAAAGCTTTCATAATTATTTTAACCACACCAAGTAGTGAAATTAAAGCTCTCCCAATTAATTAAAAAACTGCTTCGTGTTATGAGTGCATCTATATCACTTACTGATCAGATAAAACTTTAGATATTAGATAGATAGATACAGGAAAAAAAATGCCTTATTTAGGAAATAATATGCTAAATTAGTATCGTTTAGATTTTTCCTACGATGTTAAAATTTATAGGTACCACCTGTGGAAGCCTATCGCTTCCTAATTGTTACACACTATCGAAGTTCAGATCAAATTATTTGTTGGCTATGTTCGTGACTATAAAAATACTTAATAAGCAATATCAGATGGGAGTTGGGATTTTATTCCATTAATTAGATTCAAGTCAGTATAATTACGAATTAAGATAAGGGAGAAATGAAAGAAAACTACATTAATTACGACTGGCCAAAAATAACACAAAAATTATAATAAGAACCGTTTTTTATTACTCAATAATTTTTTGTTTTAGAAAGTTGTATGAAACGTTGTGCCTGGAGACGTCACAAAATTCATAAAAATTCACATTTGCTTATTGTTTATAAGATTCCATTTTTTCTCACGTTCCTCGATGGATATAAATTAAATAATGTTATAACTCTGCTTGAGTTTATTAGCACCGCAAATATTAAACAGGTTGAACGAATGAAGTTTAATACTTCACATATCGATGAGAGTTACAGTTTCTCTCGAAACTCGAATAGTGCTAATAAACTTGAGTAGAGTTATAATATTATTTCATTTATATCCATCCATTAAACTATATAAAGTTAACGCCGATTCTATCGATGAAAAATATTCTCTTTCAAAACGACTTTCACTATGGTACGTGATTCAATATATAAATTAGTAATGGTAAAAAAAAAATTTTGAGGGTGAGTAATATAAGCCGTACCAAATATGCATGAATTTATTTTAAAGCCAAACCAATTTTAAAGTAATCGTTTATTATTGTAGTATTAGACCAACATATTTCAATCCTTTGAAAACTTTCACAAATTCCAATAAGCTTCAAAACATTATTTTACAAATGTATCGCCATCGAAAGAATTTATTAACACTTGAGATAAATTTTCATCACTGGTTGTCATTTTATTTTATAGATTTATACACAATGCAATACACTTCTTTGTAAAAAAATAAATTATAGTAGATAAAAATTATATATTTTTATCTTCTCTTTCTCTAAAACCTATATTCTATATGTATCACTAAATCATAACATAATTTACATTGCTGTGCACGAACTGATCTAAGCGACTATCTAAGTACAATGTACAAATATTTTATTGTGTAATGGCCTGATGAGTATCCCTACACTATCGCCATCTATGGACCAAACTTGATAATACATTTTCCTGAAACAGCATGACACAATGAGAATCTAATTATTTTTTTAAGTTATTTAAAGCAATATTCTTTATCTGTAAAATGTTTTTAACACATTATACTAAAATACGACTGAAAAATCAATATTTTTAAATTTTATATATATATTTTCTTATTTTGACCAGCTATATTTGAATATATCCAAGAAAACAAAATTACTGGATTTTCACTTACAAAGGCACTGATATTAAACAAATAATAGATAATCTCAAAAGGGCGAAGCTATTTTTTACTATATTTAATGGAAATATATGGATGTATGGGTAATTACATATTAATTTCCACATATTAACATATATAAAACTTTCAAAAGTTTGATAGATATGGAGATTGATTAATGGGTGAGAATGGTGAACGTTTTATTTTTATAAAGCGATCACTCAGACAGCCGAAGACAGGTCGTAAGCCTTGTAATTACTACGTACTTCCATGTATTTCCATTACATATAATAAAAAAGAGCTTCATATCTATGAGATATCCATCATTTGTTTAAAAAAAAAATTTTTTTGATCTATGCCTATCCAATCTGAGTATCCAATAAATGAACGTTAATCAATTATTAAGTACATTGGAGTATTACGAGGTAAGTAACAAATTTTGATTTACCTACCATATGATTATTGAATGTGTAAACTGTTCGCCGCTGTTTGAGAATATTGCGAGCAAATTTTAGGTTCGCGTAAAATCTTATAAATTTATAAATTTTTGTTCAACTTAAAAATAAACAATCAAATATTTACGAAAATTATATTTTGAAGAACTGCATAATATTTTCAGATATTGTACCACGGAGTGTTTCTTCTTAACGTATCTGAAACAGTTTGCTTGCACGGTCCTCTCATGACTCAGATGAATAATATGCACCGGAGTCGTTTCGTCTGCAACGTTCTACTGCAAGGAGGACGTCATAATATATTACAACTGTGAAGACGGAGTTCGGTTATATCGCTCTGATGCGATTTTCTAAACAAAACAATTTCCCCGCTTTGCGAAAATAATGTCCGTTTCAAGCACATATTGTATCGTTGGTGTTTTGTGAAACTTATATATAATCAATTATTACGTGTATAACACGCGACTATTGCATTCTTAAGTATATTACTCCAAAAATGTCACGAACGCGTATGGTATAAGTATGTATGTACACTTTTAATAATAATACGGTAATATTTACACATTTTGCATACCGGGCGTGACTGCGTCCAGATCCAATAATAATTAATTAACTGGCAAATAGTTTTTTAAACATTTCTTTTTTATCTATACATTTAGCCAATATACAGAAAGGTTTATTTTAACTATTTAACTACCGACAAAAGTCCGTCGGAGAGACTGAAAATACGTAATGCAGTCATTCTGAAAATTTAGCCAAGAACACTAAAGAACGCAAGCCTGGCGGCGAAACCCCTAACTTGCTCAAACCCGTTGCTTTGCACAATTGATATCTCTGTAATTTTTTCTGTTTTTTTAATTTTGTAAACACTGATCATAGTCGAGCTGATGCAACCTAGCTGAAGCAATTTGATCCGATTACTTTCTACTAGTACAATTTTATTTTTCCTGAAAATAATTAATGTTAACGTTTACAGCAGGCAAGAAATTTAGTTGAACAATGTCAATTTTGTATAATATGTATTTGAATGTATGTAAATGTATCATGCAGGCGAGGAAATGATCAATCTTACAAGCAGGTAGTCATAATAAGAGGCAAACAAAACATATTATTCTAAAATTGATTAAATATCCTTTCATGTCTATAATTTTAAAACAATTTTGTTCCTATTACTAATTTTGATATTACGCGGATACGGGCAACCGAATGAAAGTTTGCGCCTAGAAAATTTAATGTTAACCACGAAAATTCAATCATGTTATCGAATGTTCTTTCAGCTGTTTGATTATTGGCTGTCAGCGTGATAAGTTAACACATATTGTATTTTTGAACTCTCAGGATCAAATTTAATGAATTGATTGTTTTAAACATTTTACTTAAAAATATAATTTATATTTTAACTTTTGACTACACGCACAATTGTTGAGCTAAAACTCTACTAGTTTCGGGAAGAGCAGTCTTTCCCATCTACAAGTATGAAATAAACAAAATTAAATACTGTACTAATATCGCTTTATTGAGTCTCGGAAATATCTATAATAGCAGTGAAGTATTTGAAAACGTGATATTACCATTAAAATGTTTTTTTCCAAATTAAAATTTTTTGCATTTGTATCATTTCAAGGTTAATCATTATTATTCCCCTATATGGTATATCGAGTGGAGTAATTTTAGATCGTGTCTATTGAAAGAATGGATAGTTTCAATAATATGGTTAGAGAATACGGAAAATTTATTAATTTTCATCCGACGTCGATGTTTTTTAATTCGCAAATTCAAATTTCTCACGGTTTGGCCAATTTTTTTTGATAAAATTTCCGCAAGTTATTTGATAAATTCCGTTTTTTTCTAAAATTTCTATTTTTTTATAGAATTAAGAAGTATTTTTCCAATCCAATATCATTATTTGTGTAAAACGTTAGTTTAATGTGTGTAGGGAAATAATGTTTAATTTGGTAGAAATCGGACCCGTGTATAGAATTTTTCGCCAAATAGTATCAATTATCGGCGGTGTTAATGTAATGGCCCGAGTACAAATGTTTCCATCAGTTTATTATTAATTATCGAATACGCGCTAGACCCGTTTTGCCTTTGCATGTACGTAACATATTTTTACAGCTTTTCTGATAGAAGACTTAAATCTTCTACAGGTATGAAGTGGATCAGCCAGAAAATGCTCTCGAGGCACCTTCGACGGAGCAAGGGGTATGAGAAACATATTATAACGGCGGTGGTGGTGATCGACGGCTGGCAATGGCTGATAAATTAGCTGCATACCAGAAAAAGAAAAAAAACTAAGCACGGGAAGGGAAACATCGATTTAATATTAGAAAAGCGAAAAAACTAAACGAAGTAAAATTACAAAACAATAATTTTCATTCATGTTACTTTCTAGGAGCATTCTAATCAAAATTTTGAGAGAAATGTGTGGAGCTGCGTCGTGTCTACTTCTACACAGGTGCATCCTGAAATCTATTTAATGCAATGAAGGACATCTACGAGGACCGCAATTCGCGCATGATTAAATAATATGTTACGTCATTGAGTCCACCGCAAAATTTAAAACGGTGACCCGAAATGGCCGCGTTGTATTTCAAACACGCAATTTATTTGGTTTTAATGCAACATCCGGCATTCCACAAATTTCCTGTTTGCGGAACGCTTCAGAAACCTACTCGTGAATTGCATACAGATCGGGGGTTGCAAATTACAGGGCCGCAGTCTATAATCTGAGCTACGCTTTGGTGCAATTAGCAACCTAATTTTAATAGTATTAACGGCCGTATTGCTGAAATCGGACCAAATTGTTATTATGATGCGGTTTAATGCATTATATAACAAAACATAGTACCGTGTCACGAGTACCTTTGACGGTAATTAAATACATAATTACAAAATATAGGTAGGTACATACGTCAATAAAATACTTAAATACATATGTGTACGTACAAAAGCTGTAAATTCATTTCTGTAAATATATGGTATGGAATTTTTGGAATCTTAAATATAAATTTTATATCTTAGATTTTACACACTTAGATTTTTCAAAATACATTTTTTCAATAAATTTATTAGCGGATTTCATACAAATCAAGACAATATATTGAAACATTCGAAAATACGCGTGAAGACCGAAGGCGACATCTTCCAGCGCGAGAAGGCGCGGCCGGTAGAGCGAGGTCGGAGGAAGGTAGAGGGGGACTTCGTAGTAAGCGCTCGAGCTGGGCAGGCGTGTGTACGGAGGCCAAGCAGCGCTCCGCCGAGATCTGAGTATTGGTGTAAAAGATCGAGAAATGGCGACGAATAAGTCTGAGTTTTATAATCACGGCGAAACATTTGGGCCTTGTTCTGTCCGTGGGCGTCAAGGAAGGAAGAACTCTTCGCGTAGTATTACATTCACACCAAGAACAAGAAATATTTGGGCCTTGTTCTGCCCGTGAATGTCAATGAAGCAAGGACTCTCCGCGGAAACGAGCGGGAGGCTGCGAGCGAGAATGGAAGCGACGCGAGCACGGTCCACACCTTGACGTCAAGATTGGTCCAATAGACGAGAGATGCATTGGTCGGGCCACGGAAAGATCTGGAACCCTCTACGTGTTACAATGACGATTTTCTCCTATTTAGTGAATAAAGTGTAAATTATGTGACTAAAATGTTATTATTGTCTGAGACCTCCCCCACACATCTGAGATAGGCATTCCGACACCAACACTAATGTACCCACAGACTGAGTCTAGCTGGTGGCGTTGTGCGCTGGATTGCATCCTCGGCGACGATTGTTTCGGGTAAAAATTTTAACTATAAATAAAATACACAAAAACATAGGAAACCTTAAACCAACTTTAAATAATAAATAGATAAATATTTATTTTAATTTTTTCTCCTTTAGGTCACTCAAAATAACGCAATTTTAATATATGATAATTTCTTCTTTTTTTTTACATCAAGTATTTATCACAATGATTGTATTGTATTGTATTGTATTGTAGTTATCTAAATTGTATTATACAGATGTAATAACATGTTATTGGTATAAATTCCTTACCATAACGGAGATATATATTTTTTTGATTTTTTTATCAGTGTTCCACTAGTAATCATAATATCTGGTTATGTAATCAATAAATTCATCAAATTGCCTTTTAACCCTTTTAGGGCAATGGCCGAAATTGGTCAATATATTAACCAGTCGCGTTAAGGTCTAAATTTTTAATACCACCCATAGTAAAGTCAACTTTAGTATTTCAGTACATTGTCGAGAATGTTTTTTTAATTTATTTATTTGAAATTATATAATATAATGTAAAAAGTATGTTTGGACTGTGCCCGTCTCACTAGAGAAATTCTGCGTCGAGATGGGGATAGTTTAAAAGCAACTGTACAATGAATTAGTATTACAAGTAGTAGATAGAATTAACATTTATTAAAAACAATTTTAAAGTGAACTTGAAAATAAATTATTTTGGCTAAATTTGTGGCAGTAATTAATAAAAGTATGAGTCAATATGTCTGGGTGAGTGCACCAATACTGGCTCTACCCATATTACGAATCCAAGTTTTAATTTTTAGTTTCATGTTATTGGGATAATTCAATTGGTTTAAATCTTTCAGCATTCTATTAAAAAGTTTAGGTTCAAAATATTTGTAGTTCTTTTGACATTAATAATAAATTGTTCCTACGGCGGGAACGTTCTCCGAAAATCGACGTGTTTAGTCGTGCGTCACAAAATTAACCATTAACCGTGTGTGCACGCACCTGACAGCCGGCGAGCGAAATATATATACTTTATCTGGTTTTAAAACTAGTTGATTTATTTATAATTTCCTCCTATAAAACGTTACATATATACAATTTGATTATATGGTGCGATATGGTAATATGACAGTCCAGAAAATCGAATAATCTTAAGTGAAACTATACGAAAAAAAATTGTAAGATCGATAGATGAATTTCATCTAGCAGGAAAGATTCGGAGTCATACAGAGGCTGTTCTGTCTGTCGATTAACTGATTGAATCCATGTTGTGTTAACTCTGAGATGAAGGAAGAAAAGAAGTGATGTGGTGTATTTTTTACCATTAATTAAGATTGTGGTAATGTAGTATATCATCGGGTTTATACCATTTTACATGATTATGCTTATTATGACTGTGCTGTGAAGACACATCGTGGATTATCTGCTATCTCTTCTTTAATGCTCATGATAAGTGTCGCGGTCTCCTCCTCTATCTGAAATGTCAGGCACAATACTTCTATATTCTTCCCTATCGTGTTCGGGAGAATCTCAAATACCGTTAAGTAAAACTCGATAGGAGATGACAGAATTAAATTAATCAATTTATTTTATTAATTTTGGAATATTAATTCAACTTATATATTATTGACATTCTCCGTAATATAAAGTGGATTGCTTTTAAAAATGAAATAGTAGATGTATCAATTGAAAATATTACAGAATATAAGTTATAATATGTCAAAAATGTATTTTATTGCTATTGCGAAATCGGAGAATGTGCTTACCTGGATAGGAAGAGGTCCAGATTCGAATCCCCGTAGCTATTAAATATTTTTTATATAGATTGTTATATAGATGTTTTTGTATAGATCTAGTTGATTCGTTTAATAGATATTTATTAATTGACGTTTTTATTGTGCGTGGATGAGATAGGTATTTTTCGTAAAGTTTTGACAGTATTTTTCATAATAATTATTATAATAATAGTTATTTCAGACAACATTATGCAATGTAAGGTTTTATGTAAGTTTATTCAATGAAAGAAAAATTAAGAAATTAATTATATAAATAATGCAAAGAGAATCTTGTAGTGGCATATAAGAACGACTCACTCGCACTATTTATTTGTTCAAAAATTATATATTTATGTTTCGGAAACGAAACAATACCTCGACTACGTTAACAGGACATACGGCATTATATATTTTTATAACAAGCCTATACCTGATTGTATAGTGGACCAGCAGACCAACAGACCAGGATTATCTCGATGCTGTTTCTCAATGATGAAAGCTTTCTATTATTTGTCACAAAAAATACTAGAATGGATGTATTCTTTCGGCTAAGAATATTTTTGTCATACCTTGGTACCTATGGCAAAAATATAATATGTTTAAACAAAGATTATTCATTAAAATTTTTAATTTATTTTGTACGTATATGCCTATTAGTATTTTATGTCCAACTTCACTAGGCTTCAGCTACGTTGAGGCAAATATTTTACATTATTTATCAATAAACAGCAAATATTACATTTAAATTGAAAATAATAAAATGTTGTTCTGTGATGAATTGAGATGTAATGATAAAAAATGTCTACATTTGTTTATATGTGTACCGTTACATTGTGTCGAAAAGTAATGTCATTAATATTTTCAAAGAGATCTATCACGTTGGTGGGGTGACCATACTTTGGACACATGCTCGATCAGAGCTATATATTAAATATTGTTATGTTATGTTTGGAGAGGGTCTCAATATTTTTATGTTATATTTTGAGAGTAAATTGTTTAACATGGATGCAATAAAAACGTATTTAACAGTACAGTAGACCTACAAACAATTTAGGTATGAAAATTTGTACACAAAATCTAAATAAATAAAGCTTGTTAATCCCTGACAAATTATTCTAGATAAACATTATTTCTGACAAATATCTTCGGGCGTGTGGAGCTGTGGAGCGACACGAGTGTCTGGGAGATTAACGGAACACAAACACGCACTCACGCCCTGCTAATAATATCTCACAATTATCACTTTAATTATTATCACAAAGTATCACAATTCCGCCAGCTCTACGCTCTCTGTATTGTGAGTCGGAAATTTATTACAACCAAATTAATGAGTTATGTAGTTTGCATGCAAAGTGACTTTTGTTAGTTTGTATTTTGCGGACTTGTGCATGACGAAAGGTGAGACGAGATACATCATCATCATACACGATGAAACTCTGATGGCAAGAAACGCATTATTAATTAATCTAAAAAATACTTAACCCATTCCTCGCGGGTGACTCATATGTGAGTTGCGCCTTAGATGCCCAAAGTGCAGGTGACTCAAATATGAGTCGCCGTGTTTCGCCCGCCGCTAATGCGTACATTAGCGCTGAGAAGCGGTGAAAATCATATCACAATTATTTGGAATCTTTATCCTACCGACATCTATTGGTCAAGGATTATTAGCCATCTTATAAACAAACACAAAATAATAAAAGTCGCTCAGTTATTCAAATTCTCAAACTAAGTTTATGCACGTAAAATGTAATGCGTTTCACACTATAGAGTTAAATTTAATGTCAATATTTAAAAACTTGTAAATAATGTGCATTAGTCTCAGAAATTAGTGCCCGCGCAGATCACTGTACGTGTGAATATATCACCACAAATGGCGCTACTGACAGTGTAGGGCACTTATGTTCTCTCATGGATAATTTTGTTTAAGTTATTTTGTAATTATGGTTCTGATTTCTGTATTTGTTTTTATTCATGAGGATACTTGAAAACCTTTGCTATCGATTTCTTAAAAACAAATCATAAATTTGTTACATTATAGTAGTGTAAAGTCGTAAATTATAATGCCGCCAGAGTGCCGCATATGAAAAATGTCATGCGTATTTACGAACGCGATCAATGGGTTAAATTAAAAACTTTAATACCGACAAGCCAAAAAATTGACTATTTAAAATATTTATCAAACTAAATAGGTACACTCTATAAGAAAAAACTACACAATGTCTAAAAAATACCAGTTGTTATCAAATCTACGGTGCTGAAGCTTCATTCAAAGTTCAAGATGACTCAGAGAGCTATATAAGGGACTATGCATAGACAATAAAATAACAAATGAAGGCATTAAGTATGATCAAAATTAAATACGTAGTTTTCCTAATAAGAAAGGTGAAATGGTAAATGTTGGTGAAAAATAACACTAGATGACATAATAAAGATTACAGGAAACAGCTGATTACGATGTATAGAAAATAATGGTATTTATCAAGAGAGGCTTTTATTCAATAGATGAAAATGAGTTAAAGAAGATTGTGTCGGATAGGCAACGCCATCTTTGGATCGCACGGCGAACTTGGTTTAGCCGCGACACTAGGGCCAGTAGTAGCATGTAGCGAGCGATCAATAGAAGTCGCATACTCACGGCAATTTTGATTGGTCTGAAAGAGGGGGAAAGTCATGGGGTGGGAACAGAAGTTCGCGCTAGTCAGCATCAGAAAAAGAGCTTATTCAACTCTCCTGGCTCGAGCAGCTTAGAAACATTTCATAGTGTTTATTTTACTACGTTGATTTGTACTTACATGCATTGAACTTCTAGTAAATATTGCTCAAACTCAAACACCATCTCAGGAGCTGGTTAGCTCAGTGTTGGCAGAAAGGAAACTGAGCAAAGATTCATGGAAATGATCACATGAACAGGCATCATTTCTTTATATTCATTTTTCTGTTTTGCATAGTGTTTCAATCATGGGATAGCGAGAGTATTTTACTTATTTATTATGTTATTAGAATTATTTATAACCCTTTTTTCTTCTTCCTAATATTTTTGGTTTGGATTTAAAAAAATAATATTAATAATGGTTTTCATATTTGTATGATAAGACAACGGATGAACTTGTTTCCTTTAGCACAGACTTTGTCTAGTTAAGGAGACAGTGAACATCTCTTACATTATGAAGCAGTCAACGCAGATACGTGGTATTTAGTTATTAAGCAATGACAATTTCACTTGGTGCCTATATATAATTATATGTATATATATATATTTATATTGTATATGTAAGTATATTATATTTATTGATTTACATTTTAAAACAGAAATAAGAAATGGTTACTGAGGTGGTTTGGTTAGTTTGAAAGTGCGATAACATTATTGAAGAGAGCGGGAATAGAGGGCGTCCGCAAAAGATCTGGCTTAATCAGATAAAGCAAATATTGGAGAACGGCCCTATTAAAAGGTAAACAAACCGAATAGCGTGGTACACCAGAACAAAAGAGTTGGGCATTCTATCCTCTTTGTATACCCCCGCGGAGAAACTACATAATGGTAAGTTAATTTGTTTTTATAAAATGTACATTATTGACACGTCATTAATCTGATGTGTCAATTATTATATAATCCTAAATATTTTATTCAAATTATTAAAGCCTAATGAAAAAATTAAAAGCAGGCTGCTTATAAGTAGGTGTTAATAAAATCAAACTCAAGTAAGTACAACACTTTAAAAATGACAATCTAATTATTGGTGAAAACATAAAATAATTTTACTGTAAATTATTTAAAACTTTGCTCTTAACCACTTTAAGTGCTTCGAAGTGACAACACGTGTATGATATGATGCAGAAACATGATAATGTAAGGTTAGTTAAAACATTTCCTTACAAAATATAAATACTTAAAAAATATATGTCGTACGAGTAATCATAAAAATATATATATTTTTAAAACTAAATAAAATATTTTTATATTTGAAAAACAGGTCAAAGTGAAGAGAGTTTATGATTTTAAAATAATAATAGTTTTTCAGAAATTTCTTATCATTTATTAAAAAATACTTTTGAAAAAAAATTAGGTTTGTCTGTTTTACATAAATTAAACAATATGTGTGTTAAATTGAAACGTTAGAAATAAGTAAAGCATGTAAAACTAACCAAAAAATTATAAACAACTAATTAAATTTACCCACTAGTCCAATCCTAAAAAATTCTAATAATTTTGGATCATTAAGTCAATTTCCACATTTTTATTAATTTCATAATTATTTTTTTTAAATTTGGATATGAAGACAAAATAATACTTTAATATATGATTTTAGTTAATTTTTTTATCACCTTGATAAAGAAAAGGTGTTTTCTGAAACTGGTTGGTAAAAATAAAATTGATTTATTATTAAAATGAACTACGTGTTTGCGTTAAATATTAAAAATAATAATTAAATGAATGAATGAAATTGTAAAATGAAGAAATACATCAAAATTATGCGTGTATTTAAAGATTGTGTATGCGTGTGTAAGAGCATGGGTGTGTGTTTGCGAGATTCAAATTACCTTCTCAAATATTATTTTTGTGATATAATCAGTGCATGACTGCGGAAGAAATGAATTTGTTATATTTTTTATTTATTATCTTAGTTTAATAACCACAATTGAGTTTAAAAAACATCTACCGGTTTCGGAAAACACATTTTCCTTCTTCAGGATATGTCAAAACTAACTAAAAATATAGCGTTGTTTTTCTATTTATCCAGAATCTATTTTTAAATTTAAAAAAAAAAAAACAACAATTATTTAAAAAGTAAATTTAGTACCTAACTCAAATTGCTGCTCAATACAAATTTAGTTGAATAATTTTTAGGAAAAAATTTTAGAATAGGACTCGTAGTTAAATTTAGTTGGCTGTTTAGAATTTCCTGATTACTTTTACATGCTTTATTTATCTCCAACGATTCCAAATTATTTAATTTGTGACCTACACCGTTTATATGCAAAATTGACAATCCCAATTTTTTATCAAAACCATGACTATTTTCTATCAAATGATTAGCAAATTCTGAAAACCCACTATTGTTCAAACATCTCAAATGCTCCTTTACTCTTATATTAAAATTTCTACCCGTTTTACCAACATAAAATGCAGCACAATCCTTACAACTAAGTTTATAGACGCCAGAATTGTTAAATTTATCATCCTTGTCCTTAGAATTTATGAGTAAATTTTCTATACTATTATTTGTGTAAAATGCTGGTCTAATATCTCGTGGTAGGTGTTTAGATATTTGTTTCGAAAAGTTATTTATGTATAAAATCCTACGCCAATTATCATTATTATCATTATGTTTCATCTGTGATTTATATAAAAACTGATTATTATATTCTTTTAATTTATTTTTTAAAATAGTGTTTATCAAACATGTATTATACCCATTATTAACTGCTATTTTTTTAATTGTATTCAATTCAATATTAAAATTGGATGTTGACATAGGAATATTGACTAAACGATGTATCATGGAGTGGAACCCTGAATGTTTATGTGATAATGGATGATTAGATTTATTTTATTTATTAGAATTTAGTAGAATTATTTTCCATTTCTAATGTAAATTGTATTTTATTATTAAACGAATTAATTAAATTTAGAAATGTAGTTAGTTGACGTTGTGAACCCGACCAAATACACAATACATCATCCACATACCTTTTCCATAACAAAACATTATTTAACAAAGAAGAATCACAATCAAAAATTTTTTTCTCCAAATCGTCTACAAAAATATCTGTTTTTAAACTCAATTATGGTTATTAAACTAAGATAATAAATAAAAAATATGAATCTTAACCACCAAGTTAATATTGCTAATTTTAAAAGTATGAATTTGTTATCTTACGTATAATGCATTGCGTCGTTTTATACACTGATAGATTAGGAGATCGCGAACACCTGTAAGGACGCTATACGAGAATCTAAATATTATACGAGTCAATCTTATTATGAACGATGTTGTCCAGAAATTTCGTTTAATTTAAATAAAAAGTAATGTCAGAAGATATATAAGTAATATGATATCATATGCATGGAAGTGTTGTTTTTAATATTAATAAATATAAAATGGTTTCACAACCGCCACTATTCATTCGAATGGAAGCAGATGGAAGAGGAGAGGAGAGGGGTGGCGCGCAAGATTCCACCCTGGCGGATATATAGGACGCGGAAGTCGTCGTGTACATTTGCATGTGGAGCAATTTGGCTCGTTACGCAAGCAAAAATTCTCAGTGAATTATGAGTCGGAGCCGGCGCATGAAATAATGGCGGCAAGTCGGGGAATCTAAAAACATTTGGCGTTATTGTGAATGACTCCATTATAATTCTCCGTTGGGTAGAAACGCTGTTCAATTAAAAAACGATATTTTGGAGTCGGTTAGACATTTCCTCGGATTTTGGTAGAAAAGAGTATTTTATTTAATATTGGTCGTTTGCGGTTGTCTAGTTGCCTACTTCTGTATTGTAACGGTTTTATTATGATTTACTTTTAGGAAAGCGTATATAATAAAGCGAATTACAGATCTTCTGTGAAATGAATTCGTAGAGGTGGTGGATTTAGGAGGTTAAAGATCTTGGAACATCGCGAGTGGTGTGATGTTCCAGATATTATAAAGAAGATGATTGCAGTAGGCGAAACCTGCCTCGAAAGTAACTGTGTCCTATAATACGCGTATTTCTAATACAATCCGACACATTCAAGATCATGGATAGACGGGCGGGTAGTGTCGCCGTAGATGGACCTGAAAGAGGAGGTATCTGCACATCAGACTGAACTACAGTGGCGGTGTTACTGCGGCCATGTGGCCGTAGAGAAATAACAAGTTTTATTGCAATTCGTTCACGACAAAATGCGTATATAATATAACGCAATAGCAATAAAAATAGCAAATACACAACAAGTAAATTAAAAAATGAAACCATAACCATAATTCGAGTTAAAGGTTAAACGACTACGAATATTTTAAGTTCAACCCCAACAGCTGATTTTTGTTGAAAGTGTAACATGTAAATATACTAAATCGTGCCTTTAGAACAGCAAGGTTATCTAACATTTACATTAAACTGAGATATTGAGCCTTTAAGTTTTGAATATTAATTTTTCGATTTCGTCGGCGGAGTTGTGTTCATCGCCCACAACTTTTTTTTACGAAAATGTCGCTATACAATATAGAGTAATAAATTAATTAGATTTTTCATTTTGGGCACATTATGTAATATGACTTACAATAACGTAATATAATAAAAACATGTAATATAACAACATTTTTCTTGTATTCAAATCAACAATTTTCATTCTAAAAAATATTGAATGTTCTACTAAAATAACAGTTTTTTTCATGTTACTAAATTATCGTCAGTATTTTGATACAAAATGGTAAATTCTGAGCGAAGTGGTAGATAACTTTGTTATTCCAGGGTCACAAAGTGTTATCGCTTTTGCAGTAGACATGACCACAAGCTGGTTGATTCAGTTTTCCACGAGAATAGTTGCACTTTATAGCATAACGCGTATCTCGTGTGCCCAGATAACCAATAGTAAAAAAATAATTAATATATATTAATAATATTCTGTATTGTTAAAGAATTATTTTATTGGTTTCTAGAGGGTTGAACCCACGAACTCTTGATCATCAGTATCTCACAGTGATGCACTGATATTTAAACAAAATATAATTAATTAAAATAAATTAAAAAATATATATATAAAACAATTTTTACGAGTTTTGTATGGAAATGCCGTTATAAATCCGACTCCGATTCAATCCAATGTATTTATTCACTAGATGTAGTATGATGACATTTTGCAGGCCGCTAGATATTCCTGAAAAACAGCAAAAACAAAAAAAAAAAAAAACCGTTTTCACAATAAAAAAATATCATCTTTAATGTATTCAGGAGACGATAAAATAATTTTAAAACAAATTCAAAAAAACCCTTGTAGGGCCATGTGAACGGGATATTCGTAGATATAATGCTTTCTATCCATTACTACCTATTAGCCCTTTCTATATACGTAGAGCATGACCTTTTTTGTGGTTTTTGTTGTCTATAGTTTTGGATCATTTGAGTTGAAGGTTAACCTATGACCTTCGAAATTCGAAGTTCGTTGATTGTCGCCAGTTCTTCCTGCTATGCAGAAATGAATTCTTGATTTATGAATTATGATTCTGCTGTATAGGGCTGATAGTGTACTGTTTGTGTGTTCGGTTTTTCGTTGTGCGTGCCGACATCTATACATCTTGCTATTGTGCTTGTGTTGTCACGCTTCACGCCATCACCAAATTGTGTGTTCAAGAGTATTTCATGCGGAACAACGTAGTACGTGTTCTGAAGCCAGAAGATTTGTGATTCTAGTGAAGAAATCCAGATATCTCATGGAGCAACTCTCAGGTGGGTCGTGTTTCTTCCTGGTGTCTGGTTGGTACTTTGAGTCCCTCTGTTTTCCATTCTGTCCCTCTTCCTAATTCCTTTCACCCTTTCTAGATTCCGTTTTTCCCAACCCCTTGTTCAAATAATGTCAGTTATGAAAGAAACACATACGTATACGATTCTATATTATCATTATATATCGGTACGAATTAAAAATAATCGTGTAGTGTTCAAGCAATTTTTCACTATTGTATTACCCAATCCCGAGATCCCGGTCCAGTTTACAGCACTTATTAATCCCGGAATTAGAAGTGTAATTCAGACATTTTCGAGATTGAATTTTTTGCCAATTAAGTATAGCCGAAATTACACAAAATAATACTTGTATAGTTTATGTAAAGAATCGAAGCTAAATATGAAAAGTACAGTGCACCTGAATTATATTTCTCGCACCAGAGTAGTGTCGAATTTAAAGAAATGCATCCTTTGTATATTTTGCAAGCAAAAATAATGAATTTATTTAAGAAGTACTTCCCATGACCGATACCCAAAACACAGTGATCTGCTAGTTATGACTTTGGGCCTCTTCTAAGGGTTCCAAGTAACCGCGTCCGTTGGCCTGACATGTTACTCAAAGCAAAAACAAAAACGAATACAATAAACATGTATGTATGAATTAAACTTGTATAAATTGCATCTACTTTGCAGTTAGCTGGAATGTAACACCTGCACCTGTCACGTAGCGACCGCCTCCCTTTCACCCCATTTCTCCCGAAAATATCCAGATAGATACATGCAAATAATATCCGTTAAAAGTCACGTTTGATTAAAAAAAATCAATTGATTGAAATCAGAAGATCATGCGGTGCTCATTACCTAGAACTGGGAGGCTAAGCAGCAAAGTTGCACGGGTACTAAAATAAGATCATGACTAAGTGATGAAATATTCGATAATATTAACGATTCGGGTGTGTTATTACAGCCGATCATATAAAACTGCTACTAGTGATTTTAGATAAGGAACGCTGTAAATGTTAAGTGTGAACTAGGGATTCTGTATTCTCGACTTTTTTCAATTCCCAGAATTCGAGAGTTAAAAATTTTCAAGTTCTAGTAATTCCCAAGAATCGAGGCCACCAATTTTATTTCATTTAAAAAATATAAATATTATTTTAATAAATATTCAAATGTATAAGGGATATTATCCGTATTAAATCAAATAAAAATTGTTTGATGAAATGATTATTAGTAGGTAGTTTTATTTAATGTATTTAAGCTTACGTTTATAAAAAATAAATGCTCGTGTAAAATTAAAAAAATAAATAAAATAAACACATTGAAAGACAATAACGTATATATTTAGTCAAAATCAATAACAAACTGATGTCCCCTAATAACTTTTTAAAATTATTTTATCCTATCTAAATTTTGTTTCGTCAAAAGATGACATGATTTTATCATAAATATTTTCATCACATTTTATAACATAAAACCCTGTGTTTAAATATTTACATCATATTTGAAACATAATCATTTGTTTAAACTATTCCTTTCAGACATCAACATTTTTATAGCTGGCAATATATTTATCTTCCTAAGTAGTTAGAAGCTACATGAATTGATACTAATGACTAAAATATTTTTTTCTATACATCATTCTAGTTGATTAATTTAATGTGTATAACTTAATTTGTTTTAAATGAATAATGTCTGGAAAAATCAGCCTCGAGTCTCGGGTTATTTTTTTTTTTAATCCCGGTTTTCGAGACAACAAAAAACCTTGGGATGTCACGAAATATATTCCCGGGTATTTCGACATAGAATTCCTAGCGCAAACGCTGTAAGTTTTATTCGATAATAAGTGAAACCGGTACAGCCAATATTTGTGTGATTTGTGATTTGTGACAGTCTGCGAAGGTTTATAATAAAAATTTATTCTATATTTGTGATTCTATTAGTTTATGAATAAATGTAATACAAATAATGACCCACTGGAACATAAAAATATTTTTAAAGCTAAAATAATTAAAAAAAACAATATGACACGAAAGATAATTTAAAATTAAAAAAAAAACATAGTTGCAATGACAGAAAAAAAGTTGTACATATGTAGTAGTAGCACTACAACTAAGTATCTTACCCCTTTCAAATCACATGGTATATAAGCACTGGGACAACTCTTTCTCGTTGTTTCTCAGCCGTTCATCAACATTCTTTCCGATTAACGCTGATGAAAGAACTCGCTAGGCGCTGAAGTCTATAAAGCTTTTTTAATGAAAACACATTTAAGTTTTGAATTTCCAAATTCTGAAGATAGTTCTGTGGTATTTTTAATACAAATTAAATTAACCAATATCGGTTGCAATACAATTGTTGCAAATTGATTTTCTTTGTATCTATCTATATCTTTATAAGTGATCATTTAATTTGTATTATAAAGTTTTGGTGCTAGGTACAGGAAGTGTATTTGTCCAAATGTAATCTTTATGGGGAGTAGTTGAAATATGTTTGTATCAAAAACAACACACGATTACGTACGGAAAGGTACAAGTATCACTCGGTGGACAAAATTATTGGAGCAATGTGAGTGACATGGCGAAGATTAGCCGAGAACTAGAAGAGCATGGCATAGTTATGGAGAGAGGTAGGAATCACAATGACTGACGATAAATGGTCGTAAAAATATGAAGCGAAATTCAGTAAATAAATCAAGATTTACATTTTACAAAATACGTGCCTGGGTCTGGTCTGAATAACAATTTATTGTGTAGAAAATACATGTTTCTCTTCGATCATTTTATTGCTTCAAATGGTAATATTACCGAGAGGGCGCCAGGTGTCGCCCTAACAACGTGCCCTCAGTAAAATTCAAACACATTATTATAAATTTAATATAACAGAAGGTTGACCGAATTTTTATAATAAATGAACTACACGTCGAACATATTTTAAGGAAACTTCTAGATACCTCCAGTACAAAAAATACTTAACCTGCAGATTCACAAAATATAAAATTAAATGATTTTTCCATAAATAGTTTTTTCTGTATATTTTCTAGCTGGTTTATTTAATTTGTTTTCAAGTTAAATACCTTTATGCTCTTTTCCTACGGAGTAAATTCACATAACTATGCACACATTGAGACTACACCTGCAACAACACTGCATGTCGCTTTTGTTCAGTTCTGAGTGATGGATGCCACAACGTTGTATAGCTTAGCTTCTTGGGCATCGAATAGTATATTAAATAACCTTATAAAATAAATAACACACAATTTTTAAGTGAGCTTTCCTGAAACAATACTACATATCATCCAAAATAGTCGTTGGTCTTTTTATCTATTAACATTTGTATAAACCGATATATAATATTTTTGTAGAGAGGGGGGGGTCCCAACTAGTGATTTTAAATTTGATTTTGAGATTTGTGTTCGATTGTAATGATGATTGGCAAGTAATCACTGATACACTACTATATTAACTTTCAACAGTGAAATTTCAGTTAGCAATCGTAGTTATCTTCTTACGTTACCAATCACAAAATCAATCACTATTAATATTTAACTCGTTATTGCTAGTAAAATATTCTCATTTGGGATATAACCAAGTTAAGTTTTGAGGCAAACTTGTTTGAGCAGTTTGCTGTGATCAGACTTTCGTATTTAATCTACTACTAATAATATAAAAGATCATGTTCAACCTTTTAAATGCCATGAGCGCATTAACACGCCAAACGCTAAGTTATAAGCGTGTTAACACGCACTTTTGGACCTTGCTAACTTGCAGATTTTTAAATAATTTTACTATCTGTGGACGACAGGTCTCAGTTTTGAAAGAAAAGTCAAGACCTTTAAAGTCTCGTCTTGCCCTATGCCGTTTCAAATAGAGTTTGCAGTTAAATGGTTAATGCTATAGTATATGCTATTATATGTATAGTACGGAAAAAACGCATAACAGTCTGTATTGACGTGAAAAAATGTTAGGTCCAATCTCAACAACACAATTTGTATGTAACAGTATAACGCATTTTTTTAAACTCTGCCAAGGTTCACTTCTTCTAATATCGTATTGTGTGATTCCGACACAATGGAGGAGAATTCCATCGCGCGGCGAAATGTCTGCCGGCTTTTATTTGCAGCGTTATCTCAGCTTGAGTCGAGGGTTGTCACGCCGTGCGACAAAGGCCTCGGCCGGGGGTGGACGGGGTGGGGATACTCGGCGGCATTACGGCCTGTGGAGGCAGCCCTGATTGAGCAATCATCTGACTTCCTCTCTGCATTGCTTCAATATATGCTTTTGTTTGCTTTATATATCTTGCTCGCGTATGCGTGTGCTAAAATATAACTTTAATCTAGTAAAGATTCTTTTTTAATAATAAGTCTTGTTTATACACCTACAGATCTCGGTGATAGGTACCTAACTTGTCGGTGTGCGCCCCGAAATTTTTAGGCATCATGATATTTTTTATACTGAACTATTAAATATTGTATTATATTACTATGGAATCTATAAAGCACACTTAAATCAATTAATAAGTTATCCAATATATTATTTTCACCTAATAAAACACATGATACGGTACTTCTAGCAAATAACATTAAGGATCTATAACTTCTGCTGAACCAAGTAATGAAGGCGTATGAGACTTTCGGGATACAACTTAATACAATCAAAATAACATACATGCTTATAATCAAACATAACGCAGTTGATAATGAAAGTCTTTATATCATCTCTGAAATAAAATTAAAGAAAATATAATAACTTTTTAAGAAATAATTAAGTATAAACATAAAGTACATTCTTTATTCAACAATAGAGTTATACACCCTCAAATAAGAATGATATTGAATTAAGGGGGAAAGTATTGTACAGCTGGATTGCAATATATAATAGATAAAATATGGGATCCGTCTATTGAAATCAAAATATAGAAAAAAAACAATTAAATTCGTTCTGATGAAGTATGAGATGAGCGAAACCGGTTGACGTATAATAAATTTCATGGTTTCATACAAAGTGATTGTTATCTCAAACCACAAAGTGATTGCTTTCTACAAAAATATATAATAATAATTTGTTCTCATTCTACATTCTGATAACTAAAGAAGTAATTATTTTAAATGTTTTAGGTATATATTTACCATATAATTATTACATCATTATATAAATCAATAAAAAATATTTTTTTAAGGAGAACACATCCTTATTCCAAAGTTGCAATTTTTCAGAGCATAGATCAGTGACATTTTTAATGCAAATTAAATGTATCAAATATAATATAATAATTTTCCCGGTAGCAACAAAAATATATTTTCGATAAATTGATTTTATCTGTGTATTTTTATAACTGATTGATTTAATTCGTATTAAAAATAAAAATCATTGTTAAATCAAATCAAACAAATAAAATATTTCTTCGTGTGATTAAATGTAAAATTTCAGGTTGTATAGCCACACGGGTCTCGAGAGATCTATTGGAGATTCCGTAGCATTCCAGGGACCAAGTAAAATGAAAAGTTATTGTCATTGCGCACCGTTGTTTTAGCATTGGTCCCTGTGTATTGAAAATACGCACAGTCCAGCGATCACTAGAAAACCAATTTAAAGTTTATCATGATTCTTAGGTAATGGAAACCCGACTTTACAGTATGTCCTGATTATCGAATTCATATACAGGAATTCTTTCACAGTCAACATAATTTTTCTACTGCGAGGATGGAATACCCCGGTTTAATTATTGATAAATACTAATTGGAACTTGCAAAAACATAAGATTTGCTTCAATATTAGCTCATTGTTAAGTAGATTTAAAAAATTACAATAAATCATTCCAAAATTTGTGTTGCAAGTAATTTATATTTCTTTCGTCATTATTGAAATATGATACTAGATTGTAGGGTCACTATTGCACTTATTTACTTACCATCACGCCAATTCCCCGCGGGGGTTGGGAGAGAGGATAGAGCGCCACACTTTTCTATCCTGATACACAATTCTCGCCTCGTCCACATTCATACATGCTCGCCGATTGTTGAGGCATCTAACAGAACCACCCTCCATTAACTGGTTTACCTGGTCGTGCCAAGTCTTCCGTGGACGTCCTTTATTTTTGGTACCATCAATACTTGCGTCATATATCTTTCTTACCATTCTCTCCTCATTCATCCGTTCCATATGACCAAACCATCTAAGTAATACTTTCTTAATCTTACTCACTATATTAACATCAGCTTTACACTCTTTCCTTATTTCTTCATTCTTTACTTTCTCATAAATAGATTTGCCACATATACGCCTAAGTGATCTCATTTTCACTGAATTCAGTCTATTTTCGTTCCTTTTCTGCCAGCTCCAGGCCTCACTTCCATACATCAGTGTCGGTACCAGGATTTCACTGTGCACCGCTAGTCTTGTCTCGGTTGACAAATTCCCGTTAGATATAATTCCATTCAAAACGCCGTTCACTTTATTTCCTGCAGTCACCCTCCTTTCGATATCATTCTCAGCCTTTCCGTTACTATCAATCATACTTCCCAAATACACAAACTCATCTACTTGTTCCAAACATTCATTACCTACAAGTATTTTGCATTGTATCTTGCTTCCCTCCTCGAATATCATCACTTTCGACTTGTTAACATTCATAATGAGGTCGCTTTCTTGCGCACATCCTACTCATTGCGTACATTCTACTCACCAGATTCTGTAGTTCTTGTTCATTATTCGCCTTGTAACTCATATATAAAGTAAATCCAAAATTTTCAGATAGCCATAGAAAAAATATTGTAAGCTCGTAGACATTTGAACTACGCCTTGATCTGAAATTGCTATACTCTACCGTGAATATTGTTCCTATTCATGGGTTAGTTCGAAAAGAAAATCACAATAATCTAACATTAAATAGAGTAGTTTCATATGGTAGAAACACACTATGCGCTGTAAATCTGGGATTAACAATTCCTTAAATCACAATCAAGTATGGATCGAGGATACTGGAATATATTCTTCCTACCCTGAACCATGAATTATGTACTACCCTTACGTATTCCGAATCCAAACTTAGAGATGGAATAAAATAATATGGATTGCATATAAATTTTAAATAAAATGTAAGACGCTGATTAAGTTTTATTCATATTTTTTTTTATTTCTCTGATAATATTTTTAAAATAGTACTAGCAGAGAAGTTCTGTTTTAATACATTTTAATATGATAAATTTATTACAAATTATAAATATGTATGGTTATTTTATTATACTTTATGTATTTTTGTATATTTATTATTTTTCATTTTTAACTTGCACAAAATATTTTAAATAATTTAATATTTTTTTTACTATTATAATGTAAAATAATTATAAAAATATATTTACAGACAAAGATTTTGCAAAACTAGAACAACACGTTTTATGGGTCTAGTTTTTTTCAGATTATGTAAATAAAATTGTGAAAATAAGTATTATTTATTAAAGAAATGGGGCAATAAAAATCTTACACTTTTTGTAACTAATAATTACAATAAAAAACTTTATACTAGTGGTAAAATAATAAAAAATAAATTTTAAATAACATATAATTTGCTCTTTGTAAATTGGAAACTTAATATAAACAATTATAGAAATAGTTTTTTCCGGTTCTTCCTGTAAAATAATTAATTTATGTGTCTTCCTGTAAAATAATTAATATGTTATTATAACATGCTTAATGAATAAATTAATTTTAATTGATTAATTTATTGAATTCGTCAATTTTCGTCATTCATTTTTCAAAAAGACAAATCTAGTTTTTTGTTAAAATTCAGTTACGACTGTACGTTCCCCAAATACACGCCCATAATCCATATATCCATAATATATAAATTTTATTCTAATGAAGTTATATTATATATACACATTTTGAAGTAACCATTCTTATTCACTCTTACAGATAACTAATAAATAATATTTGTGACAAAATTACACCTGTCTTTAAATCAAAAAATTTCCGTAGAAATCGGTAAGGTTATTTTTTTTGTCATTTTTCAATTTATATTAACAATATTTTAAACAAATTTTGTTAATATATCGTTTGATATAAATACGTCTCATTCGAGATACACCTCCTTAAAAGATGGTCGATGAATTATGCACCTTAAATAAAAAAATGTATTAGAATTTTTTTAACTCGGATGCGAATGGCGAGTTATTAAATATTTTTGATCTAAAAATAATCAGCCATAATGATGGAAAATTAAAAAATTTTATGATCTTAATTTATTTTAAAAAATAAACAAAAATACGGCAGCATAATAATTTAGTTTGGTTTTCACGTACCTACTTACAAATGACAAAGTATTTTATTTGTTTTAAGTAGCTATTTGACTCTTTGTTTTGAGTCGCTATACGACACGGACAAACTGGAGTAAGAAAACTATGAATCTAGGACGATATTTAAATTCGAATATTGGTTCGTTTTAATATTCATTTATAATTTTGTAATACTTAATAGGCATTCTATAATTTGAATAATAATTTACAGATATTGGAGCAAAATACATACTGGTACAACAAAATGATAAATGAATATACTATCTATCGCTGGTAACGGAAACACATTTATTTCAATTTGTAATAAGAGTGTGCATACCAGGAACCAGGAAGTCACTTATCTTGTATGGAATGACGCATGTCCTCGGGATAACATTGTGGACAGATATTCAAAATAATTTTTGTGATGTTCCATAAATAGGCGGCTGCCGAAGGGAGTAGAATGTTATTGAAAACATCTTTCCTTAGAAACAATTTTAATTTATTGAATGTTAAAAGTTTGTTAGAAATTTCGCAGCATATTTTTGAGCATTTAGTAAATGAATTAAAATAATGTGAATAATTAATACATTTGTTACAGATCAGTCTAATAATTTGTTCTCAAAATGTGGAAAATTGCAGTGTGTTTTATATGTTACATATGTTTTGGAAGTGCGTTGTATAATTTTACAGATGAAAGTAAGTACATATTAATTATTGATTATTATTAACATTTTAACTAACTAAATTATTAACATTTTATAAAATGGATACTTCTGCATTATTTAAAAATACTTATTTTAAGACTTTAAATAACTAGAAAAATAGAAACATATATCTATCACCCAGTTCTTTTAACTTTTTATACCTTATTCCTTCTGTCAGGGTTGAAGCCCTGTCACTGTATCTCTTTTTTAATCTCTTGCGTCTCCCGGAGTCTCCTACAGACATGTTTAATTATCTTCTTCCAGCTTTTATTCAGACGTCTAGGAAACCTACCTGAGAATGTATTTACTCCAAATAATTAAGTAAGATCTCAACATTAAGTAAACTTCTTAAATTTACGATAATTTTCTATGCATACCATCTCGTACTATTTGAATATTCCTCTAAGTAATCTCTTCTATAAATATTTTTATTCTACTTAATGTTCGTTTTGCTGTTGTCGAAAAAGTCATGGCCGTAAGTTACTTTATAAGTTGTCGAACTTACCGAGTCGCGAAACTGCATGGAATTTATTTAGTACCACTTAATCCATTGCACTTCTGTCGAGTTCTGTTATAGAATATGAACTATTTTCAGATTCTTCCAGCACATAGGTGATCTACTACATAAGTTTGGGAGCCTACCTTGAATCTTCAATTATTTGATGTTACGTTGACGTGATTAGGCTAAAATATTTTAGCACATTTTCCTCTAAAATTATTATAATACATACATTCTGTGGACTATCCACGGTTAGCGTAACTTTTGTCTCTGGCACCACATTTCTAGAGATTCACGATTTAGGATTGAATTTTGATGATTACGGTCTGTGATGTTTAATCTCTTCATTTTCGTTTCATTGCCTGCCTGATTTATTTGTTATTAAAAAATCTATAAAAAACTTAGTTGGCCAGAATATCAGAGATTACTAATCTAAGGAATTTATGGCATGTAGTTAATATTAGTTATAATTTTGTTCATATTTATATTTATTACTAAGCCCCTGCCTCTGCTAAATATTTTCATTACACGAGAAGCTTTTTAATGTGCTCAGCATTATTCGCCAGGAAAATTAAATCTACTACGAAGTGCGTATTGTGTATGCGTTTTTCTCTTATTTGCTTTTATTCTAAGGTTTTGAGGCTATTCTCTTGATGTATTCAGTATAAATGTAGAATAGTAAAGTAAAAGTGTGCATATAAATGTTTTAGCACCCGGTATTGTAAAAAAACGCGTCCCTTAAGTAATATAAAGATAGCATCTACTTCTAGAAAAATAACGATTGAAAAAAACTATTTAGGTACATACATATCAGACAAACATGTTTGCCTTTTATGAGGTACTGTGTTAAATTAGTTAAATATACGTATTACGGATAAGGCACCTATTGAATACATCATGGCTTTGAACAAATTGGTTAGAAACACATGCGCGAATTTATTGCTTTTTATGGACTAATGTGTTAAACGACACTTTAATATTAACGTAACCCATTCATTAATATTTTTGCCCACACGTGATTATTTATATACTTCTAAAAAAGTTTCTTAACACTTAATTGTCAGTGGATCTCTATAGAAAAAAACTGTAAATTTTTGGACAATCAACTAAGCACTAGTTGTGCGCCCCAATCTGGGCTACCACCCTTCTCGCTCATCCCTAGTTTCACCGCTGACTATGTAGATATGCTTCTTTTGCACGCTCCTGCATTTGTTTAAAAGCTATCACAATGAGTATCATCGATTGTCATTATTAATTGATACTTTATTTTTATTTAGTGTACTCATTACAAAGAGAAGATAAAATAAAAGGAATGTATTAATAAATATAGATAGAAAAAATTCATGAAATAAGATCACGTAAGCGTGTATGTTACAGATCTATTTATGACAGAGTCATTATTAAGTTAAGGTGAGGTCCCTCTTGTACCTCAAATATAAAACAAATACAAAATCTTCAAAGAGCCGTAGTGAAAAAAATGTAAGGCTGGAAGCATTAAAATTGAGGCATCATCTAAAAGTATTATATTATTCCGTAAATGTTCTTCCTATACATGAGCTATTACTGCTCCTTTTAATAAAATAAAATTATAACAATATTCTAAATAGAGTGGTTTCACACGGAAAAAAAACAAAAGGTGTAGCTAATCTAAATTTAACAATTCCCAAAATCACCAATAAGTATAGATCGAGGACATTAGAATTTGTTATGCCCACGCTAAAAAATTAACTACCTGGGTTTTTACCAAAGAGTACGCTTTCTCCCAATTTTGAAGAAATGATAAAAAAAGAGCCTTATCGATCGATAATAACCTGTCTTACTTGTAAGCATGAAGTGAATTGTTTAATCTGTGGCACTGATTAGTTATTATGTTTTGATTGTATTAAATGGATCTGAATGTATCCGCCGACAAACGTCCAGCAAGATGTTTGGTGGGTCTAGTTTTCAATTACAAAAAAGTGTAAAGAATGAAGACATAAGGAAAACATTTAAAGTTGATCTTAGTGTAGTGAGTAGGATTAAAAAATGATAATATAGGTGGTTTGGTTATATGGAACAGATGAATGAGGAGAGAATGGTAAGAAAGATACATGACGCAAGTGTTAATGGCACCGGAATTAGAGAACGTCTGCGGAAGATTTGGCATGACCAGGTAAACCAGATACTGAAGGATAGTCCTGGACCTGAATAATCGGCGAGTTTGTATGAGAAGATGTATGAATGTGGATGAGGCGAGAATTGTGTATCAGCACAGAAGAGTGTGGCGCTCTATCTTCCCTGTCTACCCCCGAGGGAAACGACGCGATGGTAAGTTGGTTAGTTAGTTAGTTAACACATAGATGCATGAGAATATGTCTTAAGTATTATGCAAAAACAAATAAAATCAAATCAGGGCAGTAAACAACAATGTACCGTAAAAATAGAACCTTCACTTGATAGTTGAGAGATAACGTTTGATAGTGATGATGATGATAATGATTACATAATTGTTATAACGCGTTACAAAGACAATGAGCTCTTTATATCGGAGCATAACGTAAAATATTTTATTAAATTTTCAGGAGTCCGGACACTTTTTATTTTGCAGTCGTGCATAGTACCAAGTAGTTACATCGTAAAATACATCTTGAATACATATAAATCACCGAGTCTCTGCTTAGTCGATGGTCAAGCATGTATGAAGACGTGTTAAATGGTCTGCTAAGTAATACCGCTCGTGGGAATCGAACCAGTTATCCTACCGCCACATCGATCAAAGCTGTCACTGAGGGGTGATACACTTTACAAGCATCTTGAGCACTTAACTGACCACGATGGTCTGGCGTGGTCTGATGAAGCGCAACTTATGATGCTACCTTGTAATATTATTTGATTTACAGAATTAAATGTATCGTGTTTATCGTTTGGCTTACTTACAGACACAATGGTCAAAATATGTAAAAATATTTTTTATACATTATAATTTATTATGTTGTTTTTATTACAGGGTGAATATTATGTTACAGATCGATGTTGAATTCAAATAACTAAGAAATTAAATAAAAAAATTAATTAAATTTTTATTTATCAATTACTTTGCGTGTTATTTCAGCAATTTCATTTCAAATATTATCCTGTAGCATCTGAATTGTTGTTGGCATAGACCTTTCCTTTTAAGTACCCCCACTGAAAATAATCGGGAGCTGTCAAATCAGGTGATCGAGGAGGCCAGTCGATATGACCTCTTTTTAACATGCGGCCGGGAAAAAATTCTCATTAAATTTCAAGTGTAGCTCGGGCTGTGTGTGAGGTGGCACCGTACCGTTGAAAATACATATGTTGCAGGCCCAATCGACCCAATTCGGCCACCAATTAAAATCTTTTAATTAAGAAATAAATGTGTTTTTTGTATTTACTGATATAATAATAATGAAAATTTTTGTTTAGTAATTTCGCGCTTCCCTAAATATTAATTCTGTCTTATCTGTGCTAAAGTACACCTTAAAAAGTAGTTGGTTGGTGACATTGTATATACAATTATATTTTAAAAATTATAATGCTTTCAGCACTGATCTCAAAAATCAAATGTACTTCATATGTGTGTGAAAGGAAATAATATTTCTCATTTCATAGATTCTTGTAGGTACTCTACTATTTTCTCGGTTATATTTTTCGTGATGCATTTTCGTCATTCAAAATGAATTTCAATCAAGTGAAAATTTTACGTGTACCTACGCTAAAAAAATTCTCATACATATTTAACAATATTTATTTGTCGTTACGCCAATGGTAATGTGGGAAGTGTCATCTCGATCAATTATAAGTTCTTACGTTTATTCAGTAGAATGAATTCCAAAGATAGGTAGAATATTTATGACTACGATGGGAATGTTCAAGCAGATAATAAATATTTATTTTTCGATAGACGACAATTGTTTATATTTGGAGGAACATACCGCTAATCATTTATTTTTAAAAAAATCTCATAGTTGCATCACAATGCAAGCCGTACTACACCAGAAGTGGCAACGATTACGTTACATCCTTTGAAGTGAAATCTGGCCACAGATCACCAGGAGTCAAGTTCGAGATGCACATGGCCATCAAGGGGGAGAGAGACGGACACATATTGCTGTCCTCTACTGCCAAACCTGATATGACTGACCCTGTGTATGAAATCGGTAAGAAAGTTAGAAATATAAAATTCAGTAGTTAGGTAACTGTGCTAAGCTATATGTCTAACTTAGGAGGACTTATTATGTATATTTGGTTTATCTACATCTTCGTAGGTGCCATCCAATTAAAGACAAGTTTGACAAGAATAAATCACAGAGCCCCACACGCTTTTAATTTTTTAAATATGCTATATATATAATATCTGGGGATATATATTTTCTTGTGAGATCACTCAGCGGGGGTTGACTGCCAGTTACATCACCATTTTTGGGATTAGCTGCCTATTTGTCGTTTGTCCGCCAGTCTCTCGAGTGCCACGATATGCGCCATACAGACCTCCGTCATCTTGTCTACGTGATTTCTTCAGTGTCATCTCATGCTTATTTCTCATCTCACAATACCCTCCATATTGTTTGTCATAACGGTGTTACGTATTCTATCTCAGAGAATTTTTTCTAAGGTGGAACGAAAATTTCTCGTTTGCAGGTTTGGTTCTGGTGGTATCTGCTGCGTTTGATTCTATGCTGCATGACGGTCCTGACAAATGTTTTATATGTTCGCATTAATTTAACCAATTAATTAAATTTACGTACCTAAAAATATTTTTTAAATACAAATTAAATGTATTAATTAGAAATATACATACATAAAATCAATTTTATTGAAAAGTATTGTTGTTGCTACCGGGAATCGAACCTGGATCTCATTTAATCCAGGAAATGTGCAATATCCGATTATGTTATACCAACGCAGTGAATTGACGACAAATTTTCGAACCTATATGTTACACTTCAAATTAATACATTTATCGTTCCATTATTTGAAAGCCAACAAAATTTTTCGTCAACGCACTGTATTGGTATAGCGTAATCGGATAATGCACATTCCCCGGATTGGAAGAGATCCAGGTTCGAATCTAGGTATTAACAAAAATATTTTTCGATAAAATTAATTTTATATCTTTCTAATTAATACATTTAATTAGTATTTAAAATATCACAGACCGTCTGTTCTGAATAATTACAACTTTATAATAAGAATGTGTTCTCCTTAATAAAAATATAATTGTTTGTTTTCGATTTGAAGTCCGTTTAGAAATTTCCTTTTTAATTTTTTTGTTTTTTACATAATGGTTTTATTTTGTTGTGTTGTGTGAATGTGAAATGTTCTACGTGATCTGTTCTATTAAAATCAGGTCAGTCAAGTGAGAGGTTCAATATTTTTCAATTCGATTCCTTATTTTTTGCTGCACCATTAAGCTGACACAGCGATGTCTGTTATCCAGCAGGAAGTCCACTCCTCTCCAATTGACAAAATGTGGAACTTTTTCTTTGAGATTTGATTGGTATTACAGCTTACCCTCGATTTTTCACCATTGTTGTTGGTACTGACATAAAAAGCTTTGTGATTTCCTCCTCAGATATTCTAGTTATTAAGAGATTATTTTAATGTTTGACTTATAAGCCCTGCTCGTGATTTACTATTTTTCTAAGTATGTGCAAAGTGAAGTGCTATTAATAATCTATTAGATAATTTCATGCAATATATAAATTAAAATATTTTTTTAAGTATACTTTCAAAAAGAAAAAGAAGAATAACAAAATATAAAATATAATCATATAATAGTAAAAAATGGGATTTCACGGTCTAATGGTCTAGTAATGTTCACAATTGATGAATACGTATATATATATATATATGAATCACGTATCATAGTGAAAGTCATTTTGAAAGAGAATATTTCTCATTGATAGAATCGACATTAACTTTATAGTTTCATCATAATGGATGGATGTAAATGAAACAATGTTATAACTCTACTGAGTTTATTAACACTACTCGAGTTTCGAGAGAAATAGTAACTCTCATCGACAGGTGAAGTATTAAACTAACTACACATAAATATAGGAGACAACGCCTCCTGCCCCTCCATATGTCAGTACTTACTTTATGTCTACCACCTAAGACTTATCTCCTATATTTATGTGCAGTTAGATTAATACTTCACCCGGCGATGAGAGTTACTGCTTCTCTAGAAACTCAAGTAGTGCTAATAAACTCAAGTAGAGTAATAACATTATATCATTTATGTCCATCCATAATGATTAAACTCTATATAGTTAACATCAATTCTATCAATTTCATAATTGATTTTAAATTTTAATACGCGATCCATGACCTCTTTTATTTTGCAATTAATTCAATATGCTTTTAGATCGTGCATTATTCTACAACAGTGTTGCCATATACAACTCCAGATTAATTTCCTGCGGTGTATGAAACTTAGTGGTTGTTTCTGTATTGCAGTTGTAGGTGCTGGAGGCAACACGTACTCTGAACTCCGCCGCATGAGAAAGAGGTTCGGTAAAGCTAATGCTCCGTCTCCCGGAATTCTTTCTCCGACCAAAAATATGCCATTTTGGATCAAAATATTAGACGGTAAGATTACCAACTTACAAACTTGGGTAAAAGCAAAGTGGACATAGCAATTCATGCACGTCCATCGATTGTTTATCTGTTCACGACATATCTTTCGCGAAGGTTCTCTATTTTTATGAACAACCACAATCTCAATTTTGGCCAATCATTCTACCTATAAACACATCTTGCTCTCCCTTTACCGCAACAATAGTTGCAACCTTCCCACCCTTTCTCCCACCTTTTTTTTTATTTATCTTCTGTACCTAAACATTTCTGTATATTTATATAAATAGTATCACATATTAAATATTTATTATGTTAGTTACATTAAGTTTACACTGTCAAAACCCTTAATAAAATAAAATAAAAATATATAGTACCATCACCCACATAACCAAACCATATGCTATACTCAGTTTTGCAGTCACTTCAAATTTTTTCATTAATTCTTCTAAAAATATAAGCTCCTATACTTGATTTCTACCAGGGTACACTACATTTCATTTCACAGTTATGTAGATTATACAATTTTCGACGAGACTTTTCTATAATTAATAATAATAAATAATTATACAAATACTTTATATACATGTCAATGCAAGTTTTTAAATTCCATCTGCGTTCCATGTTTCATCGATCAATTTATTTTGTTTTTGGTTTAATCAGAAGCTTCACCATTTTTGTAGTGAAGTTTATATTAATAAACAATTTATATTCACTGTGAGAATATTGACAGATTATATCGGTATGTCAAATTGTGATTCATACACGTGATTTAAATTTGTAAACGATTTGTTGATTGCATTTTTATTGTCACATTTTATTCATGTTCCGGATGATCTGTCGTCAAAGTTTAATGTTATGAATAATTATTTTATAACTCTGAACTAAAAATATATTTTCTTAAATTAGAGCACGCGATGATATTTTATTAATTCCATTTATGAAAATGATAGAAATACGATTTTTAATTGCGAAAAATGTACGCATGTTAAATAAAATATTAATGATAAATCAATCCAAATCGAACCTAATCTAACCGTATCCAATATAATTAATTATGGTTTGTATATAATGTTTTTAGACGGTATTGTGGAGTTTGGAAAGGAAGGTGAAGAACTGGCCCTTCTATCCTACCGAGACCCTGCGCCCCTGGACATAAAATACTTCAGCTTCTCTTCGTGGCATGGAGTCGAACTGAAGATTCTGTACGACTGCCCGAAACCCGGAGCCTCTGCCAATGAGACGAGTCCTCGTAAGATTTAAATATTGTTACATCTTGAGTGAACTTCTTCTGGTTCAAATTAAGTTCTCAAATTCACTTTATTTTTTTAATATTCTCAAGATGATTTTGACACTAAAGCATGTTTTTTTTAAAGGTATATAGAACTTTAAAATGTAATAAAACTGGCAATATTAAAAATATAAAATTATGCCATTACTGTATTTCACATATATGGGCGTCGCGGCTAGCTCTAATAAAGCGCAATCTGGAAGTCTAATATTTGATCACTTTTTGGAGCAGCTGGGGAAGTACATGGGCAATAACGCGACGAATGTTGGGTTCCAAGTCGTTTATTGACTCTGGTTTATCGGCGTAGACTAGCAACTTCACATATCCCTACAGAAAATAGTCTAAAGGTGTTAAATCATACGATCTTAGAGGCTAATTCGAAGGTCAATTACGCGAAAATATGCGTTCATCGAATGTTTCCTTCAATAAATTGAAGGCGCGTGGCGCACGCCGTGTAGCGTGTTGCATCGTTTTATTGAAACTACAGCTTTTTCACATTAAAACCATTCTATTGGGGAACGAAAAATCTTCCATAAAGTGGATGGATATAGGTTCAATCGCTGTGCACGGTGGCGAATTAACTTATTTGGGTCCACCTCAATATTGCGCTCCACTGCAACAACAGATTCTTCGCGGACGTCTCTGCGGATGCGTATTATTAATTAGAGTATCCGTGGTGCGAAAACGATTCATTGTTATTCGAATTATTTGCTCGGATGGACGATTATGTCGACCGTAAAATGAAAGTATCGCATGGTAAGTTTCGCGAACTGAACCACGATTTTCTAAATAAATTTTCACTATTTGCAAGCGTTGTTCTGGTATAAGTCTATTCATGGTGAATGGCAAATCAAACTGAGCACAAATCAGCTGTCAAATTGGCTGTCGCTGAAAAAAAGTGTTGCTAATTTGAAAAATAAACCTATAAAAACATGCTTTATTAAAATAAGACAAAATTAGAAGAAAATCGTTTATTTTTTAAAATTTCAATAAAATAAGAATATTTAAGTATATTTTGCAAGTTATGTGTTTCTTTATGTCTCCTCCTCACATTACGATATTTTGAAAGTTATTAAATATTGTTTCTTAACTTCATACCTACTATTAATTTACGTGAACTTTTATGGTCTTACTCGATTAATATGATTATACTAAGAATAAATTAAATAATATCATAAAGCTTCACTTAGTTTTATTTTTTAATGACGACCGCTTTTGGAGGGTCCACTTCTTCGTAAATATATCTGTGTAATTTTTTAATGTTTTTCTAATCATTTTAAAGTGCATATTATATTCAGCACTTTAGACTCGAGTTCACGTTCTAAAGAAAAAATAACATTTATTTATACTGTCGTGAGGTTGATGAGTAACTCAATAGAATTTTTTTTTTGAGAATATATTAAAATTGGATAGTTTCAGATGATTTTGGAATTCTTATTTTAATTGAATTAAATAAGGCTTTCATTGAGATATATTAGAATCGTTGAAAACAATAAATTAAAAATTTCAACCAATGGTAACGCTAACGGGGCTGATGCGGGTTTTTAGTGGTTTTATTATTTTAGTTGAAGTCCAGTCTTTATTTCAATCATTCATAATATTGTTTTGATCAGAAGGTATCGCATGCTTAATATTATTTATACGACTACAGTGTTTCAATTTATTCTTTACAGAATCGGATATAGTTAAGATAAAACTTAACCTAACATCATCCAATCGCCTCCGAGCAGATCTGTTGAAGAACTATGACCCGTACAGCAGGCCTCCACTTTCCAAAAACACGTCTCAAATTTTGATCTTTCTTCACTTTTCCTTTAAAAGCGTCAAATATGATGCTGCAAAGTCGATACTGACTTCTCATGGAACGCTTATTACGGTAATATATATATATATTTTTTTTAAATAGTCTTAATTAAACCAAGGACTCTTACTTTTTGTGCTTGCTATCATATTAGATAGCACACAGATAAATAATACAAAACAATAAATTAATGTAATATAATATTAGCAATATTTTAATATATCCAAGAACACAATTATTGGATTTTTACCTACAAAGACACTGTTATTAAATAAATATGCTGTTTAAGGGAAATGAATTATCAAATTTAGTCCATAGATGGCGACAGTGTAGTAGTACTCGAAGTGTTTCCACATATTGACTTTCAAAAATTTGATAGATATGGAGATTAATTAATGGGTGAGAATGATGAACGTTATATATATAACGTTCACCATTCTATATATATATAAAGTGATCACTTAAGCCAGCCAAAGGCAGATCGTAAACTCTGTAATTGCTCATACTTCCATATATTTCGATTAAATATAATTAAAAATAATTTCGTCTCTATGAGATATATATTATTTTCTTAATATAATATTGGTAAAATGATACAGTCTTTATTAAGAACAACCAACTTCTTAAAAGTCTACTCTAATAATAACTTTAGTACTTTTACCATATTCTTTCAGCGCCCATTTAAATAAAAAAATTACAGCTTTGTGACATATAAATTCCCAATAATGTTCGTAATTAAAAAAAAATATTATAAAAATTCAGTACGAACGCGCAGGTCAGCTAATGTCAACTTGAATCATGAACCACCAATAAACGTGACAGAGCGTCAGGTGAATATTTTCGACAGATTTCATTTAAAAATGTGTCCTGCGATCAAGCTGGAAATTTACGCTTTTTATACCTGACAATGAGATAAGAGTAGATATATTCACATTATATTTAAATGTACAGATAAAATAATAATCGAGAGGATTAAGAGTAACAATTCGAAACCTCGTACCTTGAATAAATAATAATCCATGTGTTTGGAAATAAAGTTTTCTAAGACTCGGGCCATTTATGATAAATAACCGATGATGCATTCGCATCAATTCACGACTAGATCAGCGAGAATGGTGTCAGTTATAGAAGGGACTTGCCACGTTATGAAGAATGAGTACTTTAGGAGTCTCCAAAAGATTTTCGAATAAATCCCGGCCAGATCTCGATCACTAGTGCCCCGAGCGGGGGCGGATAGAGTAGGAAGAGAGATACAGAGATACTTGCAAAGGCTGGAGACAGGAATATCTAGAAAACATTTGTTCAGTCGACCGTGTACCTAGGCAGCCCGTAGTGGTAAACGATGATGATGGTAGATAAAAGATTCTTTAAGGTTGCAGCAACATTTCTTATGCGCACAATTCGAATGAAATTTGGGGGAAAATTGGTAAATTTGTTTAATTAAATCACTCAGGTTTCATTAACCTTTCCCATACGGTGCTAAAATAATTACGTGTACATAGAAACTTTTGAGATTTTTAAATCGGATAAATATGAATATTTTACTTACATCAATCATATATATATATATATACATGCATATATTATTGTGAAAAAGTGCTGAGAATGAGAAAAAACATTGGTCATACGGAACGACAGTACAAAAACGTACTAGACGCGTCTAACTTAGCCAGCGTACGCTCTCGCTCTGCCACTAATGCCAGCAGTCTACTTCCCGAGGCTCCGCATCTCGCCGCCGCCTTAGCCGGAACGAAGCGTGGACAAAGCGTGGCGAGGCGTGCGAGGCAAAGCGAGATAGAATAAGACGACCCGTGTCGACACAAGAATAGGTGATGCAAGCTGAGAATTGCAGTACATGCTTGTGCCTCGGCTGTGTGAGAATGGGCTGCTGGCTTAACTAAGGTAACGATCAGCATCCGGTACCCCGCGCCCCGCGCACTACGCCTTACATGTACACATACAAATCACGTCAAGTTCTTCGAGAAAACATTTTTTATTGTTGCGTGTAGTAAATTCTTATATATTATAATTATTTTATCCTATGCATAAATATATTACGGAGGAATACCTAAAATATTAACTCTGTGTTTAGTATATTTACAGAAATATTTACATAATTAGAGGTAGTGTCAACTCAGTTTACATCACCGGAGAGGAAAGTTTAAACAGGTAATACAGGTAAAATTTAAACTACCCAGATATATAAATTTGTTTGATCACTCACCCAATCCAGTCTCAAGCCATGGTATATAGTTATGTAACTCTTGTAGTATATAGTTAAAATAACAAATAATCTTAATATTAAATATGTCTATAGATTTAAAAATTCTGTAAAAATAATGAGGTCTACATTATGGGGTGGAGCTTATAAGTTTATAAATTTTATTCACAAATAATTATTGCATTGTAGTCAAGTAAACGGTAATCGTTGAATTTCGAAAGTTGGCCAACTCATTTAGTGTATGGAAGTTTTTATGCGGGTGGTTTTATATCGTATCTTGTTCAGATCAACTTAGTACGCCTTTATTTAGACAAATATTATTTAAACAATAATTTAATCAAATTAAGCCTTTGATAAAATTTCCAAGGACTGCATTAAGATTACAAAATAAAAAATATCTTGATATAACAATCTATGCATTTAAAGGCAATGTCAGAGTGTCGCTTGTGTCATATTAACCTTTTCTCTTCGATGATGTAAGTTGAGTTGACATTGCCTCTAATTATACGAATATCTCAGATAATATACTAAATACAGAGTTCGTATTATAGTTATTTCTCCGTAATATATGTGTATTGGATAAAATAATTACAATATATAAGTATTTACCATACGGAACAATAAAAAATGTTTTCTCGAAGAAACTGACGTGAGTTTGTCAATACGTGTACGTGTACGTGCGGTGTGGTGCGGACGGCGCAGGGCGCGGGGCGTGGGGTGTCGGATACCAATCGTCACTATAGTGGCAGAGCGTGCACTGGCCGAATAAGACAGTCTTTATGCTGTCGTTCGTGATGATCAATGTTTTTTCTCACTTTTACACATTAATTGATATATATATACTCACTTATACATATGTCAACTATTATTTCAATTGTATATGTAAAAAAATTGAAATTAAAAAAAATAATAATACAACCAATAAATGTAAAGTAAGACTTAAAAATTGCAAAAGTCTATATGTGCACTAAGTTTATTGCACCGGAATGCCCGTTTTTATTTCAGTACCGTAAGGGAAAGGTTAAAAGCCTTACTATCATACACCAAAAGAATAATAGATTTAAAAAATATCTCATTAGAGGACCTTATCTAATATATTTTTAAATACATTATCTAATGTATTAGAAATGGCTTATCTTATCTTAGAGGACCTTATCTAATGTATTAGAAATAAATTGAAAACCCTGTTCACAATGTGACAAGAGCAAACGTAAGCTTGTATTTGACTGCTAATGTAGTACTGAGGACTATGTATAATATATAAAGCGTCTTTGTGAGAATATTTGAGGTTGAATAAGGTTTATAATCATTTGAATAGTTGACATGAAACTCTCAGGTCAGCCTCTGCTTTCTTCTATTGCCAGAAGACTAAGTTCAGTGAACGGACATTTGTGGGGGCAGACCAACAAACCTGTAACTTTTTGCATTCATTATAAAGAACAGTGCACCAATATTTTCTGTAAAAAGAGACTGAAAACGCACCTTTTAACAAAATTATATCCATAAGTTTGCGTATCACTTTTTATTTTTAAATACTAGTGTGAACTAAATAGTTTATGTTGAGCGCTCTCAAAGTGATGATAAAAAGAGAATTATATAAATTATGTATTGTTATTATCTTTAGTTTCAATGTTTCGACTCCGTAAAGAAGGATTGTAAAATATGTATCGGTAGGTCTAATATAATGTTTCTAATACATAGTCGTATTTTGAGAAAACAGACAGATTTTCAGATTTTAGGAATTACTCAATATTTTCTGCTCCTATTTTAAGTGAAACCGAAAATAATCGTCGGTTTTCTCTAATTGAAATATGATATTCCATTGTTAACTTACCTTATTGTATAATATATATATATATTTTTTTACACTTGTATCGTGGAAACGCAATGAATAAATACGAGAGGCTTTTAGCTCAGTGGACGTGATGTGTTCACGATCAATAAACTAATAAAACGCCGATTCCCAAAACAAAATCCGATTGGATATCACGTAGATAGGTGCGCGTTAACAAAACGCTAGATGTCGTCCGTACACAATAATATACAGTTTGGCAAATATCCAAACCAAAATCGAATCAGCGAGCTAACACACTAGTTAATGGCTTGGCATAGAAGTCAGATTAAATAAAAATATCTTTCAAAAACTTTTAGCAATTAATTTATCAGGCGTTTCGGTTGATTTATGTTGTCGTGAGGAATTATGCAAATTCTATGAAAGTTTCACATTAAACGTTTCTAAATGATAAAGTTAAATTGTTCAAAATTTATTTATGTTAATTATAAATCTGCTATAGTTAGAGCATGACTTACAACTTAGTCTTCAGACTCTGACAGATTTCTTAAGAGTTTTATTTAACGCTTCTCTTTTATTTTGGAATTAAGATTTTTGTGAAAAAAACATTCGGGTAAATTAATAAAAAATGGTTATTTATACAACATATTTTATTACATTTTTACTGTTAATTATATGCGTTATTTATAACTAACCTAAATAAATTTAGAAAATAGTCTATAAAGTTTTCTTAACTAATTAGCGAGATATAGGTGTAATAATAAGAATCGCGAAGGACAATCTTTTTTGAAAATTATTTTAATATTTCAATGTTAGATTAACAGCAGGACATTAATGACTCTCATAAGTTTTTTTAATATGATTTTAAGATATAAATAATAATATTTAAAGATGTTACGCTTTTTTATGGTTAAGAAATTAGAAATACTGATAAAATAAAAATAAAAGTTAAGTTACAAATTAACAATTCTGGAGAATTTAAGAGATATTGAAAACTAAAGTAATTACAGAAAAGGGTGTGTTCCGAGTTCAACAAAATCTAACCACGCGACATGCGATAACCCTCGGTGTTCATCTTATAGTAACGTGTAATACATGATGATTGTTTCCTGATGACCTATAAAAGTAATGTTTTCATACTTTGACTATATCACGCGTGTGATTGAGCGTTTTGTAATTGTTATATTATTTATTGATTTCAATTGTCTAATAAACTCATTTTAAATAAAGAAATTGTAAATACCAACCGATTTAATAAATTTATAGTAATTTAAAAATCGGGCAATAAGATGCAAAACTTCGGAATTATGCATATTTTGTGCGCCACCACGGGAAAATTTTACAAATTGAGACTGGGTGGTTGAAACAATGCAGTTTATTAAGAACAAGCGCACAGAATAATGTTTCACAGAGACGTATTGAAACAGGCACTACTTCAGTTCTTTCGCTATCTAATTATAATAACGATCTAATTATAATAATGTCTCGCGATCGCTTATATGGGTGACAAAAGGACATAACGCATCAAATTATAATAAATATTATTATTATTGAGTTGTGCGAGTTTGCGTAAGCATTATTTAGATGTTACAGCTGTTTCGGCGGTTAAGACCATTTTCAAATAGTGGATAAACTACGTACATCGACTTATTTAAATTATGTTACTTACCCATTCCTCTATGAGTAATTGGGTGGTTTCGGTGGAAATAATGTGTATTAATATTCTTATTCTCAGAGGCACTACAGTGTTACAAAATTCCCCGTTTATGTGTATAATATTTATGTTTGCTAATGCCTTTATTGTTGTCAAATTTTATGTTAAGCTTAATTATCATTTTTCCCGTTTCTGTAAATGATTAGTTGTAATATTCTATAATATTTATTTAACTACCGAGATTCCCATATTGCGATTGGTTATTTTGTCTTGATTTTAGGTTTTTTGAACATACATTTTACAACAATAAAGCCGTTAAGAAACGTAAATATTATTAACATAAACGGAGAATTTTTAATAAGTGTAGTGCCTCCGAAAATTCTTATTCATTGGATCCATCCAAACTATAAATTACCCATGGATAGAGGAAGGGGTAACTAAAATCATTTAAATAAATCGATTGAACGTGGTTTATTCACTCTTTGATAATGTCCTAAACTGCCGAAACAACTGTGACATCTAAATAATGCTTTCGCTAACTGGCAGAGCTCAACATTAATATTTATTATAATTACATTTTTTTAATTTCATTAAAAATAAACATTGAGTTCTACAAACTAAACACAATAGCAATAAATGAGATATCACGCATTTTGTTTATAATAAAAATACAAATACAATAGAAAATATAAGGTGTAGCATGAATTTATGTATTTTATTACATTTCCAGGGTTGGATAGATGAGAGATTGCAATGGAATGCAACATTTTACAATAACATGACTGATATCATATTTAATCATAAAGATATTTGGACACCGGAACTAATTTTATACGAGTAAGTAGGTATTATTGTATTATAAAATAGTTTTCAATAATAAAGTGGCTATGTTTATTTTTATTCTGATGTAAAAATACTTTATATTGTACCTACTAAGTTGAGAAGAATATATGTAATAAAAATAAAATATTTAAAAAAACGAAATAAGTAATAATATTATATATATATATATATATGGGTTGTAGCAAATCTAGTCCACAATATTTTGAGTGAGTTAATTCTGTACCGTTACAGAAAATATTATTCTTTGAATTTTTTTAAAAACATGTTAACTTTTAAGTCTACGTACTTCGAAATGAATATTAGTGAAATGTATCTATTATTTATTTATATATTCGCTTAAGGCTCTAAATTATCTAACAAAAAATAGTCTGGCCGCTCGAAATTCAATGACCTATATTTAAAAAAAAATAGTCGGGCATTATAAAAATGTATACAATTTTGTTGGAGATTTGTGGGTGGAAATAGAATGCAATGATAAGCGTACACCACGGACCGCGGAGCGGGTGAACCAGAATAAAACATATTCTATACAGGGGTGGTATGATAAACGTAATTTTTATTTTATTTGGCAGTATATACACGTTATGCATATAATTTAGTTCGTTTTAGTTCCCTGGATTTGGATTTGCTCAGACGCGACCCGAGTCTCCGCGTGGTGATCGACAGCGACGGGTTCGTGCAGCGCATCGAGCCGGTGCACGCGCGCACCTGGTGCACGCCGGGCGTGCGCTTGTCCCACTGGCCGCACGACCGTCACACGTGCTCGCTCAAGTTCGGCTTCTGGTCACATGACAGATCCTTGGGTCTGATGGACCTACGCAAAGAATTGAGCGCTGGTATGCTAAAAAACATGGTGAGTTTGTTTTTCACTTATGTTTAAACTAGCAGAAAATTGCCCGGTGCTAAAGCTTGCCGGCGGCTATTGTGGCAGCTTTGTGGTCAGGGTTTCTGTAGAATATGTATTTCAACGCGGAAATCTCTTATTATATTACTTTAACAATGCACGATGCAGTGTACTTTGTCTTTATTTCCAGAAATAAATAATTGGTAATATGATACGTGCTATATACAACTAGAGCTATCTTAAATTGATATGATTATCATCAGAATGTTATTAAAACCATAAATTAGTTTGATATATTGAACGTAAAGAAATTAAATAATAGGGACAGATAAAAAAAAACTTAAAATCTCAAGTGAATACGATATTTTGTGTAAAATCATTTTGAACTAAAATCTAAGTAATCATATCCAAAAATTATTCACAGCAGTTTTTGACAAATATAAGACTTCGGACAATGAGGGCGGATCCGCCGCTTACCCAGGACCGTTTATAAGCATAAGCTCCTATATGGTCCTTCTCATTTGCCGCCTGGTTGTCATTTAATGCTAATAATAATAAGTGCAATTCCATCTGTCACTTAAGTGACAAAATAGAGTCGCACAGCCGCCATCACAAACATTCTCATTGTAATATTTTCGTAATGTAATGTTAATGTATTGAATATATAAAAAATTAAATAACCCTTTTATGATCCAGCGCCGAAAATTTTCTATTAATATAATAATTAATAAAACGACGTATTAATCCATCGCGACATAATTTATTTATCTGCTTTGAAGCGATACCTACCGGAGACATTAATCTGTGACATTTATTACACAATGTGGAAATATTGTAAATAAATATTAATATTCATTATTAAATAAATATTAATATTCATTATTATTTTTTGCTAATCTTTACTGCCATTTACCATATTTCCTAACTACAACTGGAAATGACACTAACAATAATTACGATGACGTAGGATACATACGGTAGCGCAATTGTAATAGGTATAAATTGGCTTTTCGTATTTTAAACATTTCTTTTTTTATTTGGTGATAATACTAAACATCTTAAATATGTAGGACGGATAACAAACATTTAAAAATAAGTCTCTTAATTTTCCACTTTGCTATAGCCTTTTATCAATACGCAATATGTTTCCACAGTTGTCATATTATTTATTGGTAGAGAGATTGGACGTGCTTTTATTTTTAAAATAATTAATTTTATGACTAAGTATTTTTATGATATTTTACTTTACTTTCCCTCTCTTTTTTAATACAAATTAAATTAAATTAAAATAATCGTGTTGCACCAAAAATGACCAAACATGTAAACTTGCTTATGTGCTTCAAGCGTGTATAAATGAATGTACAAGTGAATTTATTTTATTTTATTGAGAGTGCAATCGTGATGAGTTATAAAAGAATAACAGTCGACCTGACAAGCTGAGAGAGTGAAAGAAGAAAAAAATTAGAAGTGTTACTAACAATTTTGTAAATAATTAAACTGTTGTCTTCATGGCTGTTCAACTTGTATATGGATAATTGTGTGAAAGAACTGGAATATATTAATGTAGGAGCGAAAATGAGTGATTTGATCGTATGCTGTTTATTATACACCAATGATGCAGTATTAATGGTGAATAATGAACAATAATTAAAGAATCTAGCGAGTAGAATATACGATGTATGCAAGGAAAGCGACCTTATTATGAATTTCAACAAGTGATGGTGTTCGAGAAGGAGGAATGCAAGACACTGTACAAAATACTTGTAGGTAATGAATGTTTGGAACAAGTAGATGAGTTTGTGAATTTGGGAAGTACTCGTATATTTGATAGAAACGGAAAGATAGAGAAAGATCTCAAAAGGAGAAAATGATTATAGTTATACAGTACTAGTCAACCAGGGATACTGTGTTCCTTTACATTTTATACACATTAATTACTAAAGGGTGTTCAGCGGAAATTTATAAAAAACTACAATGTTATTCTCATATTTTATTTATACAAAATGGAGTTTAGCAATGTGGATTTTACGTTTTATAAACAATATCGTCTAAATGCCGTTCATTATCTTAAGACACTTGTAATCGGACTCTTAAATTTGCGAACACGTGAGAGCAAAGTGTTGGTTCAATGGGAGCAACTTCACGGCGAATATTTTCTTGTAGGGCCAGAATTGTTCGAGGATTGTTGCTGTAAACCCTCGACTTAAAGTATTCCCACAAAAAAAGTCGCACGGTGTAAGGTCCGGTGACCGAGGAGTCCAGGGTATGTCTCCGTACTTGCTGATAACTTTATTGAGAAAAATTCCCCTCAGCTTCTCCATTAAAACTCTAGCTGTGTGTGGAGTGGCCCCGTCTTACTGAAATTATGTTTTGTTGCTTAACCCGGAAAACAGCTGCAGTTGCGGTACCAATTATTGACAAATACGAGGACAGCGAATTCATGAATACACTGAAAGTTCCACTAACTATTCACGTCACCCCCATATTATTAATTTATTTTAACTACAGTTTTGTCAGAAGATGAATACATTATTTTAATAATCGGAGCAATCGAATAAATAAAATGGAATAAGTCAAATTGACAAATATGTATATCAAAAAGCACTAATTTACCATCATCACTATTGGCTATATAACCCCTAGCGGGTCGAGGCCTCAACAAGAGTTTTCCTTAATTGATATCTGTTTCGCACTATTTCTATCATCTCTATGGCAGATATTTCTTCAAGAACATTATCGTTCCATCTGGACGGTCTGGTTTTCAGGAGTTTGTTGTTCGATCATCTTATCCATTATAGGCTTACAGCTCATTAAACATATAAATTTCATTATTGTAACATTTTTTTTCAGATTTATTATTTAATATACAATAACAAAACTCCATATTAATTTAATCGAATATTTTCTACGGACAACAAACTAATTTATTGTTTCGGAGGTAAATTCGTATAACTTTATAATCACACATGAAAATAAAAACACTTGTTTTTTTAAGTTCTTCCCGTTTAATTTTCTTGAGATTCGTTTCGCTTTAGGGCGGAATTATTAATCTCATAAGGCATAAGGCGAAACGCGCCTCATGGAAATTAAATGTGTAGAACTAAAAAATAAGTTATTAAGGAGAAAACATTATTATTGTGAAGTTGTAATTATTTAGAACATAGGTTTGTGATGTTTTTAATACAAATTAGTTGTTCTAATTAAAAAGATATACATAATAAAACAATTTTATCGAAATCTCAAATCTTTCAAATCTTCAAATCTATTTTCTGAATAATTACAACTTCACAATAAGAATGTGTTTTCCTTAATAATATATAAGTTGTATCAATGTGTCCAAAATTTTATAAAAATTTATTGTTAATTCTGGCGTCTCCTATCGGATTACTCAAAGGTATTTGAGATTCTGTAAAAAAATAAAGAAAATGGTTTTCAAATAATGGAACGATAGATGTATTAATTTGAAAAGTGTAACACATAGGTTCGAAAATTTGTCGTTAATTCACTATGGTGCCATAGCATAATCGGTTAATGCACGTTCCCTGGATTGGAAGAGCAATCCAATACCGGTAGCAATAACAATATTTTTGGATATAATTGATTTTATATAATATATTTAATTTGTATTAAAAAACAAGTGTTTTTATATATGCACAATAGATTGCATTTGAAATGCATTATAGCACACTGATTGTCAAAAAAACGAATATTACTTTTTGTTTTTTCCTTGAAAAGAAGTGTCTCGTGAAGGATAGTCTACAAAATGGCAAACAATTTCATTATTTAATCTGTTTTTAAGGTTTTTAAAAAGCTTCTAGAAACTCGTTCTAGAACCGTATCTTTTCGATACTCCCGCACCTAACCCTTTGATACATTTAATAAGCCCTTAAAACTTTTCATCACGCCAGACTCCACGTGCATATATACAATATATATCGACACATAAACTAAAATACATAAGATAAAACGATATAATGTTGCAGAAAATAGCTACACTATAATTGATAATATGTACGTAGTGTATTTAAAACAAATGTTAATGTTGTGATGGAGAGTATTTTCCTCCACTGTATTCGGAATGTTTTGAATCATTATTTCAAAAAAAGCAACCGAAATATTTTTTTCACTAATAGATTATAAGGGCGAAGGAAAAAGGTCAGAATCATTCTTTTTCTGGCATTTGATTGATCTTCTGATCTTCTGATTGGACCGATGCCAGTTATAATATTTGATCGAATATAGAACAGTCAGAATACGATGTATGCTATATTATTACAGAGATTATTTCAGTTCTCTCGATTTTGGGTTAAGCGGTAAGATAAAATAAATAATCAATGCTATCAAGAAATACTTTAAAGATACACATACATGTACCCCAAAATTTATAATATTTTTGTATCGTTGTTATTAATATTTTATTTTATTATAAGTTAGTTATTACATAAATATCTTTTCAGTATATAATATTGAGTAACATTTTCATTTCACGTAGGAAATACTTTCAATACTAATTCACATTAATTTATACATGTCTCTACTAAGTTACATATTCCATAACCATTATATTATAGATTACAAATGTATTATTTAAATTATTACAGTGTAACTCCCTCTCCAAGCACAAGAGCTAGTTCCTTTTTTAGAGAGGTAATCGATTAAAAAAATGTAACTTTAGTAATGTATAATATTCAATACTCATAAATTTTATAATAAAAAAATACTATTCCTTTCAAATTTTGCATAATTATACTTTTGGAACCTGTACAACTTCCTTTCTCAGCCTACACTCCGCCTCCCTGGATATGTTTGTTATATTGAATGCCTTTCTTTCCGATGAAAAAACTGCAGACAAACGTTAAATTCTTTATATATTGAAAATGGTTTCATTTAATTATTATTGTCGTAGGTTTAGATATAAAGAACATTTAGAAATAATTAATCGAAAAATTCATAATCATTTACAGAAAATGGAAGGTAATGAAAATAAAGGATAATTGATAATTTTGTGATAAATTGTGTAGTATTCTTTTTAGAAAAAATAATAATGCGAAGTTGTGTGCAAAAAGAATGACGAAAGAATTATTCTATCAAAATTTCTTAGAAATGTGTTTTGTATGAAATGATAAAATCACCCCCTAATCACAGCTGTAATCAACAAGAAGAGATAAATACCTTTTCCACGTATATGTGGTGCATTCTAGTTACCAGATTCTAGATATTACATTTGCTGTATACTTTGTGTGGATAAATAGATTATGAATTAGACAAATAATTATAAAGATAATTTTCATTTTAGGATGATAGAAATGCAGTGTCTACTGAATGGGAGATAGCAGAAATAATTCGCACAAGCCAATGGTCCAACAGCTCACCCTTCGCCAGTCTGGTGACCGCGGGGGACAGCGACTATAATCTCATCAACGTCACAGTCACCGTCAGCAGGAAGACTAATACATACAGCATGCTTCTATTTACACCGTTCGTCAGTGAGTCACAAGTGCAATATAAGCAGGCATAAATATACAAAAATGTGTTAATTCTAAATTATCTCACATAATATCCCTTTATAGTGAACTACAATGGCTCCGTTTCCCTGAAAAAGTAGAATTTAAATTGTACTGGTTAATGTAAGAAGCAACACGTAAAACACCACCTTTGTATCTTCAAGAGCTCCGCATTTCAGATAACTTAAATGATAGACGTCAAACTATCAGATTAGTCTCTACTTCAGCCACAGAAAGGATTATAGAAATGACTAGCTATAAGTCTTAAGTTCATTGAACAAGCATTTGCGGTGGAAAGCCTATAAACGTGGAATTCTTTGCCCTCCGTTATAAGAAAAGGCATTAAAAACTATTTAGCAGTTTATGTGTAAAGCGCCATTGAGATAAAATTTTTTTTGCGAAAATCGCGTTATTTAAATTATTAAGGAAAACACATTCTTATTGTGAAGTTGTAATTATGTTACAGGTGTATTAATTTGAAAAATGTAACATATAGTTTCGAAAATTTGTCAAGAAAAATACTGGCGTTATAGCACAAAGGTAGTGCACTTCCCCGGATTGGAAATGAAGATCCAGGTTCGTATCCCGGTGACGCTAAAATAATATTTTTCGACAAAATTGATTTTGTATGTATATATTTATAATTAATACATTAATTTAGTATTTAAATTATTATATGTTATTATTATTATTATTATTAGCAAAACATAACTTTATCTTTAGTGGTGATGACCATCTTTCACAAGTCACGAGTCCAAGATCAGTCACAGGATCATTTCAAGTAAACGGAAATGTAAAGCTGAGCGAATGGTGAATTAATTTATGCATTGTAAATAGGATATCAGGAAAAACATAACACGATCACTGGTAAAAACGGCCATCTTCGAGAGTAAAGTAAGAAATCAGGGTTTTGAAACATATTAGCGGCCAACAAAGTAACATTTGTTTCACGATGTAAGCTCTGAGTCTTCAGGATACAATTAATATGGATCTACGTACACTGAACTGATTCTTAAAAGAAATAATCTATAATAGTCTTTAACGTTCATTCCTCCTAGCTTTCTTCTCACCGATTATGAGTCAGGGTGAATATATTGTAACGAAGCTATTTTTTTTAATATTTAAAAGAAATATATGGAAGTATGGGTTTTCGACAGGGCTTACGACCGGTTATCGGCTGGCTTAAGTGATCATTTTATATAAATATAACTTTCATCATTTTAACCCATTAATCAATCTCCATATATATCTAATTTTTGAAATATGTTAATATGTGGAAACACTTTTAGGACCACTACATTATCGCTATCTATGGACTAAATTTGATAATTCATTATGAAACAGAAACAGCGTATATGTCAATAAAGAATCTAATTATTTTTAAAAATTATTTAAAACAATATGCTTTATCTGTAAAATATTTTTATCACATTGTACTAGAATATGCCTGAAAAATCAATGCTTTTCAATTTTTTATATTTTATTATTTTGACCAGTATATTATTCAAAATATAAATAAATATAAAACTTTCAAAAATTTGATAGATATGGAGATTGATTGGTGAGAATGGTGAATGTTATATTTATATGAAGCGATCACTTAAGTCAGCCGAAGACAGGTCGTAAGTCTTGTAATTACCCATACTTGCATATATTTTCATTAAATATAATAAGAAATAGCTTCGTCCCTATTAGATGTATATTATTTGTTTAATAACAGTCCCTTTGTAGGTTAAAACGAGTAATTGTGTGTTCTTGGACATATTTAAATGTTACATACATTTGTATTCAGTGATAAGTAACCACTGCGCTTACACTCAATCTTTCTTCCAAAAGAGTTAACTACTGTCTAAAAAAACAATTAAATTAATCAGACATTTGAAGTTTTGTAGTATTTAAGTATTTATCTTGAATATAAAAAATTAGTCTATCGGAATAGCATTAATCTGTAACATTATTTTTTTAAATGAGTGCAACTCGTAAATCAATCATTGGTGGGATAAAATCCCGTGGACTGCATCGATTAAGATAATGGTTTAGATTTAGAAAAGAATAATGGCAGATGGATCTGGCCTACCTTGATCCGTCTTAAGTTGGACGTCAATTTTCACCTCCACTTGACTCGCACTTTTGTAGTGAATAACGGGGATCTCACTGCACTTCCGAAGCTACAGAATACCGCTTCTTTTTTGTGGTCCGGATGTTACATACGGCGTTACTCTCAACCGTTAAAATAAACACATGTGTTGACTGCTCAGTGTTGAATCGCAATCTGTTCCCTGACCAAATGTATAATAATCATTTGATAGAAAATGGTCATGGTTTTGATAAAAAATTGGGTTGGTCACAAATTAAATAATTTGGAATCAGTGGAGATAAATAACGCGTTTAAAACTAATCAAAAATTATAAACAATCAACTAAATTTAACTACAAGTCCCATTCTAAAATTTGTTCCTAAAAAATATTCGACTAAATTTGTATTAAGTAACAATTTGAGTTAGGTACTAAATTTATTTTTAAATAATTGTTGTTTTTTTAAAAATAGATTCTGGTAAAGAAACAATAATTTAAGTTTGTAGTTAGTTAATGTAATGTAAATGAAGAAGAGAATGGTATTTTTCGAAACCGGTAGATGTTTTTAAACTCAATTAAGTGGTTAATAAAACAAAGATATTAAGTAAAAAAATAAAAAATATGAATTTTAACCACTAAGTTAGTACTGCTAATTTTAAAAGGATTATTTATTTGATTAAAAAATAACCTTGGATATTTAAATCATGATTATATAACAAATTTTTGTATTTAAAATTTGATAAAATATCAAGGAAGCTATTAAATTTCAAAGTTTTTATTGAAATAATTAATGTATAATTTTTTTAATTAATGTTCGTAGTATAAGGAAAGTTTTTGAAGAGCAATTAAATAAAACTGTGAATAAAACGGTAACAGTACCTAATATAAACTTTAATAATTTTAAAAGTCACCCTACACCGTTATTTCTTTATCTGTTTTTGTTCGTAAAAATAACTTCATTTTTTTCTCTTAAGAAAGTAAGTTTCAGAAACTAAATGTCGCTACTGAATAGACACAAACAGTTACCGGTTTCAATTTTATCAAACAGTAATAAAAAAAATAATATCTGTTTTACATAACCATAATATATAACATGTCATAACACTAAATATTTATGTTTTTTTTTTAGTTTCCATAGTAATTGTCCTGACAACGTTCTGGCTTCCATCCTCACAAGTCATCAAGATGACAATAGTGACTGTCAATATGATATTTGTGTCAATATGTTTGACAGAGGTTCTGAATAAAATGCCTACATACATGTTAAGACTCCCAAATATAGGTAAATATTATTGAAGATATTTCATAAAATATGGTACCTACATTTAATGATACTGCTTTTAAGCAGTATCATATTATTAAGACAGTATTCTATATTCATTATAAAGAGTATTTTTTTTTTTAGAGGTATAGAACTTTAAAATAAAATAAAAACACATAAAAATCGCGGTAATGGTCATGATATTGACTCTATTTGGAATATAATTTTATGCCATTAGTTTTTAAATATGATTTCGTGCATATGCGCACCGCGGCTGGCTCGAATAAAGTGCAATCTGGAAGTACAATTTTCGACCACTTTTTGGAGCAGCTGGGTACGTATATCGGGCAATAACGCGACAAATGTTAGCTTTTAAATCGTTTATTGTCTCTAGTTTATCGGCATAGGCTAGCGACTTTATATATCCCCACAGAAAATAATCCAAAGGTGTTAAATCTTATGATCTTGGAGGCCAATTCGCAGGTCCATGACGCGAAATGATGAGCTCATGGAATGCTTTCTTCAATATATTGATTGTGGCGCGCTCTGTGTGAGATGTTGCATTAATTTGTGAAGGTTGTTGAAACCGTAGCCCTTCTACATTAATACCATTCAGTTGGGGAACGAACAAGTCGAATCGGCTCATTCAGTTCCTCCTCAATACTACGCTTTACTGCAGCAACAGCTTCTTCTATGCGCACTGTGCCACGTCCCTGCGGATGCGTATTATCAATTAGAGTATGCGAGTTATTCGAATTACTTGTTCAGATAGACGATTATATTGATCGTAAAATAGACGTAGCGCACAGTAAGTTTTGCGAACTGAATCATGATTTTCGAAACAAATTTGCACAATTTAACGTTGTTCTGGCGCAAATTTATTCATGATAAAATCGCAAACCAAACTGAGCATGAATCAGCTATCAGCTGACAAATTGGGTGTCGCTGGAAAAAGTGTTGCCAATTCGAAAAACAAACTTCTGAAAAAACAATCTTTATTATATATATTAATGTTAATGTTAGCAATGTTTAGAAAATTTTAATTTAGACAAGTGTTCACTTAAGACGGCAGACACAGGGCGTATTTGATTACATAAATTATAAAGCGATATGTTTATCTACATCTTATCTGCATTCTTTGCTGTGTATAAAGGCGAAATCCAAGATTGTATAAAATATTTTTCGATATAATAAAAATGTTAAATTTTCTATTAGTATCAAAATGCTTTTATTAATATATTCTAATTTATTTTTAAAATTTGTTGTCGATAACATTACAATAAAAAAACACAGCCCAATCGCAAATAAAAAATGCCAACGTATTGTGTGATTAGCACGCGCTACAATAAGTAGATATTATCACATTTTTTCAGTCCGATTCTACCTATGGGCCATCGTCAGCATGTGGTTAAGTCTGATCGTGCATGGGATTCTCTTCAAGTTGACCACCAGCCCGAGACCCTGGCCCTACATGCACTATAGGCTGCAGTCTTTGCTGACTTCCTCTCCGTTTGCCATGGCTTTAGGGCTTCCTACCATAAAGGTTTGTCTTTTTATTTCCATGGGAAGATTGACTAAAATACACATTTGTTTTATACGTGTTTTGGGTGTAACAATGATAATGGGATTTATTTAAATATATATAGCCGTAGTCGTAAAAAAAACTTTTGATAAAATTTTCAAAATAAACCAAGTTAAGTTAAGTTGGAGTTAAGGGTAACTTTGGGACAAAGTGAAAAATCAGTTTACGCTGACGCGAACCCCATCTTTTAATTAGCTTAACCATTTAATTTATTAATCTTATATCTTGCGCTCTTAGATCTCCTTATCATGTTTATATTTATTAATAATGTTCTTGTCGAATGACAGATTGATGATCTGTTTTCACTGCTATTAAGTATAGATGTCTTTCTATACATATTTGATATCTCATAAATGTAGTTATATTTATACATTTTAAACGGTCGGCATCTAAATTATTTATAATGTTTTTTCAGAATCAGGATACCTACAAACCGATGCAGGAGAATCTAAGTAGCCAGCCGCGTGATGGTGGGGATAATGGAGACGATTTGTATGAAGTTGATGAAAATAATGACAGTCGTGATGAAGATCTTCAGTACTGGAAGATCCTTGTCACTGCTGTTGACAGGATCATGTTTACAGTACTGGTGATCGGATATTCTACAATTTTCTTTACACACTATTAAAAAATTCAATAAATTGTTATATTTTCCAGAACTCTTCTAAGTGTAGCACATACGTGCATAGTGATACTGTGTTATACTTTCGTCAATACAGTGTTCATAAATAACAGTATTTAATATTAATTAACCAGTGAAGAGACATTTATTTTTCTGTTACCTATCTTACGTATTCTACGTAACTAGTGTTAAATCCTAAATGAGGAAATTATTTGTTTGCTATTATAATATCTTATAAATGAGAGAAAATCTTCAAGTATTTATGTGTAAATAGCATGTATTCTTAGAATTTGAGAAAAATTTGAGAAAAGGCGAAAGTAATTTTGATTATCAATGCAAATATTCCGCAGGAAGCTAAGAAATTAAGATTATCTAGGAAATTCTTTTTATTAAGTACTCGTATTTAAAGGTAAAAATACTCCACGATATATTTAATCTAGATGACTACGTTGACGTTGTAAGGGTATTCAACATAAAATATATTTTTTCATCAGAGTTGCTCGAGTTGACGAAGATGACTAATAAAATAAAGTTGTCGTGATGCCTCTTGTATTACAAAATATATAAGAAAACTTTACTTATATAAAATATTAAAACATTAACCGTAATAGAAGACAATCAAAGATAAATCTTGATCTTTTTTGATGAATTTAATTACACAGCGTAGATGTATGTGTGTGTGTGTGTGTGAAAATTGGGGTGTTTTATGTTTGTATCAAGTGCAACGCGTGTCTAGTGCATGTTCTTAAGCATGTTATGATAAATATGAGTATCACATATCATCTAAAATTAATCCAAAGTTAATATAACGCTACTCACATATCGACCCCTCCTATGTAAAATATGACATATTTAGTGATTCTAGAATTTCGCACGTATTTGGTTTACTTGGGAAATTTTAATAAAATTGATATTGTATTCTACGATGTAGGTACTAAAAAATGTAATATTTAAAAAAAAATACAGCCATTTAAAAATGTTCAAATACTATAATAAAATGATTAAAAAAGTCACTTTTTCCTTATGATATAATACTTTATGTAGGAGTGGTCGATATGTACATTAAAAAACTTTTTTTTTTATATTAACTAATAAAAATATTGTTTCGTTTTATAATAAGGAATAATAAGAAAATAAAGGGTTTTTTTCGTAAAAACATGTCGTTGGTTTGTATTGTGTTCAAATCTGTCTCATATTTCCTACTTAGTTTATTACTAAAAATGAATAGAGATATCATTATTGGTATTATATTTTATTGTATAACTATAATCAAATTTTTAAATACTGTAAGTTTATTGTAATATGTACCGTATTTTTATTAAGAGACCGCTTGTGTAAAAAAATCGTATTTGTGTTGTAAAATTTCATTACGCGGTCAAAAAATGTATTTGAATTGTAACGTTGTGTACACATTAAGTATATTTTGTCGATATAACGTACCTTCATAAATACAAACATACATTTAACCATAGGTATATTTAAATATTTTTCATTTTGCATAAGGGAAACATTCAATTTAATATTTGGTATATAAATGATTAAGGTAAGACTAGATAATAATCTATAATCTAGCATTTCTTCAATATTAGCAAAAATACTTTATGGCCACATATTATATAAATAATTAGACTAAACACTTTATTTAAACCACTATTTATTGATAAATCAACATGTTTCGATATTAAATTACAAGTATAGATAAAAATAAAACTACGTACCAAGTGGGTAACTAAGCAGGAACTAAGTTTTGTTTTTATCTTTGCTTGTATTTTTAATTGTAGTATACATTGTTTCACGATGAAGATAGCATAGGTATCGAAAACTGTATTTATCTATAAATAGTGATTTAAACAGTGTTTTGTCTTATTATTTATATAATCTGTCAACTTATATGGTTTCCGACTTCATTTTTATTTTCGAACCACGTCTCCGTTTAGTATCTGTTATCCAACTAATTCATCGTTTTAGTTCTCACGTCTGGTTGCGAAACATGGAGCTTCAACACAGAAACCACCTTTGGACACACCTAACAGCCTACCAAAGTTTTCAAAACCTAAACATCAAATTTCACAAAAATTGGTGACGGTGACAGATTTGCGATCGAGGAATTCATAATAGCCGTTGTTACTTTTAACACAGTTTATATGTAAAACAAAAATAAAAGCAGGTAGGTGCGCAAATATTAAAAAAAAAATCATTAATGAAATAAAATAGCGTCAAGCTTTAAAGAAATGAATAAAGTTCAAATCACCTTAGGAGCCGATCGATAGATGTCTCTTTACCGGGGAAGAAAATACATCCCCTTCCACCGTACAAAGGCGGCTTCAGATTCTATCTTACAATTTTCCTCAGTCAATTTAGTTTTTATTTTCGAGAAAACTGGCGGAGATAAGAAACGCAAATTTGAGACGAGATGACATTTAGGAGCCGAAATTCTGGATAATATGCGAGGTAATTTGAAATTTTATTAAGAAGAATAAATCGTATCTGCTAAGATATGGAATACACAAATACACCGAGCAAGTCTTGTGGCGCGGTTTCCTTTGAAGATGATAATTTTGATAATTTTTTTAGTTAAACACATCACGTATTTATACATTATGATCGGGGAAAGCCTAAACAGCAACTTGACTGTTGTAAATAAATAAGACATTTTTATAGGTGCTTCGTAAAAAATATTTAGATTATTTTTGTAATTCACTTATTTTTTTATATTAACCTCACAATGGACCAGCAGTAGAGTGGAATACTAGCTTGTCATATTTAGGGGTGATGTTTTGTGGGAGGAGACTTGATTAACCATTATTTTGTGGGAAATTCTACTTACTATTTACAAAATTCTTTACATTATTTATAAAATTAACGTATTCAATGTTATTTTTACATTGAAATAATACATGAAATGAAGTTTAACTTAAATTACACGGAATAGGATTTTAATCATTCAAAAATTTAAAATCATATTTTTTACAAATTAATAATTAAATTTAGAGGCAAATTCATACATCAGACTATATATTAAGAATTAGCAGATTACTTTGTTTACTAAATCAATCGTAAATGCTAAGAAGTGGCTTAAAACACAGTAATTAGCTGAGGAATTAATTCACATATAGATTTAACTATCTGATGGTCTTATCTCCAGTTCTAACATTAAAGCATTCCCTGTGCGCCCACCGCGAGAGCCACGAAGCTGCCAAGTAGTGAACACTTTAAAACTTGGGCCAAATCAGTGCAAGTTGGGATGGGAATCCCACCTGTGGAACTTTGATTAATTATTCAGTTCAATTAGTGGATAGCCCAGCACTGAGCGGAGGGTATAAAAGAATATTATGTGATAATTGGTTATGAAGAAAATTGTAGTATTTATTGGTGCACCTACATTTATTCTCTTGCATCATATACAATTAACTCCCAATATTCTGATAGTTTTTCGATTCCATGCCTTACGAAATACGGTGGTTTGGGGGTGAAGAAGTGGTCGTGACAATTTTGAAAAACGGTGTTGTTATTAAAGTAGGTGAAAATAACCGGAAAATACGATAATCAGATGAAATCCTCCCACTCGAGCTCTTGACAGCTCTTTCCGCTTTTTTAGTACGCGTTTAGCAGTATGCGGACGGACATTATCATGTTGAAAATTCACTTAACACTGGCTTCCCGGTCGTTTTTCTTGAATGTGACAGAGATGTTGGCTAAAATCTTTAGACGTGATAGTTTCATTCCTAACAAAACAATTCATAGTAATATTAGTACTAGTATGCAATTCATGTCTTAACTCCTCAGTGAAACTCAAATTAAGGAATAAGTTCAAAATGTTAGCTTTTTTGTACTTGACACTCCATTTTCTGTTAACACAAACTTTATACAAATTGAAAAATTCCAAATATATTCATTAAAATAATGCCATGGGATTAAAAGCTACGAACAACGACACGCAAAACTACCGAAAAATGCCTCTATCGGTAAATGGGTAAAATATGAAGTCAATACCGGTTTAACGGTAATTGATCAGTACTTATGGTGGTTTCAAAATGTGATTATTATGGCTACATAGTATAAAACAAACACATTTTAATGAAAAGAAAATATTAAAAAGGTTACTTATTGAACAAGAATTCTTTTTCAGAAGAGGAACGTGCTACATCTAATTTTAGTGCAGATATAGGTTCTGTTCGATTCTACTCTAGTCGGCAGAATTGTTGTAATTAAATGTTAATTATTAGGAGAACGCATTCTACTGTAAAGTTGTAATTATTCAGAACATAGGTCTGTGATATTTTAAATTCTAATTAATGCATATAATTAGTATTTTAAATGTTAATTGTAAATATTTCCCTCAAACTTTTTCATCGCCATTTGTCTTCTTACTTGCCTTTGATAAATCGTGCGTAATGTTTTAAGAGGCTTAACTTTCCAGTAGACAATTTTTTTTTTTTTAATTTGTTTAAAATACTTTAGCGATTGGTGATTTACGAGTATCTGGACTAATAATGTGTAGGTAAGTCATTTTCGTTTTCACTCCCAACTATTTCTTCATCTTAACAGGACAATCATTTTTTCAGTTCGACAATATCGTAATGTAATTAGTTATTAATTTAAATTCCGTATGAAATTTAATCATATTTACCGGCAAACCGATTTATTAAAAACCGGTTTGCTAGTACAAACTTAAGCCTCAACTCAATATTTTATATAAAATAACCAAATAAATTTTTGGTGTTCAAATTTTTGTTTCTAGCACCAAAAATATACAACAGTCTAAATGCAAACGTGAAAAATTGCAACCATAGTCTTGCATATTTTTCACGAAAAGTGCAGTTCTGGCTCCACGAAATGGGGAAAATTACGCCCAAGAACTATTAAACCTGAGAATAAAACTGCTACAACAGTATATTGAATCACCAAATTTTTTAATATGCTATCTAATTGTATCTTGTTCTACTCTTTATATACTTAATACATATATATACTGAATATCGAACTTACTTTAAGTTTTACGTGATAAATATATGTTATTTAATTGCATCTTGCTTTACTCTTTACGTATACCATATATTATGTCTTGTACATTGAACAATGCATTTACGTTAAATTTTATAAAGTATGTATCTAATCTAATGACATCTTGTTTAACCCTTTATACATATATTTTTTTTGTATATTGATCATTGCACTTTGTTTACTACTATACCGGAAGAACACTGTCTGCTATAATACAGTAAAATACTAGTGTAGCAGGCAGGGTACCCAAATATATCTTACTTTTCTGAAATGTTTATCTGATTATAGTATAACACAATATAACACACTCTACTAAGAAGAAAATAAATAAATAATTATTATTTCGTGGTAAGAAATTTTGTATTAAAAGAGGTGGAAGGAATTTACATTAAGAATTAAAATTAATTTAAATTCTTAAGCGCTATTATTTTATAATTGTGAAAAGCTGACACTCTAGAACGATCGGAACTCGACCACTGGGCTATCTATAAATGGATACAGTGATATAAGATGGAATCAGGATGGAAGAAGGACTGGAGTGATTCGGTTCGAGATGGGATATCTGGAACGTTTATGTAGTTGCCCTTGTATCGGGATGGCCCTCGGTACCGAACGGCGATGATGATGTAATTTGTTGAGTACAATTAAAATTTTGTTTATAAACTTGTAAACTTTACTTGAAATATAAATAATCAAATAAATACCGTATCGCTTGTGGGAAATGCTTCGGCCATGTAAAATATATTAATTTTACAAAAGTCAATGATTAAATTTTTTATCTATTTCAGTGAATGTGCTATGGTTTTGTATAACAATTTCACATATTAAAATTTCGAGTTACTTATTATCTTTTTGCAATCGATAACTAACACGTATTCACAAAAGGGATAAAATGAAATGTTTACCAAATTAAACTCTGGACCCCTTGCACTATCTTTAAAAATGTAAATGTTCTCCAAAATACTATTGAATTAAAGCGCTATTACAGAATTCCAGGTGGTGATGTATTGGAATGTTAAACTTACGACAATCCCAGGAAAACGTTCGGCGAGTACAAGGACCAACATTTTAGCGAATGGGAAGCAGAATTACCACAGGACAAGACTGATTGGCTGAATGGCATATACAATTGCCCAAAGTAGAGATTACGTTTGTAAACATTTAGTTGGGTAATACAATAGTAAAAAGTAAATATCTAGTTAACACTTTAAAATGAAATATAGTCCAAAATTTCGTGAATATTTACTGTTTTTGGGAAACGAAATTATTATTTTGGATGCATATTTTAGTTAAATTTACCAAGCAGTTAAAAGAAGATAAGCATTATTTTTTTAAATAATGTCATCTAGGAGTCATTTTTAAAATTAGACTTCTGACATTCTTTCCATAAAGAGCTAAACTATTTTGAAATTTTCTAATTGATGTAATTCTGCTTTTTTGTTCAATTATGCTACTTTTCTATTGAAAGAGCGATACACACGAGTATCTTTAAGTAATGACAGTGAACTATGAGCCGTTTACCCATATTTAAAAGAAAAGCGGTTATTTTTAAAAGATGATTTACATTTTACAGTTACAAGTTGGTTAAATTATGCAAAATTGGATAATACATATTTTGTTTATATTCCATTCAAACATTTGTTATGAAGAATTAAATTAATCGTCATTAATCGCTCCGTCTCAATCGCAATAGGGGGTTATATCATACTGGAGATATGATAAATTTTCCCTATCGAGCCTACTACCCTGGACGGCCCGAGGCTCTGCAAACCCCGGAGTGTGGTATTTACCCCGGGTCATCCAGAGCCTCCATATTTAGGTTTACCTGAGTACATACCTGCCCGCGTTTACCGTAGTCGAGGGAAACTTTGGATGCCGGAATAACTTGAACAATGTGGTGAGACATTTCAGAGGAAATATATAACACGTAAACAGTGTTAATCCGTGTAAAAAACGGGGCTATAATTGTAATAAATTTCAAAAGGTTTCATCGAGCATTTTAATTATTTAGGACTTTACGGCTTAAAAGTTTAAAAAGAGAAAAATAATATGGAATTAAATGATAAATATATCCATAATAAATTATACCGCAACTTCCAGTTATAATTTAATTTTAACGATACATAACCACATACGATACACATACAGTGTCGAAGGTGGTTGGTCCAAACTGGTTTGATAAGTTTATCCAATGTTGCCTGCGTGCACCGACCTATTCTATTAATCACTATCTGAGATGATCTAAGTGAAATATCGAATTAAATATTTTAGTTTAATATCAATTTTAATCCTGGAGTTTACACGATGCATTTGCATAGATATTCAAAATGTTTCATCTTTATTTTTATTTACTACTCCTATCTACTGGCAATATTAACTATGAACTGTCATTCATGTGACTGATTCTCCATCGATATTATATTTTATTTAATCAAACCCAAAAAGGGATATCTCAAGCATAACATTTAATAAGAACGATGCGTGTAAAATTCATTTTACATATTATATTCGCTACGAATCTGACCCATATTTTGCATAGATATCCTTTAGAATCCTACACAAAATATAGGCTACTTTACTTCCTCTTCACGGTATATAGACATATAATATTGTATGCATCCCCCCCTGTACTCAAATCCTAGATAATGGGCACCAATTTTGTAAATTAGAAGATTAGCTTTTATACATTTTTAGAATCATTATTTGCTTTCATTAATTATCAGGGAATGGTATAATTAAAAAAATTGCAGCATCGTTGATTGCATTTAATACGATTAAAACACTAAATATTGTATATTTTCGATAATCGTAAAATAAAGCAGCGTATTGTCCTTATAGGCAAAACTTAAATATGTTGTTTGAGCTAAAATAGCCCATTAACATTTAGACCGAAGAAACGCTCGAAGTTGTCCCTAGACACCCGAGGTCGCCATCCACCTCACCGACCGACTGCCGGCAACTAGTTGGCAACTGGTTGGCAAATGCGGCCACGAGTGCGGTTGTCGTTGGCAAACTTCAGACTTTACTGCGCTAAGTTGTTACGGATCAGTTGGTGTGAATTTATCTTCAGAGAGAACGGCTTCGGTCGGATTGTTACCTTTGTTCAAGCCTCGAGCTCTCTCCGATAATTGAATCAATATAATTTTATTAATTACGATAAACAAAGATGTAACATGTTAAAATATACTTATTTAACGCAACTAGGGCACAACATTTATCGCTATTGTTTTTTATGGGACGTCTCTAACATTACTGTTACAGATCATTTTAATGTCACCAAAAATGAACAAAATGAAAATGAACAGACATGAAAATTAAGTATATCAATGTTAATAAATCTAGACATTATCGATTTCGAACTATAACATTGAGGCCAAAGTTCAGCTCTAAGTTAAACGCTGAACTGCCGGCCCAAAAAGACGTGTTCTACGATCAATTTAGAGCGACACTTCACCGATTAGACACCATTTGAAGATAGGTAATGAGATTTATCCGAAACGTTGGAACGACAATGGTCCTTCTCAAAACCAACAGATGCAGGATAACCAAGAAACTTAATTTCTAACGTTTTTAATCCGTGAAAAGCTCAAATTTAACACACACGCGCATATATTTTTGTATGTAACTGACGTCTCTTCTGGGTTTTAGCACGTTTGTAGATGGTTAACTTGTGGAATCCTAGGTCGACGTTTCGGCACAGTAATGTTTCATTCACTCGCTGGACTAATCAGCTCCAGAAAACCACGTACTTTTTATTCACATCACCATTGAAACACATTTCATAAATTTATAAATCTTTTCAACAAATCCAATAGTTAAATATTTTAAAAACATAAAAAGTCAGTTATTATATATATTTGACTTAATATTTGGTAGACCGACTGAACCACAGATTGCACACTTTCAATATTTTTACTCTCTATAATAAAGTGAAAATAAAATCTCTGAATCTCCTCGCTGAGTGTAAAAGAAAGGCAATCAATATGTAAAAAAGGGTAGAAATAGATTTAAAGGTCACATTGTAAAACAAACAAATTATGTAAACTACCCCTTGACGTCAAAGGCAATCACTAATATAAAGCCTCCCTAACAAAAGCAATGACTTCTCACATATTAAGCGCTTTGTTTTGGTTTTACCGCCAGTCATTGCAAACAGCCGATCCAATATAAATTCAAATTCGTGGATTAAACAAAAACACTTTTTAGTTCCCCGATATATATTTTGGTCCCGCAAACATAAAGGGACTTTAAAGGACCCTTGCTCCGAAAAGATAATTGGTTTTTCAAAAAGTTTTCCCACACTAGGGGTCTCCAATCTTTGTTTGCTCTTCCCGGAACCGGTGGCCGATTTTTATCTCTCGTAGAATTGTCTGGCACCTAAATTATTGTGGTTATTTTGACACACTGAGTTTGTTTTAATTTTTAAACAAATTTTAGATTGTTTATAACTACTACCGATATATAAACTTTGTGAGGTGACACTGATTTGTCGGGAACTGCGTATAATTCTCGTAGAATCTGTTTCTATCAGAAACTTGTCCTGGCAGTAGTAAAATAGAGCACGTAACACGTTATCACGATGAATGAGGAGAGCATGATAAAAAATAAAACCAGGTAACCAGATACTGAAGGATGATCCTGTTAGAAGCCTCAATAATCGGTAAGCTTGTTTGAGAAGATGTATGAATGTGGATGAGGTTAGAACTGTATCAGAACAGACGAGTGTGGCGCTCTATCCACTCTGCCTATCCCCGCGAGGAAACGGCGTGATGGTAATTTTTTTGTGAATTTATTATTTTTAATAGAGCTTCTTCATCGTCTTGGTACATTTCTTTATCGCTATAGCTCTCTCTATATTACGCCAGATCTTTTAGTTCTCGATAACTCCAGAGCAATTGGCTTATGAGTATTTTCCTTGGAAATCCTTTTCTTTTTCTTCTTCGTCTTCTTTCTTCTATGTTTTCTTTTATTATTAAATAATGAAATGTTTAGTTTCAAACCCCTTTACTACGTATACACACTAAAGTCAACTAGTTTCAGTTGGACCCAACTTTCTTCCTGCCAACACAGTATAGACAGTCTGTACATATTTTCTTGAAGAAGGTTGGGCCCAACCGAAACTAGTTAACTTTAGTGTGTATAGAAATATTATATTCATTAAATATAATTTCAAGCCACAACGTGTCTGCTTTCTTTGAATTTTTTCTTTTTTTACAGTGGCCACAAATATATGACCAAAAAGTTTGTTCGTTATCGCCCTCAGGATAAATTAATTTCTTTTGCTTCCAAAATATCATCAATTCGTTTCCTGTCCATTTCAATAATTTTCGTCATTCTCCTCCAGTACCACATTTTGAAGGCTCTCTTTTCACGTATTTTCTCTTTGTCACTATTGGTAAGATTCCAATATTCAGATCCATAATATTCCTAAGATTTTTCTTAACCGTTTAAGTGCTAAGCAATTTCCGATACAAACGATCGCAGCGCTTTTGCGACGCGTAGCATTCAAACGGTTAATGTTGATATTTATTTTCTTACTATGCAGCTATTTGTTCTATGTGAATACAAGTTTTGCTATGATTTCCTTTCTGCCCTACCTAAATGGTAATGGTCGTACCTTATAGTTTCTGTGTACATCTATAAGTGAAGAAATATGTATAAAAATATTAATTTATTGGCCATTTCAGGATTGCGAATAGATGTAATTATTTAGGTAAATTAAATTTTAATAAAACGATAGTCGGATAGCACTTTTCAAACTAATTTGAAAGAGGGTGTGAACAACAAAAAACATCAAATAAAATTATTTATTGACATAGCGGTTACTTTCTAGTGTAACATGAATATTTTAATTTTCAACAATAAACTTTGTACTACACACACGTTGGGTTATTGTCACTATTAGTTTCAAGAGGTGCAGTCCCTCTCATCATCAGGTGATCAGATGGACTGCACCTATGTGTATAACCCAACGTGCACGTAGTACAAAGTTTATTTATGCATTTTTTTAGTTTAGCATTTGTTAACACCTTGTAGAACCAAAATATGAGTAAAATAATGCATGGTATTCACACATGTACACACCTAGTTATCTGAAATTAAGTCACAGTAGATGTGCAAGTATATATCCTGTAAACTATATAGTACGGTTGTACCGTAACTTTACAGACAATCGTATGTGTTACGTCGGACTAGGTTTAATCAAGGAAACCACATAAAAAACGTAGACGAGATATCAGTTCCATGTATATATTTATTTTCAAATTGTAAGTAATTCATACGATTAGATAATAAACAATTTTGTTATAAAATTTTTAAAAACCATTAAAAAAACTCTTAAGCCGATGTAAAACTATTTATAAATTATAAGAATATGATGTCATCAAATCAATCGGTAAAATTAAAAATTTTAGCGATCGGGTATTGGGTTTATGTTATTGTTGTTTGATAATAGCTAATATAAATTACTACGCTATTTTTTGACCCAGTAAATAAATACTTGAAACCCTCCAAAGATTATGATCGAAGCGCGTGTCACTACCGACTAGGAATGAAATGGTTTAAAAATAAACCCTCTCAAAGGAATTTAGTTCTGTACAGCACCCAGTATGCGGCAGAGCTTCACTGATTTAAGTGTCCCGTGAACTGATTGCTGTGTATTTTATTGTAGTTTTGCTCCGAAAGCCGCTGTGGTGTGATTTAACCCAACGATTGAAAAGATAAACCTCGATCCGCCATTTGCAATACATGCAATACAATCTCAAGTTGAATCGTTTCTTCTTTATTTGTCCCGGCGGGAATTTCGGGGTAGTTTTACTTCAAATTGAAACTTTATTATGAATTTAAAGCAGTTATTTAAGCGAGTACAGTATACAAGTGGCGACGTTAGAGAAAGAGACATTTCTTATTTTATTTTATTTATTTACAAAAATATTCGTAAAATTTAAGTAAATAATATATATGTGAGGAATGAGGAATGCGCGTAGGAATTTATATATATTTCATCCTCAAAGTTAATTATTCGTAAAGTAAATAAATAAATGCAAAATAATAATGTCAGGACAATGTTTTTTTATAAAAAAGATTTGGATGTAGTATACATCCCTAAAAGACTGTAATTTTTTTTTAGCTAATAATTTAGTATTGTCTAAAAATTGTATAGGGCGCGGTAATAATATGTTGGAGAGATTACTATTTTAAGAGACTGACATTCAGATACAAAGGCTCAACGTGAAAATGACACGTATAGGGGTCAATTGAATAAGATACGATAAGTCTCAGAAATTTAGTTTACATAAATCTCTGCGTTTTATTTCTGCTTAAGGTTATAGGACCGAAATGTGTGCACAGCGTTCGACTTGATAGCGAGACATCTAGAATCATAGAAAACTATAATTACTTATTCTGAAAACGTTTTAAAAAAAAAAGTTTAACAGATGGTCGGTATTAAATTATAAACATACTATTTCCTTCAAACAACATTCTTGTTATTAAAGCGAACGAACATATTCTTATTGTGAAGCTGTAATTATTCAGAACATAGATATGTGATATTTTAAATGCTAATTTATTATAATTAAGAACATGTTCTCCTTAATAACATATAAGTTGTATCAATGTGTCCAAAACTTAATCAAAATGAATTCTTAATTCTGGCGTCTGCTATCGATTTATTCAATGGTATTTGAGATGCAGATGGCTTTCAAATAATGGAACGGATATTAATTTGAAAAAGTGTACATACGGGTTCGAAAATTTGTCATCAAAAATACTGTCGCTGTAGCATAGTTTGTAATACACCTTCCCCGTTAGGTAAGTCGTGGTGGTTAAAGTGATAATGTATCAGGCAGTACGTACAAGGATAACTGCGATCTCATCTCTCAACATGTTTGTTTCATAAGTACATTTGTACAAATCCATAATCACATGAAAATAAAACACTTGTTTGATTGTACTCATTTTATTTACTTGAGACGCGTTTTATGAAAGGAAAACGCGCTTCACAAGGAGAAACTGACAATACCTTTGCAATACAAAACGCGTTACAATTCTTAAAGTAGAATTAAAACATGTTGTCATCCTTTAAGTTAGGATCTTCCTCTGCAATTAAGAAGTTCGAGAGAAGGTCCTCCCCCCGATGACTATTTAAATAAATATTTCATTAAATCGTCATCGGCATTAGCGCTGAACCCAGAGCGCCTCCTAATTGCTAATGTGATCGGAAGTCATGCGCATGTCTCCGATATTTGCACAATTTTAAGATAATTTTAGCGAGACTTTGTCCTGCTATGGTTATGAAAGTGTGTAAAATTGAATTAAGAAAACAAACTAAAAATAAAATTTCATCGGTAAGTTTAAAATAAGTACTGTTGAAAAGTGATATTACGAGGGCCATTTTCAAAGAGTTTTTTGTCGTAAACTCATTTATAAAATATTTGATGTAACTCAAAAACATTCTAATTTCAATGAAAATATATCATAAACTACGTTTGATATTCGTATTTTTGAATCCGGGAGAAGAGCTTAACAATCCCATCGTTGAAGACGTCTGTCTGTTCTTTGAATGAGGTGGTGGCAGTTATTGGTCCGCAGTCTGCGGGCGTTACAGAAAAGTTACAAGTTTCTAACAATTGTTACATGATTTCTTCCTTCGCCTCGGCTTCATGGTCAGGGGGGAGGCATATAGCCTAAATGGTTCTTTTTTAAAAAATATTATCAAGTCAATTGGTTATGAAAAGAAATCACAAAAAAATTATATTTATAATAAAGTTTATTGTATTTGTGACTTGCATGTATTAATTAAAACAATAAAACACATTTTACCTACTTATTATTAATAATACAAATTTAAAAAAATGATAACTATTAATTCAACACTATTTGCGAGCCCATCATGCTAACATGAAGTTAATTGCCAAATTTTGTGTGTGACTCTTGTTTAATATTTACTGCAGGTCCCTCACGTAAGGGATTACCTTTCCGGTGATGTCTTCCACGTGCTGATGATGGTCCTTGAAGTAATTTGTCGCCAATAGATGTGATGCCAGGGTAGAGTGACGAAGTTCGGGATTGACCACCAGACGATGTCCAATTAATCAGGCAAACCGGGACTCTGGACGCGATTTTCTCAATCACAATTTGCGCGTACCGTATATGATTTGTCTTGGCTTTTTACGGGACCTTGACTTGATCGGATCATGAAACTTGAGTGCTTTCACACAAACGATTAAACGCAGAGAACATCATAGTCTAAGCTTAAACTCGAGGCGCACAGTTTACATTTACCCCGTAATTACAAATTACAGAGACGATCTTAATTTCGTTTTCTAACTGAAAATTAGATCGCATTTACGGAGCGATCTCTCCCGGTTGAGCTTGGTGGAAAGACTGATGTATGAGGGTGATGCATCCCTTATGGTGCATTTGACTACGTGACAAAAATCGTGTAAGCGGGATTTTATTGGCGTTCCCACGCCGCCTTGGGAGTCCAACAATAGTGAAGTTTTATAGCTCGCTCGTCCCTTACTTTGGCTAAGTGCTTTTACAACCTTGAACACCAAAATATTGTTTTGGGTGATTTTGCATTTTAACACAATGTACCTGTTCAATCTGCTTACTTACGTCGTTAATATATGCAAACGATTCTTACTTTAAAAATTGCCTACGATTTACAGTCTGAATTACAATGCTTAGCTCGACAATAATATACACGGTTCAATGATGTACAGTAAAACGTTAGGTATTCGATAAATTTCCATCTCTAATAGTATAATAATTGAAGCCTTCTATTTCTATTCATTAGAGCGCTAAGTACTTCGCTTACGTGAAATCCAATTCCAGTGAATCCTTTTGCAAAATATACGCGATACATTTACACTCACATCTTATATTGCCATGATTCATTTTACCTCAGATTGAAATCTGTAAATCCTGTCAGTTTTCGTTTGTTCATTAATTAAGTATACACTAAAAATTTTATGAATTACGTGAAAATAAATGGTTACCATGGTGTAATTGATAACTCATTCTCCCAGCGACAGAAAGTTTAAGATTCGAGTTCCATTTGTGACGATATATTTTTTCAATTATTAGACTTTCTGTGTAAGTGATTCGTTTACTTTGTTTAAATGATTATTATGTTCTAAAATTGCAATGTCTATAATAAAATATATTATCATTAAAAAATAAAATAATTTATTACCATCATCTGTGAAATTATCATTAAGATATTTTTTGAAGGTACAAGAGCTAAGTCAAAATTATTTCGAAAACTTCGGTTAACGAGAATTTGATTTCCGCTTTAGGTAGCTGATTAGTCAGATAACGCAGTTATCGTATACTCTATTTTTCTGAAGAACTAATGAGAATGATCTTATTCAATTAGAATAACAGCATCAACAAGAACAGAACATTCGATGACATCGAGCATGTCTGCATCAAAATTTTATTTGAATATTGAAAGAAGCGCTGAAATTCGTCGAAATTTGGACAAAGCCATAAAAAATTACATAATAAAATGAAAAAGTCATGGTATTCTAATCATGTATTAATTTAGTAAATAAAAATTCATGCACTGTTTATTTAATGTTGATATTTTATCATTTAATACAACATGTGATGTAATGATTTTTTCCCAATTGTATCATTAATTAAAATTCATCCTATTGTTTATTGTATTTGATCTACGCGATTTCGCTTAGCGCGTGGTATTATGGTCTGAGTTTATCACATTAAACGAGGTTTTCCTGCAATACAAACAAACAAATTATCTTTCTTCACTCCATTAAGACGATTTGAGCATATGGAGAGAGGATGGTAAATCATGTAAGAGCGGGGAAAGGAATGATAAAGATAATGTATCAGGCGAATGTTGAAAGCATCAGGAACAAAGAGTGTTCGTTAAAGATATGGCATTATCAGATAAACCAGATAGAAGCTTCAATAATAATCGACAAGCTTGCATGAGCAGATGTAGGAAGATGAACAAGGCAAGAATTGTACGATAGGACAAGATAGTATTATATCCCTGCAATCCCCTGCATGTAAATAATTCGATGTTAAAATAACTAATTAAAACGGATAGAAATTTTAATATAAGAGTAAAGGAGCATTTGAGATGTTTGAACCATAGTGGGTTTTCGGAATTTTCTAATCATTTGATAGAAAATAATCATGGTTTTGATAAAAAATTGGGATTGTCAATTTTGCATATAAATGGTGTTGGTCACAAATTAAATAATTTGGAATCGTTGGAGATAAATAAAGCATGTAAAACTAATCAGGAAATTGTAAACAGCCAACTAAATTTAACTACGAGTCCTATTCTAAAATTTTTTCCTAAAAATTATTCGAGTAAATTTGTATTGAGCAGCAATTTGAGTTAGGTACTAATTTTTTTTTTAAATAATTGTTTTTTTTAAATTTTTTTAAAAATAGATTCTGATGAAGAAACAATGCTATATATTTTTGGTTAGTTATGACATCCTGAAAAAGAAAATGGTATTTTTCGAAACCGGTAGATGTATTTAAACTCAATTCAAGTGGTTAATAAAACAAAGATAAATAAAAAATATGAATTTTAACCACAAAGTTAATATTGCTAATTTTAAAAGTAAAATAAATAATTATCACGAAATATATTTAGAATGTTTCAAGAACGATAATTTATTTAAAAAAATTAAGTAAGTAGATAAATTAGAATGATAATAAATTATTTAATATTTTAAAATTAAAATAAAATCTAGTATGCGGTACTCTCCTCAAAATAAGTCTTTACGCAGGTGAAGTTTTTGTACTCTTTATCCGTCATTTTTCAGGGTTCTTTATTAAGGCTAGCTCATTAATCTAATCAGTGTAAAATAACTAACGGACAAAATACAATGAACAATCTCGTCATTAAAAAACATGCTTCCAGGTCAAATAATTTTAAAGCCATTAGAATCATAATTCAAATAAATTTATTGAAATGAAATAATTCATAAACTGATTTTTTACTAATTGTGTAGATTATCATAATATTTTATAAGTAGCGTTATTACTGATGGTGTTGGCAACAAAGTTAACACATAACTTCATATTGCTCTTCCCGATACGATAGTTGGTACAGTGTTAAAGTAAATACTGTGTACTGTTTTAATAAAATAGTATCAGTAAATTGCCCCTACAGAATTAATCTGATAGGATTGAGCAGTATTTATAAAATGGGACAATACAGAATTGAATTCAAAGCATGGCAAACCATTTAATTTATCTGTCCTTTTCGAAATATATCTCCGCTTTCCTCGGGTAAACTGTGTACCCGGTACGTGAACCACAATATAACGAAACTTTTATCTAAAACGCGTATAGGAATTACATTTTCCATTGTTTTTATTTTTTGTTTTGATTAAAATAACACTCATATCACCACCCTGCATAATTCTATAACAAAGTTGTACGCGTTACAGCAGAGAGGTTTCTATAATACAGCCGTGCATTGGGGATGGGGTAAATTGGGTTACGAAAGGCAATTTTCGGTTAAAATTATCAGATTCGGTTTTATCCGCAAAGCCTTCATTGTCTAATAAAAAAGGGTTTCGGGATTAAAGTTACTTTTTGAAAACTCAATTTAATGAATAAGCTTATTTTGTTCAAAGTGGCGTTTAATATTTTCACATTTTAAAACGATATCGGTGTGTTTCTACTAATATATGCTTTAATGGAATACAATTTCTGACTTTAATTATGTTTGTTTGACTTTATTTAAAATGTAAATATATATTTTTTAAAGGAAATATTAAATATTTTCAATTCGTATTATTTTCGTTTAAACACATGTTTATATAACTGTCGGTCGCTTAAAGTATAAGCTTTGCATGCATACAGTGTGCTGGATGATTAATTAATAATTAACTGATTTTAGTTAAATCGCTATACATTAAAATTTAACAAATGCAAAAATGTGTTTTTTTCAACTTAGTTCTAAAATTAAGCATTTTGTATTTAATTTTATTAGATAACTATTTTGAACTCTAAAATCTGAATAGATAAATATTTTTTACTTGATCAATAGTATTTTTATTATTACAAATATGATTTATTTGATAAAATATCAAGCAAATTTTATTAAGTATAATATTTACTTATCATAGCAACGACTATCATATAGATTTTTTAAATTTTGAGTTACTGAACCGTAAACGCTTTAAATGATATATTCAATTGAATCATTTTTGATCAAATATATTTTTTTATCTGTATCTAAGCTCGTAACTCGCTATTATTATACTTTGCACGTGCCCTATCCGCCCCGCGAGATCCGCGGGGAGAGAAATAAACACTCCTAAATACTAAGTACATTCCAATCGACGATTATTCTAGAAAATAACACCAGACTGTGATAATTGACTATTTACTACGAAAGTCCGTATTCACGAAAGAAATTGCCTTATTAGTGCAATCCAATCACCAATATAACGTTGCCTTATTCAAAGTATAGCAAGGGATTTGTTAAATTGACCAACACGGATATTAATAGTACATAATAGGTCATAATTCCAAAGTATACCAGTTTCCATTTAGAAAGAACAATTGTATTAGTTTGTGTAACAACCCGTTTCAAAATAATATCTACAATACTTTTATTTTTAAATATTAAATATATACACACTTTTTCTTTTGCAAAATATCATTTATTTTTTATGTTTTCCGTCGCTGTGTATGTGATAGAAATACAGTTAAAAAATCAACAAATTAATTCAACTAAGATGTAGGTAATAATATATTATGTATATATATATTTTTTTCTAACTTTCTTTGTAAATGTCTGTACTTAGGTTAGTCTATATTATACTATCTTGTCCTGCAGAAGGTTGATTTTAACCAAAACTAGTTGATATTTGTATATGTATACTTATAAAGTAGTTTAAATCTAAATATCGTATTCTTTAATATAAAAATACAAAAAAATACTAATACATTAAAAAAATTAACACCTATGAACATAAATATAAACTTTTCTAATTTACAAAATTCAAACATTACGCACATATATTTTGTGGATACCGGGTTATTAACTAATTTCAAATGACAACCCTGCCCACTCACCAATTAAAACGCTAAGCGACATCAATACACTGTTACAAGGTGCATATTTCATATGGTATTACTCACACTAATACAATTGTTCTTTCTAAATGGAAAGTAGTTTAGATGTTTTAAGTGGAAATGAATGCGCTGATAAAGTGGCCAAGGAGACCACTCTTTCCGGAGTTTTCCCCCATTAATTACACATCCCGATGTATAACAGACTCAATATGGTAAAAAAACATACGAATTCTATCTGGACTGCACTATGGATGGATCCAAATAATCATAAGGGTAATCGGCTTAAAATTCAAAGATCTATTCCCCGCACCCCTGGTTCTCCAAAAATAAAGTCCCCAAAAAAATAGTATCAAATATTTCTAGAATGAGAATTGGGCATTGCCAGGTAGCCTCACATTTATTCAGATTGAACTTAATAGATTCCCCAATGTGTGAGTGTGGTGCCGAGGAAGAAATCCTTGACCATATTTTTTTTGCCTGTACATTGCGGATCACAGGTTTTTTTTACAGTAATCTCGTCAATGGTAATTTTCAACTCCCGGTTAACCGGTCATCTTCTTTCCTTTAACTCACCACATTTAATCTATATAATAGCAAATTTTTTGAACGACAATGACTTGTAATGGAATATTTCCTATTCTATAATATTATTATACTTTTTTATATAAAATAAAGTTTACCTTGATTAAAGGCACAAATATTATAAGATGGAGAAGAAGATGTTTTAAGAATAGAAAAATCTTTATATCATTTACCCGTATAATTTTTTACTTATTCTGTTTTATCTGAGTGGCGACAGTGAGATATTTGGTTACGTAAATAATTCAATATTAATTTTGTCACGAGCATTTTTATTTTATTGTATATTTATGTACTGTACACATTAATTAATGTCCTGAATTAGTATTACTTAACATAATTGTGACTAATGTTCCAAATTTTAACATGATAAATCTCTTCTTTAGAATTAGATGATAATTAACTTTTTCAATATTTGCAAAATTACTTTGTGTATTATTATACAGCTAAATAATAAGAAAAAACATTTTGTTTAAACCAATATTTATTGATAAACCAACATGTTTCAAAACCAATCGTCCCTTCTTGGTGTTTTGAGGAGATCGAGATCACAGGGATAGTTGATGGATGGTTGACCAAATAAAGTAATTATATAAATATAAATAAATATTATATAAATAGGGCCCTCTTCGAATGCCGTCATCAACATTCTCAAGACCGGGAGGAATGGAAGAAAGCTATTACACCGGGTGCAAGATACTTCAAGAAACCATAATGTTCAGCAGTAAGCTGATGAAGATCGTTATAATCGTTTAATATTTATTTTTAAACTGAGGTATCAAAGGCATGATAAAATCGCTTATTTAACTTGACAGGGAGACATTGATTGTTGCAATTAATCACCTCCCCACTCTTACCAAGACTCCGCCTATACCCTGTAATGGATGTCATTTAAATTGTACGGAATAGCTCAGTTATACGCTAGTCCTAACGAAGATATGTTAGTATCGAAACCAGTTGAATTAAAAATAACAGCGATTTAAACAAAGTTACATATAAATTCAATTTTAAATTATGTCTAACCATAAAGTTAACGCTTTAAACGTCAACAATAGTGTCGTTATTAATTAAGCTATTATTTTTTTCAAATTAGCTAATGTACAGAATCATATAAACCTCCAAATTACAAATTGATTACGAGGTTGTGACTTCTCAGTGAAATTTAGCGTAGAAATATAAATATATTAAAACATAACTAACATGGTCAGGAATTATTTGCAGACAATCTACGTCTGCTGGAATGCTGCAGTGTCGCTTGTCAAAATGTTACGTATTCCGGGGGGTGAGAAATTGAGGAGTGGGGAAGCTTGTAGTAAATTCCACAGGTTTACTATCTATCTCCATCTCTAATAATATATAAAGTCATACCAATCCTCCAGACCAAAAGTATTAACCATTGATCCAAAAACATTTATAGTCTTTATGAAAATAAAAAAAATATGATCCAATAAACGGCTACATTCCTACCTTTACCCTCGCTCCCAATAATCAAACTAGCACCCAACAAACTCAATCCAATATCATTCATATTGAGATTCTTGTACGATATTCTCGTATATCGTTAGAACAAGGAGTTAGGAAAATACGAAATGTAGGAAGGATGGAAGGAAATAGGGAGAGAGATAGAAATATGGAACAAGGGGGCTAAAGGACTAACCAAAATCAAGAAGAAATACGATCCATCTACGAGTTGTTTCTTTAGATATCTAGATTTTCTTCTTCTACTGTATCCATAGGTCTTCTGACTCCAGGAAACTATATTTCGGTGATAGCACGAAATGGGATGACACGCACTATGCACAATAGCAAGATGAAAGCAGTAATTGGTGTGCACGGTAGCAAGAAACCGATTACATATAAACAGTACACAATCAGCTCAACACAACAGGACGATACTTCACAAACCAACAATTCGTTTCCACAAGGCAGGAAGAACTTTGCGACAGTCAACGCACCCAATGGTAAACAGTTATTGTCAAACTTCAACATCAATTTTTAACTGGTTCCAGACTATAGATAATAAAACTACAGAAAAAGGTCGTGCTCTGGGTACAGTGGAGGGGAGTAATAGTTAGGTAACGGAAAGGAACCCTTCTATATGTTACGTTTACGTGCAGACGGCGATCGGCGATCTATACGTCATAAAGATTTAACAAATATCTATATTGAATTTTCATTAATAAATATATACGATTTTAGACATAAAACCTAATCCATAAAATTTTAGAAAGCAGGTGAAAATATGTATTATATAATTTTATTTGCATTCTGTGTATATTCTCAAGGGTCCTAGATTGCTAGTAGGAATAGTCTACATTCAATATTATATTAATTCATATATTTTTGAGTAGGGGAGAGCTTATTACTTATGCAAAATGTATAGGATTGTACAAAGATCAGACAGACATACATTTAAAGATATATACTCCACATTCGTCAACCTCTATATTCCTCTGATTAGATATTCGTCATACTTTGATAACAATCAAATGTTTCTGTGTTCGTCACTTCCATCACCCGGCACTGAATAAACACGCAATCAAGTAGCCGATTCGCACTCATATATTGCCATAGACAACCAAAACATAAATGCATTCAATGATAAGTGATACTTACTACTATACTACTTTAGGAATATTTTTAAAAATAGACAGAATCTGGCAACATTGAACAAGTTCTTTGTTAAATGAAGTACTACTGATCATCTAGAAAACGAAAACCCTCACCACAATTAGAGATTCCTGGTGTTTTAATTGATGATGACCTTTTAAACAATAATTTCATAAGGAAAAGTTTCGATAATTTTTTCATATACAATATTTATGTACCATTTTTGGGGGCTGGGAACGGATTAATTTAATTTTAGTTATTTCTTCTAGGAAAAACTATTTCTATATTCATCAAATATTCATTTGTCACGCTTTCAGATACGAATTAATGACAAATATAGATTTTAAAGTACATGATTTATTTTAGAAGAATAAAATGTCGTCGATTTCTAATATTTTTTATATATGTATTTATTTATTAATAGTGTTAATTTAAAAAGAAAAACATTTCCTTCCAGGGTTATTGCGGGATAAAATAGTAAGAAAGGTATACAACACAAGTGTTGACGGCATAAGAAATAGAAAACCTCCGCGAAAGACTTGGCTTGACCAGGTAAACCAAATACTGGGAGATGGTCCTGTCGGAAGCCTCAATAATCGAGAAGATATATGAATGTGAATGAGGCGAGAATTGTGTGCCAGGATAAAGAGCATGGCGCTTTATCATCTGTCTACCCCAGCGAAGAAACAGCACGACGGTAAGTAGGATAGTTAGTTATTGCTGACTTATCCCTTTGTTCAAGGTCGATGTTGATGTTTTAATATTGATAGATATATGTATGCATTATGACTTTATTGAGAATCGAATCCGGAATCCTCGGTATGGGAAGTTGGCGCCTTTCTCGTTGGACTAAGAGAGTCGCCACAATATAATATATAGTATTTGCATGTACCTGATTGGATAAATATCATATTTGTTCAGAATTATTAAATCATATACGAAATTGTTATTTATTTAGGGAATCAGAGAACTTCCCCAGATTGGAAATAGAGGTCCAGATTCGAATCCCGGTAGCGCAAAAACAATATTTTTCGACAAAATTGATCTTATATGTATATATTTATAATGAATACATTAAATTAGTATAGTATGTTCTGAATAATTACAACTTCACAATAAGAATGTGTTCTGCTTAATAATTATATCTATACCTCATACCTCGTTTATATAATAAAGTATTCCGTAATATATTCTCATCTATCTATTGCAAACTCTTACATACACTTGCATGTATATGTCTGGTTATCATACGGTATCCAGGATTAGCAGATAGTTATAAACATAAGTACATATAGGTACGGTAGTGCATTCAGTGTGCGACCGGGTAGACACACAGGGATCTGCAAACAATTTATTCAGGCGAACATATGTCAGGCATTGCATTAATAATTCTGGTCGTATAGCAGGCACTGCAATTAATGTGCCCATTCGTCAGCAGCTAAGAACGTTCAATCATTTTGACTGCAGTTGATGCAATAGATCCTCGTTTGGGCGGGTAATCTGTTTGTAATTGTTTCTGATCTGTAACAGAAGAACCCGCATCTAATACTTCAGAAAATTAAATAAAACGTATATAGTTATTTTTTATTATTTAAGCATATTGTATAGGGTGAATTTTATGTTCCAGGCCGATTTTGTTTAGCCGTCATTTTAGTTTGGTAGACCTTTATCACTTTGCATTCGGTTGTCGTAGAACGCAGAGAGTTACACTTTATTTTGTGTCGAAGTCATTAGAACATTGTATCTAAATAATAATTGCAATGCTGTAACCATTAACGGTTGTCACATGTTGGAAAATTTCTTGGTGGCCGAATTGAGTCGATCGGGCCTGCAAAACATGCGGTTTCAACAGATCGGTGCTACCTCACACATAGCCCAAACTGTGCTTGAAATTTTGCGAGATATTTTTCCCGTCCACATAATCTCAAAAAGTGGTGTGGTCGACTGGCCTCCTCGATCACCAGGTTTGACAGCTCCCAACTATTTTCTGTAGAGGTACACTTGAAAAGAAAGGTCTACGCCAATAAGCTACTAACAATTCCTATGCTACAGGATAATATTCGAAATAAAATTGCTAAAATAATACGCGAAGTGTGCGAGAAGGTTATAAAAACTATGTTTTAAAGAGGATACATTTGTGTCGCTGCCAGAGACAGCCACTTGATCAATGTCATATATCATACATAATTGTAATAGACAATATAATAGTTAAAAAAAACTAAACTAAAAAATTGTTTTATTTTTTAGTTATTTAAAAACAAGATCGGCGACCTGGAACATAATATTCACCTTGTACCGCATACCTGCACCCACTATGAAGTGATGAAAATAAATTACATCCTGAATATACAAAACATTAAAATGATTATATCCAAAATTGAAATATCTAATAATCTTGCTCTAATGTAATAGGAAATTTAATTCAAACATGATAATAAATAATATTTTTTTAAGAAACCTTACGTAATATTAAAATATTTCTTCTCTTTAGAGATTTCTATACATGAGAGTAGTGGTTGCAAAGGCAGTAAACTTTATTTTTTCTAACTTCTAATGCAGTTTTCTTCTTATATAGTTACGTATTGTTTATTTTTTATTAATAATCAAACTCAGTTATTTTTGATGTGATTCTAAATAGGTGTTAGTCGCAAAGAATATATATGTCAAGTTTATTAGGATTCGACCAATAATAGTAGTTTTCGCTACTTTGAAATATAAATGAACGCTAGTATAGAACCAAGCTTGTTTTTGAATGATGGTTTTGCATTCATTTTGTATTTTAAACCAGATTATAGCGATTATCATTCACAATAATAAGAGCAGTATAAATATATTAAATATGCTAAATACAGTGTTCACATTTTAGGTATTCCTCCGTAATATAATTATGTATTGGATAAAATAATTTCAATATATAAGTATTTACCATATGCAACAATAAAAATCTTTTCTGGAAGAACCTGTCGTGATTACGTACCCGCGTAGTACGCGGGGCGCAGGGGCCGGATGCCGATCGTCACTTTAGTTATGCCACCAATCCACTCTCGCTGAGGCACGGCGAGAGGAGCCGAGCACGAGAATACACTACAGCTCTCGGCTTGCATCGTCTATTCTCGTGTCGACACGGGTCATCTCGTGCCATCTCGCTTCGCTTTGCACGCCTCGCCTCGCCCCGTTTACGCTCCGTTCCGCACAGAGCGCGGTCGAGGTTTGGCGAGGTGAGGAGCCTCGGGGAGTGGACTGCTGGTATTAGTAGCAGAGCGAGAGCGCGCGCTGGTCGAGTTAGACGTGTCTTATGCGTCTTCGTACTTTCGTTCCGTATGACCAATGTTTTTTCTCATCTTAGCACTTTTTCGCAATTATTGATATACGTATATATATATACATATATACGTATATATACGTATAACTATTATTTGAATGATTAATATAAGTAATAAATGTAAAATATTCGTATTTATCCGATTTAAAAATCGCAAAAGTCTCCATGTACACTGAGTTAACAGCACCGGAGCGCGCGTTATTATTTTAGCACCGTATGGGAAATGTTAAAAGTAATTTATAAAATGAATGAATTTTTTTGTTAAATACGATATAACTTACGTAAATATACAATTTTACATTTTTTTATTGATTGTATGTACATCTACTTGAACATTTTTCAATCGATTTTTTAATGAACATAATTATTGTAAGTACTGTGTCGCACTAAACGGATATTGAATCCGTGACACGGCACCGGTAAATTATTACTAAGCTGCTGGGCTTGTAACAGTAAAATATATAAATACCTATCACACCGCTTGGTGACTTTTGGTATTAAGTGTATGTCCAGTTCGACTTGGAAAGTTTCTAAAATCAAATAAAATCTGCAACAGATAATCATTTTTGGTGGAATTATTGAGATAATGAATGTCAAATATAAACACGAGGGTGAAAATTAATACATTCAATTACACGGTGTAATTAAAGTCATGAATCTTACATCAAAGGCTAACAGGGCTCGTTTGGCTTGTAAGCGAGGGTTGTTGGTACGCTGTTAGCTAAATAATAATTCACAGAAATGTTCCCTCACATCGTGTTCTGATATTCTAGGGTTACATTAAAAATATCTCGTTATTGTACTCGGAAGCGTGCATAATCAATATTAACTCAATCTTATACTAGATATATATTCCCTACAGAAGATTTCATTGTATGAAGTCTCATTATAGTAAGTATATAGTCATTTTAAGTTTTGATGACCAATTTAAAAATATTATTTAATTAAACTTTGTACTACACACACAATTATTGACTTTTTTCATGACTAGTTTCGGGAAGAGCTGACGTTCCATCGACAGGTGTAAATAACAACTAAAAATAATAGTCAGCTATTTGTTTTATTAAATGAAGCGGTAGGATATGAAAGAGGGGGAGAATTTTAGTACTTATTTGGAATATTAATAGTAGGGGTGAAGTGTTTGGGAAAGTAATATTGTTGATTAACATTTTTCTGGATTTTTACAATTTCTAGGTTGTTCATTATATACTGAGTGAAAAAGTTTTAGATTGTGGCTGTGGAAAGAATGATCGATTTCAATCATATGATTAGAGAAATAATTGTATTTTTAGACAGCGGCGATAATCTTTTATTCGCGTATTAATTTTTTTTTACCACAATCTGAACAAGTTTTCTTTTATATATCAAACTTTTTTCTAATATTTAATTTTTATCATCGATATTATTATTTGCATAAAATGAGGGTTTAATATAAGCAAGTAAATTTAGAGTAAATTTAGTATAAATTAAATATCCCGTCAAAAATATGTTTGGTGGCGTTTAAATAATAATATTAAGTTTAATGAAATAATATTTTCAATTAAAATTAGACCACAAAGTAACAGCCAAATCAATTAATAATTTCGACGAAAAATGTTATACTGTATTGGTCCCTTAAAGAAAGAATATAATAATGTGGTGTATATAATTTTAGAATTTTCAGGAACACTCATCAAAGTAAAAACATTTATTCTACAAGGATTTTTTTTCTATTTATCTTTTTCCATTTCACATTATTATTTTTATTAGTCGACTTCTTTTTAATGATTATTTAATTCTACTTTTCAATTTTGGTTTTATTTATTAAATTGGCAGCAAATATAAATGTAAACAAAAAGTGGTTCTAAAATGGCTTAAGACCTCAAAATAATATATAATTATGTATCTATTTGACATCTTTCTCACTCCCATGTTTTAATGTGATTTATTTTTTAACATTTTGTATAAAATATTATTTTGTTATTAAATTTCACATTGTGTAATTATAGATCTTGATCTTGTTTTATATAAATGTCGATCATCACCCCCCATAATTCTAGATATTTGCGAGTGCACAACTCCATCGTTGTACTATGTTGTTGAATGAATATATATATGTATGAAAAAATATCTATTTTAATATAAGTAATAAATCATACTGTTGATTTTTATTTAGTCTAGCTAGGTCTAGGTAAAATGCTAAGCTCAATTCTAGTTCAGAGACCAACAAAATACTAATAGTTTTTATAAGCACTTAAATTATTTAAAAAATAGTAAGAAAATTTATATTACATAAATTCTTTAAACATATCTGTAAAATATTGGTTTATGTTGACGAAATAAGTTCAAATTTTTATGTAATATATACATATATTTTTTTAATAAATTATTTTTCATTATTTTAGATCGTTAACTTTTTTTTAACCACTTAATGAATTAAATACATCTACCAGTTTCGAAAAATATCATTTTATTCTTCAGGATATCATTAACTAATCAAAAACATATGTTATATTGTTTCTTTAACAGAATCAATTTAAAAAAAAAAATTATTAAAAAAATTAATGTAGTACCTTAAATGATTAGGTATTTGATGATTTTTAATAGATTCTTTTAAAGAAACAATATAACATTTGTTTTTGAGTAGTTAATGAAATCCTGAAGAAGAAAATGATATTATTCGAAACCAGTAGATGTATTAAATTCATTACGTGGTTAATAAAACAATGTTAATAATCTAAAATAATGAATTTTAACCACAAAATTGATTTTGCTAATCTTAAAAACAAATTATTTTTCGTAAATTTCTCTATTAAATTAACGAATAAATGAGGAAATGATTCAACTGTAGTACCTTTTACTACATCATCTTCGGCCGGAAGGCTAACGTTAACATGAATTAATTATAACCCACCTACGACGAAAGCTTCATACACCAATAGCAAGATAGTAAAAAATATTTACATTCTTAAGTAATATGTATATTTCCATTTAAATAATACATGTTTTTTTAAATTGTGTGATTTTGATCATAACTTGAATCATACTTTTTGTGTAATTGTTTAACATCACGGAATCTCCGCACGATTGTAATGTAGGATAGAACGCCACACACTTCTTTTCTCTATTTTTGTACATCTTCCAACAGGGCCTAAATAGATATCTCGAACATATCTATTTAGGACAGGTTTATTGCGGACATCGTAGGTTCCTATCATCTTTGAAACGGACATTTCGCGTTGTTAATATTATCACCATTTCTCGTATATTATATTTTATTAACCCTATTTTTAATATCGTCAGCTATAACACAATTTAATTTTCATTTCATACATCCCTTATAATATTGAAAACATATACAAAACAACAGAATATAATGTTCCCTGTATAGAGGCTAAGGCGACATAAGCGTTTGGAACAATGAAATGATAAATAAACAAACTGAGACTGAATCTACGCCGAAACCTTGTCTATTTCTTGCAAAGCGTCTAAATTTTGTATCTTAAGGAAGGATTTAGGATATAAATGAAATTACATACATCTGTAGATGGTTCCATTATTTGAGTTACGAGATCCTGTATTGTAGAGATGGGGTGAAGGCTTAGTCTAAGCTCAGTTCAACTGAAGAGGGACAGGGGGACGGGACCTACCTCCCTCTCTCCCACGTTCTCTTTAATAGTCGCAGTTCATCATTATATCCTGCCAAATAACGGAGATTTAAGGTTCAACCCTTCTACTGCCGACAGACTTTTCTACTTCATTTAAATCACGAAGCACCGAAGCTTGTATTTTATTGTTTTATGTGAAGATTATTTTTATTATCCCGAGTTTTGTAAAACTATTTATCTTCCGTATATTTTTTTATTATTGTAGTATTTTTAGCGCAAGAAAAAACGAGAGATTTTTTATTACAATTTTTTTTCAATTCAAATAATGTAAGAGTACCTAGGTCATTTTTTCTAGCTGTAAGTCGCTCGTTTAACCAAGATGTCGGGTGTTTTGATCACTGTCCTTGACCAAAATATTTTTGGTAGCGCTTAGCTAAGTTTAAAAAACATTGAAATAATATGTGCTGTTAAATATGTTATATATTTTGTAGTTTTAATTATTTTTTTCAAATTTATATTAGGAAAAAAAGTTAATAAATTAAAATACAAAAAATATTTAGCCAAAAATAGACTTTCTAAACATTAAAATTAATAGCGTAGTGGTTAAAGAATTTTTTTATAAAAGTATGCATTTAGCTGTGTATTAACGATTTCATTAATAATAAAAATTAAAAACTTAGGATATTTGGTAAGAAAATCAGATATAATTTTAAAACGTTAAATAAAATAAAAATGTATCGTCTTTTTCCTCATCGGATAGAACATAGTATTCTATAAAGATAGATAGAAATACGTAGCAATACAAACTTATAATAAAACAAAAGACAGAAATTAAGAAAATCATCAGAATACTGATATTTTATAAGTAGAAAATATTTATGTATGCTTAATTAACAATGTTGGTAAGGGATAAAAAGAGATTTTAATTGAGATTAATCGGATTACTTTTTTTCTTACTGTAACTTAAGGATTAAATTGTATTTTTACGTCGCGTCTATCTCGGGGGAACTATTTCGGTGGAAGCTTTGATTATTTTAGAGAAAATTAAATTTAGTAATTTAATATTTACGGTAATTTATTAATCAATGTACAATTTGCTTCGGAAAATTAAAACACAAAAAGATATATTATTATAAGGAATATGGCGGATAGGCAACGCCATCTTTGGTCCGCAGGTCGAACTTGCTTTAGCCGCGACACTAAGGCCTGGACTAGCCGGATAGAGGGGGAACATTGTGGAGTGGGAGAGGAACTAACCGGCGTCCGACGAGTAGGTTATTCTATCTTTGTGGCCTGGGCAGTCTAGCAGCATTTCACAGTAATTATTTAACTTATTAATTTAAATATGACGTATTGTACAACCAGTAGCATCTTAATAAAGATCAAGACAAGACTCAAGGTACGAGTTATTTCTGTCACACATTCCTGATATTTGTTTATCCTGAATTCCTTCTGATATTTGGAATCATAGTAATTGATTAAGTTGGTGATGGTACTTGTAACATTCATTACCACCAAACTGACATCTGTCTACAGCTACAGGAATAACGTAAGGCTGATGTCATCAGACAGAACTAAATGGCTAAGAGGCGACCACGAAAGCCATGGTATAACAAAAATGCGGTTCAATGTAGATTTGTCTCCGTAAATTTCGACATCAAGATTATAATATATATTTCGTATATGCAAGAATTTTCTACATTAAGACAATTTTGTGGCACGCTGAAAATAAATTTAATGGTCACGGTCTTTCTTATAATGCTTGTATTTTCTTAATTATGTTAAATAACATTCAGTTTATTAGTTTTACATTAGTGTTAAGATTTTATCTAAGTAATAGTTTTAAAATAAGTGCATTTTATTGGGAAAGGTGTCTGGCGGAAATATTTCAAATTTAATATTAAATGTTGTAGGGTCTGAATTGTTCAAAGATTGTAGCTGTAAATTCTCGACTTAAGATATTCCCACAAAAAAAAATTTGCACGGTGTAAGGTCCGGTGACCGAGGTGCCGAGGATATTTTCTTACAGGGCCTGAATTATTTGAAGATTGTTGTTGTAAACTTTCAACTTAAGGTATCCCCATAAAAAAGTCACACGGTGTATGGTCTGGTGACCGAGGTGCCCATGGTATGTCTCCGTACTTGCTGATTAATTTATTGGGAAAAATTCCCCTCAGCTTCTTCATTGAAACTAACTGTTTGTGGAGTGGCCCCGTCTTGCTGAAATTGTGTTCTGTTGTTGAACCCAAGAAACAGCTGCAATTGCGGTACCAAAAACTCGTCGATTATTCAGCAATACACGTCAGCAGTGACTGTCTCTCGCTAGTTAAAAAAAAATTGTGCAATTTCTGCCCGAGGGCCAATTATCCCTCGGGCAGAAATTGCACACCACACTGACGTTTTTGGATAATGCAAACGATTTGATGGCGTTTCCTTGGATTGTCGGGGCACCAGTATCTCACGTTCTGTTCCATTGTCCCTTTTTGTCTAAACTTTTGAACCCAACACCAGATAAGTTGCGTGCAGAAAAACGCGACGCGCAGTGCACTCCCGACCAGTGACTCATTGCGACTGGAAAATCCGGAAATCACGCGCGTCGAACAATACCCCTCTCACTTACCTCACCTTTATGGTTTGCGAGCAGTTACAATTTTATCTTGAAATTTTTCCGCTGGATACCCTTTATAACTTCTGATATAAAAGAATAATAAAAAGCCATGTTTTCGTAATAAACGCGGAACTATCAATTATTTTTGAAAGGGAAGCCTTAAGTTATTTATGAACATATGAACTGTTAGTATATTTTATCATAATGAATTTATAATTCTAATACCTTCCAATGCTTATGAAAATATTAAACACTGTCATTATTAAACTTCAAGTTCACTGCAGTGATGGCGAGGGGTAGCTTGAGGACGTGCTTCCGGTATGCACAATAAAGCAAGATCCTTCTAAGTAATAACAAGTTAAGCGTCGGTAAGGATTAAAGGAGTAAACTGGCGTTATTACTGCCTTTTTCTTCTAAAGATTAACCCTTTGACTTTTCACTCCCCGAGGCATTGATGAAGGCTTTAGAGGCAGAGTGTTACAGGATTACGTGTTTAAGTTTTTCTTTTTAACTGCGCTGAGGACTCTTGGAATCCTTTATAATAATTCTACCATGATGTTATATAAAAATGGTATACTAACTTACAACACGCCGTTTTCCGCAAGTGTTTTCATACAGAAGAGAACACCACACTCTTCTATCGTGACACGAATTACCCCATTCTCCCTTTCTCATACATACTCGTTCATTCTAATTAGCTCAAATTGTATTCATGTACTGATAATGTAAACTTGCGATGACTTTGTTCTCTCAATAGAATATAAAAAAACATGATTATTTACTGGGGTACGTAAAATTGATAAAAACAAATATTCATACATATTAACAAATAATTGGTGCCTCACACGAAAAAAAGGCTGTTAGGCAAGAGTTTATAAGTTATCATATTCGTAGAATTATTTTAGGTTACTGAATTAATCAATTATATTTGTATTAACCCGTTCTACCTTTCTAATAATAGTCCACTCGATTTATTTACACTACTAATATACGTTACGTTTTTATTAAGTCAACACTACGGCAGTTGAAAAGTCAGTTGCGCATTGTTACAAGGTTAGGTTTGACGCGCTTGTATTCTTTGTGATTATTAATAATTGTTTTGACCTAATTAACTATTCTTTTAATGTTTTAGAGAATATTTTTGTACTATGTTAAATATATATACTTTTTTGAATACGTCATGTGAGGTGTGACTGTATGCAGAAGTATAACAAATTATAATTAGTAATATTTATATATCTAGATTTTTTTTTAAATTTTCCGTCACAATTTGTATGAAGAACACTATAAAAAATATACAGTTGCTAGCCAATTAAATTTGATAATTCGGGCTAGAAAGGGTTAAAAAGAGTATTTTGAAAATATGCGTCTAGAAACTAAAATCATGCCCGCATCGAGGCCAAGGGGACAGAACGCCACACTCTTCTGTCCTGGCGTACTCGTTGATTGTTGAAGCTTCTAACACGGCCATCCTTCAACATATGATCTGACTAATTAGGCCAAGTCCTTTGCGAATGCCCTATATTTCTGTTGACTTCAACACTAGCCGGACATATTGTATTTTCTTTAGTATTCTCTCCTCAGTTATATGTTTTACATTCCTAAACCGCTTCACCAATTCAATCATCCTAGCGAACTTTAATTAATTCTATCGACTGTGCTACAAACACACGTATGTTACATTATATGTTACGGTGAATGTGTATTACCAGTGATGATTTCGCTATCGTTTTAGTGAAATCATATCCGAATACAATATCGCCGGAAGATATATATTTCTACTGTGAAAATATAATTTATCTGACGGTCGCTAGTGAAATTATACGCTGCTTTAAATTGTCAATTTGACAGTAGTGAAACGTCCATTTGCGCGTTTTTGTTTTCGCTGAAAATACATGTTTATGTCGATTTAAATGCAAAAAAAAAAGTATTCAATCCGAATTATTTTATCGTCTAGTTATCAAAATAACGGTTATTTTTTCGAACCGATATGTACATGGAAAATACAATTTTACTGATATGCTATAAAATGAAAGTTCTAGAATTAACACAAACATATAAACAATAATAATATAACTGATTATACCGGATCGTCTGTTTGTGAACAAATATAATTTCACTGATATTGAGTAGTAAAATTGTAAATGAATTGTTTAATACATTTTAACTGAGTGAGTTAGTGAAGTTATAGGAAAAATTGAAAATGTAACTATGTGTAAGTACAAATTTGTTTATTCTTCACTATATTTTCCGCACATCTGCCTTAGCGACTGCAATCGGTGTACTTTTGATTATGTTTTTCCTACTCTAGACTGCACTTTCGTACATTACTGATGGCAACGGAATTCCATAATGCATCGTTAGTAGTTTAATGTTTATTTAAAGAGTACTAGTTAAAAATATGTTCTGTAAGATTTGTAAATTTTTGGGGCTGTCACAAAGATAAATTAAAAAAAATAGATTTTCTCGTGAAAAGGCAAATCAGATGTCTGGTACATAAATTGGCATTACCCTAACGTATTTCTCGGCCGCTGTAACGGAATTTTTCGCACAGTACTAACTCAGCGGCACAACGACCGCAACGGCCGTTAACACGCATCGCGGCGGGTCAACCCTCTAGCTGCGACGTGCGGAGCGGTTTGATTATTAATATAATAGTAATAAAAGCAACGTGCTTCGATTCCTGAACTGCCTAAAAGAAGTTGCGGTCTATGTATTTTTATTTTATTGCGGTTTTAATGTAGTATTTTTGAATAGTATTATTTTCACGAAAAGTTATTTAATATTCGTAATATTCGTATCCATAGCAACCCTTATATTAGAATATGTAATTACTTAAACAATATGAATTATCTGTATTAAATACATTCTAATAGAGGATAAATGATACATATCTATATAGTAATAATATAAGACGTCTCGCCAAAAAAATATTCTAATTAAATCATTGGACGTCAAAACCAGCAATTATTTATGAATTAATATACATAGGTCTTCTCTTTTTTATCGTGTGAAGGTCTATCGCCTCCACAATCAGCAATACCGCCGGCAGACCCTGAACGCACCTTGCGGATACCTGGGTGTAAAACCAGGCTCTCATCAGCCTCAAAAACACACTCGGTACCGACAACAATAATATGCGCCAGCAGCCGCCCCGGAAGGCGGTGAGACTCACGAGCGCCTTGTCGACGACGTCACTAGAAAACCCTCCTAATTGTAAATATTTATATACTTACTAATATACATATACGTACTTCTAACTATAACCGTGCAACGATCATCAATAAACATCTGTCAACTGTGAGTACTCTTTGTTCAACCTGCTCTGGCCATAAAACACACACACACATTCCAGAATCATAATCAAAATAATATGGGAACGCTAGTGTTATTTATCAGGGCACCAGGCACTCACACACCTTCTGATTCATAACATTCGATTTTAATTACATCCTCATATGTCTCTACTCTTCTCGGTCTTTAGCCATGTTCATAGCAGCCTTTAAACAGGATTCTATTAACTTATTTATTTATCTTGTAAGAGACTGTCCTTTTGTTTGTTTTCCTTCAAATGTATCTGTGATTACGAGTATTTCAAGGTTCTATTCCTTCTTTCTGCAAAACTGTTTTTGACGTGTTTGTGGTCTAGTGGTTACGATACTCGCCTAGTGATCTAGTGATCGGGGGTTCGAGTATCGTTCTAGGTGGCTATCAAGTCATAGTTTCATGGCGTAAGCGTATATAGTAAGAATATTGATATGACATGTATTCCGTGTACGCATCTCTATTTAAAAAAAATAATTGTAATCGTCAATTCTTGAAATATTATGACATGTATGTACCTCATAGTCCGCGCTCCAGCACCGCGTCTCAAAAGTATTTCGCATATTACTCTTATTCTTTCTCAATTCTTCCTCTTTTTTTAAAAATACAATATGTGTAATATCTCTCTACCAGACCGACTAATAATAATTACAATAATAATGTTAAAATTTATAAAACTGAGATGTTTATATTTTTTTTATTTTCACTAAGATTAACCTACGTATTAAAATGTCTGAAAAGACAAAAATTTGTTTAAAAAAGGTAAATAAGTATTAAGGGCGCGATATCAAAAATTATTCATATACTCGTGTTTTTTATGAAAATGTGGGTTTTTATTATTCACTTATTATCAGAAATAATATACTAGATTAAAAAATTTTAATGGAATTTTTAGGTAGGATCTTTACACTCATTTTAAACTAATAAACTGAATGTTATTTGTCATAATTAAGACAAATATAAGCATTATAAAAAAAACCGCCACCATTAAATTAATTTTCCACGTGCCACTACATTGCCTTAACATGCAAAATATATTTTCTTATAATCTTAAAGCCAAGATTATACAGACAAATCTGAATTGAGACATGTAAATAAAATATTAAAAATAATAGAGTTAGTTATAAAGCATTTAATTTGCAAGACATATGATCAATTTTCGACGTTTTTAAACACCTTGTGTTAGTGCAAACAAATAAGTTTGAATAATATATTGTATTTACTTACATGCCTTGAGGCTTCAGATACTATTTAAAATCAAATTTGATATCAAAAATTCAATATTTTATTATCAAATAATATTTATATTTATCCTAATAATGTATATTTTTTATATACTTTATTAGCGTTAGATCACCGATCGTCAGCGGCCGTAAAGACGTCTAGTCCTGGCTCTCGTAATTTTTGTTAAAAAATGCCGAAAATATGTTTTCACACATATTTTCCCCACGGTATGAATTAATATTTAACTTATTCATAACATGAGTAGCAAATTTCATAAATTATATATTTTTTTTTACTGATTTTAAGGGATAACAACGATTTCTTGATCAAAGTAAACATTTTGTGTGCGTTATTTTTATGTATGTCGCAATTAAATATTTCGTTTATATATAACACCGTTGCATTTTAAAAACAAGCTGTTTGTTTCATAAATAGTATGTAATTATGAAATAAAAAGATCACCAAAACGCCAACGTGGTATTTTAAATCAATAATATTAAACAAAATAATAATTTGAAGCTATAATAACAATTTTAAATTTAGAAAATTTAATTTAGCGACTATTTAAATATGTGTGTGTAATTTTTATGATTTCAAAACATATTTATATATATATGAATAGGTACTCATCAATACATTATTTAATTTTCGATGGATTAATTCAAATGACAATACGTTTTTAATTCATTTCATACATAAATATAGAAAATACTCCAGATACGAGTTGTTTTTGACATTTGTATCGAATGCGTGAAAATCAACATTTTTATTCTCGTCTTTATCTATTCAAAACTTCCTCTCTCGCATGATTTACGTATAAAAACATAATTAATTATTTATCTGACACTTATAAGAATTTAACTATTAGCCTTAGCTTGAAAGCATATATAATTATTAAGGAAAACACATTCTTATTGTGAAGTTGTAATTATTCAGAACATAGGTCTGTGATATTTTAAATACTAAATAAATGTATTAATTATAAATATATACATATAAAATCAATTTTGTCGAAAAATATTGTTTTAATGTTTACAATAAGAATGTGTTTTCCTTAATAATATATGTTGTATCAACGTGTCCAAAATTTAATAAAAATGAATTGATAATTCTGGCGTCTGCAAATCGGTTTACTCAAAGGTATTTGAGATTCTGTAAAAATAATGTAGATGGCTTTCAAATAATGGAACGACAGGTATATTAATTTGAAAAATATAACATATAGTTTCGAAAATTTGTCAAGAAAAATACTGGCGTTATAGCACAAAGGTAGTGCACTTCCCCGGATTGGAAATTAAGAACCAGGTTCGTATCCCGGTGACGCTAAAACAATATTTTTCGACAAAATTGATTTTATATGTATATATTAATAATTAATACATTAATTTAGTATTTAGCATATATAATTCGTGTATAATTTCTTGAATTTAAAACTGTAAAAATGAAAGCTCACCTTTGAAGAAAATAAAAAATGCATTAAATGTTTGCAAGCGACTACTATCCATACTATTATATATAAATAATACTTTTTCAAAAAAAATCTTGGAGAAATATTAACTGTTACCAATTAAATTATTTTAAAAATAATAGCCTTTCTACCGCACTCAAAGGAGTAAGAGGATAATCTATTTGAGGATTTATAAACAATTCCATCCCTTAGCCGACTCATCTTCTAAAGGGTTAACGAATCCGCTAATCCCCACTGTGCGGTCCGTAACGGGGCCGTTATTCGGATCCGTTAAGTAGCGACCTCTCGTTTAAATCACGTTTAGCGACCGTGGAATAAAACTATTTCATCACAACACGACTAACAGGCATGCTTGTATCGCGTAGTGTCAGTTACTGCTAATATAAATATTAATATACTTCAAACACGCTGTTAAATTCAAAGTGACTGGGTGGCGATTAAATTGCTATTTATCAAAATGTTCGATATGATATTTGAATTCGAACTGTAAATCCAGATTGATAGGATCTAAATGAACAAATAGCTCAATCTCCGAGTTACGCGTCCCGCAAAATGGAATACGACAATTCCGGTCGTAAATCTGAATCATCGCAAGGTATGGAAAGGAAGTAGGGAAACCTTGGTATAGGATGAGGTCGGTGAGAGGATAAGGGTTCTATTCGAAGGACCAATGAATTTCAAGGAACCGGGATTCGGAAGATCTGCTTGCCTTACCTTGTATATGACACCTCTGTAATCCTTGTAGTCGCCGCCGAGATCACACAATGGTACGTGGATGATCCAATCTTCGATCCCAATTGAATACGGCGATGTCACAAGTTCACCCACGGCACACAAACAACAAACAATATGTGATTAAAACACAATATCAAAAAATACAGTGCTGGTGTACTGGAGCTGAAAGATCCACACCGTGAATGCTATCGCGATGCCAAAATTGAACAAATATGAATCAAGTGGATGTCTTCTGGCATCAAGATCACTTTTCACATTGGCAAGACGAACATTAGGAAATATATGGATGGGAATTTGGACGCGGAAATGTGTCAATAACAGTAGTCGTGGCTGAATCGAAAAGACGCGCTAAAAGTGTGTTTTACGAAATCGGAACAATATTTATTACAAAATGTCTAGAAATATAAGAAAAATTTTGAAAAATAGAATTTTTTTTTTTTAAATAAAAAAAAATAGAGATGCGTACACGGAATACATGTCACATCAATATTCTTACTATTTTCAAACAAAGCTAAACGCTTGTGCTATAAAAATAGGACTAACTTGCTGGAGTCCTGGAACGAGGCGTGAACCACCGACCACTGGATCACTAGGCTATCTTGACCACTACACCAACAAGCTACTCAAATCTACTTCATAGAAATCAGTCTCTGGAAGGTTCCGGTTATTTTTTTTATTGACGTCCATAGATACCATTTAGCTTTCTTGAACATGGGACAAAAAGTGCTTCACAAGCTAGCGGCATAGTTTATTTCCTGATTTTTAGCCGATCACAATATTGAACTAAAGCACCAATGCTGGAGCTAGTGTTTCATTGTCTTTTCGCGTTTTTTACGAAAATCTGGGTTTTAACTATTCATTTATATCAGAAGTTATATAATATATTTATTACACTTTTTTTAACTATTACTTAGATAGGACTTTTACACTAATTTAAAACTAATAAAGTAAATGTACTTTGCCATAATTAAGACAATACAAGCGTTAAGTATTAGATTGAAAATATAATCATTAGTTTTTAAATAGTACATTTTCAGTCTTATAACAGTCAATTATTTTAATATTACTTCCAAGTTCAATATTCCGCACTAGCCTATCAATGCAGATATAAAATCTGTGGTTTTCTATTTTTAGGTTAAATATGTTAGTAAGATATATTTTAACAGACATTATAGCCACAATATGAATTGATACTCATTCAAATTGAAAATTTTGTATATTAGATGATTTTTAGTGATTTTAAGAGATAATATTCTTGAACAAAAATTTTATGTACGTTATTTTGTATGTAAATCTCAATTGTTATTTTCGTATATATTAAGCACCGTTGTCTTTTAAATAAAGAAAAATTCTACGTAATAATGAAATAAACTGATCACAAACGCAACGTAATATATTTAAATCGATCTCTATAAACAAAATAATAATTTGACTGATTTCAAAACATATTCATATACTAAACATATTCAACTAGGTAACTTCAATTAATTATTTTATTTTCGATCAAATAATTCAAATGACAACACATACTCTTTCATTCCACAATATTAATTAATATGAAAAATCGTGAATAAAACTCTAGATACGTGTTTTTTTTAATACTTGTCTCGAATGCGAGAAAATCAACCACTCTATTGTCGTATATTTCTATTAAAACCTTCCTCTCTGGCAAGATTTTACGTAACAAATGACGTCCTTTAATAATTATAACTTGTGTCTCGAAAGAGAATGTAATTCGCGGAGAATTTCTCGAATTTCAAACTGGATAAAGTGCACCCTTGTTAAGAAAACTTTTCAGCAATGTGTAATACACTCACTGATGCCTCGATGACAATACTTAAAGTGGTCAAAGAGCCATTGAGATATTCATGTTAAATATTTATTTTTCTCGAAGTTAATGAAAGGTAATAAGAAGATATGTAGCCGATCTTGAAGACTTAGAACAATGGCGGCATATGTCAGGACGCAAAAATGCTGAACATATTTTTGTTTCAATCCATGAATTCTGAATAAGTTAAATTATGCAAAGTACCTTCGCAGATCTCAACGATGTTCCGCATTAACAATTTCTATGAAAGTTTTGACGTCTGAATATCTTCTTCTTCTTATATATTGTTCCCGAAGTTTTTGTTTCTACCCATCGCTTTACTTCATCAAGTGAATTATACACAATTCGTCAAGGGAGTACCATTTGTTTTTTTCTGAGTATTGCGAACGATTTGTAAGATAGTGATAATCGGCTTCTTTTAATAATCGCACAAACATTTGTGGGTCCAGAAGAACTATATTAGCATCTATAGAAACACAGCGTCAGGTGTATAGGATGTATGATCGGATCATCCAGCTTATATCTGTCACTATTTGTGAACTTTTATTTATAACAAGGGCGAGTTCAAATTTTGCGATGTGGTAACCAATATATATATATCAAAGTAAACAAATCCTTAGTTTTCTCAAGTCATTCGTTAATTAGTAAATCTTTCCAAAACCTACTTCTATATCGTATTCAAATTTCGCTTAATTTTTCGACATATTATTCTGTTTATATCTCCTTATATCCTTCAATTAGAGTTATATTTGTGTATTGATATAAAGAAGACCCTTAAATTTTCAAAATATTTCTCCAGAACTCGAGATACAGCACTGGAGATGATCATCCTTCAAGCTATCAATATAATTGATGCAATTAACAGTTAACTGTATTCCTTTTATATCAGAATTGGATGGCATATTTACTTCCATCACATTTGATCGACTCAGTGAACAAGTTTTATCCATATAAGAATTGTGTGTAGATATCGGCAGAGTATCACTTTATAATCTAAATGACCGTGTTGAGTAAGAATGTGGCATTCAATTTCTCGGACTATTTTTCAAAATACGCCACAATAGTAGCTATGCATAAATAGTAAAAAATCTCATTTAATATAATACCCTAGAGACAAAAGTGAATAAGTTGACATAATAAAAATGCACCCTTTTACTGTAACCACCAATAATTGAAGATTATGAATGAAACTATTTTTGAAGGCTATTAAAGTAATAAGTAATAAATAATCAGGTTACATGACAGCCTGCCATGTCGGGTTTGTGTTTTGATCAGCCTGTATTTTTGGTTGAAAACAAGAATAATTAATTTCCTGAATGTAAGATATTATGTATGAAAGCCAACATTACCCGACAGCCATACGTGGGGCTGAGATATTTGACATCTGAAGTGGCAGAAGGGATGGAAGTGAAGCCTCTCGTCTCCACCCCCATATCTAGGGGTGGATAAAGCAATTTGATCCCTGTTAATACTTTATCTAAACAATAGTATCCTTAATAAGCATACTATTATTTATTAAATTAGAGTATTTTATAAGTATTACTACAGAAGAAAGGATCGGCGATAGCCGAGTTCTTTAGTGGCTATGGTAGCCAGGTAGGCAGTATTTCCGCAAAACTATTTTTTTAAATATTGATAATAAATAAAAATATATATAAAATGGTAACCGGTCTACTACAGAACACTGACTTATTAACAAACAAATACCCAATCAGACATATTCTTACAATGATTCACTTTAATATATACGTAATTAAATTTGTAATGTGCCATACCGACGGCGATACATATCTGCCCGTTTTAAATGCAGTTAGATATATGAATAGCTGTCGTTATATTTGGTATCTTTCATTACATATAGAGTGCACACCATCATCGGTAATGGCATTTGCAAAGTAATATAATTAATATAAAAACAAGTAATCATTAAATTTGACACACGTACTTAATTTTGGTTTTCGGAGACTATAACGGAAAATTCGAAATCCAATATTTTGTAATCAGTGTACTGTCACACGTTTTATGAATACAGATACTCAATGGTAGATAATATCAGGTATCAGTGTAGCTAGAAAGTGGTACATACATGTATAATTACTCTTTAATTTTCAAAAAATATATGTATTAATTGTACATATATGTAGGGGACAGCGGTACAAATTCACCGTTGTTTCCAGCCGGCATCGATACTAGCGACATCTGAATTCAATACCTAGCCGGTGGCAAAGCGCTGCCGCCACAGTCTGGCCCGATCGCTCACCGAGGAAGCCGAGAGCCGGCGTGGCCGATATCGAACACACACGACTCGTTCCTCTACTCTCCGTATTTCTCACTTCTCTATATTTAATTTCTACACTCATATATTCTGTATTCTCTGTTCTATCCTTTGTCACAATAAACGTCTCTACACCAACTGCGCGTTTTCTTTTCATTCTAACCAACTATCTTCACATATATTTATAATTATCCTGCCTAAAAAGAGCAGTCTCCCCCCTTCTCTGGCCGCCCGCCCCTCAACACCGCTATAAATGTGTATCATATTGAAAGCCACCCGTTCCAAATTTGACTCAGTTGCCCTCTAGAACCTTGGAAAAATATTTGCACCACACCCATTTCCCTTGCTAGAGCTCATTAAATATCAATCTGAATCCAGAGCAATGCCGAGTATTACAATATTTTAATTAATTGAGTCTTTGCATTGCTTTTATGTAATTTATACATAAACAATTAAATATAAGTAAATAAAAATCTATACATTTTGTTTCCAAAACTTTGTAGTTCACGTGAAAGAATAGTTTATATTTTTAAAACAAATAAAATAAATAATTTAGAAAAATGTACGGATAAAACGGAAATTTTGTCAGGGTAAATAGATATTTGTTTTTGACAAATTTTGAACTAATATTCAGTAGTCTTTATAAATAATCCATCTACTATTCCATCTTTACCCAGATAGAAAAAGTTTTAAGTTGATATACCGGTGGCAACCAAATATTTTTTAACTGGTTTGCTTAATTTATTAATTATTTTAATAACAATACAGAATTATTTTTTGAAATTGCATGGTAAAATTTGTGTTTTACTTTTTATTATTATTATGTACGCTATATATAACGTATATAGCGTACATAAAAGTTTTATAATCTAGTAGTTCAATCTGATTACTGAAAAGCTACTTTTTTAAAATTAAAAATGCGTGTCGCGATATTTTGTTGAATAAATTTTTAATATGCTTTATTTTCTCAGAACTGCTTGTCTCGCTCAGTTTATTAAATTTGTTGAACACGCCTACAACTTCTATACTGGTGGAAAACGCACGAATACATCTCAATCATGGTTAACAATGGAGCATTGTTTATCACGCCGCATTTTAAACTACTTACACTGTGATCGTTGAAAGAATTAAAAAATATTGAATATAGGAATGAATCAATTTCTGAGATTTGATTGGTTGTTCATAAGTCAGAAGTTATATTAAGTTGGCGAGTACTTGGCGGTATACACAAATGATCAAATAAACTCGTGAAAGTAATTTTAGAATGAATTAGACCATTATTGGGTAAATTTAATTCCTTAATATACATAAGTACATACAGAGTTGCCCAAAAAAAACTGAGAACATTTCGTTACACATGAGTTATTTCAAAACAAAATACAATTTATTATAATTTCTAATGTAATTTTTTTTGCACAATATTTAGCTAATTAGAAATCATCAAAACACTCCATATTGCACAATCTAGTGGGTTTCAATCTGGGCTGTTCGGTGGCCACATGCCTGGCTCGATGAAATTAACATTCTTACGACGAAGAACGTTGATTGTATTTCAGGCTGTGTGAGATGGAGCTCTATCCTGCTGCAATATCCATTTATGTTGTAATGTCTAGCTATACTCTAGGCTTTCTTTTGAAACTTTTTGATCATTTTTCTAGCACCCCGACGTTTATCGATTCGCAAATTTTTGACCAGAATACTGTCTTCTGCAGTGATTTTTGTCATTCTGGACAACAATTTGAAAAACCAAATGCAAACAATGGGAAAATTAATAATTAAAGATGGCGACCGGAAATTGTCGAAATAAAAACTAATATAGGTAAATAGATAAGTAAGTAAATTAGTAAACTATTTAAGCTATTGTTCATATAGTTAAACTAATTTTGATGTAATTATATCACATTTTACCAAATATTCTCACTTTTTTTGGGCCGCCCTGTATATTACTGAATGTTGATTAATGGTGATAATTGAGTGAGTTGACGTATATGCGTTCGGGACAAAAGCGTGTATGTGTGTAGTGAGCATGAAGACGCTTGTCAAGGGAGCATGCATTAGGAGGACCGTTTACCGAATATAGATCTAAGATAATTTGTAAAATTTTTTCGGGAATAAATACTATAAATTTTCACATTGTACAAATAGCGTATTCTCGTTACCATATCTAACTCCAACAAATAATGCATCTGGTAGATTATCATCAGAGCCGACTAGAAAATTAATAACAAATTGGCACAGGCGGTATAGGGTTTTATCAGAAGATAAAAATATAGCAAATAATACAAATAAATATAATAAATAATAATAAATAGAATTGCAGATAACCATATGGTGCACACAGTGGCAATATAAGGTGCACACATGAGCAAAGTATCAATAGGCAGCCTCATCAAGAGATGGAAAGACGGCTGGCAATCAGTTTGACTATCGTCGTGTGATATTCTTAGAAAACACAGATCTTCAGATCTTATATAAGAACAATAACAATAATTTTGATAATATAAATAAAGATACTAACGGATAAGTCAATGGAATTAAGTATGTCCGGGCGCTTGCTATACCTACTAAGAATTATAGTATAAAATGAAATTCAAGGGTTGTTTAATGAAAGATTATTTATTAAATAATGCTTATTTTATCATTTACAATCGAAAGGTTGTCATTAAGAATCGAAGCGTATTTTTCTTCTTATTCATCTTCATCATCTTACGCTCAATACTGAGAGTTGTAGTCCCCTGAAATATTTGGAACTTGTTGCACAATAAAAATATTAGATACAAATTAATGTTTGAATTTAATATTACTGGCGTTCAAACCCTTGACGGCAAAGGCTATCCTTCTAGAAAACGACAACTAACTTAGTTATTCTTCGTTAGGTACGGACCAGGCTCCAGAGAAGAGAATATTGAGTTACAAAAGTAAACAATGATAGTTATTATTTTATGAGGCCAATATTTAAATAATTGTTTAAAGTAGTGTTTCCCAAACCAAGGTGCGACACCCGCGGAAGGCGAACTAAAAATAGAGGCTAAGATGATCCAAGAACAGAGCAAATTGGACTCGTAACTACTGTTAATATTATTTGATATCTTGTTTCCGCCTATAAAAACCTAAAAATATTATTGCTGTGGTAACTACTCACTGTATATTCGATTCGTTTACTTTCAAACCCCCCTGTAATCAAAAATGGATATTTGAAAGTAGTCATTCTAGGAAAAAATGATACTCGCGATTGGTTCAAATATTATACCACAAATAATAGAAAAAATAAAAACAATAATTTATTTTCATGTCAATACGCTCTATAATTGAGTTTTTAACTTTTAAACGGGGCAATAATGAGACAGACCAATAATTTTTAGCGGTATGCCACTGGCTTGTACCAAATAAAATCAAATAATGTGACAAACAGCTTCAAAATTCGCGTGTTGAGTTTCAGACACCTCTATAAAAGGTATAGAGTGGCCTTTCCCTTCATAAAAATTATAAATGTCGTAATTTCTCAAAATCGACAACATATTTGTGATTTTGTTTGCATTTTCTATAGTATTAATACATACACTTTATCTTTAAAATATCTAATGAAGCATTTAGATGAAAATTACATTTTTAACGTTTTTCAAGATTTCTGGGTTATGTTAAAAATCTGTTATAGAGGAATTTGAAAATAAACGACTCATTTCTCCATATTTAATCGTTTTGAACGTGATACACAAAAGCGAACATATAAATTAAAATTTCAAAAGTTAACTTTTTTTCGTAATTTATTATACCTAGCTAAATAATTTTTCAGGAGAAATGTTCTTATTGTGAAGTTTTAATTCAGAACATATGAAATCAATTTTATCGAAAAATATTATTGTTACGCCACCGGGATTCGAACCTGTTCGGATTCTAATTTGTCGCTAAAATATCGTTGCTGTAGCATAGTTGGATAATACATCTTCCCTGGTTTGGGAAGAAATCCAGGTTCGAATCCCAGTTGCGCAACAACAATATTTTTCGATAAAATCGATTTTATATGTATATCTTTCTAATTAATATATTTAATTCATATTTAAAATATCTTTCATATATTTATCAATATTAATCAGGATTACAAAAAAAATTTCGTAATTGAAAACTCAAAACTATAGATTCCAGATCCTTAAATTATGTATACATGGTAAGTTTTCGGCCTCAAAATGTACAATGTTCTAAAATTGGAACTCAGGATGGTCTATTGTATAATTATTATATAAATTATAAACAATAGCCGCAAGAGCCAATAATATAACTTGAAATGTAACTGAACCTATATTATGCATACATATATATATATATATATATATATATATATATATATATATATATTAGGGATTAGATCATATGTAATACTAAATAATATAAAATAAAAATTACAGTATCTAACACAACTTGGGTTTTTCTCTAGTGAATTTCAACAGATGTTTCTCAAAAAATCAGAAACATGCTGAAAATATTTTTTAAAAAGATGATGGATCTTGGAGTGGAGACCGTCTTCAAGGTTCATGGAGCGATGATATCAAAAGGATAGCGGGCAACAGGGGAATGAGAAGAGTTAAATAATTGGCAGTCCTCGGGAGAGGCCTGTATCCTACAGCGGAGAGATGCTGATGGTGATGATATTGACAAATTCAGGAAAGTGTTAAGGCGCCACTTGCAATAATAATTCATATTTTGGCGTTTTTTACGAAAATGTGGGTTTTTATTATTCATTTATATCAGAAATTATTCAATAGATTTGACTTTTTTTTCAACTATTACTTGGATTGGATCTTTACATTAATATAAAACTAATAAACTGAATGTTATTTGTCATAATTAAGACGATACAAATATTATAAGAAAGACCGTGACCATTAGATGCATTTTAGGCATTGTACAAAATTGAGTCAATGCGCTAAACGAATGCGTAGACGAAATATATTTTCTTATAATCTTAAAGCCAAGATTACGGAGACAAATTTGTAGGAAACCAAATCAGCAAAATGTTAAAAATTAATAGAGTTATAAATCATTCAATTTGCAGTACATTTGATGAATTTTTGACGTTTTTAAAATACTTTGTTTTAGTAAAAACATACGTTTTTAAATAATAAACTATATTTACTCACATGCTTTGAGGCTTCAACTACTATTTAAAACTAAGTTTAATATCAGAAACACAATAATAATTTTTTAAATAATATATTTCCAGTCTTATGAAACACGATAATTATAATTGTCTATCGGACCTTCAGAACCCCGATCAATTCGGCGATGACGGACGTGGCTTTTGTACTCTGTTGGATTTTCATTAAATTTGCCTATAAAACACATTTTATTACAAATTTTGACTACGCTATGAATGAATATTATATTTATTCTTGATACCAATTGCTTATTTTTGTAAATTATATGGTTTTGGGCTGTTTTTATACGAAAACAGATTATAATTTTGACTTCTGAACATAATACATGTGTCAAAACCTACGTTACGATCTGATTACGATATTTAGCGGATCTGAGCGCTAAGAATCTGACAACGCATGCGCGGCTTGCATCGCATTGCGTCTCTTATCTATGGCATTGCGCATCTAACGCATGCGCCTCAAGGGCATAAAATTCGTTTATTCACATTCGTGAACCTGTGTTTTTTTTTGTTGGGTTTGGTTCTCATTATATTTTATTATACAAATTATTGTTCTGAAATTACTGCCTCCTGTGACTCAAGATGCCTAAGGTCAAAAAGTATCCATTGACACGCTCTACGAAATATTCCAACAAAATTTTAAATGGTTATCTTCTTGGAATAAAAATCGCAACGTAAGTTGATAATTTTTACCATTTCTATTACAATTATCTATTTGATTTAACAAAACAAATTACATAGTTCAATATACATATATTATGTAGTGCAGATAAATTATTTTTTATTGGAAATACATGTCCTTAAAGATAAATAATCTTATCAAAAGAATTATACATGACAGACTTGTCTGATACAAATGTATTTGTTATAGTCATATAAATGAATAAAGATGTATTTTAATATTTTAGACATAAAATACTGATAACTAAATAACAATAATAATATTATTAATTATTTTCAGGATGTTCCCGAACTGAGTATTGAATGTGCGGACTCGTGTGAACTTCCTAAATTGGATGGCAAAAGAGTGGTCGACGACATACACCAATTCTTTTCTCTAATTAATCAAATTTACTCCCACAAGTCGATGTTTGGGTGCACATGAACGAATATTGAATATGTGAAAGAACATAAAATTTTATTTCTAAATTCAGTTTAAATTGTAATAAATGTGAATCAAATTTTGTTTTGAATACGTGTGAAGAAAAAAAAACAGTGAATAATAATACTTTTGTCATATTTTCATTTATATTTTAATATTAATAAATATGTAATTTATTAAAACAATAAATAAATATTAAAAAAAAAAAACTTTTTTTATTACAACCATAGTATGATTATTATATAATATTAGCATAAATAGTTTTCTCTTCACAAATACAGCTGCTTCAAAAGTTGTCAATATTATTTATTAGTATGAATTTACGTCAATTTTTTCCTTATAAATCGGGGGCATGATTGTAATAATCATGTTTATCGACACAATGTTTTTTATCATAAACATAACAATTCTTAGGTGAGAACTTTAACAAATTATTTAATTTTCGCCTGATAATTTCAAATGGCAACACATATGTATTATGAATGTTGAAGAAATGCCTATTTTCTGATAGCTTTATTACCTAGGAATTTAAAAAAACCAACAATTGTATACTTGTCCTTTTCTATTAATACCTTTCACTCTAGCAATATTTACGTAAAAAATAACGCACTTTTATGTTTACTTGATATTGTAAATGAATTAACTATTAGTCTCGTCTTGAAAGGGTATGCAAAATGCAAAAATATCTCGAAATTCAAACTGGAAAAATGAAAGTAGCCTCTTAACCCCCAAAATCCTCCTCTTTTCTGGGATAGATACAGTTAATATGCTTACAAGTTGTCCAATATTACAATATATTTAGAATTAATTTAAAATTAACAAATATATTACATATTTTCATAATAAAGTAGTGTTTTTTTAGAGGTATAGAACTTTAAAATGAAATAAAACATAAGATACGGTAATGGCCATGATATTGGCTTTGTTGTAAATATAGTTTTATGCCATTAATGTTTAAATATAATTTTGCGTATATGGGCACCGCAACTGGCTCGAATAAAGCGCAATCTGGAAGTCCAATTTTCGACCACTTTTTGGAGCAGCTGGGGACGTATAGCGACTTGGCGTATGTTAGCTTTCAAGTCATCTATCGTCTCTGGTTTAAAAGAGTAGGCTAGCGACTCTACATATCCCCAGAGAAAATAATCCAAAATTGTTTAAGAAGGCAAAGTGGTTTGGTAGGATAGACGATAATGTGGAGTTGTATCCATATGCGTACTCCTGCCAGAAAGCTGCGTGTTGGTAGGTGAGTAACATTTTCAATTAAATACTGAGCCATAAGAACCGGATTGAATTACAATTTTATATAATATTATAGTTAGGGTAGATATTTGAAGATGCATGATTATTATATGAGGTTAAAGATGAGGATAAATCAAAAATAATTTAAAATCTTGCGTGTATCCATGAAGGACATCTAAAATATACTATTATTTTAAATTAATGTTGTAGAAAGTTAATCGACGAAAATAAATATTGTTAATGTTTTGTAGCATTAACTTTGTGGTAAGAGACATAATTAAAAATATATATTATATTATTTTCATGAAAAGTGTAAAATAATAATATATTGCCTATTTCAATGTCACCCCATTTTTTTCACTTTTTACGGAATAGTTCAGGTGTACGTTAATCCTGACGAAAATACGTTAGTATCGGAACCGATGACATAAAAATAACATAGTGATTTAAAAGATGTTAAATATAAATACAATTTTATATAAAAATAAGGACTGTTTGAATGAAAACAATTTTAGTGTTTTTTTTATAATTTTAGACTTTAGAGGGAATTTTAATTCATTATCCATCTCGTAAATCTCTATATTATAATAAAAATTATGGTATCCGTTTTAAAGCACGATTTTTCCTCATACCGCGCCACTCTTAATTTTGCTTGGAAATAAAGTTGCATGTTAAATTGGGACCTTGAGAACAAATATTTTGAACGTCACGCTAATACGTATACCGAAAAATGCGAATTGTGTTTCTTGCCTTATTTTTATTTTTGTATATATTAATTATTGCATATTAAATATTTACATTTACGACATAATTGTGCAGTTGTATTAACGTTATAATAGTGTTTTTTTATTAAATCACCAATAATCACTATTTAATAGTTTTTATAAAGCATTGCATTAAAATAAAAATGTAATGATTACTCACTTATTTACCATCACGCCGTTTCTCCACGGGGGCAGGCAGATAAGATAGAGCGCCACACTTTTCTGTTCTGACACACAATTCTCGCCTCATCCACATTCATACATCTTTTCATATAAGCTCGACGATTATTGAGGCTTCTAATAGGATCATCCTCCGGTATATGGTTTACCTGGTTGTGCCAAGTCTTCGCAGACATCCTCTACTTCTGGTGCCATCAACACTTGGGTCACGTATTTTTCTTACTATTCTCCTTTCATTAATCCGTTCCATATGACCAAACCACCTGAGTGATCTTTTCTTAATTTTACTCACTATATTAAGATCAGCTTTACATTCGACCCATATTTCTTCATTTTTTACTCTGTCATAAATGGATCTGCCACATATATGTCTAGGTGATCTCATTTCCACTGCATTCAGTCAACTTTCGTTCCTCTTCTGCCAGCTCCAGCCTCACCTTCCATACGTCTGTGTCGGTACCAGGACGCCATTGTGAACAACTATTCTTGGCTCAGTTGACAAGTTCCGAATAGCTGTAATTCAATTCAAAGCGCCGTTCACTTTATTCCCTGCAGTCGCCCTCCTTTCGATATCTTTTTCTGTTTTTTCGTTTCTACCGAACACGCTTCCCAATTACACAAACTCATCTACATAAATTAATAATATTAAGAAGCTGGCGTCACATCACTAGTAGCGGATAATCTCTGGGTTTATCTTCTTATTATAATATCCAATGAATATGGGTCAAGCGTTCTAATTTTTGAAATGAAATATTTATTACATTAGAGTTGGGTCACTTCCTTTGATATTTACAAATTATGGATATGTCACCCTTTTGTTCCTAATATCATTTTGTATAATGAATAAAAACATCAAGTCTATTTCAATTTCTAGAGGAAATTTGGTTTATTTGGTGCGACTCCTTCCCTTCTCACTAGTTTAATACTATTTACTTGTAAAGAGAATTAAGGCGAAATAGATTGTTTTAGATATATATTACTCAGTTGTCTAATCAATTTAATTAATATTTGCTATTTTATTGCATTCATTTTTTTTTATGTATCTTTTCGTTTCTTTTTACATGTAATGCTGTGTAAAACTCTGATAAGATCTATGTTTACTTACATGTCAGAAACTAGATACGAGATAAGGCATCGGAAACGTATGACCCGCGGGTCACCAAGTGACCCACTTGAGTTCCGCAAATAAAGTATAATATATAAAAATAAATCATGAAACATTAACATGGGTAGTGTGGTTGATGGAAAGGCGATATGAATCCTTTCCGTTATTTAAAAAGTGCGTGCGCATCCGTCAGGCGTGAGTCAATAAGAAAGAGCCTGCTATGGAACGCTTATAGATAAAGTTCCTAAATTATTAATGAACTAAAACTTGACAATTACTAGCAATATTTAAATATGTCCAAGAACACACAATTACTGGATTTTTACCTACAAAGGCACTGTTATTAAACAAATATCAGATATCTCATCAGAGACAAAACGAAGACAGATCGTAAGCCCTGTAATTACCCCGGATTTCCATATATTTCCCATTAAATATTAAAAAAAAAATAGCATTTGTAAAAACTATATAGAAATTGACAATCGTAAATGAATTCAAATTCTCCATATACGAAGATATTTTAACTGGGCTACTAGTATTGCGATTATTATACACACCTTTTCATTAATTGATTTAAATAAATATTTACCCGCCTTTACTAATTTAGATCACCTTGGACCTGCTTTATTTTTGCGATTCATAAACATTGTTGACATTTTTAATAGAGTTCATGTATTGTTTGCAGATGATCTTAAAATATATAAAGCAATTTCTAACATAAATTACTGTATTACTCTGCAAAATAATCTAAATCTAGTTTATATGTCCGCGATGCTGTGCTAACAAACTATATATTAATGTAGAAAAATACAAAAAAGGTTAAATAGAAGTAAAAATCTACTTATTTTAAATATAGCATTAATAGTATTGATCTAAGTAGAGTCGCAGTTATGCGGGATTTGTGTATGCTGTTCAACGAAAAATTGACATTTATTCAACATTACAATGAAATTTGCAACAAGGCGTTGAAATCCTTAGGATTTGTGTTAAGGACAGCTAAAAACTTGAACTCGCTCCGCTCTCTAACAACTTTATATACATTTATTGTAAGAAGTACGCTGGAATTTAACTCGACTCTGTAGTCTACCTACTATTATATTACTATAGCTACCATAGCTCACAGGATATAAAAATCGAATGAGTGCAACATAAATCTCTAAGATTCATCTATTTTAAATTGCATATTCCGACAGAAAATATATATTACAATTATTTAATGAATCTACATCATTTGAAAAAATTACTATGTAGAAGAGCGATATAGTATTTTTATATAAAGCGATATAGTATTACTATATAAAATGATCACTAGCATGATGGACTGCCCGAAATAAACACAAATGGTTTCGTATAAAGTACCAACTCAAACGAGACAACACGAAGTGTTCTTTGTCGGTACCCATATAAATTATTATGCTGTTAACTCGCCAATAATACGTATGCATCGGCTTGGTAACAAGTTGATTTTTTTGACATTTTTCGTTGCAGGAGCATACCTGAATTGAAGAAATATTTGTTCGTGAATTATATTTGAACTGTTATATTGAATTGTTACTTTAAAACTATACTGTCCTATTTAAATTTAATAAATAATTATTCTTATGTAAAAACGCACAAGGGCGTAGATGGAAATAAATGAATAAATTGTATAATATAATAAATGTAGGAAAAGAAGGCAGAACAACTAATAATATACATACTTCATAAAAAAAATGTGTCAAGTCTGGGATCAGATAGAATATCTTAATATGTTCATATGTGCCCATTATTATGAAAGTGGTGAAAGTCATGTTTCTTTCGTTTTGAGATATTTAAAGGTTTACGTTTGAATTGATTAAAAAATATTTTTATATTACACAACACAGTGTTTCAAAATGTATTTAGTTTACTAGATTTATAATTTATTTTGCATGTAGCTTCTAAGAAAATAAAAAAATTAAAGTTGAAATGACTCACTCTATAATCAAAATAATCATAGCGGAAGACCGTTGAACATCGTAACAATGAACATAACGCTTCATATTTTTCCAAATTATTACAATGTGCATCATATTATATTAATTAAAAATAATATGACACTAAATAATGATATATTAATATTTTTCAATTTCTCGACTTAAACCACTTTTGTAATAATGGGCACATATATTATGTCTCTGCTGGTAATATCTTGAATTAAATTTAAAAATATGTTTTTTTAGGAGATTTCTTCGTCCAAGGAAATTCAATCGCGCCGGGCGCACTGAAAGACAGGGTATTACAAATCTCAATCCAGAAACCGTTCAACTAAAAGCTTCATCTCCCGTCTGGAGCTAATCTGTGGGAAGCCGCGCGCCGAGTGGTCGGAGACGCTGGGTGAGATCACAACACATATCAATCCAAGAAGGCTGGCTGGCGGTTAAATAAAAATTATAAGGAATTTCCTAGTACCTACACAATACACACAACTCATCTCTGTCACGTTAATTTCTATACATTAGCGTAATCTTCTCAAAATATAACAATTTAACGGATTTCAAAAAATTGAAGAAAATATTATTATTTTAAAACAAACTTGAGAATTCGTTTCGTTAATATACACAACATAATTTAGAATGTTATCATGTTTTCGCAGCCGTTTAGAATCTTCATTTTCCTGGGATATTCTGCCGTGTGAATCCATACTTGGTGAATGTTTGGGGTCCCGTTGCATGGCAAGACAGATGAAGCGTTTAATCAAAAAATTTTAATTCTGTGATTGATAAAATTCCGCCAGATCGTTTTATCCTTCTTCTTTTTCTTCTACTATCGTATACTACAATGTATTATCACGTATTAGGACGGGTAATATATATACTATTTATATATTGCATGTTTATAAATTGCTTTTTTTTCATATTTTTTTCAAATAAAGTCATTAAAATAAAAATTAAATATTCAAGTGTATTAATTAATAGAACTGTAACTTCAACCATTATCATATTATATCGTTTATTTATATGGAAAAATATTTTTAATCACCTACCTGCTTGGGACATATATTTATTTGTTAATTACATATTTATTCTCTTAATAAAAAGAAATGCTTACTTACTTACTTACCATCACGCCGTTTCTGTCCTGACATATAATTCTCGCCTCATCCACATTCATACATCTTGTCATACAAGCTCGCCGATTGTTGAGGCTTCTAACAGAACCATCCTTACACAATGCTTACACTAAATACTGCTAAATTAAACAATTACGTATAAAATTTAATTTTCTTTTTTAACACTCGATGTATATTAAATATTTTATAATAATTTAGAAAACTCTATGTAGCTGTTAATGAAACAATTAATATAAGTTTTCTCAATTAATCAACATTTTCATAATTTAAAAAAATATATGCATTTGCCGGGAATCGAACTCGAATAAGTGAGCCAACGCTTTAGGTATCTCGAAACCGCAAGCCGGTCTATTTTTTTTATTAAAATAATCATTTCACCGATATTGTATTTCTTAAGTGTCAATAAAATATTTATTATAACATTACGCCTTGCCGTTGGAGCAAATAAAATATTTATTTCAACGGTGTTCTATTTCTTTTCATAATCCTCACAGAAAAATAATATCATTTGGTGCGGCGTTTCTTCGCTCTTTCATTTCCTTTCTCAACTCTTCATCTTCTTTCATGATTGTACTTCTCACCCCACTAGCTTCATTGTGAAGATTGTTCGTCCAGGCGGCACTTCGTTAACAATAACAATAACTCCAGAGATCTGTTAGTCGAGGGCCAAGTGCCTACAATAAACTGACAACTATTACCAATGTAAAAGGGATGACGAATGTCCTGAATATCGCACAATTAAATTTAAATTTGTTTTCAGAAATTTAGTTTTCGGTATAATAAAATTTACATTTTTATTTAATTTACCTTACATATTTTAATATATATTATTAAGTGACTAGTTGCTAAAGGGCAAGTTGTATCCGCCAAGAATGATAATTTTAACTTAATGTTTAAAATAATTATAATTAAATGTAGGTACGCCACCAGAAATATACTAATCAGTTTGTATGTTGATATAATATCGCGTTTATCTTCTGACAAATCTGTAATCTAATAAAATAAGCTTCTTAATTTTGTTTTGTTTGTAAAAATCATGATATTTATGATAACAACAATAAAATTAAAACATTCGAAGCTGAATATTTTTTGAATTCGGACAACTCCAACGACAGTCATCATCGTACTCAGTCATTTTTTAAACAAGTTTGAAAATACAACATGGTGGCTAATTTATTTCAAAATTGTTTGTATTATAGTAGACATACAATTATCATAATATTTTTTTGATGAGCCAGTGAATGTCTCTGAGTGAACTTTCGTTAGTAAAAATAATGATGATGAAAAGCAGAAACTTATATTAATAATACAAAAATGTGAGTGCTTTAAATAAACTTCGCGTAATGAATATAGTAAGCGTACATTGTGTTTCGTCGTTTGTCACACAGTACTGGACAGATAATTTTTTTTTGTTAATCTAATCTTATCTGCAAAAACTTTATGGTATTATTTGTTTGTTTATTTACATATTTTTCACTACTTACTAAGATCTTTAATGTTTACGAATAAATATATATGTATATATTTAATTATATATAATCTTTAAGTGTGATTTGAGTGAAGGAAATATATAATAAGTAAAAGTTCATAAATCGTGGGGAATCTCAAAAATCGAAATTTATTGCGTTGAAGGATAGAAGGGCTATTAATATTGGAATAAGAGTCGAAAATATATTAGGATGTCTTAAAAAATGTCAAAAAATCATTATCATACAAAAACAATTTTAATTTAATCTAAAAATAATAAAGTTGTGAAATATAAAACAATATTCATGAGATTAAACTTATTAATGTTCACATTATTCTACCAATATGTAGATTTCATAACGAATTCCGAACAAAAACATGATTTAAACTTCGTGAAGAAACTATTCACAAGTATCCTCTGAAAATGTGTAGTGTATATAAAAAACCTTTATTCGAATTTGAATTTCGAAAACTTGCGTTCTATTCCAATTTCGAACTTTCAACCGTTATTAATTTCTAACCCCACCATTCCTCCTACACCCGGTCTTGTGAGATCATTCTCACCAAATATTTGCGCGCCACAAACATAATTTCATTCTGTACTTGAAATGCAAACGCCTAAAGGAATGTTGCCAAGATACTAACAAGTAGTGATGGGGCAGACATTCGGGCACTATTCGGTCATCGTCAAGTTATCGTTCGTCGAATTCGACAAAGTACTTTCTAAATATCGGCCGAATTATTAATTTAAATGAATTCACAATTCCGTCGGTATTTATAATTATTGTTTAAGTTAATATCCTGCTAAAATTACCTTGAGACTGTTATTTAATTTCAAGAGCTCTTTACGCTAGCTTGAATGGATCAAACGACCAATCAGTACAATACATACGTAAAAATAGGTTATGAAATAAATAAAGTATGATATCTAATTGAAAATTATTAGGATTTAATAAGTAAGAGAAGCTTGTTAGTCTAGTAATTAAAATGCTGGCCTTGTGATCTAGTGATCGAAGGTTCGCGCCCCATATCAGGAGGTCGACAAGTTAGTCTTATTTTCATAGAACAAGCATACTTTGAAAGTAGTAAAAATAATAATGTGACATGTATTTCGTGTACGCATTTCTATTTTAAAAAAATTGCAAATATTGATGCGATTAGAAGATAATTTGTGATTAGTTCTGAATTTTTTATATTTTTTTATTTATTATCTTTGTTTTATTAACCACTTAATTGAGTTTAAATACATTTACAAATTTTATTTATTTTGCATTGTTTTTCAACTTATAATAAACTTTTAAAACCATTGTATGGATAATATTAGATAAAACACATAAATGTTGCATACCCATGTCATATACCTGGAAAATTAATAGACCTTGCGAAAAAATTATGATTATGCGCAAGTGGCAGAAAAAGATGAATCAATAAATAATTAAAATAAATGACCAGTCCTAAATAACCACACGAATCTATTATACGATGAAATAAATGTTATTACATAATATTAATTTTAAGAGATAACTTTGTGATTAAATATTGACATTTTTAATAAAGAACTTCCGACAACCTAATATTTCTCGTTATTAAATAATAAAACCACAAGCTATAAATTAAGTATTATTATTATGATTTTCGGCATTCACCATTCGGTGTTCGATATTTGTGGAGAACTATCGCGGCGCCCCTAGCGATGGTCCGTATTCCACGTTACCACACAGCCCTCAAACGTAGAAGAATAAGTGTCATGGTGAATTTAAGTTAATTTCCAACTCTCGGCTGCCAATTGACAATGGAACTTGTAAGGCGGCACAATGGCTATGGGGGTTGACAATGAAGGCTATAGGGTATGAAGAAGGAGGCTGTAAAATTTAATTTTCCCCTCTGATTTTTCGAAGCGTGAAGAAAATCGCGGCTGCTGCAGAGGGGGATCAAGATTAAGCTCGGCCCTCGCCGCTAGAAGTATTTTTGTTTGCTATCTCGAGCCATTCAAAAAACTGTGAAGGAGCAATTTTTTTATGCTTTTACCAAAACAAAATTTGTAATTATCAATACGTTTATCTAAATATAAATAAATATTTATTGTCTTAACTATTCAAATATAATAATAATAACATCCACGAATCAATTTATGTCTTCAAGATACGCAAATCAAAGCGATAGAAATCGATTAACTATACTTTGAACATAGTTGATTTTATTTGATTACGTAAATTATTATTGGTCTACGAGTAAATAATTCAGTTGTTACGACGCACTCCTTTGATATCAATGAAGATGGATTCGTATCGGAATAATATACTAGTTTAATTTTATAGTCGTGAGCTTTGTACGTATTTTTCATTCCTATGTATTGTGAAAATAATTGAAAACAGAATATTCTCGAACATTTACATTTGTTACGTTTTATACCAATAAGTAGACATTTTTTTATACCGTTTAGTAAGACGGAGAAATTAAATTTGTACTAAATATAGCTGATATCCAAAACCATCTCAGAATAATTTACGTATACTATTTTGTGTAAAAAAAAAATGTTTATATTTTACAAATTTTGTTGTGATTTATAAATATAATCTTTTCAATCGTTGTTATAATTTTCCAAAAAATATTTTATTATAATATATCTGTTCCAACACGACAAAATATAAATATTTCAACCCAAAGTAGGACGCAACAACCGATTAAATTTTCCCATTTCATACCGCGAACGACCCTTGTTTCTTACAGTGTCATAATTTGGTTGCTCAACGAGATGTGTAGGTCCGCATAAAGGAAGTTCCTCCCCTTCAATTTTAGGACTGTTTCTTGCGCTCTCGGTGCACCCTCAAAATTTGGTCGGAATAAAACAAATAAAATAAATGATAGGTTACAGATTATTTATTAATGTGCGTCTCGGATAAAAATTGTATTGCTAAAAACTAACGTACTACATCACCGACTTTAGTTAAATTCTGATTACTGTACAATAATTAAACATTAATAACAGATACGTTTTATGATCGATATAAAACTCGACTACCTCGGTGTACCTGCGGTTCACCCATCTTGTAGGAGAACATCCTCTTGCTCTGTTTGTCTTGTATAATCTTTTCATTTTTTTTTGGCTACATATTTAAAGTATTTAAAAAAGTTCTTCTCCAGCGTGTTGTCGAAAGTCTTTCTATAATCTTTAATTCCAGGAAGGTAGAAACATTTATACTCCTAACGGTCCACGGAATACGCAGCATATTTTCCCCTATTTCCCCTTTATTCACAGCACTATGGAGAATACTAGAAATTTCATCACACGGGTATTGGTTATTTTTAGGACGGACCGATTTCTCAATATTTTCGTCACTAATTTTGCCACTCCTATTCGTCTTCGGATTTGTGCTTCATCTCCTGCATATTTTGAAATGAGAGTACCTAGAGCAACTTTTTCGTATTCCCTTAATAAATTGTTATTTGTAAGTCATACGCAAGTTACACTAATATTCACAGGCAGTCACAAACACGATGGATAATAGTCCAACAATATACATACAGACGGCGAGATGATATGGTTTGATTTCCGGTTATTTAAACAATGATGAAATGCAGATCTGAACTCACAATGTCTGTATGATAAGCGATTGTAGCTGCGAGTAACCGATTGTTACTCTCTTATTATATGAATGTAATTAGTGATGAGCTAAAAGTTATCGTGACTGTGATTGGCGTTTGGTATTTCTTTTATAACGATGATTGGTAACTGATATTTTACTGTTAGAGGTTTAGTTTCCACTATATCAGTGACTGCTCCCCGAATTACGAATAATCAGTTACTTATCATCGTTACAATCGAACACAAATTTCACCATCAGTCACATTAACGGTTAAAATAATGGATTAGCTCATCACTATTTGTAATACACTTTGAAATAACTCTACGTTACCGTAACTCATTCACTTCCCTCCCTAACATGCAATAATATCAATGTATTATATTCACGTTCGTGGCAAAATAAATATTCACAGAAGCATTGCGAATATTTGTTTAAATATTTATTTCGTAGGAATTATATCTGTGGACAATTTTTTTAAATGTAGGTGTTGATTACACGCCTCAAGAATATATTCCTGAGGCGTATTTATATATAAATATGCTGAACCATCCAAGGCTTGATTTAATCAATTTTCATCACAATCTGAGTAAATTAAAGCCATTGAGTACTTGATAAAGAGATGAAACGATTAAGACAGGGATTATGTTTCCTTCAGTAAATAATTTACACAGTGTTGTCTCGTAGATACATGCCGCACGACTATAATCCGTGAATATTGCGGAGGGGTACACGTTTCAAGTACAGAGCCGGATGTATTTAAAAATCGTCGCCTTTAATACAAACTCTAATTAAACATTGTTGTGATTCAGTTTTCAAATTGAGAGAAAATTATTTTATTTTGTAAATTCGATTCATTGGGTGAACCTCTAAATAATGTAATTTGATAATGCGTGGAGTTCGATCTTCTTTCCGGGAGACCATCCAAAGTCAAATTCATTTTTTAGCCCTTGGCATAGTATGAATAGTAATAAATCATCATGATATGTTACTATTAATCCTATTTGAAGGGTTGAGTATCCTATATTTGAACTTGCTGTAAGAATACGTCATGCCACGTATTTGGGATGCTCAGAAACGAAGAGGGGTTTTATTTACAAGATATGAGTACCTTCCTATAGATGTGCGAGAGCCTATCTTCATTATAATCTGTCAATTATATGGATCGAGTGAAGGGCTCGCAATGGATGCGTTCACCAGACCTCGCACCATTGAACTTTTTTAAAGGGTCCATCAAAAATAGCGTGTTTAGTTAAATTAAACTATTAAATGCAGAATTCACCTACCACTTCACATGGTTAGTGATTTTTGCGATTTCTACGATACGCGATATGTCAAAAAGATTGCATAGTTTATAATTTGCTTTGATTTTTTATATTTTAAATTCTTTTTTACTGTTATTTTTAATGAGTGATAGATCCAAGAAATGTAGGATTTATTTCATTTTTCTAATGTAAATTTTATTTTATTATCAAATGAATTAATGAGATTGAAAAATGATGTTAGTTGACTTGTGAACCTGACCAAATACATAATAAAAAAAATTCTAATAATTTTCCATCATCAAGTCAATTTCCACATCTTTAATCGTAATAATTTAAGTTAAGTTCTTAATTATTTTTCTTTTATTTATATTTATATATTTTTTTTTTATTTTAGAATTTTTTTTAGAAGAGATTTTTTTCAAATATTAGACTAACATGACATATGTTTTTGGTTAGTTTATTGAACATCCTAAAGAAAAACACTGTGTTTTTCAAAACCGGTAATTATAAACAAAGTTAAATAATATATAAAATAATGAACACAATAAACCACAAAGTAACTAATGAAATTTAATACTTTGTGTATAATTTGTGTTATATTAATTATTAATTTATTTGACTTGATAATAAAATAAATAACTATTATAATTAAATAAATTTTAAAATTAACAAATTCTAGAATTATGAGAGACGTTTTATACCCAGTTGAGAAATTATAATTGCTTATGAAAAAAAGCATATTTTATAAATTTTAAAAACATGCAGGAATTGAAAGATTTGTTCCTAAAAGTATGCGAAGATATCAATCCTTAACATTAATGGTTATGTTTTTAAATATTAATTATTAAATGTATTCAGGAGAATGATCATCTTATTTTAAATTTGATTTATTTGATTGATTTAAATTTTGATTATATATAACGATTGATGTTCGAATATTGAAGAAGATAACAGCAGACTCAAAAGTTCGTTTTGAGATGGCAGATGGCTTTCAAAAAACGGAACGACAAATGTATTCATTTGAAAGTGCAACATAATAAGTTCAAAAATTTATCGTCAACTTACTATGATTTGAATGTCGGCAGCAACAACATTTTTTCTATAAATTGATTTTACAGGTATATCTTTCTAATTAATACATTTAATCTGTTTTAAAAACTTTGTTTTTAACTATTGTGATCTTATTACTTTCGTCAAAATACTTTTTTTTTATCAAATTTTTAATTAAATTTAACTGATTAAAAAACCACGTATAAAATTATTTTCATGTTATTTTTTTAATTATTAAGAATATAATTTTAAAAATATTATTTCATTTTTTTAAATAAATCTAGTAGCTGACTAAAATTATCGTGATGATGAAAGATGTGGAAACCATATGATCCAAAATTATTAGAATTGTTTTAGGATAGGACTAGTGGTTAAATTAAATTGTTTATTTAAATATTTTGCTTAGTTTTACACGCTTTAATCAATTCTAAATTATTCAATTTAACACCAGGATCGTTAATATTATATAAAACAAAGAATGCCAATTTTTTATCAAATGTGTGATCATTTTCTAATAAATGATTCGAAAATTCAGAAAAACCGTTGACATTCTTCCATTTTTGATTGATGGTAGTTGATTGGTGTATTCATAAAAGAGAAAAAAAAAAGATTTTATTAAAGGTACCCGAGTCTTTTTCACACCTCATATAATAGTACGGTAGAAGTAGGTACGAATGCACACACATATGTATGTAATTAATTTAAAGCGGTCCATATATTGGGAAACACATTACCATCAGGTAGAGATGAATCAGAAGCATGGATATCCAACAATTTACTATAATGTATACAATTCTTTTACTAATAACTCACTAGTCCTACAACACTCCCACTCCACATATTTTTATTATATTTTTATTTTATTATACTTTTATTTTTTTAATTTTAATCTTACTTTTTTATTCATATTTGATTTATTTTTTTATTCCAAATAACACCACAACAGCACGAAAAAAAAAAAAAAAAAAAAAACTGGCTACTTTAACACAGACTTTAGTCTAGCAAAGTAGCCAGGACAACGCTGTATATATCAGAGGTGAAGTCTACTCCATCCCACACATTAAAATATGGATGTCAAAATATATATAAATAAATAAATAAATTCATCTGTCTCACAGATTGGATTACTAACGGAAAAGTTACTCCTTTGTAAAGCGATACTGACTGTTTACAGCAATGCTATGTTTCAATTTCAATACATTTCATTGGCCGTTAATAAATTCATCACAAAAACATCCAAAAATTCGTCAAATTTACACAACCACACAACTATACTTATGCACGTCTACTACAAAAATTGACAATATCAATTTAATAATGCAGAAGGGAACCTGTATATGATTTACGCTTTTGAGCATGGATGAAAGGGTCAAATATAAAAAAAGTTTAATATATATATTTTTTAATATTACTAACAAATCTATATTCAAGAAAAATTAAAGCATTCATTCAACCATACTAAAAATATAACTTTTATATGTGCACGTTATAAGTATTTTATAATTTCTTCAATTCATCGTAATATCAGGGTGTAAATATAAGTCATCGAATATGCGTGAAATCATTTTTTCTATTTTCCCAAATCTCGACACATATGCGAGTATACGTGTCTTTACGCCATGTCGACATGTTTTGTTCACGTTTTGATACAGTGCCATAAATAGGGTGTCCAGCGGAAAATTTAATATTTTATAAAAAGAAGTTTAATATTATACAAAAATAAGAAATACTTTTAAAATTAGCAATATTAACTTGGTGGTTAAGATTCATATTTTTTATTTATTATCTTAGTTTAATAACCACAATTGAGTTTAAAAAACATCTACCGGTTTCGGAAAACACCTTTTCCTTCTTCAGGATATGTCAAAACTAACTAAAAATATAGCATTGTTTTTCTATTTATCCAGAATCTATTTTTAAATTTTTAAAAACAACTATTATTTAAAAAGTAAATTTAGTACCTAACTCAAATTACTGCTCAATACAAATTTAGTCGAATAATTTTTAGGAAAAAATTTTATATCGTCTAAATGCCGTCCATTTCTCTCAAGACACTCTTGCAATTGGACTCTTAAATTTGAATTAACACGTGAGAGCAAAGCGTCGGTTCAATGGCAGCAACTTCATTTCTTGTAGGGCCTGAATTGTTCGAGGATTGATGCTTTAAACTCTAAAGGTATCACACCAATATCAGGTATAAGGTATCACCACGAAAAAAAGTCACACAGTGTAAGGTCCGGTGACCGAGGTGCCCAGGGTATGTCTCCGTAGTTGCACATTAAATTATCGAGAAAAATTCCCCTCAGATTCTCTCTCCGTTGAAACTCTAGCTGTGTGTGAAGTGGCCCTATCTTGCTGAAATTATGTTCTGTTGTTGAACCCGGGAAATGGCTGCAGTTGCGGTACCAAAAACGTCGATCATTCGGCAATACACGTCAGCGGTGACTGACTCTCGCTGGTTAAAAAAATAAGCGCCAATTATCTCTCGGGCAGAAATTGCACACCACACTGTCGTTTTTGGATAATGCAAACGTTTTTGATGGCGTTCCTTTAGCCATCGATTTGAAAATGTGCTTCGTCAGTAAACAATATATTTCCAAGCGTTCGTGCTGTTCCAAAACGTTTCAGCATCGTTCTCGCTAAGGTTTCACGAAATGAATAGTCATTTTCGTTGAGAAACTGCTCGATTTCCAAGTTGTATGGGTGAAACCGTATTTTATTTTTCAAAATAACCTGCAATGCTGATTTTTTTATTTCAGTACAGGCTGCCATCTTCCTGAATTTTTTTTAAAATTGTCAGTAGAGATGGGAGTATTATGAAATTTGACATTATTGTAGTGAAGAACAAATTAAGTACCTACAATAAAAAAAATACTGATAATTAAATTCGTTTATAAAAAAACATTCGATTTCACTTCGACACTCTCATACAGGGTGGGTTCAATTCGCAGAACTATGACTTCCAAACTCGCCACTAGATTTTTTTCAAATTTATGTAATATTCATCGCGTTTAAATGCGAGAAATGTAGAATTCAAATAATAAAATGGATTAATTAATTAATTAATTCTGGCGTCTCCTAGCGGATTTTATTCAAAGGTATTTAAGATTCACCGCAATGTAAACTTAATTGCATTTATAAAAATGGAATAATAAATATGTCAATTGGAAAGATAATAGAATATAAGTTCAACATATATCGAAAATGTATTCGATTGCTATAGCGAAATGGTGAACACGCTTTCCCGGATAGAAAGAGTTTCCTCTTATCACATAAGCTCGCCGATTATTGGCGCTTCTAATAGGACCATCCTCCAGTATCTTATTTACATGGTCGTGCGAAGTATTATATATGAATATACCTACATAATATATGTTTATGAATATATAATTGCATGAATATATACAATGCCGTAAATATATAGCACCAGGTATATAAATAAATATAAAATCAAATTAAATTAATCAACTAAAAAGATATACAGAAATAATCTATGAATCGAAAAAATATTTAGTTGCTACCGGGATAGCAAAAAGTGTTTTTTCGATAGATAGATTTTTTTCTTTCTTCTCCTTCATTTAAATAGGCAATCCACCCTTCAAGAGTGATTTGTGTCATTAATCAAGTTAAAACTGTATTTTATAGAAAAAAGTACAATAATATTATAGAATAGGAAATATTATATTTCAAGTCAATATCATTGTCGTTCAAAAAATTTGCTATTATGTAGATTAAATGTGGCGAGTTAAGGGAAAGAAGATAAAACAAGTTAACCGGGAGTTGAAAATTACCATTGACGACATTATTGTAAAAAAATCCTGTGATCTGCAATGGACAGGCATAAAAGCTATGGTCGAGGGTTTCCTCCTCGGCACCACACTCACATCGGGGAATCTATTAAGTTCAATCTGAATAAATGTGAGGCTGCCTGGCAATTCTCATTCTAGAGATATTTGATATTGTTATTTTGGAGACTTTCCTTTTGGAGAACCAAGGGGTGCGATGCATATATATTTGAATTATTGCAAGCCGATTACCCTGGTGATTATTTGGATCTATCCATTGTGCAGTCCAGATAGAATTCTTACGTTTTTTTATCATATTAAGTCTGTTATACATCGGGATATGGAATTGATGGGGGAAAACTCTGGAAATATTAACTTTCTTGGCCAGTTTATCAGCACATTCATTTCCATGAATTCCCTTATGTGCAGGAATCCAAACGAATGAAACATGTTTATTGTTGCTGTACAAATGAAATAGACATCTTCTGATGAAACAGATTATCTCATCGTCTAGCCAAACTTTCATATTATCAGAGAGGGCTTCAACCCGTTTCTCCACAGGGGTAGGCAGAGAGGATAGAGCGCCGCACTCTTCTATACTGACACAATTCTTGCCTCATTCACATCCATACACATTCTCATACAAGCTTGTCAATTATTGCGGCTTCTAACAGAACCATCTTCCAGTATCTGGTTTATCTGGTCGTGCCAACTCTTCCGCGGACGTCTTCTATTTCTGGTGCCATCAACACTTGTGTCATATATCTTTCTTACCATTATATTCTCATTCAGCCATTCCATATGACCAAACATACTCAATCTTTACCTCTTAATCTTACTCACTATGCTAAGATCAGCTTTATATTCTCTCCTTATTTCTTAATTCTTCACTCGATATATTGGATCACATATAGGGCTAAGACACATCATTTGCACTGCATTCAGTCTACCTTCGTATCTATTTTACTGGCACTTTAATAAATATTGTATTAACTTAATATTTTTTTATGGATACCTAATTTTTTCTGTATATGTGATTCATCTAATTTAATTTAATAATCAAAGAACTGTATTAATAAATTGCAACTACACTATAAATTGTGACCGTATTAAAATATTAATAAATAAATAAGAATTATATTCTGACGTACTTACACAACGTATAGTTTACTAACTGCGATAAACTTTTAATGATTTTTATCTGTAAAAGCTGAATCGATTACACGTTAAGTCAAGAAAATAAACATAAAAAGCAACACTTGTCTACGATGTACTTATCCAACGTCACTGTTAATTGTTGGCGCAAACAAATCCGGTGTGCAGCAGCGACAAGCTCTTAGTGCCTCTAGCGGGGGCTGTCAAGACGGACGCTAGGGGATGTCTCCCCCCTGGCCCTCTGCCCCCGTGCCGTCCGTGACACTCCCGCCCCCGGACAGGCGCTTGTTGAGATAAAGTTTTCTATGTTAATTTGTAATGCCTTATTATTTAGATCGAAGTTATTATTTAAATCTAAGGGGGAATTTCATTTTACAGTGGAACCTATACGTTATATTATATTTTTGGTTTTTTTGGTTACATCGCAATAATAATTTTAATTTTCTTATATAACATCTCGATATGCGTACGTTATCGTGTCTGGTTATTACGGTATTTTGATTTATAACACGGATGAAAATACGAAATTTGTTGAGAATTGACTTCCCAGGTATGTCAACCATCAGGTGGCGGGATGTTTGACATATATGTTTTATCTTGAACGAACCAATGTTCAGTGCCTCCCACCTTCCCTTCTCTTCACCGCCGCTAGCGAGTGATCAGTCGACCGGCGATCTTAAAACGGAACGGTTAAACGCTGTTATCACCCTCCTAGGCTCCGTGAGTCTATGTGTCGATCTTTGGCGAATCAGTGATATAATTCTATACAGTCCACTGCATCCGGAGGTGATTGAAGCGGTGAGAAGTGAAATAAGTCTATTTTTTCTGTTCTTGTGTTTCTGGCACCTATTCCACCATTCCCTGGTTATTTGAATCTAATATATTATCGTACACCCTTGTTGCATTAAAATTAGTATTTATTCTATCGATCGGATAGTGGTTACTCAGCCCATAATTATTTTCAAGACATTCATTTTTTATAAGAAGAAATAAATCGCCAATCAGGAGAATGGTTTTAGGAAATAATTTATTATAATTCTTCGGCGTGAGATAGTCCTGTATGATTATATTATTTTTCTGATTCCGGTCCAATGAAACAATTTAATAAAAATCAAAGTGTAAGTATTTCACTTCTTTGAACTCTCACAAACTAAATACATAAACCATTTTTTGTACCTCATGAAATTTTTATTTGGCCATTAACATACTCTCACATTTAAGTTTTCGATGTTTTCTATAACAAAACGTTTTTTCTAACAATACAAACTAAATTAGGAATCTAAAACTTTCCATAAAAAAAACAATCTTCGTGGAATTTCTGTAGTCGTAGAAATATAAAGTATCAAAATTTGTATATTTTACTTATCTATATAGTTATAATTCAGAGTAATTAAAATTAATAATAATTTTTTTTAAATTTAACCAAAATTGTTTCCTTTTAAAATTAGCAATATTAACTTTGTGGTTAAAATTCATATTTTTTATTTATTATCTTTGTTTTATTAACCGCTGAATTGAGTTTAAATACATCTACCCATTTCGAAAAATACAATTTTCTTCTTCAGGATGTCATAACTAACTAAAAATATATAACATTGTTTCTTCAAAAAAAATCAACATCAAAAAAAAAAAAAAAAAATTAAATTAAATTATTAAATTTAACTACGAGTCCCATTCTAAAAATTTTTCCTAAAAATTATTCGACTAAATTTGTATTAAGCAACAATTTGAGTTAAGTACTAAATTTATTTTTTAAATAATTGTTTTTTTTTTTTTAAGAATTTTAAGAATAGATTCTGGTGAAGAAACAATGATATATATTTTTAGTTAGTTATGATATCCTGAAGAAGAAAATGGTATTTTTCGAAACCGGTGGATGTATTTAAACAATTGAATGGTTAATAAAACAAAGATAATAAATAAAAAATTGTTTCCATAAATATTTAACAACATTGTCTTATATTATATTCTTTTAATTAATTAATAAAAATGTTTTTGGGTTGCAATTTTAATCATTTCATTTTAATCGTTTTTTTATAATACAACAATTAGATTATGCATTTGATAACTCAATTTACTTAGCACGCTATGTCTATATAGTAAGTAAATTTTTAAATTAAAAAATGATTATTAAAGTAAAGGCTCTATTAAAGTAGATAATAAAAATATTTTTTATTAGAAAAGTAAGAAATATGATGATTCAAAATTAATTTATTTTGTTTGGTTAGGAAATGTAACTAATAAAATGTCTCATTTTCACTGCATTCAGTCTACTTTTGTTCCTCTTCTGCCAGCTCCAGGCCTCATTTCCATAAATCAGTGTCGGTACCAGGACTCCTTGCCCCGGTTGAAAAGTTCCCGTTAGATATACACAATTCCATTCAAAACGCCGTTCACTTTATTTCCGGCATTACTTTCCTTTCGATATCTTTCTCAGCCATTCCATTTCCATCAAGCATATTTCTCAAGTACACGAACTCATCTACTCGTTCTGAACATTTATTACCTACAAGTATTTTTCACGGTGTCTTACTTTTCACGTTCTCGAATACCATCACTTTCGACTTGTTGACATTTATAATATGGTCGCTTTCCTTGCATAAATCGTGTATCCTACTCACTGGACTCGGTAATTCTTGACTTTATAATCTCCATTTCATAAAATCTATTATTTCATATCAGTTATTGTATATCCATTTCAGAAAATCAGTTATATCTTAATCTCTATGGTAGCGGTATTTTTAAAATCGTGTTAAATAATACAGATTCTCGCGAATGTTGACATAATAGTTAATACATAATATGTACATTTAAAAAATATCTATTGGCGATTGAATATGTACCTAATGAATAAGAGTAGATAATTCACATGAGTGACAAAAATATTGTAGTCCACAAAATAAAATGTATTTCTCAGCGCTAAGATGAAAGACACTCACCATGATTCCGAGCTGTCCCATCGGGTCTCGAAAACTAATCATAATTTGAGGATTTCACTGAACCTGCACGAACTCAAAAAATTTACGTGTGGATTATTTAATCTATCAAATAATCCACGAAGTCCACACAGAGCCTGCACTCGAAACAGATTGTCAAAACTAACTGCAAATCAAACGCGAAGTAACAACTAACTGGTAACAATAATTGAAAAATTGTTACATAAAAATGCACACTTAAGTTGTGCTCGACTAAGAGACTATTTCATAATATTTTACAATACACTGCTGAGTGACGTACTCGGATAAAATTAATGATGCGTTTGGGGTCGCTGATTAGCGCTACCCGTCTGATGGATAAACTAATTAACAACAATATATTTGAAAATCTATCTACAAATACATGTTTTATCGTATATTTAAGTAAAAGATAATACCTGTATAGTAGTTTTAAAGTAATATTAGAGTTTTAGTGTTAATATTTTTATTTTTAGTTAAACGTGTTTTTACTATAAATAACATTTTACATTGCGCAGGTGTGACATTAATGTAGTTTTTATTTAATCCATTACGGAATATCTTGTAGTATTATAAAAAATGTTATATTATATATTCATAGGTTACTTATGTCGTAATATCCGTACATATATATTTTTATTTATTTAATACATGTTACAAACCAGGACGTATTAAGAGTCTGGTTGCTGACCGACCAGGCAGGCACCCATTGTAATAAGGTGTACTTAAATCGTTCCATCATAAATTGCAAAAAAATTGCTGAATAGCTTATGTCTCGTTCTTAATTTTTACACAGATATCATATCTGGCCACAGTGACTAGTATAGTGAAACCATATATCATCTATTATGCAAGGTGGTCTTATAATCAAAAAAATACAGATTGACTATCTTATTGTTGCCTATACCCGTAGTACCCGAGTATTATTAGTGAAAGATTGGTGGAACCAGTTTATGACAATCTCATCTGAGCTGAATATTTGTCAGAGTAACAAAAAAAAATGGAGAAACAAACCAGAAGCAAAGGATCTCAACCACCAATCCCCCCCCAAAAATTAAATCTTAGAAATTATCATGAAACAAATTGACACAAAACTTCAAAGAATAAAAAAAGAATTACTAGCAAAAATAGAAAATGAAAATCAGGAAACAAGAAAATCCAGCGACTTCATTAGTTAACAGTATGATGATATCAACAAGAAATTGGATACTATCACAAAGCTGACAACAGAAGTTGAAGCTCTTAGAAGAGAATTAAACAAAAATAAAAAAATATTAAAAACTTTGAGGTCAGGTTGCTGAAATGGAGCAGTACGCCAAAGCTGACTCCTTAGAGTAGCAGGTGTCATGCAACGGAAGGGAGAACAACCTGCGGAGGTGGTCCGGCAAGTAGCCGCAGCAGCGGGTATCGACATACAAAACAGGGATATTATAAAAGCCAAAAATATAATAGATAGAAAAATCGGTATCCCTCCAAAACTTCTTGTTAAATTTGCAGACATCAGAACTAAATATTGGAAAACAGAAAAAAAATTGACCCAACTACATTAAAAACTCTAGGATGTGAAAAACTTTACATACGTGAAATATTGTTTTTGTACTATAAAGAACTACCGTAGAAAAACAAAAATGTAAGGAAAATAATTACTTGTTTGTGTGGTTTAAAAACGAAAAAATTATTGTCAAAAAGGTACCTGAGTATAGAGTTATTTACATTACCTAATCAAAATAATATAAATATATAAGAGCTTCGGCTATTGGTCTACCTTTGGTTGGACTACACTCTATACTATGAACTCGGTGAGTAATTAGCAAAAATTTTGCCAATAATATACTTTGTTAAATAAATATCATATATTGTATCCAAATAACAATAGGGTATTTCACCAATTTTGGCCAATGGCGGTGGAGCTCACCTATATTTTTTTGTATACATTTATACCTCTTAAACTAACATACAATAAAAAATGGCTCAAGAATTAATAGATATGATTGACATAAACTCACTCGAGTGCTTTGTAACATCAGACTCAAAATAATGCAAAACTGCTAACCTCCTTACATTATCTTATTAACCTCAGTCTAAAACTCGGACACTTCCCCACTAAATTAAATCAATGATTAATTATCCCAATTCACAAAGCAGGAAATAAAAGTGAAATCGATAACTATAGACCAATTACGTTACTTAATTCCCTTTCTAAAATATTAGAGAAAATTATAAAAATTCAACTCGTAAAATACCTCGAGAGTAATAAAATTATTTCTAAAAACCAGTTCGGCTTTAGGGAAAATATGGATACAACTGCTATAATGGGTACAAATGAAGCTATTGCCTGTATAACGGACTTCATTACTAACAATGTGGATAAAAGCCATAAATGTATATCTATTTTCCTTGATCTCGCCAAGGCCATTGATACAATTTCGCATTCGAGTCTAATCGAAAAACTAAAAAAAATTGATACCTTAGGCAAAGAACTTGATATGTTTAAAGGTTACATCACGGACAGGAATCAACGAGTTCGTATTAAAGAAATTTCAAGCAATTCTCTTTCAACCTACTTCGGGGTCTTACAGGGTAGCATATTAGGTCCAGTACTATTTTTAATATGTATTAATGACCTATGCAACATCTCTTTTAACGGAAGCGTTACTTGATTTGCGATTTTAATTCCAAGCTGATACATGGTCAGCAGTAGCCGAGAAAGGTATAAGTATTGTTAAAAAATGGCTCGACTTGAACACCTTAACACTTAATACCAATAAAACTAAATACCTAACTTCGAGCATAAAAGAAAATGGGCAACCCTCATATGCTTACAAAATAAAAGTTCACAATTGTTCCAACTCAGACGACAATACGTGTCAATGCAATTATATAGAACGTACTGACCAAATTAAATACTTAGAAATTATATTTGATCCTTATCTCAAATGGAATCATCATACACATCTCATTACAAATAAAATAAAAAAACCATATATTTTTTTAGAAATATTAGAAATTTCTTTAATATAAAACTTCTTAAAATGGCGTACAATGCTATCTGTCAATCAATCATAGAGCATGGTATAATTACTTGAGGTGGAGCGACTATGTCTGCAATTAATCCAATAATAGCAGCTCAAAAAATTATATTAAAAGTTATCCTCAAATCCCAAATCAAGCACTGATGAAATTTTTAATAAATTCGATGTCTTTGATATTAGACAAATATACTGTAATACTACTCTTAAATACATATATAAATACAGATACATTTTGAAACAACTAAAAATATAATTTCTACACGGACAAATACAAATAACCTACAAATCCCAAGAGCACATACAACATATGGTCAAAGAAACTACAAATATTTTGGACCTAAACTATTTAATAGGATGCTAAAAGATTTAAATCAATTGAATTGTCCCAAGAACATGAAACTATATATTAAAACTTGGATTCGTAATGTGGGTAGAGCCAGTATTGGGGCACTCACCCAAACATATTGACTCATACCTATATTAATTATTGCTACAAAGTGATCCATAAATTAAGTCCATTTTAAAATTTTTCTTCATATACACTTTTTATATAGTAATAAATGTAATTCTATATACTAGTAATTCTAATTAATTGAACAATTGTTTATAAACTAAGCCCGTCTCTACACAGAATTTCTCTAGTGATACGGGCACAGTTCAAACAGATTTTTACATAGTATTAAATAGTTACAAATAAAATAAAATAATTTAAAAACCGGTATTTAGTCTGCTTCAGCATTATAAACTTATATTACAATATATTCATTACTAACAAAATACACAATGTCAAAGTTTATAACAAAAAATACAAATTTTTAAATTTAAAGAAGGAAAGTAATACGAATAATAAATCGATTTAAAGTAATATTTAAAAAATAAAGCCAGTAATTTATAATCATATATCCTTATATTTCAATAATAATTATAAAATAATGGCAGGAGTAACTAAAAAAAATATATCAGAATCACATAAACGATATTATTACATTTTATTTAATTTCTTAATATACTCAAGTAGATACTGTATATTGGTTCAGACTGGATTTGTTTAAATTCGCCTTCATTAACATATAATATTATATGTATATATGGAATCTTCAAGAATATAATATTATATATATATGGTATCTTCAAGAATATAATATAATACCGAAGCAGAGCCTACGAATAATATTAGGTGGCTTAACCAATCAATATATTAATTTGGTAGTGATATATTTGGCAGTTTACAGAGACTATACGACTAAAACAGCTCAGAATTATTGACAGAACTAAATAAATAAATACTTTTTGACTGTCCCAAGTTTTCATACGCGTTTTCTGCAACGCAACAGTGACGTCATAACATTTTACATTTCCGCAGTGAAGCGACAGACTGAGCACTCCGAGAAGTGTCAGCGAAATCTTTCATGCGGTAATTACAGCCTTTGTGGGGCAGTCCGAACAGCTTTAGTCCCGGGACAATTTCGACCATTCTGGAACAAAACAAAAGCTGTGCAGTGGACGGAAGCTCTTGTCCGAAATATTACCCATGCGTGCGTGCGCAGTGAGCACACTTGAACCATGGTACAGAGAAAAGAGAAGCAAATAAAAATATTTTTAAAAGTAATTTAAAAAATGGTTTAGTACAATTTTTAATTATTAATATTAATGGCACAAATTAAATGATTAATCATGAATGATAATGAAGATCGTGAAAGTGGACGAGATAAAATGGTGTATCAGGAGAGAAAATTATGGCGTTCGATCACATCTATGAGTATAGTACACTTCATATAATAATAAATAAGATATTTATATATATTTTGAACTCTAGCAACCCATTGACAGTTAAATATGATTATCCGAAATTTAATAGTTTAAATGTTTTCGTGATTTTCAAAAAATAACAAAATAGCGCTATGCCATAAATACTTAACCTATTATAGTGAAATATAACATAAATAAGCTGTGTTAATGTAGCTACTAGATTTTTGTTTTGAGCTAATTAAAAAAAGTCGTTTTAACATTTTTCTGAAATTTTAGTTTCTGGCAGGAAAATATTACTGTAGAGGCGAAACTCATCGCCGATGATCTCTGAACGCACCTCACATTTACCGGTATGTAAAATCAAAGCTCCTAACAGCTGTATCGATACCACAATAATCATGTGACAATAACCAATACGATCAGCAACCGTCCGGGAGGCTGGCCACTCTTCTCGAAAAGCTCATTTTTGTTGATTTTTGATCGTACGGATATTGTATATCATTAATCTATAAACATGCGTAGCGATAAACTTGTATCAACAGTAAGCAGTTTCTCTTCTCTAACCTGTTCTGGTCACACATACTTACACACACTACGCAATCATCTTCAAACGATCATGTAAGGGAAGGGTGTTTATTGGGGCACTAATTATTCACACTTCTGATTCATCCGCAATTCGTCCACACAAACATCATACATTAATCTACAAAATAACATGTTTGTATAAGTGTTAAATTCATCTCACATTCATACATGAAATGAAAGTGTGAAAAATGTTAACAAAAAACCCCAAACATCCTTGACGCCTTGTTGATTTTGTACTAGGTCCGCTCATTGTGGGCCATTATCACATGCAGAATTATCTCAATTCCCTGACAAACACAAAAGTTCCGACATTGCGGCTCTCGGGGTCCCTGCACTGGACCGGAAGTAAGGCGGAAGTGAGGTCCGGCAGGACGCGGAAGTACAGCTGCGGGACATAAATAATGTTTTTCAATTATTTTATTTTTGTTAATTTGAATCAACATAGAATCTAGTGACGAGTTGTACATTATGTGCGTTTGATATTTCTATATTTATATATGTGCGTTTGATATTTCTTTTATAACTATGATTGGTAACTGATATTTTACTGTTGAGGTTTAGTTTCCAGTATATCAATGATTGCTCGAATAATCAGTTACTAATCATTATTACAATCGAACACAAATTTCACTATCACATTCACAATAATGGTTAAAATAACGGTTTAAGTAATCACTAATAGAATAAATTGAATACAAATTAAATTAATCAACTTAAAAAAATAAACAGAACTAATCAATTTATCGAAAAAATATTTAGTTGCTACCGAGATTTGAACCTGGACCACTTCATATCCGGAAAAACGTGTTACTATTCTACTACAGCATCCGATTATGATTACGACAAATTTAGAAAGTATATTTGTATATTTTTATAATTTAGAGGTTTATTATTTCTGTTTAAAACAATTAACTATCGTAATGAGTGGTTTGTTGGTCTAGTGGTTAAGACGCTGACCTAGTAATCTAGTGATCGGGGGTTCGCGCCTCGTTCCAGGAGACCAGCAAGTTAATCCTATTTTCACAGTACAATCGTTTAGTTTAGTATGAAAATAGTAAGAATATTGATGTGACATGTATTCCGTGTACGCATCCATATTTAAAAAAAGAAACTCGAATACTTTTGAGTAAAACACCTTGTAATGATATAATACATTTAAAATTGCTCACATATTTTTATGTCATTGCCCGTTTTACTACTCTAGCAACGATATATAAAGTGTTTTATTATATTTTACTGAGATATAGACGTATCCAAATTCTTACCAGTCTCAGTAGCTATATATATATTACGAGCTCTATATATATATATAGAGCTCGTAATAATTTGGATATGGATATGGGATATCTCAGGCTGTATAAAAATCAGGCCAATACCCATACCCATAAGTAAGGCTGGATTGACATTGACATTCCACTTTTATTTTTATTTTCTGTCGTAACATGTTATAGAACAATTAGTATTGTTACAGATATTTACAATATCTAAGAAAATTAATTAAAAACAAGACAACTAATTATTGCTCAGTTACAGTACACGACACATTTGCGCACGTGTTTTCTCTTTGTCATTCCCGACGGAAGCCCGTAAAGCTCTCTTTTTCCTACCCGAGGGACGAAACCTATACAGAAATATTTATGTCAATAGCCTTCGGGAAAAATGTGGACCTGTGTCAACCAATGCCACCCCTGATTTTTAAATCTACCTTGAAAAAATCATTTCATTTTTGCCTTTGAGGTTTGAGGCAGGATATGGAGGCTATGCAATTTAGATATTTTGATAAATTCCTTTTTTATATACGTTCGGGAACGCTTTGAAATATTTGGAATTCATCCCTAAAGGCAGACTTAAAATATCAACAAAAATACATATTTTTATACACCATCACGGGGTGTTCTGTAAGTACGCCTAAGGCAGAGATAATAAATGTAGAACCATTATATGGTCATATCATTTATCTATACAATTGGTGCAGAGTGTTCCAATGTATAATAGCATTCACTTGGAAGCGTCTATTATATTAGTCTGAAGGATGCAGCGGAATGGTGAGTAATGTGTTGCTTTGGGAGCGAGAGTTTTACTTGTGTGCTAAATGGCAGCATTGACAGCTCATTAAGGTCGAATAGAAATAGAAAGGAACAATAATGGAGCAGTACGGTGGGAGTAACAAACTTCAGAAGATCTAAAATTCTGATTAAAAAAGATCCCACGTACCATATAAAAAATACCATTAATTCATTATTTGCATGTAACACAGGCAATAAATACAAATTAAATACTTTTCAAAAAAATAAAAGTGGTTCTAAATCAACAGAAATATTTTCTATTATATAGTAGTTATCGGTGTAGTACATTTTCTATAATAATAGTTGCCGCCTGTAAGTTACCAAGTTTATTTGTTAACTTTTTGACAATTGTTTTATTATTTAAAATCGTCGTGTTTCAATAAAATTCCCCCGCGTTCTACATTAGACACATTAGTTTTGTTAAATTGTCTATTTGGTTGACGTTCAACTCATTAAGAATACATCCTAACATATGCCTTGCCTACTTAAAAAGGAAACATTTCACGAAAACACAAAATAACAGAACAAACGCAAAATATTATACATTAAATTTTTAATAAAAACAAATTTTTTGTTGTAAAGTTGCAATTTTAGAAGTTATGTGGTATTTTAATACAAATTAAATTTAAAAGTGAAGCAATAGATGTATCAAATTGGAAGACTACTAAATATAGATTCAAAAATTTATCAAAAACCCATTCGGTTGATGTAGTCAAATTGGTAATGCATTTCTTCGGATAGAAAATGGTCCAGGTATGAATCCCGGTGGTATCCAATTATTTTTTCGATTGTTCGACTTTTTCTGTAGGTATATCTTTCTAATTCATTCAATATACTTCAAAATAAAATACTGCATCTTTATACGGAATACAGAAAAAATATTTTTTAAATAAATGTCAAGATATTAAGGAGAACATTTATTGTGAAGTTGTAATTATTCAGAACATAGGTCTGTGATGTTTTAAATACTACTTAAATGTATTCATTATAAATATATACATATGAAATCAATTTTATCGAAAAATATTGTTGTTGCGCTACCGGAATTCGAACCTGGATCTCTTTTCCAATCCGAGGAAGGTGCATTACCAACTATGCTACAGCGACAGTATTTTTGACGACAAATTTTCGAACCCTATGTTACACTTTTTCAAATTAATACATCTATCGTTCCATTATTTGAAAGTTATCTGCGTTGTTTCTACGGAATCTCAAATATCTTTGAGTAAACCGATAGCAGGCGCCAAAATTAACAATTAATTTTTATTAAATTTTGGAAACATTGGTACAACTCACCATATATATTATTAAGGAGAACATATTCTTACTGTGAAGTTGTAATTATTCAGATGTATGTATGTACGATAGATGTACTCATTTTAAAAAGTGTAACATATAGGTTCAAAAATTTGTCGTCAAAAATACTGTCGCTGTAGTATAGTTGGTAATGCACCTTTTCCGAATTGGAAAAGAGATCCAGGTTCGAATCCCGGTATCGTAACAACAATATTTTTCGATAAAATTGATTTTATATGTATATCTTTATAATTAATACATTTAATTTGCATTAAAAATGTCAAGTTGATGTTCTGTAGATAAATTATTATGCATGCATTATGAATCTTTTAATATTCATCTCCTTGTTCACCGCCCACTATCCAACCCGACTACTGGGGGATGTTTCTGTCGCCTGACAAAGTGAGGGATGTCACGTATGCTGTATAGCTTGCCCCGTCCGGGATTCGAACCCAACAACTTAAGCTCTCGGTGCATTCGATGCCGCACCTGCGCTCGAAATGTTCATTTTTTATATGTTCTTTATTTTGCATTGTCGGCATTTAGGAAAATAAAACTGTTTGGGAGATTCGTCAGAAAATGATGGATAATATTTTATTTCATAAAGTTATACATATTTTTCGTATTAGCATGTAAACATAATTCACACCATTCAGAAAATTATATTTCTGATTCAAATTATATATACATATATATATATATATATATATATATATATATGTATATATCATTTCTATTACAGAAACATTAAATCAAGATTTAAAGAACTAAGGCCTATTGAGAACAAAGCTGTTCAAAGACACTTTGCTACTCCATATTTTTCAAATATGAACACTCTTTAAAAATATAACTATCCAGAAAAGAACATTCAATCCGAAAAAAGTGAATCGAACTGAATATCGAGTAAATATCTGTGAAATTTTAATATTTTTAATACAATGCTATTTTTGTTTTGAACAGAAATGTAATTCATGTCACTTAAATATTTTAATTATTTTTAAATTAAGTTAAAAGATTGTTTTATGAAAAACAGGACTATACTGTTGATCTTCGGGGGTAAAGTTTTACCACTTGATTATCAGCCGAGTATCTTACCGCAAAACAAACTGAAACTGAAAAAAAAATACAAAGTGTAAATTTTAAAAACGAAATAATGATTATTTTATGAATCTCATGGGATGATGCTCGAACTCCCGACCATTTACTCATACGATAGTGCCATGTGAGTATTACCAATAGACCAATCAAGAAACTGTTAATTCACGGAGAAATTCCATTATAATAATTTGATTAAAACACTTTTTAACGTTTCTTCACTATTTATTATTTTTTTATCTTTACCGGTCACAGCTTATCACGGACATCTTCAGATTGGTATGTTTTAACTACCAAAACTGTAAAAATATCTTGTAATATAATAATACTTAATAATATATAAGGAAAAATCCCAACATTAGATTTAAATTATCACCAGCCTTTTAAAATTACATAGGACAATTACACACTCACTAGAACATAAACATTATATAGGTTCACTGTAAAATACCCCTGTATTGAAATGTACAAATATCCTAGCTTAAGAGAAAAATGTACCAGTCTGAAGATAGCCGCGACAGGCTGAAACCGATAAAGTTAAAAAATGTTTTAATCATATCAGACCAATCAAAACACCAACTATAGAGAGATCGTATACCAAACGAATAAATCCGCTAGAGAACTAAGGTGACAAATTTTGCAAAAAATGATGATGATGATGATGGTGATAGTGATGAATTAATCATGTTTTTATTCCCTATATTACTATAAACATATAACCTACGGAAATTTTTTTCATTCCGAAGATATAGTAGAATCTTATATGTTTCGATAAAATAATTACAATTTCGAAAAAGATTTAAATTATATTGGGTTGTGCTAAGAATACAACCTTCGCCTTAACTATATATACTGTAAGAGTAATCACCTCTTCTGAAAATTATAAGTATATATTTTCGATCGATATAGAGATATCACATAACGTGTTATTTTATATGGAATATACGATCTCTGGCATTTTTACGGTTCAACCGAGGGTGTTAATAAAGAGATGTAACACGAGATTTGTATTTTATTCTTCAGCTATCTTCAATAATCTCATTAGAAAATGTATCAATATGTACACATCTTTATACAATGAATAATTGATATAACTTTGCTTCGTAACACGATAAAATTTATTTAATATATTTAACATAAGGCTTTATTTTTTTTTAAAAAGTCTGTATTAATTTTGAGCCATTTTTACATTTTTTGATGAAATTATATGTCAAGAATATTATAAATCTCAGTCACAAATATATACATTGAAGGAATTAATCACTCCACCCCTCGATATATCCTGCTAGGTGATCCATCTTTTCTGTCCGAAACGGGACACTGCACTCGAGTTTTATTTAATTTTTTTCATCAACCCCCTCCCCTCTCCGTCGCCACCGCTCCAACACACGTCCTACTTTACCGCATAGACTTTTTTGTTCCAATCCAATTTGTTACCATGTTAATAGTAGCTCCTCTTTTTTCCGTTAAGAAATTAAGCAGATAAGGGTATTCCTTTTTTGCATTTAATTCCCGAAATACGACGGAATAATTCACTTAAAGGGATGTTTTAACATTAAGTAACTCGTTTAATATTTCAAGGAACAATTAATGTTATTTATTTTCAAGACATTAAATATCACAATTTATTATTTGTCGTGAACATAAAATATATTAGTCACTAGCAGAAAGCAATCGGCTGTGGCCTGTGAGCAGCTATCCACAAGCCACATGCCACATTGCGGGTGTAAAGATTACTTTTAAATGTGAAAAATGTATAAAACATCTATGAGAAGTGAGGTTATGATTATGTGGGTATGTTGTGTATATGGCCAGAGCAGGTTACGTAAACGAAAAACTATTTACAATTAATTTATTGTTAAACGCAAATTACAAATATAGAGAAATTTAACCGTACAGTAAAGTTACTATGCGCAAATAGTTTACGGAGGCAATTTCTGTAGCTGTTATTGGGAAAGTAGTGGCAAGGAATGTTAGAGAGACGGCCTTCATGATGATTGTTGGCATCGGTACTGGGTGTGTTTAGGCTGCTAGGTTTACGGCTACTAGGATTTTACGTACCAGTATCTGCAAGGTGAGCTCCACACTTGACCGCCCCGCCCCGCCCCGCGCCACTGATGTATTATATTAAATATCATTCGTCCTAAATTTTTCTCATTTGTTTTTTGGTTTCTGAGGGAAATATAATCGCCCAACTATCCCATCCTGCTCCCCCAGATATCACACCTTCTCCCTACCTGGACCAAATTTTTCATATTTTATTATTCGTTATGGCCTGTGCCAAATACCACCCTGATCCGCATCCGTTAAATTGGAACTAAATTTGAATCCCGGACAATTCCGGATAGGGACCGGTAGTATATTATAGATATGATATTTACAATCAGACAGATATGAAGAGTGGAAGTGATAATTTTAGAAAATTTTCCAAAGTTAGGCTTCAGTTAACTGAAATCGGTCAGCAGCCTCTTGGTTAAAACTAAATCATTTTTGTTCAAATTGCTTTAATAAAAAATAAAATGATAAGTTTCCTCCAAATTACAAAGCAGATCTACAAATATTATGATAATTAAAAAACACTGGCTTTATTAAACAATATCAGAATTGTCGCTTTTGCTTTCTTGATACATGTTTGTTCTTTGAGTGTGTTCTGCTCATTATAACTTTTGAACTCTATTTACTCCTAACTTATAATATAATAAAAATCAGACGAAAAATAAACACTGAAAAAAATAAAGCCTGCCAAAGAAATACACACATTGTTTAGATATCGTATTTCTAGAGACATTTTATATGTGATATACGCCAAATGTGATTATTTATCTGACATGTGTCCAGACAAAATAAACTAAAACAAACATCTCAAATGTAAAGAAATAGAAAAAAATCTCTAAAGTGTAACACTATTTACAAATTCTTATCTTACTGTATTATTGGAATAGGCCTTAGTAACTTTTATGTATATATTATTATATTACTAAAACTAATTATATATCTATTATATAAGTGACCAAAACCTTCTCAAAGCCCCCTCACCCGCCGCACTCACTCACCAAACATAATTGCACTTTTCACCCTCCCCACTCCTGATTTTGTGAATGCGAAGCCCAGCAGGATGAAATGCTCTAAGGGCACAGTAATAGGTTTACTCGAGATATATTTTCAAAAAATTCTATCAATGACATATATATATATATATATATATATATTTATTTATTTATCTATCAGTGGCATGCAGTAGGAATAGATTTAGATTATACTGTTACCAATGATATTATACAATAATATATAATATATGATAATATAATATTGTAATATGTTTATTATTTGGGATGGAGAAGACTCCACCTCTGATATATACAGCGTTATTCTGGCTACTTTGCTAGACTGAAGTCTGTGTTAAAGTAGCCAGTTTTTTTCATGCTGTTATTTAAGATTCGACAGGAATAAAAATATATATAGAATAAAAAAAATTAAGTGGAAGTGTTGTAGAATTAGTGTGTTATTAGTGTAGGCACTTTATAATGGTTATGTTAGAATGTTGGATTGCCATGCTTCTGATTGATCTCTACACGAATACTGTGTAATCTTATTGGAGTTGAACGATTTCCAGTTGGTACTGAGTGTTTTGTACACTTTCGGAGCTAAGAACATGTAGAATCTTTGGTAAAATGCCGTTCATGCTCTCGGAACTGGCGTGTAGATGTTCGTTGTTTGTCTTGTGTTGTGTCCATGTTTTATTGCTTGTAGTGATTTGTTGTTAGCATGAAAAAATTGGACGAGTCTCAACATAAAGATTTGTCTAATATATAGGGCATTGTACTCTTTAAATATAAGATCTGATGGATATCTAAAGGGACGATCATTTATTACCTTAAGAATTGTCTTTTATTCTCTTTTAGCCGACTCTAATATTATTTTTGCTGCTCCTCCCCAAACTAAAATAGCGTAATTAATTAAGGAGTAGTAGAGTGGAAAGTACACCGATCTTAAGAGTTTGTAGTCAATTATACATCGTATTCATTTAAAAAAGTCAATTAGTTTTCTTAAGCGTTTATATATGACTTGAGTAATTCACTAGCTTAAAGACAGAATAGAGTAAAGTAAATAGCTCGATGCGGCGAATACACAAGAGCGCCATGGGTACAGCGGTGAGTTGTCATAGTAGTTTTTAGAACTAAGCAAGTCTCTACTGGTACACATATGGCGCTAATTGTAAAATAATGTTTCCGTTTATGCTAATCCAATTATTTAATTTACATTTGTTTCCCAGAATTTTTAGTAATGTTCAGCTTTTTTGCTTGTATGCACTGCATGACCCTGATATATATATATATACAGTTTCTAGGCCGACTTAAATCTTAATTTAACCTCAACTGGGGCAGATTTATATCTTCTGTGAACGCCAATGTCATATATATTTAAGTAAATGTTATATTAAACAACTTAAAATGTTATATTATATTAGATATGTACTACTGTATTTTCTGTATCTATATATATATATACAGCTAGATGTAATCGTTACCTAAAAAAAATATCTTCAAATATAATAACTCTTATTTACTCGCAAATTCCACACGACGCTGCATCATATAATCCTTTAATGTTATCATTCCAACGAGGTTTCGTTTCCATGTCTTGGCTTTCAGTATAAATCCTTTTTCTTTGGTGCTTTTTCTTTGGTCCAGCGTATTGGGAATCACCTCCGTGACCTTGTACCTTGTGAGATGTGAAATAATTTTTCATTGAATTTTGATTCTGAGTGATGTGTCCGAAATATTGCAGCGGACAAATGTCAATTTTCGGTACGGTTTATCAGTAATTAAAATTATTTTATTTTAAAAATATACTATTGAAATAAATCAATACTTTTACAGTTTAAATCAACGGTTCAATAGATTTTTCATATGTAGCGTATGTGGTGGCCTCAACAACTATTATTTGATTATATAATGCTGTTAGGGAAGACACCAGGTACTTGAAGTTCCAAAGTACATACTGCCGTCGAATCAGGAACTTGGAGCACGTGCAGTCAGTGTTTATGTTGGTGCAATATTATAGTACAGTAAATATCTGAATTCATCTTACTTATTTTTTGGCAAATGTATTCTTCATTATTTTCTCAATTAAAATATCGTATTATGCATTGTGTCTAAGATGTGTCCAATTCAAATAAGCTGTAGGTAAATAAATATACTTTTAAAATTAGCAAAATTAACTTTGTGGTTAAAATTCATAATTTTATTTGTTAACTTTGTTTTATTAACCACTTAATTGAGTTTAAATACATCTACCGGTTTCGAAAAATACCAAATGTTTCGAAAAATACCATTTGATATTTTTAAGTGGTTAATAAAACATAGTCAACAAATAAAAAAAATGTTAATATATTTACTTAAAAGAATTATTTTGATATTTATTTTTATTATTATTTCTAATCAGCCGTTCTCTTTTCACTGCTATGGATAAAGGCCTCCTCAAGTGTCTCCCACACTTTTTATAAAATTTTTGTCGTGTTGTGTAATACAAACATTATTATATCGGCAAGAATATCGTGAGGTAAATACACAATTTACACTTTTTCCCAGAAATTATTGTTAAATATTGTTTATTTAAATATATGGATTGCACTGGGAATATTCTACAAGGTCAAGAATGTAAATATTATTCTAAAAACGTCATCCAATTGTCAGGTGCAACATTTAACATTTCTCTAAAACTACGACTAAATTATAAATCATTTAACGTGCGGTAAAACTGTGATTCGTCGCTAACTACCAGTATCTGTATTAAATATTTACCCACTGAAACCCTACGAGAAACTATTTTAGGCGACTTTAGTGATTATTCGGGCATCTACAGAGCTACACGTGGGCAGTGAATTATTCACTAAATTAACAATTGATAAATCAGTTGTGACAAATTGTATTGAGTTATGTATAGCGAAATATTAGAAATTAAATTTTGTATAATATTTCGACGTTCTTTATTAGTATACCAATTGTGTTCGAATTGGGCGTGTAGTAATTACATAAAATGTGTTGCAATAGTTGTAAACTTCGATCGCCGTGTAAAAATGGTAACAATATCAATATTTAAATGAAGATATGAAGTATGCCGTTACGAGTACTTGTGAAATTAAACATATATTATTGTTTAATATTCTGCATCGATCGAGAGGAAAACTTATTTAAAAAATATTTTTCTCAATTACAAGGAAGAACGAATTTACAGACAATAATGAAAATTATAATTATGACTAACTAATTTAGTGCACATTATTTTATTCCCAATTTACTGTTAATTAACTATTCATCTTAAAAAATGAATTAATCTTAAAATGTGTTTATTACAGTATCTGACGGCAATAGTTGGCATATCTCTGCTCAATATCTCAATGTATTTATTGTGTCACGGTACCTTCATTTGGTAAGTCTTCAAATTATTTTATTTTTCTTTTGATGTGTCTCTAACTATGTGGTTGTATTAGCGGCCGCAATACCGTCACTTTTACCAAAACTAGTATTTTCGCTACTGGATTTTTACGAATACCGGAATCACGATATTTTAGATACAGAATACCCCGAAGTTACACGATAGGTGGGACCGTCAAAAATCGCTTAACTCGAATTCGCGTAAGTTGGAGCACAACTTTGGATATAAATACATTCAATTTTGTTTGATTGGGACCAAGGACTAACAAAAACACTAGTTTTGAAAAAAATATTTAATAAAATTGCAGTTCTTTATATATATTAATAAAAAATATTTTTAAAATAAACGATTTACGTAAAAAAGTGATTTCGATGTCCATGGCTTCATAAAATCTTAAAAATTCGTCTGACGACACAATGCTTTCTATATCTCACGCGGAACTAATCATTTTTGCATTCCTTGCTTTGTAGATATTTCTTCTAAAAATTTTAAACCTTTTTCGATTGAGCTGAGACCTTCTGTCATGTGCTTTTCTGGTGGAATTGGGTCTAAAGTGTCTTCATTATCGTTTTGCTTACGCATCTTTATGAGCTCATCGACTGTTAGCTCCTGACTGAGTGAATCCAACAGCTCGTTGACATTGTTAGCATTGACTTTCAAATCTATTTGCCTGCCAAGACTTCTTCTACCGCATGAGCGATATAAGTTTCTAGCAATCACAGTAAGAAAAATAGTGAATATAGTGAGCGGCAGTGTTGTCAACGATCAACGTCTAGCGGTAGTTTCGCCAAACGAACCGCGTAAGTCGGGGTATTACTGTATTTAAAGATGCTTTCGTCAAGGTTAAAGGTGATGATTTGTGAATGAAATAAAAATATCACATTTTATTTTTTAATAAGTATTTAACAATAATACAAATGTCTAACTTCAGACTTCTGAATAACACAATGTTTTCCTGAATAGTTGCTCGGACTGTATTCCTCGCTCATAAAGACGCGAGGGGAAGTCACGGCCCTTCTGACAAACTGATATTGCTAACACTGCTAACATCTTCGTCTTAATATACGTAAAAATTCTATCTTCATTCTACAATACCAATTAATTATTTGTCAATAATATGTAAATGTTTACTAACCAATCCTGTACGTTCACGTCGCGACTCGTGTCTCCAATTTCACACGCACGATATAATAACAAAACTAATCACAACGTATGTTATATTCCGGCTACCTACCTTCTTATACTTCTTATTTCATACAATTACTTATATTACTATTACTACCTACCTACTTACTTTACGGCTTATCAAAGTAAATGCAATTTATAAAAGTTAAATTCATACCTACATTTTATCATAATATTCGTTTCTATGTTTAATTTGTCAGGCCAACGAACTCGGTTACTTGGAAGCCCACTTGAGATACCAAGACTCGGTGTTTAGGCTAACCAGCGGGTTCAATGAACCCATCAAAACTGTTGAGACTAAAATCTTCCCTTAAAACAAAAAATGTTTATATTAACCGAGAACAAAGAATTATAGATAATAAAAGGTCCGAAGCCATAGCTAGAAAATCACTGTATTTTGGGAATCGGTCATGGGAAGTTTTTCTTAAATAAATTCATTATTTTCTCTTGCGAAGTGTACAAAAGACGCACTCTTCTCCTTTTAATTTAGCACTACGCTGGTGCGAGAAATATAATTCGCATGCTTCTTTACAAATGGATCACAGAGCACAGATCTAGTCCGTCGGTCGATCGCATCGCAGCTAGCGCAGTTGAGACACGTGGTGTGAGGGGCTTGCAAATTATATAAAATATAAATATATTTTTCTTTAAATACGACATGGAAACTAAAAAAAGCGATTTATATAATTTGAAAATGAAATACCGAAAATTTCAAAAATCCCGGTTTTCATAAATCCACTCTCGGTATTTTGAAGTAACCGATTTAGTTCAGTATTCCGGTTTGCGACCCCTAGGTTATATGTGTATGTATATGAAGTGTCCGTGTATTTATATCATCACTGTTTATGACCTTAAAACAAAGGCAGGTGGCAAGACAACATATTTCACGAGCCTAAAAAGCGACAAGGGGCACTGATAAGAATAAACAACTTCTTATACAAAAAGCTTTTACCCCAGATATAAGCTCATATCACCAATATCGGATTTACTTGTTACCCTTAATGTATTTTGTCTCCTTGGGGCACTGTTTTTGTGGCATTCTGAAAGAATGTGACCTTGTAAATTTCGTAGGGGATGTGGGTCTTTTGAAAAAAGAAAACCACACCTCAACATCCGGCGTTTCTTTATGCGATATCAAAGCCTCGGAAGATGTATGGTTATTGTGTATCTACATACATTATGTATACTTCACAGACCATTTCAGGCCGAAAATCTAATACATCTCGACGAAAATTCGTCTAACGTGAAAGAAAATAAAATGTAATAATAATAATATCGTAAATTATTTTTATTTATTACTTTACTGAAGAAGGCCTTTACGTGAAATAACTTATTGCCTCTTTACATATATTATTTATACTGTACAGCCCGTTTAAGGGCGAAAGTTTAATACATTCCGATGAGAATTCGTTTAACGTGAATGAAAATAAAATGTAATTATAATAATAATATTGTAAATACTAATTAAATGTATTAATTATAAAGATATACATATGAAATTAATTTCATCAAAATATATTTTTGTGCGCTACCAGGATTCAAACCTGGATCTCTTTTCTAAGCTTGAGAAGATGCATTACCAACTATGTTACAACGACGGTATTTTTGACGACAAATTTTCGAACCTATATGTTACACTTTTTCATATAAATTCATCTATCGTTCCATTATTTGAAAGCCATCTAAATATTTTTTTACGGAATCTTAAATAATAATCACCGACCTATGTTCTGAATAATTACATCTTCACAATAAAAATGTGTTTTGCTCAATAATAACACCTTAAATTATTTTTATTTTGTACTATATTTGATTAGAAATTTTAAATAATGTAGGAATATTAATACATTTTTTGGAATTCTTCACTATTTATCTACTTTTCAAATTTCAATCAAATCTTAGCCCTGATTTAGAGGTTCTCAAATTATAGAATCATATAATAGACCTCATTCACAAAAAGTTAACCTAGCGAGCTGCGGTAAGAAATAACAAGCCCGGAATGATCTTGCGGGATAAAATTCAAAACACAGATACGAAGAAAGTTCAAAGAATAAGATACAGCTTATCCAAAAGCCTATAGGAAAATACCTGGGTATTTGCAAGGGCTTGGAAGAGATGTAAACCTTAATCGAAGAAAATCTGATGAGGAAGAATTTGAATTGACGATGTAATAATATTACAGGAAATGTAAGACTGGGGGTATTGAATAATGACATTCATTAAGAGAGATATTTATCAAAAACAACAGAATTATGTTGATATATTTCTGGTATAATTATTATTCTACTTATTCTCGTACCTTATCCTTTCAATAGACGTTGGTTATCATGGAATAGCTTTACAGTAGACCCGCCAAATTATTATCTTAGGTTCCATGATATTCTCCTTCTTCCGAAACCCCGACTTTCAGCAACGTTTCCCTGCATTGTGAGGTGCAAGCTATCCTACTTTTCCGGTTGTCTCATTACGTGTCCGAGATATTGAAGTTTTCGGATTTTAATTGTTTTATATAAATACTTAATTTTCTTTATTCATTCGAATCATAACATCTTCCAAATGGATGAATATAAATAAAACAATATCAAGACTCGTAACTCTACTTGAGTTTATTTGCATTATTCGAGTTTCGAGAGAAACAGCAATTCTCATCGACCGATAAAATAATTGTTTTTATTTTCTTTAAATAGAGATGCGTACACGGAATACATCACATCAACTTCTAACTATTTTCAAACTAAGCTAAATGCTTGTGCTATGAAAATATGTCTAACTTGACGAGCATCTTAACCACTAGATTAACCACCAGAACGCCGATTCTATCAATAAAATAACATCTTCATTCGTAACTATCCATCCAACTTATTTTGAACATTCTTATGTAGATCCACATCTCAAATGTTTCAAGTCGCCGTATCTTTCTTCGGTACGTATCCATTATTCCATTCCATAAAATAATACCGAGAACATACAGCATCTGACCATTCACATTTGTAATCAAATGTTGAGATTGTGACTGCCTAACATATTTTTCTTGTGGTGTAATTATCATGAAAAATATGAACACTAATTACAAAAAATGCAAGACTGGCGGTTCACAATGGAGTCCTAGTACCGATACTGAGTATGGAAGTGAGGCCTGGAGCTGGAAGAAGAGGATCGAAAGTAGACTGAATGCAGTAGAAATGAGATCACTTAAGCGTATATATGGCAGATTCATTTATAAGTAAAGAATGAAGAAATAAGGAAAGAATGTAAACTTGATGTTAGTATAGTGAGTAAGATTAAGAAAGAATTACTTAGGTGGTTTGGTCATATGCAATGGATGAATGAGGAGAGAATGGTAAGAAATGGTACCAGAATGTAGAAGTAGAGGACGTCCACAAAAGACTTGGCACAACCAGGTAAACCAGATACTGGAGGATGGTCCCGTTAGAAGCCTGAATAATCGTCGAGCTTGTATGAGAAGATATATGAATGTGGATGAGGTGAGAATAATGTGTCAGGACAGAAGAGTGTGGTGCTCTATCTTCTCTGCATACCCCCGCAGAATATAAAACTTCAATATTACAGTTAGAAATCACTTAAAAAATGATGATAAAAATTATTATTTAAAAAAATGACTTTCCAAGTATTGAACTCTTAACAGATTTCAAAGTAAAAATAATAGATATTTGGGGGTTAGGTCGGTGATTGGTATATTGATGTTTATTGCGGCGTATAATAAAAACAAGGAAGACAGATAGAATGAATGCAATTAATGAGTGCAATGAATAAACTGCAAAGCGATGAAACAGGAGAGGGAGAACTTCGCTGAAGGATCGGGCCAGACCTGTAACGGCAGCCGGCAGCGCTGTCGCTAGCATCGATGCCGGCCAAGATGACGGTAAATTTCAAATCTAATTCCTACAGACATATATTATACAAAAAAATTCAATAATCCAAATCTTAAAATTAAAAATAAATTAAATATTAGAAGCGAATTCCGATCTACAAGATTTAGAGACCACATTGATATTCCAAAACTAAAATATGCCGCATTTCAAAATCACTATATTTATCAAGGCATCAAATTTTTTAACAATCTCCCCGTCATAATTATAAAACTTACAGAAACTTACTTAAAATTTATGTCTAATGTCAAAAAACATGTACACAGATTAACTGAACATAAATTATACACTTTCGTATATACCACTTTATATACGAGTTTTTCTCTCATAGAGAAGAAATAAATGTTAAAAGAAATATATATATATCCTACTGATTATTTAAAAAATATAATATATCTTTTAATATTAAAATAAATAAAAATATCATTTTTTGTGCCTATAAAAAATCCAGATGAGGCATCCAAATGGAACACAAGGCATTAGCTAAAATCTACAAGTAGGATAGTAATCGGGGTAGTGAACTTTGCTGTGTCAAGACCAGTGATCAGATCATCTTTCATTACTTAGTCGTCTTCGTCATTATCAGAATCATTTTCATCACTGACCAATAGCTGGCCACTGGAATCGAGACGTACAGTGATCGCATTCAGATCTTAACTTAAATTCTAAAAGAAATGGTTGCTTTTTACAAATATAATATTCACACAGCTTCACTGATTGTATTTTGTATGGACTAAGTTAAATCCTTGTAAAATGGTACGTAACATTTTGAAAACAGAAGTTATTATATATTCTGGCATTTAGAAATTCACTGCAGTGGCTGTTAGTGATTCAAAGCTGTGTATTTCGTAGATATATACAGAAGGGTAGTAGATATTGTTTAGAATATAGGGTACAGAAGGGTAGTACACTAAGCCTGGGGTGGTAAAATATCTAGAACGTGATGTACTCTTGCACGCGCTAATATAATACATTTCTATTCAATGAAACATCCATAATTCAGTTTGTTTAATTTGATTTCCTTACATAAATAATGTACTCAGTAACTAATTAATTAATATTAGAGATTCTTAGCAAGCAGTTTAAGTTTGCATAAAAAATGCAGAACTTTAAAACTATAATAGTTAACGCAGCTTATTATTACATCGAGATGCTTGCAACAGTCAACAAGAAATGAATCTGAAATTAAATACATTAATTAATTAAACAAATAATAGATATCTCATAGAGACAAACCGTTTTTTATTAATGGAAAAATATGAAAGTATGGGTAATTACAGGGCTTACGACTTGTCTTCGGCTGGCTTAAGAGATCACTTTACACAATGTAACGTTCACCATTCCACCCAATCAACCTCCATATCTATCAAATTTTTAAAAAGTTGTATATATGTTAATATGTGGAATTACTTTGAATACCACTACACTATTGCCATCTATAGACTAAAATTGATATTAATTTTCCCTGAAACAGCATATATGTCATAATGAGTGATTACCCATACTTCCATATATTTCCATTAATAAAAAATAGATCCGTCTCTATACCTATTATTAGTTTAATAACATTGACTTTGTAGGTGAAAACCCAGTAATTGTGTGTTCTTGGACATATTCAAATATTACATTAATTAATGTTAAACTTGAAGATATACTTATAGAAAAAGATAATATATCGATAAAATATTTTAATTGCTACCAAGATTCAAACATAAATCTTCGCCTCTCTTCTTCAAACATAGATTTTCGCTTCGCCATATCATCTAAGTATTTTTACGACAAATATATATTCTAATATTCTATACTTATAATATTCGATACTTAATATATATATTAAGAATTCGTCAACCGAGGCGAGACTAGCGGTGAACAATGGAATCCTGGTACCGACACTGATGTATGGAAGTGAGGCCTGGAACTGGCAGAAAAGGAACGAAAGTAGACTGAATGCAGTGGGAATGAGATCACTTAGACGCATTTGTGGCAAATCTATTTATGACAGAGTAAAGAATGAAGAAATAAGGAAAGAATGTAAAGCTGATGTTAGTATAGTGAGTAAGATTAAAAAAGGATCACTTAGGTGGTTCGGTCATATGGAACGGATGAATGAGAAGAGAATGGTAAGAAACATATATGATGCAAGTGTTGATAGTACCAGAAATAGAGGACGTCCGCGGAAGACTTGGCATGACCAGGTAAACTAGATAATGGAGGATGGTTCTGTTAGAAGCCTCAACAATCGGCGAGCTTGTATGAGAATATGTATGAATGTGGATGAGGCGAGAATTGTATGTCAGGACAGAAGAGTGTGGCGCTCTATCCTCTCTGCCTACCCCCACGGGAAAACGGCGTGATGGTAAGTAAGTAAGTAAGTATATTAAGAACGTAAATTCTATACTTTATATTTACGGAAAATGCCAATATTCCAAAAGGCAGTGATATCGGATATGTGCCTAATTTCAATCATGTCAGAGATATAAGCATTTAAGAATAAATTGAAGTTTATTTCGATTAGTTTTAATATTTTATTAATGTATTAATTATAAATATATACATATAAATTCAATTTTGTCGAAAAACATTGTTTTTGTTATGTTAGCTATGTTATGAATAATTACAACTTCACAAGAAGAATGTGTTCTCCTTAATAAGATGATTTAGGGCCTGAAGCAAGGATAAAGTTTAGTAATTGAACAATTTCGCAAATATTTATTTCTAAATTAGTAAACTTTAAGCTGACTACGATTTTGTAAAAATTTCAAACAATAATATTTTCCGTAGCGGTCCGAATTTGCATTTATTTAATATTAGTAATTTAGTCAGGTGTCCACTGTGGTCTAGGTCTGGTACACTTTGTATACACATATTGTGGGGGTACAAGACCCGCGTCCCCCCTTTCACCGGCTAGTCAGTGTAGAATATAAGATCCGCGGATTCTTTTACTTTTGAGCAACACCTACCCATCTTATTTTTGTCACATTCTGCCCTCATCCTAAACTGGGAAAAATTTATAGTAACATCTGGAAGCGATAAATAAAACATGTTATTCATTAGAAAAAGAAAGACGTCTAATCATAATAAAACATAATAAATAAAAGAAATACAATAAAATAAAATCCACTTGACAACTCCTCATCACGTCGCGTTGGGCGCGAGTTCGACGTTCTTCCTTGACAACCAGATGTCTTGGCTCCATCTCATATTTGGCTCGCAGCATCCAGGCAGACGCGATCGGATTTGTAACGCAATTTGTTGTAGATAATCACATCATAATATAAAATGTCGCCTACAGTGAGGCGACTAACTCACGGGTGATATCCAAAGATAGAAGTTACAGGTCATAAATGAAAGACATACACCAGAACTATGCACCAGAAACCAAAGGCATAAATCAGAGGCATAATTCAGAGGTATGCACCAAAGGCATAAACCAGACGGAAACATCTTCTTTCCTGTAAAGATTATTTACCATGCGATTAGATGAACAAATTAATAGTAAATTATTCACTAGTGATTGAATACCATTAAATATTTATCCTCTGGTTATAGTGGATCGCACACGGCTACATGTAACACTGGTCGCGGCTATTCAACCACCCAAATCTGACAGCTTTCTCGATGATTTTGAAAACGAACCATAGACCACAACCGTTTTTATAACCTCATAATCAGAATGTGATACCAACGTAAGGGTAATTATTTGTGAATTTCGTGGTTCTTACCAATAAAATAAATGACGGCAATTTTGTATGTGACCCTGATTTATAACGTCACAATATATATATAAATGTTGTATTATATAAGAGAAGTGGGGACAGAAAGTTGAAACGTAATTCGATTATATTTGATGATAAAATGATAATATAAATATACTTAATTACAGAATATAAACTTTAAAATTTTATTTTATATCTGGTTATATGTTTCATATTCTTTGTACTTTAGAAGACCTAAAAAAATAATTTTGCTACATACATATACATTTTTTATGCGACAAAACCTCATGCATGATGTGGAAAATGCATCACAGAAGTAATTAGGTCATCCATAATCGCCCTATTCTGTAGACTCTAGTCTATACCAGGCGCTGCAGACAGGTTGAAATATTAACAGCTTTTTTTATCAAGCTGAAGGCAAATAAATTAATGACTCAGAGAAAATATACCCTGAAAAGTCAAAAATTTAATCAGAATATAATTTGACATGAAAATAAACTTTAAAATTGAGAGAATGCAAATAATTTACAGTTAGGATACGAACATTCTACGTTTTCGGTAAATTTCCATTAAAATATAATACATATAATTGTAGCAGAAGGACTCAATCTGAAAAAAAAGGAAAATTTTATTGCACCAGGAGATCCAAAATTGTAAAAAGTTCATATATATACGAATATATTATATATATATATATATATATATATATATATATATATATATATATATATATATATAAATAATATATTCGTATATATATGAACTTTTTACCAGATATAACGGTTTTGTGGACACGATTACTCCCAAATCAAACATAATAATAGGAAATAAGAATGGATTGCTGAGACGAGGATAGCATAGAAAATGTATGATAATAGTGTTAAAAATAATATAAATATTGGTCATCCGCAAAAAACCTGGCATGGTCAGATAAACCAGATAATGGAAAACGGCCTGATTAAAAGCTTTATTAACTAAATAGCGTGCATGAGAAGATAAATGAAAATAAACGAGGCTGGAATGTTATGCCAGGTTTACAAAAAATGGCGTTCTATCCTCTCTGCGGAGGAACAGCATGATAGTAAGATAGTTACATTTTTAAAAATAAATCACTGCTACTATTTTGTGTATTATAATTATTTCCTCAGAACAGGTATATCAATGCACCTAGTGAGGTAGGAAGCGGTTAACAAACTAGCATACAAATAATATTTCCACTTATTATATTTTCTGATGTATTTATTATGTGCAAATTATTTATATTGATGTAAGCTGTAAAAGAATGTTATATTTATCGGCACTGAAGATAATATGCTACCCTAAATTTAAATAATTTAATACAAATTAAAATGAGTCAGGTATAAATATATTCAGACAGATATATTTCTCTTCATTACGGGGAAACGTGTAATTTTAATATATTTTAATAAAATAAAATATTTTCGTTGTTTTCTCATTATTTTTTTTAAAAAATTCAATAAATTCATATAGAACTCTTACAATATAAAATAATAGAATACACAGGTGTACAAAATTCCTAAACAAATATTTTTCATACAAATTAAATGTATTAAATCGAAAAATATACATATAAAATGAATTCTATTGAAAAATATTGTTGTTGCTATTCTGGATTCGATACCTGGATTCGAACCTAGATCTCTTCCAATCTGAGAAACCATTATCCGATTATGCTATACCAACACAGTGGATTGACGACAAATTTTCGAACCTATATGTTACACTTTTCAAATGAATACATCTATCGTTCCATTATTTGGAAGCCATCTACTTTTTTTTGCGGAATCTCAAATGCCTTTGAGTAAACCGACAGGAGACGCCAGAATTAACCATTAAATTTTATAAAATTTTGGACACAATACAATTTATTATTAAGTTTATATATTTATAATTAATACATTTAATATGTATTTAAAAAAATATAACAGATCTATGTTACAACATTACAATAAAAATGTGTTTTCCTTAATAAAATATTTTTCGGCTCCCGATCGCTGTAAAATTAAAAAAAATAAAAGTTGGCGCCGCTGTTTTTACATGGTAGCACGTGTTTATTTGGCAGGATGAAAAAACGTATGCAAACATCAATCAGCTATTTCCATTCAAATAGAACATCCGCTATACTCTCGTGTCTATGATGAACTTCTCTCCATTCACCTAAATCATTGGATCGTGGAGCTAACGAACTATTTGCATTTATTTTTAGTTATTTATTAAACTTTCAAACCTCATATGCCATCTACATGACTTTTATATGCAATGAGGACAAGGTAATAATGAAATAATAGATAAAATAGTTCAATACGACAGCGAATTTACATTATATTATGGAAAAATATAATCAGTGCCAACATAATATAATTTTGTAAGCAAAATGTATAAATATGTAATTATAAACAACGATATAATATTAAGGAGAACAAGTTCTTATTGAGAAGTTGCAATTATTCAGAACAGACGATCTGTGATATGTTTAATACTAATTACATGTATTAATTAGGAAGATATTCATATAAAATCAATTTTGTCGTAAAATATTGTTATTGCTACCGGGATTCGAAACTAGATCTCTTCCAATCACAATAGTTGTATCACTTTGTCAAAACTTTAATAAAAATGAATTGTTAATTCTGGCGTCTCCTATCGGATTACTCAAAGGTATTTGAGATTCTGTAAAAACAAGTAAGAACAAGCTTTCGAATAATGGAACGATAGATGTATTAATTTGAAAAGTGTAACAAATAGGTTCGAAAATTCATATTCAAACCAGTGTGTTAGTATAACATAATTGGATAATGCAAGTTTCCCGGATTGGAAGAGATCCAGGTTCGAATCCCGGTAGTAACAATAATATTTTTCGATAAAATTGATTTTATATGTATATCTTTCTAATTAATATATTTAATTTGTATTTAAAGTAATAATACACGATTGGTTGGTAATTAAACTAGGCTGATGTCTGTATTTCGAAGATGTCAAATTATTAATTAAATTATTATTGAAACATGATTGGTAACAATATTAAAGAAAATAAAAAATTATATCAAATCACATTAAAAAAAATTAATTCCACGGAAGAAATTTTTAGGAGATTTTTTACTTGAGATACGGATTTTGTTCCTATGAGATGCTTTGGAGACAACTTTCATCTTTTGTAATCTCCATGTTTTCTCCGTATCTCAGAGATTGGCCGTCTGGAGACTTATTTCACGCTCGGACGTTAAAAGTTATAGGTGCTAGGTATATCTCGTGATATGGACTCGAAAGGGTCACCAATAGGAATTGTATTTATGATGGAGTCACTCGGATGGAGGAACTGAAGAAGGTGAGGACCGAGAGCCCTATTCATCCTCGAATTCTCACGCATGTATATGAAATGTCGCAGTGTATACTAATGTTATGATGTGTGTTTGTATTTTGTGTTATGGGTGTTAGTATTTTGGTTAGAGCAGGTTGATTATAATGAAACAGTACTTACATAAGATTGCGTTTATTGTCAAACTATGCTCGAAATTAATTTTCGCTATTGGTTAAATTATTAGATAAAGTACGTTTTTAACAAATTTCACTGGAGAAGGTGTCGAGAGATGCATTCGAGGTGATGGCCAGGAGAAGAGTAATCGATTTTAGTAGTTTCTCAGATTGATTGCGGAGCGATGTATTATTGTCTGTATTTCTGACGGTACCGGATGGATTTTGATGGCTGTCAAGTACATGGTTATGTGGCCATGTCTGTGAGGTGCGAGCAGGGCTTCACAACGTCAAATGTCATTGTCGTTATTTGGGTGATTTTGAATCTCCCCATTAGCAGTTAAATCGCAATGAATGTTTATAATTTAACGCCTTATGTTAATATTAATGTTTAATGAAAAATATCTAACTTTCAGAATATATGGTTGTAGGGATCTACGGTAGTTTTAGGTGATGTTTATATGAACGTATCAAATTTTGCTACACAACGTACGCCGTGTACAATAGTTTGAGTTTTTGTCTCTTTTTAACAATCAATTCAAGATTATACCTGAGTTTAACTCCAGAGCAAAATCTCATCACGTTTACGCGGTATTGAGACGTATCTCAACTAAATATCTGAGATTATCTCCTTCCGTAGATACTGTCGTGGGTTTATTTTCTATAGCGTAAAGCTCTCTCATAGACAAGTGTCGCAGTTTAATTCTAATCACCCGTCGCGTTCTCCATAGAAAGAATCGCTCTTAGATATCTTCGCAAGCATATCCCGCTAGACCCCCGTTAAAGTTGGATCGTGGCTCCGTCGCCCTATAAGTAATCTCGCCTACCTCAATATCAAGAGTTGTGCGAAGATTTTGGTGGATGTTAAATCTTTGTTACTGATTTTACCACTTTGTTTAGTGACCATCTTATACTGTGTTCGCGTGTATATCTGTTTTAACTCGTCAGCTGTCGGAACCTCCAACATTCCACGGACACGCCATCTTGTATCTGGACCACGAGTAATCCAACTACGCATTCTGTCAATATTCATATGTATCTGCATCATAGGATATCATCTGATATCTTCTAAGTTGATTTCGCATTCTCTCAGCTAGCGGATTACATTATTCATCGTATTTTGACTGCCATGTTCCCTTCGGAAACCACGCGCCACTCCAAATCACGCGCCCGACGGCATCCACCGCTTTCATCGCCTCCTTTCATCTCTCCTGCTACGTGGTTCCCTTCTTCCTCACTTCCACTACGTTGACTCCACACCTTCGCCACCTCGACCAGACCTTGTGCAGGTGGTCTCCTTTTCAACTTGTGTGTAATCTGTTGTGCAATCTGAGGTATTTACCTGCCACCTATAAATTGTGTCTCCTTGGTTCACCTCAGCACGTCTGAGTGTAGTGAAATCCGCACAGCGGTAGGTCAGTGTCATCCATCACATATGGACATTCTCAGAAAGAATTGACTCACGCTATTTGGTAGCACTATTAAGAACTCTATTAATAAACTATATAACTGACGTTATATTCTGTATTGTCATCTGTGTTCCATCCTTTCTTACATATGCCTATTTTCTGATGAGCTAGTGTACTGTTTTTTTACTGAATAAACCTTTGTTTTAGTTTTACATAACTGATCTTTCATTGAAGTGCTTTCCATCATCTATGCTCTGGTAATCTATCGCCCATTTAGAGAAAGAGAATCGCATGCTTGGTCGAGCTAGCCGCGCATGCATAAAATGTAATATTATAACTTTTCATAACCTCAAATGTACTAATTGAAACACGAGAACTACTCGCTACAATACGGATCTTTAGTATCATCCATTTAAATGGTATTTTTTTAGTACAATATAACAATAGCAGGAGTATTATTATTGAATCAGCATTGTATCAGCATGTGCAATTTCATGTAATGCATGCCTTGTGATATAAGTTTTAAAAGAAAAACATATATACATATATTTTTTAAATATATTAAAATAATGTACTATAAGAAAGAAAATTTATATAACTTTAAAAAAATTAATAACATACTATGTGAAATGTGTAAGTAAACAAATATACTATATGTTGTGACGTTATAAATGGAAGTCACGTACAAAATTGCCCTGTCACTTATTTTTGTCAAGCACCTTGACGTTTCACAAATAGTTACCCTCAAGTTGGTATCACATTCGGTGTCTCAGCTTATAAGAACGGTTGCAATCTATGGTTCATTTTCAAACCATCGTCATAGCCGTCAGACTAAAATGTAACTATGTGTGATTCACTATACCTAGAGGGTAAGTATTTTTTATTGCTTAATCACTAGTGCATCATTTAATATAAACTTGTTAATATAATCGCATGGTAAATAATTTTTACAGGTAACAAGACGTTTCTCTCTGGTTTTTGCCTCTGGCTTTGCTTCTGGTTTGTGCTTCTGATGCATACATCGGGTTTTAACTTTAATGTCTACTTTGGATTTATCGTGGAGTTAGTCGCCTCACTGAAGGCGACATATTTTATCATGATGATCTACAACAAATCACGTCTACGAATCTAATTGCGCCAAAGCGTGATGCCAAGGCATCTGATGTCCCATGTAAGAAGGACATCGAACTCGCGCCCAACCCGACGAGATGAGGATTTGTCGTCTAGATTATGTTTTATTTATTTTAGTCTTATGTTTTTCTTGATTGGATGTCTTACTTTTACTGTTGACTAACATCTTTTATTTATCACCTTCAGGTATAATTATAATTTTTTTTTCAGTTTAAGATGAAGGCAGAATGTGACAAAAATGAGTTGGGTATGTGTGCTGAAGGTAAAAAAAACCGCGGATCTCATTTTCTACACTGTCTAGCCAGTGAAAGGGAAGGACGTAGGTCTTTTATCCCACAATGTATATATAATTCAACATGGGCACAGAAATGGTATATTAAAGATTTTCAATATTAAATACTTTTTTTAACAATAAAAATCGTTTTTCATCTCTCGTTTCGGTACAGCGTCTTTTCATCCATCAGCCTAGTATAAAAAAAAATTGTTTGATAATATGAACTAAATCTATTTCGACAATATTTTTTGATTTTGTTTTTATTTCGAGATCGACTCAGATCAGGATTATTACACGTTGATTTAAAAAAAGTAAAATGTTATTAGGATTATAAGAAACAGGACTTAATGGACCGAATCAGACTGAAGTGACATGTTTATTGGGAAAATTCTTAGAACTGAACTTGTACCTTTTATATTTGTTTTTCTTTATGTGCTATTATTATTTTTGACGATTCTTAACAATTCAATTAAAGACCTTCCCCGTTAGAAAACAGATAATTCCGGCATTCTATCAAAGCGAAAGTTTTTTTTCGCATTTGGTCAATTGACGACGTATTATATATATTATTTACAGTGCGTGACTTTCGTTCTTTAAACTGACAGTGTGATTTTAATCTATAAGTATCGAGATTTTTTTGAAATTAAAAATAATATAATAATTATTAAATATTTTAATTTTTGAAATCTTTTTTTCGGTCGATGAGCATCACGGTCCTCTAGTTTTCTTCCGCAGAGCGAACTGCTTTCCTCCATTCTTAGCGATCTTGGGCCTTATTCAGTGCGATGTGCCACGTGAGGAATTTTTGTTAAATTATTTATATATATTTATTAAAATTTGTATGTACGTATTTACTTTTATGCCATTGAATGGGTATTTTTGGATGAACAAAATTTACAATGATCGAGAACAAACATATATTATTTTGATTTTCACAACTAAACTTCATACCACACACACGTTGAGTTATTGTCATTGTGTGTTATGTGTATGAGTTATCTCATCATCAAGTTATCACCTGATTATGAAATAACCCACAGGACTGCACCTCTCAAAACTATAGTAGTACCATTACAAAGTAACCGCGATATCAATTTATGATATTAAAAATATATTATTATAGTGGAGATATTTCATTTTATTTTTCATCATTAATAATCCCGATAGATAGTTTCAATATGACATTAAAGTACAGAGTAAAAGCATTTTAAGATAATTAGGTGAATAATACGTTACAGAGTACACTTTTATATGGTTTCAAAATTATAAACTTTGTAAAAAAATTAAATAAAAGTAATGATGCAAATCAACAGTTGAAAAGAATGAACACGGTGTAAGAGATATACAAAATCTATTTAAAAATTTTAGATACTGATTATTTTACTACTTTTACGTGTACGGTATTGAAATCACCCACTTTTACAACTAACACAATTAATATTGTAAATTATATTTGAGTGCATAGAAAAAATATATACGGTAAGTAGGGGGAAGATGCCTATGTTAAGAGTTGACACCATCTGGAAGGAACACTGCAAGTAGGTAATACAAGATTTAAGGGAATAAACGTTTATTAAGCAGCCTCTTTCTATAATATTTATATATAATGGGTGAACAGCGGAAAATTTTCAAGTTTAATATTAAATAAAATAATAAACTACAAAGTTATTCTCATATTTTATTTATATAAAATGGATATTGATGATGCAGATTTTATGTTTTATAAACAATATCGTCTAAATGCCGTCCATTTCTCTCAAGACACTCTTGCAATCGGACTCTTAAATTTGCGTTGGTTCAATGGCAGGAACTTCACGACGTATATTTTCTTGTAGGGCATGAATTGTTCGAGGATTGTAGCTATAAATTCTCGACTATATCCTCACAAAAATAATGTTGCACGGTGTAAGGTTCGGTGACCGAGATGCCCAGGGTATGTCTTCGTACTTGCTGATAAATTTATTGGGAAAAGCTGTGTGTGGAGTGGCCTCGTCTTACTGAAATTGTGTTCTATTGTTGAACCCGGGAAACAGCTACAGTTGCGGTACTAAAAACTCGTCGACAATTCGGCAAACATGTCAGCAGTGACTGTCTCTCGCTGGTTAAAAAAATAAGACACAATTATTCCTCGGGCAGAAATTGCACACCACACTGTCGTTTTTGATGGCGTTCTGTCGGGTACCACTATCTCATGTTCTGTTTATTAACATAGCCATATATATGAAAATGTGCTTCGTCAGTAAACAATACCTTTCCAAGCATTCGTTCTGTTCCAAAACGTTCCAGCATCGTTCTCGCTAAGCTTTCACGTAAAGAATAGTCATTTTCGTTGAGAAACTGCACGATTTGCAGTTTGTATGGATGAAACTGTGGTTTATTTTTCAAAATAATTTGCACTGTTGATTTCTTATTCCAGTGCAGGCTGCAACCTTCCTTATCAATGTACGTGGATTGCGCATAATTTCACGTCGAACTTGAGCCACATATTCAGGCGTCGCTGCTGACGTTGATGGTCCCGGAGGAGTTTGATTAACCATTGTCCCTTCTTATCTGAACTTTTGAACCCAACACTAGATAAGTTTCGTGCTCAGTCTATCACTTACTCGTCAAATATTAAAGTGAGTAAAAAAAGCGCGACGCGCACAAACCAATGAATCACCGTACTTTAAATATTGCTCAACCGCAAACGCGCGGTGCGCTCCCAACTGGTGACTCATTGCGACTGGCAAATCCGCAAATCACGCGCGTTGAACAATATCCCTCCCATTTACCTTACCCTAATGATTTACGAGCAATTACAGTTTAATTAAAAAATTTCCGCTGAACATTCTATATAAAGTACATTAATTTAGAATTATACGAAAATAAAATATTCAGTAAAAACCAAACATGTTGCCTAAAACCATCTTCCACCACCACAGTTGGGTAATACGCCCAATGTAAATAAAATTAAGTATCTCTTTTGACTTTTTTCAAATTCTTGCAAACATTCCTTACACATACATAAAAGTGATCATAATGAACATTAAAATTTTACTAAATTATTCCGAATGAATATTGTTGAACTTTACCACAATATGCCCTGACACTGCCCTAACACTGCCCGAACACTGTCCTAACTACTACCCTAACATGTGACGGTGAGACGATATAAGGCTTTAACAAGCATTAAACACACCACGTTTTACACACAGATTCATTTGATCTTAATTTGTATTGGATTTGTTATTATGAGCCATTTTATCCATTTGGATTTCTCAGATTGATATGTCGTTGAAGAGATTTTCCTTTTACTTCTGCGCCCTGTTGATTTTGTGTTCAGCAATGACTTCGGTAATTGCTAAATGGTAATTCTCTCCATATGACCCAATCACCAAATTTTCTTCGTTTTTTAGTAAACCTCGAGATGCTTATCCAATTGTATAAAATACAGATTTCATTTCGGTTGCAAAATTCATTTTTAAAAAGCGGCCTCAATTTTTTTTCCAAAAATGCATTCCAACTGGACAACAGTCGGAATTTTATTGAACTTCAGTGAATATTGCCAAAAAATGTGATTTTCAAGTATTCAATTCAGGTATTTATCTAATTATGAAAATTGGTTTAACTCTCTTGCAATTCCAAGATTATGAATCAAATTATAAGATCAAAAATATTACGTTTCATTTAGCATTTCTACAACAAATACTAATTTGCTGTAGAATTTTATATTACTTTTACATTTTCAAATGGGAGAAATGTGATCTCTTATTTTAACTGCGGTACCGAGGAGGGTATGAAGGGCGGGAGTCAGGTTTAACGTCCATCAAATATCAGTGGTTTTGAATTTACTAAATAAAATAATGAAACAGCGAGTTTTCACGAATCAAATGACATAAAATGTATATTGTATATTTATAAAAATAGACAAGAGATAAAACCACATATTAAGAATAGATGATTTAATGAAATACTCAAAAAAAAAATGACAAGGGACAGGCCACGTAGCTCGGAAAGAGGATACTCATTGGACAAACACGATCGTACAGTGGTATACAAGGGGAATTAAGAGTTCAGCCTAAATCCCTTTGTACTAACGGAATCATCAATTTTTGCGGAAAAACGCGGCAACAAATAACAATGGAAAAATAAAAATGAGAAACACTTGTGGAGACCTTCATCCAACAGTGGAAAGAAAACGTTTGACGTTAATGATGATGATATATTCTAATTTTTAAACGAAGACCAGCAAAGTACCCAGGACAACACCGTATATATCAAAGGTGAAGTCTACTCTATTCCACACAATAAACTACGATTATTTAATTGCAATATAATAGTATCTTATGTTTATCATGTTATATTATAATATATTCACCTCTGTTACAACCAAAACATGTCTTTTAATAAAGTCTAAATAAATAAATGACAGATTTCAACAAGTTTACAATAATTTACAATATTAATCAAAATAGGCAAATTGCATAGCGTTAACGAATAAAAACAATTTTACGGGAATTTTTTGAATATCCCTCGCATATTGAATAAAAAATTACTACAAACAAATTATTAACGAATATCCGATGAAATACAAAACACGTTTTTTTTTCTTTATTACCATTTTACTCTAAAAGTTCACTTTGACTGCGTGAGCGGCAAAAGTAATGTTTTTTTGTATAAATCAAATATAAAAAGCGTTCTTCTTTAATTACTCGAATATTTTAAATTGTAAAAAAATATTTTTTACTTTGTGTAATATTTACATTTTTAAAATTCTGATAATAATTGTGCCTAGAATGTTTTCCACTCGATGTGAAGAAGAGATGATTCATTTTTAGAGATTTTAAAAATATTTTATTGATTAGCTGTAAACAGTTTTTTAAAAACCTTTGTAGTTAAATATTTATTAGCATTATTATAAAAACATAGATTTCAATTTGAAAAAGGTACAATATTAATATTATTAATTAGTTTTCTCCAGCGCAATCGAGTTGTTTACAAGACCCGGACTGTCATACAATATAATATAAATATATACATATATGTCCCGGGGCTAATAGCTTAGGACTGAATATTTTAACAAAATTTAGATTGAAAATTTTCAATGTATGTTTCAGAGATACAAGCATTTTAATAAAACAAAATAAGGTTTTGATAAATTAAATACACTTCGTTGATTTCAAACGATTTATTGAGTAAAAAAATAAAATAAATAAATAAATCGATGTTTTTTTCTGAAGGTTCAATATTGGGAGTATTTCAATTTTTTACTTTATTCAACAGCCGTTATTTCGAAATAAGGTAGTGGATATTGCTGATGAGGGCCGGTTCGAGGGTATGTAATGCCCTTAGCCTATTTTGCTTAAAAATTAGGCGTCCCATGATGCGTATTTTATCATGGCACCCTTAACCGAGGCCTACTTGGCTCCACGCTAGAGCCGGCCCTGAAACTGATCGATAAGCCGTGATCGACAAGCCATATCAGGTAATCCTAATATCAGCAAAAGAAATTAAGTCCATAAAATTCGTTATCTTCTGTATACATAATAAATATATGTCCGTAAATATATATACAGAGTGTAATAGACCTAGTCCAAAATATAATATATTATGGGTGGAAACCTGTCTAATTACGAACTGAAAATGTTCAAGGAATATGTACCTAATCTCAACCATGTTAGAGATGCATTTAATCAAGACTAATTGAAATACTTTATTGATTTCAAATTGTATATTGAATACAAAAAAAATAAAGGTGATTGAATTTCGAGTGACTAGATTATTTTTGTTAGATAATTTAGATTTTGAAGCCAAATATAGATTAATAATGGATACATTTTGCAAATATTTATTTCAAAGTACGTAAACTTAAAGCTTAACATGAGTATGCAAAAAATTTAAGTAATAATATTTTCCGTAACGGTGCGAAATTTGGACATATTCCTTTAACATTTTCTAGGTCTAATAGGTCTGTTAAACTCTGTATATAATCAGATATCTTTTCAAGGTGGGTGGAGAGATGATAGTGCAGTGAAGAAAGGGGGGTATTAAAAATATACGTTTTTAGATGGAGTTTCTAGAAGTATCGTGAAATTTGTGAAAGGATTCTCGCAGTTTCTTGAAATTAAAATTGTATATCTGCGTAACGTAGGGTAGTTAAATCAGCTGTATATTGGAGTTTGATTTCATTTTATTAACATGTCAAAGATTTGTAGGCTATCAAGATTAAAATACATTTATCACACGAGATATATTAAACTAAACGCTGTGGAATCAAACGCACCGAGCGCAACACGCGTACATGCACGCTAAAAGTATAGGTCGAATGTAGAGAGATTTATTATATTTTTCGAAACATCAGCAATAATCATTACAGCGTTTAACTTTCACGTTAAACCGATTGAAAACGTGATCGACGAACTGTTAACAGCGGTGTTTCGCCGGACAATAGCGCCATATTGATTTTGTTAACATGGCGCGGGGCCGGTTCACAAGCACTCGTAATATATTCAAAAAGGTCGCTTCACTTTTAAATATTTTATTTGTTTTGAAGTGTTACACTCGCAACGCTAGAAATCAAACGGGGCAAAAAATATTCCCATATTTACCAAAACTGTTCCGGTTTTATTGCAGTCACTCTGGCTGGGAACACAAGCAAATGTTGACTCGCCCAAATGATAATATGCTATTTATATGATACTAGCTGAAGTGCCCCGCGTTGCCCGGACTTTACGCAGAGTGAAGTATTTAGGGCCATGGGGATAGTTTTTTTTTCGAAATTGATTGTAGACAGTAATTTTCCTCTTATTTTGAAAGTCAAATGCGTAAAATTTCATCAAGAAGTATCAAAATTTAGCTTTTAGTGGTAGGAAAGAGGGATAAGGTGGTTTTTCGAAATCTCATTTAGATAGTGACCAAGTGATAGTGTGAAAAATTCCATCAATCTCAGAATAAAATAGATTTGTGTAAAAAACAAACAAACAAACACTTTTCTTTACATATATATATATATATATATATATATATATATATATATATATATATATATATATATATATATATATATATATATATAGATGTTGGAGTGCCAGTATATGGATGAAATTAAAAACTGAAATTAATGAGAGGCTAACAGTTGGTCACATGGTTTATTCTGGATTTAAAATGCGATAGATAACGAATTACAGATCGCTCCGAGCTTAACTCTATACTTGTTCTCTGCGCAAGTTTCGAAACAATAATTTTATTCGTATACACAGACATTTAGAAAGCTGACAAGATATAAGTAATATGAGAATGAGGAAATATTTAATAAATATAATTTTTATAAAAATAAGTACCTATTTAAAATTTGATACCTTTTAAAACCATTCAAATAGTCGTCGATCGATGGTATTACACATTCTTATTTTGAGTGAAGTTACATAGTTTATTAGCATTAAACAATGCTTGATTAAATTTATTTTTTGACATCATCGTCTTCCGGTCGTGGATTTGACAGATCAACTGAGTTGATAGATAATAATGAGTAATTTAAAATTTTTGTTTATTCTCTTGTGAAGTTTCATTGTAATTTTTATTTCATAACGTTTTCGTACATCAAATATCAAAGTATGATGCATACTTATCAGAGTTAGATTATTTAGTAATTAAATCATATAAATATTTCCGAATGCTTCATTTTATATAATATGCACTTACCTACGTGTGATAGATTAGTATCGAGCCGCAATGGTTACCTTGATCAGGGTTAAACAATGAATCTACAATTCGGAATAGTGCATGGTTACCTATCTATACGCTTACTATTATGTCGTTTCTTGATACGACAGTCTGCTCGGAGACTTCTGTCCTGACACGCATCTCTTGATTTAGTTATCTTCAAATATTATCTTCTAATGAATGCACGTAGGTTAGTGTTTCCCCTGTGTCCGGTTTACCTGATAGATTCAGATTTTTGTGGATGTTGTCTTTTTTTGTTGCCTCCAATACTCGAATCATATAATATGATTTTTACAATCAGTCCGAGAATTCACTCGCTATACGAGTATGCATCTATCTAAAAACGGATGCACTTTGTGCAATTATTGTATTATTTCTTCAATATTAGCACAATTTCTCTGTGGCAACATATTATATAAATAATAAGAAAAAGTACTTCGTTTAAACTACTATTTATTGATAAATCAACATTCAAGGGCAACGGTTCCTTCTTTAGAATACAATGTATAAATACTAAAAATAAAAATACAAGCAGAGACAAAATCAAAATGAAAAACTTATAATATAAGCGATAGGAAAATAATCAGAAATTACTGCGAAAATAAATTTTAAAGAAAACTATTATTTTTTTTAAATGGGTGTCTATAAATTAATTTCCAACAATTGTAATTATTTTTATATTGGAAAAACTTTGGCGCATTTGATATGTCTAAATAGAAAAAATTATTCTCAATTCTCTAATCATCTGTTGACATTAAATAGGTTTTAGAAATTTTATATACAAATATCATGGGTTTACAGTTGGATGAATTAGAAATTTTAGAAATAAGAAAAAGTATTAATGGTAAATGAAACATTTTAAATAAACAATTTTTTTTTGCTAATAAACACCTTTTAAATTTGTTTTCATAGTAGGTCTTAATTAGTTATTCATCACTTATATTTATAGTTTTTTTTGTTTGTTTTTGTCCATGCTCGTATTTTTAATTTTAGTAGTATACGTCAATAAATAGTGGTTCAAATAAAGTGTTTTTTTCTTATTATTTATATTATATTATGTTTACCGCGCCAACGGCCAAATAAGAAAAATGTGAACAATGTACATAACGTATTTCTATATATTTTATATCACCTTGAAAAGAACATCTGGACTATTTAGTATATAAATATCTCAGTGGGCAAATTTCTACGCAATATAGTTAATGTGGATATTTAAATAAAATAATTTTGTATATGTATAAACGATCTGTTTTTATCGCGTCTGTTATGTACCACATGAAAGTAAATAATACATTATGGACAATACATAGACTATAAATCTGCCCATACAAGATACATTGTACATTTTTATTGTTAGTTATCTTCAATAAATCTGCCGTAAAGTAACAACCTGAGTACTTATTCATTGACCTAATACATCCTGCATCTTCTGATAAATATCTGCCAATGTACGTTTCTTTCTTAACGGCGTTTATTATCTGTAAAGTTAACAAAATCATATCAAAACCATGAAACCAGCATCTGAAAAATATTACAAAAATCAGAAATACAGTCATTGTTCTGTATGTAATACCTTCCTTTACTCAACCATATTTCATACGCCCAAACTATGCCAGCCCCATTTCTGAACGTACTACTCTTATATTAAAATAGCTTGCGTATAAACCATGGCACACAAGATGCTGTAAAATAGCTTGCGTATAAACCATGGCACTCAAGATGCTGTAAAATTATTATATTTACTCATGTGGTAGGTACAAATAATTTCTGATTAGTTCCCAACACGCGAATTCTCGAAAAATATTTTCTATCAAAGTTTGATAAACCGTTTTTTATGCAATTTGAGTTTTGAGAATTTTCCGATGAATTGCAGCACCGCTTCGGAAAATAGAAGTGGGTTTTCCAATTCCGTGATTCTCTATTGATGGAAACTTCACACAGGGCACAATCCAGCCTTCAACCCCACTCCTCCCCCAATACTATCTGACCTTTGCTCGCTGGAGGAAAGATTTCTTTTTCTTTTCTGGCCTGATGGAAAACTACAGGTCTTTCAGAAATTACGTTTGAATTTTTTTTTGATTATTTAATAGAAATATAATTGATAGATAAAATATTTCATTTCTATTTTTCAATAAACAATGAAAGTATATGAATATTTAACCTTAAAAACTTTATATATATCTTCATTTTAAGGTTTAGGCGAATACTAATCTTTACTCTTCGCCTAATCACAAGCCTTTTTCTCTTCTTAATGGTTAGAAAAAGTCATGAAAATTCTTGAAATAGTTAGGGATCTCTGAAAGCGAGGAAAAGGGAGGTATATGTTCAATACTAAACGCAGATGTGAAGTGGCAGAAAAATATTAAAAAGTAGAAAAATGATTTACAGTAACAGTAAAGTTTTGACCGTAATAAAATTTTTGTAACTTAAGGATTAGAATTAACGTATCACGTCCGTGATTGAATAGCTTACACGATTAAATGATTTTTTTTAATATAGCTATAAGAAAATAAATTACATTATTATAAAATATATCTAAAAATAACTATATTAAAGATATTATTAAGGAGAAACATTCTTATTGTGAAGATGTAACTATAGATTGAGGTTCGAATCTCAGTGGTAACAACAATATTTTTCGGTAAAAATGTATTATATAAATATACTTATATTTACATATAAAATCAATTTTATCGAAAAATATTGTTGTTCCTACTGGAATTCGAACTTGGATCGATAATTACAACTTCACAATAAGAATGTGTTCTTTTTAATAATATTATCGATAAAAATGATTTTATTTGTATATATTTCTAATAATTACATTTAATTGTATTTGAAATATCACAGACCTGTGTTCTGAATAATTACAAATTTACAATAAGTGTGTTCTCCTTAATAATATAAATCTCTAATTAATACATTTAATTTGTTTATTAAAGGTAATCCAAATAATTTCGCATATAACAATATAACAATAACAATATAACAACTGACATGTGAATTGTAAGGAGAATATTAAATTTTGTATATATGTTGCTTTTCAAAAGTATTAAAAAAATGTTTTTTTTTTAAATATATGTAATTAATCCTTTATAACCATCGTATTTATTCTCAACAGATAATTTCTCTCTTCCGCTAAATATAGTATATTGCTATCCTAGCACCTGACACACACGAGTATCGGCACCGAGGAATCATTGTTTGATGAATTGACGCTTTGTGATCACCCTGTATAGGTGCTACCTAACTTTTGAGAGCCGGAGCGTCAATAGTGTCGCTTTGTTCAATAGAGCGCGGCTATCTGCTGCTACCTTCAATGCACTGGGTGCTAGGTGCTGGGAGCCACGCGCACAGTCAGAGCGGCCAAATGTGACAGGAGGGCAAGTCGTGGACTTTCCAAGATTGTGCCCCACTTAGCCAACACCATTGAAGTATGTCTTTGTCATACTCTTGGAGGAAATCAGAAAAATATCCGACACAAAATTGTACTATTTAATATTTTATTTAATAGACAACGGTCATTCTTAGGTCAGACGTTTAAAAAAAACATGACCAGTTTAAGCAAAATGTAGTGATATTTTTTCCTACCAAATATGGCGGTTTCACAATTTTTATTAACTATTTTTTTTACTATATTCAGCGGATACCTCCGCGAAATTTGTTAACATAAATGCGTTAGAAATATTTCATCAAAAATATCGCGTTCTCTCACGTTACTTTGGTGGCGACAAATATAACTCCTGGTACCGCTCAAACTCTAAGAGGCAGTTGTATGATCAACAGTAAAATTTTACTAGAGTAGATTTTTACCATCACCCGTCGTAAAAAAACGTTTGAAGGTTGTTAGTACGTAAAATTTACTACTGTCAAGGTCAAGTTCACTTAAAAGTGTGGCATGGCGAATATAAACCATCAAATAACTGCGACTTTTACTTTAAATATTTAAAAAATAGAGATGAGTAAACGGAATGCACGTTACATCAATATTCGTACTATTTTCTAACTAAGCTTTACGCTTGTACTATGAAAATAGTACTAACTTACTGGTCTCCTGGAACGAGGCGCAAACCCTCGACCATTAGATCACTAGGCCAGTATATTAACCAATAGACCAACAATTTACCAACGATTTACAGTTTTTACCATTCGATGTATACCTTACTTACTTATCATTGGGCCGTTTTAGGGGTAGGCAGAGAGGATAGAGGTCTACACTCTTTTGTCCTGACACACAATTCTCGTCTTATCTACATTCATTCATCTTCTCATTCAAGCTCGCCGGTTATTGTGACTTCTAACAGGACCATCTTTCAGTATCTGGTTTACCTGGTCATGCCAAGTCTTCCGCAGATGTTCTCTATTTCTGGTGACATCAACACATGCGTCATATATCTTACTTACCATTCACATTTTATTTAACTTAACAATGACACAGGCCATCTGTCACTACCTCGTGCCAAAATTAAACAAAACTTTTGCATTAAGATTTCATTTGTTTCTAGCATCAAAAATAGCACCCGACGTGAAAAATTGTAGCCATAATCTTACATATTTTTCAAGAAAAGTACAGTTTTGGCTCTACAAAATAGGAAGAAATTACACTCAAGAACTTTTAAAAGTCCAACCTTGAGATTAAAAGTGCTGCAACAGTACCAATATATTGAATATTGCATTTTCTACTTTTCTCTGTAGTTGTGTTTAGTATATTATTGAACTCAACTTTTTTCAATCTTTTATATTGAACATTACAATTTTAAATAAATTCACTTCATATTTGTATGTTATTTACTTATTTTACACACTCTTACTTCATATTTATGTATTATTTATTATTTACTTTTATTAAGAGAATTAACAGTGAAGTTGTAATTATTCAGAACATAGGTCTGTGATGCTTTAAATACTAATATAATATATTAATTATATAAAATAAATTTTGTCGAAAAATATTGTTTTTGCGCCACCGGGATGGTATATATTAAGTTAGTGTTATTTACTTTTACTTTACTTATTCTTTTTTACTTTTGATACATTGCATTTACGTTGTATTTATATGTTATCTAATTGCGCCTAGTTTTACAATTTATGTATATATATATATATATATATATATATATATATATTTTGTACATTGAATATTACACTGTTTACTACTATACTGGAAATGTGCTGCCTGCTATAATACAGTAAAATACTAGTGTAGTAGGCAGGGTACTCAAATATATACAATATTATAACCATATAACGCACTGTACTATGAATCAAAAAAAATGACCAAACTACTTGAGTGATTTGGTAATATTTTTAATTCTTTCTTAATCTAAGATCAGGTACTATACTAAGATCAGGTTTAAATTCTTTCTTTATTTCTTCATTCTTTACTCTGTCATATATGAGCGCTCGCGAATATCTTAATTCGAAAGGTCCGTGTATTATTTATTAATCGGAGCAATCAGCCGTATCTTTTTTCTTATTTCTAATCGTTTATAAGAAATAAATAATCTTTCTTATATTTTGTCAAGTTCACAATGTTTTGTAATCAAATAATAAAAATAAATATATGTTGATAATATATGTTGTATCAATGTGTCCAAAATTGAATAAAAATGAATTGATAAATCTGGCGTCTGCAGTCGTTTTACTCAAAGGTATTTGAGATACTGTAAAAATAATGTAGATGGCTTTCAAATAATGGAACGACAGGCGTATTAATTTGAAAAAATGTGACATATAGGTTCGAAAATTTGTCATGAAAAATACTGGCGTTATAACACAATTGGTAGTGTACTTCCCCGGATTGGAAATAGAAATCCAGGTTCGAATCCCGGTGATGCAAAAACAATATTTTTCGACAAAATTGATTTTATATGTATATATTTATAATTAAAACATTAATTTAGTATTTAAAATATCACAGATCTATGTTCTGAATAATTACAACTTCACAATAATATTCAAGAACATACATAACATCGTTATTACGGGTTTAATATCTTGTTAGACACCGAGAAGGAATAAACATATATAAAAAACCTTATACATATGTGCGGTATGATATCTGTGACATTTAACGTGTTTTTTCCGCTAATTTGTACATCATTATTATAAATGGCTTCAAGAACTGAATTCGATAAAATTGTTGTTTTGGTGAATCTTTTTCGAATTTTCCTGAAAACCTTTACAAAGTTTAGTAAAACTTTTCCTCTGTTTCTTTACGTCTTTTTCCTCATTGTTTAACGTTTTTTTCTTTGTTTTCTGTAAGTTTTTGACACATTGTAAAGAAACTATGTTTAATTATCAGAACCCACCAGGCATGCAGGATCGAAACACTTTCTACATCCGCCCGTTTCCTAAATCCATCCCCTAAAATCTCCAACCTACTCTCATCAGACGGAAAACTTTTCAATTAAGTCCTAGTACCTGTACTGACCTATCGACAAAACTAATTATTATCAATACAAATTAAGTTTATTAATTAGAAAGATATACATATAAAATCAATTTATCGAAAAAATATTATTATTGCTACCGCAATTCAAATTTTAATCTCTTTCCATTTTCCCGGAAGAGATCCAGATTCGAATCTCGGTAGTAACAACAATATTTTTTCGATTAATTGAGTTTATATGTATATCTTTCGAATTAATACATTTAATTTGTATTAAAAACAACGCAGACCTATGTTCTGAAAAATTGCAACTTCACAAAAAGAATATGTTCTTTTAAAAAAAAAGGAAAATTATTATCATTTTTGAATTATATGAATATTTAAAAAATATATTCAGTGTGTATTAAAGCCTTCTACCACATAGACATTTACTCTTTGAGTTTTGAAATCATTTTGGCCAGGCACACGTTGCTTACAACCGCCTGGAAGAATTATTAAAATTTCGGCTGAGCAATTATCTTTAATAGTATTTTAAGCTATGGTGTTCACCTTCTGCCAAGATCTTATCGTCCGTTGATTTTTCTTTGATATCTAAACTCATATGACTCACAAGTCTCAAAGTACCTCATGATATAGCCATTTTTTATACGTTTATAGTACGAAAAATATCATTGTCTTTCATGTCTCTCATTAGTACCTACGTCATTTCTTGCTATATCAGTTCAATTTATATTTAGCGTGCTGTACCCTTGAAACAAAAAACAAAGTATCATCATCTGAAATTTACATCAAACTGAGATATTAAGCTTTTAATAATAATGTTTAATTAAGATGTTTTTTTTACAAAAATGTCGCTGTTTAACATAAGTAATAATTAAGTCTGATTCTAACGTACATTCATATATTTTATGTGTATCCAAATCAACAATAACTACGACTTAAAAAAATAATAATTAGAATTCCTAAAATATTCGTACAATATTTTTTCGGTATTTTATAAACTACGATAATTTTAAAGAGAAATCTATTGTTAGAACTTTGATGTTTATTAATGCTAAATCATATATTTTGTTCCATGGCCACTATGTGTATGAAAATCCAAATTGTGAAACTTTAGGCTTCTTCTACACTGCTTCAAAAAGAACTTGGGCTCTTGACTTACTGGACACTACCAAGGTCTATTAAGAACAAATATGATTGCGAATAAACCGCTATAAGTTTTGCAGAAATGATTCAGTCCACAATTTTGAAAAATAGAAATATTATTTTTACTGGCTGCAATAAGACCAATTTGATATATTACTTAAAACAACCAGGTCGCTTTCGTACAAAAAACAGTAATAATTTCCTTCTGAAAATTTTGTTTATCGCAAAAACCCCATTTTAAATTTTCTTCAGAAAATCTTCATTATATGTAAAAAAACCAAATTTATTCTTAAGTTCTCTTTCCCGTGTAATTTGATTCCCATGTATTATTGAACATTTTAAAGGTAAATATCATTTAAGTTGTAATGTTGATTCGATTATTAACCTTTTAACTTCTAACTCTATTTGAAATGGAAGACACCACATAGAGTAAGACTAGGCTTTAAGAGTTTTGAAGTATCTATCAAAAGCTAGGACCTGTCGTTCACAGATTGCAAAATGTTTTAAAAATATTACTTTAATTCCTGCAACTTTGCATGGTCCAAAAGTGCGAGTTAACATGCTTATAGTTTGGCGTGGCATACAAAGTTTGGCGTATTAACTACTCATGGCATTTAAAGGGTTAACAAAAACATTTACATCCACTTTGAGTTTTCTGTGACTGGCTGTTTTCTGCATAACTACGTTTATATATGTAAATGTATAAAATAAAATAAATGTAATTAGTAGGTACTTGTGATTTGAAACATGGTTGACACCGTACCACAAACGGACTAACAGCCGCGTAGTAGGTATTCATTATTTTTAATATTTGCAAATTATACTTTGTAGTAGATATTTATTGTTTGTTTACATAACGTGTTATTTTGAGATTTACAAACACATATTTATTAGTAGATACATTCGTCGGTTCAATTTCCATTTAAAATGCAACGTTAAAAAATGCAAAATTAATGACTCAATGCTGCGATATTCTTTATCACCGCTATCGGTTTCTGTCGAGTTCCTGCTCTATGACATTCATTCAGAACGACGAATAACTTCAAATACAGCCGTAAAATGTAAAATTGTCTATATACTGTAAAATTTATTCCGAGATCTTAAAAATTTTATAAAATTATTTATTGATTTTTTGGATGAAAATTTTATTTAGTCGTTTTCTTGTATAATATTATCTCCTCAATATTAATCATCTCTAGAATGAATTGATATCAAAATAAAGATGATAAGCGATCAATTTTATGTCATCCCTAATATAAAATGTTCCCTTGAAGAAAATGACATCGTTAAGCATAGATTACTTACACATCATTTTTTTTGTTTCTTTTATAAAAGTTTATCCTCTCCTTCATTTCTCTTTGGGGTGATATTCTTCCTTCGCATCCCTCAGGTATTTGAAAGCCTTTTGAATCTTACAGGAGATTTTCAAATTATTATTTTTACGTATTTTGTGACTTTGGAGATAATATGTTTCAATATTCGGTCACGTACATTCTTTTCGAAAACATAGAACCGTAAAAAACATATATTATTTATTTTAAATATAACACATTATTTGTGAAGATGTATTTTCTTCAGAACATAGTTCTGTAATATTTGAACAAAAATTAAACGCATTAATTATAAAGATATACCTACACACAGATAAACTCAATCCCGGTGGCAGCTAAAATATTTTTATTTATCTGTATGTAGGTACATCTTTCTAATTGATGCATTTAATTTGTATTAATGTATTATTTAGTTTAAAAATATACTAGTTTTGCCAAGATATTTAGGTACGATAGATTGTTGCTGTATATACTGCATCGGATGATGGGATACATTTCTTTTCAATTTTTTCACATGCTCATCGCTCGCATATTAGTTGAAAGGCTTCTGATATTTATCTTCTGGTTATATATAAACGTAGACCAAATACTATGGAAGTGAGGTCGAGGACGACAGTACGGATAAATGTGATTTAATTGTAATTAATTCATGTTTAAAACATATTAATTGGTAAGAGTGGTTGAGAAGTAAGTATGAACGTTTATATTTTATGAACATAATACGTACATAAAACATATAGAAAAAAGGTACCCGCAGTAAATGAAGTGATCGGTGCCTTGAACGCTAATAAAAATTGTCATCTGATTTAATATTAATAACCGCAGTGAAAGCAAGCGAAATCTTCAATTGACAAAACCAAAATGAAAATAAACTAAAAATAATGTAAATGCCATCGGTCAGATGTATGAGAGTTTCGGAGGCACCAGAAACAGAAGACATTCTTGAAAGTGCCAAAGTAAGAGTTTAGTTGAGTAGGTATCCCAGGAGCATGGCGGTTGTTCCCTACTTATTCTTAGTGTCCCTATCCTTAAAGTACCTGCTTACTCCATGACACGTCAAATTACATTACACTTACAAAAAATTATGCCTGTTTTAAATAGGATAATATGATAAAGGTTATTTACATAGAATAATAAAATTATGTAATATAGCTAATATAAATAAGTTCCGTATTCGTAATTATATTTTTATTGGTGAACCCACAATCTCTACATGTATTCAATGAATTGAAACATTTTTTTTTTTAAATGTAGTATTATCGTCATTAGTTTATTTGTTTTTCTTATGCTGTCACTTCCATTCCCATTCCTTCAGTTTGACTGGTTTCATTGAGATTTGGAGAGGAAGTGTCTTCGTGTGATCATTTCATATTGGATCACCAGTCCAGTATACCTGTCCCTCAGCTCGACTTATTTTTTGTACTTGTGAACCTCGTCGAGAATCGGAGTGGAAGTGTCATATACGCCGTGACGGTTTTGTTTATTGGGATGAACTTCAGAATAAGCCGGTGACGGCGACATCATCAAAATGAGTCGAGCTATCCTCCTTATCCCATAAGCCATCCTGGTCCGCTATCGAAGGATTCCCTATTTCCAATTCCCTAGTCCATTCTCTACTCCTTCCAACTACCCATCCACCCATTTTGCGTTGGTCACAGAGTTTATATATATATATATATAGTGATACTGTAGATACTACATCTAGTTTTAAATATTATTAGTTTAGAATAGATTACAATTTATATATTTTGTATGGGATGCAATAAGTTCTCTAATAGTTATTCAGCTTAGTCCTAGCTACTTTGATATACTTTTGTCTGTATTAAAGTAGTCAGTTTTTTTTCACGTCATTTAGATGTCATTTTATTTAAAATAATTTACAAATAGTTAATTAAATATATAACGAATTTCTAAAAATATTGTTTATTGTCATCTAGCATTTATGTTAAATTTACCTAGAAATATTAAACAATAATAATAAATAAGTTATATTAATAATATACATACATTGTGATTTAATAATGTTATTGTCTCTTCACGAACAAAAATATAAGTATAGTACTTTTTTCTTTGTTGTGTTTTTAATAGAAATGATTTTAAAACATTTGAAAGATATTTGTTTATTTTCGAATTTTCCGCAGAATTCACAAACATCCGAGAAACAGAGTGAATTTATGTTTTCATACGAACATACAGAAATGCAATGCAATGTATCCCGGTAAAAGGATTGCGGCTGACTTCAGAGCTTCTCTCTTGATTTAACAATATTTCGGTATTATTTTCTGCTTCCTGTGCAAGGGTAAAATTGGACATAAATAAAATTATTTATTTTGATTCTCCGGATTAAATACAAAGAATTCAATCATTAGCGTATATTACCGATTTCTGAGATTTTTGCAATTTTTAGGAATCATTGCAAATATGAAATTGTTGGTCGGGGGTTCGAGCCACACTCAGGAGACCGACAAGTTCGAAAATAGTGAGAATTTTGACGTAGCACGTGTTACGTGTTCTGTATTTAAAAAAAGTTGATTTAATTTTAAAAATAAAATAATAGATGTATATTATATATAAAGACTACGTATAAAATTTTAAAATTTGTTTTAAACTTAAATGATTAGCGTTGCGTAATGGTATCGCATTTTCCTGGCAAGTAAAAGTTTTGGTTTCGTATCTTGTTGTATCGGTATATTGTTTCGCTAAATATTTTTTTCTAATTGAATTATCTTATCGATTGTTTAAAATAACATTATTATTCTACTTAATAATTTACTTTAAAAATGAAATTGATTTGATATGTTATCAAATGAAAAAAAAAGCAAATAAAATTGAGTGCGCTAATTAAGATAACCACATTAGAAGAAATCACACCAACATCAAATTTTTCCTAATAATAATAGAATAGCCTAGCAAGGCAGGATTGAATGTAAAAAAATATATATATTGAAATATGTTTTATTTTTCATCATTTCTATAAAATAAATTATATATGAGATATTTAGGAAGGTAAGTAAGAAGATTCTAAAATTATATGAAAAATTTTAATAAATTCGAGTTTAAAATTTTATACTTTGCTCTTAGGATGTTGGTAACTAAAGTTAGTGTGTTTTGTTTCTGGGCAAACTTGCAGAAACAAGTTTATAAATCTGGTAGAGGGGTTAAACGTCACAAGTCGTACACGGGGTATCTATTGACCCCGACCTCACGCGACGGGGAGGGTTTAAGCCTTCCACTGTTACCAAAATAGGAGATATATTTACCGATAAATAAAAACCCACTTATCTTGGGAACAGTCCCATAGCTTTCCAAGTGTTGTTGTGAATCTTTATGTCCTCTCAGACGAAAAGGACATCTTGGTTACTTAAAGGAATACACTCATGCAAGGGACACTTACAGATTACAAAAGCTTAAAGGGATGGTTGCTCTGTAGAACTGGCATTGTCATATTATCAGATTCGGCGGAAAAGGTATGCACAGTTGATCATTTTATCCAGCGTACAATAGACAAATAATGACTGGTTGCTCTGAAATCAACTCTGCATCTACGTTTTACTGTTCCGGGAGTTTTGCGATAAATATTTAATCTCTCTACATATGCCCTTAGAAATACAGTCGATTCCGCTTAATTGAACCATCAGTTTATCGGGACAGCCGGTTATTTGGGCCAAATTCCAAGGAACAGAAACCAAATAAAGTAACGATTAGTAATTTATCTGGGACACCATTCCGTTTAATTGGGACAGTGAGTTAAAAATTAAAATGAATATGTTAATAAATGGCCAACATTCGCACTGAACGCCTGCGCTGATTTTGTACAATTGCAATTCTACAAAAAAACAAAACAGGCTACAATTGATGAACTCCTGCAGAAATATTTTTTTTATTGTGTAAATGTATTATGTACATTATTTTCATGGCTATTTTTTTATGTTACTGGTATTATAATTGTTTTTTTAAGCATTATTGATTATTTTATTTTTCCATATTTATATGTATACCTAATAATTATATATTATTTTTCTGTAATTCAATTTTTTTTCAATAATTTAATAAAGTTCAAAAATATGTACATATTAATTTTTAGTTTTACCTTAAACTTAAAATGTTTAGACCCAATGTGTTCCAATTAAGCGGAATCGACTGTATTACAAATGAGATCAATATTTTGTAATAAAAATATAATATTAGAACACATTCTTATTATGAAGTTGTAATTAATCAGAACATATATTTACTAGTGATATTTTAAATATCACTGGTCAGGGAGCTTTCCATGAGAGCGCCGCATGCACTAGAGAGTTGGTGCTTAGCTCAATCCGCAGCTTTACGCCCACAGCTCGATGTCTCAGAAGCGGAACGAATCCATGTATACGTCCTTCGGCAAACATTATAGATGCGCTGCAATAACGCGCCAATCCGAACAGTATTCTGGTATGAGTTGTACTTAATTCGGAGACGGTTTTACGTCAGTTACTTGTATTTAAACCAGAGTTGGCAGGTATACATACTGGTGAAGAACGATTTAAAAAGGATTCTCTTCACCTCCTTACTGCGTCCGTAGAAACGCCATGACAGCATATTTACATGAACGCTCAACTGTCTCCGCTAACGTTCTATGTTATCATCGTCTTGTTCATCTTTATTGAATATATGGCTAAGGTAATGCATGTATAATAATGCACCTCCACAAGTTATTATTATTAAGGAGAACACATTGTTATTGTGAAGTTGTAATTATTCAGAACATAGATCTGTTATATTTTAAATACTAATTAAATATATTAATTAGAAAGATATACATATATAATCAATTTTATCTAAAAATATTGTTGTTGCTACCGGAACTCGAATCTGGATCTCTTCCAATCCGGGTAACGTGCATTATCCGATTATGCTATACCAACACAGTGAATTGACGACAAATTTAATAAAAAATGTCTTTCTAATTCATACATTTATTTTGATTTTACCACCATTACTTTATGATACGAATGATTTCATTGTTTTTCTTCATGTCGAGTGGGATTTTACCGTGGGCGTGATGTATACATTCTCTGTAGCACGATTGGTGAAAGATGTCTATTGTAACAATATTTCATTTCATTTGTCGGTCTTTACCTGGTTCACTCATTTTTTGTTAATAAATATATAATCAAGATAAACTTTTATTTGAGATAATTTATTATACGATATTTATGATTCGAAACTTTTAAAACTTGATAATAATTTTATTTTATTTAAAATATTGAACATTAATTAGATTTTACATTTAAGTGGTCACCGTCAGTGTGGACTTAGGAATGACCTGTAACAAAATTAATACCAAAAATGATAATATGTAAGACAACAATATAGTTATTAAATTTGATTAATATGAATAGTAGTGTGTTTATTATTGTATTACCTACAGTATATTATCTGATGTTGTGTTCTATAAATATCGCCTTATATCATACAGCGCAAAGTCAAGCTTCGGTCAACCTCCGTTGTTCCAATATTGACCAAAAAAAAAAACCCACCGTCCGAGGATGAGCAAACAAGATCCCGTTTTCTCTGGAGAATGAGATATATCGCTGTACCACGGATGAGTGGAGGAAGATTTAGTCTGCCGAGATCTGTCGCAGCCTCCACTTCCAATAACTCACGGTCCCCGGGGGAGGAACACTGGAGAATCCGTCAATTTGTTACATTTGACCTCGATTCAATTGAAAATGTTGTTGAAATACACCATGTGTGTACTTTTGTTTCTATCCTCTGAAAACGTTTTATTTTGGCTTTATATCGCTTTATTTTCGTTAATGCAAATAAAATATTATGACATATATTGCTTCCAAAATTGTATCATTAGGAAATAATTTAGATCTATATTCGTACCAATAATAAGTAATACCTATCAATCAAACATTCGTGAAAAAATCACGGTGTATTTTTAATATTTAAGAAAAAAAATTACTCATATCTGTTTTTTTTATTTGTATTACATACTTGCTTACCATTGCATAATATATCTGAGAAGATAAAGAGTCACTTCTTCCGTCTTTACACCAAAATCTCGCTTCATTCATAATCATATATCTTCTAATATTGTATAAACGCATCGGTTGTTGAATTTTCAAGCAGTCCAACGAATTTTCAAATTCTGATTTTCCTGGTACTCTTGTCGCAGACGTTGTCTATTTATAGTGCCATCTTAATAACCTGTTAATTTAATAATTAACCTGTTAGTTTTTCTATTTATTATCTTAGTTTTATTAACCACAATTGAGTTTAAAAAACATCTACCGGTTTCAGAAAACACTTTTCCTTCTTCAGGATGTCATAACTAACATCCTGAAGAAGGAAAAGTGTTTTCCGAAACCGGTAGATGTTTTTTAAACTCAATTGTGGTTAATAAAACTAAGATAATAAATAAAAAAATATGAATCTTAACCACCAAGTTAATATTGCTAATTTTAAAAGTATGTTAATTTTTCATTAATTAATTAATATTTGCTATTTTAGTCTAGTGAACAACGTCAAATTTTAAAATATTTTTAATTAGATAAATAAATAAAATATTATTCGTTAGATTAGTTAAATTTTTAATAAATATATATATTTTTTTAAATAAATCTCTTAAAATATTCTGGAGATACAGAAGAAATATCCACATGTAAATCTAAAACTAATAATATACTGTAAATTTTGTGAGTTTTTAAAGCTTATTTATCCACCAATGTCAAAAGTTTCATAAATCGACGATTATTAGATAAATTAATTTAATATTAATTCATGAAAGATTTCAGAGATTCTCATATTTTATTTGTTTCAAAAGATTAACTTAAACAAATATATAAATAAACAGGATAATTTCAATGGTGATTTCTGATGATTGAGAATTTTTGTAAGTCTAAATCATTAAAGACACAATACAAATTCTCAAAATATTTCCATTATGCATCGCTCAGGAATGTTAGTGATATGTCGATAAGGGAGTTACTTATCTACAGAGTCCACAAAAAATTTCAAGGCAGTGACATTGATTGAAATTCAAAGATATTTCTAGACGATGGCTGTGTTTCTAAATAACGTTGATCGATTTTCTAGTCAGGGCCTTGCGTGAGATTTATTTGCATACTCTTGAAGCAGGATTGGAATCTATTTTTAAAAAAGTCATTCCTATTGTTACGAAGTATTGATTAAGTAAAAGATCGATGCTAGTTAAATGTAAATTAATGATGTAGGTTAAAAGTTTCAATAAATGAAATACAGTAGAGTATCAAAAATAAAAATAATTATGAGAATTTTTGATTAAAATATCATAATCCACTTGTCTCTCACGATTCTTATGATTTTCAGAAACTCACTCTCTTGTCTATACGCCTCCAATTTTCTCATCATTTAGTTCTACCTTTACTAGGAGGGTGCAGTGCATTCAAGCAAAAAAGCTGCGCATAACTAAAAAATCTGGGAAACAAAAATAAATTAAAAAATTGGATTAACATTAACGAAAACATTATTTTGCAATTAGTGCCATCTGTGTACTAGAGAGACTTTTATTGCTTAGTTCTAAAAATTTACCACAACTCACTGCTGTACTTACGACGCTTTATTTTTATTCGCCGCATCGTGTTATTTACATTACTCAGTTCTGTCTTTAAGCTAGTGAATTACTCAAGTCATATAAATGGCTATTTACTGAATTGAAAATACCTTTTGGTTGATCCGTTTTGTATGGAGTCGTTACCTATGGTATTTATTAACAGAATAACATTAGAAAGGGTCACAACTGCGTTCAAATCATTGAAGTGTCTACTTCTTCTTTTACAAATTCGCGAATTTTACTATCTTACTGTTTTCAACCTGTTGATTTCACGGTTGTTCTTTGAATTTGGTGCATGGATTTGTTTTTGATTTGAGAAAAACAAAAATCAATTGGCATAACTATTTCCTAGATTAACCTTTAATAAAAATAATTATTTCCATTAGTTATTACGTGAATTATTTTCAAACAATAAATGAATCACGTTCAGTCATATAAAGTGTTCTTAAAAACGTCCATACATTTTTTATATGGGTAAGAAAGTATTATTTTACGTTAAAACTTAAATTTTAAAAACACTATTAACAGTACTCTAAAATTATAAATAAATACGTGATGGGGTCATATAAACGACGGATTAATTTTGTCCAAGGACGTTGGTTAAACGAAGATACATATATTGTAATACATATATTACATATGATTGTATAATATCATTGGTAACACTATAACCTAAATCTATGTCTATTGCACGCTACTGCCTATTACCAGAGATAATTATTATATATTTTATTAAGTACATTTGTTGGTTAGGATCTTTTCCTATCAGTCATTCAATATCACCCACTTCATTAAGCTTCTTCAAGCTATCTTATCTTGTCGTAAGATATCTAAATATTGAAGGATTCATCATAGACAAATTGTTGAGAGTTTATCCTTGATGCGCAGTTCTCGCAGAATAGAGACATATGTGCTTCTCTCACTGTCCATTGTACGTGTAGCATCTGTCTCCAGCATCACATTACAAAGGCTTCAAATTTAAACTGATTACACGTGATAAGAGTCGGAAAACCTTAAGCTGACTTTTTTCATAGCAAGTGGAAGATTAAAATACATATGTAGAGCTCCAGGTTAACCTCGGTAGTTACGCGGGGAAAAAATGTGTTGAACTTTATGCACTTATAACCAGAAGTAAATTTATTGAAATCATTGATGAAGAAATAATATGGGAAAACAGATTTGAGGTTCTTAATCTATTCTTATTTTAAATACGAAATAATCAATTTAATGTAAATTACTTCAGCGAAATATTTCAATAAGAATTACTTTCTAATGTAAAGAAAAACAAAAAAACAAGTATTAGAAAGATGACTAGATGAAGCAGATAAGATGTGATTGTTGTAAGGAAAAGTGATTTATTTCTGTGAGCAGTAGTATCACATTGGAATACAAATGTAAAAATATATTACGTAACAAAAATATATATTTTTTAAATATTTCAATATATAAACATAAACTTGATATTCTATACAATACGGAACCAATTCATACATTACTAAATTTATAGAACAATGAACGAGGAGTAGCTAGACCCAAGCTTACCTAGATGAGATCTTTTGTCTCCCACTATGTTGACTTTATCTGCTCATCCTAAAATGTTACACATTTTTGTCACCAAAATCATATAATAATAATATTGAATTATCTATATGACGCTATTTTCGTAAAAAAATTCACTTTAAGGGCGTTTCTCACAAGCTGCCCCACATTAACTTTGTATTTAAAATTAAAAATTGTTATTTAAACTTATGGAAATATTTTTTTGAAAGGGTGCGTTTTTAGTCTGTTCTTAATTATTATTATTAGTTAGTCTCTGATGCATTCATTGTTCCTTATGACGATGGGTAAAGAGTTCCACGCTTTTGGGCCTACTACCGCAAATGCCCGTTCACTAAATTTAGACTTCTAGCTACGGTTGGTCGGTTCTATAAATAACCCTTCTTGTGGCTGAAAAAGAGGTTGACCTGAGAGTTTGACGTCTAGCATTCAAATTGTCTGGGATACAAAGCTCTTGAAGATACAGAGGCGCCATGTTATATGACGCCTTGTACATCGGCCAGCACAATTTAACTTCAACTCTTTTATTGAGCTGGAGCCAATGTAGCTCATGTAAAAGGGATGTTATATGAGAGAATTTAGAAACTCCATATGTTATTCCATACTACTGCATTTAGAATGAATTGTAATCTATCCAGCTAAAATATTGGCAGACCAGGATAAATGCTTTTATAATAATCTACATTATTTATGGAATGGAATGTTTAACTTGATCGTTCATTGTCTTCAGAACACTTTTCTAAACTATTACACTCTTACACCGTATAATAAGACATCATTCCATTGCCATTGAAAGTTAAATATCATCGGCCTATTTATTTTCAATGTGCGAATAATAAGACTTCTGTCAGTTCCGGTATCTTTTTATCATTGAAGTTAAAATCTCTAACAGAAGAAACCCTGGAAGAAAATAAACATATTCGATTAAATTTGTTTAACAGTGGCAGTAATTGCCGAGATGATTTCGTCTGCTGAGCTGACACGCAACAGAAGAAAATGAATATTGAATGAAAATGAAAATATATAGAAAATGAAATGAAACTATATATGATTTGCTACTAGATTCACTTATCATCATGTAGGAGCACTTTTTTTATAGCTCATAACTCTCATCTTATCCACAAACAATCATATAAGCTTGTCGATTATTGAGGCCTCTGCTATGATTTAAATGTGTTTCAGTATTCTTTAAGTATCTGGTTTACTTGGTAAAATCTTTTGCGGACGTCCTTTTTTTCTGATGTCATCAACACTAGCGTCGTAAACCTTTCTTACAAGATGGACAGAGAGGGACATCTGTGACTGTGCTGCGAAGCTGCCGTAGTCGCGACACACACCTCTAGCAGCAGGTCACGCGCTAGCTTGAGGGGGCAGCCGGCAGATACTGTACCCATAGCTTCGCAGTTCGGTCAACAGAGACGGTATACGGATTGTTTAAAATATTTTTATCACTCTTAAATGTAGTATTATGACCTGATTTACTGAACCTGTGAATTCGTTTATCCAACTTTAAACGAATAAACAATGAATCGAAATTTTCAATTGCATCTGAGATGCTTACGTTTTCCTTAATCCTCCTGATCTGCACTCTAAAGGTGAATTAACTTAAGTGCACTTCCGGGCCTCAATAACCAAGAATAACAAGTGGTGTATCTTGACTAGAAACGCGCAATTCACCAAATTAACATTAATCAAACCACTTAACCGAACCTTTCTTAATCCTATGAATAAATAATATTACATGAATTATATTAAATTATATTAAAATTATATAAAATAGAGATATATTATACATTCCCGATAACGAAGTACAAAGTAGCATTTACCTCATTTTTAGATAGTAGTCACTATTATTTATATATTTACCAGATTTTTCATTCACAGTAAACTTATTTTCTATTCATTGTTCGATAATTTGTCAGACTTTTAAGATCCTTTCGCAATATTGAGAAAGTTATAGTTTTTGAGATGGCCTATTTGGATTTTTTGTAATTCAATTAAGGAGTACTTTTAAAGGCTTTCATGTATTGGAAAAACGTTGCTAGGTCTTATCATCGTTAAATGTTAAATATACTCTCACAAAATTGTTCAGACTTGCGTGGAAAGATTTGGAGGGTGACATGAAGAGATTTATTGTGTGAGGAAATCGATAGAAGTGTTTGGATGAAATCAAAATCACACGAAGACGCTAACGACATTTACCTAAATATGTATAACTTAAGCATTGTAAAAGATAGTGAATTAAATATACACAACATATCACATAAAGTAGGAATAAAATTATTTAGAATTGAAGAAAATTAAAAAGAAAATTAGCTATAATAAGATGTTTATCTACACTAGCGTATAATAATTTTCTCGATTCAACTCAAATTTAAAAACTTAAGTGCAGTATAGCCAACATGAATATTATACTTTTTAAGCTAAATTTATAGTAAAAAATTTTAAAATAACTAACTTGCAAACTTCAATTACGTCACAAAAAATATCCAATTTTATGTAAACTACGATGATTAATATAACGACGACCTGTTTTAATATCATTGTATCATCATAATGTACACTAACTGATCCATACAATTATATAATAACTAACATTAATACGTGCTATAACCCGAAGACTTAAAGTTGTTCGGATTATTTTGAGTATTGGAGTAAAATGATTTATGCTTTTCTGTCCAATATTATGATCAAAAATTAGACATAAATATCATTAGATTTATATGACTCGGCTTTTTACGCAAATAATGTCAGTACTTGTAACTTAAAATGAAACAACCTGAATTTTTACATTAAAAAAGTAAGAAAAAATAAAACAGACTCAAAGTGAATCCTATTTTTTTTAAATATTTTGATTTTTTTTAAAATTGTATACCAATTGCAATAAGGATGAATTGTAAGCACGAAATATACGAAAAATAAAAATATATTGAAATTTTAATGCAACATTTTCATTCAACACAAATAATTCTGGAAATAAGTCTCGAACATAACCTTTTTCACTATATGTAACGTAGAGATTATCACAAAAACAGTAATATCCCTCTACTGTGGCTGATAAGCTATTACCAATATGGCCGCAGGGCCCAGCTGCTATAACTGGATAAGCCGGTTGTTACCTGCTGGTATTAATAAAAAAGTTTTTTTATCAATAAAAGCTAAGATTGTTGATAGAACTCCATACTTACAGAAAGTTTTCATATTACTGTAAGGAAGGACAAAATGTATTATTTGCTGACAAACAGCTCAGGTAGAAAAATTAGATTTTTCCGCTTCCTTGAATATTTTGTTTCCTAGTTTCTCTTTTATGTTTGAGAAAGAAAAAAAAACGTTTGAAGTAGAAATGATTTGAAGAAGTGCCTGCTTCTTTCAAAAGATATATCACGGCGTCAGCTGCAGACCGTTTCCGGAGAAAGAATTTCCGGGAGCAAATTGTTATTAGTGAATGAACATTTTATTTGTTTCTGCAGTTTCGGAAAAATGTATTTTTATTATTTATTTAAAAATAATATTTATATTATATCAATTATTAAGAACTAGTTCAATTATTTCGCATAAATGCGTAATTTTATAGTAATAATGGGGATGACTGCTTTTTCAAGTTGTAGTACAGGGTGAATATTATGTTCCAGGTCGATTTTGTTTGGCTGACATTTGTTAGTTCGTTGGGTAGTCGAAGAGAGTAGTTGATTACAATTTATTATGGAGTGTCTAACGCATTAAAACACTGTATCTGAATAATAATGGCAATGCAGTAACCATTAATGGTGATCGCTATCGTCACATGTTGGAAAACTTCCTGGTGGTCAAATTGGATCGGTTGATTCTGCAAAATTTGTGGTTTCAACAGAACGGTGCTACCTCACACATAGCCCGAGCTACGCCGGAAATTATGCGAGATATTTTTCCCGGCGACATAATGTCAAAAAGTGGTGATACCGACTGGCCTCCTCGATCACCTCATTTGATGGCTCTTGACTATTTTTGAATAGATTCTTGAAAAAAAAGGTCTACGCCAATAAGCCAATAATAATTCCGATGCTATAAGATAATATTCGAAATGAAATAACACGCAAAGTGTGCGATAATGTTATGAAAAATATTCTTAAAAGATCACGCATTTGTACCGCTGCCAGAGGCAAATGCTTGGCCAATGTCATATTCCATGAATAATTGTAATAAACGAAGTAATGGATAAATAAAAACAAAATTAAATTATTTTTTTTAATTTTCTAGGTATTTAAAAACAATGTCAACCTAGAACATAATATTCACCTTGTAAAACTCATGCTCGGTATTTAATAGAAGTAAATGATGTAAGCGAAGATACCAGCGAGGAATCTGGTATTAAAAAAATGTAATATTTAGATATATTCGAGATAACTCAAATCAACAACAAACCGTTTTATTTTTCAAAAATATTCTTTTAGCGGATTCTTGTCATACATTATAATCCACTAGTGGTGGAAATATGCTAAATCTACAAATACCTAAACAATATAAAAAAATCGTGTTGGGAAAATGCTAGGCATACGAAGTATTCTGTTAGATTTTTTATTCGGAGATTAGCAGCAATTCTTCATAGCGTGATTTTGATGTTTAGAAATAAAATAAAAATATAGAGTGATATAAAGAATGGAGTATTGAAAAGAATGTGTATAGCTAGATGTACATTATTTGTAATTCATTTTACTGAAATTCATTCATTTATATCACTATTTTTATATAATATATTATATTCATTTAAATAACTAAAAAAAACACTTTTTTCGGATGTGCATTTATATTAAATTGTGAGTAATTTATTTGTTGATCTGGGATATAAGTCCTCGTAAACTTTTTTGTGGAACTTTAAATCCTAAAAATCTCAAATACTTGTATATTTTTTATAAATATAATTCTTACATTTTAGCTTCTGTATAAAATTTAATACGACTTAAGATTTTTTTCTGACTTGTGATTTTTATCCAGCGCTCAGACTCCTAATGTCGTACCGTAATAATGTACAGTTCAAAACTTTTCCACGAAATTTTAAGCACGATGAAAAAAACTCTGTCTGAATCCGAGTTTTACGATAGACAGAAGTTACTTTTTAAATTTTAAAACTAATTAAATAGAAATAAGTATAAATAATCGATTTATACACGTTAATTTTATACCTCCGTATTCTTACTGTGTTCGTTTCTGTTTTAGAGTACTTAGTTAGGCCAACGAACGTGTTATATTGAAGCCCACTTAAGATTTCCAGCTGGTTCAATAAATCCATAAAAACTGTTGAGACACTAATCTAATATATTCCCTAAAAAAAATAATGTTTATAGTGATAACTGTTAGATTACCATCAGATTCTCTTGGGATTCTATCCTCTACTTATTGTCTAATTACTTGGGTTCCAATTCCTTGTAAAATAAAACTCAATATGCCCGGGTAACAATATTAAGTTTATTACAACAAGTATAACAGTAATTATAAATTATACACTTCAGTGATAGACTAGTTGTTCAGAAGAAGCTGTGATGGAAGAGAGCTGTTCCCCTAGAGACGGCCTCTTATAAGGTTCGTCCCCCACCTCTCATCTACTCACTATCACGACACACACACACATGCATATATATATACAAAGTGACAGTTCTCACATTTATATTAACTAAGAACAAAGGATATATATCATAAAATGCCGGAAGCCATAGATACGTAGATAATCACTGTGTTTTGAGTATTGGAAAGTTCTTCTCAAATAAATAAATAAATTTATCTTATAAAGTGATAAAATCTTAAATTCTACACTACGTTGGTGTGAAAAATATAATTTGCACACCGACAACTTCTCAAACGACCAATTTTCAAAGGTCGGAGAACAGTCGGGCACCTCACTAAACATGCAAGAGTGCGCACACCAACAATAAAACTGTCGTTGATTCGTCGATACTGATACAACCTAATCACGTGATCAGTAGCAAAGAGCGAAGTGATTTGGTGGAGAAGCAGCCAGTCAGTTACAATGATTAATTAATATTTTTCATAGGACATTGCCCTTCCTTATTCGTAATAATTCATTGAATGTATGCAAATTCATTGGAAAATATTCAAAATTACCGTCGTTCAACTGTCGTACATCTTGCCCGATAACGACCAAACTGTCATACGACTAGTCTGTTCTCAGTATGCGCCATTTCTCACGTTTATTTTTATCTATAGATAAAAAAATAAAATCACCTCAATAAGGTACTGATATTACTTTTATCACCTAATATGAATACTGTTCAGTAAATCACGTGTGTAGAACCGACCACTCACAACTCTCTAGCGGTCTTACATTCAGCAAGTTAGGCACTTAGTGCGCTGGTGAATGTAAATATATCACGGCTTTGCGACAGATTTGAATCAGATTACCGTCGGATTTCGGGTTCGATTCCCGCGAGCGACATTACTCATCGGACCATTTAACGCCTCTCCATATACGCTTGACCGGCGACTGAGCTCTGCCTTGCAGATCTATTGATATCAAAGACAATCTTGGTGGGGAAATTGGGATAATTGGTAGCTTACTTTGTATTTTGATTAGGGATACATTTTGAAGATAAGTATGCAATAATAACTTTTAAATGTAAATAATTCAATTTATGTTCATACTCTTTAAATGATCATGACGATAATGACGTCAGCATTTCTAAAACTTAAGTATATATTTTTTATTTATTATCTTAGTTTAATAACCACAATTGAGTTTAAAAAACATCTACCGGTTTCGGAAAACACCTTTTCCTTCTTCAGGATATGTCAAAACTAACTAAAAATATAGCATTGTTTTTCTATTTATCCAGAATCTATTTTTAAATTTTTAACAACAATTATTTAAAAAAAAAAAATTTAATTTTTAAAAAATTCAATTATTTAAAAAAAAAAATTTAATTTTTAAAAAATTTAAAAATAGATTCTGGATAAATAGAAAAACAATGCTATATTTTTAGTTAGTTTTGACATATCCTGAAGAAGGAAAAGGTGTTTTCCGAAACCGGTAGATGTTTTTTAAACTCAATTGTGGTTATTAAACTAAGATAATAAATAAAAAATATGAATCTTAACCACCAAGTTAATATTGCTAATTTTAAAAGTACTTAAGTATATCCTCATAGACTAATATGAAGATTAAATCCGAGCAAGCAGTGCGTTAAAAATGTTTTTTGGTTTTCTCGGCCATTCGGAATCTTCTGTGTACAGTTTTCTGGGCCAAACCAGAACTTAATCACAACACCAACAGTCGCACACGATGGACCCTGCAATGGGATCCGAAACATCGGTCAAAAAGATAAGATATAAACGGCATATTAGCCCAGAAAACTGTACATAGAAGCAGTGCGTGCTCCCAGTATTTACCTACGGAGACGTTACCGAATGTGCTGTGCATGACTGAAAGGTCGAGTAAATATCATACATATTTATAGGAGAGCCAAGGCAATATACGTGCATGGACACGTCTGTAGAAGAGATGATGGACAGTAGGAGAGATGGTCCTGAAATGGAGGCTTCGCACTGATAGAAGTGTTGGCCGTTCTTAAGCTTAATCGACTGATTATATCAGAACAGTAGCGGGCATTAGAAGTATGATAAGGTCTAAATACTGAGAAAAATGGCTGCCCCTGGAGAAGACCTATCCTGCAGTGAAGAGAAACAGGATGATAACATCTGATTTTGTTCAAATGTTAGTGCATTATTGTGTAAATCATTGCGGTTTTTTTGAAATGCTATTTTATTTTTTGTGACAAAAAATAACACACCAAAGAGTATGTTATTTTTTAAGCTCTAAAACCTCCGTGTCGTCGTTTTCTTTGTAGTTTTCTTAATGTCTGTGCTTAAATATTGGAGTGTCCAGTTGAGAAAAATCAAAACTTTAGACACATACTCGCTTTTTGTCTAGATTAAAATGGTCATCCAGGAGCTCAACTGAGAAATATGTCACATCCACCCTAATGCCCCGACCTTGCCTTGTCAGATTACCACCTTTTTCGGTCGCTCTCCAATCAAATGCGTGGCATAACGTTCAACATCGACGATGACCCCAGAAATTGTCTCGAAAACAATTTAAATATCGTACCAAAATCGATAAATCGGTTGAAAGATAGGATGAAGTCCTAAACATTTTTGTTTAAAAAATTGATTTTAAGGACTTATTAGATATCCCATTATATCGTCCATATTTATGATCACTGCTCTCTAAGAGTGTAAAAGTATGTGAGAACAGGACGCGTCATTCTAATTCACGAGAAAACATAAGAACCCACAGAACGCTTTAATTAATTAGTCAAATATATTTTTGCTATTTTCGTACTTAATCTTGAGAAGTTGGTTTCTTGTTATTTAAATATTTAAAAGTATAAATCATTTCTTGTTTAAATCTGATATAATATTCAATCGTCTTGTCGGTTGGGGTATTGTTGTGGGGTAATTGTTTTGTACTCGCGATAATCGGCCACGAGGCTCTCCGTTCCGTTAACAATCCGTTTAAATAATTCGTTTAATGAAAGATTGATTGCATCACCATGGTGCATGAAATTGGTTTTTCACGATTAGCTACCAAATCTGATTCGGTAGATTATACAATAATCTTATTTATAAAGTTTTTTTTCTTATCTATTTCGAATTACTTAGATACATTTTTTTTCTTTCTTACGTATTTGTTTCTCTAGATTTATTTATTTTATCATTTTTTAGTAATTATTATCTCATTATTTATTTTAAATTATATGGTTGTATTGTTTATGTTGTGCGTTGTTAATGTTAATTTTCGTGCTGAAATGACATTCATTGGTCTCAATGAGTAAGGTGACGAGAAGATTTATTAAAAATGTGAGACAAAAACGTAATAAAGCGTACCCTTATTTATATAACTAACTAACTTATAGTCAGAGAGGATAGAGCGCCATACATCTTCTCATACAAGCTCGTCGATTAGTGATGCTTCTAACAGAACCATCTTCCAGGATATGATTTACACTGAAATGGTGCTAGTGATGGTGTAGAGCATTGTTGTGTTCTCTAATGGATAATTTTGCTTAAGTTATTTTGTAATTATGGTTCTGATTTCTATATTTATTTATGTTCGTAAGGATACTTGAGAACCTTTGCTATCGATTTCTTAAAAACAAATCATATATTTATTGCATTATCTTAGTGTAAATTCGTAAATTATAATGCCACCAAAGAGAGCCGCGTATGAAAGATGCGTATTATGAACGCGGTCAAAAGGTTAAATAAATTATTAATGTGTTTATTTTCATCATTTATATCTTTATCCATTATTATGTCAATTTTAATATGTTTTGTAAATGGATCAGAAGGAACATAACACAATAAGAAGCTATTTGGATATAATCAACAAATAAATAAAAATACTATTGGTTAAACCAAAATCTCGGACTTTTCCAAATTATTGTCCGAATTGGTGAAGAATCTATTTAGTACACCAAAATATAGAAAGTTTTTGATACCTAAAAATAAAGCAATATATTCATGGCAGTACTTTAAACGGAAACCATATCTACGTGATGTCTTTTGAACATTTTCTTCGCCAATCTCTTTGATTCAAACAGCTTTTTCAGATTTGGAATTCCTCCCTTGTTTGTAGGATTGTCTCAGTTTCTAGCGCCTGTTAAAGGGTAAAGGAAGCGGAAGTGATCGGGGGCATCATCAAGACCGGAAGTAAACATTTTCCACATCATAGGACTCCCTCTCAAATGATGTGGATATATATGTCAAGTTTCCGCTCTCCATATGTACTATGTAGTGCCTATATACCTCTACTTTGTGTTGAACTATTTTATTCATGTATAAATATTTAATATGTGCGTACTCACTTAATATCACTTCGTTCTCTCGCAGAAATAGGCAGAGATGATGAAATACCATAATTTTGACTTACAACTCGTACCTTGGTCACTCTCATACATCTTCTCATGTCTAGGTAGGAACTAATCGATTACTGAAGCTGTTAACAGGAGCTCCTATCGGATTTACCTTATTATTCTAGCTATTCTAATATTCGCGAATATCCTGTGCATTTAACTTACCCTCAATACGCAATATATATGTATTGTCTTTACTGTGTTCCTTAAAATGACAGTAATCATTACAAAACTATTTGAGAAAATTCTGCTAGTAAAAATAAAGAAAGAAATTTAAAAATCTCGTACTAAATATTTTTTTAAATTAAAATGAATTATTTTTTAATCATTTAGATTTTAAATAGAAGTTAAATTTATTAGAAAAATATATTTTTTAAATCTATAGTCCATAATCAACAAATCGCAGGATTATATACAAGGTGTAATAGACCTAATCCACAATATTTTATGGGTGGATACCTGCGTATAAAAATGTTCAAGGAATATGTATAAATTCTCCACCTTTACAGAAAATATTATTGTTTTAAATGTTTACAAAATCATGTTAGGCTTTAAGTCCACGTACTTCGAAATAAATATTTACGAAATTTATTCATTATTAATTTATGTTTTTGCGTTGGGACCTAAATCATGTAACAAAAAATAGTCTGGCCGCTCATAATTTGAATATTTTTAAAATGCTTATATATGACATGTTTGAGATTAGGCGCATATAAAATGCATTTTGGACTAGGTCTGTTACACTCTGTATATTCATATTTTTCAAAATGAGCTGAAAATATATATTTTTTTAATAAATGAAAACACATTTATATTGAGATGTTGCCATTTATAGAATAGAGTTATTTAAAACAAATAAATGTATAAATTAGAAAAATACACAGAAAAAATCTATCTACGAAAAAACAAATGTTTTCAACTGGGATACAAACCCGGAAGTTTTTTTTGCACAGGAAATGCGTTACCATTACGCTCCGTGCCACTTCTGTATTATAAAACCTCTTATCCTGTTTTTGCTAAAATTATAGGAGATATATTATATCTATCAAAGAAAAATTAAAATAATGTTCTAGTACTAAATTATTTATTTTATATTCATTGTGAATTCAAGTATTTTTTAAAATAATCCATATTCATAGGATTTGCGAGTTTAAAAAAAAAATCATTGCTTTTAAATTTTAAAGTATGCCAACCTTTTAAATCAAAATGAGTACGTATTTAAATGGTAGTCTTATAAATGTCACAAAGTTTATTCCAACTAAAATAGATATACGAACTAAAAATGGTAGTATATGACCAAATCGATGTGTACTACAAATCCGGGTTGACCACATTACCAAGGAAGAGGTACTAAGATGCATAAATAAGAAAAAGAAACTTATAATTACTATTAAACGATGGAAAGCTGCATACTCTAGAAATATTCTTCACTATGACAAATATAATCTCTTCTAACGTATTAGGTACGCAGAAAAATAGCAATCGTGTAGGTAGAAAAAGGTTATTATTTTAGATTGTTATTGTTTTATTAACCACTTAATGAATTAAATACATCTACCGCTTTACAAAAATTATTTTTATTTTCTTCGATATGTCATTAACTAATCAAAAACATGTTATATTGTTTCTTTAACTGAATCTATTCTTAAAAAACATTAACTATTTAAAAATAATTTTAGTATGTACCTAAATCAAATTGCTACCTACTAAATTTAACCACAAGTTCCATTCTATTTTTTTTTTCTTTTAATTCTAATAATTTTATATCATCAAGTAACAATTTAAGTTAGGTACCTACTAAATTTATTTTTAAAATAATTATTGTTTTTAAAAAATATATTCTATTAAAGAAACAATATAACATATGATTTTGATTGGTTAATGGCATCCTGAAGAAAAAAAAAGATATTTTTCGAAACAGGTAGACGTATTTAATTCTTTAAGTGGTTAATAAAACAGAGTTAACAATCTAAAATAATGGGTTTTAACCGCAAAGTTGATTTTGCTAATCTTAAAAATAGAAAAAGGTTATTTTAGCTACATAACCTCAGAAAGTTGTTTAAAATAAATAATGGCGTAGGCAAACGTGGCCTCCGAGCAGCAGAAATTGGATAGGATGAGAAACAATAACAAACGTATGATACGAGTACTTACACCAATTAGAAAATTTATCTTGTAAACGAGAGAACTGCTAGTTTGATCACAGGTTTCACTCTTACTAATTACGAATGAATAAAAATGCAACTATTTTATTGTTACTTTTTATTGTTTACTTATGTATAACATTATCACAAATTTTATTTACACTCTTAAAATAATGCTTTCCTTCATATTTGGTATCGTCAGTATGTTAATATCGTAAGTATGACACAAAAAAAAAAAAACAATATTTATTTCTATATTAATTGACTGAATATTTTAGTATGATTAAACATTTAAATATACAACTTAGTTGTAACGCTTGGATTAGAACTGACTATATTATTTTTATATTTACATTAATAATATTTTTATTTACAGAAAATACACGTAATTAAAACATGAAACATTTACAAACCATGTTAAAAAAATGCTCACAGACATAAAATAAATGAAACGTTCTGATTTTAGAAAATGTAAATTTAACGTATTTTTTAAATAAAATTGTCAATATAATTTTGGGATACGTACATAAATATTATAAAGAAACGTCAAAGTATTTAAAATATTTATTTGGTGGGTATTCAAATATATTGCTTAGGTTTTCATTTGTAATTAAACACCACATCGAAAGAAAAATAGTAAAACAGTTACCGATTGTATTTTATATTTAATATATAGATTATCAACAAATTATCAAAGACCCTGATAGATAGTTAGCGGAATAATGTCATACTTTTCTATGGTTGAGAAATTAGAAACACTGCATAGTAATGTGACAAGTTGATAATTGAGGAGAAAAAACAATATTTTGAAAACTACCGCATAACTACAGAAGTTCTTACTAATAAATGCATTATTAAATATTTACTCAAAATTACTCAATAAATAAAATATTTTGTTCTTACAATTTATTTAAACATTAATTAATTCCTTTATGTTGAAAATAATGGCACTTTTTAAAAATAAGATATTTAAATTGCTTTCTATATATTTATAATACATTACGTACAAAAAGATATGATGAGCTAAACCGCTATTGTGACTGTGATTGTGTCATTGTAACAACGTCAGATTGATAAATGAGATTTAATTGTGGGTGATTTAGTTTCTAGTGTACCATTGATCACTTAACGAATTACGAATAATAAGTTACTGATCATTGTAATCGAACATAAATCTCTCAATCACAGTCACAATCACGATTAAAATAACGATTTAGCTCATCATTAATTCACAGCTACTTAAATGTCCAAACGTGAAATAAAAATCACCATCACACCCCAAAAGATTTATAGTTTATTTGTAGATATCACAATTTTGTTGTCGCATGTAATTTCACGTATCTAGAATGTTGCACATCATCACAAGCTTGAGGATCTGCAACGAAGTTTTGGTGAGTCTGAACAATTTGTTTAGGCTTTTTCAACAGCTTTCTAGATGCCCAAACCAGTACAACAACTGCAGTCACAAGACCAACACAGGCAGCAACCAACGCCATGTTCAAACCCATTACAGAGGATTGAACAACATCCGTTTTACTAATTTTTTCTGCCAATACGCACTTGGTATTCGGGCCAGTCACTTGAAATTCTGAAAGAGAAGCGCAGACCTTGTACGGACCTTCCATGAACCCTTCCATCTTAACGAAAGTATTTTCACATTGCGTGTCGCTCTGGGCTATCAAAGAGCCCTGTGCAAGAACTGCAAGGCTAACATAGCAGTTGTTGAGGGCGTCAAAGTATTCCGCTATCTGATCAGGTGAAGGGTCCACTCCATTCTGAAGCTGCAGATTTTGAGGTCTATTAGGTGGATAACCGAATAAAGATATTTGGATTGACAGGGTCCCGCCAGATGTAACATTTGATCTTACACCAGATACTCTGAAAAAAATAGAAAAATATTTCAAATACATTATTAACAATTGATACGTAAAAACAAATACTGCACATCATGTAATTCAGGTGCTAGTTATTTCAATTTTAATATGATTTTGCAGATTTGACTGAAAATGATTGTAAAGAGATGTGTAAAGGTTATGATATATATCAGAAGATTCAGAATATATTCGGTCACTAAAAACTCAGATTGTTGTTATACGGTAGATTTATTCCAGATAACTGACTTAAAAGTATTCACTGTGCCTTATATAGGCTGATGTATGATCACATGTTATACATATTATATAAGAACAGGTGTTCTTTCATCGTAAAAACTCAGACGCGAGTATATAACAATATGCTATGGACGTCATTCACGGTGTTTCTATTTTTCTGTTGCACAATATATATATATATATATATATATATATATATATATATATATATATATATATATATATATATATATATTGCACGGTGCATCCGTTTATAAGTATATATATACTTATAAACGGATGCACCGTGTACATGAATTTAAGAATATTATTAAACAATTTAAGTGCCTAAAGATCAAGATAAAAATGGTAGCTATTTTAATGTATAATATAATATCATACATTTTCAGTAGTTCACGATATTCAACATAAATCTAAATATCTTTTCAAGGCAGTTTTCCTAATTAGTGAAAATCATGATCCGTGACTGAAAATCAAGACTCTCGCAGTTTGGAAAGCCGTCAGGGATCTAATCTAAGGTTCCCTAAATAAATAAAAAATCAAGCTTGTTTATAATATTGATAGTTTGACATTTTTTACAATATTTTAGATAGGATGGTAAGTTATGGTGAAAAACTATAGAAATCTTATGTTCAAATAATACATTTATTAGAAGTTTGATTACAATTAGATTGGATATTTTGTGTGGGATGCTGTAAGTATCTTCTCTGGTCATGATTCATCTTTGTTCTAGCTATACTTTTGACTCTATTGAAGTGATATATTGTATATTAGATTTATGTACCATAAGGTTTTCGCCAGTAATTTATTATTTATTATAATTATTAAATAGATATGTAGTGGCTCTGCTCACGTCTCAGAGATCCGCGTAATGAAATCACCCAACAGTCATACAGTCCGACTGGTACCCACCAAACCAGACAACAATAGGTCGCGTCGCTACTAGTTCGAGGAAACCTAGAACCGACCACGCACCGCATCTTCTCGCACGTACTTTGGCACAACCTTCGGTGAACTACGTTTAACTCATACTTTTTATAATAAAACAAACAAGTATAAATTCAATCTGTAAATAAAAGCAACTATCGTGTGTACACGCAAATACAAAATCACCATAATTGATAACTTTTCATGTACATATGGGAAAAGTGAGGAGGTGTAGGGCCATCGATGCTCACCGTACATATCCTTCTGACACAAATAATTTTTATTGGTGACCCTAACGAGTCAGCATAATCTTTAACACTAAAGTCTCAAAAGATACATCGCCGAGTATGCATTTTATTACAAAAATAATTTCGACAAATTAAGTTCTAGTTTCCAATACTTTTATAATAATTATCTTAAAATCTTTATTTTAAGATTACCAGAGCAATCGCGTTACTTGTATTGAGGCAACACTTGACATGTCTCTTTAATTAAATAAATCAGAAACAATAAAGTCCTTTTTTTTTCTCTTCCTTTTATTTTTATTTTTGTAATTAAAACTAGACCCACAAAATATCTTGCTAGACGTTTGTCTGCCGGTACATTCATATAATATAAAAAGTATAACATTTTGTTTCATTCAATCGTTTGCGCAATATGCCAAATCCAAGCAAAGGATCAAACAGGTGATTTAAGATTGCTACAATCAAAATTGTCTATGAATTCTATATTCAATTAAAACTGAAGTAATTACATTACATTCGATGACGATGAGAAGTTTTTTATATGGATATCTTTCTTCTTTTTGGAACATTCGAATCGTTGACGAACTCAGTTGTACAAATATTAATAAAAATATATTTCATCAAGAAGCCTTTTTTGTTTTTATAAAATAAATATAACGAGAATATCCGCCGGAAGCCTTGTTCTTTTTGTTTTTACCGGCCAAATAGAGTGCTATCATGTCAGATACTTTTGAAGTAATCTTAAGTAAGTATAATAATATTTAATCTTTACGGAAAATGACGTGTCACTCATATTGATTTTTAATAGTTTTTTTTATAAATATATATGCATTATGATTATATATGCGTACTACGTATTTTTAATGGCTAGATTGTATTTTGTTGACTCGAAATTTATTTATTAAAAAAAACTTTTATTTTTAAATAAAAAACGATTCAGCGTTGCATTGTCTGGAGATATTGTAAGATTTAAAATGTTAGAAATGAGAGAGTTGTTCAAGAAATTGTGTTCCTAATACCTATATATACCTTCCAACCTTCCGACACATACTTGGTTCTATCTACTTGTCCACCAATGCGGGAATCTGTGTTAATTTAGTCGCCGTACAGTAAGCATTACAACCTGTACCTTTTTCGAATACGCGCCGGTCATCTACCTACATCACGAGATACAAAGTGGCCGACGGTACCTTCTACAATAACTACGAGTATCTTAAAACTGACTCTCAGCTTCCGTTGAGGGATCCTTCAATTGCTGAGCGTGGAGAGAGGCGAGAACACAAAATGTCAATGATAGTTTTCAAGTATTGTGTTATCCTGTTTCTTCCCTCCATATTTACCTTCATATCGTGAAGAACGAGAATGATACAACTAACGAACTTACGAGAATAAGGAAAGACAGTGGGATAAAGCAAGTATTATAGTTTACGCGCCTTGTTTCTCCGATTGGCACTACTGAGTTCCCTGGTTGATAATATTGTGCTTGTGTGATGTAAGTATTGCCCTCCTTTTTTGGAAAATGCAGGAAAGTAGTAAACGACAGGCGGATCAATTACATCCCGTGCTTCGACCAATGCAGAGTTTCAAATAAACTGATCGTCGGGAGTACGCACTTGAGTAGGTCGACATCTACCCAGTCAAAAGAAAAACAAGATCGGACCAGAAAATCAGCAATTACAATAAAAAGGTTAGTGCAGTGTTTATGTATCATATGTTCCAGTATTTTCAATCGAAAACCTTGAAACGTGCTATCGAATGCATTTACGTAAACAATTTTTAAAAACATATTATTATTATGAAGTTGCAGTGTTTCAGTATTTTCATACAAATTAAATGTATGAAAATACTGAAAAAGGTGATGTAATAATAAATATATCAATTTGAAAGAACTACATCATAAAAATTCGAAAATTTTTCGTCAAGGTACTATGTTGATGTTGTATAATCGGTTAACGCATTTCCCCTGATAGGAAAAGATCCGGGTTCATATTTCGATAGAAACAAAAATATTTTTTCAACAAATTGAATTTTCCTGTATATCTTTCTAATTGATACATTTAATTTGTATTAACATATTATTATGTTGGTCCACAATCTTATCTTTCCAATCTTCATTCATGAATGACCTAGATAGTACGCGATAGCGATAAGCGTAAAATAGATGCTTTCGAAATATATAGCTGAAGAAACATGTTACGCATCCCGTGGACAGTACGATGTAGGACTGCCCCAATCCAACCACAGTAAACCTTATCTACAACAGTCATTAAAATAATTTTTCACAAATAATAGATATGTCAGAGACGAATTATAGTATAATGTGTTAAAAACATTTTATATATAAAGAATATTGCTTTAAATAATTTCAAAAGTAATTAGATTTTCATTGTGATATCTATGCTAATTCAGGGAAATGAATTTAAAATTTAATCTATAGATGGCGATAGTGTAGTTGTACTCGAAGTGTTTCCACATAGTAACATATATACAACTTCCAAAAATTTGACAGATATGGAGATTGATTGATCACTTAAGTCAGCCGAAGACAGGTCGTGAGCCCTGTAATTACCCATACTTCCATATCTTTCCATTAAATATAATAAAAAATATCTTCGTTTCTATGAGATATCTATTATTTGTTTAATAACGGTGCCATTGTAGGTGAAAATCCAGTAATCGTGTGTTCTTGGACGTATTCTAATACTGCTAAAGAATATTCCAATTAATATATTTGGCCTAGTCAAAGTGACACCTCAGAAAAGAAAATTATCCTGGGGACAACCTTGGATCGAAGAAGACTTGATAGAGTACCACAACGGTGAATAGATACGTTGTCTAGCTGGAGAAACTGGAGTCAGCTATGAAGGTGACCCAAGACCAGGACTTGTGAAGATGTATTGTGAGCCAAATTTCATCTACTCGTCACTAAACACACGAAGAAAGAAAAAAGGAAGAACTATTTAGATGCACCACATACATGGTTCATCTAAATAAGTTTTTGTTTGTAATTCGAGTATTTTAAGAAATTACGGAGTCCTTGAATGCGCCTCACAGTTACCCGGTACCGACGTCAAGCGACAAGCTATAATAACTTCAACTAACAACCATCGGGAAGCCCGACTTGTGAGCGTCACTCGACTACCTACCATCTTCCCGACCGCAAGTTCTAGATCTAACTTCAGTAGCTACTTGCGCGTAGCTTTGTATAATAGTGTTGAATAAATCTCTTGTCAACCGGAAGTGATTTGTCTTCTCATAACTGCTCCAGTCTACCTTCACACTCCGTGATCATCCTCAAACAAACACGTGAGCGCTGCGAGAAATGGGGCGCCAGCCTTCACACATACAACCTTTTAATCAACTCTTTTTTATAAACGTTAACGACACCTTTTATCCACAAAAACTTTAAATGATAATGCTTGGCTAAAAATATATATAATTGAACATATAAATATAGCATTTAAAAAACTTAAGAAAAAATGTAATCAAATATTACCCTATTGTTAGAATATGATGAATTTTACCTAACGGTCGGTTCCTTGCGTACGATTTCTCCTGTTGAAATCGTAGGACGAAGCGGAAGAACGTCACTGCATCCGAGGACTAGATTCAGATCGTCACTATCCCTGGAGCCTTGCAGCAGTGCAACGCAGTATCGATATCTGTGAGTGGAGTAAAACGGGTAATATTTCAACAAATAAAACAAAGAATGATTAAACATAAAGTTTTAATAACAATATAAATACATTCGGTCTAATGGCAAGACACCTACCTTGTGATTAAGTACTTGGGAATTCAATACGTGTTCTAAAACAACCAAATTCATCAAATAATAAATAAAAGCAAAAAATATTTAATATGGCATAAATTGAAAATATTTTTATTTTAATTCAAAATAAATGCACCAATTTGAAAAATATACATACATATAAAATCAATTTATTGGAAAAATATTTTAGGTGTCACCGGAATTTGTACTAAGAACTCTTCCTATCCGAGGAATCGCGCTGACCAATTACGCTATGTCAGTCTAGTAAATTGACGACAAATTTTCGAACTTATTTGTTGCAGTTATTTCAAATTGATACACCTAATTTAATTTATTTATAATTTGTATTAAAGAATCACAGAACTATGTTCTGAAAAAGACTGCAACTCCACAATAATAATGTGTTCTCTTTAAAACAAAAAAAAAAATTCCATAAATTTAAAAAACTTACTTGTGTCCGATCTTCAAGTCTCTGCTCCCCGGAACAGTAACTCTAAGATCCTGAGGTTCAGGCATCCCAGTAGAATCGCAATGTAAGGGTTCAGAGCTCATGATGGCTTCTTTGGTCTCCTGTTCTTCGTATACGAAGACGGCATCACAAGTATATGGAAGTGCCGTGGATTCAACAGTCCAGCGCAATCGCACTAGAGTACCATCGTAGTGAAATTCAGATAGTGTTACCTGTAAGAGATATTTAGAAAATTTTGGAATCCTATTACAATAAAAAAATTTTGCAGTATTTCCATGCTAATATTTTTCTGTTTTAGCTTTTTTAATTTTACGCTTTAAAAAGCTTGTTCGAATCCAAGTTACTGTTAAGGAAAATCAAATTTATCATTTTTAATATGATTCAAAGGTATATGAATAGATAATCTGGAGACTCGGGGAGAAACAATCAAAGTCTATTGAAGTATCAAAAAATTATTCGAATACTAAATTCTCCAGAAATACTTAAACTAGTAAACTCATTCGCACGAAGACTGTGGCCTTCCAACAGTAATCATGTCAGCAAAATTTATCTTTATTTATTTATTATTATTTTATTCGCACTACTCAGGCATTAACATAATTTGTTAAATAATAAAAAAATTCATCAGTAGTGCAATACACAAAGAAGAAAATTATATAATATCGACATGTTTTTTCATTATCGAAATTAAAAATTAAAATAAATATGAAATGTGAAGTAAAGCAATTTATTCATCACCATTGAGTTTAGAAACAAAAAGTTGTAATAATGTGGTTGTATAAAGAGTTAATTTTACAGTCATAATTTCGACTACCTCCGCATATTTATTCCCCAAAGAATGGCAATCTGGGGCCTGCGAAGTTAGCTAATGCATGTGTTCTGACATTACCACTGTAATAGAATAATGAATTGTGTCTTGTGTGTTCGTAAAAGCCTATTTACTATTATTTTTATTTTTTTTAACAAATAAAAATATGGATTTTAACCACAAACTTAACATTGCTAATTTTAAAAGTACATTTACTATTATTTATGTTTTTTATTTATTATCTTAGTTTAATAACCACAATTGAGTTTAAAAAACATCTACCGGTTTCGGAAAACACCTTTTCCTTCTTCAGGATATGTCAAAACTAACTAAAAATATAGCATTGTTTTTCTATTTATCCAGAATCTATTTTTAAATTTTTTTATAAAAAACAACAATTATTTAAAATTAAAAATTTTTCCTAAAAATTATTCGACTAAATTTGTATTGAGCAGCAATTTGAGTTAGGTACTAAATTAACTTTTTAAATAATTGTTGTTTTTTTTTTAAAAAAATTTAAAAATAGATTCTGGCTAAATAGAAAAACAATGCTATATTTTTAGTTAGTTTTGACATATCTTGAAGAAGGAAAAGGTGTTTTCCGAAACCGGTAGATGTTTTTTAAACTCAATTGTGGTTATTAAACTAAGATAATAAATAAAAAATATGAATCTTAACCACCAAGTTAATATTGCTAATTTTAAAAGTATTATTATTTATGTTTTTGCGCGCTCTTACATTTGTAAGTCTTTCTTCTTCCTATTCAAGTCAAGTCTGGTATGGCCTCATATCTGGCGCCAAATCAAATCTCCAAAGTGAAACATTATTAATCTTATTAAATATAAATCGGATCCGTACATTTTTATAATTTATCAATACTTTACTCTGCCATTAATAGATCGTCACAAATACACTCTAGCGACCTATTTTCCCTGTTTTATTTCAAATATCGTTAATGTTAAAAAACATATATATTCGTATATTATTAATTCCACTTATTTGTAGTTACCTGTTCTTTAGAAACATTTACATAATAATCATCATCATCTCCAGACACGAGTGCTTCTGTGCGGGTCTCTACCACTTTATAAACCGTTGTCACTGCTTCACTTTCCTCTCGAACCAACACGGATTCCACTGAATCATCTTCATCATCATCTTCCTCGTCTTCGTCGACATCCCCGTCTCGCTCGCCCCCGCACGCGAGACTCCTGTGAGAAAGAGAGCGGAGAGCAGCCCCTTCTAGGTGCGGCGGAGTGGTACAAACCGCACTGGCCCGGTCCAGGGATGAGAGATGATCGTTCGCTCGGAGCCAAGCAGCAAACTCTGAGAGGCTGCAGTCACAATTAAGAGGATTGTCTGTAAAAAATGCACAAAAATAAAAAAGTGCCCCTAAGTCTTGAAAAATATTTATTTATTTTTCGTCCAACAATTATCCTGCGCTGTGGTCGCATTTGGCTGGCCATTTTCATTTTCTTAGCGTATGTCGACTACTTTAATATGTCCTCATATTCATACATTTATCTTCCTATTTCTTCGTGTCAATCGTTGACCGCCGTGGTACCGAGGGAAAACAAGAACTCGTTATACTGACGAAAACATCAAATTTTTCTGAAATTCGAAAATAACTTGGAAATAAATTGGATAAATAAAATGAGAGAAATTTGGGGAGGTTTTTATCCAGCAATGTATAGAAAACGACTTATACGAACGATGATTTATTTTTAATTTTCAAAATAAAAGGTTATTTTCTTATCACATTTATCTATATCTGCCATATCTAACATTAATAAAATTAAAAGTCAATGAATCAACAATTTATTGCTATTGTAACGTTTCTCTTGTGCTTCATATTTTCATGGTTACTACATAAAAATATTATTCTCATTGTATAACTAAGAAAAACTGTCATAAACATACTTCCCAAATCTTCAGGAGAATGGTAACGGCCTAAGGCTACAAGAAGTTGGATACTGAAAAAAATTAGTTTCATTTATTTACTGTTATCCAACCGAAAAAATATAACAAGGAAAAACCTATTTTAATATAACTATTATTTCTAGATAAAGAAAACCACTCAAATAAGATTTTAAATAAACCTGATAGTGTTAATCTGTCCAGTATAACGTGCGGTCCAAGAGCGTCTCCTGCCACTATGGAGATGTCGTTGTCGTCTAACCTCAGTTCTCTCAAAGCAATTAGAGGCCTGATGAGGTCTGCAGTTAGAGCACGCAGGAAATTATGTGCCAAATCCAGCTTTTGAAGACGGACTAGATGTGCGAGAGAATTGCCTACAGGAAAAACAAAGGTTTTAGATTAATGTTCATTTTTTTTGTTATCATTAAAAAAAAGCAAACACGCAAAAAACTCAGATTTTATTTTATATTATATTTTATTTAGTTATTTATATATTCGACAATAAAAAAAACAATAGTAGAGTTATGCACCCCCAAATAAGAAAGATCTTGAATCATGGGGGCGGCTTTCAACATGTATATAATACAATATCAAATTAAACTAGATGTAAGAATTCGTTTACAATAAATGAAAAATGATAAAAAAAATACATACATCTATAATAATACATTATTATATAAAAATGTTAAGAGATTGGTCAGATTAGAACTAGGGAAGATGTCAAATACATAGTTTAATAATTTTGAAGATCTTTAATCCATTTTATAACTTCTTTTTTGTAAACATTTATATTTGCTGCAAATTTTATTGATATTAGCAGTTGGTTATACAGTTTAGAAGCAATGTATGATGCATGTCTCTGTCCTATTCCTAATTTTAATATTTTTTAAATAACATGTTCATTAGTAATTGATAGTACCACTATACAGTGTGCTAACTGCTTAACATAAAAATCAACCAATCAATTTAAAAAAAATAACTATTTATTATGCATCACTCAAGATGGTCATGCAAGACTATAATATTTTTAAACATTACCTAATAATTATTATTGTTTTATGTAACTTTCATGAACCAGTATTAAATAAATCCTTTAGTCAAAGAGTCTTTAGATACGCGTATTCAAATTATAATAATTTATGTGAGATATTTTCGTCAACCGTGGAACGATTGCATTCAATTGTAATTCTTGTTATCTAATAATAAAGATTAAATCATATATTCCCAAGAATCACTTTTCATATATAACTTTGAAAACAGAAAAATGTTTTCGAGATAAAACAAAGATTATTTTCTATTGCATAATATACTCATACTTCTTCCAGTGCAATTGCAAATGATTAAAATATCTGAATCAGTGACTTTTCAAAAACTCAAATAATTATTGACATTATTAAAAATAATGTTTTAATAAACATTCACCTATTTTCTAACATTAAAATTATTTATAATTTTAGTTATTTAGGTAATCATATAGACTTCAAATAAGAGTAAAAATAATATTTCTAATAAAATTCTACATTGTAGGTAGGTACTATGAATAATTGAATGACATACATTTGAAATTAACCGACTAAAGAAAACAAGATATAAAAATACTGATAGCCGTTGATAAAACTATCAGACTCGGAGCAAAACTAATGAATATGTTATTTTAAAAATGTCCAAATTAGGAATAGGAATAGGACTTGCATCATATATTGCTTCTTAACTGTTAAACCAACTGTCATGATCTATTAAATTAGCAGCAAATATAAATGTGTACAAAAAAGTGGTTCTAAAATGGCATAAAGGTTTTCAAAATTATTAAATAATTATGTATTTGACATATTTCCCAAATATTTCTTATATTTTGTTAATTTTCACATTGTATTATTATAAATGTATATATATATATATATATATATATATATATATATATATATATATATATATATATTACATTTTTTTTTTTTTATTAGTTGTAAACCATTTCTTACATATAGCAGATCTTGATCTTGTTTTATATAAATGTTGACAGCTACCCCCATAATTCAAGAACTTTCTTATTTGGGGGTACATAACTCTAGTGTTGTTCTATATTGTAAAAAATCTTATCAAATAAATAAAATATAATAATAACTATATGTTTATCACGTTATAAATGTTTTTATACTTTTTTTCTCTCTTACTTCATTTTACTTACACTAGCTTCAATCACATTAAATACAGCTCGTATTTCATCTCGGTCCTGGGTTTTTTTTGGGCACAACAAAGTTTTTTATTATATTTATACACTCTATTTGAATTATAAAATGTAACTTTTTAATAATTTATTACGCAAATTCAATAAAAAAGGTGCTAATAGGTCAATTAATATTTTTTGACTTACCAGAAACTGCCACGATCCCATTGTGAGCCAAGTCAAGTTCCGTCAAATTTGATAGTTGTCGGAAAGCGTGGTCTTCTATGACATCAATTTGATTGTGGTGGAGGCTAAGTGATGTTAGATTTATGAGACCTTTAAAACAGATACGAAATGTTATTTCTTTGTAAATTTCTACTATTTTTATAGTCAGCAAAATAAAAATAAAAGTTTTTTTTTAAATAGAACACATAGTTATTGTGAAAACTTTTTTAGAATATAGTTCTGTGATATTTTTAATTTATACAGATAAAATCAATTAATTTACATATAAGTATTCTTCTTAATAATATATGTATATAGTTCTATTAATGTTTCCAAATTTAAATAAAAGATTAATTAATTAATTCTGACGTCAGGTTTTACTAAGAGATATTTAAAAATCTTTGTAATATAAAATCAATTGCTTTTAAAAATGGAACTACAAATGTATCAATTTGAAAGGGCACCATATAGGTTTGAAAATTTGTCGTTAACATACTCTATTGACATGGTGTAATTGTCAGCGCATTTTCCCGAATTGGAAAATTTACTGGTTCAAATCCCGGTGGCCTCATAATATTTTTTTGATTATATGATTTTAAAAGTTAATGTAGCTAATTTTTGATATCGTATAATGGCTAGATATAAAACGTATAATTTTTATTTGTTTTTAAAGACAATAAAATTTAATCAAAACACAATGCAGTTATTGTCTCAAAACTGTTATTCTACGGGTATGGTATTACTACGGTATATTATAAATAACTAAATACAATAATAACATCTATCACAGTAACTACGATATCATCTATCACAGCCTTAATGATGGATACCAAATAATATTAACCCAACAAAATCACCAACACACGTAAGAATAATCCAGAAAAATACCCTCTCATTGGTTGTAATAATAGTATTTGTATTTTGATCTAGCAGTGAAGTGACCGCCTAGTTATTGACTGGTCAGCGGTTTGATCATTATCTTAATAATATTTTTTATACCACAAACACTGCTTAGTTTGAATATAAATTGAATTTTTTCCACTTGAACATTTTTTTCTTGCTCCGTTTTTTGATGCTGTACCGTGATTACACTTTTTTCTTAAAAAAAGAATTATTTAATAAAATATCAAAATTCGTTATCGAAGATGTAATGTAAGAGGCAGAAGTCTCTCTAAAAAACTGCAAAAAAATTAATGCTTTGCCTATCCTTTAAAATTTGTGGTTAAAACCAAATACGTATTGCAATAAAATAAATCATAATGTAAAATATATAACCCTAGGAATTAGAAAGTATATATCTACTTAACTTATAAATAAAATAAAATAATAAATAAGTAATAAGACATAAAACTTTATTTGAACCACTATTTATTGATAAATCTATATGTTTCGATTCTTTTTCAGGAAACAATACACTAAAATTAAAAATACAAGCATAGATAAAAACAAAACTATAAAGTATAAGTATTAGGTAACTAAATAGGAACTACCATGAAAACAAATTTAAAAGTTGACTATCTGCAAAAAAGGATTTGGTTATTTATAATAAGTAGCTTGCTATTAACACTTTTTTTTATTTTTAAAATTCATAATTTATCTAACTGTTAATCCCTAGAATTTGTATGTATAATTTCTAAACTCTTGTAAACGTCAAAATAATGATTAGTTTCCAAACGATTATTGGCGAATTCAGAATAGTTGTTGCTATTAAGACATCTTAAGTTGCCCACCACTTATACTTTAAAGTTTTGTTTTTATCTATGCTTGTATTTTTAATTTTAGAATACTTTGTTTCCTGAAGAAGATACCAAAGGTATCGAAACATGTTAATTTATCAATAAATAGTGGTCTGAACAAAGTGTTTTGTTTTATTATTTATGTAATATGTGGCTACAAAGTAATTTTGCTAATACTGAAGAAGCAATAAATAAGAGATAAAATTTTCCACATACAAATATTTATGATTGAATATGTTAAATAAACAAGAGAAAATGTGTAGAAGAATTGTTTCTCCTGGCAACGTTGCCAAAACATTTTCCAAGAAAAAATAAAATATAAACGTAACAGTGAAAATTTTTTTTTTTTAAAAACTACCTTGTACCGGCGATCCGTTTATTGTGCCGTGCTCGTTTGCAGAAGGGTTGAAAGTAAGTAAAAATACTTTTAATAAGCGAGGTAACTCGCCGAAGTTACGCTACGCCGTTCATGGAAATGGTAACCGAGCATGGCCAAATCGGAACGTCACAATTCCGTCAAATACATATTTATTTATTATATAATACTTCCGCTTCTGACTGCTTTCGTGACTGAAAGCACTTTATTTTTGCATTGAAAATTGTGTCACGTTTGTTTAAAAAAATACCTTATTAATTCAATCTAAATTTAATTTCAATTGATTTTTTTTTATATTTTGTAAAATGGTAAATAATTTTCATAATTTTCGTCGGTCCCTCGTGACTGATGATCGTGATCTCCATGAACTCCCGCCCTCTTCACTATACTGCAGATCTTAGGGTCGTCACCAGAGAAGTTCATGTTGCCTTTTACATTTGTTCAGTCCGATGGACGGGGATCTTCTTCTTTCTGTATATCCTTCGACTTCTCCAAGCTGTCATCCCTGTAGAATGGAGACACTTGACACTTGTGAGTTTCACAGTCCTCGGTATGCGTAATTTAACTGTACTGATTGTATATCATGTTCCTGCGCGGAATACCAGTTTGTCGGTGCTTTTCCATGTAAATTCATAATTTACTCATTTTTAAAGGAATACACCCACTGTTAGAATGCAAAATTACCCAAAACAATATTTTATTCAAAGATACAAAAACACTTAGTCAAAGGGACAGGGGTTGCAATAAACATCGGTATTGTTATACGCACGATACGGCGTGGGAACGGCAATAAGGAATGTGGCGTACGTGACCATAGTCACGTCGGCAAATGCACCATAAGAGACGCATCACCTTATGCGTCAGTCTTTCTCCAAATCCCAGCCGGAAGAGCTCGCTCCATAAACACGGGATATAGTTTTCAATTAGAAAATAAAATCAATATCGTCTCTCATATAATAAGCAAGCGTTTTGTAATTTGTGATTCCGGGGAAAATTTAAATTGTGGTTTAAAGTTCCTCGATTTTACGCTTAGACTGTGATAATCTCTTTGTTTAATCGTTGATGTAAAAGTATAAAAAGGGTCCCGGTGGATCTATATGAAAAAAAGACGATCAACATAATTTGGTGTAGTGAAAATAAATTGTCGCTATCAGGGGAGGTGATATTACATACAGCACGCACAAATTGCATAAGAACATCGCGTCCAGAGTCGCGGTTTGCCTGGATAATTGAGCATTGTCTGGTAGTCAATCAACTACAAGCCTGAACTCCGTCACCCTACGCTGCCACAACTATTGGCCACACTTCACGTCCAGGTTCCAGGACCATCATGTACTCGTAGAAGCCGTCTCCTAAGAGGTAATCCCTTACGTGAAGGACCTGCATAATCTACATAAGACAAGCGTCAACATAGATAATTTGGTAGATAACTTTATGCTGGCATGATGGGCACCTAATTTTTTTTTTTTTTTTTTTAAATAGAGATGCGTACACGGAATACATGTCACATCAATATTCTTACTATTTTCAAACTAAGCTAAATGCTTGTGCTATGAAAATAGGACTAACTTGCTGGTGTCCTGGAACGAGGCGCGAACCCCCGACCACTAGATCACCAGGCCAACGTCTTGACCACTACACCAACAAGCTACTCAATTAATCATTACTCATTAATGTTAATTTATTTGTAATTATTTTTGAATTGTCTCATTAATAAGTAATCAAGTAAAATGCTCATTTTCCACTTTTAATACATGCAAGTATCGTAAAATATAGATAATAAATTTTCTTGTAAACAATGGTATTTTGTAATTTCATTTCATAACCATTTGATTTGATAATATTTTTAAAAAGAAGCAGTTAGGCTAGACGCCTCCCCCCTGAACATAAAGCCGAGGCAGAGAAAAATAACCTAACACCACACAGGATTGGGAACGATTTTGGTCTTGTAGATATATTCCGATATTCTATGTTTAAATATAAGAGTGATGTTTTTGATGCTGTTCTGAGCCAAAAATACATCTGATTTTGATACTCAGTCCTTCTGTGTCAAACCTAAATCTTTATTATTTTTCTGTCTTGAACCTTTATTTTTTATAGATTGTTTTGCTTATTTTTTTATTTTTATTTTTTCTATTCTATTTTTATATATATATTCTATGCTATTTGTATAGCTGCTCATGTGTTTTATACTAAACCTATTTTTTAAAAGCCCATAATAGCGTTAATAAATAAATAATCATGTGTCTCCAGCACCACATCTCAAATTCATCAATCCGTTTTTTCTTCCTTTCATTCATCGTTCACGATTCCACGATATATAAAAATGTAGAATTTACTAAAGACTGTACAAATCTGACCTTTATTATTTTGAAAATACCGTGGTCTTTTCATATTTTGTCGTCTTAATAAATATTCGATAGACGAAATAATCGGAGTAGTGGGAGTGATATGGCAAAGATTGGCGAAGGACCGAGTAGAGTGTCAGAATCATGCGGAGGTCTTCCATCAGTGGATCAATAACCATGATATTGAAAAATAGGAAAACAAATAAGACATGATAACTAGGTCTGTTGAAAACTATTTATTTCTTGGAAAAAAATTATAGTAATTATATTATTTACTACACCTCTCTAGATATACCTAGTTTAGAATGCTTTTTATTTACAAATATTACATGTATATTATAATTTACTAATTTTGAGATACGACCTATTTTTATTGAACACCTTTTAAGGTGAAATCTAGAAAAATGAAAATGACTTATTAAAAGTATGTTTTGATTTGTTTGAAGGGTATTACTGTTTGAAACTATTGGATCTAAGTTAAATGATTTATTACCCAAAAATGCTGAAAAAATTATATTCTTAGAAATAAACTTGTTAACGTCATTCAAGGAATCGATAAAAATTAAATATTAAATTCAAACTGATTTCATTGAAAATCATGGGAATAATTTGAGCCATTTCCAAGTGTGTATTTTAAATTATTGTTTGGATTAGTGTACAAAAAAAGGAGGATTTAAGAAAACATGTAATTTAGTGACTTGCTGTCCGCTTTGTGGCTGCAGTGTGCGATCTCGCTAAGATAATGTCTACGTTAGTAGTGATTTTCTTTTTCAGACTGTTATTTTATTTTTAGTTTGTTGTTTATTCTGAAATGGAAAATCTTCACAAAAACATACAAAGCAAAAATGCAGTTACAACAGTTACAGGGAGCGAGAGTTAAGTTTCTTAATTTCTTCATCATCACTGCAATTTATCTGTAAATTATCTTAAAAGAAAAGGTAAATACAAAAATCGTAATAAAAGCGAAACAATAATTTTACCAGTTACATATTTTCTCAGAATATACAATTGGTCCAATTTAAAATTTAAAAAGAACTATAATGTACTTTTTCCTCTAATGCAGAAAAAAGTGAGAGAAAAGGTTGAAAATAAAAATTTTAACAGAAAAGAGATAAAAATTATAAAGAAGAAAATAGAAAATATTCCAGGGGAAAGGAAGGGTGAGGGAAAAGGAAAAGGAAAATAGGATAGGAATAAAATCTGTGTGATAAAAATAAAATGAAATCCATTAAAGTTAAAATCAATATCTTGTAAAGATTGTCCTTTGCGGTTTATCGCAGAGCGTTCTTCTTTTATTGTCATAAGTCTATCATAAACGCAATTTCTAGGTATTTACTGAAAATATAATATATTAAAAAAAGAAATGCTCAGGCAAACCTCGTATTTATTTATTTAATTATCTATATATTACATATGTTTATTTGTATTTGGACTATGCCCGTCTTACTAGAGAAATCTGTGTCGAGTGTTGTCGTATGTTGTTTTAAACTGCCCACCTTTGGATCACTAGAAAAATGTCTTACTCACTAAACTAACAAGCATGTTCTTAACAGCATTGAATCAGACTTGCATGGGTTCTCACTGTAACGGTCCCCAATATCATCCCTTTTTACATACTTTCAAACATTTCTATCAGTTTCCTCTTCGAGTAACCTTTCTTCTTTACTTTTTCCCATACCATATAAAATAAATGTGTTAACGGATAAAAGTTTTTCCATTCAAATAAATCCACAAGAGATTATGATTTCAACAGCTCTATAAAACTTAAAAATAATCTTGATCCTTTTTTCGGATTTGCAAGCCTACGAAACATTAAGCAGCCTATAAAAATTAATTTAAATGACTAAAATATTCACCTTACTGAAAAGATAAGGCGAGAACTTTTAAATTTTCACTGAAACTTGTTAAATTGAGAATTCCACTTGAAAAGAATTGTGTGATTTTGAATAGCGATATACATTTTGAGAATTAAAGTTTTAGACCCAACGTACAGTGAACATATCTGGGTGGGTTTTTTAAAAATAAACAGAACTCACATATTTTCATTTTAATGTTATCTTCATTCGAAGAAAGAAATTCTAATTTCAGTTTCACATATATAAGTTTTATTCAAAGTGCTGAGAAGAACGAGGACGAGGTCGTTGAAGTGGACAATACTAGGTATATTATAATCATTTTCTTATTTTCGTACATTTGCGTTGCATATCAACAAGTGACAGGGTGACAGTGATCATAGATGACTAACATCATTCGAAATTATCGCACGAAAAGAGTCATTTTATATTAAATTTAATTTTCACAACTAAACTTTGTACTTCGCACACGTTGAGTTATTATCATTATTGTAGTTTCGAGAAGTGCTCTCCCTCTCTCTCATAATCGAATGATAACTAAAATATATACACTTATATATATATTGACTATGGGGGGGGGGGGGGGGTTTGGAAAGAAAGGAGAGGTTTCGGTTGTTAACGGTAATATGGACAGTAATTGCGAAGTGTCAGGGAATGTTTTGTTATTAATTAGCGTTTTCTTCGAATTTCATTTTTTTCTGTATTTCAACGATTTCAAAATTATTTATTATTAATCCTTTTTATATTTATATATATTTTATAGTGTTTATATATAGACAAATGTTTAAACTTGTTTAGTTACAAATGAATGAGTAAATATACCTATCTTAAAAATAAATATTTCAAAAAATTGTTATACTACAGAGGAATGGTAAAACTCTATGAACGTCAGACTAGATAATCCATATGGTAATAATATATAATTTTTTTTCAATTAATAATAAATAAAACGAGATATTAGCTTAACGGGGAGGCGGGGTGGTATACGTGTTAGCCCGGGATACTAGTAATTTGTTGCCACGCTATTGAAATGATATATATTTAAAAAGGTATAGATAACGTTCCAAAACATTTCCTGTAACATTTTGTGACCATTGCGTGAAATTAAAAAGTATTTTTTTAAAGATATGTATCATTGAATGTGTTTCAGTAATTTCCTTCGACAGTTGGTTCCCATATTTCCGATTGACAATAAGGACACATTTGATACATGAACACTGCGTCAACCTTTTTATTGTACTTGCTGATTTTCTGGTCCGATCTTTTTGTTCTTTTGGCTGGGTAGATTTTGACGGACCGAAGTACGCACTCCCGACTATCGGTTTATTTGAACCTCTGGACTGATCGAAGCACGGGATATAATTGATCCGCCTGTCGTTTACCGCTTTCTTGCATTCTCCAAAAAAGGCGGCAATACCCACATACACACATGGACAATACTATCAACTAGGAAACCCAGTGATGCCAATCGGAGTGGCAGAATGAAAAGAAAAAATATATGCTTATGAATTATCACGATCTAGTTTTCAATATTGTTTTTTTTCGCCTAGTTTTCCGCAAACTTCGATAAAATGGCAACTTTATTTCTTGGAATGAACTCGCATAGTTCTCTCCATGTTTAAATGCAATATCTAAATAGTTATTGTACAGTGTATGAATGCAACGAGAGAATTTTTATAAAGATTCTAAAAAAACTATTTATTCTCATGAACGTTCATGATCCGTATTATGAGATTTAAGCCGGACGTGTTAGTAAATATCAAAGAGAAAATAAACAACAACCAATTCTGCAACCTCTGTGAGTGAATTAATCAAATGTTATTCTATCCCTATTATCTCAACAAGGGTCTAATATCCAAAAGTTTTGTTTCTGAAATCGGGTTTATTATTATATGAGCCGATATTACGAGCTTAATATATGTGTACCTATACATATTTTTTTTTTTAATAAAAACAAATTTTATTATGAAGTTGCAACTTTAGAACATAGTTCAATGATATTTAAAACAAATTGGAATGAAAACGCAGTTACCCGGTAAAGAAAAGTTCCGACCAATAGATCATTAGGCCAGCGTCTTAACCACTAGACCGACAAGTTACTCTTATTAAAGTTTCATTAAGGGATCATCGCGGACATGCGTCAGTTTTTTAGCTATTTGGCTTTCAAATATTATGAGCGAATTAAATTATTAAAATAGTATGCCAGATTATGTGCATAATAACTCGCACATACTTTTCGATATTAATCAAATGCCAAAAAATTAGTACCAATAAATGTAATGAACCAACTTAGGATAATATTCAAAGACATCAAAAATATTGATGCTTACTTTTGTCATTCCTACTTTCGTGTAAATATCAAAGATTTTTGAACACTCTGTTATAGCAACGAGCCGAAAATAAACGCCTTCGAAATACATTGCTGGAGAAAGATGTTGGGTATATACGTGGATAGCATCGAATCCTGCAGCAATGCCAAACTTTTAGATCATATTACGTGGCAATATAAATCGTTATAAAATAAAATTATCTAGGGCTGTGCAACTATAGAACGAAGAAAAAGAGAGTACAGCAATGTGGACAACTCAATATTAAGATATTTAATACTTTAAAAATAAACTGAAAAATAAACCCTGGTTAAAATAAAAAAAAAAGTGATAAATAATTTTTTATTGTAATTACGTCTTCTCGACTTGGTCTTCCCGATACCGTTGTATCGTGTATAGTAGACGATATTCGAGATTTTCGGAAAGCAATATTTGAATCATTCAATTTTCAAACTCACCCCAAGAGTTATCTTTCCCTTACAATTCTGAGTAATGATAACTGGCTAACCCGTCGACGCCGTGTGTCTATAAATTTTTTTTAAATTGATAAATATTCTTACAAATAACAAAACATTAACAGATTTACAAAATACGTGATATCCACACACCAACAAATACATGAACTAACGTAAATTTCTTGTCCCAATATTTTCATTTTGGTGGTACCCACGTGGTCACTTACGAAATCAAATAGCTCAGTGACTTTTTTTTAAAATATGATTTGATCGAAACGAAAATTTAAAAACCGACAATATAATATGCATTAATGTAAAAAATACGTCTTGTTTACACAAAGATTTAATTTTCGAAAAGTAAATGCTTTACTTCCTTTTACTGTTGCATAAATGTGTCATAAACTATCGGATTTATGTTTCCACCAAGAATATGTGTAGAATGCTCCTCGTCCCGCAACTAATATTCCAAACTTCTCTTCTATAAGTACACTTTATTTCCTCTTTATTCACTTACTGGTCTGTGATGATATCTGAACAATAGAACTTGAAAAAATTTGTAAAATATTTTCATAAAGCAAATAACACAAAAACAGATATTCGAACTCTCAAATAATTAACATTATGATTTTAGTTTTGAAAATGTCATGCTTGGTGTTTGAAATAATGATTTTTTTAAAGTGAGGAAAAAAATCAGTAAAATGTACAATATTTTTTCGTTTCCATAGTCCACGATGTTTTGTTAAACGCAAAATCAGTCTGTATAGATGCAATATACATAACGGCATGCGTTTACTACTCTGCTTTAGAAATGTACTTATAAATGGATATACATAATTTCAATGCGATAAGTAGAATAAATACATTATACGCTATATATAATACATAATGAAAAAGTTTAATCCTATTCCAGTATTCAAATTCAATTTTTCATGAAATGATCTTAAGAGTCTTACAATATTAAAATAGACGTTAAAACATCAATATTTGCTTAAATCAATTTGACGGGTTTTAAAGCTAAATGATTCAATTAGTTGTTTATGTTAGTTCTGTTCTTAAAACATTGAAAACTAAATCATATCTTTATACGTATCTTTATTATATATATATAGGTCTGTGATGTTTCGGTAGCGCAAAAACAATATTTTTCGATAAAATTGATTTTTTATGTATATCTTTATAATTAATACATTTAATTAGTATTTAAAATATTACTATGTTTTAAATATATATATATTAATAAGCCTACAGAGTAAAACCTGGAATGATAGCAATTTGAGATGTTCTGTCCTCTGTACTAATTATATTATACAATTTTTCATATTTTACTAGTTACAATATACTAATTTTTATATTATACTAATTATAATATATTAATTTTTATTATATTTACATTTGTAATCCAAGAAATATACGATTAATCACAAAAAAATCGAATTGGTACCTACCAAGGAAAAATTTGCAGAGTAAAACTTTATTCTTGAACAAATTCATAAAATAATATAATGTGAAAGTTTTAACAAACCGACAGAATATGCGAGTCTAAGATGAATTTTTAATTACGCCAATTTAAAGAGATCTTGTGTCAAAACCTCGGCGGTTTTATAAAATGATTCTCAGAATAAATCAAATTAACACTTGATATGATATCGCGTGGAACATCAGCGATCTCGCTTCGGTTTGGTGGAATACTTTCAGGCATCCCTTCCGTTGCGGGGTTGAAAGTTTGCGGGACCTCATCCCTCGTCTCCCGCGACACTAGTAAGAGGATTTAAATACATTAAATTCTGATATTTAGAAATATACGCGAGGCAGACTTTTGTTTTGTTTAAATCGTAAAAATACATTGTTTCCACAGAGTTGTAGTAAATTGCGAAATAGTGACAAAATATTTAATCTATTCGGTAAAATTTAACAGTCAGAAGTTCAGACGTGACAAAAGAGCTTTTAAATTCATAAGTTTTCTTCTTGTATTTTAATCTCTTATCAAAGGGTTCAAAGATTATACTTTTTCTATGGTATTATACCAAATAAAGTATCAAAAATATTATTGTATTATTGAAGCAATAATTTTTGTTTTATTTTAACAAATGATGTTATTTAATGTTACGTACGATGTATTAATGTGCTGAATTGCTATTTAAGCATGTTTTTCTAAATAAATCTTAATTTGTAAATTTACTAGTAATTCAATAAAAATATTTTACATATTATTGTATTTTACATACTTTACATTCCCTGTAAAATTATTCACATTTTATAAAAAAATAAACGTGGTTATTAGGTCTAGCAATAAGATATATACTTAATGATAAATCGTATTTATTCGTAAAAAAACAGGCGAAGAAGGGCTATTCGATCATTGATAAAAAATATTTACTTATCGAAAGAACATTCAATGGTAAACTAATTCTACTCTCCAATATCTAATAGTAAAACGGCCAATCATTAGTTAAAAATGACTTCACAGTTGTTTCAAAAGTCATCAGTCACATTGATGCTTTGAAAGTATGCGACAAGGAATCATTCAATAACCAACTATTTTAGTGATGAGAGTTTGTCCGATAATGATCTCGCTGTTTAATTTATATTACTGAAGATTTTTTGTCAGCAAAGTGACAGATTTAAAACGAAGAAGTGAGTAAATCCATAAATAATGCATAAAATTGTATATATTGCCAATGGTGAACATTTAAAATAAATCAATTTTTGTAAAATTCGCAAATATTTAATGATCGCCACACTATTACGGTATGTGACGGTAAATTTTACGGTATGTGACGTACGAACAACCCGCAAACTTTTTTTTCCACGGTCAATGATAAAAGTTACTACAGTAAAAATTTACTATTGATCACGCAACCGGCCCTTAGTGACTTTAGAGGTCCCTATCTCGGGAGACTACTAAGCGAGTTCTATTTTTCCAAGACTAAGATACAAGTATCGGATTCGTGTATTATATATCACATCTGAATAGACTTAGTTTAATGACAGGTTCTCTGGCCTTTTTCAGTATTTTGAAAGATAAAACTATATTAAGGAGAACACATTTTTGTTGTGAAGTTGTATTTTCAGAACATAGTTTTTTGTTATTTTTAATACCAATTAAATTGATTAACTGTGTTCTGAAAATGCAACATCGCAACAAAATTGTGTTTTCTTTAATACATGTTATATTAAAATTTTCTAATTTAATAAAATGAATTCATTAATTTATTTCTGGCGTCTATTATCGGGTTTTACTAAAGTTATTTAATATTCATTGTAATATAAAGTGGATTGCTTTACAAATTGAACAGTGGTTGTATCAATTGAAAATATTATAGATAATAATTTTAAAATATTTTTAAAATTATTAATATTATAAAATAATTTTAAAATAATGTCGAAAATGTATTCGATTGCTATAGCGAAAGTGGAGAACGCGCTTCTTTAGTTGATTTATTTAATTTGTTTTAAAACTATATATTATATAAAGTACATATTAATTAAATTGATTTATAATTTTTCATTTTATGCACATTCATATCATTTAATATAATTATAATATTGAATAATTTGTATTGCGCTATTTTCGTAAAAACTTTCACCGTTTTACGCAAAAACTGTTGATAGTTTAACGTTATCTTTGTTTTTAAAATTAAAAATTGGTATTTTAACTTATGGAAATGTTTTTTTGGAAAAGTGCTTTTTTAGTATCTTCTTAAATAAAGTCTCTGACGCACTGTTTCTTATGACGGAGGGCAAAGAGTTCCACGCTTTTGGGCCTGCCACCGCAAATGCCCTATCGCTAAATTAAGACATCTGGTAACGGTTAGTCGGTTCTACAATTGAAGGCGGCTGAATCTGCGGCTGAAGTCATTTCACCCTTTATATACTTGCTTGAAAAAGCAGATAATCTTTATGTCATCATGTATAATGTTAAATTTGATATATAATGTATCAACAAATATAACTTCCACATATATTATTACCACAGGATGGCAGTAATTTTTTTTTATGCAATTTTTTTCAATAATATTATGGAAATTTCTCTTTTTCTCTTTTTTTTCTAGGGAAACCACCTCATATTTTAAAATATGTTCTACTGTTTATAAAACTAAGTATAAAAGGTTTAAAAAATGCAGTATAAATTTAAATAGAAATATGGCAGAATACAGAATAGCAGAAAAAAATACTAATAATATACAGGTAGTATAGCACAAACAAAAGTATCTCTCCCTTTCCAATCACTCTGGATCGCCGTGCGAGTGTGTAGATGTTCTACTATGTTTACTGTACCTATCTGCCCTCCCCGCTCCCTATACCCTACACCGCAGAGCATGACTTTTCTGGGCATAATGTCTATGACTTTTGAACTGTCAAAGAGAGTACATGTTCTGCTATATACTCGTTATAAACTTGAAGTTTTTTGTAACTTGTTGCTAGTATACTCAGTTTCTCGCGTGTGCGTACCAAAACCGCTATTATGTTAATCATCTAAGAAGGTTCCTGAAGTTCACGAGCTCCTCGAGCCTTTACTGTCTTGTTCCTGTATGAAATTCTTATCACCCTTCCTATATCTCATTTTTTTTTCTACCCTTTGTGTTAACAAGGGTATTGCACACGTTCTGTGATAATAATAATGTTTTTTTTTGTAGGTACGTATATATTTTATTTTTTAATTATAAACTATACTTTTGTGATTTGATCGCTATTTTATATTATAGTTTTACGACTTTTTTATCAAAAAAAATCAATTAAATATGATATGTGATTTTTTACATATTTAATTCATAATATAGGCAATATATCCAACAATCTTCTTGTTTGATAAACCAGCGTCGATTCCAATCATTATCGATTTGCCAATCAGCTTACTAGTATCCCCCGACCGCCCTTCGCTCACTTCTTTCGGGACTAAAAGTGCGGAATCTAATTTATACCGAAAGTTTCCCTACCCTACGTCATCACCGCGAAGATTATCCGGGAAAAATCTGGGAAAAGTAGTTCCCGGCGCATTCAATTATGGAGACATCTAGCGGCCGTGGCGCCGAGGCAGGCATGAATCATGGAGCATATCGCTTTGTTTGTCTGCTCTATTCTTCAGGTAGCTGAAGGGATAAGCAAGGACGATGAGCTATAACTTACTTACATCATTTCAACCACACTTCAAGGAATAGATATGATTTCGTCATGATCTTGGCAGAGAAGTCGTGGTGTGATAATGGCCCCCGAGACTGTCCTCTCTGTTTCGATCTTTAACATTCCTGATGGCTTCGTGACGTAAATCGTTGGTCGCAGATATCATAATCGTTAATTTGGTCAGATATCTTATACGCAGTAATATTGTGGAAGAAAAATGTTGTTTAACATTATGTCTCGTAAAATGAAACTGTTTATTTTATTTGTTTTCACAGCATGTGCCATCAGCACCGTAAATCTACTGCATTTATCTTCCTGTGCTCTTTCAATATTAGTCTCAGACCTACATCTAAGAATTAGAAAGACCAGTTTTCTGATAATCTCTACCTTAGCTGATCTGGTGAACAATCTACATTGCTAAATTTTCTTTATTGTATCCGTCACTGAACGGGTCATGGAATTTCTCCTTTTAATCTCGATTTCATATCCTTCTATATTTTAAACTAGAGAATCGAGGTACACGTAGTTCGTAGTGATCTCTCAATTGTCTATTAAGATTATGTCCGGTCAACAACCATAATTTTAGATTTTTCTTTATTAATTGCGAGTCCTATTTAACTACTGATTCTTTTCTGCAATGTTAGGATCTATTCAATGTCGTTTGCATTATTTGCGAGCTAAGTTGTATCACCAGCGTTTAATTATTTTTTTTCCTAAGAGCCACTTTCTAGGATATACTTTGTGTATATATTTAAGAGTTTTTTTTACAATTATTTTGAAATTTCTACAATTTTATATAATATACGAGTTACTTGAATCTGTTACAAAACTAAAGTTATGTATTTTTTGTGAATCGCTTACCTCTCCAAAAAAACAGAAAAGCTCTTGTGCTTGGAGGGGGACTTACTCTGTAATAATTTATATAGAGTTAGAAGTTATACATTTTTTATCTATAATACTATTTATTATCTTATTGTGTACTTCTGAAGTATTCTGTTTTAGTTCTTTTATATCTTTTATCTCTTTAATTTCCGTAGAGTGGCTATTAAAGTTTTTAATCCCAAAATATTAAAAATTTTACTGATAGTGTTTCGGTGCTACATTTAATAATATTATTATAGTACTTGTTTTAAATTGTACAATATTATTTTCTTTGAGTAATTTATTAATTGAGATTTTTTTGTAAATGTTTTCTACTTTAGGAACTGGGAATTATTGCAAAAAGTGCTCGCGTTGATAAAGTTGATCTTGAATGTAATGATTGGGTAAATAACCAACGGGGAATGTTTATATTAAATATATGATAATTTAACAATGAAAGTGAATGTAAAAAAACCTATACGGTAAAAATAAACCAGTAGATCTCTCTTTAATGAAAATTTTCAAGATTTTCTTCATGTGCACTTAATTTTATTTAATTTAAAAAGAATAAGAAAAAAAATATGTACCATCTGGGGATGAAAATTAGCATTGCAAAAATCAGGCACAGAGGTGTAGCTAAAGTAATTTTACAAGATTATATTTTGAATCCGGTATTCAACACTTTGTTATGTGCCGTCGCCGTGTGTCGCGCGGCGGTGCTATATCGTATTTTCGTATAGTAGCCAGCAAGTTTGCCGCTTTTCTAAATGCACTCACAGACGTTAAGCATGACCTATTAATTATTATTTGGGTACTGGTACGAGTATTAGTAGCGTCATGTAGCATATAATGTCACGGCTTCAGGTCGCGCGCTGGGTTCCTAAAGACGCAATAGACACATCCGACATCCCTCGGTCGGCCGTTTTAAACTTGCCGACTCGGGTTTCGAAGGTCCTCGGCAACGCTCGGCTCGAGCCGCGAGTCCAAACGAGGACTAGCCGAGAGACGAGTCAGTCAGGAAGTAGCCCACAGAATATAACACTGAAGAACGTCGAACTCATGCCCGACCTGACGAAATTAGGATTATTAATTTGAATTGTATTTTGTTCTAATTTTAATTGAGTTCCTTTTTTATTAGATTTCACGTATAACATATTTTCACGTATTGCTCCAGATATTGATAACAAATTTTCCCAGGGTAGGATGAAGGCAGAATGTGACAAATCAAGATTGGGATTTCCGAGATGAAGAACTCGAGGTTCTTGTGTTTTCCGCCGACTAGCTGGTGAAGAGGATTAAGCCCGTTCTTTACCCTCACAATATATAAAAAAACAAGTAAGATGACAATGCACTTGCTTAGCGTGCGAGAGGTACTGGAATCGATACTCTGGATTTCATTTAAAAAAATCGGGAGTATATAACATTTAGAAACGTGCAATGTGCTATAACAAACGTACAGTAACGTGCAGTAACAAAGTTTTTATGACAAATTTTAATTGAATAAACATGTCAAAAACTATTTAAAGAAATGAACATTGGTTAGAAGCTTTGAAATTAATTGTATCGAAAGTAAGATATTTTGTTAAAATTTGAAACACTTCATTTTGTTTCAAATTATTTATTTAGTTTAAATATAGATCAAATTGTTCAAGTTTTTTTATGACAGTTAAAAATATTTTATAAAAGAGTTTTGAAAATAATTTTTAGTACGTTGTCCCGCAACTCTATTATGGTAACATTTTTAATTCATCGTTCATGAATATATATTTTTATTTATGAGCATCCGAGGTAATAATATTAAGTACCCACAGCACCGAGGGAAATAATTTTTCTAAGCTTTTGAATATACTTTTTCATAATACGGCGTTTTATTATAATTCCCGAATTAGCATTCGGCCCATTATAATTAGACCACTCAAAAAACTTGAGCTCTAATTGCGAATTTACATTTTAAATTAGCACCGGCATATTGGATTGAATGGAATATTCGCGAACAAAAAGGCGGGAAGAAAGAAGGCGATTTGAGAAAATGTTCGGTAATCCTGTAATGCCTCGTTCAGAACTCTTTGAGTGGATTAGCGAGTGGGATTTATTTCAATGAGTTACTAGGGGGCCGCTCCGGTATCTGGATTCATCAATTATGTAGAGTGGCCTTTATTATTTTGACTTCACAACAGAATGTAAATAAATAATATCACGCTCTACCTACGGCTTAAGGCGGTATTCTTCACTCCGTTTGTTATACTCGTCGACTGCTGGACGTACTAACCTACGCATATGAACCGCTTAGCATCACATTTTTTCAAGTAATTATCCATAATAATAAATAATAAAAAACGTAAAAACAGGGCCGGCCCGAGGGGCACCGGGCTAGCCGGGGCGCCGAGCAAATGGCAGCTAATTCTCAAGTACACGATAATTATCATGGGCGTACAGTGCAGTACAAGCAAAAAAGCTGTGCATAACTAAAAATTCTGAGAAACAAATATAAATTAAAAATTTGGATTAACATGAACGAAAACATTATTTTGCAATTAGTGCCATCTGTGTACCAGTAGAGACTTTAATTGCTTAGTTCTAAAAACTTACCGCAACTCACCGTTGTAACCTATGCTGTTTTTTAACAGAATACTATTAGAAGGGTTACAATTACGTACAAATCATTGAAGTGTCTTCTTTCTCTTTCACTTATTCGCAAATTTTACTATCTTACTGTTTTTATCGTGTTGATTTCATGATTTTTCTTTAAATTTGGTGCATGGATTTGGATTAGGAATTGGCAGAACTATTTCCTACGTTAACCTTTAATAGAAATAATTATTTCCTTTACTAATTATGTAAATTTTAAACAATAAATTCAAACAAAAAAAAACCTACATATATTTTTATATGGGTAAGAAGGTATTATTTTACGTTAAAACTTAAACATTAAAAACACTATTAATAGGACTCTAAAATTACAAATAAATACATGGTAGGGTCGTATAAACAACGGATTTATTTTGTCTAAAGACGTTGGTTAAACAAAAGTACATATATTGTATTACATATGATTGTATGATGTTAGTGGTAACAGCATGACCTAAACTTATACCTACTGCACGCCACTGATAATTACAGCTTATGAGGTGCCGTTAAAAAAACTGGCCGAAAAACTCACTCATAATAACTGGGAATTGAGCTAAGTAATCAATGTAGATTAGGAAACTGGAATATGTTGCCCATATGAAGCAAAACTTGAGACATATCTAACACAACATTCTCCACCTTATCATCAGTACAAGATTAAATCACAATAAAGAGGTTCTGGTCGCAGGAGGATACTGTAGCTGCCGAATCTGAAAGTCTGAATGAATGGTTCAACAGATCCACCGTTTTCTTTAAATCAGGGATGAAAGCATCCACAAAAATTTCGCCCGAGGGCGCCACAGAGGCTAGGGCCGGCACTGCATAAATATACTAAAATCTTTTTATCTATTTAACGTTTTTTTATTTAAGATTTTTAGTAATGAAATTACGACGGTGGCTCAGATGATTGTGTGTAAATATGTGTGTAAAGACAGAACAGATTACGAATGAATATAGATGATGAATGAAATCTGTTTGTAACGTACTTAGATATGAGAAAAGTATAGTGTAGGTACTGAAGGCAATATAAAAATAAAATGTCTGCGAAATTCTTGGCACCATCAGATAAATCAGTTATTGGAGGAGAACTGTTAGACGATCCTGTAAAAAGTTACAACACGACGAGCGTGCATAAAAGTGAACGAGGCAAGAGTGGTATGTCAGGATAGAAGAGTGTGACGTTATATCCTCTATTCCTAGCCCTGCAGAAAAATTTGTGAAATTAAATTCATTAGTGATTACACGAACGATTTTCCGTTTTTTCACTCAAAGGTGCTTACAGTAAAGCAAATCGGTAAACTCGTTCGTATATTACAGTCTATGGGGACTTTTTTGGGATATCTGTCGTTTTGCACTTCTACTACCATCGTGATGTGATGAAAATTTCCCCAAATGATAGATTGGGCGAAGAAATAGTACAGCGGACAACCCGGCAACAATTAATAATTAATTTCAGCTATTGACGTAGAATGTATTTAAATAAAAATTTAAATCTTAGAAATTTAATTTATTTCGGTTATCAACAGAGCTTGGATCAAAATGGCCGTAAGTTCTAACCTTTAACGATATCTCAAAATATTATAAATTTACAATATTTTCTTTACATTGTAAAACATAAATTTAGTTTTTTTTTTTTTGTAGAAAGCAATCACTTTGTGGTTTGACATATTATATTAAATAAAATAACAATCACTTTATATGAAACCACGATAAAACTGATCATAAATACAAAAAGAGTGCACTAATATGTACATAAAGTGGGATATAGAATATAAAATTACACGTGAAAGAGAGCGACATAATACTTGTATAGTTAAATTGAATATAAAGGGAGACAGAATATAAAATTATATGCGAAAGAGAGAGACAGAATACATATATCGATAGACGGAACATTAAGGGTGGAAAAATACAGTATTGATGAATATTAAATTGATTTTTTTCCTAATTGATCCCCTTCCTTAATATTCCGTCTATCTGTACATATATTCTATCTCTTTTGCATATAATTTTATATTCTGTCTCTCTTGATGTTCTATTTAACTGTATATGTGTTATGTATCTCTCTTTCACATATAATTTTATATTTTATCTCATTCTTTATGTATATATAAGTGCACTCTTTTTGTATTTATAATCAGTATTAAATACGTCTTGATGAAGCTTTAGATAAGTGAAACCGGTTGACGTATAATAAATTTCATGGTTTCATACAAAGTGGTCGTTATTTTATTTAACATAAATTAGCTTAGTAAACATTGAGTTGATACCCCTTCAAAGTGGTATAATACTTCAATCACTTTTAAACACATTTTTATTTTTATGATGCGTTGATGAACACTATTGCGTTTGCATTAAAATTTCGAACAGAATTTTAGCCGTTTTTAGATTATTTTTTTTGTGTAATTGTTAAGGATGTTTAAAGACTTGATAGTATTAATGACCAATGATCGAATTGGTAGAACACCAAATCCTGTGTAATAATTTTGGATTAGATTTATAGATAACTACACTTGTAATAAATCTTCAGCAATTGGGACAGTAATCCTTCCGTTGCCAAAACCATTCCATAATTATATATTTTTACTTAAGCGGCAATTAAAATTCTGGCGAAATTCCATCTGCAATAAATATTCCTCTCTAATTACCCAAACTGTTTCCAAGTTATCGCAGATAATATTATCTTCTTTCTGAGGGCCTTTATTTCCTTGTTAATTCCCGTTTAAATGCATAAATTTAAGGGCTCGGGCTATCTCACCATGGCCCAAACAAAATACTTGAAAGAAAAGTCACGCAAATTGAATTGGAGGCTTTGGGTGAATACTTAAGCGGTTTTTGAGTAGTCACTTTTAATGTCGTATAAATGATTCCGAGAAAAACGTAGGGAATGAAATAAGATTTCACAAAGAAATAATCATTGAAATGAAAACTAATAAACCTTTAAAATGATTAGTATTGACTTTGATTGGTTTAAAATAATTTTATAAAAATATCGCATCACATTTATTGCTCCAATAAATGTGTCAAAAATAAAATATATTTTAATATCGTTTAATGTATTATTAAAAAGATGATGTATAGGTATAACTACAGGTTTTAATCCACTTATTCTCATTAAAAAATGAATTTTATTATTGGGCAGAATTCTCAAAATTCAGAAAAGTTATTTTGTAAATTGAGTCAAACTCTGTTTCGTTCCAATGCAATTTTCATTGTGTTAAATGATATATAACGTTTTGGGAACATCTTCCCAATATCAATATTATAGATCAACTAAAATTAAAAGCACTTTCAGACAGTAATATATGTTGTGTTTGGAGTTAACGGAAGTGGTAGTAGGGGTGGTGGTGGCGTTAAAATGGATAAGAGAAAGGATATTATGGGCGGTATTTGAATATTTATTATGTTTTTGTTGTTATTTTTATTATTATATATTCCATATTACATATTTCGAGAATGGAGGGCCATTTATTTATAACAGTAATTTATAACTCATACATAATTGCGCCAAAGAACGAAAATTAGACATTTTAGAAAATTTTGAAATATGTAATAATAAAAATAACAATAAAACATAATAAATATTTAAATAACGCTCATTACATCCCCTATCTTATTCATTTTAACTCCACTCCCGCCCCCACCGCAACTTTCGTTAACTCCAAACACACCATATATTACTGTCTGAAAGTGCTTTTAATTTTAATTGATCTATAATATTGATAATGAGAAGATATATCATTTAATACAATGAGAAGTGTAGTGGAATAAAACAGAGTTTGACTCAATTTACAAAACAATCATGGAATTCCACAAAGTTTCATCAAAAACCTTTGAACAGCTATCAAAAAAGTTTTAAGTGATTTACTAGAAATAAAGGATATTAACAAACGTAGATTAAGGAACTAAATGATTTATATAAAATTGCCAGCACAATTCGCAGTATGTGTGTAGATGTGCTCCTTACTGGTGAACATTCTACCCTACACCGCGTCACACACTGTATACGTCATAAAATTCAAAAAAAGTACCGAAATATTAGCTGATAATAGTACAGCTTTACAATAAAAGTAATAAATATTGCTTTCTATGTCATTTTATAGAGCCCTTAGAAATAATACACTAGTCTCGTATCCCAGGAAACCAGATATTTAGAGATGATCTCAGATCATGCTGTCTCTGTACAAGAAGATTAATCAATCTCAAGTATTAATATTCAGACAGTAAAAAATGTAAACCCATAGCATATAAAATATGGCGTCTAATTGTGGTGTTATTTATGACTACTAGTATAAACTACTTGTATTTAATTGTCAATGTATAAAAATTCTCCCTGGTCACAGGATATTACTTATTTTTACACGTGACATACTTTAATATGCATGGACTAAATTCACTCTTCATTGCTAATTAGGATACTGTATACATAAATTACACGTGTCCTTGCTTGTGTCTCGCGGCTCTAATAAAAATTATGAAAAAATATATAAAAAGAAGAGTTATTTTTAATGAAATGGCTTCATATTTATATGTATGTATTGAATATGTAAACAATCATCGACAAGTTTGTATATATATCTCGGACACAGATATAATGTTTTATTAAATGTAGTAAAGTAGTAAATATTTTGTTTATTGTATACCTGCTAAGGCTCCCCTCTTGATACTCGTGAAGGCATTCTCTCCTAGCTGCAAAAGATGCAAGCCTTTCAGTCCCGGGAGGCTGTTGGGTCCTAGGGGTCCAGTCAGCCTATTGGAGCTGAGGTCTAGTTCACTGAGAGATAACAGATCCTTAAGGGCTGGCAGTGCGCTAGCTTCCAGCTTGTTGCCCCGAAGGCGTAGGGTTGATAGTAGCCTCAGGGGCTTAAAACACCCGGGTGTAAGGGCCGTAAGTTGATTCTCGCTGAGTTCGAGAAACGTAAGGTTCGTTGACCCCTTAAAAAAGAAATAATTAGTAACATATTTGAATAAAATTATTTTACCGGTGAAGTTGATAATTAATCCAAAGTAAAAATAGAACTTCAATCTCGGCTGTTTTTCCCAAAGAAATATTTTCTATTTGCATTTTTATATGGAACATTTACTTCGGTTTAATTAACTTACTGCAAATCTTAGTTTCATAAGTTGTCTTATAACAATAGAATTAAAAATTTATTGTCGAATGTGACATATTTGGGTTTGGTTGAATAAATATTTGTCTTTTTGAATTAATTATGCAAATACCTAAACAAATATTGATTTGCTGTTATATTTATAATTAGTGTAGTTAATATTATAAAAAAGTTAAGGTATTTTTAATTGTAGACGGATGTAACGATGTTTTCAGTTTTGTTCTAAATTGAAGAAAGATGAATACCTTTATATAATATAGGTTAAAAAAATTGTCGTAAACGTAATTGATTGACATAACAAAATTAACATTTCCTCGAATACGAAATGGTCCAGGTTTGAATCCCGGTATTAATTAAACTTCTGTTTTATTAAAAATGCAACAGAACTATTTTCTGAAGTTGAAAAAATGTATATATACAATGAATAGAATGAAGAAAAAATAAATTAAATGTGTTTGAAAGTTGACGAGGGAAGAACTTTGAGAAGAACTGCACAGTAATAAGAAATTTAGTAAATTCATATTTTATTCATTATAATATTAAAATTTTCAATAACACGGCTTCCTCATGCCAATTTGAAAAATTGACACGGGTTAACATTATTCGACATCTGGGAGTACTGATCGGTGATTATCATAACTGGAAAGAACATATATCGAACCTAGCTGAACGCTTAAAAAAACTCACTTTTTTAAAGGAATAAAATGTTATTCAGTGGTTAATAAAACAAAGATAATAAATAAAAAATATAAATTTTAACCACAAAGTTAATATTGCTAATTTTAAAAGTAGGAATACAATGTATAATTGACAACAAACTCTTAAGGTCGGTGTACTTTGCACTCTGCTACTCCTTAATTAATTATGCTATTTTAGTTTGGGGGGAGCAGCAAAAACAATATTGGAGTCGGCAAAAAGAGTATAAAAAACAATTTTTAAGGTAATAAATAGTTGTCCCTTTAGATATCCATCAGATTTTATATTTAAAGAGTACAACGCCCTAGACATAAGACAAATCTTTATATTGAGACTCGTACAATTTTTCCATGCTAACAACAACTCACCCCAAGCAATCAATCATGAATACAACACAAAACAAACAACGAACATCTACACGCCAGTTCCGAGAGCAACAACGACATTTTATCAAAGATTCTACATGTCGGAAACTGTACAAAACACTCAGTACAACAGGAAATCGTTCAATTCCAATAAGATTACATAAATATGGACCCAATATATGATCCAATCGGGTAGAGAGCAATCAGAAACATGGCTATCCAACATTCTAACATAATCATTATACAGTGTCTAGACTAATAATTCACTAGTCCTACAACACTCCCACTACATTTTTATTAATTTTTTTTTTTTATCTTTTTTTTTATATCTGTCGAATCTTTATTAAATAACACCACAACAGCACGAAAAAACAGACTATTTTAATACTTCAGTTAACAAAGTAGTCAGGACAACGCTGTATATATCAGAGGTGGAGTCTACTCCATCCCACACAATAAACTACAAGTATTTATTTGTGTCTTATGTTTATCATGTTATATTATAATATATTCACCTCTGATACAACAAAAATATGTATGACAATAAAGTCTAAATAAATAAATAAAAATATAATCAATTCACAAATCAAAACAAATAAGCTTTGAAGTAGGTAGCTTAAATAATAAAAAACATAAACACGTGATTAATTAAGTTTACAATAATTAAGAATATAAATTAATGTTGTATATTCTAATCCAATACATTTCCCGTTTTAAATGATATGTCTATAAAATTTGTTGTAACAGATCCCACATTAAAAAATAATTTTGTACAAGCATGTAAGAAACGCAGTAGAGTATCTATCCCCGCTCCTGGCGACACTGTTCAGTAACATGATTAAGCATCTATACATACCTGCGAATATGATAAAAACTATTATTGTACCTATATTAAAGTCAAAACAACTGGATATATCATCTCCCAAAAACTATAGGCCGATATCGCTAGCCACTATAATGTCAAGACTTTTTGAAAGAATCATTATGGACCAAATTTCAATATATATGAACACTAGAGACAACCAAATGAGATTCAAAAAGAATATGTCTACTGACAATGCGATTTTTGTCGTAAAGCAAATTATGAACTATTTTAAAAGTCGAAAAACCACTTTATACGCGTGCTTTCTAGATTTAAGCAAAACATTTAACTGTGTCAGACACAAAAAAATATGGACGAAAATGCGCGTGCGAAACGTTTCCAAACCAGTTGTAGATGTACTTGACAGTTGGCACAGGCAGCAAGAAAAGTCAGTGCGGTGGGAAGGCGCCGACTCCGAGCCATTTTACCTGCTCACTGGGGTGAGGCAGGGCGGGTGCACGTCGCCAATGCTTTCAATATATACATGGACGAATTGAGCGAACGACTATCTGATGCAAAAATTGGCTGGTACATGGACGAGACAAATGTGAACCACATTAGTTATGCCGATGATATGGTTATACTAGCGCCATCTATAAAAGGAATAAGAAAGCTTTTACAGATATGTAAAACATACGCCAGTGAACACAATATTTCATACAATGCCAGCAAATCGGTCGTAGTGGCGTTCAAATATGGAAAAGGGCCAGATAATATCTCTCGAAATTGAGCGTTCAAAATAAGGTCAAATACCTTGGCCATATATTCAATGAAGATGGATAAGACGATGATGATATAGAACGGCATAGGAGACAGCTGAGCGTTCATGCAAATATGCTGTCACGGCGTTTCTACCGATCCAGTAAGGAGGTGAAGAGTATCCTGTTTAAATCGTTCTTCACAAGCAAGTGACGTATAACCGTCTCCGAATTTAGTACAACTCATACAGAATACTGTTCGGATTGGCGCGTTATTGTAGCGCATCTACAATGTTTACCGAAGGCCGTATACATGGATTCGTTCCGCTTCTAAGACATTGAGTTGCGGGCGTAAAGATGCGGTTGAAGCTCAGCACCAATGCAAGCGGCGCTCTCGTGGAAAGCTGGTTCCCTGACCTGAGAATGGAAACGCCTACAGAATAGCTACAGATATAATATTAGCCGTGACTGAAGTATTTATATGTGTGAACTTTTTGCATTTTTATTTTATTTATTTATATTTTCTCTAGTTTTCTTTTCCATAGCGTTATATTTATTTCGTAACTTTAATGTATTATATAATATGTATTATCTTTTTGGCGAATCAGGTTAAAAAAAAAACCTGATCACGCTGGAATAAACACATTATTATTATTATTATTATTATTATTATTATACACTAAAGTTTTAAGCTATCTTTAAGTTAAAATTGATGGCATTGTGTTCAGTTTTGAGAGGTAATTAAAATAACAATAATTAAATAATAAGAAATACTTACTTCAAATGAATTTTGATCAATTGTCTTCAGTTTGTTATAAGAGAGGTCCAACCTGTCCAGACCTTGGAGCATAGCCAGAGCTGCTGTGGGCACCGTGGTCAACTGGTTGTTCGGTAGACCTGTACAGGAACGCAATAGTAAATTAATACTCACTCTGCTGGGTTAAAATTTGTACGATAGAGTACACCATATTATGTTTACATTTTTTCATATCATCGTCTCCCACCTACACAATAAATAATACTTTGTTGAACAAGAAAAACAACAACCCGTAAGTTTACCGCATACTGGAATCAGGCATCAGTGTTTTTATTGTGTTGGTCCATTAAAAAATTCAAATGTAATATATATTTTAATTATTTGCTATGTTTTTATTTGTTTAGTTACCTGAAAAATATATTTTAGTATTTTTATTTAAAAATATTAATAAAAGTGTTTTTTTTTGTGATAATTAATTCAATTAACTTACTTATTTCAAAATCAAATGACAGTCAAATGCGTCAACAAAGTAACACTTATTTTATTTTAATTAGACCTACATATTTAAACGTTTCAAATGTAATAGTTATTTTGGAAGAATATTTTAATGGAATTTCAGTGAATATTGTTTACCTTTAAATAAAAACATGATATTTTTTTCTTTACGAATATAATTAAATTGCAGTTTCCTTTCGGAAATTAAAAAGGTCTACTCATTGATATTACAGAAGAAATATCAGTGTTCATTATTTCTTTTAGCCGCAAGTTTATTAAATAATATCACCGCACCCCCATACTTTCAACATCCCAAACAATATTTGACAAAGTGATGCCTCCAATAACTTCATTAATCAAAATTTGTTATCGCAACAAAAGAAGAAGGCGCTTCCCTAAATAAGAGGGGAGGAAATCAAACCCTTAACGTAAACGTATATAAAAAGCATAGATTGACATCTGAAAAGACACGGACGATAATTGCGATTGGACCGAAGGCTTTCGAGGAGGGTGAATGAGGCTGCTTGGGAAATTGCTAAGGGGTTTGTACAAGCGTCATTTAGCGAGAGAAGCCTTCAGTTCAATAGAACCTCATTGACGGCGGAAGTACAAAGATACGAACTGAAAAAATGTTTTTTGTACTTCGACGACTTAACTATACCACTCGGTACTTTTGTTGATTTCTGACGAGTTTTTTTAACGAAATGACAATTTTATTCAGTCGTCAACATTTTTTTGTATGTTATGTTCAATAACTTAACTACCACTTATTATATAAAATATTAGAGTAATTCCTTAGAGAGTAGTTGGCACATGACAATGTTTCTCTCCTTCTAATACGTATTTTGTTTTCTTTCATTAATGTTCTTTTGACTTTAGGCTTTCTATATTCAATGCAAATTAAAATACATCGCTGATTATTTGTATTTAAGCTTTTACTCTGTCAAATGAGAACCGCAAAATAGGCATCGTTCCGGCTATGTTTTTTATTTCGGTTCATAATAATAATATGCGAGTACTTATGATAATCGATTTTTGATTTATTTATGTATTTATTTATGTATTTATTTCATTTTCATTTCATTAATTCATTCGTTCACTTTCTGAATTGTACACAATCTTCTCAGAAATCACAATTCAACATAATGTTAATTCAGATGCAAATTTGCGTAACCTTTTAGACAATATCATTTTCAATTGAAATTTGGCTACTAAGTAGGTACCTATAATACAAGATAGAAATAAAAAATATATTTTTAAAATTATATTTCATGCCGATAAGTTGCCTTTAGTGATGTTGGGTTCTGAAGAGAGAAGGTAAATTACAAAGCTATTAATTTTCCAAAATACCAATGTATATACGCAGGCATATAAAATGGACTGTGTAGATGATTATACACTTTGTGTATGTAAGTTATCATCAGAAACGATGACCTGTTGGCCAGTAGTGAAGGCGTTAATGGATCGGCTAATTCGTGCACGTGTCTTTCGTAGTTTGTCAAATGATTAAACATTAAACATTAAATAACATGAAAATAAGCTCCCAAGTATCTGGAATTATTTAAAAATTAAATGTCACTTCAATTCAATTGCAAAAAATTTAATTATATATATAAATATGTATAAACTCGTATGTCGATAGTGTTCGATCTTTATGATAATACATGGATCGTCAATCGCCGTTCGCGTGTCTGGATGCTCCATTACGTTAACCTTATATCTATCTGTAACTTAAAAATAGTGTTGAAGACTTTAAAACAACACCCTGCTGCGAGTTCGTAACAGTGATTTGAAGTACTATTACAATTACTATTGTGTGTTCGGTTTATCGCTGTGCGTGCCGAAACTTATTACAGTTGCTATTATGTGCGATATATTGCTTCGTGCCCTCATCGAAGTTCGTTTCTGAAGTTTGGGAGACCTGTGGCCATAACTAATAGAAAGCAGATAAGTCGTATTTTTCCTAGTTTCTGGTTGGTCTTTGAGCCCTTACTGCCCTGTTCCTGAACCGAATTTTTTCTACTATTCCTACATCCCTATTCCCGTTATCCGTTGTGCAAACAGATGATATTTGTGCAAAACTGTTTAACTAAAAATTTAGTAATTTGATGATATGAGTCAATATACGTAAGTTGATTTAAGAATGTATTTTCATTTGGTAAAAATGCATTATTAGTATTCAATTTAAAATTAAACCCGGGCTCATGTAGGCAAACCAAAGCAAAATATTGCTCTCTTAAAAAAATGTATACTGCAGTTATCAAGTTTTGTCTCAATAACGGCTGATGCAGAGGGTCAATACGTGACCCTCTGCATCAGCCGGTAATTTTTAGTTTAATAAATAACAAGTTGCTGAGCTACGCAATTCATCAAAAAATTGTTTAGGTGTGATGATGGATTTTAGTGCGATTATCATTCTTCCAGTCCTCAGGCAAGTGATGTAGTATTGGTGTGATAATGTAATAATTTTAAAAAATACTACAATTTTTACAATTATAATTATAAAGAATATAACATTAAAGATTTAATCACACCACTACTGAGTTGTGAAAAACTGATGATTTTTATTTTTTCATAACCACTCCAACGACTTTGGTGTGCCGACAGGTGCTGAAGCACCATTAATTTGATGGTAATTAAACCACCCCTTCACCATTGAAAGGATACTTTAATGAATTCCCCTCCTCCACCGAGGAGCTGTCATCGTGTATCTTCCACTAAGATTTATCACCCGACAACCAAAGGAGTCGTGAAGTCGCTGTCTTAAAAAATATACTTCGTTCAATGATTAAAATGATATTTTCATAGTTAGATATAGACAAATGAATATATGAACATTTATTCCACAAATGTTTATCTCACCGTTTCCAATACGATGTATGTTCCAGTACGGGATAACTGAGTTACTCTTATCGTAGTTTTATTTAATAATATCATCCATTAAACTCTATCACGAATACGTGAAATGTGGATACGTATATTACAAGAATTTTACATTTTGATTATTGTAATACTCTGCATTGTTATGAAGAGTTGCTGAGAGTATACTAATTATTATAAAAAAATATTTGAAAAGTTAATACATAATACCATCGCTACTATATATATTTAATAACATTTAAAACTCATTATATAATATTGCATGGATATTTAAATATTTCATTCATAGGAAAATCGATATACACAGTCACGCATTTTATAAACTTTTACGGGTGGGTATATATTCCCATTTTTCTGAGATGTTTAATATAAACTATTATACAAATAATAATACATTATATGTAGTAAAATTAGGTAATGTTTAATTATAATATTAAATTAAGTTAAGAAGTAATATAGTATAGTATTGGTTTTTATGGATCTTCAATAGAAAAAATCTCAATTTGATTCCGGAGTGCTATTAGATCACAATAAACGGAACCGCAAAGTTTTAGAATTGCCACAGTTTGCTTGAATAGACTATAAACGTCAATAGCTAGCTTCTTTCATTTTCACATGTCAATCCATTTTCCTATTTAATTTTCTGCTTCGCAGAATCTTTTCTTCTGCGAGCACTATTAAAGGAGATGTTGGGAGACGTCACTTTTTCAGCGAAAACATCTTTAGAAACTAACAAAAAGCATCCCATGACGTAGACTCAATTGTTATGTTATTTGAATTTTATTCCGTTATTTTCGATTAGACTTTTTTTATTGTGTGCTAACAAACATTAGAATATACTTAATATTAAATAAAATAAATATTTTATCTTTTATCAGTGATAAGAGGGAACAATAAGATAGATCGTTTGCAGGAGTGATCAGATAAATACGTTATTGGAACATGGCTCTCTTAGACGCGTGGACGAGGTAAGTGCTATTTTCCAATTTAAAATTCAGGAATTTTATTCCATATGTTTAAACCTGCGGGTATATAGCATGATTATAAGTTAGATAAGTAAATAACAAAAAACTACCCCAAAATGCATTTTTGAAAGAAATAAAAAAAAAGTAATTCTTTCAGTCCTACGTAATTAACCATTGATTTTTTTTTTATCCTACACGTTTTGTGTTGGGAAAAGACCTGGATAATGTCAAGGTATGTTCGTTGAAAATTAAACTTTCATATATTTTAAGGTCTTGTATAGTTTACCAAGTGCCTGTAGCGGAGCTGCCAGCCCTCTGAAGGCCGCACTGTGGACGTCTCTGATCTCCCCGGAGGAGACCACCAGTCCGTGCAGAGCTACCCCTTCCAGCAGCGGTCCGTTGAGGGCTGACACGTTCTGGACCGTGCAGTCTAACAGGGAGACAGCCCTGTGCGTGGGCAACGAGCGGAGGGTACGACCGATTATCTGTAAGAATAATAGTAATATTATAACCTACCCTACTGACACGTACGTTACTTACGTTAATCTTTAATAAATATAATAATTTGCTTTATTTATTACTTTGAAGGATTATCAAACATTAAAAAAATTATATTCAATCATATAAAGTATTGTGAAAGTCATCCATACATTTTTTATATTGATTTTTATATGGATAGAAGATAATATTTTACTTTAAAACTTAAACTTAAACACTTTGGAGAGTAGGTACTTAAAAATTATAAATAAATAAATGGTCGGGTCATATAAACGACGTATTTATTTTACCTAAAAATTTATGTACAACATATAGTGCACATATTATATGTGATTGTGTAATATCATTGGTAACAGCGTAACCTAAATCTATACCTACTGCACGCCACTGCCGACACTATATCACGGAACCACGCCAACACGTACTGAACTACATTGCCTTGCATATGGGCAGGTCAACACTTGCATATGGAGTTGGAAATATACGTCATCCATCTTAAGCCCAGAATTTTATAAAATCTCTTCATCTTCCTTGTGCCGATCTTCCATCTTACTGGTAGTATTATATGAAATTTTATTTTATTTTTCATCGTCAAATTGGTTTCTTTATTCACCATAATCACCTTTGGTAGCGCGTAAACTGACGCGCTACCAAGGATTATTATGGTGCATAAATAAACCAATTTGAATTCTGTCGAATGCACCGCATGGACTCATTTCGGAAATTACGAAATATCGGCCAATATTATGTTTTGAAGGCTTAAAACGAAGAAGATTTGAATTTGAAAGTTTATTAATACATCGATTTCATTAGTTTAACATGCTACGTACCTGAATTCAATAATTAAAATTTACGATAAACTTTTTATAGCTTCTGATTGGCTAAATCACTAGCCGAGCAATGTAATTCATTTAAAATTGCGCGCGGAGCCGTCATTGGCCCTTCATCGAAAAGAGAGTGTGTTGTGCGGTAAAATTCGGGCAAGCCGACGAGCCTCCGGCAGTTGCGCCTCCGATACGCTCGGAGACGCGAGCGTCGGTGCTTAACAATAAAAGAGGTAAGCTGCTTCATTTCAAGATCGTCGCGTAAATGAATTTAAAATACGCTAAAATAATACTTTATATATTAATTGCCTACTCGATATCGAGTCGAGTCTGCACATAATAAATATGGCGCAATATACCGGCTATTTGAAATAACATTTTATCGGAGTTTAAGAAAACGCTTGTGATCAATTCCTTCTCGTTTACTCATTTTGATGTATCAGGATTAGATGTAGGTTATTAGGTATTGAAAGAAAAGAGGGGCTGAAAAGAGAGGAAGGGGTAAAAATGATAAAAAAATTTCAGGATAATATAAAATTCTTCTGGAAGGCGGTCAAAAAATTCCGATATGGTACTGAAACCAGTAGTATGAAAGCTCGTTAAATGGAGAGATGTTAACGAATGAGAATGAAGTAAAAGATAGATGGATGATAATGCAAATGAGGAGTCACCTGAGAGGCTCTATGGGATAAGTATGATTGAGGAAAACGATATAAATGCAATAAGTATGGAAGAAATAAAGTGTGCAATAAAACATATGAAAAATGGTAATGTTATGGGGTATGATAACGTTGCTGCTGAATATATCAAGGCTGATGGCCCATTAGTTATATTGTGGCTTCATACGCTCTTCAATTAACGTTTGAAGGAGAGCCACACTCTGTTAGATTGGAAGAGGACTGTCACAATGCCTCTCTATAAAGGTAAAAGGTCGAAAATGGAATGTGGTAACTATAGCGCTATCAGTCAACTGAGTTCGGTTGGCAAACTGTATGGAAGATTTTTAATAAAGTGTAGGGACGTGCAAAGGACCTTTGTGGGTGGAAGAAGATGCATGGACCAGATATTTTCTCTACGAGTAATGACGAAAACGTTTTCGGCGAAAAAAACCTTTTTTGTGGCTTCGTAGATCTACAAAAGGCATATGATAGTTATAAGAGAAAGGTTATGGAATGTACTTTCTGATTACGGGAAGAATAGTAAACTTATACACGCAATCTCATCCCTATATCAAGATTCTGCGTGTGTAAGAATCAATGGAATATTCACACTGTGGTTTTACATTACAAAGTATATCAAGCAGGGTTGTGTAATGTTTTCATGGCTGTCCAACTTATATATGGATAATAGTATGAAAGAACAGAAATATATGAATGTAGAAGCAAAAATGGGCGATTTTATTGTATGTTGTTGTTGTACACCGATGATGCAGTACTAATGGAGAATAATGAACAAGACTACAGAGTCTAGTGAGTAAAATGTATGATGTATGCAAGGAAAGCGACTTTATTATGAATGTTAACAAGTCGAAAGTTATGGTATTTGAAAAGTAGGAAAGCAAGAGAACATGCAAAATACTTGTAGGTAATAAATGTTTGAAATAAGTACATGAGTTTGTGTATTTGGGAAGTATGTTTGATAGAAACGGAAAGGCTCAGAATGATATCGAAATGGGAGTGACTGCAGGAAATAAAGTAAACGGTGCATTTAATGGAATTATATCTAACGGAAATTTGTCAACCGAGGAAAGACTAGCGGTGCACAATGGAATCCTAGTACCGATACTGATGTATGTAAGTGAGGCCTAGAATTGGCAGAGGAGGAACGAAAGTAGACTGAATGCAGTGGAAACGAACAAATGAATGAGGAGAGAATGGTAAGAAAGATGTATGACGCAAATGTTGATGGCACCAGAAATAGAGGACGTCCGCAGAAGACTTAACACGATCAGATAAACCAGATAATGGGGAATGGTTCTGTTAGAAACCTCAACAATCGGCAAACCTGTATGAATGTGGATGAGACGAGAATTGTGTGTCAGGACAGAGAATTGTGGCGCTGTGTCCTCTCTTCCTACCTTCGCGGAGAAACGGCGTGATGGTAAGTAAGTAGGTATTAACAATTAATACAAAAGTTTTATTTTCAATGAGTATTCGTATTTGTTAATTGCCTGACTTTCAGAAACTTTATGGTACCTACTTGTTTGTGAACATTTTCAAGAAATAAAACACTAACGCCTTTGTGTGCATTGTCACAGTACAAGTTTTAAAGTCAGCTTCGGACTTCTAATCCCAGGAATAAATTTTAAGTGCAGAGCAAGAATGCTGGAACGGTTTTATCTGTGAGCTTTAACAGTTATCTGAGAAGTCTTCTGGTTCTATCAGGAGAAACAGGGACAATGCGAACATCTAATCATACGTACAAGTTGTTAACATGACTTATTAATATTGATTTCTTGATTTGGTATAACATTTGATACATGCGTGTATTGTTTTGACGAGTGACTATTTTTTATACAGGATGGCCTTAAATTTCGTAAAATGTGATATAATTACTTCAAAATTAGTTTAACTATATCAACAATAGTTTAAATAGTTTACTCATTTACTTACCTACCTATATTACGTTTTATTTCGATAATTTTCGGTCGCCATCTTTGATTATTAATTTTCACATTGTTTATATTTGGTTTTTTTCAAATTGTTGCCCAGAATGATAAAAATTATTGCAGATGACCGTATTCTGATCAAAAATTTGCGATTTGAAAAACGTCGGGGTGCTAGGAAAATAGTCAAAGAGTTTCAAAACAAATCCTGGAGTATAGCTAGACAATACAGCAGGACGGAACTCCATCTCACACAGTCAGAAATACAATCAACTTTCTTCATCGTGAGAATGTTAATTTCATCAAGCTAGGCATGTGGCTACCGAACAGCCCAGATTTAAACCCAGTAGATTCTGCAATATGGGATGTTTTGATTATTTCTGATTAGCTAATTATTGTACCAAAAAATTACATTTAGAATTATAATTAATTATATTATGTTTTGAAATAACACGTGTATTACGAGATGTTTCTACTTTCTTTTGGGCCACCCTGTGTATTTGATATGCATTTTGAAATTTGTTTTAATTTAAAACCATCACTTTGGAAGAATATTTTTTAATATCCTGTGTACTGATTATAAATAATATGATTTTTTTAATGTCGTCAGGATCGGTCCAACACTTTCCTCTTCTTCTTCAACAAACTTCTCTTCCCTCTAACTATTTTCCTTTCCCACAATATTCCCCAAAAATTGAAAGGTTCGTCTAGAGCAAATTGTTGAGAATCTGTCCTTGGTGTTCAGTTCCTGCACAAGGGAAATATTCATGCGTCACTCCATCCATGGGAAGTGTATGTTTTAATTCTGAGATACTATGTCTTTAACCATTAAAACCTCCCAAATAAATGAAATATAAAACAAAAATCTACCGGATATCGTGTGGTAAAATAAAATTATGACTGAAAATTACCTGCATGGCCGATCTGTCACCGGTGCACCTTAAAGTGTGCGGCAGGTCACACGAGCACTCGACGGCGGGGTGCTCCTCAAACTGTGGGCAGCGCCACCCTCCGGAGCCGCCCTCCTCCGAGCCGAGGGGGTCCTCCGCGACCCCTGCAGGGATGGTGGAGCCGCCCCCGGCGCCGGGGCGCAGGGCCAGGCACAGGAGCAGCCAGTAGCAGTGCATCCTGGAACAAAAAATAGAAAATCTCTTATTATTATATTTGTTTTGACAGCAAGGAGTTCCATTTGGCAGCTCTCTAATGACGGTTACTACGGTTACTTGTTTTTTTTCTAATTACTTTCGTTATTGTTTGTTTTTATGTGAAATTGTTATTGAATTAGTATATTTCATTTTTGCTCGAGTGATAAAAATTCTTCATCTTGTTATTGCGCGGAATATTATTTTTTAAGGGCTTATTTCTCCTCTTTCAACCCTTCTCATAAAAATCGCGCTAACTCCACTTCCTCTGTAACATCATATTTTATATTTAGGCATTTATAGCTACGGTTTGCTTAAAAAAATAATTTTAGATTTATAAAATACAATTTGTACAATGTACAATGTTTTTTATTCGGTGTTTTGAAATTAATAAACCTAATAGAAAACACATATTAGAGGATCGATGTAAATATTATTTAGTAAGAAATTATTGTATTTTTGATATAAAACTCGACTTTAAAACGTAGCAGCTGAAGCCTCAAAGCATGTAAGTAAATATAATATATTATATAAAATAATTTTTTTCATTAACAAAAAGTGTTTTAAAAACGTTAAAAATTGATTATATATACTGTAAATTTAATGGTTTATAACTCTATTAATTTTTAATATTTTGCTAATTTGGTTCAACGCAGATTTGTTATTAAAAAAATATATTTCGTATACGCGAGAACTTTCCACATGAAGGCAATTTTGCGACACGCAGAAATAAAATTTAATAGAAAACTAAAAAATTTAATGTTATTTGCCATAATTAAGACAATAGCGCGTTCTACAAAATTGTGTTAATATGGTAAATTATTGCTTAAACGAAATATATTTTCTTATAATCTTGAGGCCGAGATTACGGAGACAAATCTGCATTTCACCGCATCTTCTTCTTCTGTTGTTATATCTAACAACTTGCCTGACTATATAAATAATAAATTATGTATAGGTGTTCCGCACAGCTATGCGGCCGCGGAGCCCGCCGACCGCGGCCGGACGAAAAAGCATACTTGGCCGCTTTACGGCAATATTTCGTCTGGCACGAGCCGCCTTTGGAAACACAGTTGTCCACCGGGGAGAGGGGGGCCAGGCCGCGAGGCGAGGCCACGCCCCGGCCGCCGTCAGATTGCAGCATTACATTTTTTTGAAATATTGTCGTATAAAAAATTGTTAGACATAAGATGATTATATGAATAAATAGAGAATTGAAAGGGCGATCGCCCGGAGATAATTTAATGCACCTTAAAAATCGTTTAGATAGTGAAAATGGATTTTTCAAAGTTTAAGGTGCATTTATTAATTCCTCGGGCTATCGCCCAAGATAAAATGTATCAGGCATCGCGAGGAGGGCCAAACTCTGTAAGAAAAAGTACTCGCGATGCCTGGAAAATTAGAAATAAAATTGTGGGAGCTTCTTTAGAAGCGCGAAACGAAATCTGCCGTCCCGTACCGGACGACAGAAAAAATGAGCGATGTTGCCGAATTTGGCCGCCAGGTGGTGTCGGCGCGGGACCGAATCGGGGTGGCGCGGGGGGTGCTTGCGCATTCTGATTGGTCCCAGCATTCCGAGGGAGCCATAAGCTCCCAGGGCTAGAGGTATAATATAAATAAACGGTCCAGCGGTTGCAAAATCACTTGCCTCGCTTTCGCCTGCACCGCTGGACTTCACTACAAGAAAACTGTTTCATTCATCTCTACTTTGACCCTGCTTTCACCTGGACTTTCTTCCCCTGGATTCGACTTTTGGCTTGCACACTTGGACTGATCCTGGAAGATACTCACGACTCTGCGACTACACTGGACACGATTTGGACCCCCTTGGACCACTGCATACAGCAGAATATCGGCGTTCGAGAGATAGAGCGGACCGCACTGAACCATCACCTAAGTGATTTGATACAGTCTTGTTCCTGTACTGAACAATAGGTTTCAAACAAATTATTTGTACAAGAAAAATATATGACGCAAATGTTGAAATAGAAAATGTCCGCGGAACACTTGGCACGACTGGGTAAACTGAATGATGGTGCTGTTAGAAGCCACAATAACCGGCGACCTTTATGAAAATATGTATGAAAATGGATGAGGCGAGAATTGTGTCAGGACAGAAGAGTGTGGCGCTATATCCGCTTTGCCTACCCCCGCGGGGAAACGGCGTGAAGGTAAGTAAGAACTTTTTTTTTTTAAATGTCTGCGTGAATAAATCTATCATGGTTCTATTAAAAAGTCCTTTGAAATGTAATTCATTTTGAAACGAGAATACAAGTTGTACCCTTTAATTCCAAATAAAGGGATCTTGTGCCTCTCTGTTTTAGGACTTGACCACTGACTCGAGTCCCATTCACTACCCTTATAAGGAAGCAGGGTTTTATTCCTAAGACCGGCGCATTATTCATTGAATACTGTTGACTTAATTGGAGGAAAAATAGAGGTTTAATAATGTATTTAAAATGGAGAGGTCTGGAATGTTTTTATATTTGGATTTTGACGTATGACTTTTTACAGCATGAACAATATGAATTAAAATAAGGGATATTTTTTTTTAAATGGAAAAAACTCAACAAACTACAATGAAACCTGTTTTTTTTCAAACCAATACTAGGACATCATTTCAGCTTCCCTTTTTCTGAACTAGATCTTATTCTATATTAATTAAATACCACAACATAGCACATACTTTTTAATAACCAAGTCTTTAAATGTCAAGACAAATAGAGCGACGTTTAGCAATGCCCTAATTTTGTAACATTAGTATCAAAAATATTAGTGTTAATTTATATAATTACCTATCTATAGAACAGCAGCATTATGGTGTTCCAATTTTAAAATAATATCATGAAAAATGTGCTATCTAAAAAAAGAGCTACATATTCATATTTCAAAGAAAATATGAATATGTAGCTCTCCAATGAAATGTATCAAATATCTTTAAGTGTTACACAAATAAAGATATTGGAATTTTATATATAAGATCTCGAAAGTGTAATTAAGATATAATTGTTGTTCTTATTTAGATATTGGTTTACTATTTATATAGCATATTTTACAAAATACATCTATATAAATAGTTATACCAATAATAATAAATAATAAAATAATAATGCAATGCAAGGTCTAAAGAGTTTGTAAAGTTTGCTAAAGCTTTATGAAGTTTATATTAGGTATCCATTAGTAAGTTAGTAAATTTTGGAAGAGAATAAAATTATGAATATTATATTGATATTATTTTATTTTTAAATGAAACTTTAAAAAAAACCTTGAGTTTATGTTAAAAATAAACCAGTTTCGAAAAAAATATTTTTTCATTCATTAGGATGATCATAAACTAAACCTTAATATCTAATTATTGCCAAACATTCAATTAAAATAAATATTTATTTAAAATATAATTTTAGTACCTGGCTGCATACTAATACTACTTGTATTCAATTTCTATAACATTTTTACTATAAGTTAAAAGTTAAAAGGTGATTAATTCAGCCGAAACTTTTTAGCTTTTTATGTAAATCAAAGTTTATTGTATAATTTTATTAAAAATGACCCACCACAATGTTCTTGCAATAAATATGAGAAAATATTTTTATTTTGTTAATCACGTAAAATAAAGCGTAAACCCTGTTGTAGGTGAAATAGGGATCTTGTATGTAATGTTTGTATTTACATTTAAACAAATAAATAAATACAAATTTGTTTAAACAGTTCGCTGTTCTTCTCAGCACTATAAATTTAACATAAAACAAATTTGCATACGAACAATGCAGTCGTCTGCATTTTTATTGTTAGTCAGTTCCACTACAGGGCAGTTCCGATATTATATTTGAAAATCGCCAATCTTAACTTAAAATTACACGAAATAACTAAACATTTCATTTTACTAGCAGAAAGCAAAGTCGATTGTTTCTGTTAGTCAGCGGTACGATAGTATGTATTCAATGAGATACATTGTTAAAATAATTTTTAAAAAAATTTAATTTACCGTTCTGAAAATGTGCCATAAATTATATTAAGTTATATTAAATATTATAATTTGTTTTCGTATTAGTTCTTACTTATTCACCACTTCATAGTTTTGTTTTTATCAATGCTTGTATTCTTTAATTTTAGTATACATTGTTTCCTGAAAAAGATACTGTAGGTATCGAAACATGTAGAATAACCAATAAATAGTGGTTTAAACAAAGTATTTTGTCTAATTATTTATATAAAATGAGCCACAAAGTAATTTTGCAAATATTGAAGAAAAAATATTTTGTTCAGTACAATTGTTATAAGGATTGAAAATACAATTTAGGTTCATTCAAGACCTAAATACTAGCAAATTACGGATCAGAATGCACATGAAGTTGTTTAAATCGATTTGCAAATAACACGGCAGGACAAAAGTCATGGGTTACGTCATTGACAAGGTTACGCTAACCCGGGTAATAACGATTAGAATTTTATAGGGTCTTTTCATAATATAAAGATTATTTAATTTATTTTTATTTTCCCAGAATTTTTAGTAATGCACAGAACTTTTGCTTGTATGCAGTACATGCCCCTGGTAAAAATGTATGTGGCATTCTAATAAATAATGTCATTCTCTATATTACTACATAAAACGCGTGCTTTGTATTAATTAGGTTATTCCGAAAATGATTACCGATTTTTACATATAATTATGAACGTTTGCTGGGTAAGATTATTGGGTGAGGCATAATTAATTTGCATCACTTTGATTCTTCAAAAAGGGATTATAAAAATAAGAGTGAGCTGTATATTTTAAATAAATTTAAACATATGTATTTTGCATCTAACTAACTTGCAAAAAAAAAAAATTTTATGAACGAACCTTCATTGATCGTGAATTGTGTTGACGTTGTTCAATTTGGACACCGAATAAAATTTTGAAAAAATTTAATGACGTTCAAAATGCATTTCCATTGAAACGTTGTGAAATATAAATGTCACGATTGCTCTGTAAAACTGCGCAACGCATTGCCAACGGACGCAATCTGTAAATGAACGACATCGTAACTGTTTTACCATTTTAAGAGCATTTGCATTTGAATTATTATTTTATGCGTCAGTATGAAAATCATATAAATATTTTTATTTAGGTATTGGTCGTCAAAAACTTGATTAAGCTTTTGTCATTTAAAAATGTTGGAAATCGTGTAATTTTACGATAAAATAAAAGCAACCAACTAATGCATTATTTTACATTTTTCAGTTACTATATAAACTGCTAGGAGTTACAGTAACCCAACCAATTCAAAGATTAACGCATAAACTACGGAAAACCAATTTTTGCAGATGATATATTATTTTAAATACAAATTAAATTAAATTGATTTGAAAGATTTACCACAAGTTTATTCGAACTATTTATTATTAATATCTAATTAAATGTATTAATTAGAAAGATATATATGAAATCAATTTTATATGAATCTAGATTTCTTCCTATCCGGGGAAATCGCATTATCTGATTATACTAAGGCAGCACAGTTAGTTCATTGAAGAAAAATTTTCGAACCTAAATGTTACATTTTTAAAATTAATACATCTATCGCTCCATTATTTGAAAGCCATCTTCCTTATTTTACGAAATCCCAAATGCATTTTAATAATCCGATAAGAGACGCCAAAATTAATAATTCATTATTATTAAATTTTGGACACATTGATACAACTTAGGTATATATTATTAAGAAAACACATTCTTATTGTGAAGTTGTAATTGATATTTTTTTAAATGCAAATTAAATGTATTAATATGTAAGATATACATATAAAATCAATTTTATTAAAAAATATTGTTGTTGCTACCGGGATAATTGATTTTATATGTATATCTTTATAATTGATACATTTAATTTGCATTTTAAAAAAATATGACAGACCTATGTCCTGAATAATTACAACTTCACAATAAGAATGTGTTCTTAACAAAATATTTTATCGATAATTAGATTTGTCCTGTATATTCTATTAATTGATTAATTTATTTTGTTATAAAAATATCACAGAACAAAATTAATATACATTTATTGAAAAAAGAAATATCGTTTTATAAGTACAAATTAAATATCATTATTAAAACTTAATTATAGCCCTATTTTGACACATTTTATCTATAAATTTGTGAATGCATAGATAAATATTCTTACCTGCGAATTTACACATCTCGATACAAATGAAAAAAAAGAATGTAATAAGAATGTTTAAAATTACATAAATGAATATAAGACATGCCTGTTTGTTCCAGCGGCCTTGACTAGTGATCAAATGTAGAGGGATTATTTTTTTACTGCAGACCACTGTAGAAATTATATTTTGTGTACACATCTTTATTTTAAAATATATATATTGGAACGCTGTAACGTTACTAGAGAAAATATTTAATGAAAGCCACATAATAAATATCAATGTATGAGTTGACTCGATCTATCGTTTATATTTTATGAACTTTAGGGTTGTATTATAGATTTTTTTTAAAAGAAATATGCGTACATAGAGTACATGTCACATAATTTTTTTAATGGGATACGTACACGGAATAGGTACATATCACATGAATATTCTTACTTTTTACAAATTAAACTAAACGCTTGTACTATGAAAATAGGACTAATTTGCTGATCTCCTGGAATGAGGCGCAAACCCCCGACCCCAACCACTAGATTATTAGGCATGCAACTAAACTACTAGACCAACAAGCAAGGTGTTGTAAAATTTATTTTTGAAAATATCTTGCAAGTTCCATTATAAATATACTGTCTATATCTTTTCAATCAATTGATCCTAGTATTCAGAAGTCGAATTGACTTCTCAGGTGGTATATTATTAATATAATATTGAATAAATAATATCTTAATCATCCCCTAGTAAATTCAAGATATTTAACTTTTTTTTTATTCTAGAAATCATTCTCATAGTATTATTACTGCGTACATATTTGTGTCACAATTAAAAGTTTATGATACACTAACAGTTTATGGTACACTACCTCAAACTCTACAGACTATCCTTTATGCATTAACATTAAATTGTTTAACTATACTGACTTACTTATATTTACACAAATAAATAAGAAGTTTCTCAATTTCATTTACATTCAAGTAAATATTTATTTCCTCAGAACAGAACCTCAAAATTTTGCATGATGATAAGTTACATCCAGTCCTTCATAAGAATTAGACCAAATACCATCATTGTAAGCACAAAATGAACCTATACAAAAATAAGTATATAACAATTCGAGGAGTCAGATACAGTCGTGAAGGTAGCGAAACGTTGTCAATGCATAACGATACGTTGTTCGACTCCTACTGACCAGAATACTTCCACATCCCAGCGTGGCAGCGCAGGCTGTGTTAGCTGACGAGGATTTCCCTTTAAGGAAATGTTAAGGGTTTGGATAAATTGGAACTGAGACTACAACAGCCATTTCTTTTCTCGCTATTTTTTTAACAATTATATTTTCGTTATGCGATTTCAATGGTAAGTCATCGTGGAAGTTAAAAATTTAAAAATTCTCCGCACTATAATAGTATACTTGTACGTATAGTATTATTATACGTGTCTGTACTATAATATAATAAGTATATTATTTTATTTTATTTTTATTTAGAATACTGCAACAGACCACCAAGCCCAATTACTGTAGTGAAACACAACACAAAAAAACACAACTGCAGCGATGTGTTTTTTTATGTCAAGCTTAAGAAAATCACGTAGATGTTTTGTGTCCCCACTGTGAATCGAACCCAGATTCAAAGCCAGTATCATGCTCTCTGCTCTGTTCGTGTTGAAGGCAACAGGAACAGAGAAGTCCGCGAAATACCTGGCATGATCAAATAAACCAAATATTGGAGAGCGGTCTTGTCAAAAACTTTAACTGAAGAGCGGGCATGAAGAGATGTAGCGTATGAAAGTGGAGGACGCAAAAGTCGTGTTTTATCTATCCTCTCTATTTATCTATCTTCTATCCTCTCTACCTACTCGTACGGAGAAACGACGAGATGGTAAGAAATTAAATACATAATGTTACGAATTCGTAAGCATACTTTTGGCGCGTCTTTTAGATTCAGCCGCGACTACTGTTATTCACACATTCTGCATCCAAATCACATCAATACATTTCCTCATGCTCGTCTTTTCAGTGTTAAATGTGACCTTGACCCCGGGGTATGTTAACTGACCGATATTTGTTCGATTTCAATATCGCGATAGCATTCGCGTTGTAGACCTTTCACTTATCCTGTACCGCGTTTCCCTACTTCCCTCCCCTACCTTGCGGTTTCTGATTTACGATCGAAATTTTCGTATTCCATTCCGCGGGACGCGTGACCCAGAGTTTGCGCAATTCATTTTGATCCCATCGATCCGGATTTACAGTTCGAATTCATATGTAATAGTTTTATTTTTATTTCTAATACTGCACACGTATCGCATTTGATTAATATGTAAATTTCGCAGTTTGATTATAATTTCTTGCTATTATTCATATCGTTATTTATTTCTATGATGTTTAGAAGACTTAATAATTTATTTAAATTCAAATATTAATACGTACATTAAAACAAATATTTTGTTCCTGAAAACGAATTATTTGTGCAATAAATTAAAAAAAAAATTAGCAAGGTTAGGTTAGCTTAGGTTAGGCTAGGCTAAATTAGGTATTTTTTTATTGAATAAAGATTTATTTATTTAATGTTAATGGAATTACAAAATATTGATATTTATACCCCTAATGCTTTTACAGTTTAGCCAAAAAAATCCATATAAGAGTTTGATTAAAAGTAAAGTGGCAGTCTTCGAGGAAATCTTTGAATAATAATAGCATTGTCAAAGTTAAAAAAACTTCATAATGGTATATATTTTTGCTTTGATCAAAATATTTCATTTAAGTTGTTTTTGAAGTAAATGAAATATATATCTGTATTTAATTATAAAATAATAGTGAAATTTATGTAATTGAATACATCGATAAAATGGCACACACTCTGGCCTTGATAATTCATCTGTCCTTCTTTGACTTAGATGCTTCGTGACAGACGGTGCATTTAAGGAAACTGAACAACCCCAACTTCGCCTGGTTTTGTTGGAGTGCATAATGCGAGCTGCGGACCTGCATTCCGCATACTGCATTCATGGACGTGGAACAATGAATTTTTTAAGTGTCCAAACGATTCGAGAGCAGATGTCTCGTATGACCATATGGTCGTCGCAGCTTTTTGTCACACTTTATGCACCTAATATGGTCTATTTGGAATTGTAACATTTATAAAGGGCATTATATATTCATTGAGTTTCGAAGTGCATTAAAACACGATGACACTATTTAATGTTTCAATTCATTCAAAATATGCTGTCAACAATAGAAATTGTAGATATAATGTAAGCCCATATGCATTTGAATTAAGGTATAACTTTAAATTATACACGTTATAAACCTTTTCTTCTTTCGTAGGATTATTTTTTTAACAATAAAAATAACTGCAATAATGCCAAGATAAATAAATTGGTTTTCCATAGGCTGAATCCGCGTTTTATAGAGAAAATATTCTCAATTAAAATGACTACCAGCCATACTACACCTGCATTTTTGTTCTTAAATTTACCAATATATCAGAAAAAGATTAAATCACTTATGAGCCTAATACTAATTTTCTAATATTAAAAATCATATATGATATTTTAAAAATGCAATTTAATGTACGTACGTAAGTATTTAGTATACAAATAAAATATTATAAAAGTTGTTTGTGTTCAATTAGAGCTAAGTAGATTTCTTTGATTTTAAGAGCTTTTAAATACCTATAGAGTTTACTGATAGCTTTTTTAATAGAATTTACAAACATATTTTTATAAAGTAATTTTATAATAAAAAATAACGACGAACATGTTCTATTGCAAATAGATATAAGATTAATAAGAATATTTGTATACTTGTTACCTAATTACATTAATTAATTAGTTTAGGGCTACTTTTGAACCTGACTGACGATAATTCTAAGCAGTTGAAATTAGTTTTTAGACTTTTTTTTTCCGTGGTCAATTATACGTAGCATATTTAAGAGTACCTATTTTAAAAATTTATTTAATAATAGAATTCAAGATTTCTCTTTTGCCGGAAAAAATAATGGACCAAATTAAATTAAAAATTTGGTTGTTTAGTTTGAAAACCTAGATCACTTAACCTAATTAAGATGTAGAATTTTTTTGTAATATTTTGGAATTTTAAATAATTAACTTGATTTTAACCACTTCGATTAAACCAATCGACTTTAGAACGACCATTCTTCCTTTTATTATAAAACTGAAACGATATCAAAAAATTGGACAATGTAAAAAAATAAAACTTCCGTGATGAAACACAAAGTTATTTAAATTTATCCTTTGAGATTAATTTTCATCTTTCTTATCTTATTGTGCTATTAAATTTTCAATTTATAAAACTATTTTATTTTTTCCTCATTAATATGCTTAAAATTTTGTATTCTTATTGAACATTAATTTTTTGGTAAATTTCAATCATCATATTTTAATTATTAGGAGACACATTCTTATTGTGAAGTTGTAATTATTCAGAACATAGGTCTATGATATTTTGAATACGAATTAAATATATTAAATAAATATTAATTAAATATATTTTTATGTTTATCTTTCTAATTAATATATTTAATTCATATTTAAAATATTTTAATTGTTTTATATAGAGATATTTATATAAGTTAGTATTATTATTAAACCTTTATTAGTGAATTTTTATTTTCATTTCAAAACAAACCTTTTTTTATCGAATAAGTATTAAAATAGAATAATAAGTATATATATATGTATATATATGTCTACAATCTTACGATCTGTCTTCGGGCGGCTTAACTGATTACGTTATATAAATATAATATAATTATTACATATATTATATATGTAATAATTATAATATAATTATGTAAGCCCTGTAATAACCCATACTTCCATACATTTCCATTGAATATAATAAAAAATAGCTTCGTCTCTATGAGATATCTAATATTTGTTTAATAACAGTCTCTTAATATCCCTTACATTTGCAATAGGTATTCAATTTAAATGCAATAATCGGACAAACAGAAAATGTATGTAATATTTGTATCAATATCATTGTAAAACAATATTTACATGACTATGAATTGAACTTTAATACTCCTCGAATATATTATGTTTACTAAGTAAACAGACGACTGCTGCAATGTCACAAGCAAATAAAGCTACAGAGTTCGAAGCACCTCCTTTGAAACACAAAACTACACACAAAGATAAGTAATTCTGTATTTCCAATAGAATCCTATAGATATTGCCATATGCTGACCAGGTATTCTATTTAACGCTGTGAAATTAGGTTGTCTCTAAAAACCTTATCTTTTTGTTCGATGCATTTTATGTCTGCGATTGATTTTTAATATCGTACAAGAAAATAATTTTTTGATTAAATAAAACACAATCACTTTGTATGAAATCACCAATTTTATTACACGCCAACCGGTTTTGCTTAGCTTAAGCTTTGTCGGAGCATATTTAAAACTAACAATAAATATAAAAATAGTGCACTTATATATACATAAAGGAGATATAATAGAGAGATTGATAGAACTGAGTTTTAAATAAGCCCTGACGATGCTTGTGCTAAGCAAACCGGTTGGCGTGCAATAAAATTCGTGGTTTCATACAAAGTGATTGTGTTTAATTTAATCAAATATATCAAACCACAAAGTTTTTGCTTTATACGAAAAAAATTTAATAATTTTACACGTCGAAATTTTTTTTTATCTTGATTTCTACCAAATCTAAAATCTAAAAATGTGAAATGCAATAGACAGTTTTTTTCATATACATATTTGAAACACATATTAAACTTTTTAAATTAAATTAATCAATTAGAAAAATATACAGAAAATCGCAAATAGCAACCAACATATATTAGAAAGATAAATATTTTCGGTTTATCTTTTTAATTGATTAATTTAATTTGCATTATAAATATCACAGAACTATGGTCAGTATTTTCAACTTCACAACAAAAATGTGTTTTCATTAAAAATGTTTTATACTTTCAGTTCAAAAATACTTTAATCACTTACAATACGTCACTTATCGCTGGCTACGTAAACTTTGACTGGTTCGATCAAACTTCACAATTATTGATTATCTACAGAGTACAAAAGGATTAATCGTCTTTAATGTTAGAAAACAATTAATCTCTTAGCTTCAATTAATCAATTAGTATTTTACAAGCGTCATCGCGTGCAAACCCTTTTTACCTTATATATATTTTAACATGAAAATAGAACATATTTACCGGTGTTCTCGTGAAATTATCACATATTTAACAATCGCGGTTTGAAATGAAATTGCGTCACATAATTCATTTCCGTCGCTGTCTCTACTCCAGCATATGTATTGCGTTGTATTTCGTGTCAAGTGATTTTGAAAATAAAATATGTTTTCTTTACTTTAAAATGAAAATAAATAAATTCAGGAAATACATTTAATCATTATTAAAGCCTGAGACACGATGAGAAGTGTAAGAACGGGCGTGTTTACAGCTCAGTTGCTCAATTGCCGGTCCGTTAAAAATAATGATTTATTTATTTTACTATAAGTGCAATCAAAAAATGTGAGATCATGTTCAAAAGATTACAATTTTTTTCTGTAAACCTATGATTGCTATTTAACTGACGATGCGGTTGATATTATTATTACGTCATATAAACGATCATTTTAATTTTTCACATTATATGTTATTCACATAATTAAATTTTGATTTATATAAAGTAATATAAATAATAAATCATATGTGCATACTTCAAGTTATCATTAATAAGAGCTCAAATCATAAGCATCTTTGATATAAAAAGTACACATTTCTTACTTAACACAATATTTTACAAAGGATAAAAGTTACATAAATATATTTCGTACTCTAGTATCACAATGCTTCTTACAATGACCTTTTTCAAAATTTGGTCAACCAGGTCAATCAAAATTTATATGGCGTTTCTAGATTACAGCGGATCGTAGTTCAGGCTTCTTTTTATTTATTTATGTATGCGTTCATTTACATCGAAAAGTACACCTAAAATTTAAAAGCAACGTCAACAATATTTTCAAAAAACAAAACATTGAATTTATATTATTTTGAGACATCTATGAGTGAATATTAAATAATAAAGATTTATTTGTTTTATTATTCAACCGAAAAGTAGTTAAGTTTTTAATGAATAACAAGCCGTTGTTGTTGTTTCCTCGGTTTAATGGTTCGTGAAAATTTGGGTCTTTAAATCATCTGTAAGTTATAATAAATTATTCAGCGTGATTATTTTTGAAAATATTATTCTTAGATCTAAAAACTGAAAATAAATTCTCTTTAAGATCTAGCAGTCGACTTCAGGGTACTATTTTATATATATATATATATATATATATATATATAAAATGACTCAGTTTTTAAGTATTCCGTGTTTAATATATAATATTCCCGATACCATTCATATCAACTGCTTAGTCAATTTAGTGTCACTCCAAATACATATAAATATTTAAGAATCGATGTAGAATTTAATTAAATATAGGAACACATAATAGTCTACAATTCTTGGATTCTTTGTACAAGAGTTTGTTCAAATTTTTTTTTTTGAAAACGATTTTTTCAAATTTGTAATTATAGCGAAATAACTAAGCACTCGATATCACCTAGTATTTTTAAGAATCACATATCTATTATTCATAGTAGTTTATAGGCAATCAAAAAGCTGCTTGTTCGTATTCAGTAAGAGTAGTCACGATCAGGAATCACACGACTTGATATTGCGGATATTCTCGCCGAGCATTCCGATTCGTAGCGCTTCTTATTCGGTTTAGAAGCGGTCTATGCTTTGAACTTCTTACTAGGTCGATCCATAGTGTTGACAATCTTGCATAAGATCTGGTCTTCTATCCTCCCATGGACCATCAGTTTTTTCATGGTGTCCTCATGTCTGGTTAAATATCTGAGGATTCGAAGCCGTGTAGTTGCAGACGGACGTTTCTCGATCTTTAATTATTATATAATTGAATCATTCGTTCTGCAGTCTGTTTACAGTATTCGGAGCATGCGTCACTAGCTCTTCCAAATTTCCATTTCTAAAGCATCTACCCACCCACGCTCCCGCTCTCCTTGTATCTTTGTTTCAGTGTCATAGAAAAAAAATTAAAAGACAAAGATATGCATAAGTCTCGTTTTCACAGAACACCTAATATATAGACATGAACTAACGCAAATTTCTAGTCCCAATATTGTCATTTTGATTTCACCCACATGATCACTTCGGTACTACTTACGCAATCAAATAGCTCCGCGACATTTTTAAATATATTACCCGATTAAAACGAAAATTTAAACGCTGACAATATAATATATATTAAAGTAAAAAATACGGTCTTGTTTACAAAAATTTCATTTTCAAAGAGTAAATACTTTTACTGTTGCATAAATGTGCTATGGGATTTATTTTTCCACCAAGAATGTGTGTATAATACCCCTCGTTCCGCAACTAATGTTCTAAACCCCCCTCCTATATGTATACTTTATTTCATGTCTATTCATTTACTAGTCTGTATTCGTTTTTATATTTATAATTAGGCTTCAATTTTCCAGATCTTTTTAAGCATTTCGCTAGCGGATCGCGTTATGGCATTCCTTTTTTTAATTCCTAATTCACATTCTCTTCTCATTTGTAATAATAGTCAGGTATTACTTCTAATGTCCCGTGTATACCAAAGAGATTTTTAGGAGATTTTCGACTCGAGACAATCTTTGAGATATGGATTTTGCTCCCGTGAGATTCTTTGGATACATCTTTCGGCTTTCGTGTTTTCCATGTATATATCGTGTCTCAGAGATTCGCTGTCTCGCGCCTTACGTTAAACGTCAAATGTCATTATCGTCGGTTTGAGTTTTTGTCACGTTCTACCAACCTCAAACTGATATCTGAGTTATCTCAACTAAATCTCTGAGATTATCTCGTCGTATCTCATTCTGTGGACACGAACCGCAACTGTCTTTAACTTCGAAATTATCAACATTTTATTTAGGTGTTTCTTATTGAATGTGCTGTAAGATGAAATGGTTAATTTTCGAATAAATAACTCAGCGGCGACTGTTTACTGATATTTAAGCTACTCTCGAGAGAAAAGTTTATACGTACACAGGCACCTTAATTTTATTTAAATTTAATTAAAGTCATCATTTTATTGACAATGTAACTAGAAATTTTAATATAAAATATAAAACGTATATTTGATATACCAACTTGCGACTCAGTAGTTAATTAATTTTACAGTTTTTTTTTATTTAAATATAATTGTGTTGCACCAGGTGTAGAAGTATTGTTCACCTGTATATTTGTCGATGAGAGGGACTTTTTAAACTATTGTCGTGACAAAAATACAACTCAGCCATGTGTGCAGTACCAAGTTTAATTTAGTTAAAAAAATTGAAAATGTGTATTTTTTATTTTAATGGTGCAATTTTAGATCCTAGTTCTTTAATAGTTAAAACAAATTAAATAATTCACTTAGAAAGATATGCATACAAATATAAATAGAAGGAATAACATAAGGTTGAAAATCCGGCATCGGAGTGTTATTATTAATAGTGTAATCGAATACCCGGCAAAAGAGAGTTCCGGGATCGAGTTACGGTGGTAATTATATATTTTTTCAGTAAACATATTTAATTATTTACTCTTTTAAGGGATTCGTCTAATTTGATTTCTTGTAATACGAAATGAAATCGCAATTCCATAATATTCCAAACAGTTTCTGTTTATATAGTTGCATAATATTGCGAATAACGTCTACAATTTTCGAAAACAGAATACTTAAACTGGTTTAGAATTAATCCATGGTAGAAAAAACTGCACGGCTATTTTCCATTCAACTTTAAAATATTAACGCTATATATTTCAATAGTGTTATCACGTTAGTACTATTCAGTAAATATAGGAACACGATATATTGAATTTTCCACAAACATGCAATGATGTAAGTTGTCTACTAGATTGTACAAACCAGCTATAGCGGATTTTTAATATTAACTCAGAAATAAATACGCATAATATTGTATATTTCAAAAACATGTTTTCTTGTTGTCACCCTTAGAGCTGGTTGTTTAATCAGTGGTAAATTTTTACTGCAGTAAAAAAAAGTTAATTTAGTAATTTTATTTGCGAAAACGGGTTATTCGATCGTTGGTAAAAATATTTAGCCATAGACAGTACATTCGGTAGTTAACTAATTTTACCCTTCAATATCGGTTGGTAAATAAAAATGACCAACCCTTCACAGCTGTTTCAAAAGTCATCCGTCACAAAAATACTTTTGAAGTTGCAGTAGACGACATGAATCACTCTATATCCCGCTATTTTAGTGATGAGTGTTCGTCCAATGATAATCTCGCTATTGAATTTATATTAGTAGATAGATCAAAAATTTTTCGCCAGCAAAGTGACAGATTTCAAACAGGATAGATTTTTTAATTCAGCATGAAAAAAGCATAAAATTGTACCAATAGTAAATATTTAAAATAAACCACATTTGATGATATTTTTAGATATTTTGTGATTTTTCGCCTTATTATCTTTGACAAAAGTAAACTTGACGTTCGAATAACCCGCAAACGTTTTTTACTATGGCGATGGCTAAAAACCGAGGCAAGAACAATGAAGTCCTGGTACCGACACTGATGTTTGGAAGTGAGGCCTGGAGCTGGCAGAAGAGGAACGAAATTAGACTGAATGCATTGGAAATGAAACCAATTAGGGGTATATGTGGCAAATATAAGTGAGTAAATAATGACGATGTAAGGAAATAATGTAAAGTTGATCTTAGTATTGTATAGTTAAAAAAAATTACTTCGATGGTTTGGTCATATGGAAAGGATGAATGAGGAGAGAATGGTAAGAAAGATATATGACGCAAGTGTTGATGGCACCAGAAATAGAGGACGTTTGCGGAAGACTTGGCGCGACCAGGTAAACCAGATACTGGAGGATGGTCATGTTAGAAGCCTCAATAATCGGCAAGCTTGTATGAGAAGATGTATAAATGTGGATGAGACGAGAACTATGTCAGGACAGAAGAGTGTGGCGCTCTATCCTCTCTGCCTACTAAAGAAAGATGATTAAAAAGATACTACAGTAAAAATTTAAGTCAAATTTTAATAGTGATCAAACAACTGGTCTCGGTCTCATGCCATCCATGAAGATATTGTTTACATAATATCTATTATTTGCAATTTTTAGTATTTAAATTTTTGATTGCGATTCTTCTTTGTTAAATAATGTTTTGTTATGGAAAAGGTATGTGGATGATGTATTGTATATTTGGTCGGGTTTACAACGTCAACTAACTACATTTCTAAATTTAATTAATTCATTTAATAATAAAATACAATTTACATTAGAAATGGAAAATAATTCTACCCTAAATTTTTTGGATCTAACATTGATTAAAAATAATAATAAAATTGAGTTCAAAATTTTTAGAAAACCAACTTTTACAGATATTATCATACACAATGAATCTAATCATCCATTATCACATAAACATTCAGGGTTCCATTCCATGATACATCGTTTAGTCAATATTCCTATGTCAACATCCAATTTCAATATTGAATTGAATACAATTAAAAAAATAGCAGTTAATAACGGGTATAATACATGTTTGATAGACACTATTTTAAAAAATTAATTAAAAGAATGTAATAATCAGTTTTTATTTAAATCACAGATAAAACATAATGATAATAATGATAATTGGCGTAGGATTTTATACATAAATAACTTTTCGAAACAAATATCTAAACACCTACCACGAGACATTAGACCAGCATTTTACACAAATAATAGTATAGGAAATTTGCTCATAAATTCTAAAGACAAAGATGATAAATTTAACAATTCTGGCGTCTATAAACTTAGTTGCAAGGATTGTGCTGCATTTTATATTGGTAAAACGGGTAGAAATTTTAATATAAGAGTAAAGGAGCATTTGAGATGTTTGAACAATAGTGGGTTTTCAGAATTTACTAATCATTTGATAGAAAATAGTCATGGTTTTGATAAAAAATTGGGATTGTCAATTTTGCATATAAACGGTGTAGGTCACAAATTAAATAATTTGGAATCGTTGGAGATAAATAAAGCATGTAAAAGTAATCAGGAAATTCTAAACAGCCAATTAATTTTAACTACGAGTCCTATTCTCAAATTTTTTCCTAAAAATTATTCGACTAAATTTGTAATGAGCAGAAATTTGAGTTAGGTACTAAATTAATTTTTTTAAATAATTGTTGTTTTTTAATAAATTTTAAAATAAATTCTGGTGAAGAAACAATGCTATATTTTTAGTTAGTTATGACATCCTGAAGAAGGAAAAGGTATTTTCCGAAACCAGTAGATGTTTTTTAAACTCAATTAGTGGTTAATAAAACTAAGATAATAAATAAAAAATATGAATTTTAACCACAAAGTTAATATTGCTAATTTCAAAAGTAATTTTATAATTATTTTACAGATGCAATTACTCGCGGAGATTCAATACTTATATGGAAAATCAAACTGATACAATATTACATTTTTAATTGAAATGTCAAGAAAACCAGACCCGGTGAAAGTTCAAAAAAAAAAGGTATTAAGGCTACGTTATGAAGTCAGGTATTAATTTGATTTTTATAATTTCGTAGAAAGCAATCACTTTTTATTCGATCAATCCATTTTCACATATTTTATTAAACACAATTTGTAGGATGCCGAGAAAAATGTCGGAGCATAGTCAAGAGGGCGAAAGTTCACAAAGATTGCGATCCTAAGGGATCGACGAGGATGATGAAGCTTAATCCCAAAGTTCTAGGACAGATTAATTCCTATCCGTGTATATATTATTAGATTTATGTATCAGTTCGTATAATTTTTTTGTCTTAGACAATAGGACATTTAATATATATATATATATATATATATATATATGTATATTTATTGACTATAATACAACATTATTTATTTATTGGATGTTACCGTAAATACTTCGATAGCTAGTCCTGGGTTTTCTATAGGTAATGTTTAATACATTAATTCAATCAATGCAAATCTAAAATACACCATACATCTTTGTGAACCTGTGCTGGTAGATGCCAATGGTCACTTTTCTTGCAGTCTTATAGTCCTATACTCTGCTAACCAGCCTCCGAAACCTTATCACAACCGATAATTCGAAAATATACAATATAAAATGTTTTATATCGCCGCCGTAAATATGTCTGTCCGAACCGAAAAACTGTCTCTCACCAGAAACAGTTTCAGTTTTATTTTATGTTTTTTAAATCCACAATAATAGAATCCACATATTCAAAATTTATACCAGGCCTACCTATCGAGGTATAAAAATGCGTAAACATTGGATACGTCTCAAATTTTTTAATTTGTAGAAAGTTTATTTTAATTAGTGACTAAAGAAGACGAAGTGTCAGGCACAAAAGAGCTTGTTTCATAGGTTACTCCGAATTCTTTTTGATCTCTATTCAATAACATCAAAAGAATCTTCTTGATACTGCTCTTCAAGTCGACTCGAAGGCTTCTTCACCGAACAAATACTAGATTTCTTCAGGCATGGAAACGGAAAACTGCCAGAACGTTGAAGTTAAACAATGCTGGAGGATATTATGAGGTGATTGGTTTATTTTAATAAATTTTAAATTTAATAAAATTGCTGCAAATGTATACATTAACCTCATAATATATTACATATAAATGGTTATTTTTACAATAAAAATAATATCACAGAATTAATTTAGTAGCTTTATGTATTTTGCAGCATGTTTTCCAAATAGGCTTTCAAGTGAATTAAATTCAATTGTCATGTCAAGTGCTATTTTGTTGTTGTCTGTCGTAAAATCGGTGTTACTCACATCACATAATATGGAACGACAATTATTTAGAGAACGTGTCACGTGGGGCTTATCATAAGCTTGCCACAATTTATGCCGTGGATTCTCGTTATCATAATTTTCAAATTATCATTTGGCTGTTCTGTTTATTAGGAAAACCCGAGTCATTTAACAGAGAATTCAATTACAGGACATCCTCTATTTGATGATAATACTTTGATGTTAATAAATCTGTATTACTTAAATAATTATTATCACAAAAATTCTTTTTCCATGTGTATAACTCTCTAATCGTATTGTGGTATTCTTGTAGATAATATAAAAGAGAGATAAATTAAAATATGTCGCAAACAGCTGCAATGAACGGATGAATCTACGATCTTTTATAGACGACCTCCCATAATCCTCTACACTTCTTTAGTTAGACCTCAGGTAGAATATAATTCGGCCATGTGGTCACCACATTTCATTGTTCACTCTACGGCGGTTGAAAGAATCCAGAGAAAGTTTCATTACTTTTAAATTAAATATACGCTCTGAAGATATCAATTATGATTATCTCCTTAGCCGTCTGAAATTGTTGAACTTATCAGTGAGACGTACGATGACCGACCTTATATTTCTATACAGGATCATCAATGGTATGATAGACTGCCCCCAGATTGTTGGTCTGCTTGACTTCCACGCACCATTAAGATCATCGGGATATAATTCGTTGTTCTATTGAAATGGTAATGTCAGAATTCATGCATTAGCTAACTCCGCAGTCCCCAGATTGCATTCTTTGGAGAATAAATGTACTGAGATATTTGACATTTTTGCTGTAAATTTAACTCCTTATAGAATTACATTATTACAATTTTTTATGTCTCAACTCAATAGTGACGGATAAATTGGTTAACTTCACATTTTATATTTATTATTATTTTTAATTTTGAGTATGAAAAAACATGCTGATATAATTTTTTTTTATGTATTGCACATCTGATGAAGTTTCCTGTTATTTTACAAATTATCTTAATCCCTGAATAGATATAACACTGAGACTGCAGAATTAGCTAATACATGAGTTCTGACAATGCCACTGTAATAGAACAATGAATTGTGTCTCGATGGCCTCAATGGTGCGTGAAAGTCAAGCAGACCAACAATCTGGGGGCATCGATGATTCTGTACAGACTCGCTTCAAGTACCTCTACAACATCGCTATCTATCAACCAAATTTGATAATTCATTTTTCCTTAAAACTGCATATTATATGTCAACTCAATGAGAATATGATTTTTGTTGAAAATTATTTATTAAGGAGAACATATTCTTATTGTGAAGTTGTAATTATTCAGAACATAAGTCTGTGATGTTTTAAATACTAATTTAATGTTTGAATTATATATATATATATATATACATATAATGGAACGACAGATGCATTAATTTGAAAAAGTGTAACATATAGGTTCGAAAATTTGTCATGAAAAATACTGGCGTTATAACACAATTGGTAATGTACTTCCTCGGATTGGAAATAGAGATCCAGGTTCAAATTCCGGTAGCGCAAAAACAATATTTTTCGACAAAATTGATTTTATATGTACATATTTATAATCAGTACATTAAATTAGTATTTAAAATTATTTAAATCAATATTATTTATATGTAAAATGTTTTTAACACATTATACTAGAATACGCCTGAAAAAACAATATTTTTCAATGTTTATATATTATTATGTACTTAACCCATATTTCTATATGTCACTCTTTTAAAACATAATAAAATAGCTTCGTCTCTATGAAATATCTGATATTTATTTAAAACAGTGCTTTTATAGGTAAAAATTCAGTAATTGTGTGTTTTTGAATATTTTCAAATATTGTTAACGTAGTATGCATACCATGCATCGCCAGTGCCATATTTCTAAACCATCTGTCTACCTGTATTCTCGTGCTTTTACAGTCCACGTTTCTGGGCCAGAAACATGTAACACACCACTGTATAAAATAAATAACAATGTTCTTATTAGTGGATCTCTCTCCATTTGTATTTGTACGTCGTTTTTAGTTTTCAAAAAATTAAATTAGATTTAACGTGTGGAGTGCAAAGGGTAGATACGGGGACGAATATATCCGTTCCGTATTTAATTAGTACTGCCATCCCCTGAGCTAATTGCTCCCTCTCGTGAATTAACATTGCACCGTGAAGTTAGTATTTAACAACTAAACGCAATTTAGAACATTCTGAGCTAATACAATTTGACTGAAAAACGTATGTGTATAGCTGGGAAAATAAACCTTATGTGGTTATTTTATAAAGAACGAAATACCTTGGATTGTTCATCCAGCCTTCCGCGTAGTACATTGAATTTACCGGAAAACAACAGTGAGAGGGACGGTTTGTTCAGAGAGTACATTACAAATTTGCTATCTATATCGGTATAATTTAATCTCACTAAATAATTTTAAAAAGGTTAAATATTCATCATTTACTTGCACTAAATTAATTTTACTATTCAATACAAATTAAATTAATCAACTAGAATGATATACACAAAAAAAAAGTAATTTGCTACCGGGATTCGAACCTGGACCTCTCCGATTTATCCGGGGAAGCGTGTTCTCCACTTTCGCTATAGCAATCGAGTATATTTTCGACGAATTTTGAACTTGTCGAATCAATTTATACTCCTTATATTCCAATTTTAAAAGTAATCAACTTTATATTACCGTAAATCTCAAATACCTTTGAATAAAATCTAAAGAAGACACCAGAATTATTTTTTTATAATAATACATGTCACATCAATATTCTTACTTTTTTCAAACAATGCTAAAAGTTTATACTATGATATTAAGACTAACTTGTTCTGGATCGTGGCGCGAACTCCCGACCACCAGATCACTAGACCAACGTATTGACCACTACACCAACAAGCTACTCACAACAGGATATCAATTAATTGTATTAAATTTGGAAACTTTAATATAACTAATATATTAAAAAGAACACATTTTCGTTGTGATATTGCATTTTCTGAACATAATTCGGTGGTTTTCAATATTTTTTCGATAGATAGATTTTTTTTCTGTGTATATTTTTAGCTGATTAATTTAATTTTAATAAAAATACCACAAAATTATGTTCTGAAAATGCAACTTCACAACAAAACTGTGTTCTCCTAAATATAGTACTCGTATTCATAAGCAAATAATAAAGCATAAAGCACAAATTTTTAAGACATATGTAGTTATCTCTTCATATTTTCTAATTAAATTTATCAATTAGTACAGGAAAATTCAATTTGACGAAAAAATATTTTAGCTACCTTCTAAATTTAGAATAATGAATGTATAAATTTGAAAAAACTACAGCATATAAGTTTAAAAATTTGTCATCAACTTACTGTGTGAGGGTAGTGTAATCGGTTAACGCATTTCCTGGATAAGAAAGGATCCATATTCAAATCCCGGTAGCAACAAACATATTTATTCGATAAATTGAATTTTAATGTATATCTTTTTAATTGATACATTTAATTTGTATTAAAATACCACAGAACTATATTCTAAAAAACTGCAACTTCACGATAATAATGCGTTATCTTTAATTATTTTTTTCTAATATTGATACTCAAAAACATTTACAAAATGTATTCTGAAAGAAAATATAGCTCTCTGTGCAATTTTTAACACCTCCGTCGATTAAATTAGAGAAGCCCCCATAATCCAAATCTTTCTTATTTTTGGGGGTGCATAACGCTATCGTTGTATTATGTTGTCGAATGTATATACATCAATAAAATAAAAATTATTCGTTATCCATGTTCCGAATTCGTAAATTTATTCGTAATTCTTTCGATTCAGCCGCGACCACTGTTATTGACACATTTCCGCGTCCAAATTCCCATCCATATATTTCCTAATGCTTGTCTCGTCAGTGTGAATCGTGACCTTGATACCAGTAGACCAGTGACTTGAGTGATATTTGTTTGATCCCGACATCGCGATAGCATTCGTGGTGCGGACCTTTAAGGTTCAGTGTACCTGTGTTTTGTGATATTCTGTTTGATCACGTATTGTTTATTGTTTGTGTGCTGTAGGTGCACTTTTGATATCGCCGTATTCAATTGGGATCGGAGATCGACTCATCCGCGTGCCATCGTGTGATCTCGGTGACGACTGCAAGGATTACGGAGGTACCATATACAAGGTAATACGAGCAATCCTTTCGAATCCTGGTTCCCCAAAATTCACCGGTCCTTCGACTAGAACCCCTATTTCGGATCCGGATTAACAGTTTGAATTCACATAATATTAATAATATGATTTTAAGATAACGTTTAAGACTACACCAGTATTTAAACGCACGAGATAATATATTTTTTTGCATCCACATCACAACGTTTGAACAATATTTCCTATTTATTTTTTTTTAACATAAATACAATTTTATAGAATACTATTTTATAATATTTCATTATTAGACTTTCTAAAATGTTATTTAAAAATAATTATTTGTTACCATTATATGCATTATTGAAATATTAAAAGTATTTACCACAGTATATATGTCACTGAAAAAATGCAAGAACAAATCATTCTCGATGAATACTGAGCTGCTTGCGAGACTTGAATCCTGAACCTTTCCATCGCATTTTTTCAATGACACGCTTATTTTGGTATAAATACGAAGCAATTCTGTTCTAAACATTTGCAATATAATCAATAAATTTCAAGATCAGTTTATTGAACTGCTATTCATATTTATAATTAATGCGCAGATTTTTTTAAATGATTTTTTTAATCGGATGAAATATCTCGGTAAAAAACGAATCGTTATGAGTGTTCTGTGACATTTGTTACGTGATTTATTCCTCTGTCTCGGCTTCATGGTCAGGGGGGAGGCATATAGCCTAACTGGTTCTTTTTGAAATTATTATCAAGTCAAACGGTTATGAAAAGAAATCACAAAAAGCCATAGTTTATAATATAGTTTATTATCTGTGACTTGCATGTATTCTAATTAGAACAATAAAAGCATTTTACCTAATTCTTATTAATATACTATAATATAATATAACATAATTCAAAAAATGATAACAATTAATTAAAGACTATTTGTGTGTCCATCATGCCAACATGAAGTTAATTGCAAAATTTTCTGTATGATTCTTGTCTAATATTGATTATGCAGGTCCCTCACGTAAGGGATTACCTTTCCGGAGATGCCTTCCACGTGCCGATGATAGTTCTTGAAGTGAATTGTCGCCAATGGATGTGATGCCAGGGTAGAGTGACGAAGTTCGGGATTGACCACCAGACGATGTCCAATTAACCAGGCAAACCGGGACTCTGGACGCGATTTTCTTAATCACAATTTGCGCGTACCGTATATGATTTGTCTCTTTTGATGTAGATCCACCGGGATCCTTTTTTGTATTTCAGTATCAACGATTAAACACAGAAAACATCATAGTCTAAGCTTTATACTCAAGGTGTACAATTTAAATTTACCCCGGAATTACTGATTACAGAGATGATCCTAACTTTGTTTTCTAACTGAAAACTAGATCGTATTTACGGAGCGATCTCTCCCGGCTGAGATGGGTAGGAAGACTGATGCATGAGGGTGATGCATCCTTTATTGTGCATTTTGCCTACGTGACTAAAACCGTGTACGTCGGATTTTATTGGCGTTCCCACACCGCCTTGGGAGTCTAACAATACCGACGTTTTATGGCTAGCTCGTCCCTTACTTCGGCTAAGTGCTTTGTTATCCTTGAACAACAAAATATTGTTTTGGGTGATTTTGCATTTTAACACATTTTAATACAAATTAAAGGTATCAATTAGAAATATATACATACAGATAAAATCAATTTATCGAAAAAATGTTTTGGCTGTCACCGGATAGGAAAAGTTCCTGGTTCGAATCCCGGTGGCAACCAAATCTTCTTTCGATAAATTGATTTTACCGTTTGTTTGATCTTAACTTCACGCAAACTTCCACGAGTACCTTACAACAGAATTTCATTTTAACTTGTAAACTTGTATACATTGAGAGTAAAGTGTAAATTACAGACTAAATACACTCTTGAATCTTGTTTTATAATAATCTGCTCATTGTTTTCGAACACAACCCGTGTAGCACTTAGTGGCGTAGGTTGAAAAATCTAACACAACACCAACAAAACCGTATCTTAAAAACGTCTTCGCTGTCTTTAAAATTGTATTTTTAAAATATTAATTCGAATTACTTGTGTAAGTTTTTATTATTTCATTTTATATTTACCTTTTTCCACAAAATAAAAATTATAAACTAAAATAAAATTCATCATAATTACGGGATGGTCAGTAAAACTAATGTGCGTGCAACTCAAAAACTGGAAGTATGGAAGAGGAATCGTACAGTACACAGCCTTTGTACATGGTCCATAGAATAAATAATTAACTTTTAAGAAAGTTTAAATAAGAAGTAAATTTAAACAATTATATGATAGATGTTACGAAATTACTTCGTAAACATACCTTATAATTATGTTATTATTTTTGTTATTTTTTTAATTTAAAAATTTTAGAGTATGAGGAACGCAAGTAGATTGAATGCAATGGAAATGAGATTACTTAGGCGTATATGTGGCATATCCATTTTTGACAGAAGAAAGAATGAAGAGATAAGGAAAGAATGTAAAGCTGAATAAGATTAAGAAAGGAACACTGGAACGGATGAATGACGAGAGAATAGTTAGAAAGATACATGATGTGTTGATGGCACCAGAAGTAGAGGACGTTCACGGAATACTTGGCATAACCAGGTGAACCAGATACTGGAAGATGGTCCCGTTAGAAGCCTCAATAATTAATCGGCGAGCTCGTATGAATGTGTATGAGGCGAGAATTGTATGTCAAGTCAAAAGAGTGTGGGGGTCTATCCTCTCCTCCTACCCTCGTTGGGAAACGGCGTGATGGTATGTAAGTATTTGAGATTCTAAGTACTTTCAGCACCATTTCGGGATTTTTTGACCGCCTTCCAAAAAAAATTTATATTATCCTGGAAATTCTCGATCAATTTCACCTCTTCCTCGCTTTTCAGCCGCTCTTACCTTTCTTTCACACCAGCTTTCACTTTTTTCATATAAGCATTGTACAGATCTTTTGGTCTAGATTTTAAGTGATACATATATATGTTCATTCTAAAACCACCCTATAAATCTATATGTTTATTTATTGGGGGAGCATTCAATAATGAAGTGAAATGTTACAGAAATAAAAAGAAACTTAATGATTGTTGTGTGTTCGAACTGCATTTTTTTTAAATATATTTACGAACACAGAATACATTACGTATTAATCCTCTCACTAATTATTAAATATTAGATAGATAGATATTCGACTAACAAAAATATGACTAACTTGTTGATCTCGTAGAACGAGGCTCGACCCCCAGATCACTTGATCGCTTGGTAAGTGTCTTACCACTAGACCAACAAGCATGTTTTAAAATTTTAAATTAAAGTGAAGATATATAAAATTACGTTTTTGTTTGGGGGTTGTGAGTTCTATTTAATTGATATTCCTCACCGTTAAGCTCTCGGTTGTTGAGGTCACTTCATTGAAAGTAATCAGGGCCTAGATAATGAAACTTTCCGCTGGCTGGGCCCATGGCAGTGACGACATAAGCCGTGAACTTTGAGAAACACTGCGGTGGCTTTCTAAGTTCACGCTCCAATTAATGCTACATCCCGAATCTAACACGCCTTGCATTTAATGTTTTGGTGATCTTGACCACGGGTTCATCTGTTGAGAAGACCGTGATGTGACATTATTGTTATCATCAATTTATTTTAAAACGAATTATGCATATTCTATGTGTGTACATTTTTTCTAACTCGCTAATAATGAACAATAATGACCTTTGATCAACTACTTAATTAATTTCAAATATTGATTTAACTTTACTGCACACATATTATATTATGCGACAGTGTATTGGTGGGCTTGCTGGCTGTGTGTGGAGTTGTCCTTTCATTATTAATTATATTTAAGTAATTGTTGACTTTTAATAATAGTTACTTTTATAAAAATCTTTCTTATTTTGGGCACAATTTACAGGGTGTAATAGACCGTATCTACAATATTTTATGGCCGGATACCTGAAATATATGCAAATTCTTTACCGTTACAGAAAATATTATTGTTTGTACTTTTTACAAAATGATTAGGTGTACTTAATTCGAAAGAAATATCTAACGAAAATAGTTTTTCAAATAAGTTTAGCTCAAAATTCGATGACCTTTACCTTTTTTTTCAGTATTAATATGTAATTAATGAAATATTTTAATTAAACGAAATATTTGCTTATTAACGAATTATTAACGCTTATATCTCTGACGTGGTTGAGATTAGGCACATATTTCTTGAATATTTTCGACTCGCATTTTAGTCAGTTATCAACCCATAAAATATTGTGGTCTAGGTCTGTTACACCCTGTATAATTATATTCGATTTCATCAGTATTTTTTTTTGCGTAATATCGTAATCCCAAGTAACTCTGATCTATTTCATCTACTCCAGTTCACAATACTGACAACTGAATGAATAATGCCGATGAACTACCTTAACTTGGGTCTTACAACACTGCTTAGAGCAATTGATTTTGATTCAAAAGCTTTATTCGTTGGTCGGTCTAAATCTAAGCATTGAACACGACCAACCCACACTAGTCGTAATCTTAATAATTTGGACAATGTTCATAAAATTTTTATTGGTGATATTAGTGCATGCATTAAATGGAAATCTAACAAAACGTATATTATTAGGAGAACACATTCTTATTGTGAAGTTGTAATTATTCAGATCATAGGTCTGTGATATTTTAAGTAATTAAATGTATCAATTCGAAAGATATATATAAAAAATCAATTTTATCAAAAGTATTGTAGTTGCGCCACCGGGATACGAACCTAGATCTCTCTCCAAACCGGGGAAAGTGCATTATGCTACAACGACATTATTTTTGATGACAAATTTTCGAATAAGTTGTACCAATGTGTCTAAAATGTAACAAAAATGAATTGATAATTCTATCATCTGCTATCGGATTACTCAAAGGTATTTGAGATTCCATAAAAAACAAAGTAGATAGCTCTTTCAAATAATGGAACGATAAATTCATTAATTTGAAAAATTGTAACATATAGGTTTGAAAATTTGTCGTCAAAAATAATGTCGCTGTAACATAGTTGGATAACACACCTTCCCCGATTTGGAAAGAGATCCAGGTTTGGATCCCGGTGGCGCAATAACAATACTTTTTGATAAAATTGATTTTATATGTATATCTTTTTAATTAATACAATTAATTATTTAAAATATGTATTACTTATCACCAATTAAAGTTATACAATTACAACTTAATTATTTTCGGATTATATTTAGTATCTATATTATAATATTTATGTTAACCTGACTTTATAAATAATATGATTTTGTCTTTATAAATGCGTATGTTAACGTGAATAAATTGTCTATGCGAGTATTATATCTAGTAATACAATAATTTCATAGGTTTTAATATTTCCAACCTCCAAATGGATTTTAGGAATGCTTTGTAAATATTTATTGTGATCACGGAATGTAGAAAATATAGTTCTATAGAATTTATGAGTGTAGAAATTACGGAATGTGGAGAACATGTCTTGTATATAGATTTCACTTAGATGTTGATATTTACACAGAAAACAATATTTTTACATACATAGGTATCCCAATAAGATGCCGGATTCAGTTTTTGTTTCGAATTCTTGGGTCAGTTGAATTTTGTAAGCATGCTGATATTTATTCTTCATTTTTTTTTTATTTCAACTTTATTACATACATATTAATTTACAATTTTTAAAATTTACCAAAATGCAGAACAGTTTTACGGCAAAACAGCACGTATAATTTTTGTTAAAGATGATAAATTGATATCCCTGGGGTTTCAGTAACACTTTTTTTATACCTGCTACGATGATGTATGGATAATCTATTCTCCAGAATCGAACCAGTTTTCTTAAATTTTTAATTAATCTTCGAATTAATGACTCACTTGAAACATTATTTCAAACAAAAATTTCACGAAGTTAACGAACTGTTTCAGCAAAACTTTTCCCATTTTTATAGTTTTAACGATAATAATGCACTGGGACACCCTATACAAACAAATGTACCAGCATTTTTGTTTTTTTGTTTCAAGAATAGGTTCACATAATTCTATCCCTTTACAAACAATAATATGTAACATTATTTCCGGACGGGGTGTAAAGAAAACTAGGCAGGAGTAGGGAGAATTATTTGAATTTCATAGTAGACCATCTTAAATCGGATTCACACGTTATACCCATTTTACATTTAATTCTCAATTCTAGGATAGATACGTAAAATGTTCCAGTAATATTACAAAATTTATAGTGCTTCAGGAAAATAAACACGTTTTAAAATTTTCATTCAAATGTGATTAATTTATTAATTTTAACGAAAGCATATTTTTAAACCAAGAAAAATACCTGACTGTTTTATTAAAAAAAAACAATATCAAAAGTGCCCGATTGCCAGCTCCGTAATGTCGACTGACTAACTATTTAATTTTCTTTTGTAATGTACTACACAATAATATTGTTGTCCTTAATTACTTTCTTAATTTTAAACTGCATTCTTTGTTTTTGTCATTTGAGACACCCTTTAGATCACCTTTCATTAAATAAAATAAAACATAACCTATCCTGCTACAAATTGGCCTGTCAATTGGACTTGTATCTTTATAAAATGCATAAATATAATGATTTTGATATTTATACAACACTATTATAAAGTTTAGTATCAAAAAGGAAATTTAATCGATATTTTTGTTTGTTATTTCAACAAGTTTACTTTTTAAAAATATACACATACTTCTCATACACATACTCACAGACAAATACAAATACCCACAGACACATACATATACCCACAGATATATACAAATACCCATAGACACATACACATACCCACAGGTACTTATACATACCCACAGACACGTACAAATAACCACAGACACATACACATATCCACAAATACACACACACATACCCACAGACACATACACATACATACATCATCCACTAGGTATTGATTAGTATACATGTAGGCTATTACAGTACGAGTATATTTTAAAAACAATTTTCTATGTATGAATAAATCATTGAAACAACTCCTCCTTAGTTACTGACTACGAAATGTAATGTATATTAATTATTATCGAATTTGTCAAGAATTGAGAAAAAAATATAAATTGTGTAAAATCCTGTTTACTACTTAAAAGACGATTAAGTTATTTACAGAAATAACTAGTTATTCGAACACTCACGAGGATTTAAAATGCAATAATGTTTTCGATTTTAAATATGATTAACTCTATAAATCTGACGTGTGCAATGGTAAAATTCCTAAATAAAATCACTGATAATATTAATTGACAACTGTTGGATGAAAATTATTTAATAATGCAGTCAATGAGAGTCAAAAATCGCGTGGTGTGCAGTAGTAACAATTTAATGTCGCGTTTTTTTTTTTGATTCCTCGCTCTGTATCCGCTTCGCGAATCGTTTTAATTCGGCAAATTTAGCAGTATTTTTACGTACCTAATCAGGCATCCGTCGCCCGCGCAATATGCAAATCCGAGCGCATCCCCCATCCGACCACCCCCCATCAAACCATCCCCGTGTGGCACCGCACACCCTGTCCCCGCTGCCCTGCTGCCCCGCCGCCCGCGGGGCCAGGCCGTGTTCGCTATCAGTGTATCGATTAAAATTTAAATTAAATGGTAATTCAATTGCTCCAGACCATCCGCGCACAATGGGTGGGAACAGACTTCACTCTCAGGAATAGTTAACATTTACTATATATTTAAAAGAATTTCAACGAGTATTTGAACAGTACAGTATCTAATATGCGAGAACATTAATTTAACTATGGATAGAATTTTATTACAATAAGGCAATAGTGGAACTAAATTAGACTGAATGCAGAAGAAATAAGATCGAGTAGTAGATTTAGTAAAGAGTTAACAAATTAGAAGTGAAAATAACGATAAGCTTGGCACTGTGAACAAGATTTAAAAAATTATACTTTGATAGTTTGGTTATGAATAAATAAATACATAATTTTTAGATTCCTTTATGTTATGATGTTTAAATGTATCATAATATGCTTTCATATATTTTGCATTGTAATTTTTTCAAATATATGTATTATATTTGATTGTCAATATACAATTCACACCCACTGTATTATATACGGTGGGAAGTTGCATTACAGTAAAAGCAAGTAATTAGCAGTTTTAAGAGGTTTTATCTAGTATATTTATTCTAATCTATGTTATGTTATCATTTTATATTCTAATTATATTATATTTATGTTATGTTAATCTATGTTATATTCTAATCTATGTTATGTTATGTTATCACATCAAACTATTAATATTTTGTTTAATATAAAATAAAAATAAAAAATATATATGGCGTGAGTTTTGAAGATACTAGAAATAATAACGTCCGCGGAAGACGGGAGTCATGACAAGAAAGCAGATTCTGAAAGATACTGAAAAAGAAAACAATCGACAAGCATACATAAGAAGATATATTAACGTAAGTCAAGCAAAATAGTATGGCTCTCTATCCTTTCTGTCTACCCCGCGGAGTGGTCATTAAATTAGTGTAGTTAGTTCATTTATTTGCATGATAATTTTTAAGTTATTTTCAAGAAGCTCACTGCATCTGTGAGACTATCTGTTGAGCGAGAGGAATTTTAGAGATAAGTCGATTAATGCTCTACCATTTGACAATAATTTCCCATTACGGAAACGGATTATCAAGAAAATATAACACTTAAGATTAGATCTATGATCTGATCTTCCGTGAGCTGATTACCAACGTGAATTATTAATGGTCTAAAAATAATTGTAGGTAATGAGTTCATCAAAATTAATTTTTAATTTTCTGCATTTATTTGTTACCGTAAGACTTTTGATCTATAAATTTATTTAATTTCTTTCGTATGTGGTATCGATATCACATTGATATATTTACTCGCGTCCTATACTTGAGCGATTAGTTTGATCATTTTAAAATAGTTTATATTTTCAAAGAAATGACTGTTTTCTTAAAAAATAATTTAGATGGAGAAATGGAGAAAGTAAAAATCATACAAAATTTGGTCTGGATGTTAGTATGTCAATTTGTGATGTTTAATATATAAAGTATCTAGTGATATCGTATTATAGATTAATACAATTTATTTAATTGAATTAACAATTTATTATTTAACTTTTAATCAAATTTTTATTTTTTTGAAAAAAAAAAAAATATTTAATTAAAACACAACGTTTACTTCACACAACACATATTTTAATTAAAACGTTCAGTAATAAAATAATACTTAAACTAGAAGATAAACTATCGACTACATATAAGGATGGGGAGAGGGGTTTCGGTGAAAAGTGAAAGTGGTTGTGAAAGTAAAACAATTAGAGAAAATTAAGCATTCTAGAAAATATAGAGATTAATATTAACCAATAAAAATGTACTTATTATACAAACACCTCTTATTACATCTCTCCTACCTATATTTGCCCCGCCCACAACCACCATCACTTTTCACCGACTTCTAGTTTAAGTTTTAGTTTATTACTGACGATGACGCTGTAAGCGTCGAAAACGTTTTAATTAATATTTATAATAAAAAAAAAATATTTTTTTTTATAATAATTTATTTTTTCAAAACGTTAAAAATGTTAAAAGTTTTTCAAAAGTTAATTACAATGGACCTCCATAAAGTTAAACACGAAAATTTTGAAATATAATAATTTATTATTATGGTTTACTATCACTGACATACAAAGCTTTACAAATAATACTGCTATAGTCTGTGCGCTGAGCTGTATAATTTAGCAACATTGGAGTAGCTTAGGCTTGTTCCAGACATGATGAAGAAATTGCATGCAGTATTGGTAAAGTACTACATAACGTATCAAAGCTCGAAAACTGAATATAATTTTAGAATGCACGCAGGCAAATAAACGCAAACATCTGATGTGATATTGTTGGAGGATATTTCATTCAATAATATATTTATTCATTTTTTGTGGCCGGGAACTCTTGGCAAATATTTTGACATATGCTTAATTTTTGTAAAAAAAAATTCACGATAAATATTTTATTTATTTATTATTAAAGTGATCGATGGTTTTAAAAGAGTTTCAAGCACGCCGATTATTTAGGGTTCTAACCGGACCATTCTTCAGTATCTAGTTTACCTGGTCGTATTAAGTCACGCGGACATCCTCTATTTCTGGTGCCATCAACACATCACATATATTTCTAACGATTCTCTATTCATTCATACGTTCTATATGACTAAACCACCTTAGTGACCCTTTCTTAATCTTACTCACTGATTACTGATTTAGATATTTTATTTATCTGCTACTGGATCATTTTAACTGTAAACTTTATCTTTAAATGTGTTCTTTTGCGTAAAACTATCAAATGCGAGTCAAAAATAAGACACTGATTATAATTTACCCAACATATTTTATTTAGCTAATTGTATTAGATAAATAATAAAAAAACAATTGTTTTAACTATTATACTAAAATTAAAAATAGAGTCATAGACAAAAACAAAACTATAAAATTTAAAGTGGTTTTCTTATTATTTCTATAATTTGTTGCCACAAAGTAGTTATGCAAATATTGAATAATTGTATTGGAGTTGAAACTCGCTATTAATATTTAGTGATATTCTTTATTGAGTGGCCAGGTTCGAGACGGAAGATCAATTTTCAAAATTCGTAATGAGATCGTTTTTCACTTCGGTTGTCGATCTTACTGCGTTTGGTTGAATCGCTAATAATTTTCAAAAAATATATTTAAAAAAACAAAGACTAGCAAAAAAATTCAGGATGCCTAGCGAACGAGAGCCAACACGAGACTAACCACTTGACTTAGAACGCGTAGAACGCCTAGTCGAACATTTTTCAAAAAAAGTCGTACTAGTAGAGAAGTGAACGAGAGGCGGAGTTTCATTGTTTTTTTCTTATTTCTACTTCTTAATTGTATTGAAGATGGATGTGTTTTAATTAAAGAGACTAAAGGCGTCTGTCAAAATTTTATCTTTTTTGAAATCATTTTGCACCAGAATAAACACTTGCAAAATTCAACCTCCTTTCAGTTCAACATATAAATTAGTACAAGATACTTTTATACCTCGGTGTTTCCATGATGTTTACCAAAAGTCGTATTCATGAATTCATTCCTCTCTTGAGACCTCGTGTCGCTGGTGTTATGTTGCGGTGTGAACACGGCAGCAACTCTAGAGTGCATGCTTCGTCTCTTCAAAGTTTGGATCCTTATCTTAAAAATAGCACCGACTGCAGCCTGCGAATACGAATATTTGCGCGCAATTATCTTTAAATATTAAATTATGCATTTCGCACTTTGAAAAATAGAGCACTACGAAATTAGACATTTTTTTGTCATGAATTATGCAAAAACCTTCACAGTTTTAATTTAATACAATATATTGATTATATCACCATTATCAACACCCGTTTTTCTATCTGAATGAAGAATATCCAAATCTCTCCCACTTTTCTATGTCTATTGTTATTCACTGCCACGTACTTCCGCAGAATTTGACGATTTGGCTGTCGGCTTCTTGATATCAACGAGCATCATAGGATGACAACATTCGTCTCTGAGCGATGTACTTTATAATTTTCTGGACATGTTTAACTGTATCAACTATTCTTGTCTGTTCTCATATTCACGTGTCTTTTTCTGTTTCTTCATACGATACGTATATTTTTTCATAGTTTTTTGCATATCTCTCAATTGATGAAAATCTGCAGCTAAATTTGATCACTGAAAGGATACATTGATTGAACACTTTTATTTTTAGACAATGGGACATTACTTTTGAAAATCGTTTCCAATCATCCGAGTGCACTACAGCCGAGCATTGTTCTGTGAACAATTTTTCCGGGTACGCCTCGTGCTATGGAAATTGTTGACTTAGACATAATTAAAACGAATGACTGCAGCAGTTAACCACAGATTGTATACTGATTTTTCACTTACTCGATTTTATGTTCATATTAAAAAACAATTTTTTTGTATAATGTCACTTTTATTTTATATGGCTTTTCTATTTTATTTGTAGATATTCTAATATTTTATAGTATTTTCATTGATACGGCGGATCAGGTATTACATCTTATATAATTATACTTAAAAGATTAAAAGAATAATGATATATAGTTTATTCAATTAAGTAATGGAATAAAAAAGTTAAATGAAGTATTACAGAAAATCTTTTTTTCCAAACCGGTTATATCATTTATATTTTATTATTTTCTTACTGAACGCATTTAAGATTATCCTCCATTATAATCAAAACATATTTTTCCGATACTTCTTCATGTCAAGGAAGTACAAAAAATGAAAATATTTTCATTTTTATCCCAACAATGCGGCTATTGTTGTAAAATCTTCATTCATCTCGGGAAAACATCTTTCTTTATACCTAACTTAATTCCGGGCGAAAGAAAAAACACTTGTAAAGTTGTAGTATATTTACTTAGACGATAGAGTATTGACTCGCGTTCTGGGAAATCAATGCCGGAGTTTTCCTGAAGGATATTTATTTTTTCCCTCCACCGATCGCTCAATTTTCCTCCCACCCTTAGAAGACGAAAACCTTCTTATAGTTTACGGATTTGTTTTTTTGGAAATTAAGGCATCTCTTATTGATTATATTCAGTAAGTGATTTTCTTACCATATTCTTTCATGACAGTACTCTCGATTTGTTCACATTCATTTATCATCACGCATGCTCATCTATGAAGATCTTTCTCTGACGTATCTTACTTCCGGCACTCTCTACATGAAACTTTGTATTTTTTTAAATTGAAATGTGTGCACGCAATTCGTGTCACATCACTATTCTTACTATTTTCAAACTAAGCTAAATCGTAGTACTTAAAAAATAGGACTGATTTTCTGGTCTCTTGGAACGAGGCTCGAACCCCCGACAACTGGATCACTTTATCACATGACCAACAAGCATGAATGGTTAAATATTCACTATTTCATTAATATATTAACCATATACGATACATGAAATATGTTTTCTTATAATCGATCCACATTCGATTAACACTATGAGATTATATATTTTTTTGGGTTAAATATAAATCACAGTTTATAATAACGAAACAAATAAACAATGAAGAACGCATATAATCATTTTTATTTTACCCTTAAAGAACAGTGGCATTAACTAATAAAACGCATGTAGTTAAATACAAAACAGTATTTATAATCTTTTTCGTAATCTTGTGTGCGTCCATTGTTAGATAAAGGCTTCCCTCTATGCTTTCAACGATACCCGGTTCTATGCGATCCTCCAACAAAAGTCAGCTGTCTTTTTGATATCGTCAGTCTAGCGCATTTATTGTTTACTTCTTTTGTTCAGTCTTGGACACCTCTTTAGGATTTCACCATTCCACGCTTAGGATAGTCTTTCCACGTATTCGGCGTTGTTCTATTTCAGTTTCGCGACAGTTCGTACAATGTCAGCAACCTTGGATTTTTTTCTCATCCACTATTTGGTATTCTGCCTCTCAATGAATTGGATAATTGTCAGTTTTGACACAAGTTGTTGTGTAAGAGTCTTCGTTCATACTTGAAATATCAGTACTGATCGTTGAAACTTCTGGTACAAGAAGATACCACATTACCCCGATACTTGACAAATTGAGATTATGTGGTATTTTATTATTCTTCTTGTGTATGTGATAGATTATTTTTCACTCAATTTAGCTCATTTAATTTTCCTTAGCTTTTTAATTTGACCTAGGTATAAATATTCCTCAATATTTTCTTTGAAAATTGCATATGGGTTGAGTTTGCATACAACCTTAACTTTGTCGAGGTTTTTTTTAAGGTTGATTTTACTAAATTTCAAGTTCACATCGATTTAAATTTTTTATTAAAATATTAGTTAAATTGTTTCCAATTTATTTGCTATGTGATTTTTCTGTTGTACGTTAGCCTTCAATAATTAGTGTCAACATTATGTATGATATTAGTTGTGGTAAGCTCCTGAAATTCCATACACAGATGCAGTACTTTTTGTGTCAGATATAAGTCAGATTAAAATGTGTAAAATTTTTAATCAAATGTAAAAAAAAATGTTAATAAAGTCTCAACGGATTTGCAGCAGAGCAATACTGAAAAAATATTTGTTAATTGCTAAACTGATTGTTTTGACACGTGAGTCATTTTTTAAACCTCTTTCATATATTTTTAAACATATCTACATATAATTGTTTTTTTAATTCATGTTTATATTATATAGTAATCATTGCAAAGCATTATAAAATACTTTACTTACGTAACTTATTTTACAATAGTTGTTCCATGATGTGACGTATAAATTTTATTTTATTTAAGATTTTATATGTATTAATTAATCATACTATTTTGCTGCCCTTTAGTTGAATTCGAAATCGAATCGACGAAAAAAGTTATGCGAAGAGCTAATTTACATAAATAACCAAAACACGCTATTTATAAATTAATATAAAATAAATAAAATATATTTTTCATTTTCCAAAATGTATTTATCTCATTATTTTCAAAATCGCTTCCAAATCTATACGACTTTCTGATTTAGTCAAAAAGTAACATTTTTTCTAAGTAGATATTATTTTGTACCTTAAATTGTTTTGGAATTTAAATATTTTACGTTAAATAAATTTGTGATATTTGTCACGGTATATAGGTTTAGTAATTACTTACACTAATAATAAATTAATTAATTAGAAGACAAACACGGATTACATTAGTCGCATGGGAACGAGTCGTTTGCGGGCGTGACCGCACCCGGATGTGGAACGATTTTCTGGGATTTCCATGACTCGGAATATCGTTTCCTCCTATACAATACCTTCCTCGTGATTGACCCTACGTAAAGAGCTGCTTATTATAGGTTTACAAATAAAATTTTTTAAATCACGTGATATGTCTCAGACACATATATCTATCTTAATACCCCTGCGGGCTAATCGCCTAGTTCCACCTCGTATACTGAACATTCTATTTTGTTTTGGTCTCTTAAAATATCGTCTGAATTTTAATTTTATTTCAAGTTTATATGTTATTCTTTTATATGAAAGCACATTGCAATTTCAAAACATGGTTTTGTGATGTTTTTAAAACAAATTAAATGTTTCAATTGAAAAGATATGCGTCGAAATAATATTTGGTTGCTATCGGGGTACGAACCAAATATTTCAATAGATTTCTAACTGAGTAATTTAATTTTTATTAGATATTCAGTTTATATGGGATATATACTTGGGGAGGTCATCAACTAACAGTGGATATAAAGCGACTGATAATTATAATGACGATACTTTATACATTTATTTTAATTTATTCACGCAGTCGCCTTATATATTTAACCTAAAAGCCAACGAAAATTTATATTCACGTAAATGTTATGACGTTTTTGTTTGGTTTAGTGGTAAAATATTTACCTAGTGATCGAGTAGCCGGGGATTCGAGACTATTGTCAAGACATCACCAAGTTAGCCGCATTACCTTAGCACAAGAGTTTAGTTTGATTTATAATTAGTAAAATATTGATACGATATGTATTCCATGTGCGCATCTCTATTTAATAAAAAACAAATATCTGTAAGTGAAAATCTGTTATCAAGTTTGTAACCATTTTATATAATTTTCATTGTAAGCGATTACTAGACTGTCACGCAATAATCCGAATGATACAAGAGCTAACATCTGCCGGAAAATGCTGAAAACGCGGAAATTTAAGCCCCTCGCTGATGACGTAAGCCGGTCAACGAAAACTTAAGCCGGTCAAAAACATACCAAATTTAGTGAGCTCGTGAGCACAAACTTTTACCAATAATTTGTGCAAAAAAAAAATTGCGTAAGTTTCTACTCTTTATTCTTTTTTTATGTTTTTTTTATTCATGGATAAATCTATAAAACAGTCAAGACACAAACATAAAGTAAGTACAAAGTTCTTTGATAATTAAAACAAATTAAATGTATGATGGAAATCGTTTTGATGAAGGAGTATCTTTTTGCGTCCGTCATTCTTCACGAATGGCTTCATGGTTCTTCGCGAATAATATAACTTAAATATGAATCGCTTGGCAAAGGCTATTACGACAATTTCTATTTACTTTAGAACCAAGCCCGGATAGAATAAACTGAGAAGAGTTATCGCTTCTCAGTTTTGTAAAATATACAGTAATAATGACACTCAACATATGCACTTATTAAGTACCTTTATCTATAAATATTATATCTTTCCATGTACATCCACTAGTAATGACCTCAAAAATCACGAATCGTGAGAAATACGTTCGAAAATTTGTCGTCAAAAATAGTGTCGCTGTAGCGTAGTTGGATAATACACCTTCCCCGATTTGGAAAGAGATCCAAGTTCGAATCCCAGTAGTGCAACAACAATATTTTTCGATAAAATTGATTTTTACGTATATCTTTCTAATTAATACAATTTATTTGTATTTAAAAATACATGTTTAACACAGTGCAATTACGAATAGTCACCCATTCTCCCTGTAAGGGTTCGCATCCCGGTTTCCGGTGTATCTTTCTACGTGATACATTTAATTTATTAAAAAAAAAAAAATTATTTATTTTGACACTCACGGCGTGTAAAATTTAAAATCAAAATCATATTTTAACACCAAAATCGCATTTTATTTTGTAAAAAGTAAACACTATGTTTAATATATGATAATGTGCTTATTTGTTTATCATGTTCAGAAGATACTTAAAAGTCTGGAATAGATGTTTTCGAAATGTATTGCTGGAGAAGAATGTTACGTATCGCATGGATACCATGACGGACAAATGCCTCAATCCTGAAACAAATTCAACCACAGCAAACCTATCTACAGCAGTGAACAAAAGATTATCTTAAGCACAACTTTATATACGTTGCAACTAGCTAGAGAGTCAGTTGTGGAGGAGACACAAGACCGGGATTTGTGCAGGTGCATGTTGATCTAAGTTTCATCTGATAGAGGCCACTGTATATCAATACTTACGTGAAGGATGAAAAAAGAAATATTCCGTTTTTTTTATTTTACACACATTATTATTGTATAGTGTTAGTTTTTTCAGAACAAAGTTAAAATATTTATATATATATATATATAAGTTGTATTATATTAAAGTTTATCAAAAAATTTTATAAAATGAAATTGAAAAATCTTTGGCATTTCCTAACGTTAAATAGATAGCTTTAAAAAAAAAAGAAATAATAGACGTACCTATTTTAAATAGCTGCAACATATAAAATCTAAAATTAGTCGTTAATTTACTAGGTTTACGTAGTGTAATTGGTCAGCCCTCTTCCCCGGATAGGAAGAGTCCCTGATTCAAATCCCAGTGGCAGCTAAAATATTGTTTCGATAAATTGATTTTATCTGTATGTATATCTTTCTAATTTATTCATTTAGTTTGTATTAAAATATCACAGAACTATGTTCTGAAAAAATTTTAATTTCACAATAATAATGTGTTCTCTTTAAAATAGAAAAAAGGATGTACAAAAGAAAAATTTCAAAATCAAATTGTAATTGCTTGTAAACCATCAGGGTGGGGTAAGTAAGAAGGGTGTTGGAGGATGGGCCGAGTACGCAACTTACCTGATTTTGAGTTCAAAAGTTCAGACAAAAAGAGACAGTGGTTAACCAAACTACTCCGGGACCAACAACGTCAGCAGCGACGCCAGAACATGTGGCTTAAGTTCGACGTGAAATCATGCGCAATCCGCGTAAATCGATAAGGAAGGTTGCAGCCTGCACTGGAATAAGAAATCAACAGTGCACGTTATTTTGAAAAAGAAACTACAGTTTTACCCATACAAACTGCAAATCGTGTAGTTTCTCAAGAAAAATGACTATTATTTACGTAAAACCTTAGCGAGAACGATGCTGGAACGTTTTGGAATAGCACGAATGCTTGGAAACATATTGTTTACTGACAAAGTACATTTTCATATTGATGGTTATGTTAATAAACAGAACATGAGATACTGGTGCCACGCAACCTAAGGGAATGCCATTAAAAATCTTTGTATTGTCCAATGCAATTTATGTCCAAAGTATAATTGCCCCTCATTTTTTTAACCAGCGAGAGACATTCATTGCTAACGTGTATTTCCGAATAATCGACGAGTTTTTGGTACCGCAACTGCAACTGTTTCCCTGGTTCAACAACGGAACACTATTTCAATAAGACAGGGCCACTCCACACATGGCTAGAGTTTCAGTGGAGAAGCTGAGGGGAATTTTTCCCAATAAATTAATCAGCAAGTATGGAGACATACCCTGGGCACCTCGGTCATAGGATCTTACACCCTGTAACTTTTTTTTGTATGGAACCTTAAGTCGAGAGTTTATAGCAACAATCCTCGAACAGTTCAGGCCCTATAAGAAAATATCCGCCGTGAAGTTGCTGCCATTGATGTTAAATGTATTAATTAGAAAGCATATAAAATAAATTTTATCGAAAAATATTGTTGTTGCTACCAGGTTTCGAACTTGGATTTCTTCCAATCTGGGGAACGTACATTATCTGATTTTGCTATACCAACACAGTGAATTAACGACAAATTTTCGAACCTTTATGTTACACTTTTCATATACATACATCTATCGTTCTATTATTTAAATACCATCTACTTTGTTTTTACGGAATCTCTATTATCTATTGTTATGTTTCTATCTTTCTAATTCATAGATTTAATTTGAATTTAAAATATAAAAGACCAATATTCTGAATAATTACATCTTCACAATTAAAATGTGTTCTTCTTAATAATATATGAGTTGTATCAATGTATCCAAGTTTATTAAAATAAATTATTAATTCTGGCGTCTCCTATCAATTTACTCAAAGGTGTTTGATATTCCGTAAAAACAAAATAAATGACTTGCAAATAATGGAACGATAGATTTATTCATTTAAAAAGTGTAACATATAGGTTCGAAAATTTGTCGTCAATCCACAGTCTTCGTATAGCATAATCGGATAAAGCACGTTCCTCGGATTGGAAGAGATCCAAGTTCGAATCCCGGTAGCGACAACAATATTTTTCGATAAAATTGATTTTCTATGTATATCTTTCTAATTAATACATTTAATTTGTATTTTAAATCTTAAACTACCATGTTGATGTGATTCTTTTGAAGGTTGCCTAATATGTAAATATAGCCAGCCGATACCTGTAATACCGACGGGACCGTTGAGCTCGTCATTATAATGTTAAATGTAGCGAAGCCCCCATGAACTGAACTCTAAACAGCTAAATACAATTCGCTCACACAAAACATTTCCGAATAAATTATTACAGAAACACATACAAAAAAAATTGTGTTTTGCAGACAATGGACGGTACTCTTTATTCTATACCTACACGCTTCATGTATTAAATAATACTGACTAATACGCTTAGAACATACGAGTAGGCATTAAAAATAGAGCGCACATTCTTTTGTTTATTTCACGTAAATAACCACGTCGCTCTTAAGGCTCTTCTTCAAAATATTTACATACATGAAACTTAACGTCCGTTAGTCTTTTACATTAAAGCTGGAGAACGGCTAATCCGATTTTGTTACGGTTTTATTTATTCATCTAGGGAAGTTTTAAGCTATTTATCGTTACGATACGAGCAGTGAAATATGCCATATCAATAAAAAATTATATCTAAGTTATATATCAGCAAGCCGTCTTTACGCAAAATTAAGTGCAGAAGATAGAGCGCTACACTCCTTCTATCCTGGCAAATAATTTTCGCGCCAATCATATCATGCATTTTCAAATGCGTGCTCGTTGATTTTTGAAATTACTGACAGGACCATATTTTAATATCTGATTTACTTCACTTAATATGAATGAATCTACAGAATGATACTCAAAATAAGCTGGGCGAATAGAGTTATGATTGAAGACGTTATTGTTATCTATAGGACTATCAGATTCATCCAGAGAACTGTCAGATCTTGCACTGCATAATACAGGGAGAGATTGTTGGAATTCAGGGCTCTGAAAAAAGGATAACATTGTGGCTGAAGAACCTAAGGTGATGGTTTGGCCAGTCTATTGCAGAACTTTTTCGGGCAGCAGAAAACATAGTGATTATAGCCAACGACAGTTAAACGGGTGAAAGGCACGGGACGAAGAAGAATTAATGGCACGTCTACACCCGGGCAATGCTGAATTTTCTACATATTGTTCATATATATATACTTATTGTAATGTATGTAGTGAATGTATGATGCGCGTATGTTGGCAAGAATAGCAGGGTGAAAGGGATAAAAGAGCCTAAATCGTAGATCAGAACACATTGAATATAATAATTGTTAAAAGTTATATATAATATGTTATAAAGTTATTTGTTAAATATTGAAATGTTGTTATGTCAGCTACAGTCTTTCGGGTCGAAGTATTGAAGATGTATGGTGTTGTTACTTAGAGTTGTTGTAGCATTAATTCTTCTATATATGTCAAATAATTCTAATATCGATCTTGATGTTTCTGATCTTTATCGATCACTCAAAAGTTGAGTGATATTGTCACCTTATTAAATAAAAATAATCCAACGCAATTTGAAAAAAGTTGCATAAAAAATATACCTAAAATAAATTATTATACTTGAACGATTCACAGGAAGCGTACCTAAGTTGTTATTTTAATTATATAAATATTTACAATGTATAGTAATAGTGCTTCTCAATGTAACTTTATTATTGGCGTTATACTTATATGAAGTGTTTTATGAACGTTTTATTATTTTCCATCTAATGCATAACAACATATTTTGACAATTCCAGATGTCAAATGCTACTCTTTAAGGAGAACTATAGACAATTACAGCTAGGAAGTGTTAGCTATTATCTATTAGCTAGGCTCGTATTACTATGCACCCTAACTGAAAAACTGTACGATGCAAGTATCTAAAAAAATTCAATGCATTATCACCTTTCATTTTTGTACCATATTGTATCTTATTGTATTGTTCTTTAATCAGTTATATACTACAAAGACCGAACCAAATTACTATTTTAACGCTTTAATATTGTTTTCTACATCATTAAAAACGTGCCATTGTTTTTAGAATTTATGTTTTTATTAATTTTATTACAATGCACATATAAAATATAAATAAATAAATATTACTATAGATGTTCTTACTTTATTCACCAATAATAACGATTTGAAGATAATATTATCCAAGTGGTATAATGTACACATAATATTTGATTTAAATGAAGTTATTTATTTATTTTCTCATACATTATACTATAATACTACATATAATATAATATACAAATACTATACATATAATATAATACAATACATATAATATAATGTCGAAAAATATTGTTTTTGCGCTACCGGGATTCGAACCTGGATCTCTATTTCCAATCCGGGGAAGTACACTATCGATTGTGTTATAGCGCCAGTATTCTTCATGACAAATTTTCGAACCTATATGTTATACTTTTTCAAATGAATGCATCTGTCGTTCCATTATTTGAAAGCCATCTACATTGTTTTTACAGAATCTCAAATACCTTTGAGTAAGCCGACTGAAAACATACATTAAATTAGTATTTAAAACATCACAGACCTATGTTCTGAATAATTACGACTTCACAATAAGAATGTGTTCTCCTTAATAATTTTATTTAAGTTCATAATGAACAATAAACAACTTATAAACTAAAGAAAAAACAATGAATTGAAATACTTAAATTTTTTAATTAGATATTCTAATAGATATTCTTATAATTTGACAGCTAAAATATATATTAAATGCACTACTCGCATTTAAACGTTAATGAATTAAATATAAAAATAAATAAACAAATTTTTCATAAATTATTCATACGCATAACAATATTTATGTTATAATGTTTCTCCTTTGACATTAGCAGTAAAATTACTTTGCAGGCGGCCGATAACATTTGATTCGGAAATTTAGCATAGCTACATATATAGACATTAATCTGGAGGTGTTCAGAATATAGCAATATGTTCATAATGATTATTAAAGAATGTCTACAATTACTTAACGTACTTTTGAAAGTGCTTTTAACGATGTAGAATTAACTAGCTAGTTTATAGTTATGTTACTAATATGAATTATATGATATGTCACATCAATATATTATACTAAGATGGATTACATGTCATGTCAATATATGAGACCCCCCTGTAACAACACTGTATATCGTTTTTTTACAAATATTGATAGATAGACTGAGGTCGGCCATTTTGGGTGATATCCAGTATTGTTGTAAAGAATCTCGCTAAGAAATTGTATTTTAATATATTTTTATTTATTTTATATGGTTATTTAATACACTGTTTGATGCTCAATAAGATATACAACGTTATGGCATTCATAATTCATATGTGCACATAACCGATATACAGTGTTGCTGCAGGGGTGGTGTCATATTAAGATTAGCATATTACAATACTATTATTTGAAATGCAACTGAAAATATTGTTGAATAAGGAAATTAACACGAAATATTTTTAAATGTGCGGTAATATAATATAAAAATAATTATGAATTTATTTTAAAATATAAATTTTAAGGAAAGTTAGTGTTGACATTTCCTAAATTGAATTTATATATATATACCTATATGTTAAGTGATTGTTAAATACTATATGCATAAATACAACCGACAAAAAATACATCCGCACTCAACTCCGTACGTACAGTTTTTTATGTGATTTTGACTAATTAGATTATAGATTATTATAGACTAGTTTCGTTATAAGATAAGAAACAATTAAGTGAATACAGAATAGGATATTAAAATATCAATATGCTCTACTTGTAGTACTTGTGATCAGCGGCAAGAGAAATATTTTTCAATAGTACATGCTGACTAACTGCTAGAGAGCTTGGTCAGTACTAATTATGTAATATAATATTACCTAGGCTAAGCCAGCACTGCATTTGGATCGGTGCTATAGGATGTTAACACTTACAGCCTGGTGGGTCAAAAAAAACACGTCCGGCGGTGGTGGGTCATTTTAGACCCACCTCAAGTTTTCGGTTTTTCAACCGTTCTGTGGGAGATTTTTTGTAGATATTTCATTTTAAATATGATTTAATGAAATGGCATGATACGCCGTAATGTTTCTGCTAAAAAATTAAAGTTAAAAATTAAAAAACATAATGTACATATTCTCACGCATAAACAGACGCCCTACACAGCCAAAATACAAACATCCACCAAGCATGAGATCTTCTCGTCGAAACCCGAGCAAGTAGTGTCATAAAACTTACAGGTACGCGCAACGCCCCTCAAATGATTATATTACTGGCGTTGTCTTGGGGCCGCCAGACGAAAATAAGTCAAAACAAATATATGGCCGCATATCTGGTATCCTTTGTCTACCCGCTCAAAATGTTGACAATAAATGTTTCAGCGTAAGCGCTGAAATTCAATCCAACTGTCTTAGGTCAGTTTTTGAGCGTTTTTTTCACATTTTTATCAATAACTCATTTGAATCCCATCCGATAACATTTATTTTTATCTCAAATTATTTGAAAATATTTAATAAAAGATTAGCTAGAAGGAAAACATATTAATTTATATTTTTACACATAATTCATATATCAGTAATTCATATTTTTACAAGCACCCGGGTCAAATCTGACCCACCACCGCAGAGTATGTATTAAAAATCGCTAAAAATTGGATGGCACATATAGCAGAAATTAACTTAGTTAATGTATAACGAGCGGTTTCTAATAAATCTTCACAAAACAGTGGACAGGCCGGTCATAAAAAAATAATAATATTTTATTATTTTTCACACGCAGGTTCAATATGACCGGCCCCACACTGTATCAAAACAAACAATTCGACCTTGTACCGACGTCACTAGACACTCGGATAATATACTACGTATCACACCTTCCGCACACCAGTACGGCTTCGCACCTCGCGCCAGCATGCTGCCCCGTTGCCCGCCTCGCTGCCCGCGCCGCTGCTCGCGCCTCTTGCCGCTCGCCGCTCTGACATTGCTGGTAGGCCTAGCCGCACAGGTGGATGCCAAACTTTTCACCAGCAGGTGCCATCTGGCCAGGGAGCTCCGGAGGCAGAATTTTCAAAGGACGTTCATCAGCAATTGTATGTTTTTATATTGTGTTTCATATTTATCATCAATCCAATATCTACCCAATATAAATTCTATCAATTACAAATTGAATAAATCTGCTCAATGTACTTGATATAAAAAGATAATTTAGTACATTTGTCAGGTAGACAAGTTACCGCACACCTAATATTTTTGATATATTTTTAATTAAATTATTAATATCAATAACTAGTCATTCTTTTATTTATTGTTATTGTGTTTACTTTGTAGAACTCCATTTTTATTTTTTTTAAATCAAATTATAATAAATATTATTGTTGAGTTCTGCCAGTTTATTATATGTTACAGCTGTTTCGACGGTTAATAACATTTTCAAACAGTTTATTCGTTACACGAATTGTAACTTTTCACAAGAATTGATAACATTCGGTTCAAATCAGTATTGATAGCATTCAGTTCGAATCAGTATTGATAGCATTCAGTTCGAATCAGTATTGATAGCATTCAGTTCGAATCAGTATTGATAGCATTCAGATCGAGAACTATCATTCATAGAATGTATAGCACATACCATGAGTGCGTAAATTAAGAAATGAATCTCATGACATTGAGTTTAAATTATCATAAGGTTAAAATAATTCAAATATCAATTCCTCGCACCCCCTGGTTCTCCAAAAGAACAATATCAAATATCACTAGAATGAAAATTGGGCATTGCCAGGTAGGCTCACATTTATTCAAATTGAACTTAATAGATATGTGAGTGTGATGCCGAGGAGGAAGCCCTTGAACATATGTTTTTTGCCTGTTCATTGCGGATCGTAGATTTTTTTTACTCGCCGCATTTAATATATATAATAGCAAATTTTTTAAAAGACAATATAATTGATTTTTAATATAATATTTCCTATTCTATAATATTATTGTACTTTTTTCTATAACATAAAGTTTTAACTTGATTAATGGCACAAATCACCCTTGAAAAGTTGGATTGCCTATTTGAAAGGAGAAGAAAAGTACAGTCTATCGCAGATTTCAGAAAAAATATTTAAAAATAATACTACTTATATTTTTGTGTTTCATGTCTTGTATTTCTTTTGTGGACACAATTACTCTCGTAGTTATCATTTTTCGGTCAAACTTCTCTCAAAAATGGATCTGGTATAGATATATTTCAATAATGTTCAAAATGGTAGCTGTGTTAATATTGGACCAAGAAAAAATATTAAAATACGCCCACAGATAAAATCTACCTGATTCTATGAGGGATTTTTTAAATAATATTATGTTTGAATTTCTAGCTTATATCGTTGCAGTTCTGCGTAGTATCATTTGAGTTTTCCAACACAACAGGAAAAAAATAGAACAAATTAAGCTAATTTGACGCCAAGCGTATTTCTACGTTTTTTATACGTTCCTGCAAGGAAGATTTTATGAATAAAGTCTCGGTGTTTGAAACAATTTTGTTTATTAGCAACAAGTATACAAAATATACGTGTCCACAGAGATGTATTAAAATAAGCAGAATTTTAGATTTTTCTCATTTGAACTTAAGATATATATATATATATATATATATATGTGTGTGTGTGTGTGTGTGTGTGTGTGTATGTGTGTGCGTGTGTGCATATATATAAAAGCTTATAAGCGTAACTCTAAAGACAAAGCTTCTCTGGGAATCATTACATCATAGTAAGTTGGTATAACCAATTCCGGGTTGTGTATAGGGTAAACAAGGCAATAAATTAATGATATCAAATTTTGCTTAGATGCATATTATTTTACAGGGATCATGTAAAAATAAAAATAAATTTAAGTACATTTTCAAATAAATAAATAGTTTAGACCAAATATGAAAATTCTAACCAATATGATAAAAATAATTTTTACAACTCGTACTCTTGTACAAATCGTTTCTCGATCCTGAATGTTTAGGTTGATAAAGTAAAAATGATACAAGTTACAAATAATACAGGGTGCAATAATTTTACCCCCATTATACATTCGCACAAATTAGAATTAGAATTATTTCGAATAAGATTATAAAAATTTAGAGAGCACTAAATTATTATCAAAATTTTTATAATTTTGAATGAAATGAAGAACTTCATAAAATTTGAAGATTTTTCAATTAATTGAGAATATTTTTAATAATAATTTTAATCATAATTATAATAACGTGCATAATTAATATATATATAAATAAAACAACGTTAATAATAATTATATTTAAAGACATGTCAAAAGAGAAAATAGCGACCAAAGTAAAAATAGACTAAAGTAAAGATTGGAAATTAAATTAGTTATTGCCAAAATATGTATTGATAGCATTCAGTTAGAATGGAGAATCATTGCCCTTACATTTACATATTGTATATTTTTATAATACCTAAATTCGTTTTTATTTGAAATATACATCAAGCACATTCAATTCAAGTTACTTAAGTTTTTCTGACGCATCTTTGTGAAGAGCTGAAGAAGTTGTTTTAAGAAATAGATTCAATTGATCGTCTCTCCAATTTATATTAGGTATTTTAATAATTTCTTCATGTCCTGAAATATATCATTTACGTTAAGGGCAATAATTAATCGTGTTCATAATAAGTAGAATTTTCTTCTAGTTTCAACTTGTTTTTAATGCAAAGATGCAAATGTAGATAATTAAGATAATAATCTGTATATTCTACTAATTGATTTGTTGAATTTATCCAAGCTGCTGCTAACAATAAAATAAAAATTCAAATATTGTTTAAGGTTTCTGAATCGTACAACAGGATAGATACAATTCTTATATTGGGTTTCATTCTCGCTCTGCAATTATAAGTTTTTGATTTAGGTCTTACACCACGTTAACGCCATGTTACATGAACATAGCAGATTATTTATCTTTCATCAATGTGATTAAAAATAGTGTATATTTTTTCAATACAAATAAAAATTAATCAACTATAAAGATATACAGAAAAAAATTAATCTAAAAAATATTTAGTTGCTGTATATTTTTTTATTATATCTACATGTTTGGCAAGGCCATGCAGGAAAATCTCGTGCGAATTTGATTTGCGTAAAAATTAGTTAGCACGCTCTAGCGAGATGATACTATTTCTTGCTTTAAACGACTGGTTAATCAGTTAATGAGGCTATTGTTTTCCCTTCTCTTTTGCAAAGGTTTTTTTGACGTACTTGTGGTCTAGTAGTTAAGTCACTCGCCTAATGATCTTGCGTTGATGGTTCAAGCCTCGTTTCAGGAGGATTTAAGTTAGTCCTATTTTCATAGCCCAAGCATTTAGGTTTGAAAATAGTAAAAAATGTATATATATACACATTTGAGAAGAAGCCAGTAATATGCGAGCTGTGTGCCAGAAAAGGTTATCTCACTCAGCAAATAGATTGATTCGTTTATGATATGAATCAGTTAATAACATCATCGAAGAAATTTACACAGTTGGAGAAAAACTTGGATTCATCGAACTCGATATTGATAATGTGAGAAATTTTCTTGACTCTCGTTCAGAAAAGCTTAGCGAGAATGATCTCATTCAATTAGAAAAACATCGTACGTATCTAGAAGAATAAAAAAAGGAGTACGAGCAAGAACAAGAAGAGGTTGTTAAGAAGTTTAAAAATAAAATTACACAATGAAATGAAAATCTGAGGCTCTCTTCAAATATCATTGCTCGAATATTTTGTAAAAAACAACAACTGAACAACATACCATTTTATTATGTATAGGTTGTTCAGCGGAAATATTTCAAGATTAAATTCCAATTGGTCGTAAACCATTAGGGTGAGGTAAGTAGGAGGGGTATTTTTCGACGCCCGTGATTTGCTGATTTGCTAGTCGCAATGAGTCACTGGTTGGAGCGCACCGCGCGTTCGCGGTTGAGCAATATTTAAAGCATTGGTTGGTGCGCGTCGCGATTTTTGTACTCATTTTAATATTTGACGAGCACGCAACTTATCTGGTGTTGGGTTCAAAAGTTCAGACAAGAAGGGACAATAGTTAACCAAACTCCTCCAGGACTAGCAACGTCAGCACAGCGACGCCCGAATATGTTTGCTCAAGTTCGACGTGAAATTATGCGCAATCCGCGTAAATTGACAAGGAAGATTGCAGCCTGTACTGGAATAAAAAAATCAACAGTGCACGTTATTTTGAAAAAAAAAAACTACAGTTTCACCCATACAAACTGCAAATCATCCAGTTTCTTGACGAAAATGACTCTTCTTCACGTGAAATCTTAGCGAGAACGATACTGGAACGTTTTGGAACAGCACAAACGTTTGAAAACATATTGTTTATTGAAGCATATTTTCATATCGATGGCTATGTTAATTAATAGAACATTGGACTAGTGCCCCAACAACCCAAGGAACGCCTTCAAAAACGTTTACATTTTCCAAAAACGACAGTGTGGTGTGCAATTTCTGCCCGAAGAATAATTGGCCCTTATTTTTTTAACCAGTGAGAGACAGTCACTGTTGACGTATATTGCCGAATGATAGATGAATTTTTGGTACCGCAACTGCAACTGTTTTCCGGGTTTAACAACAAAACACAATTTCAGCAAGACGGGGCTACTCCACACATAGCTAGAGTTTCAATTGAGAAACTAAGGGGAATTTTTCCCAATAAATTAATCAACAAGTACGGAGACATACCCTGGACACCTCGGTCACCAGACCATACACCGTGTGACTTTTTTATGGGGATACCTTAAGTTGAAAGTTTACAACAACAATCTTCAAATAATTCAGGCCCTGTAAGAAAATATCCGCCGTGAAGTTGCTGCCATTAAACCAACGCTTTGCTCTCGCGTGTCCGCAAATTTAAGAGTCCGATTGCGAGAGTGCCTTGAGTGAAATGGACGGTATTTAAACGATATTATTTATAAAATATAAAATCCGCATCGTTGTACTCCATTTTGTATTAATTAAATATGAAAATAATATTGCAGTTTTTTTTATTCAATATTTAATTTGAAAATTTTCCGCTGGACACGCTTTATTTATTTAGTAAATAAAAATACAGGCATTGACTTTTGAACGTGAGTTAATTACAGGCTAAATTAATCGCGTTTAACGAAGTTTTCTTATATACAAATACATTTGAATAAATCTATATAAGCCGTATACAATTATCTTATTTGGACTATAGAATGGAGAATGAGCATGCCCACATAAAAAAACCCCGAGGAGCCTTTGAATAACAAACAGTTTTTTTGTGTACGTACTTACAATAAAGCTACCTATAGTCATCGTCAAATAAATCATGTTGATGTTTTCCTTATTTTTTCATCTTGGTCAGTTTTTATCTGTATCCGTTAACTGATTAAAATATTTTCTTAGAATATAACATGCAATCAACGGCGGCTTCATAATATTTCCGACACGGTGCAGCGTAATATAGTTACCCTAATCTTGCTTTATGAAGTTTAATTTCTGTAACTATGTTTTATTTACTTGTAAACAATACATTATTTCTTATTCAATATTTGCAAAATTACTTTGTGGCAAAATATATAAATAATAAGAAAAACGCTTTGTTTGATCTATGCTTGTTTTTTTTTTAGTATATACATTGTTTCCTGAAGAAGATACCGTAGGTATCGAAACTTGATAATGTATCATGTAATAGTGGTTTTATATAATACGTTAAATATGAAATATCTAAAAAAAAAAAATTTGGGGAAACGCAGTTACTCTGCACCATAATGGAAAGATTAACACCGATCCACAGCGATCCACCAATATATTTTTTTTTATATTAAAATCATATATTTAATATTAAATACATATCACATGGGAGCGTTTGGTTGCGAATCACTGGAGTATTGTATACACTGTGTTATTTTAGAAGAGCCCGATATTTAGGTATATTAAGCAGGGCGTTGCAGTGCATACATGCAAAAAAGCTGTACATAAATAAAAATTCTGGGAAAGAAATATAAATTTTAAAATTGTATTAACATAAACAAAAACATTATTTTGCAATTAGCGCGATCTGTATACCAGAGGCGACTTCAGTTGCTTAGTTCTAAAAACTCACGAACTCTCACCGCTGTACTCATGACGTTCTTTTTTATTCGCCGCATCGTGCTATTTACATTATTCAGTTCTGTCTTTGAGCTAGTGAATTACTCAAGTCATATAAAAAGCTATTTATTGAATTGAAAATTCCTTTCAGTTGATTCTTTTTGTATGGAGTTATTACCACTTCCTCTTTCACTAATTTGCGAATTTTACTGTTTTTAAATGATTTCATGATCATTCTTTAAATTTGGTGCATGAATTGGTTTTTGATTTAAGAAAAACAAAAATCAATTGGCAGAACTATTTCCTACCTTCAATAAAAATAATTATTTCCTATAGTTATTACGTAAGGATTTTCAAACAATAAATGAATCATGTTTAGTCATAGAAACTGTTCATACATTTTTTAAATGGATAAGAAAATATTATTTCACGATAAAAATTAAACTTTAAAAACATTGTTAATAGTACTCTAAATTATAAATAAATACGTGGTAAGTATATCTTTATAATTAATATATTTAATTAGTATTTAAAATATCCCAGACCTATGTTCTATAATAATATAATATATATATACATACATATAATAATTACAACTTCACATTAAGAATGTGTTCTCCGTAATAATATATAAAGTTGTACCAATGTGTCCAAAAATTTAATAAAAACGTATTATTAATTCTGACGTCTGCTATCGGTTAACTCAAAGGTATTTGAGATTCCGTAAAAAAAAGTAGATGGCTTTCAAATAATGAAATGATAGATGTATTAATTTGAAAAAGTGTAAGATATAGGTTCGAAAATTTTTCGTCAAAAATACTGTCGCTGTAGCATAGTTGGTAATTCACCTTCCCTGGATTGGAAAAGAGATCCAGGTTCGAACCCAGGTAGCGCAACAACAATATTTTTCGATAAAATTGATTTTATATGTATCATATCTTTATAATTAATACATTAAATTAGTATTTTTTGAATTATTCACCGAATTGTACAGAAATAATCATGACTTTAACATCAAGGCGGGTTAATGGATATTAAATAAAATAATTTTTGTTTTTTAAATTAAAAGTTTATTTGACTGTTATCGTATCATGTACATCGTAATTATAAGGTATAGTACTAGCATATAGTTAACCAGATGTTATTCCCACGGTAAACTCCCAAAATAGTCATTTGTATTGTTTGACGGCGTTTGACTCATCTGTAATTTGGAATAATCCAGGGGTGAACTATCTCTGAATGTTTTCAGTAGATATGGACGCTCACCTGAGCAGAATTTTGGTTTGCTATTTAATAATGCATGTAAAATTTACAATAGATGACCAAAGATGCTGAATTATAAGTTATTTAAGAACTAATATATTAGATGCGCAGAACGCGTTAACGGTATCATATTTCTGATGTTTATTATTCTGAGATGATGTAATCTTATTTATTACGTTCAACAGTAGCAGTAGAAAGAATTGAAAATTCGTGAGATTTAACAAGATAAATTTTAATCGATTCCTGTGCTGCCATATCTTCTTAATTTTTTTCCGTTTAGATGGAGTAAAATATTTAATCATTTAAATGTCAACGTGGTATCATTCAGTTGCAGTAAAAAGCAAGCAAAATATGTATTAATAAAATAATTCATTTAAATTAATTATTGAGTTAATTATATTCTCCTACCGTTTTCGGAAAATACTTTTTCTACCGTCAAGGTGATAAAAAACTAACATAAACTATATATCAATTGTTTTTTAGTATTAGGAATGTAATTAATTTAAAAAAAATTGTTTTAGCAAATTTTTTATTACTCTGACGAAGGGAAAGGTATTTTCTGAAACCGGTGATGAATATAATTAACTCCGTGGTTAAAAACAAAGTTAATGAATTATTCATTATGAGAAATGAATAAATATTAAAATATGCATTATTATTTTCAAATCATGTCTTCAAAGAATTCAAAGATCAGCACCTATCTACGTAGATATTCAAATATGTCTGTTTCTTTTTAGGAGTATTCTTCTTCTTTTAAACTCATCACTTCTCTTCATAAACATAATTTTTATCCCCTGTTCAACATTTTATATATTTCCCTTCACACATTATATGTATTGCCTACATATAAATTATTTTATGAATTGTATGTCCGTACGTAATAGTTAAATACCAAGATTCTGTAACTGTAAACTAGCTAATGATTGTTAAAAATGTTTGATAAAGTCTATCTAATTACAATTCTTTCTGAAAAATAAATTTAATTAGTATTTAAGGAAACAATAAAATATTTAAAGATGTAATTGCAGATTGTATATTCCAAATTTATCACAAATTAAAAACAATGTGGATCAAAATAGAACCTACAAATATTAAATGTTTGTTAAGGCTCTTTATACATGGTAATCATAAATCTAATTCAACATGAAAAAAAATACGCATGTATTGCTCTATTCTATTTTTTCGTTATGTTTAACACATTATTAGAAAATCAAATACATTATTACTGATTCTGAAAATTCTTACTCGCCATATTGAGGTCCTATTATTTCGACGGAGGGTAATCCCAAATGAACAGCCGTATTAGATAATCAGATAATTATTACGAGTATTAACCTCATCGTTTTACCTCCATAGAATCTATTTGTATCTGCGCTAACAAAACATAAACGTTCGTATTTCAACAACGTACAGAAGGGGAAAACCTCGTTTCATATTATATGTTGAGAGAAGTATTGATACATACGCAACAGCATATTAATGTAGTCGTGCTATTTATTTTATGTACATGTATTATGCATCAGTATTTTCGCGTGACTATTGAAATGATTACAATAATAAATTCTTTATCATTTATATACATGTAAAATTTCCCATCTTGTATTATTATCATTTTTGTATATTTCTAAGTTTCTAAAGTTAGTGATAATATAAATTATATAAAGAAAAAATTATTGTGAAAAATATCATAAATCTTACAATATATTTATTTTATATAATATTCCTTATATGAACAATATAACAACGCATAAAATCTTTTTTAAATCACCATTAGAAATTATATGACACTTAAAAATATAACTTTAGTTTCTATTTTGAAGTACCTCCTTCAAAATTGGAATGAATTATGTTAATTGTGCAAATAACATGCCATTATTATCAAGTATTCCAGGTAATATTGCAACAGAAAGTACCAGTTGACTTTTAATTCATTATAAAAATGTACCTGCAACTCGAAACATACTCCTCAAAAGTTTTAATATAGTTGTCACGCTTATTACGCAATAATTGAAACTCAGCATCATCGGCCGTGTCCTCGACGATTTGTTTTCTATTATCTGGCAATTTTATTATCCGAATATTACCATCTACAAAAAATTAATATGTATAAATGTTTTAACACGTGAACCAAACATCATTTATTTTATATTCATAAAATACGACATTAAACTCATTTTCATTTCATTTAAAATAGTTATTCATTTTAATTTGTTTACTTAGATATTGAGTCCGTAAACAGTCGATTTATAATATAGTACAATATTTTGAGAAATCAAATACAGACGCGGAGATTTAAACTACTTATCGTTAAGAATAACGCACTAAATTGCACAAGAAAAATTAAACATATCTGGTGATAGTTAACGCACACTATGACTTTAAATAAAACAACGCAGTGACCATGGTCAAGACTAATATTAAACATCTAAAGGAAAGAAATCATGGGGCTAACGGCTGTAATTTGAGACTTACGGGAGTAATTACTTACTACGTATATACTTCCAGGAATTGCACAAGAAATTAGGATGACCGGTTAAATGCACCCCGATAAATGTGCCCCTATACAAATGCGCCCCGACAAATACGCCCCCGACATATGCCTCTGCCATATGCGCCCAACAAAATAATACATTTTTAAATCATATGGTGACTGGTGATTGTTATCATCCGTCAGTGTTCAAAATTATCCAGCGTTTTATAAAATAACAAAATCAAATAGAGGTACAATATGTTCGTTGCCAAGCAGGATATTGGCGGCCAGAAGCATTCAAAAATAAATATGTGCAACTTAACAGACGCGTAAAAATATTAGTGCAAAATTGTAATAGAAATGACGTTATCAATTATTTGTGTGGGTTGTCGTATAATTTAGAATTATAATATAGTTATTTGGTGTTAAAATGCAAAATCACCCAAAACAATATTTTGGTGTTCAAGGTTGTAAAAGCACTTAGCTAAAGTAAGGGACGAACCAGCCATAAAAGTCGGTATTTTTAGACCCCCAAGGCGGCGTGGGAACGCCAATAAAATCCGGCGTACACGATTTTCGGCACGTAGTGAAATGCACCAGAAGGGATGCATCACCTTCATGTGGCAGTCTTTCCACCAAGCTCAACCGGGAGAGATCGCTCCGTAAATGCGATCTAATTTTCAGTTAGAAAACGAAATTAGGATCGTCTCTGTAATTTGTAATTACGGGGTAAATGTAAACTGTGCGCCTCGAGTTTAAGCTTAGACTATGATGTTCTCTGCGTTTAATCGTTTGTGTGAAAGCACTCAAGTTTCATGATCCGATCAAGTCAAGGTCCCGTAAAAAGCCAAGACAAATCATATACGGTACGCGCAAATTGTGATTGAGAAAATCGCGTCCAGAGTCCCGGTTTGCCTAGTTAATTGGACATCGTCTGGTGGTCAATCCCGAACTTCGTCACTCTACCCTGGCATCACATCTATTGGCGACAAGTTACTTCAAGGACCATCATCAGCACGTGGAAGACATCACCGGAAAGGTAATCCCTTACGTGAGGGACCTGCAGTAAATATTAAACAAGAGTTACACACAAAATTTGGCAATTAACTTCATGTTGGCATGATGGGCTCGCAAATAGTGTTGAATTAATAGTTATCATTTTTTTAAATTTTTATTATTAATAATAAGTAGGTAAAATGTGTTTTATTGTTTTAATTAATACATGCAAGTCACAAAGATATTAAACTTTATTATAAACCATGGATTTTTGTGATTTCTTTTCATAACCAATTGATTTGATAATCTTTTTTAAAAAAAGAACCATTTAGGCTATATGCCTCCCCCCTGACCATGAAGCCGAGGCGAAGGAAGAAATCATGTAACATTGGTTATACAGAAATTCTAGTTTGTAAAGAATTGGTCAATTCATAACAAATATATACTGTTATTATTTTATTAACGATTTTGCGATTTTTACTTAATTAGAATTATAAATAAAAGAGTGTAATCCAAAATAATAATGTTTTATATAACTTTATGACAAATTAAATTACTAATAATGACGCTTATTGTAATTTTTAATCAATGAAATATTTAATAAAATATGTTTTATTATTTAGTTTGTATAACCTTTGCCAAATTAAATCACTGTAATATCAATTATATAGAGTATAATCTATAGTTAGCTCTTCTCATTTAATTTATAAATTTTATATTTTTTTTAGCATTTTAGTCCGGACACATCATTTATCGGGGCCCATATATCGGGAACGTATTTGTCCGGGGCGTATCTGTCGCGGGCGTATTTGTCCGGGGCGCAATTCTCAGGTAACCAAAATTTCATACTCAAAATAGATTGGGCACAAAATACGGATTATTTGTGAATATCCTGATTCTAATACATACATACCTGATTAAAAGTGACAAAATATTTTTTTTGTTGTTGTTTAATTCTGAAATAAATGTTTGTTTCTGAAAATTCTGCAAATGAAAATTTAGCACAATACAGGTCTCATACTAATGACCACAGAAAATAATAAACAGCCCGAATTATATTTAATGATTAGATCTGACTAGCCAAGTACGTATTATATATTTTATTTATTCATTTTAAAAAGTGATAACACCTTTTTACGGATATTTTTTTATTTAACCTACTATTTTCTGTGAGTGTTAAAAACTGTAAAATTTAAAATAGAGATAATTTTCAAAAAATATAAAATTTTAATTTTAAATATAAATTTAAAATATTTCATTTATCCACGCGATGTGAATTGAATTGAATTCATCACTTTACATCTTTCTTTATGGCATCTCAACAACGTTGAAATCGATCTCGTCTTGATATACAAGAACATCTTTAATCATTTCAGATCAAAGAGAATTGGAAATATATAAAAAATAATCAGTACCGATCCAGATACAGGAACCTCCTTTAATACACTCAAATGATCAACCTACTATAATACATCAAGTATTTGATTGGATTTAGTATAGTTGGGTTTGACAGAAGCAGAAGTTAATTAACGAAGACATAAATTAAAAATCTTAATAATTCTGACAAAATGAGTGGTTCTAAATTTTGTTTATCGACAACAATCATTTTCTTTTTACAACGCAACCTTCACAGTCGGGACACTGATCGGAAATTGAACGCCGTATCTTCGATCTCCATGAGCGATAATCTTCTTTCTGATAACATACTCTAAATCATTAAAAATTATCTTCGTCCTGGAGGATAGGGTGCGTAGTAACATGGTTTGAGCTTGGTTAATAATATTTTTTAAATCTATTTATTATTTGTGTCGTAGTATATTCATTATCCATTATGGTATGAAAAATAACAGTTACAGTACAAAAAACTCACGCGTGCCACGTGAAACCAGTTAAAGTAAAATACGTAAATGCAATTAATTTATCGAGCAAGGTACAAAGACACACTGGTACTGGATTTTTAAATTGCTTTAAGAGGGGTAACCTTTTATTTTAAAAAAATGTAAGGATTTAGTATTATTAGAATTTTTTTAATATGTATTTTGCTAATTATTAATGTATTAATAATTAATTATCAACAATTGTATATCGTATGTCGCTGCATTATGCAACTCTGTGCGCATTCTGTCCTCAGTTAATATATCATTTTTTAAATCGTGTGATATAACAAAAATAAATTGCATAATAAACAACCCTTACTGGAAGCTTTACGAGATCTTCAAATAGTCCACAATAGGGACAGTTATGAGAACAAGGAGACTGTGATAGGCTGGACACGTTGGAAGAAGGGAAAATTCTAGAATTTCCCAAAACAAACCTCCAGAGTGTCATTGAGAGACCGTTACTAGCTTTGTTTTTTTAAACGAAATCTTCATTATTTGCAGTTTTCCAGTGACTTATTGACATTGGTTTAAGTATTAATAAATAGCAATTTCGTCAACAAGTAATATCATTTAATAATATTCCAATTTAAGGGTGACTGAAAAATCAGTAATCTATCGTATCTCTACCGTATTCAGTAATGAATGCCTCATTTGGTACTTGCTTGATTAAGACATAATGTCATAAAATACATAATTTTACATATAAAACTATACATATATAGTTCACACATTCCCTCCAATTTACCAAAGTTAAAACCTTTTTTTTTTACGCGCTGCAAGTCTAAAATGTATTGTACATTTTGGGTGTAGTTTTCACCTTATTCAAATAAATAATAGCGTTCATCAGGTACCGAACACCTAAAATATTTTAAAACGAAAACGTGGATTTCGTACCCAAGTATTTTTAAATAATTCAGGAAAAATTATACAAATTTTAGCACCGGCATAATTTTCCGATTTAGTGCATAACTTAACATTTTTAATTCCATAAGAAGATGAGATTTCGCGGAAAATATTATTAGCAGTTAGCGGATAGCGGCAATGTTGTATTATTTATTGTACGAATAATCCAAATGGCAAACAATTGTATTAATCCCGCTCTGGTGCTGGACAGCACCGTATTTATCGGCAAACAAACAAAACGAATTATAAAAGGTGTCACGGTGCAATTAAAAACAAGATAATTATGTTTACATTGGACTCGTCCGAGATTTGTTGCCATTCCGTGAACCCTTTAACGTTTTACCGCTTCGAACCGACTGCACTGACTTTGTAGACGGTTTGATTCAATGAAATTCTCGTGAAAAAAATAATATTTATGAAACCACTACCGTAGTGATTTTATTTTTACATTTTTTTTTTCCTTATTAGCACTTATTTACTTACCATCACGCCGTTCCTCCGTGGGGGTAGGCAGAGAAGATAGAGCTATCTAGGACAGAAGTCTATATATACACCTAAGTGATCTCATTTCTACTGCACTCAGTCTACTTTCATTTCTCTTTTGCCAGTTCCAGGTCTCACTGTCGGTACCAGGACTCCATTGTGTACCGCTAGCCTTGCCTCAGTTGACAAGTTCTCAATAACTATAATTCCATTCAAAACACCGTTCACTTTATTCCCTGCAGTCACCCTCCTTTCGATATCTTTCTCTGTCTTTCCGTTTCTATCAAACATACTTCCCAAATACACAAACTCATCTATTTGTTCATTACCTACAAGTATTTTGCACGTTATCTTGCTTTAATGGTTCTCGAATACCATCACTTTCGACTTGTTGATATTGATAATAAGGTCCTTTCCTTGGATACATCGTACACTCTACTCACTAGCCTCTGTAATTTTTGTTCATTATTCGCCATTAATACTGCATCATTTACCTAATTAGTTTAACAAAATTAAAATAATGGTTTTGATGATAAGGATATATATTTTTTAATATATAGATATTAATTTAAATGTTAAATGAGAATGCAATCACAATATTATGAATACAATGACACCAAGTTAAATGTGTCTAAAAAATTACAAATTTGGGCTATTTTGGGATTGGTTTACTACAGAACTATGTCAACAAAAATGTGTACTCATTAAAAATTATTTCACACACATGGAATAAATTGCTTTATCGTTAAATTGAAAATTTGTATGATTTAGGGGACAATAATTTTTGAAACAGCTCACTTGCGGTTTTTTTTATAATTTAGGTAAATTAGAACGAGTACACTGGGATTAGCCGAAATATTTACAAGACCTTTTTTCAAGGATAAAGAAGTTATCTTGTCTAAGGAGTTTACTGATCACAATTAAAGAAACTGCATTAAAAATTTCAGGATGTCATGATATCGTCAATAGGTACTATTTCTATCGATCGATATCTATTAAAATTACTGCAGATTTTATTCCTAAGTGTTGAATTGTGAACTCGAGCGGTAAATAAATTGCAGCTCGGTCTGTGGAAACAATTCTTGAAATAGATACCGAGTTTACATTTTAAATGTTATATCCATATCTGTAAAGATTATCACACAGTAAAACAAACATAAAATAAACGGTTTATTCCCTAAGTATACATTAGATTAGGATCGTTCGATACAATTTATCTGCTATAATACACCGAGCTACTATTGATCGCATACTCGTATATAATGTAATATAAATAATTATAATACACACAAATCAAAGGTACAACCGGTTATTAAATTTGGTAACGACTATTTAATCAATTGACTGAGTAAAAAAGTGACAGATTCATCAAATTAGTCGTTTACATGCCACGGGTGAATAGTACCATTTGAGTCTGTAGTAATATAATCACGCGCTAAATATGTCTAGTCTAAGAATGTCACCAGTGACAAATGTGGGTGGCAGTAAAAACAATTCTCTCGTCACTAAATAGGCATGAAATAAAAATCTATATATATGTATATATCTGCTATGTATTGCCGTAGATATTTTACTGTGGTCTAAGGAACCCGCGTTGATGTAATTCTTGGTGGTCTTCCTATTTATTAAATTATTCATTTTCTTCTAGATCACTCCCCTATTCTCCTCCTGCGCAATATCTTAAAAATGCTAAAAAAATACCTTAACATCAACTATAAGATTATAACACTTTGTTCTTAAGTATTATTTTATTAGTCTTATTCTTGTAAATACATACATTCATATATGTGTAAATAATGTCCTTCTGTATTTCACACGTAGGTAAATTTGAAAAGAAACTGTTAAATTACATTGGAGTGAAGTGTTTAATTTTCTTCGAAAGAGACAAATTAAGTGGACACGTGATCTTTTTTGTTTTGAAAAAACATTTTGCAAATATGTAACAAACAAGTCTATTGGAAAACTGTAATGCTATCGTACTGTAGGCTGGTAATTATGTAAATTGTATCCTCTGTTCAAAGTTAGTTAATTATTTAAATTATGTCCTGTGTACAACATTTACGCCCGGACCTGTTATGTATAGAACCTAGTAAGTATAGAAGACTAGTGGTTAATAGACAAACGCCTTCTTATTTACCTATATATCAGCCTTATCAGGTTATATATATAAATTTGTCTTTGAACTTGTGGGTCTCGTAATATACCTTCAGTTACAAAAGTGATACCGCCGTCCGGCTGCCATCATAAACCTAGGTACTGCAATTTTGTGATTTTTTGCAGTCAGAAAAAAGTTAATAGATAAAGTAACCAATTCCCCAGGTCATGACAAGACTATCGCGGATACTCTTCATTTATGGTTCTACAAACACCCGTGTCGTTTTTAATATCCATAAATTAATCTGTTTTAAAAAAAGTATTGTATTATTTATAGTATTTTTTCTAATGATATGTTATAAACCTTAATAACAAAAATTTTTATAATAAAATGGAAAGATAAAAGGAGGGTGTATTCAGTAAATTCAAATGTATATATATATATTTATCAGATGAATGGACTTTTGACAAAGTTTTTTTTATAGTAGCTGTATTGTGTCAGATTTAATCTACCTTTCATGCCGTTTTTAGGACTTGGAAGACTTCTACATATGGCTTCTTCATTTTTCTGCTGGATTAGTTTATATTTCTGTCTCTTGGAAATCGTTTTCAATTTTTTTTTTCGTCAGCATCTGCGTATTGTCACTTTCCTATTTTTATCCGCCTGTCGGAAACCCGCTTCAAGATAACTAGATGTCTCGATCACCGATATTCAAATAATCTGAGTTCTACTATATGTGTAACTAAACGATAACGACGAAAAATGGATGGTACATGATATAGTGGTAGGATCCCACTCATGTGACACATATATCGGGCATATCTGTAAAGGCTTCTACCAAGACTAAGTCAGAAATCTAATGTATCGAGTCTGGAATCTTCTACTGTAGTTTTGATACCTAGCTTTCAAAGTGAATTTAGGAAACGATAAGAGCAACATAAAAAAGAATGTGATACCGCATGTTGTGATAACACTAAGACTATAAATTTTGACCTCATGCGGGGGTTGAGACGAATACGAAATTATACAACATTTTAGATATGCGATATCTAGTTACATGTTATACGTTGCATCAAATGTTAACGGCTGTGGCTTTTGCTAAAGGTCTGACTTATTGCGGATTATAATATCCTGCGGTCAGATAAACAAACTTGGATTTATCAAATGTCATTGTAATGAAGTATCTCAGTTATAAAAATACTAACACCAAACATTTCATTTCCGGTGTATTTCAAAATCATGTTCTATAACTGTTAATATTATTATTATACTAGGCTGAGCGGCGGACTCAGTAATTATTATAATTATTTTGAAAAACTTCTCCGTAAACAGGTACACTGAGTCATGAAAATGGCGACACGTAAACAAAAACAAAATTATCTGTACGCCTTTTTAGCTTATTTGGCCAAAAAACCTTTTTTTTTTTCAAGTTTTGTTATAATAAACTGTATTTACATGCTTTTGATATTATAATGTACATTTATGTAATAATATAGCTTAGTTCATAAAAACAAAAAACAGATTGACCATTTTAGCTAACACGCATGCAACGTTTAATTTTTATTTCAGTATAATATTTTTAAATATAAATTAATTATTTCAGAATTTTTGTGATTGACTTTGTGGAAGTCCATTGTAATAAACTTTTTGAAAAAATTAATTAATTATTAAAATAAAACAAAACGCTGTTTTTACTTCACACTACACTTTAACTAAAAAATTAACACGTTTTTGACGCTAACTGCGTCATCTTCAGTAATATACTAAATCTTAAAACTAACTTAACTTTGTGTTTGTATGTTGTATACTTAACATACAAACACACCCTAATTCAACCCCTCCCTCCACCTCATGTAGTTTTAAGATTAAGATTATCTTCTAGTTTTAAGATTAAGTTTGTTACTAAAGATGACGCTGTAAGAATCGAAAGCGTTTTAATTTTTAATTTCAGTTTAGTATGAAGTAAGCTACGTTGTTTTATTTTAATATTTAAATAATTTTTTCAATAAGTAACAAATTATATATATGACTACCGCCATTCTTTTCGTTATTTTGCTCATAGATCGAGTTGTCATAAAGTCGACAGCTACTGGGTGAGTATGACGTAGAAATATATAATTTACTATACAAATAATATGCATTTAATATACTTATATGTCAAAAAATTATTATTAATTATACACTCAAATAATACAAAACTCTATAATTAAGCAATGGACCATGAAAAAATGTATTATTGTAATGGTTTCGTGAAAACGGTATTATTTAAAAATAGTGCATTTTGTATTATTGTGTTTTGTTATGAAAATATTGTAACACATTGTAACACATAACTTCAACGTAAAACAAAAAACTTTTTTTTTATTTTTTTATATTTTGTATATTGATCTGACACGTGAATATTTTATTTTATGTTTAACACATATGTACTTTGACCCAGTCGTAGAAAATATCCGGCTGGTCTTTCCAGTCTTATCTTATCTTTATATCTCTAATGTGTATTTAAAAAACTAATAATTATTCCTACATTTAATCATTTCGAAATGAATAAATGAATCAATAAGACATTTTTTTGAATGGCGGTTTTTATTTATACTTTTTACGGTTTTAGATGTATCATATTCTACAGCTTCGTGTCTTGATCTAGGCTCGCGCGAGAGAGCCTCGTGCGTGTTACGAGACGTTTGTTCTTGTTCTTGTTCCGTTCCCCGCCCACTGCAGCTTCCTTGATTTCACTTTTCTCAAGATATTCTGAGAATTGAATTAAGGGATCCATGTTAGGGCGGAATCCATGTACATGGGGTAAGGCGTGTATTGTGTGGTATAATGTTCACCTATGTTTTACATCACTGCCTATGTAAAAAGTTAAATTATTCAAATAATATTTAATTTAATAACTTGAAACATCTAGTTGGAGCGCTTTGAGCATTCTTATTCAATTATTTATTTATGCACTGTTAATTTTATGTATTTTGTAACGGTCTTTTTATTTGTTCAGTTCGAATTTTGATTTGATTTTATTACTCTTTATGCTTTTTGTTTTGTTTTGTTATTTCTATATTATATATGTTTAGTTTGAACGTTGACCTAGGTTTCCTCTAAGAAACCATCTACAAAAAACGCATTCTAACTTTAAAAGACGCCAGCTGTAGGTATATACTCGTAAACTTATATATATATATATATATATATATATATAGAGCTAGCATCTTTTCTAGGTTAGATCGCGTTATATGTATATTATTATATTATATATATTGTTAAAACTGTTTTTTCTTAATTATATCTTTATAAATTATATATACTGTATTCTATAAAAACAAACCGTAGTAAAGTGGTAGATTTTCATTAATTCACTAATAATAAAAATAAAAAAACAATTCTTACATATTTCGTTCAAATTAATTAACACAATTTATACATTTTTCCTATTTAATCATATTGAGTAATTATGATTGATACTCGTCACCTTTTTACATTCAAAAGTACTCTAATTCATATGTAAGTAGAGAATAAATACATTAATAGCATAAATGTTATTAAAAAGTATATTATTTAGCTTTGCAAGTCTGAAACCGAACAAAAGATCCTGATACAATTTATGTGGCGGGTGCCTTCAATGTAATTGCCGATTTCGGATTTCTTCTTCAGTCATTGCTAATTAATTACTAATATTATGGTTATGGGTCCATCTGCTAATTCTTTAAACCTCTTTTCTACCATAATTCCAGGGGTTTGCCTGATCGACAATGAGAGCGAAAGGAATACTAGCAAGATTGTCAAGAAATCCAACGGTAGCACCAGTTATGGATTGTTCCAGGTAAATATTATAAAACAAATAGAACATTATAATTGAAAACGTATTATTTGAGAACTAATATCGCGAGCTGGATAGATGGAAAATGATAAACTGTATTATTGTTAAGTCAACAAAATCCGCAGTGATAAATCTCTCGAACGTTGCAGTAAACAGCACTTAAAGCTGCAATCTTTTGGATTTAAAACAAACAAAATCCATATTTCTCCCTCGCACTAAAGAAAGCGTTCGTATCCACCATCTCAGCCAAATTCACTCTACCACATATATGTCATAGCAATTCATTAAATGATACCTGACTATATATTTTTATTATACTCAACTTAATAATTTTTTAATGACTTACCGTGCGTTTGTTTTTTATTTTTGATATATAATACCGCCCAACACGCATTTTGGTGCTTATTCCTGAATCAATTAGGCCGCTGTTTTAAAAAGTGGCATTATATTGTTTCTATGAGCTCTAGTTTTGGAGATATAGCACATCCATCATTTTAATTATTTACTCATACTCATTATTATTTTTTCTTTATATTATATTTTACAAAGAAAACCCATCTTTGTATATTTGAAATCGTGTATTTATGAGTGATAATAAACAAACATTCAGAAAAAAATATTATTTTACATACGTATATAAAGTTACGCTGATCACTGACTCACTGACTGACTCTGACTGTAACGCTATAAGCATCGTATAAATTTTATATGCACAATACTTTCACTGAAAATCAATTTAAAAAAAGAATTCATTAGCATCGTTTGCAAGTTTGTTATATTCACCATTTTTACTAGTCGTCTTACAACTAACTAGTTTACACATAAACACAAAATATACTATTATTCAGGAGAACACATTATTATTATGAAGTTGTAATTGTTCGGAACATAGATCTGTGATATTTAAATACTAATTAAATGTATTAGTTAGAAAGATATACATATAAAATCAATTTTATCGAAAAATATTGTTATTGCTACGAACAATAAATGTATTAATTTGAAAAGTGTAACATATAGGTTCGAAATTTTGTCGTCAATCTACTGTGTTGGTATAGCGTAATCGAATAATGCACGTTTCCTGGATTAGAAGAGATCCAGGTTCGAATACCGGTAGCAACAATAATATTTTTTGATAAAATAAATTTTATATGTATATTTTTCTAATTAATAATAATTAATATTTAATATGTATTTACAAAATATACTGCCAATATTTTGAATTTTATTATATTATATAAGTGTCGGGTGTAATAAATTTCTGTAACATGATAAAAAACATTGAAAAATATTTGAAGAAAAGAGGTAGATACAATACATAGGACGGTAATATCATTCACGAATTTATATATATTCTTCTAAAACTTTTTCTGGTGTGAGGTTTTGCAAGACAGTCCCGTTTAAGGCTTCAACAGTAATATGCCATCATGTGGAAATTTCTCAACATGTTTTTCACTAATTGTGCATAATTTTCATATTTGTGTTCCTCGAAAAAGTTATTTATCGCTGAAACAAATGATGCCCAGGTGGAGAACTCAACATCATTAATAGAATTATGAATGAAGAATCATTTATAAGCGCTCTGATTTGAGGTTCATCAAAAATCCCGGCTTTTAACTATACTGTCATTTTTTGAGGGATTTTTTAAAATAAATATTCAAAACGCTTTAATAAATTGTTTCACTAGGTTAAGTTTTATACGCAATGGTGGTAGGATAATTTTCTCTTTTGCGACCAAAGGTACATTAATTACATTTTGTTTTCCTTAAGTTGTATCTGTTTTCAATGGCAACTTTTTTGGACCCCGTGTTCATATTTAGCTCTACTATCTCAGAGACAAATGTAACTCGGATATTTTGTATGACCACTTTGTTGTAAATGTCGAAAATATCTGAATCCGATTGTCAATCGAGTATACTAGATGAAAAGTTAACATGCTATAATATCTCAAAAACTAAAGGTGATACAGGAAATATGAAATCAGCGATCCGAATGCATATAAAGTGAAGTCTAATTTCCACGGTACCAAAAAAAAAAAATTTTTGTTGTGCAGTGCAGTCCTAGGTAGGTATGACATCAAAGTAAAATGTTGAAACATTTAAGGCAATTAGTATTATAATACGTTATATATAAAATACACATATTTTATGAATAATATATTAAAAAGTTTTGTAAAATAAAACATCTAAAAGCAAAATGATAGTTAAGGAGAATGAACAATATAAGCATATAAAACTATATGCGTGGGTGTGAATTGACCATACAAGATAATTTAATTATGATAAATTTGCATTTGTCCTCAGGATCTTACTCCTACACTAGGTCGTTCTGAGCTGTAGTAATCTTTCTGTGAATAGCTGTGAGGCTGCACATTATTCTTATTCGCAATTCAAGAAACAACCCCATAGTGTACTAAATACATTTACGTCTATATTAATTTGTGACTGTGATTGGTTTTTAATTATAACGATAATTCTTAAGTGTGATTTAACGATTTGAAGCGTAGGTTCGAGAGTACCAGTGATTGTTTGCTGATTGATTACAGGTTATTACAGTTATCAATCATCGTTACTATCGAACACCGATCACATAATCATAATGATAATCACGGTTTATTACGCCACTAACTCAAAGATACATATGTACACATAAAAATACATACATTTACATAAACAAAACCTATGTATGAGAACATAAGCATTAAACATATTTATTTACAATGCTGTCCCGAAACACTGACAATTATATAATGAAATTAATTAATTAGGTTTTAATAATACATGAAATTTTATTTATCATTAATACCACTTCCCCATGAAATATCATAACCACAATACAGGTGTATACCACATCCTATATCTATTTGTTTAAACCGCACATATTTTATAATAATTCGAAGTCGGTTCTTTAACTTAATAAGATTGTTAACTATAAGGTAGATAAGTTTATATATTTTTTTATTTTTACTGAGAACACATTATTGTAGTGAGGTTGCAGTTTATCAGAACATAGTTCTATGGTATTTTTAATTCAAATTAAATTAATCAATTTAAAAGATATACAGAAACAAACTATTTATCGAAAAAATATTTTTGTTGCTACCAGAATTCGAACCGGGACCTTTTTCTATCCGGGAAAACGCATTATCATCTTTCGCCTTATCAACTAAGCAGTTTCACGACAAATTTTATAACTTGTATTCTATAGCTCTTTCAAATGTATAATATATGTGATATTCCATTTTTAAAAGCAATCAACTTTGTATTGCTACGAATCTTTAATACCTTTGAGTAATAAGTTGATTAATTTAGTTTGTATTAAAGATAATTATTTAATTTTAACTAAAATGGTATGGTATTATTTTTAAATGTTTTTTTTTATCCATTGTTTGTTTTTATTGCTTAGATATTTTATATAACATTTGTCGAAATGCTTCAACCTTTCTTAATGTACGCCTGCAGGTTAAAAATCTTACGTACAATTTCAAATTATTAATATAATCTAAAATCTTCTCTAATTTAAACTCACAAAGTTTTAAATTAATAGTAAGGCTTTTAGCGTATTTAGAGTTAATCCAACTTATTGAAAAATTTATTGCAATTCTTCTCGAGTATAAGTATGCAAAATAGTATAGTGAAAAGTAAAATTTTCTAATTATTTAGATATGTACCTAAATAAAAATTTATATTTTCAGATAAACAGTAAAAGATGGTGTAAGATTGGAGGCAAAAAGGGAGGCGAATGCAATCTGGCGTGTGAATGTAAGTCACAATTTAAAACATTTTTTTTATTATTATTTTATTCTGTTCATATTCTTAATATATGTACATATTATACATTATAAACATTCTTATAAATACACAAAAAAGCTTCATAATGTAAGAGATGTTCACTGTCTCCTTAACTTGACCGAAATATTAGGATTATTATTAATTATTTAATATTAGTAAATAGGGTTTTAAAATTATTCTAATAATATAATAAATAATTCAAACACTGTCTCTATCCCATGATCGAAACACTATGCAAACCATAAAAATGAATATAAAGAAATTATGTTCTGTTCATGTGATCATCTTCTTGAATATTTGGTCAGTTTCATTTCTTCCAACACCCAATTACCAGCTCCTGAGATGGTATTTGAGTTTATCCATCGAGAATTGTTTCATACTGCTTAGCAAAATGTTGCTCTTTGTTGGAATGAAAATAATGGTTCAGCCTTTTTACATAGAGTTGTCGAATATCATGAAGCTGACATTCCTCAAACAGTATTAGATAATTGATTATAGAAAAAATTGAAGTAGAAATGGATCCGAAAAGATGCAGGTAAACTGGAAAGGAATTTAGCCCGAAGATTCAAATTTAATTTATTCCAAATAATGAGTCATGCATCAAGAAGATGTCACGTCAGTATCTTCCGATCTGGAAAATGGATTTATCACTTACCAACAGAGAACGTATATTTACTATACATGAGGTATTAAATGTACAATTTTTGGACGTTGCATCTTAATAACTAAATCCGCTGTCATCGGGTTAGGTTAGAGAATTTAATGAAATAATATTCTGCGGAAGGGAAAAGTAAGACGTATAAGTTAACCTAGAAGTTTAGTTCCTAGTTAATACCTAGTATGAAGTGCAGAGAAAATAGAAATATATATCATTAAGTTTATGAAGGTATCTCAAACAAGCAAATATTCAAATAATATATAATTTTCTATAAAACAAATATGTATATTTTCTTCTTTACGGGACTCAAATACTTGAATCATATTACTGTATAGTAGACCAACGAAGCTGCAATCAATTATATGTAGTATTTTACTAAGTATTAGTAAAAATGTAATGTAACTTTGCTCTCTCCCCACTCCGTCGGAGAGTATGACATTGTGTTGAGTATGTTTACTATACATATTTAATTATCTATTTATTATTGTTATATATATAAAAAAACAGATTTTAGGCATGATTTAAGTATTTTTAATAAAAGTTTATCCAGTTATTGAATTATAAATATCCATTCAATGTAAATTTGATTGCACCGAATTTCATATAAAATGGATTTTAGATTAATTTTCATGTTCGACTAAATTATCTTGGACAAGATGCCCGAGAACCTCGCGTAGTCGATAAAGATAATGACTGACCTTTACAAATAGGTTATTAGCGTCATAGCACTAATGAATAATTATCTTACAAGCAATCTCGATAAATGTCATTAACTAATGCTAAGTTCAGTCAATTTTTTCATATATATATATCACATCAATACTCTTACAATTTTTAAACTAAGCTATGAAAATAGGACTAACTTGATAGATCACTAGGCGAGTTTTTAGAAAATACTATTATTTTCATAAAATTTCATTTTGCATTAATTGTGATAATATTTTGATTATAAATAAATATATATATATATATATATATATATATATATATATATATATATATATATATATATATATATATATATATATATATATATATATATAGTCTATTCTAACTGTAGGTCTAAAAATGAATATGTGAAAAATTTCCATCAAATATAGTTTTATATATACCTATGTTTGAATCAAAAAAGTTTTGCTAAAATATAGATCTATAAGACTTACAAGAAAGGTTCCTACAATAAAGGTTCCTATTCTTACGAGCCTTCAAAATGACTTAAAGTAGCTACACACTGTTTGCAAGACTGTGAGGTGGATACGGTTTGGTAAAATATACTGGATTCATTTCGAATTCCTGGCACCCAACTATTTAATTTGTGTGTAGTTATCAAATTAATTTTGAGTTATTATTATAAATTATCAGAAAGACGATTTATGGCAGTCCAATATATATGTAGAAAAAAATATATTCACTTATTGACAGTTCCGTGGTATTTTTCAGTTCGCATCCCGATTGCAACTTAATATTTTTTCGCTAAATATATTTTGGTGTATATCTTTCTGTTTGATTAATTTAATTTAAATTTATAAATATTATTTTTAAATTTTCCAACACTTCTTTTGTGAAATCATAATAAGTCAATAAAATTCGTAGGCGCCGGATAGTTGGTACGCTTGTAATATAATAAAATAAATAGGAACACTAAGTAGATATACAATAATAGAAGATAATAATATTGTGAGAATACGAAAGCTAATCATGTAATTAATTACATTTTCATAAATTAAGGGCGTATTATTATGACTACGCGGTACCCTGTCGGAACGTCAGCCGGCTAGGTGAAATATTGTACTAAATCCATTTTAATGTGAATAATGCAAAATGGAAATGGTTTCCTCCGAAGGGTTTTGTGACGACGTTCATGAAATAACGTTACACTAAGTTATCAAGATGAAACATATTATTTATTATCATTACGTTGATGATTTAACCTTTCCGTTTCAGTGCCAGGGAAACATAGACTCGCGCGTCGTGACTGAATTACCCCAAAATACCAACGTATTTTTTGTTATATTCGATGCAATTTTTTAAATATTCAATATATAGTGACAATCTGGATGATATTTTTTTCATAAAATATACAATGGAGGTGTAACGCTCAACTTTGTACTGTCTACGCGAGTTTAGAAACATAGTTTCGTTCATGTATTGGGTCGTCTAATAAGTCATTGCGGTTTTGTTCAGTTATTTATTATATAATCAAATTTTAAACAAAAATTAAAACATTTCAATCGATGATGTATTCTCTACACTACTGTATATATATGTACTGTTCAGGACTACATCCCATCATCCCATTTCATTTCTGTGAAAATTAAATAGTTATTGAGCTAATATCTGAGGTTAACGTAACGCCACGCATTTGATTGGAGAGCGACTGAAAAAAAAGACAATCTGACAGAACAAGGTCTAGACTACATGATGGACGCGGCAGAATTTTTCAGTTGAGCTCCTTTATGACCAGTTTGACGAGTTAAATCGTGTGAGTCCAAAATGTACGTTTTTCTCAAATTAACTCTTCATTATTTAAGCCCAAAAATTAAGAAAAACTATAAAATACAGAAAAACGGCGAAACTGAAAAACGGCGAAACTGAAGTAATGCTATCGAATAGTGAGTTTTTGTCACTAAAAAATAAAATAGCATTTCAAAAAAACCCGCAAAAACTTATTATACGACCCAATACATACTTTTTATAGTGGTATACTTACTTACTCACTTACCATCATGCCGTTTCTCCACGGGAGTAGCCAGAGAGGATAGAGCGCCACACTCCTCTGTCCTGACACACAATTCTCGCCTCGCCGATAAACCACATAACGGAACCGTCATCCGTTATCTGCTTTATCTGGTCGTGCCAAGTCTTCCGCGAATGGTTTACTTAAATAATAAATATTGCATTCTCTCACAGAGTAACTAGTAATTGCACCGCCAGTGCCAATATTTGAGATTTTTTTTCCTGGAAGTATCTCAAATTATAAGTCATTACTTTGTTCCCAAAATTAAACAAATTGCAAAACACAAACAAATCAAACATAGTGATATGTATTCGGTATAATAATATCATTGCGCTATGACATTATAAAACGAACATAATATGCTAATTCACAGTTTGACGTTGTCGAAATTAAATGGACTTCATATCCTTATTTGCATTATTCCGAAATATAATTGTAAACATAAATAATTTCGCCACATGATAATCATAATAACATATTTGTCGTTCTGTTTTCATTATCTAAAATGCAATTTCCGAATTAAATTAAGTAAATACCCGAATTTTAGTGTCGATATATTCCCAATTCTGAACGAACGATAAAGTACTACCTTTATAAAGAGTAATTATCATATTATGTAGGGATTGTAATTTTATCGACTCTTTCAATTACCAATAATTTGGCAAATTTTTAACTAATATTGCTCAACCGATAATTTACCAGTTATTTTTATTTTATTTGCTAGTACAGAATGAATATTATGTTCTAAGCCGATTTTTTTTGACCGCCATTTTGGTTTTGTAAATATTTGTCAATTCGCATTTAGTAGTCATAGAGAATAGTTAATTACAATTTATTATTGAGCATTTAATGCCTTAACAACGTGTTAAATTTATTAAAACATTTAATCTAAATTATAATGGCAGCGCTGTAACCATTAATAGTGATCGCTATCATCACATGATGGAAAACTTCTCGGTGAGTGAATTGGGTCGATTGGGCCTGCAACACATGTGGTTTTTTACAGAACGGTACCACTTCACACACAGCCCGAGCTACGCTTGAAAGTTTCCGTTGAAGTTGAAATTGAATTGAAGGATCCTGCCTATTTTCTGTGAAAGTACTTGAAAGAAAAGGTCTATGCTAATAAGTTAACAACAATTCCAATGCTATAGGATAATATACGAAATGAAATTGCAGAAATAATACGCAAAGTGGACGAGAATGCTTTGAAAAATATTATTAAGAGAACACGCATTTGTTTTGCAGCTAGAGGCGGCCACTTGACCAATATCGTATGTTATACATAATTGTAATAAACTATATAATCGTTTAATAAAAACTAAATTTAAAAATGTTGTTTTATTTTTTAGCAATTAAGAAACGACATCAGCCTAGAACATAATATTCATCCTGTACATTGTAATAATGAAAAAAATATATAATAATAAATATTTTATCCAATTTAAATTAAGAGCTACAAAAAAAAAAACTCAATTAATATTTTTGTTTCTAAAACTATTCATCTCTTTTTAAAAATAATCCCCTAAACCATAATTTATAGAAATCTAAATTATTTAGATATTACAACTATTTCGGCGGTTAAGGCCATTTTCAAACAGTGGCTATACCACGTGCAATCTACTTAATTAAATGATTTTAGTTACCCCTTTCTCTATGAACTCCACTGAAATCACCTATTTAAAATTATTTAAATAAGTTGATTGTACGTGGTTTATCCACTGCAGAACTTAATAATAATAATATTTATTAGAATATATTATATATAAAATGTGGCCTAAAATGTGGAACCCCCATCATTTTTATCATCAGAATATATAAAAACATACATAGTGATAGCTAATCATAACAATTATTTTCATATACATGTCACAATACATTATTAAAAAAAACGTTAATATATGTAACATCGGCATATTATACATTATAATATACACGCGGCTTGATATAAATTGTTCACGTTTCCACAATTGAAAAAATAAACTATATCAATTTGTTTAATGTGTAGAAATAAATGAATAATTTTTAATTGTGCTATATTATATAGTAATGAGATGATATATTATTTTCAGCTCTGATAGATGACGACATCAGTGACGATTCTATTTGCGCGAATAAGATCTTCGAGCGGGAAGGATTCAAGTCCTGGTCGGGTTGGATGCGTAGGTGCAAAGGAAATAGGCTGCCTGACATATCCAAATGTCCCGATTTCCGGGAGTCCGTCGTAACGAGCCCAGAGAAAGAAAGAGTCAGAAAGTCCTCCGTCAACAACCACGTTCCCATAATTATTGGTTAAAACGTTCACATTATTAATGACAGCTTAAAGAGTCTGAAACGACTTTCTATGTTGTTATGCCGTCTGTATCGGGTATTGTTAGCCACGTAAGAATAATCGGAACAGAGGAGGGTCCACTGTCAAATTTATTAGAATAAGAATTATTTGAATCTATTACTTGAGTCCACAACTTTTACCAAATCAAAATAACTTAACTTTACTGCACTGCTTTTTATAGATATTGTTACACTCTTAGATAGTAATTTTATTATCGATGATTTACAAGGTTTTTTTTTATTAATAAATAGTTAAACGGGCACACTTTTTCCATATATTTTCATATATATTTTTTAGTGTGATGGCTTTCATTATAAAAGGACTACTGATAATATATTATGAAATGTGAATAGTATTATAACTATAGTAAGTATATTATTGTATATGAACCGTCGGGATAAATATGAGCTAATATCAGTGTGCTGTACAACTAAAAAACAGGATTCCGTCATATTATTGTGTCTACTGTACTATACAAGCTAATGTCGTACAGCAACTATCAGAATACAGTACCTCGCACTATATCCTGACGGTTGTTTGTATAGTATACATTATCTTCAGCATAAATAATAGGTTACTATTAATATACTCACTATGCGGGCTGATATTAATAAAAACCTAATTAAAAACGTGTAAAAAATGAAAACGTACTATTAATTAAGATAAATATCAATGTAAACAATTCACTTAGAGCAGTTTTCTTCAAACCACGCATTTTTCCTCTTGTTTACGTTGATTTTGATTTTTTACAAATTGTTAATGGCTTTGTATCCGGGTAACAACCAAATTTTTAAAAAACATTTACATTTTTTCTGTATATATTTTTATATTAAAATCATCGAAAATGTTTAAAAATAACCATATTCTGACTTACATTTAACTTCCATAATCAAAATATAATACTTATAGCTAAAAGACGATGCATTTTTTAAAATTAAAAATTCAAGTAGTCGATAACTGAAATACTATTTTTCTCAAAATGTTACCCGCGGCATAACAACTAAGAAAAGTCTTAATCAAGGCCAAGAAAATTCGGCACAACTACTTGAAAGCTTACTCAGCTCCTATTCGATAAATAATTATCCAAACTGATTCCTGACGGAAAATTATATTTTATCCCTACCAAAAAAATATTTATATTTAAAACACACTTTATTATGTTTACTCCTACTTATTTTTAAATGGTGCTTTTAATATACTTACTATAAAAATATTTTTAGAGGTAAGCATAGATATAATTTTACTTGCCGGCGTTCAATGTCGTTAATATAGTAATAAGCATTTTTCATATTTTTTTATATATTATATTATATTTATTTATGCCTGAAATATAATAAAATATTTATTATTGTTTTTGTATCATTTATTTTTTTCTTAACTTAAGAGTCACCATCGTATGTACAGTAATAGTATTTTTTAAATATTTATAGTTTTATACCTATCGCAATCGATAAATAGTATAAAAATTAATAAAACCATAAAAAATGTTTGCGATACCTATACTAATAATAATTATTAAATATAATATAGATATAATTATTTATTCTAGGGTGACCGCATTATATATGCAAGACCTAATTCTCATATATTGCAAATTTTTAATGATCCGTGATTCGTAATCCGTGAAAATAAATATTGGAATTATTTTTTTTTATTAAATCTCTTTATTTTTCCACACACAATATAAATATGATATATTTAAAATAGTTATGTACCGCAGACCATAAATTATTAATTAATAGATGTTTCTTACATATTTCAAAGTATTATGACAGTTTGACAACAAATGGGAATGACCAAGATATTTTATAGTTTATGTAAATTGCAAAAAAATTTTTAAAGATTGTTTTGTACTAAAGATTGTATTCTATATTTTATATACATCAATATATATTTATATAAATAATGTTCTCATTACGCCAGTTGACAGAAAAGTTTCTGGGAAAAAACCTAAAACTTTTTTTTGTGCCTTTGTTGATCTGCGAAAACCCTACAACAGAGTAATAAGACGAAAGTCATGGAAGGCATTGTCTAAGTAAGGAGTGAAGGATAAACTTACACTAGAAATTGTATCCATGTATTGGGGGAAGTAGCGCCTAGTAGGAAGAAATAAAGGGTGTCAAACGGCTATGTGTAATGTCACTATGACATTTCAACTTGTACATACACAATCGAATGAAAGAACTAAGTAGTAGGACTAAGAAGTAGGAACGAGAATGGGTATTTTGATTTTTATCACGTCTACTGAATGTAGATGATGCAGTGTCACTAGCTAATAGCGAAGCTGATCTGCGATGCCTGGTGATGAAGATGTCCGATTTACGCAAGAAAAGTAAACTTCTGATAAATGTTACCAAATCGAAAGGTATAGTTTGAGAGAGATGAAACAGTGATTAAATGTAATGTTAAAGTAAATAATGAACTAATATTTTTGGGAAAATGTTAAGTAGGAGTGACAAGGTTTAAAAAAAGTGTTGCGGGAAATAAAGTGAATCGTTTTCTGAATACAATTATCGCCAGTAAAAATTTATCACACAATGCAAGACTTGCAATCCATAATGGGATTCTTGTGCCAACATTAGTATCTAGTAGTGAAGTCTGAAATTGGCAAAATAAATAACGAAAGCAAAATGCGCTCGTTTAAACGCATGCGTGGGAAATGAATGTATGACATAGTGAATTATTAATAAATTAGGATTGAATGTAGAGCTGTCAGAAATTTAATAATTAGAATAAATATGTATTGAATAGAGATGTTTTGATGTGTAGAAGAAATGAGCAAAGTGAGGTTGGTACAAGGCGATTGTTAAAGGTTAATGGAACAGAGAACTGCTATGAAAAAGTTTCAACAACCGAAGAGCGTGCACAATAAGTAGGAAAATGAACGAGGTGACAGTAGTATGCCAAGATAGAAAAGTGTGCCATTTTATCCACTCTGCCTACCCCTGTGGCGAGACAGCTTGATGGTAATTTAATTGTATTTTCAATAATTAGCAGCTTTTGTGAAACAAGGCTTATCTGGGATTTAATTGGACAACGTTACGTATTACGTATGTTAAAATATCGGTAAGCTTCGCTTAATCTTTAGTTTCTAATTAAGCCCCGAAGGCGATGTTAATACTTCATTGTGTAAAATAGGTCATTATTTACCTTTAATAATTATTATCTTAGTTTATTTTTCTTTTTGCACAAACTTCAGATGACACAAGCGTAATTTTTTTGTAGATGAAGCTGAAAAATAATTTATGTTCTTTAATTCTGACAAATTTATGGCAATTTGTAAGAAAACTTTATCAGTCTGTATCGTAGATTTTTTGATACATGAATTACTTATTATAATATAATATATCGATGAATAGATTATGTTTGAATTTTAATTAGCTTGTAATCTCCAAATACGAAACTTTGGGTAGAATTAAATAAGTATTAATAATATTTTAAAAATAGATTTTAAACGATTTTTTTTTGCTTGAAATGCAATATAAATGTTACCCTTATGGGTGAAGGAAACGCAGATTTATTTTAAAATACATATATTGCACAGTTTATCTGTAATATATTATCACGATGATCATGAAAAATCTTTTCGTGTAAGTATATTTTTCTCAGCTATTCTGCCGTTTGTACCTGACTTCTCTGGGCAACATTTCGGATCCCATTGCAGGGTCTATTATCAGGGTTATATCAATATCATCGATACCCTACAGATATATCTGAAGATTCTGAAAGGCCGTGATAATCTGAGAATGATTATAATAATAATAGATAATTATAATATAAATCGTCAGAGTTATCTTTTTTCAACTGTTTAGATTAATGGAAAATTCTACTGCTCTATAGCTCTATAGCTCTATAGTAAGTAAAATTGATCATTATTACATATGTTTTAATACAAATTAAATTAATCAAATAGAATAAATACTATTTTTAATAATATATCAAAATATTCATTATTTTATTAAAAAACTTTAGAATATGATAAATATTTTTTTGGTTAGGTAATTTGAAATACCGAAGAAGGAAATGCTTATTTCTAAAACTGGTTGATGAATTAGTTAATAATTAAATGGTTAAAAAACAAATTTAAAAATAAAACATGAATACTATTAAACATAATTTCGAAGTGATCATCCTACAACTATACTGTATATTATCCAAGATGGCCGACACTCCGTCTATCTATCAACATTTGTAAAAATCGATATATTGTTGTTATAAGCGGGGATCTCAATTGTTGCCCAGAAAATATAAATCGAGTGGTAATGAGCTAAATATACAAGTGTATATATGTGAGAGATATGACGAACGGTGGGGAAATAAGGTTCTGGAGTGAATGCTTCGCACTAGAATAAGTGATAGGTCCTCAAACTCGGAAGAGCGACGATGATCCGGAAGCAAAACACATGCGGTGAAGATTCATAGATTATTTCACTCTGAACTCCATACTGCTTTATGTGCACCAAAGTCCAATCCCCGAGAGAAGCCTTATTCGTGAATACGGGCTATAGATCTATTTATGGAGCAAAATTTTATGTATTTTTTTTTCGTCATCATTATCCAAATTTTTCCCTTTTACTCATGATTATTTACTAGATATAAAAATAGATTAAATTATATATTATGTGATATAACATATATTTTATAATGATTTTCTAGGAATTTTCTTTAATTTAATATATGTTTTAAACATAAATTCATTATAGTTTCCTTTTTTGTTTAACAAAATAAATTCAGTATTTTGTGTTAAGATGCGAACGTTTTTTCCTTGGTATTGAAAGATTTGAATAATTTTCATTAATGATACCGTACATAGTGTTACCAAGAAAAATCTTTGCTGTTTTAAACTAAACCATTATTATTTATAAACTTACGTTATTAAACTGCGGAGAAAAAAAAGATTTTATTCATGCGAAGATGTAAAAATCGTGAAGTTATAAATGTCAAACATATATAATTATTAACTACATAAAAAAAAAGGAATGGTGTATTTTGTGATATTAAGTCTATTTGGATCCAAGCTATTGCAAAGAAAAACCAACTAACTACCCTATTTATAAGCCGAATATATGATTTGGATATTAAATAAGGAGCTCGGCGGAGTACTAATTAAAGTTTATCTAAGTATTTCAAAACTAAATTCTCCGGAGAATACTTAAACCAATTAAGAATAACACCGTAGGAAATACCGATGGCGTATCAGTACAAACGTTGAGCTTGTCGAGGCCTTCCAACAACTAATCACATGACGACTCCAGGGTATTTTGTAAAGTTTACGAGGGGCGACCTACGGAAACTCGCCCCCTGGTTACCCAAAAATGAAATGGATGTTCGAAAGGATGTTCGAAAGACTACAAATTCCCTGCTGGAAGATCATAGCTCGAGACGGAGAGGCCTGGACGACTATTGTGCGGTCGTCCTTAAATTACCTTTTACACTTTGCGCCATCTTTCATTTTCAATTCAATATACTTTATCACAGACGCAAACCGATTTAAATATATATTATTTGTTTTAATACTGTTGACCAAAAAGTTGGTGCGGTCAATTGATTATCTCAATGATTATCTGTAATTGATTCTTCTACTTTCAACGTTGCTCGCAATTACAAATTTTTTCCAGGTGGTTAGGTATCGCGCAATATGTCCAAAGTACCGGAGAAGAAGACGCAAGCATATATTTCCAGCACCAACAAGTCGATCTTTGCACGCTCTTACTTTCACTTTCCAGATCTTACAGCCGTAAAGATTTTTTGAAAAATACCAGAGTTCTTAAATATTACGGTTATTCTATATCTATTCTATACACAATACCTTTAATCATTTGAATTTCTTGATCAATTTTTGGCTGACAACGTCCAGTAGATATCTTTATTTAATAATCTCATATGATAACAAATTATCATGTGATATTTTTGATCTATAACAACCGAATATATTTTCGACAAATTTTAAACTTATACTCTGTAATATTTCCAATTACATCTATTATCTTCCACAGATAAGAAATGGTCCAGGTTCTAATTCCGGTAGCAACATAATATTTTTTCGATAGATAGATTTTGTCTGCATACCTTTCTAGTTAATTAATTTAAATCGCATTGAAAGAAAAGTACATTTTTTAAATTTACGAGACTTGTCTTTCTATCTTGAATAAATGACCTATTGCTTTGGTCATCATCATAAGTAGAGTATAAATAAAATGGTTCAACGAATAGGTCATTTTCAAAATATTTGTTATGCCACGTATTGTAATGGTCGTATTCGTTTGACGGACAATGGCCCTTAAAATTTGTCGCCAGACACTTTATCTCACCAAAATTAAATAAAAACGTATTTAAATAATTTTAAAAATATGTTTAATTAAATAATTGCTCGCGTTAATTAGGTTGTACTGTGGAAGACCATTTCCATTTTTTGATAATAAGTTTTCAATATTGTAAAATATGGAAATACTGTCCACTACCACCGCCCAAAGGGCTTAGTAAGAACAGTTGACGATAGCCAATTGCTTTTTCACTAATTTTTCTACAATTTTCAAAGAAAATCATTTTAATTAATGCAGCCTTCTTCCGCCCCAGAATAAAGTAGTAGTAATGTAGGCTCGTATTCACCCATATTCTATTTGAATCAGACCGGATCTCTTTTTAAAAAAACCTTTCTGTATTTATTGAGTCGTGAGCGTTATTTTGTTTATGTGTCGCACAGATCCAATAAAAATAACAGCAAGCAATAGTACCGGATGTAAACATTCCAAAACTACGTTAAATTTAAGATAGGGTAATGATCACTTTTTTTATACATCCTACGCATATTAAATATTTTAAATATCTAATAATGCGTATATTTTTTTATAAAAATTAAGAATCATCTTTACGGTAATTTATTTACAAAATCCTCACTAAGAAAATATTGGTAGAATTTATAAGTAAAATTGATGTAAATCAACATGAGCACGAACATCAAACAAGAGGAAAATATAGACTGAGTCTTCCATTCAGGAAGAAGGCTATACCTTGGAAATCGACGATGTACAGTATGATGAAGATTTTTAATGAAATGCCAGAAAACAACAAGGGAGGAGAAACTACATAGATTCAAAATGAAACTAAACAGATATGTGAATGTTAAGTTATTTTAAAAAGAAACGATTTTGATCATATTATGGATAACAGATTCTTATTGTGAAGTTGTAATTATTCAGAATAAGGTCTGTGTTATTTTAAATACTAATTAAATATATTAATCAGAAAGATATACATATAAAATCAATTTTATCGAAAAATATTGTTGTTCCTACCGGGATTCGAACACGGATCTCTTTCCAATCCATTAACCAAAACTAAGATGTCTTTTCAAATAATGGAACGATACAGGGTGGCACAACAAAAGTGAGATCATCTCGTAACACATGAGTTATTTCAAAACATAATATAATTAATTATAATTCTTTTATGTATTTTTTTCGCACAATATTTAGCTAATCAGAAATCATCAAAACACCATATATTGCATAATCTACTGGGTTTAAATCTGGGCTGTTCGGTGGCCACACAGCCACACGCCTGGCTCGATGAAATTAACATTCTCACGACGAAGAAAGTTGATTGTATTTCTGACTATGTGAATAGAGCTCCGTCCTGCTGTAATGTCCAGTTATACTGTAATGTCTAGCTATACTCCAGGCTTTGTTCTAAAACTCTTTGATCATTTTCCTAGCACCCCGACGTTTTTTAATTCGCAAATTTTTATCAGAATACGGTCTTCTGCAGTGATTTTTATCATTCTGGCAACAATTTGAAAAAAACAAATATAAACAATGGGAAAATGGATAAATAGGTAAGTAAGTAAATTAGTAAACTATTTAAGCTATTGTTAATACAGTTAAACTAATTTTGATGTAATTTATTACATTTTACGAAATGCTCTCACTTTTTTGGGTCACCCTGTAGATGTATTCATTAAAAAAGTGTTACATATGAGTTAAAAAATTCTTCATAAAAAGTACTGCCTGCTGCAGTATAGTTGGTTAACGTACCTTCCCCAGATTGGAAAGACATCCAGGTTTGAATCCCGGTAGTAACAATAATATTTTTCGATAAAATTGTTTTTATATGTATATCTTTCTAATTAATACATTTAATTAGATTTTGATCTCGTTTATATTAGAGCATATATAAAAATACTTATATATGCACTATATTATAATCATCGGCAAATAAACTTATCGCCTTAATCTTTTCTATAAAACAAAACTGTTGCATTCAATATTTTATATTTATTTTTACGATAAATTAATACGAGAAAAATACTGCCACTCTCGATATGTACCTTAGTGTTATGATGTGGTCAGGGGTACAATAAATAAATAAATATAAAAGATCAGTAAATACGATAGTTAAGAAGAATCAGCGGAAAGCCCTTAATAGTATTGACTGTATGAAGAAACCTCGTCGAAAAAATACTAAAAAAATCTAAGGAAATAAATTTTGTTGGAAGATAACGTTAGAAGCTTACGTAACCCACTACATAGATGTGAAGTAGCAATATAATCATTATTTACTTAGGTATACAAGTATATTTAAACTTTTTTAGGGAATACGATATATAGTGCTCGGTAACACATTCACCTTGTGACCAAATCATCAGATCTTCGATCCTTGTCTACGTACCAAATAAGTGCGATTTTATAATTCACAAGCGCTTAGCTTTATGTGAACATAATATTCGTATATTAGAAAAAATACATGTATAATGAAAATAATTTTATGATATATTTTTATATACATATTTTTTTCTGCATATATCCTAGGTGATTCATCTAATTTGTTTTATTATAAATATATTTACAAGTGATATTGAATTACAAAAGCGAACGATTTTATCTACACACGAGTCAGGGGTACAATTTAACACTCGAACTTTTTAACTGTTTGAAAATGTATCTTTTGAACGAAGGAAAACGTCGTATTTCATAATTATTTTTACTACTTTTAATATCTCTTAGTGAGTCTTTAAAGTGCTTTACCAAATTTCTTTTGAGATATGTACTACATTAAAATTAATATAACTGAGGTGAATTTTTCCGCACATTAGTAGCAATGTCCCCATTAAACCATCAAATACTTTCATCACATTTCTTCAAAATTTAGTTTTCCTTGCGCGTATAATATTCGAGAAAAATATACAAATAATTAATTCAAGGATTAATTTAAAGATATTAAACAACATGTCTATGTCATATATTTCAAGAAATAAGATAGGTCGTAAAGCAAGAGACAATACTCTTTATCGTGAGACTTTTAAAACTATTTTATAGTACTGATCCATAAAAGAGCCGTCCAAAATGCAAAAGACAATGTTTTTTTTTTGAGAGAAATAAACTACAAAAATAATAACTGAAAATAATATGATATATAAACATATCAGTGAAGTTTCTTCGGAATTAAACAAGCTAAGAAATAGTACATAATAAATTAACAAATAGTAGATTTAAACAAACTGATAAACAAAAGTGTTTTTCTACTGAACATATAAAGTGGGAGGGGAAGGAAATGAGATGCAATATATATTTTTTAAATATACAATTTATATTATTAGTCACTAAAATGTTGGCGTAGTTTAATTTTAAAGGTAAGCAATATATCGTTGATAATGTTAAAATTATTAGAAGAGTTTACGGAATTATATTTTGACGTAAAGCGGGTCATAAAACATTTTTTTTTGTAATTAGTTTTACCAAAATTTGGGTAAAATAAATTATTTGATCATATTTTTGGGTGTATTTCAATAAAATATTAATACTAATACACATATATTTTTTAATAGATACCCCTGCTAACATTCTTATAAAGCTAGTATTAATAAAAAGTTTAAGATACTTTTAAACGGCTATATTTCCATCTAATTTTTGTTTCTCTCTGTAATGTAATGGTAAATATCCCCGCTTAATATCCGGGAAACAGCGGTTTGGGATTGAAGATTACAGTTTTAATTATATATATTTAACAAAAAAGACATTTTCTTAATAATGAGAAATGAAGAATCTTTTTTTCAACAGTTAATATTTAAACCGTTATTAAATTGAATATGTGATACGAATGCTACGTTAACATACATTACAATGGTTAAGACGTTTACCTGAGGCAGTCGTAATGCAATAATTGTCTAATGATCTTAATTGACGAATCACCTTCCCAGGAGAGCCAGATTCTATTCCTGAACAGAACATGACAATTCACTCAGAGATAAATAATGATCAATTTTACCTTCCTAGTAATGAATCTGCTCACCGGCATCGTTATATATATATATAGAATATGATGCTGTATACAATACAAAAATACGTTAATTCAATGAGGCTCAAATAATAGTAATGTCAGCCCATTAGCTTAATACATGGATGTATCTCAAAATATTTAGGATAAAATTTATTTGACGGCAAATACATTAAACATTTTTAAACGAATAAAACTTGATCATGGAGATGAAAATTCACCAAAATAGAAATTTCGTCGATCGAATCCATCTCTGGTTCTATTCTCACACTTGCACCATTATATTTTTATCGTTATTATTTTGAGTGCCGATTTTAATTTTTCTAAATCGATATATGTGTTGAATTTATTAATTTAGGAATTATGGACACAATATAAGCTCTTATTAATAAATAATGCTTTAAACGTTGAAAAATAGATTATATTATATAAAGACCAGCCGTGGCTGCACAGCTTCACCCGTTGGCCGCGAAACAGCCATACATACGGCGAAGGACTTATCATAAACTGATTGAATATGCAACACTACTTCGTAGCTTGTTAGTCCGATAGTTAAAACGCTGGCCCATTAATCTAGTGGTTGAGGGTTCGCGTCCCGTTCCAGGAAACCAGCAAGTTAGTCCTATTTTTATGGTGCAAGCGTTTAGCTTAGTTTGAAAATTGATGTGTCATGTATTTCGTGTACACATCTATATATTTTTTTAAATCTATTGAATTAATTGAAGACTGACACTGACGCACGGAAAGATAAGTTTTTACTTTTAACAAAAAATTTTATTATGTCATAGAAACTCGGAAGAGACAAAATGAACCAATTTTTATTTTTTCAAACTTGTTCTTTTTACAGGTTTCATTATTTGGCAGAACAGATGGCAGAGTACTTTTAGAAAATCACTCACTTTCAAATTCACCGCTGAACTCTTCACGAGGTTGTCTCAATATGGATCTTACAAACAATGACGTTATTGATCGTCAAAGAAGTCGAAGTACCATCTCGAATATCTCTGCCCGCAGATTTCCCGTTGCAATGGAAGAGTAAAAAAACTAGTATTTTTCGCTTTGCGTACGAATGTCCACTTGTGAACAATGCACGGTATGAACAAAGCGACTAGTTAATACTGTATATCTTACAACTTAACTAATGCAGTTAACAATAATCAAAACTTGTTATCCGAAATTAGTCTGAATGCAATGAAGTTACGGTACAAACTTCAATATACGGAAATGAACGGAAACAATTAAAGCTTTCAAATGTTCTTTCCTTTCTTGAAGACCGCTTATGTAACTAACTACAGAGTATGGGGCACCACACTCTTCTATCCTGATATACAATACTCGTCTGCAGTGGCTAACTACAACATTGGACCCCAATCCAGAATAGAAAAAGAGCCCCCTAATTATATTGTAAATATTCAAACATAGTACCGCGTGGTTTATCCAATAAATAGTAAAAAGAAATATAATCTTTTGTCTCATATAATATTCACATATTCATGAAACGATTTTATATATATTTTATCGATACTCGAAAAAATATCATGAAAATGTATTGTGAGCCGTGAACTTTTTGGTTCCAATGCACTTCATTGGCATTGTTTACGCGCCTTGTTACTTCGACTGGCACCACTGGGTTTCCAAGTTTATAATAATGTACATGTGTGTGTAAGTATCGCCGCCCTTTTTTCGGAAACCTAAAAAGACGGTAACCGACAGGCATCATTCTTATTATATTTCGTTCTTCGACCAGTCTAGCGGTTCAAATAAATCAACAGTGAGCGCTGCGGTCGATCGAAATCTAAATAAGATAACCCAGCTAAAAGAACAACAATATCGGACCATATCATATGTGTGCTTATTGTTAATCAGAAACCAAAAAACCACCTATCAAAGGCGTTTACATAAATAGGCATAATTAAGTCACTGCTCGTCCCATCTACATTACACTACATCTCAGGAAACTCGATTGTTGAGGCTTTTAACAAGACCACCTTCCTGAATATAGTGGCATGAACACTCGCGTCACGTATCTTCCTCATTCATTTTGTTCTCTCCTCGTTCATTTTGTTACACATGACCAAACCACCTGAGACCCCTTATTAATTCATCCAATTGACTATGGTAAGATCAGCTGTACATTCCCTCCTAATTTTTTAGTCTTTACACTATTATAAAAATGATTTGACACATAATATTTACAAGGCGCACAAATGTCTCGTATCGTCCAGGAATAAAATATTATAGAAAGAAATTTAATTACCTGCAATGATGAGAGACTTGAAAAGCTCGTGATCATAGCTAAAATGAGAAAAAAGACACGGTCTCCTGTAAGATAGATAGACCAAACAAAGATGTTAACAGGCTCCTCTTTGAATGTTATTATCAACATAGCCCAAAATCAGGAGCAATATTGTGCACCGTTTGCCATATATTTCGGAGGATAACGACACTTAGAAGTGATCAAATTTATTTATTTATTTAAACTTTATTAACGTGCATATTTTTGTTGTAACAGAGGTGAATATATTATAACATAACATGATAAACATAAGATACAATTATATTGCAATTAAATACTCGTAGTTTATTGTGTGGGATGGAGTAGACTCCATCTCTAATATATACAGCGTTGTCCTGGCTACTTTGCTAGACTGAAGTCTGTGTTAAAGTAACCATTTTTTTTCGTGCTGTTTTGGTGTTATTTAAGACAAAAATTCGACAGTAATAAAAATAAAGATAGAAAAAGAAAGAAAAAATAGTAATTTTTTAAAATAAAAATGTAGTGGAAGTGTTGTAGAACTATTGAATTATTAGTGTAGGCATTGTATAATGAATATGTTAAAATGTTGGATAGCCATGCTTCTGATTGCTCTTTACTCCATTGGATTATATATTGGGTCCATATTTGTGAAATCTTATTGGAGTTAAACGATTTCCAGTTGGTACTGAGTGTGTTGTATAGTTTCGGAGCTAAGAACATGTAGAATCTTTGATAAAATGTCATTGTTGCTCCCGGAACTGGCCTATAGATATTCGTTGTTTGTCTTGTGTTGTGTTCGTGATTTATTGCTTGGGGTGAGTTGTTGTTAGTATGAAAAAATTGGACAAGTCTCAATATAAAGATTTGTCTCATGTCTAGATCATTGTACTCTTTAAATATAGGATCTGATGGATATCTAAAGAGGCGACCATTTATACCTTGAGAATTGTCTTCTGTGCTCTTTTTGCCGACTCTAATATTGTTTTTTCTGCTCCTCCCCAAACTAAAATGAAGAATAAGAATACGCCAAAGTGATTCTATTATCACTTCATCCAGTTTCCATTCGTTCCTCTTTTATTTTCTTTAATTAGTTCTTTCCCGAAAAATCTAAAATTTTCCAAGTTGTGAAATTCACTCATTTTCGTGCGCGTGTTTGTTCGTTTTGAAGTGAAGAGTGAAAATATTGTGAAAAGTGCTGCCGAGCGAATATCCTCCCGGTCTGTATCGCCGACCCTCCAACCCTCCGCGCGGCCTTCACGTGAAATAAAAGGATAATCTTGTGTACACACCGTACACAATACACACACACAGCTCGTGTACACAGCGGGCTGTTTGATCATCCATTGTCTTACTGATTTCCCGACAAACATGGCGGCCCCTCCCTCAGGGCTGTCAGGTCGCCATGTTCTCAAGTCACGGGGTTAAGTAGGGATCTTCAATTATTTTGTTTAAATTGCGTGCTAAATTGTCTCTCCATTAGCATTTCCATGTAATACTTTATGTAATCCTTTTTTTATATAAAACCTTCGCGGAAAAGTTCACTACGTATTCAGTAGTGAGTCAGTACTTTAATCGTTCACTTTATTTTTTTATGGAGCGAAGATTGAATCTACCGACATGGATTAATCTTTATCGCTACTTTACATCGTGCGCAGCTTTTATCAATTTATTTATACATAGTTTTTAATTGGTAATAACAGTTATTTCATTTAAATATGTTACATATATAGTCCAAATACGTAGTATAAATAAATGTATAGCACGGTTTAATGATGAGGCATTCCCCCAGTAAGAGAAATTCAAGATTGAAATCCCGTCGGTAGCTAAATATTTTTTCAATAATTGTATTTTTCTAATCTTAGTGATTCCTCTAATTTGTTTAAATATACATTTCAGATTTCTGTTTAAAATCATAGCCGCAAGCGAGAACAAAGCATTGTTGATTTTTTTAAGAATTATATTATATTTATTTTCTCATCTCTGCCAACCATATTCAGTCCCTCATCCCTCTGCAAACAAGTGGAGAGCCGGTCAAAACAAACTCTACTTTATCGACATCTCCAAAGGACCTTTCTCTTATGTCCAGTGTGTACTACACACAGAATGCTCCAAATCATATTTTTGGCAAACACTAGGCCCCCGCGATATCGCGAATATTATCTTTAGAGTGAGGGTGGAATCTGGGCTGTTTTTTTGTTTTTCGTTGTGATTTTATTTTACATGGGGCTGATGGGGGTTTATGTTTTAGGGTGAGTGGAGTGATAGTAAATAGTAAATATATAACAGTGTTTTTTCCAAGTATAACAACTTACTCTACTTTAGTAATAACTTGTTGTATGTACTAGTACTAGGCAAATTGGTTCAAAATCATAAAATTGGTAAAAAAAATATAAGTAAAATAAAATGGGAAAAATATAAATTCATTTTTGGTAATTATCATTTAAATCTACTATCATATACATGTTTATTTTATTTATCTAAATATAAAACAGAAGTGATGTTTAAATTGTTATTTGCATATGAAAATGTATCAGAATAAGGAATATAACTAAAATAATAAATATTGTCTAAATTTGTCATTATTATTTTTGTAATTCTTAGTAGATAACTACATTTTTTAACAGTATTAGGTTTCTATCTCACAAAAAACATATCCATCAATATTTATTTCTTACTTACTATCACTCCGTTTCCTCGCGGGGTAGGCAGAGAGGATAGAGTGCCACACTCCTCTGTCCTGACATACAATTCTCGCCTCATCCACATTCATACATCTTTTCATACAAGCTCGCCGATTGTTGAGGCTTCTAACAGAACCATCAGCTTTACATTCTTTCCTTACTTCTTCATTCTTCTGTCATAAATAAATTTGCCACATATGCGCTTAAGTGATCTCATTTCCACTGCATTCAGTCTACTTTCGTCCCTTTTCTGCCAGCTCCAGGCCTCACTTCCATACATCAGTGTCGGTATCAGGATTCTATTGTGCAACGCTAGTCTTGTCTCGGTTAACAAATTCCCGTTAGATATAATTCCATTCAAAGTGCCGTTCATTTTATTCGATATCATTCTCAACCTTTCCGTTTCTAACAAACATACTTCCCAAATACACAAACTCATCTAATTGTTCTAAATATTCATAACCTACAAGTATTTAGCACAGTGTCTTGCTTTCCTACTGCTCGAATACCATCACTTTCGACTTGTTAACATTCATCATGAGTTCGCTTTCCTTGCATACATCGATCGTATATTCTATTCACTAGATTGTAGTTCTTGTTAATTATTAGCCATTTCTTATTGCTTTTAATAATATTTACGAAAACGAGATATGACATTAGCATTTAACAGATTTATAACACGATTTCATAAAATTTCATCAGGGTGATATTTTTCTACAAAACTATATCTCACTCCACTTGGCGCACATTTCGTGGATCGATGACCTTGAAACTTCTTCTATTCGTTCATCAGTCTCTGAAAATAAATTATTTTTTCGTCAGGATTTTTGTTCGTCATCAGTTCGTAAACCAAGGTTCCACTGTAGTATGTTTAGAGTTTGTTTACGTTTTTTCTTTAAAAATAATTATCCACCCTTTTTTAAAAATATAATTTTTAAAAAAGGGTGGATAATTATGGATCAACCTAATATGTTTATTTATGTTGTAATACAGGTACCTTCGTATGAATGGACTGCTCTCGCATAAAGCGTCTATTAACCCCGCAGCATCCTTCAGTCAGCAAGTAGTTAATCTGGGCATGGAGAATGCAAGTGAACACACCGCGTCCTCTCATGCAAGCGCCTCTAACTAACGGTAAATGGACCAATTACTGGGCCTGCTCTGTGAGTGCATCCTGCAATTTGTAAAGCGATTGACGACTGCCGTGCGTTATCTCAATTTTTACGATGTATTGGGGTCGGACGTTGTACTCAAATCGTCAGTTAGGGGTGGAATTTTTAAAAAATCAATTTCGCATCCAGCAAAATGAGTTTTTTGAGTAATGAGTATATGTATAAAATAAAAACCTAAAAACGTTGCAAAATTATATATTTTCCTAAAACGAGTTATACATATGGTTTCATGATAAGTAGATAATGTATATCAATATCTCAAGTCAACATCTCGAGTACACCTCGTAGAAGGATTTAAAATCAGTTTTCAGTAGACTGAACTTATACAAGTAAAATCTGAATGGTTCAGTAATCTGGATATTTACAGTCCGCAGTAAACTGAATGGTTCAGTTAAATGGATAATTACAGAATTCAGTAAACTGAATACTCATAAACATGAATAATTTTAGTCTTATAGGATAATTACGGAATTTTTTGATATTAAAAAATGAAAATTGATGACTTACTGTTTATATTGATTACTTTATCTTGGTGCATATCTGTTTACAAAAAAAAATGGAGATCCTTTGTTGTGTGAACATAATTATAATATTTCAACAAAAATACAAGAGAATTCATAAACATTATGTTCTCGAAAGAATTACTCATCCGGTACGCAGTAATTTGACGGTACAATAATTTGACTTAAAAATAAAAAAGTTAATACTGATACAATTCAAAATATTTTACAGAAAGATGGTTTAAAAATAGTTGAATATTGGATTTTATTATTTTTATGACACCAGGGACTATGTTGTGCGCTAAACATGTCATATATTATTATTTATTAGGATATAACATGAAAGTTAAATACGTCAAGTTGTGAAATTAAAACTTATTTAGAAACATAAATCATTCCTGAATTATTCGTTTTAACTAGGTATTAATTTATTATGTTATAAATATAACTAATGATGAATTATCAAATTATATAAAAAAGAAACGTAATGCAATGACCCAAATTATAATTTCTACACGGACAAATACACATAACCTACAAACCCCAAAAACACGTACAACATATGGCTAAAGGAACTACAAATATTTTGGACCTAAATTATTTAATAGAATGCTGAAAGATTTAAACCAATTGAATTGTCCCAATAACATGAAACTAAGAATTAAAACTTGGATTCGTAATATGGGTAGAGCCAGTATTAATGCACTCACCTAAACATATTGACTCGTACTTTTATTAATTATTGCCATAAATTTACCAAAATAATTATTTTAAAAGTCCACTTTAAAATTGTTTTTCATATACATCTATGTATAAAGTAATAAGTGTTAATTCTATTTGCTACTTGTAATACTAATTCATTGTACAATTGCTTGTAAACTATGCCCGTTTCGACACAGAATTTCTCTAGTGAGACAGGCGCAGTCCAAACATATTTTTTACATTATATTGTATAGTTACAAATAAATGAATAATATCTTCTGCACGATTAAATAGACTATTCAGTTGACAACTGAAATTCTGAATATGACTAACCGTACCATTGGAATTTTTATACTCCCTCTGGCTGAAACTATAATTGATTGTAGTCTCTTAATGTTCATGATAATATAGCTACCAGATCGATTTTAAAATAAACATTTTTAGGACATTTTAGTTTAGCTTTTTTAGAAGGAATACTTAAACGTGCAGGACCTTAATTGTAAGAATAATACCTTACTTATTAAATAAAGAACAAAATTTTAGGTTGCATATTAGAATTTCTGGTTTACATACTGTAAAAGTATAAATTACTACATAATTCATTCATAAATTATATTAATAATTATCTTTTTAATATATTCTTATCTTATAACAGGTTTAGATTTTTTTATATTTGCTTCATTCAGAAATAATATATTTCTATATTTCTCAGCCCTGCTTCTAATCATAAAGTAACTCTGTACACCGAATTAAGAGCCCTAATCATCGAGTTATCTTGCTGGAGATATGTTGCAAGAAGAATGTTCTTCACAATAACGCACAACAAATCAAATATTCCCAGAAAAAATGTTGTGCAACGGTATACATGTTTATATTAGAGCATATATAAATATACTTATGTATGTACTATATTAAGAATAAATAAATAAATAAATATATACATTTCCAGTCATTTGTCAGTGATGCGACAACTGCAACTGCCAATGTCCGAATCTGAACAATGATATTGTAACATTATCGATTTATATATTACATCATTGGCGCGTACTACTTACTGGGTTGATGCGTAAATTCGTAACGTTTTTGACAAAATACATTTTTAAAATAATTTTCTTTGTATAATTTGCGATCGACTTTTTAGGTTATATTATTTTTTCTACAATTCCACGCCTGGAGAAATACGGTGGTTTGGAGGTGAAGAAGTGAAAGCCAATTTTGAAGAGTAGCGTCGTTAAAAAAGGAGATTGTTGAATAGAGAACGGAAAAGATAAAAATCTGATGGAGCAAGATCAGAAGTATAGGAAGGAATAATCTGCCAACTGAGCTCTTAAATAGTTGCTTTTATAATTATAGAAGTATGCGTACGGACATTGTCATGCTAAAATATTTTTTTTCTTGAATTCCTCAAACCGACAGAGTTGGCGGCAATAAACTTGTGAAGTGATGGTTATAATTTTTGGATGTAATTTATAATAAATGATTCTATTAGTATCCGATGCCTTAACTTCTCGTACATATACTCAAAATAAAACGTCGGAAATATTCGTTTTTTGAACTAAATACTCCATTTTCTCTAGCCAACAATTAACACAAACTTTCCATAAATTGAAAAATTCAAAACGTGTTCAATATAACTATACTATAACAAATATATTGACAAAAAATATATTTCTACAATAGTATTGTCTCGGTAAACTAAAATGCTACAGCTCATGCATTAAACTAATACGTAAATATATATATATATATATATATTTTAATTTTTCAGTTTTAGGAAAAAAATATGATTATAAAAATTTATTCCAACTGGTAAATTATTATGTAGCTTTGGTTAATTTATGATCAATTATTTTTAATCAAGTTGTATCAGAATTATTCAAGTAAGCTATCTGGTACTGATATATTATTTAATTATGTCAATAACTAAAAAATAAATGTTTTGCTAAGCGCACGATTCCCAAAATACTAGAAAATAATATTAGTGCCTACAACAAAAGCAACAAAAATAATCTACGAAGAAACATATATTATATTTAAAATGTAAAAATTAAAAACATATGTTACATCATTATTCTTGTAATTTTCACACTAAACTACGCTGATGCTACAAAAATATGATTAATTTGCTTGACGCGGTTTGATCAGCCAAACACTTGATCACTATGAACTTAAGTAACAAACATGTCATTAAAATTCTTTGATATTTTAGTTTACGCAAGTTTTCATACATACTCTTCAATGTTATAGTAAGCTCGGTTCACTGATATAACGTACTAAAATATTATTAACTAGTGAACAAAATATACTTCACGGTCTAAAAACCCTAATTCTTGAAAAGTCATAAAATCGGAAGCAGCGTCTGCCGACGAGATTCCTTATTGTTTACGATTCCTTTCAGGTTTGTGAATTTTTAGAAAAAAACAATGGGTGTTTATTTTGTGTGCGTAGTAAGTAGTAGTAGTAAGTTTTAAATTAAAATACACAATATGGAACGGGGCGCAAAAAACGTTGATATTTGTAAAACGTACGGGCTACCCTCTTCTACAGTTTCTTTGTTGTAGAAAAATAAAAAATTGTACTTAACAGCTTTCTCAAATAATGTTACCAAAGTGAACAAGTTTAAATAGTGTGATAATATAGACGTTGATGAAGCGTTAATTAAGTCTTTTTCCGTTCAAAGAAGTGCTGGATTTCCAATTGATGGACCAATTTTGAAGGCTCAAACAGATAAACTGCTAATATGAAAATTTTGCTAGACAATTAGACAATCTGTTCCATCAGAAGATGTCCATTTAATTTAGACGACAACAATAAACAGGGATCATTAGTTTGGATTCTTGCACTTAAGGGTTTATCAGTTTATCAGCACATTCATGAAAATGAATGTGCTGATAAACTGGCCAAGGAGGCCACTCTTCCCGGAGTTTTCCCTCATCAATTCCATATCCCGATGTATAACTTAATATGGTAAAAAAAACCTACGAATTCTATTTAGACTGTGCAATGGATGGATCCAAATAATCATAAGGGTAATCGGCTTAAAATAATTCGAAGATCCCGTGCTCCCTTGTTCTCCAAAATAACAATATAAAATATCTCTAGAATGAAAATTGGGAATTTCCAGGTATCCTCACATTTATTCAGATTGAACTTAACAGATTTACCAATGTGTGAGTGTGGTGCAGAGGAGAAAACCCTTGACCATATATTTTTTGCCTGTCCATTGCGGATCACAAGTTTTTTACAACTTAATTTGTGTTATCTTCTTTCCCTTAACTTGCCACATTTAATCTATATAATAGCAAATTTTTTGAACGACAATGGTATTGACTTGTAATATTACCTATTTTATAATATTATTGTACTTTTTTCTATAAAATAAAGTTTTAACTTGATCAATCGCATATGTCACTCTTGAAGGGTGGACTGCCTATTTAAAAGAAGAAGAAGAAGACTTGCTATTAATTAGATTGGATATTAAATATTTGTCGTTAAATTTGTTTAATTTACATAAAAACTTTTAAACATATCCTAATTATCTATTTGCGACAGTAGATGAAATGGCACATGTACCTTATTCTGATATAACGAGTAACGGTTATAATGATCAAATTTATCTGGCCCCTTCGTACTCGTTATAACCGATGTTTAACACGTGTATTTTATTATATGTATTATATATTATTCTAGCAATATTATGCCACTTTTTAACTTAATTGTTTAATGAATAAAGTTAGAGAGACCGGAATTCGCAGCAAGACAGCATTCATTTCGGCCAGTAACCAGGAGTACGAAGTGCCAGTATATTAGTTGAACAATCCGTTATCATTAATGGAAGTAATTTATAACGCTCTGCTGAAAGATCACCACAGGCTTAAAATGTGTTTATATTATTTAGTGACCAGATCTGAATAGCTTGTATCTTCTTTCCACATTCTTAAATTCCAAAAAAGTCGAAATTTTCAAAAAAATCATAGCATTAAGCCTCATATATAGATTAATAATATTTATTGAAAAAAAAGCAAAATAATATCCTCATATTTTTTTTTAATTAAAATTTGAAATGACATTTTTAATAAATCAATATAGCATCAAGTTAAGGTTTAGATATTTCTAAAAAAAAACTTAAAAAATTAAGTTTTGTTATTGAGTGTTGGATTTTAAGACAAAATTTTGATGAGATTTTGAAGATATTATTGAAATAATTTTTAAATTTTGGAAGATTAATGTGAAGAACTTGTATTAACAATTCATATGAAGGTTTTTTACGTGACTAAAATACTTTCCCAAGACCAAGATCTAGTAGCGCCATCTATGTTTAGCTTTTCTTAACAAAGTTTTTCTTTTCGGTCTTAGATATCTTTTCCTATGTGATCAATAATAATTAAATTCGATACTAGAATATATCGCATAGGTAACCTATCAACTATTTTTTTTTTAATTTTAAAGTATATCTCACCTAGTACCTATTATTTTAAAATACGAAATAAAACTTAATTAATTAAAATATAATTAATGCAAAAATGTAATCAGTCTGTTACCTAATACTCGCGATAAATTATTCAGTGTTCGTTGTGACTATTATAATTGATAAACCCAAATATCACGACTCGTATCTAAAATTGACAAATGAATAATATAGTATCCAATTCATTGTTGTGAGACAATTTCCCAAAAATAATTATCGCGAGCAAATCAGGCCATTAGAGTCGGCTTTACCAGGAGTTACATACAAACCCTTGTAATGTCATTTTGACAGTTGACAGTTCAATGAACAAGGTAATTAATATCGTTATCATTGTGCGTAATAACGATATTATGACGACGTAATATTCACGAGAGCTAAATCGACGTCACGTCTAACGAGTCCATAAATATTCATGAATATTTTACTATACACAAACATGAAGAGACTACGGTAGTGTGCGCAGGTGCAAAAGTTATCTTTCAAGATGCCATGTTAGTCAATTGGAAACTAAATAATATAATTTAAATGTCATCATCATCATCAGCCGTTCTCTATCGACTACTGGACGATGGTCTCCCCAAGTGCATCTCACATTTTTTCTTTTCATTATTATTCGCTGCCGTAGAGTTTGGTGATTTCATCTTCAGTCCAGCTGGATTTAGGACGGCCTATCGATCTCTTGTCCCCCTCGGATACTACTGAATGACTGCGCTTGTCCAAGATTATTCGTTCTCCAAACGTCTTTAGATATAATCAAATATATAATTTGTATATCTATTTGACCAGCATCGTCTTCATTCTCATTTAGTTTGCAATTATATTTCACAGAAAAATCTACCACCTTCTAAAGACAAGCCCCAATTTGTAATGCTACAATCTGTGTATTTTTAATTTATAAAATGTCATCTTCACATAAAAAGTGTAAAAATTTTTCCTCAGTACGGGTACAGCGAAGTGAGGCTGATATTATGAAACTGTATATAATTTATGTAATGTTTTATATAGGATGGGCCATAAGTTTTTGCACATTTTATTCGCTTCCGCGCGGAATCCGCGCGAGTGAAGGTCACGCGGGCGACAGCGCGCAGGAGTTTGGTTCTTGAAAATTTAGTCGCAAGGCTGCTTAGTTATACAATGGTCCATAGGGCCTACCGCAATAATGTAAAATGACAATTATTCATCATAGCATGTTTCACATATTACATTACCAACCTATTAGTTCGGAAAATATGTACATGTATATTGAATATAAATAATATAAATTAACTACAGGAATATTATTAAATTATTTAAAGTAGTAACATTTTAGTTCGATGGGCCGATCGTATAATCAGTAATAACTTTTTATTATAGTAAGAAAGTTACTAATTTTTCTTTAAAGTCAATTTTATTTGCGAAAACGGGTTGTTTGATCGTTGGTAAAATAATATTTACTTACCGAAAGTACATCGCGTAGAAAACTTATTTTACTCTATGATATCCAACAGTAAAAACGAGAATCGATGGTTAAATATGGCGGACAGGTGTGGAAAACAACTGTTTTAAAGGTCATTTGTCACATTGATACTTTGCAGTATACGACAATTAATCATTCAATATCCCGTTATTTTAGATCGTCCGATGATTACTTGGTTGTTTATTAGCACATAAACCGAAAAAATTTCGATACTGAATTAACAGGTCTAACAAGCCACAGCAGGGCACATTTCAGTATTATTCACCTTGCCACACTGAGAGACGAGGTTGTCTTTGACCATATTTGACAGTAGTAAATTTTATGTACCAACAACCCGCAAAGTATTTTTACTACGGGTTTAAACGACATCCATTACGGGGTGTAGGCGGAGTCTAAGTTAGAGCGGGTAGGATATTTATACCTATGATTTTCGCAGTCTCGAAAATTGACTGCAAAATTTGATTTAGACTGGTCAAAGAACGTAGGATTAGACAGTCAATTTTATATATGTAACTATGATATATATTAACACGTATCTAATTCTAAAATCATAAACCTGCAAAATTATTAAACAGATACCTACTAATCTACGAATATTTTTAAAAAAATATCACATATTTCATTGCATGTACCAATGTCAGGATTCAACCGTATTCAGCACTAACTATCGAACTTTTTACATATTTCATAAATATATTCATTTTTTTTATACTCACTTAAGCAGATTTTTTTCTTAAGTCGTTCTTTATACGTTAAACCATACAAATTTTGAACTACAAATTTATGCAGCATACTTAATGATTTATAATTATATCACATTGATATTTAAGCAATTATTGAAGGAAAAACGACCCATACTGAAATGAAAAAGCTCTTTCATAACGTGATTATAGATATTTAATTTAATAATAGCACATATTCGCAACACATAGTATTTAACCATTAATAATTTGAATTTAATTTTGCGAAATACACTTTTAAGCTATCATTTATCGATTTTACTGAAACCAAGATTATAATGTTCATCACTTTCTCATGTGTAGTACGTGTATGTAAGTAGATTCCAGGAATCACTAACGCCAATCCTTCATGTATAACTGATTAAAACGTAGATTAAAGAGAATGTTAATATAATGTATATTGAAACAAATAAGTCACATTTTCTCAACACACACACACACACACACACACACACACACACACACATATATATATATATATATATATATATATATATATATATATATATATAAATATTAGTAATACGTAGAATCAGTGACAAATTTACTTTTAAACTACTTAGAGCTTATTAATTATGGACAATATTATTAACTTGAAAGTATACTATCACCGTTGCTAAAATATAACATGAATTTTAGAGAGATTATATTGTATTACATAGTTAGGAACAGAACTTCAAAAGTATGTTATAATACAATTTATTTCACTTATTATGCGTAATGTAATAATCCTTAACACTATATATGTATTACAGTATAAAGTTTAAACTTAGTCTGGTGCAAAGTAACACCACCATTTAATACTTTGACTCGTCTACAAAATTATAATATTGAATTACTTAACTATATTTTGAATTGAAAATCAATATTCATAAATAATGAGGCGATTCTTTTAGAACTTATTATAGTTAAATGTATTAACAATTCTGAGGCAATCTGAAAAACGCACTGTTTCTATTTGAAGAGTATAACAACTTAAAATGCACCATTCATAATTTAAAAAACATTAATATAATCTGAAAATATACAGGATTACGTAAAATACTTTTTCTTTGTCTTCTTCCTCTTCTCGTACCGTTCAACTATCTGTTCAACGGACATTGGCTGCCATCAGTTTGTTCACGTGGCCCGGAAAGGCAGTACAGTAAGCTCTAAATTACAATAAAATAGTGGTTAAAAATTATACTATGTTTATTTGTTTTGTAGTTTTAAATTGACGTATTCAATATCTCTACATATTGACAAAAGAAAAGAAAAGAAACCTTAGCACAGGCTTTCTTGGTGTTTATAATTGCATAAAAACTTTAAAGTCCTTTATTTCAAAACAACATTTTCTTAGATTTTGGTATCTTTCACTAGGGGTGCGATATTATTACGTGATTGTCTCAAATGAAAGTAAATATTTAATTGAATAAATGAAAATAAATAAATCCGAGATTTGATCCAGAAACTTTTATATTGACTTATTGTTTTGTATTGTATCTTGTTCTACTCTTTGTATACATGTATTTTTGTCTTATACATTGAACATTGGACGTACTTTAAGTTTTACATTTTAATTATATGTTATTTAACTGCATCTTGCTTTACTCTTTACATATACCATATTCTATATCTTATGCATTGAAAAATGCATTTACGTTAAGTATTTATGTAACTTAACGACATCTTGTTTAACTCTTTATATATATATATAATTAAATACGTTGATCATTGCACTTTGTTTTCTACTATGCCGGAAGAACATTATCTGCTATAACACAGTAAAGTACTAGTGTAGCAGGCAGGGTACCCAAATATATGTCTTACTTTACTCCAATATTTATCCGATTATAATATAACACACTATACTAAGAATCAAATAAATGAATTATTATTATTAAATTATTATTGACGGTAGACTGCCCTTCCGATGACCTACAGAATGCAAAAAAATAATCTGATCACATCTACTTCAAGTATGATATAACATTGAAAGATAATACGACATCAGTAAATTACTGTAAGTTTAAGATTTAAAATAATAAAAACAATTGCACAGTTTTATCAGAAAATTGTGCCACCCCGCGCGACAGACATTATAGACGCGCTGGCGCTGGCACCAACCGTAGGGATATTTTAGGATTTAATACGTTTTCAAAAGCTGCAACTGAAAAGTAAGGATATGAGCGAAAACGATTCACCATTTTGTAGTAGCCTGATACATACATGTCTGCCATGTTCTACGTGAAAAGGGTACCATTTTTCATAATTATGAATTTCAGACAAAATGTGACTATAATTTACATTTCACCGTTGAAACTTTTTTAAATCATGACGTGTTGTAATATATTTTAAGGTATTTTAACAATTTTTTCATATATAACTGTTTAATAATATATAACTGACTATTATCATCATCATCATTATACGTAGTTGTCAATCCATTGCTGATTGAAGGTTTCCCCACGACTTCACGATGTCACGTGTCACGAGCGCTCTCCAGGTCATTTTTATTTCATGTATACCATTCTAGAATAAAAATCTAGAAGTATCTAAGCAACTAATATTATAATAAATTCGAGGAAAAAGTAAAGTAATGAAGAATTAAAAAAATTATGACCAAATCATATTTTTTTCAACACTTTTAATGTTTATTTTCGATGGAGATGGTATGACGGAGTAAAGAATGAAAAAATAAGGAAATAATGTAAAGCTGATTTTAGTACAGTGAGTAAGATTAAGAAAGGATTACTAAAGTGGTTTGGTCAAGTGTTTTTTTTTTTATTTCTTCTTTATTACATATATGTTCATTATAATTTTTTTTTTTTCCAAACTGCATGGCAGAAGTAGAGGACGTCCGTAGAAGACTTGGCACGACCAGATAAACCAGATACTGGAGAATGATCCTGTTAGAAGCCTCAATAATAGTCGAGCTTGTATGAGAAGATGTATGATTATGGACGAGGTGAGAATTGTGTGTCAGGACAGAAGAGTGTGGCACTCCATCTTTTCTGCCTACCCCCATACCGTGTTGGTAAATAAGTAAGTAAGGGGTGTATGTACGACGTAATAATATATATATATATATATATATGTGTGTATATATGTGTTAGGACTATCGCCTTCACTGTCATCATCTCCGCCGATGACCTTGAATGCACCTTGCGTATACGGCGCGTACCGGAGCTACTAACAGCCTTAAAAACTCATTCTGTACCGTCGTCAGGTACCAATATGAAATGCGCCCGTCTAGAAGGCTGGCTTTCGGGCCTCACTCTTCCCACTGCCGCTGAGGCCTTCTTCTAGATAACGTCTTCAGAAAACTCATCTGTAATTCTTGCGTGTAGACATTTTATTGTATAGTTATATAAATATCACTAAATCTGTAAACTGAGCAATAAACCGTAAGTAGTTTCCGTTTCTTATCTTGCTCTAATCACACACATACATAAACATATATATATATATACAATACAATCTACGATCATCAAATGAATATATGAGTGATGGGTGATTATTGAGGCACCTACCACTTACACTAAAGCAAATCCTTCTGATCCACATTTTAATTAATATACCAACACGATCGTAATCTTTACATCCCATATATGTTTCAACAATATTGTTTAATCATATTTTCTGTCGCACCTACCAGTTTTTAGTAAGAGGCTACGTTTATTATTTTCATCATTTGATTAACGAATTAAAATTCTGTCTCGATTTTCTCTCTGTAATCTTCATTTTAATATTCCCTAGGTAATGCAACACTGATTAATCTTTTCTTCATTTAATATTTTTCTACTTTCTTTTATTCTTCATTATATAATACAATGGTATAAAATAAAAGTTTATACAAGTAAACACATGTTCTCGAGTTAACAAGATTAAATCGGTCGTATTGGTTTAAGTCAAACGATACAGTAAGTTATAAAGTGAAATGTTACAGAGAAATACATGAATATAAAAATAGGAACATAGTAGTTTTTTCTTCTTCTTTTTGTACTTACTACATGGATACAAATACGGATACTGCAGATTCAAGCATGTGAGTATGTGAGCTATTGCTCGTGAGACAGTCTCGGTAGCAATTTTTAATATTCTTTTCCCGGAACCTTAAAGGAAAGAGTTCAAATGAGGACGGGAATTCAAATATGTAGAAAATCGTTTGATGCTTTAAAGGATGTGAATTTCCTCTGCTCTTGCTTTGTACGCAACTCTGGAGACGTGTATCGGCGGATAAAATAATAATGCATTTAAAATGCATTCCAGCTGAGGACAGGCCGTGGACCGTATTTTTATAATTTAAACGGTTATATTAAAAAAAAATAATGGACATAATAATTACATTTAATTTTTATAAAACTTTCTAATTGTAGTTAGATGTATTAGAATATAGAAATTCTATTCGGTGTTAACACTTACAGCCCAGTGGATCATTTTAGACCCACCTTAAGTTTTCGGTTTTTCAACCGTTTTGTGGGAGATTTTTTATAATTATTTCATTTTAAATATAATTTAATGAAATGGTATGGTGTGTCGTAATGTTTCTACTAAAAAATAATGTTAAAAATTAAAAAATATTACGAATAATGTACATATTCTCACGCATCAACAGAGTTTTTGATTTTGCGTGGCAGCCCTATTTGTTTTACAGGACGCAGCATATTTTGTAATATAAAGGGCTTGCGGAAACTGAAATATCTCATCTCCTATTTGTTCTATCGATTGAATTTCTTATCCATTCGGGGTGCATTTTCTTCTCATGAATCATGCAATAATTTTCCGAACCCAAAATGCGACAATTTTGTTCGTTTACGAAACCGTCAAGTTAACACTAAACATGATTAAAACTATCAAAGTATCAGAGTTACCAACCGTAAAACAAAAAATGAAGTGAAATGTAAATACGGCGTTAAATTTGGGACACCTCTTATTATTATAGTGGCACAAAATAAATACAAAGACATTCCGTAGTGAAATTGACCAGACCCTAAATGTAGGCAAAGTAATCTTCAAATTGTTGGACTATACGACGATGATGACGAAGTGAAGCAGTGACTTGCAAGTTTTTTTTTGTATTAGATCGTTCAAATAATTTATAATAATAATAATGCATTTATTCCAGCCTAATCGGGCTTTTTTTACGAAGACCTGATTCTCCATAAATATAATACATTTAAGTTACGAAATAATATTTATGTTATAAAAAGAAAAGCAAAAAATATATAAATAAATAAAAAACTTCACACATTCATATAAATATAAGCAGAATGTAAATACTACATTTCAGTCACGGCCATTATTGTACATGTAGCTATTCTGCAGTCATTGCCATTCTCTGGTCTGGAAACCAGCTTTCCATGAGAGCGCCACTTGCACTAGAGAGTTGGTGCTGAGCTCCAGCCGCAACTCGATATCTCAGAAGCTGATCGAATCTATGTACACGGTCTTCGGCAAACATTACAGATGCGCTGCAATAACGCGCCAATCCAAACAGTATTCTGTATGAGTTGTTGTACTGCATTCGGAGACGGTTGTACATCACTTGTTTATATTTCGACCAGAGTTCACAGGTATACTTTACTATACTATACTTCCTTACTGCATCGGTAGAAATGTCATGACAGCATATTTGCACGAACGTTCAACTGTCATTTTATGTCATCATTGTCTTGTCCATCTTCATTGAATATATGACCAAGATATTGGACCTTGTTTTGTACACTCAATTTCGTTCCGTAGAGCCACACGGGAACGATATTATCTGGCCCTTTTTCATATTTGAATGCCATCATAACCGATTTGCTGGCACTGTATAAAATATTATAAATAATATTCACTGGCAAATGTTTCATATCTATAAAAGCTTTTAACATTTTTTTGTCTCCCAACTACGTAAATACGGATAAATTGCTTTATTTCACTTTGATATTTATTTTTAATTTTGATTATGTAAAAACATGCTGACACTATGTAATTTTTTCTTTGTATATTGCACTTCTGATGAAACTTATGTTATTTTAAAAATTATGTTAATACCTGGGCGTGTATAATAATAATAAATAAATAAAATTGTACGTGTTGCCAATGGTAAATATTTAAAATAAATCGATTTTGGTCAAAATCGTAGGTTGTTATTCGATTAGCCAGACGGGATTGACTTTGACAGTAGTAAATTTTACCCACGAACAACTCGCAAACGTTTTTTACCACAGGCGATGGTGAAAAGTTACTATAGTAAAAAATTATCATGGTCAAAATTTACTATTGATCACACAACCGGGCCTAAGTAGTCGAAAATACTATTTGATGTCATGACGTCATCACCTCATTTGTTTGTGTAAAACTATAAATAATTCAACGAAATTAAAATATTTTTAATTGAGTAGTCATGAATCTTTATATATAATGCAAGAAACATCAGTTTTTAATATATTTTATTTATATTTTTAGTTGAAATTAATGAATTACAAATGTCGTAGTTGTACAATAAATAAAAAGATAGGTTGCGCGCGCGCGCGTGTGTAGTACATGCGTATGTTAATTTAGTAGACAGAAACAACTGACTCCGCTTTGAATAACAAATTTACAGCGTATGAATTAATTAATTAAATTAGCGAACGAACAAAAATAACAATTGGGAAAATGAGTCGGAAACTTTGGACTGAAACGCAATATTAATCCATAACCGATACGGCCTCATCTCCGCGTAGCAAAGTTAACAATAGCGCGATCAATCACAGACTGTCCAACTTGCTTCCAGCTCAAAAATGAATGGATCGATCATTTATGAAGAGACTGCGCGAATCAAACGATGAATGCAGCTAAACTATGATTGTGTAAATAAATCCACCATTTTATGCTGAACTTTCCAATCTATTCAAACCGATATTTATAATACAAATATCAGTTATTCTCGTAAACTAGAATAATTCAATTTAATGACGAAATTTCAACGATACACATCGAATATCCATCCATAGACAACCGTCGTCAAAAGTTAACTAAATTTTAAGATATTTAGATTCCAAATTACTCTTCGGCAATCACATTCACCATAATACCCCCAAAACAACTAATATTTTAGGTTTCATTTTTCGGGTATGCAAATAATTAATAGCATCACCACTATGAAGGTATCGTCAAATATGCCCCCCGAGTCAGTCAATAAAATCGAAAAAACAGAACAGCTTCTTGAAATATCTCAGTTTTCGTAGTTATTCAATAGAAGATAAAATCATTCACTATTTTTATTGTCTTCTAAAATTTAATCTTTATTACTAAAATTATTATATCTATCAAATTAATGTACAGAATTACTGTACATCACTAGTCTATTGTTAATTCAAAGAAAACATGTAATTAGTTGAATTTATTTATTACTGTATTACATTTGATTAACAGTTTGTTTTCCAAGAAAAAGGTTTATTATGTAACGAAACTGTTACTTGTCGTTCCTTAATTTTTTTTATTGACAAATACTGAATTATATACAGGGTGGCCCAAAAAAATGAAAATATTTCGTAAAATGTGATATAATTACATCAAAATTAGTTTAACTACATCAACAATAGCTTAAATAGTTTACTTATTTACTTACTTATCTGTTTACATGTATTATATTTTATTTTGACAATTTCCGGTGATTATTAATTTTCCCATTGTTTACATTTGGTTTTTTCAAATCGTTGCATAGAATGACAAAAATCACTGCAGAAGACCGAATTCTGATCAAAAATTTTCAAATTGAAAAACGTCGGGGTGTTAGGAAAATGATCAAAGAGTTTCAAAACAAAGCCTGGAGTAAAGCTAGACATTACAGCATAACTGGACATAGACGCAGCCAGAAATACAATCAACTTTCTTCATCGTAAGAATATTAATTTCATCGAGCCAGACATGTGGCCATCGAACAGCCCAGATTTAAACCGAGTAGATTATACAATATGGGGTGTTTTAATGATTTCTGATTAGCTAAATATTGTGCAAAAAAAATTATATTAAAAATTATAATTAATTATATTATGTTTTGAAATAACTCATGTTACGAGATGTTTTTTTGGGCCATCCGGTTTATTTTTGTGTTACTAAGTAAGAATTGCTAATAATGCCGTTTAGTGCGAATACAAATGAATAAGTGGCTCCGCGGAAAAGAGGCAATAGCGACCGCTCGCGGAAAAGAGGTAAATGAAGTTTTGTACTTCTTTTTTATAAGGTCGCCTTTAAGAACCATGTGGGTAACCCCGTTCATGCGCTTGTGTTGTAAGAACTGATTCGGCCATTTCACCCAGGTCTAGTACCATACATAATTATGTGGTTATAATATCGAGCTTTACCTCTACCTGAGCATTATTAATGTAAATATCTTAAAGAGACTAAGTAAAACTAAGTTTTCCGGACTGGAGATGATTTATGTGACCTAACACTGTTCCATAAAAATTAAAGACTAAACAAATTTATAAGTTTTTTCATATGTTAGAGTATAAAATGTTAAGGGTATCTTTAAAGCACATGGAAGCGCGTAAATGAGATTCTGTAAAAATAAGGTAGATGGCTCTTTCAAATAATGGAACGATTAAATGTATTAATATTAAAAATGTAACATATAGATTTGAAAATTTGTCGCCAAAAATAATGTCGCTGTAGCATAGTTGAATAATGCAGCTTCCCCAGTTTGGAAAAAAATCCAGGTTCAAATCCCGGTGGCGCAACAACAATATTTTTCGATAAAATTGATGTTATATGTATATCTTTCTAGTTAATATATTAAAAATTATTTATACATTTCGTAATCATTTAATTAATTCTATCATAACATTGAAACCAATACTATAAATATGCCATCTCAACAATAAGAGGCGTATTTTTTTTCAAATTTGGTTTGACAAGGCATTGGAAAATTATTTATCGATGTAGGAACAATGTGGCTTCATATTCATTACTAATATCAGGAATAGAGACTTACAACAGTAGTATTTCTTTATTTTTTATTGAATATTTTCAATATGTCGCTTAATCAGTTTTTTATGATTCGCTATTTATATAAATATTTTATAAAATGTATTTAATTATTTATTTATTTATTTCGCTGGTTATCATAAATCAAGTTAACTAAGATAGGATGTACTAAATTTATAAACTTTTTTATAATTTTTTTTAAGTAATTTAGTTTTTTTGAATTATGTAATGAAACTATATCACGTCAATATCTTCCATTACATGTTTATATAGTTCATTAGGGACACCGTATATATATGTATGTATAATAAAATAAAATAAATAAATGATACATAAAATGAACAATTAATTTTTTTAAAAGACGTACAATATTCAAATATATTTTGACGCTAACTTTGATATCCTTTTGGTCTACATGATGGGGCAATATGATTTTCTCTCGTGATTCAAAAAAGTTTCGGAACAGATTATGAAGTACCAAAAAAGAGGAGAAAAAAGAGATCCAGTAAAACTTTTTTCGATGAAAGTAAATTAAAAAGTTTTAATATCGGGCATTTTGTTCTTTGGCAAATTATTGAAGAACTTTGCCTTTTGTATACAAACTACTTGACACGGCAAGAAAAGTTTCTCAAAGTGTTGATGTTGTTATAAAATAACTTATTTACGAGGGAGTTCAAACACCTATCGGCAGCAGGCAGGTATCCACCCGAGCCTTATTAAATTTATTTTCTTTACCTTGATCATCGCTTTTGGAAATAAAGTAATGAAATATATTGTCGCTTGAAAGGCGACAGAGTTCAACCTTCTCGTTACGGTGCGGAGTAACACGGTTACCCCAGATGAAGTATTTAATTATTTTAATAAACATTCATATGCTATGTTTTTATTAAGAACACATTATCAATTATCAGATTATCAATTTGAAAGAGCTGCATCATATAAGTTCGAAAATGTATCGTCAACTTACTCGTTTGATGAAACTGGATAATATATTTTCCCGGATAGGAAAGGGTACATGGTCGAGTCCCGGTAGCAACTAAAATATTTTTTCGATAACTTGATTTTTTTCCGTAAATCTTTCTAGTTGATTAATTAAATTTATAGTATATTCTCGTAATGACATATTTGTGTTCCCTTGCATGCATATTTTTATGGAGAAATAATATATTTATTAGTAATAATATATACTGACAAGAAATCGACAACATCAAAAACTCACTCAGTATTGGAGGAACGTAATCTTAATATTGAGTAGATAAAATTATTTTTCAAATGTTTTTATTAATAATAATCGAATTAATAGGAGCATAATTAATGAAATGATATTTTTAAAATAAAGTTTCTCTACCTCTACTGAAATATGATATTATTTGAGTTAAATCTGATCAACATCAATTATTTATGTTATAAATACAATTTATTTTATAGTTATCAGAAAAGTTAAGTTGGACAGTATTTCAAATATTTATCTACATAAATCGATAAAGAACAAGATTTATCTACATCAACGATAAAGAATTCACACATGAGTGCGCTACGTGCACACAGTTAATAGAATTAATATTTCAAAAAAATGCTTAGTTCTAAATATAGACATTTAGGTCACCATTCGAATAGATAAAAGAAGATGTCAAATATTTTAACAACGATAATATCGCAACGGAAGGTTTGAGTATCGCTTGTGATACGGCTCGTTCTATCTGTCGGCGATCTCTGGGGTCTGCAATGATTGAGATGAGAGTAATTTGTTAGTACATAACTGGAAGAGTTCGACAGCACACTGCGTCCTACTGTCCATACATTTACAATCAGGTAAGACATATTATGTACACATTTAATACTGTATTATATTTAAATATATGTTTTTTTTTAATATATATATTGATTAAATATACGATATAATAACTATTTATTTAAGTGATTCAAGTGTTTGTTTTACTTTATTAATATTGTTCATAATATTTATTGAAAGTTTTTTTTATCAGAAAAAATAATTATATTTTTTTATGTTGATATGTCCAAAAGATTACTAGACAATTTAAAAAATACGTTATTTAACGAAATTCATTATAAATGAGTAATATTTTTTTTTTAAATAAAACTTTAATTTTTAATATAATTATAATATCCATTTTTGTCCACTTTTTGTACAGTTGTGGAGTTACTGGTATATTATTTTATTTTTCATACTTTCACCAGGTATTCAAATGCTTCAGTCAAGTATGCCATCTCAATCTTTGCTCAGGATTATGAGCTTTGCTGTAGTCTTTCTGTGGCTGGCTTCGAGCAGTCCATCATCAGCGAAAATCTTCACCAGATGCCAGCTTTCTAAAGAACTCATCAGATACTCCTTTCCAAGGAACACAATAGGAAATTGTAAGTTTAATGTTTCTACCCTTTTTATGGTGTAATAATTTTATTTATTTGTTTTCTTTTCTTAATTTCGATTTAAAACTTTTGTCACTGCGTTGTTTTAAATTATTCATTAAATAGTGATGCGTGCGAGTAATGCATATCGTATCAATGTTCTTACTGGTTTTTAAAGTACCAAACGCTTGCACCGTGAAAATATTAACCGAGGGTCTCCCGAGACGAGACTCGAACCCCTAACCACTCGATCACTGGTGCGTATCTTTTCGCTAGACTAACAAGCCGTATGTTTATATTTCAATAACATATTTTATTTATAAAAAAAACTATATGTTATATCACAATTCTGAATATTTTATTTCATTTAAGGTTTTGAGGATCATTATTAGATTTCAATTGATTCCATAATATCTGCACATTCGCAAGGACAAAATATATTTATATATATATATATATATATTTATTATTTTATTTTTATTTCGCTAACCGTTTTGGATTCATCAAATAATGTCTTGCAATCCTGAGTTCGAACCACACGTTAAGCAAGAAAATGAATTATCTTCAAGTAAGGTAAATGAGAAACAGGTTGCTGGTATCGAAACTAGGTAGAAGTATTTATTACAAATATTCTTAGAAATGCACGCTTTTAAAAATCAATGGTAAAAATAATCAAAAATTAGATTCATCAGTGATAAATATCACATTGTCAATTGGATTTGTGATATTACAGTACACAGTGATATTACAGTACAGGAGTTGGATACAGTACAAATTTTAGTATTTTTTGATGACTCATTACCCATTTTAGTTGCTTTGATTTTAGAAATAAACAGGTCTATCATTTAAATACTATAGTTCAATTTTTATGTCAATCATGTGTGCCCGTCTCGGCACAGAATTTTTCTAGTGAGATGGGCACAGTCCAAACAGATTTTTACATAATATTATATAGTTACTAATAAAATAAATAAATAATTAAAAATAGTAAAATTACTTTTTGTGAGAATCGAATGTGAATGATTTTGTGGATATATGATTTACACCTTCATAAAAAGAATACTATTTAGATTTATAGTATCTAAAAAAGCATTCTGCAGTGCAGCATTTTATTATTTTCGAATAATAGATAAAATAGATCACGAGTTTTGCAGAGGACGTAACACCTATAAAATAAAATAACCTCATTAAATAGTACATAAATCACAATATTACCTACCTATTTACAATCAAGAATAGTCGGTTGGATTTTACGGTTAATTTAACGATATCTCAAATTCATAAAATTGTAGTTACTGCTACAAACTATATAAGGTAGTAAGGAAAACTACCACAAAGGTTGATTTGGCCTTCTCAAATGTTTATTTTTAAATTATATTAGTGTAGTTCTTTAGTGTATATAATGGTATTTTACTTAACTTTAACCAACAGATAGTTCTGGATCCTAGAACATTTGCTATTATTGTGTTTTAGAAAATTGTATAATTGAATTTTTTTGTGAATATTGTTAGTTTAGTCATACTGAATTGGATATATAATTTTAATACAAATAAAATATATTAATTAGAGATTCCGTAAAAATAAGGAAGATGGATTTCAAACAATGGAACGATAGATGTATTAATTTGAAAAGTGTAACATATAGGTTCGAAAATATATTGTCAAATCACTGTGTTGGTATAGCATAATCGGTCAATGCACGTTCTCTGGATTGAAAGAAATCCAGGTTGTAATCCCGGTAGCAACAACAATATTTTTCGATAAAATTTATTTTATGTGTATATCTTTCAAATTAATATATTTAATTAGTATTAAAAATATCACAGTCCGTCTGTTCTGAATAATTACAACTTCACAATAAGAATGTGTTCTCCTTAGTGATATATAATTACTTGTCAATTGAAAACATAAGTGCAATAAGAACACATTTGCGAGAAAACATCCATCAAAAATTTTACACATCATTCAAATCTTCTTTTAATGCAATTTTACGTTTTTGTATTTTATATGCGAAAGTTTATATTAAAACATATTTAAAATATGGTCGAACTATGATTAAAATTTGCAACTTCACAACATATTATCTATTCTAATTCTAACAAAAAATTAAGGCATTTAATTTTGTTTTATCAATTTCAACTGTATAAGTTACATATTTAATTAATATTTGCAAAATTACTTTGTAGCCTCATTTTATATTAGTAATTAGACAAAATACTTTGCTTAAACCACTATCTATTAATTATTCTACGTGTTTCGATACCTATAATATCTTCTTCAGTATATTCTTATAGTGGGAGAAAAATTGTGTTTTTAAATAATCTTACTTCAAATTCAATCATAAAAAATATCGTAAGTTCTACACAACCAGCTTTTGACACTAATAAAAAATTTAAAAATTATATAAAATAACAAGGATAAGGACGATATTCAAAGAAAACGGGGGTCTACAAATTAATTTACAATGATTGCAATTATTTTAATATACGTAAAGCTTGCAGAAATTTTGATATTAGAATTAAGGAGTAGTTAAGATGCCGAAATTAAAATAATTATTCAGAATTTACCAGTCAACTTTTGGAAACGAGCCATTATTTTGATATTAACAAGGGTTTAGAAATTATATATTCAAATACCAGGGGTTTACAGTTAGATTAATTTGAACTTTTAGAAATAAGAAAAACTGTTAATAGCAAGCTTAATATTATAAATGACCAAATCGTCTTTGCAAATAGTGACCTTTTAAATTTGTTTTCATGTTAGTTCTTACTTATTCACGATTTTATAGTTTTGTTTTTATCTATGCTTGCATTTTTTAATTTTAGTATACATTATTTCCTAAAGAAGATACAAAAAACATGTAGACCAATTAATAAATACTGGTTTTAACAAAGTATTTTGTCTTATTATTAGTATAAGTTGAATGTTGTTTTTGCACGACAAAAAGAGATTTAATAAAATTATTACTTTTAAAATTAGCAATATTAACATTTTGGTTAAAATTCATATTTTTTTATTTATTATCTTTGTTTTATTAACTACTTAATTGAGTTTAAATACATCTACCGATTTCTAAAAATACCATTTTCTTCTTTAAGATATCATAACTAACTAAAAACATATATTATTGTTTCTTTACCAGAATCTATTTTTTAGAAATTCAAATTTTCATATTCTTAGAAAACCAAATTTTACAGATACTATTATACACAATGAGTCTAATCATCCATTATCACACAAACATTCAGGGTTCCACTTCATGATATATCGTTTATTCAATATTCTTATGTCTACATCCAATTCCAATTTTGAATTGAATACAATTTAATAAAATAGCAGTTAATAACGGGTATAATACAGGTTTGATAGACACTATTTTTTAAAAAAAATTAAATGAATATAATAATCAATTTTTATATAAATCACAGATAAAACATAATGATAATAATGATTATTGGCGTAGGATTTTATACATAAATAACTTTTCGAATCGAGTATCTAAACACCTACTACGAAACATTAGACCGGCATTTTATACAAATAATAGTATAGGAAATTTACTCATAAATTCTAAAGACAAAGATAATAAATTTAACAATTCTATTATCTATAAACTTAGTTTCAAGAATTGTGCTGCATTTTGTATTGGTAAAATGGGTATAAATTTTAATATAAGAGTAAGGGAACATTTGAGATGTTTGGGTTTTCAGAATTTTCTAATCATTTGATAGAAAATAGTCATGGTTTTGATAAAAAATTGGGGTTGTCAATTTTGCACATAAACGGTGTTGGTCACAAATGAAATAATTTGTAATCGTTGGAGATAAATTAAGCGTGTAAAACTAATCAAAAAATTGTAAACAACCGACTAAATTTGACTACGAGTCCCATTCTAAAAATTTTTCCTAAAAATTATTCGAGTAAATTTGTATTAAGTAACAATTTGAGTTAGATACTAAATTTTTTTTTTTAATAATTGTTTATTTTTAAATAGATTCTGGTAAAGAAACAATAAAATATGTTTTTATTTAGTTATGACATCCTGAAGAAGAAAATAGTATTTTTCGAAATCGATAGATGTATTTAAACTCAATGAAGCGGTTAATAAATAAAATAATAAAATTATTGACTAGAAATATTTATAAATTGGAGACAATAAGTATGAAATACGTTTATATGTCTAATAATGTATACGTAATTATTATCATCTTAGTCTTGCCCTAATTCTTTCGTCTTCTGATCATCAACATTTGGTTACAAAATTAATATTTTTATTAAACCACTTGATAAAAGAAATGTCACTTGAACTGAACGCCGTTTTGAACCGTACTAAAAATTTTATACCGAAACAGTGTATGACTTTATAAGAAAACTATTCCGTACGCAGTCATTTGTTAACATTTTTTATATATTTTGTTAATATCATATGATAAAGAATCCTATGATATAGAAAAATGTCATTTCCATAAGTGAAAATACAAATTTTTCAATTTTAAAAAAACAAAGATAATCCTCGAACTATGAACACTTGATGTGTAAAGCGCTCTTGAAGTGATAGTTTTTACGAAAATGGCGCTATACAAATTATCCATTATTATAAAGTAGAAACTACTTATCGATTATAATATTATAATAAAACGTGCAACTCCAAAACTGCGTTTAATGCCATACGTTGTTATTGCAACCATATGCATACGACTTTAATTATCGAAAGTCATCATAAGTCTTTACACAGTTTTGAGAGACAAGTTTTTGTTTTACACAATCTCCATCCAAATAATGGCATGCGTGTACATATAGTACTCGTATTGTGAATTAAGTCGAATTTATGTTAGGTTTCTCCATAAGCATTCAAATATATTTGAGTAGTACCAATACAAATATCATCATATTATTATATTGTATTATTCTACTAATGTAGTCATGTTTTAAATACTTTATTATAATGCAAGGCGGTCCTATATTTTAGTTAAGTTATCTAATACACATGTTACATGTAAGAAATAAATAAATATTGTACATTTTTAAAATGAATCGAACGTGCACATAGAACGTTTTTTACCAAACTTCATTAACCTAATTCTGATTTTCATCCACTCCTGCATACTCAGCGGCAGATCAAAACAAATTCCGGGCATCCATCCAATGTTATAAACTTCCTCAATATTACCTTCTAATCTCTAAGTGCCATACTTGCTCCGTACAGTGTCTTGCCGTTGGAGATCAGTTGTTTGCCTCGGTGTAGCGGTAATGGACCAACTTCCGGATAACGCAGCGTCTCGGCTTCTTTATTGAAAAACTTTTCTGGCTTCGATCCGAAGAAAGTATTGTACCTGGTTCATATACTACCGTTGCAACTAATTTCATAGATCATTAAGAAACTTCGCAATTGTTCATGCCAAAGTTTTTGACGAACTTTTCGTCTATGATTTCAAAATAAAGTGTTTGCAAACTGGGCAGATTTTTTAACAAGTGTTGGGGTTGATATTTTGAACAAGATGACTACATATGCGAGTTCATTTCAATAATACGTTATTGTGTCAATATTAAATAGAAGAGAAAAAAAAATCAACTTTTCTTTCCTATTGAGGCATAATTAATTATTAAATTGTGTAATATAAGGTAGTTTAACGGAAACTCATCTATAATTAATATATATATTATAGATGAGTTTTATACTCGTATATATATATATATACATAACGGAAACTCCCAAGGCTTTGCTTGCTCGTTGCCCGTTTACATTTTCGCGCGACATTTAAACAGGCGAATGGTACGAATATTATTTAACGAAACAATTTTTTTTTTAATGCTTCATGGAAATAAAAGCTCTGATTTTATTTAAAGTGGAACCAAAATCTAGTTTTGAATACGTAAACATGGATACGATATTTTTTAATTAAGCCTGTTTTCGGGTAAACTGAAATTCTGCACGGTAACAATTTTTTTAAATACTGCTTAACTTTATAATTATTGACGTATCGAACAATAATAATATATATTCCATATTTTCAATGTACTTTTATTCTTTCTTCTATATTTATCATTTTTATATTTACAAATACAAATTTTATTTCAAATAAACTTTATTTTCTTCTACAGGGGTCTGCATCCTGGAAAGTGAGAGCGGAAGGATGACCAATAAGGTCACAGTTCACCCAAACGGAACCAGTTACGGACTCTTTCAGGTAAATCATTTAATTATCCCTCCGGCCATTGTACCTCTTGGCAATATTTGTATTTTTTTCTTAGAATTACTTTTTTAAATTGGTTATTTTTTATTTATAACTTATTTCATTTTATGAATGAAAATAAGGCTAACTTTTGTAGCCACTATAAATTCCCGATCTGTAAATTAAATTTCTGATGAATAAATAAACCACGTTTCTACATTAGGTAGACAATAAGTAAATAACAGTAATTTTTCGAGTTTACCAAAATAATATTCTATATTTATAAAGGACAAATGTTGGTACTGATGAACCAAAGTAAGTACTACAAAAACTAAAAGAATATTAGCTATTCATTAAAAATAATAGATAAATAACGAATAGTTTTGAAATGTCAAAAGAACAAGTCAAAAGTGATGATATTTGAGAAGGAGGAAAGCAAGACATCGTCCAAAATATTTGTAGGTAATGAATGTTTGGAACAAATAAATGAGTTTGTGTGTTTGGGAAGTATGTTTGATAGAAACAGAAGGCTGAGAATGATATCGAAAGATGAAATAAAGTAAACGGCGCATTGAATGGAATTACATGTAACGAGAATTTGTCAACTGAGGCAAGACTAGCAGTGCACAATGGAATCCTGGTACCGATACTTATGTACAGAACTGTGGCCTGGAGCTGGCAGAAAAAGAACGAAAATAAACTGAATAAAGTGGAAATGAGATCACTTAGGCGTATATATGGAAAATCTAATGACAGACTAAAAATGAAAAAATAAGTAAAGAACGTAAAGTTGATGTTAGTACAATGAGTAAGATTAAGAAAGGATCACTTATTAGGTGGTTTAGTCATATGAAACTGATAAATGAGGAGAGAATGGTAAGGAAAATATATGACCCAAGTGTTGATGGCACCAGAAATAGAGGACGTCCGCGGAAGACTTGGCATGACCAGGTAAACCTGATAATGAAGAATGTTTCTGTTAGAAGCCACAACAATCGGGGAGCTTGTGTGAATGTGTATGAAGCGAGAATTATGGTCAGGACAGAGGAGTGTGGCGCTCTATCTTCTCTGTCAACCCCGAGTTATAACATCCTTACTCATACGTGCCTCGTGACTAAACAGCCTAAAATATATTTTTGTGTTGTTTAGTCACGAAAAAAGTGTTTCAATTTTAATATACTATCAAATTTAAATACATTTTTACGGTAAGTTGATAATAATATGTAAAACTAAAATATTTTCAGGAATATTGTAAAATATTAATATTAAGCAAACTCAAATATAAGCCCACTATTAACTAGCGGGACTTAGTTATCATTGCGTCTCCTTGTTGTTTTTGTACCTTACCATTTAATGAAAATTTATTATCAACTATATTAAATTTAATTAAATATAATAAATTAATAGCAATAACGATATAAAAATAATATAATTTTCGGGGTACAAGTTGTCATTAAAGTGTTTTTTGATAACATTGATTATCTCTTTATTATCATTAATCATCTTGATGGTTTCGGGAAAACTGTTAATTTTTTTTTTAAAAGTTCTTAATTGTGTCTAATTGGACCGTGTATTGATTGAAAAAATGTTGTTTACTCATTTAATAAATAGCACTGGTAATACAGTCCCTCGATCGCTGTAGGAATTATTATTTTTTGCAAGTTGGGGGCAATTTTTAAAATATAATTCCTTGCATTATGAGATATAAGATCTGTATCTTTTCTGAATATCTCTAAAGATCTTGAAATTTTAAGATTTTTATTAATTATTTTTACTTTTTCTTTATTTATCCGAATCATAACATCTAGTTCATTTTGAGCATTATCCTGTAGATTCAATATTTCAAGTTTCTTTATCCTTTCTTCAAATACTTTAAGTTATCTAATCATATCGTTGGCGAGTGTCACGATTCCATTTTATATCATTGCATACAGATTCAGTGAATTTATCAATTTTTAGAACACATTAATCAATCATCGATATAAATAACAATATCAAACTTGCAATTGTGATTTTCTTTTCACTCTAGTATTATTTGATTAACGAACATTTAATGAATTGTAATTTCCTATTTTAAACATAATACGGCAGTATCACCTGTCACCATTAAACACGTACGCATTCCCAATAAACTTTCTATGTATTCATTTAATCGATCGAAAGATCAAAATTTCCACAACGGTTGTGGTGGATTCCAAATGAACTACTTTCCTAATTAAACCCGCTTTCAAATAGATTAGGACATAGGTTAGTTAATCTGAAACAGTAATTAAATGATAATGCAGTCTCTGTCACATTACAATAATGTAGTAGGTTTCTACAACATTTATTATAGGTGTTTAAATATCGTTTTATATTAATTATACTTCGTAAAAAAAACATTTTTCTTTATTTTTAGAAGATAATATTCTTTAATTGTTAATACTATAATATTTTGGGGAAAAATGTATTATTTTTATAAATTTTCTAGTTTGCTATATGAATAAAAAATGTATAAAATTTGTTAACAAGTACTGAAACGGCGCAAGACAGAAGAATACGGACGCACCTAGTCGAGACTCCAGGCTTCTGACCCTCCTAGGATAAGGGGACAAAAAATAAAATGATGAAGACTTAAGTGATAAAAAAGAGAAAACTGTTAATAAAAAAATTTTGGCAATTATAACGAAATAAGAAAACAGGTTTATTTTGCGTCTAATATGTATACATCATGTTAACCCTATGATTTAATCTAATAATGTTGGTACAGTTAATCTATTAATAATTTTCCAATCCATATTTGTGGATTTCAATATATGATGTATATTATGAAATACAGCGGTCTACTTAACCGATCTAGTGAACATGAAGGTGATGTTATATTTCCAGGTGTTATCACATCAGAACAGAGAAGTTCTCCGAATCAAAAATGAATAATCCTTTTTTACAAATCACATTTTTTGGTTTTGTTTTTTAGAGATAATTTTTTTAGACCGAAAATTTATTACATTAAATCGCGACTTCAAAACGGTGGATAAATAGATAAAATAATACGCGCTTCCAACTTGACTATCCCTTATTTCTAATCTATGCACACATATTCTGACATACCCTCATCATGTTTAAGAGCCTTGGTGTACCGGTGTCCTTGTGTTACCGTTAACCAAATGTTAAAAAGACAAGTACATAATATTATAATAGGCATATTTAATTAAGATATTTATATTATACAATTAAATAAACATAATAAAAATATTTAAATAACTATATATATATATATATATATATATAGTTATTTAAATATTTGTGTGTATATATATATGTATATATATATCCAGAGGAACCCGAGTCAAATAGTCCATAGAAGGACTTTTATACTCCCGACGTTTCGAGTAACTATCATTACTCACTCTCAAGGGCCTCATGCTGAATCCTACTCTAAACTGAAGAGTAAACTTGACCATTCAATACAAAAACCTAAATGAAAGTGAGTTAAAATTGTAGTAGGTGCTTCATATTATTAGTTGACGTCGCGATTAATTAAAGGAGACTTATAATTTAGTAATTTAATAAATAAATAAATATATATATTGCGCTCGGTATCCACTGCATCCTATGTTAGTGTATTGTCTTTAGAAATGAACTAGATGGCAGTACAGATTAGCGATAAATAATAATTAATATTAATATTCATTTATAATCTTTCCGTGTTGTGCAATAGATGTCACCGATGTCCAATATTTGTCAAAAATTGGTATGAATAGTTATCGGATATGAAATATCGCATTTACTTGAGGTTTTTTATTATTTCTCAGTTATTTTATTTATCTGTTAATATTGTTTTGTTTCCTTAAATTCACTTTATCTTCTTGTTTATGCTTTTAATAACATTCTGACGACAATCATATTAATTTAATATAGATGTACATTTCTATGTAACATGTGTCACTTTACCAATATTTTGTTTTTCTTACTGAAAATAAAGACAGAGTGCACTACATATTGCATTATTAAAGCAATATAATAAGGGATTTCCGCATTTAAATATGGATTCTACAGAAACTCTGGCCGCGTAACGGTCACTACCTGCCACGAAGCGGCCACAATAACCGCCCGTAGAGCATAACAGCAAGCAATCGTCTGCTAGTTTTGACTATATTGCCCTTAAAAAATTATCTTTTAAAGTATTAATTATTATGTAATCTTTAATTAAATTTTAATTCTCGTTTTTCTAAACATAGTATTTAATAATTCTAACAGAATTTTTATTATGATGATGAAATTAAATTTAACGTTAACTTTGTTAAACTCTGCTAATTTCAAATATCTATTGTACTACGTGTTTCAATAGTTTAATTAATTAGTTTCTATTTTCAAACAGAAAATAAACTAAAATTTGATTAATAGACGTTTGGATTTCTTGATATTAAGAGTTAAGTAAATTAGCAAGTTTAAAAAATATTCATTTCGAAAAATATACAAATTAGCCACCGGCACTTAAATCCGTCATCATTTATTTGTAATGCCTAGAACACACCTGACGGAAATCATTCAAGCTGACGTAGTTTTATTGGAGGAGTAGTATACCGGCAATAGAAAGATTCCAAGTTCAAGACCCCGTGGCAGTTTTTTTATTATTATTTACGTCATTTACAATTTTACATGGTAAAATTACAAGTATATAGTTATAATATAACATAATACTACCAGATGTCGCTAATGTTTAACTAAATATATTTATATAAATTTTACTTTTTATGCCATTTATAAATAAGATGGCGGATCAAGCTAATTAACGAATTGAGCTGATATATCTATCAATTCAATAGTTTGATAGAAATAAATTATAATATTTATGTATGTTCGTGTGTATATATGCTTTCGAGAACTCCTGGTCATGATCGATGAAAGAGCATTGATATTTAACAAAAGTTGCATCACACGATCTAATTTCTAACGTATGCCAACTTATACACACTTTAAATACACACTTTCGTGCATATTACTATGAAAAATAAAGTATTAAATGAAACGCTAAAACATAATAAAAATTTACATTTTCTGTGCCTGGGGAGAAGACCGATAACCGACCCAAGTGTTCTAAAGATTGCCAATACGAATAACAGACGAATACAGACTGACTTTACATTTAAGATCACGGAACCAAGGAAACGAAAATAAAAGATTGTATCTTTATTCTAGATTGTTAGCAAAAAAAAACTAAATATCAAATACATTATTTTAAATGGAATTGTTTTGATGAATTCAGATACCTGCGTACTTTTTTTAAATATTGTTAGTGAATTTTTATTATTTTAGATATATTAAATACTTATTTTTATTTAACATAACATATAACTGAAATACCGAAAAACGAAATTATACTGCAGTACGCGTTTAGTATGTTCGTGATTATTTCACGTTTCGGTTTGATTTACCGCAGGAATGAAATATTATTGCTGATTAAATATTGTTTTGATTAAACCCGATTGGAACGGCGGCTTGTAAAATCCATATTCATAAATCAAAGGCGGCCATGATTTAACGGGAAATGGGAAAATCTACGTACACATCTAATTACCAATAGATGTCACGTGACGTACTCTAAAATATCGTTCATTGAATCTATTATCTATAATATGACTGCTGCACATTTCAATTATGTTTATTTAAAAAATTGCTATTATCGTTTAAACAAATTTCTTGCATTTGCACACTTATTTATTTCTCCGTGTAACTAACTAACTTACCATCACGCCGTTCTTTCACAGGGTTAGGCAGAGGTGAGAGTGCGCCACAGTCTTCTTTCTTGTCCATCCACATTCACGCATAATTTCACAAGAGCTCGATCCTTGAGGCTTCCGGCAATGCTAAGTCTTGTATATCAGGTGTAGTGTCATATATTTTTCTGACCATTCTCTCCTAATTCATTCATTCTTCATGACCAAACTACTACTATTCATTATGCTAAGATCAACTTCAATATTTACTCCTGATTTGTTATTCTACTCTACACTACCCGTCCGAGTGACTTCATCTCTACTGCATTTTGTTTGTTTTTGTTCCTCTTTTCTCATCTGCAGGCTTCATTATCATATGTCAGTATTAGTACCAGAACTCCATTGTGTACCGCCAATCTTGTCTTGGCTAACAAGTTTACATTAGAAGTAATTGTATTAAGAAGAACATATTTTTGTTGTGAAGTTACATTTTCAGAACATTGTTCTGTGGTATTTTAATACAAATTAAATTAATCAATTATAAAGATATGCATACGGAAAAAGTATTTAGTTGCTATCAGTATTCGAACCTGGACCTCTTCCTATCAGGAGAAACGCGTTCTCCACTTTCGCTATAGCAATCGAATACATTTTCGACAAATTTAGTACACATATTATGTAATATTTCGAATTGTTACATCTACTATATTATTTTTAAAAGCATTCAATATTTTATTACGGTGAATCTCAAATTCTATTGAATAAAACCAGATAAATAATAAAAGTAATATAAAATTGATTAATGTGGTGAAAGATGAAAAGTAAGAGGAAGACTCCCCACCCGTTGGACCGACCAAGTGAAAAAAAGCAACAGACACTTCTCTGGTGACCGCCCTAAGTTCTGCAAGATGCCGAGAAAAATGGAGGAGCATAGATAAGAGGGCGAGAGTTCATGGAGATCGCGATCCTCGTGCTTGAGGGACCGACGTAAATGAACAACGATAACATTAATTCTACCAATCTTGAAGAACACGAAATAATTTCAGTTCTTAATTCACTTTTTTGACGAACAATAACATTAACCTTGTCTCCCAATTTTGAAGAATACGAAATAATTTAATTTCTTAAAAATAAGTTTTATATTTTCTGCCGCTCGAAATTGTGAAAATTATCAGTAAGACGTACGAAGTCCAACTTTGTATTTCTATACAGGATCATCAATGTTATAATAGACTCCCTCCAGATTGTTGGTCTGCTCGAATTTCACGCACCATTGAGATCATCGAGACACAATTCATTGTTCTATTACAGTGGTAATGTCAGAATACATGCATTAGCTAACACCGCAGTCCCCAAATTGCATTCTTTGGGGAATGAATATACGAAGGTAGTCGACATTTTTTTTGTAAATTAAGTTCTTTATAAGACTACATTATTACAATTTTTTGCGTCTCAACTCAATGGTAACGGATAAATCGACTTCACATTTTTTATGTATTTTTATTTTATAATTTTGCTTATGAGAAAACATGCGGATATTTTTTTTTCTTTGTGTAATTACGTATTAATGCTTGAACAGAGCGTGCATAATAATAATAAATAAATATTATTGTAAAGAAGACGTAAATTCTGTCCCGATAGGATCTACCGAACGAATTGCGCGATCTTCGAGTCGCGCGCCCCGCGGATTAGATTACGACGGTTCCAGTCGTAAGTCGGAAGTAAGGGACCTGGATACAAAAGATAAGGGTCGATGATGGGTAGGGATTCCAGTCGAAGGATCAGTGACCAGTGAATCGAGAATCCGAAGGGATGCTCGCCTTACCTCGAGTGTGACGCCTCCGTCACTCTCGCAGTCGTAGCTGAGATCGCACAAACGGTACGCAGATGGGCAGATCTCCCACTTCCAATCAAGACAGCGATATCACAAACTTCACCCGCAGCACACAAAATAACAATTCATATCACTGTGCACACAATTCACAGGATATCCAAACATACAGTGCTAGTGCACCGGAGTTGAATATATCCACACCGCTAGTGCTCTCGCGATGTCTAGATCGAATAAATTTCGTTCTAATTGATGTCTGCTGACGTCAAGGTCACTATTCCCACTGGGGAGACGAGCATGAGAAAAGGTCGTGGAATTTTGACTGGAAAAAGGTGTCAATAACACGAGTCGCGGCCAATTCGCAAGACGTGGTAAAATATGTTTTACGAATCCGGAACAATTATAATTAAAAATATTGTCATTAAACTCCTAATATTCACTATAATATGCCTATCCACCGCATGTCTAAAGATATTAAAGTTCATTGTCGATGAAATATAATGTACCTACAAAAAAATGTAATCAATAACCTTAATAATCAGCGAGCTTCTATGAGAAGATGCATGAGTATGGTTGAGGCGAGAATTATGAGTCAGGACAGAAGAGTGTGGCGCTATATCTTCTCTGTCTACCCCTGCGTAAAACGGCGTGATGGTAAGTTAGTTAGTTGTGGTTAGTTAGTTAGTATATATCGGAACAAATTCCAATGAAACCATAAAATATTATAAACAAATATTTATCACTAATAATTTCAATAAAAAGTATCATCTAAATATACTGTATTAAAGGATAAAGTTAGGGTTTCCGTAGAATCCATATTTCAATGCGAAAATCTTAAACCATGTAGTGTATTTTGTGTTTATTTCCAGTAAAAATAAATAATAGTAAAATAATGTATGCTACTTAAATGAATAGTAAAATAATATTAAAATAAAGTATGCTGTAGGTGTACAGAGCTACTTAAATTAAAATACCAGACATCAGTGACATATATTGTAAATGCGGAAATATTGCAAATAAATATTAAAATTCATTATTATTATATACGATACCATAAATATGAATAGTACTGTTATAATATATGATAGAAGATATTTAAATAAGATGATTTACAATAATTCTGCATCATTGTTATAATTACGAGTATAATTGGGTATTCTCGACTTGAATTCCGGTGACATCAGAAGAAATTAATTTAAAATTAGACGCATACGTGGCAGCCCGGGATCTGCGTCCACCGCACTTCTAACCTGCAATATGCAGTTAATGTAATGCGGACGCGACACCCGGATTGGTGGCTTCAATAACAATGTCGGCGGTTTCATTAGAATGCGCGGTGCAGCGCAGACATTACTTAATCAGTGCCTCGTGCAGGGGAACGGGAACTCGGTTGAGAGTATTGAAAGGAGACCGCGGATATCTGGGTTGTCACCTTCGCTGTACAATATTTTTATTTCATTTTTAGGAAATAATTTTTTTTTTAAAATACATTTTCATTTGTGAAAGAATTCAAAATATTTTTTGTGAAATTGTATATTTATCGTAATAATGATATTCTTTATACCGCGGTTGCTAAAATAACTACTCATAGAGAGAGACTTTGCTGATGGATCAAGTCCCGACACAGCTCTGTTTTTTCTGAAAAAAAGATTAGTTTTTCGATTTTTTTAGATGGGTTTAATATATATTTTTTTTACCTTACCTCATAGTCCAGTGGTCAAAGAGTCCAGTAGTCCAGTGGTCCTTATTAAATATCATAAAAAATAAAGATACCTCAGTGATTACCCTAAAATATAAAATGAAAGAATTCTCAATTATCTCAATCTGTAATTATTTTTGGTTTACCTAGTTGTATTTAATGTAAAAATTTTTTTTTTTTTATAAAAAACTGTTTAATTACTATGTAAAGGGCAATCCTTACCATGAAACTGTTCTTAAGTTTGTAAATTTAAAAAAAAAAATACCAGGGGTTCCGGGTTCCTGGTAAGGTCGCAATAAATCTGTGTGATTTTCTCAATACTAGGTGTTTTTATATATAATTCTCTATAATAATTGAGTCTCATGGCGACCATTTTCATTTTACATATTAACACAGTCATAATTTTATTGTATTTATTTAATGATAAACTTGTACGAATCTGAGATATGAAATGTATATTAGATGTACCTGCGGACAGTGAAATTTATGATAATACGATTAATCTTACGTATGATATTAATACAAAGATTTAATGACCACAGAATGCATAGGTACGTTAAAAATGACATCAATTGTAAGTCACACAGTGAACGACGGATTTAAAATTTTTTTAAATGTAATCTTCTCTGCAATAACTTTTTGGTATTATTTAAATGATTCCAGACATAGATTGCTCTCTTTACAACTAAGAGAAATACAACATGGATTGCTTTTAACAAAAGGAATAACAGATCTATTAATTTAAAAGTGTAGCATATAAGTTCTAAAATTTGTCCTTAACTTACTATGTTGACATGGTGTAATAGTCGGCGCATTTCTCCGGATCGAAAAAGTTCCTGGTCGAATCCCGGTGGCAACGAAATAGTTTTTCGATAAATTGAGTTTATCTGTATATCTTTCTAATTTATACATTTATTTTGTAAAAAAAAGTTAAGTAATTATACAACTGTACGGGGAGATTTTTCTGGAATGGATGTCTAGTTGAGAATGTGCCGATGTATATTATAATGTTACGTTATAGTACCTACCCGCCAGTAGATTTGTTTTGAGTTGCCGTCTCGAGAAATAGCAACGCTACACCGCTGGAGAGAATTTTGCCAATGGCATTTTCCGGTAACGGATGGGGAGAGCGCGTAGACATCTCGTGAAATCAACTATCACAAAATATGATTTAAAATTTAAAAAGGAAGGGTGAGAATAATTGATTATATTAGGCATCTGTGTTACGCTGTGCCATGTTATATGAGTGTTTGTATTATTATATTTATGTATTACAGGATGTAAAATATCTTCCTCGATTGACCTCCAAGAAACGGAGTCGTATTTTTTGGTTTAACTATCACCACATGACTTGGATATGCGATGACGATAATATCTTCATGAAGGATTACTCATGAACCCGAATGCGATGGAGGATACGATTTGGTCCCCATCTGTTCAACCTGATTTGCACAATATGGAGAAATAATATTTCTATACTTCATCGTAGACTACGCCAATAAGCAAGAAACTGAGTTTGTGACATTCGCCGTGGAACCGTGGATATTCGACACGGTGACTTAAAACTGTTAAAAGCCTAGTATAAAGTGTGGATTGCTCCTGAAAAGTAGAATTGATTGTGTTTTGCTGTTGTAAAATTTTATTCCTAGTTTAATAATTTCGATGAGGTAGAAATTTATAATTTTCATTCGCAGAACTCAGACTTAATCCTAATGCTTTGCTGTAGTTCTGATGAACTCTTTTGTCGACGTTAACGTTTTTTTCTATTTATTATTCAATCTTTGTATGGTAAAAACTTAACTAATTATAATGTTGTAAAATCTCAGACCTCATTTATATATTTTCCTTGAGAATGATTACGGAAGTGGATGGCGAATTCTGCACATCTAATCCGCGTGTCTCATGCAGGTGACGTCACATTATGTACGTCACAATATTTATAAATAAACTTGTAATGAAATAAAATAATATGTAGATAAGTATGTAACCAACTCTCGCCCGCTAATATTCCCGATGAAAATTTAATTTTTTCAATGAAATTCCGTCCACAAATCATTAAAGATCATATTAAACGTACAAAATTGTTTCTCAATAGGTTCTGTGTTCGAAAACTTTTCTCTTTTATGGCAGAATAAAAGTGAAAGAACAAACAACCCTTGAAGCGGTGATAATAATCGCCCCGTCACGTCATTAGAAGAGTTTATCAGGTAGACTCCGCAAGGGTAGGAATGAGGGTGGTCGGGGTTAAAGCAAAAACGTTCCAGAGAATTAGCTACCCTTATCAAAAAAAAAAAACTTACCCAAAATCAGCGGTGGGTCGTAATTAAAACCGGAGTATACTAAAAAACATTATAACCTATCATGTAGATTTTTTTGGTTTAATTTTTACAAAATGACTCACATCAACTGTTGTGTGTAACCGTCATCCTTCATTAATGAATTTTGTTTTAAGCCTGTGCTGGTCTGCTACACAGATTGGAATAAATTAATTTTTATTTTGTTTCTATTTATATTCACTGTTTAATATTTACACTGTATTTAATTTTATAAACTTTTTCTTGTAGTTGAATATGTATTAATATTCATTATTTGCGTTTAAAAATACTCAAAATGTATTTAAAAGTAACACGCAAAATATTTTAACCAATAAGAGATATCTATTCAATCTACAAAATATGTTTAAATAAAACAACATTTATTATAATGAAACGTATATTTTTAAACCTATATTTAGCCATTTTTTTAAATATTACCTTTTTTCCATTTTCTAACATCTATGTATACATAAAAAAGACATATAATGTATTTTTATTTATGTCGATTCTAAAAGTAATCTCGTATATTTTGCGCCACCACTAGTGAAGTCCTCGACTAATTTATTGTTCGGGCGAAAGTTTTCTTAATAATTAGGTGAGCAGATGAATATAATCTGCCGCCCGGGAGCAAATGTTGCGTGGAAAGAAGTTAGAGAAGATATTGCGATGATTAACGGCAGTTGGCGAGTGTTGCGAGTCCAGCGGGCGGAAGGTGACGGATGGAAGGGAATGGAACTACTTCCTGGAAGAAGAAATTAGAAGAAAACATTTCGTATTAAAGCTCATAGTCCGGAGGAAAGTTTATACATTATTCAACAGTCCGACTATTGTGCGACTCGCCTCAGAATTAAAAAAATTGTGATGAAATTTTGCTCTCGAGATCAGTGATAAAGTTACATTATTATGATGGGCAGCTTGCTCTCCAATCTGTATTCTCTTCTCGCAAAACGTCCAAAAAATTGAGAGATTCGCCCGAGGCAAACTTGAAGAGTTGAGTCCATCATCGATGTGTAGTTCATGTAGTAAAATAGATCCTTTCGAAGATGTTACGTATCCCGTGAATCCTGCAACAAACCTAACCACTGTGAGCCCCATCTGCAGCGGTGAACAAAAGATTATAATTCTTCGACCATATTGTGCATCAAAGTGACAGCTTAGAAAAGAAGATTATCTTTTGCACAAGATGTTTAGAAAGACCATGGAGTCAGCTGTAGGCGAAATACAATACCGTGCATTGCGTGTGGAGGTGCATCGCGTCCTGAGTTGAGTCAGAATAGAAACTTTACAGAAAAGGAAACTTACTAGATTACTCTGTGTTAGAGCAGATACGAGATGTCGTTTTAAACGTTTTCGGGAGCTAAATACAATACCGTGCATTGCGTGTGGAGGTGCATTGCGTCCTGAGTTGAGTCAGAATAGAAACTTTACAGAAAAGGAAACTTACTAGATTACTCTGTGTTAGAGCAGATACGAGATGTCGTTTTAAACGTTTTCGGGAGCTAAATACAATACCGTGCATTGCGTGTGGAGGTGCATTGCGTCCTGAGTTGAGTCAGAATAGAAACTTTACAGAAAAGGAAACTTACTAGATTACTCTGTGTTAGAGCAGATACGAGATGTCGTTTTAAACGTTTTCGGGAGCTAAATACAATACCGTGCATTGCGTGTGGAGGTGCATTGCGTCCTGAGTTGAGTCAGAATAGAAACTTTACAGAAAAGGAAACTTACTAGATTACTCTGTGTTAGAGCAGATACGAGATGTCGTTTTAAACGTTTTCGGGAGCTAAATACAATACCGTGCATTGCGTGTGGAGGTGCATTGCGTCCTGAGTTGAGTCAGAATAGAAACTTTACAGAAAAGGAAACTTACTAGATTACTCTGTGTTAGAGCAGATACGAGATGTCGTTTTAAATGTTTTCGGGAGCTAAATAATTTACCTTAACTAGGTAGATACTATTTTACTCAAAAATACCAAAAAAGGGAATTTGAAAAATATTACACTTAATGGTATCGTTCCTTAGCCTTTGATATGTTCCAACTCTATATCTTAAAAGTATCAACCCGTCTACTTTGTCCTGTCTTCAAAAACCATCATACTAAATATTGACTGCGCCAGAGACTGTTTACGACTGTATTAGTTATTTTATTATTTTCAATTGTAGTAATTAATGATTTATTTTATTTGCCTTTTCTGGTAACTCTTAATTTGCACGGAATATTCTAGAAACCATAGAATCATTTAAGCGCGAACAATAATGTATGCAGATTCCATAATATTCGGAAATTGCAGAGTCGGATCTCTCTGTTAGGTAAATGTCCCGCCAATAATCATGTAAAACTATCGCAGCTGTAAACAAATCCGTTATATCAGTTATGTACGCGATTATGCAAATTGGTAATCTTCTCCGAATCAATCCGCGCCCGTGGCTGGGGGCGCTTACCAGTGCGTGTTTACACCGCAAATATGCTAACCGATAGTCGAAATTCATTCGGCTCTCCGGTGAAACAAGCAATTACCATAATATATCATATCGATCTACTATCGCGGTGATCGAGGAAACATTATTCCGTGATAATTCTGTCAAAATCAAAAACAATTTTGCGAGTGTAGTGTGTGAGCGAAAATATCAAAAGGTTCAATATATAAAATTAAAATTGAAATACACTAAAACCGCCTAACCTGAAGTAAATCTTTAAGAAAAAAATTGGCCAGATCAAAAAAGTCTCGATATTTTGATAATCACATTCAAATACAAATCACGTAAGAAAATAATGTTATAAAACAATATTTGGATAGCCACAGTAATGATCAAAGTAGAATGAGTATGTATTGATAATTTATAAAACCCAAAAACTAACTAAGCAAAATAAAGAAAAAAATTGCTAATTCTGTGGAAAGCCGCAATAATTAGAATTATTGACCAATGTATTTAGAAAAAAAAAAAAATATTCAAATTCAAAGACGAACAAGGTACGATATAAGGATAAAATATTAGTTCACTTTACATTCATCATTCATTCACGATTAACATATGTAGGTAAGTAAGAACTGAAATATCACGACTATATACATTTTTAAATGTTATTAAATAACGATAATTTAAAATAATTATGCAAATATTTCTTGTTTAATTTAAATGAAATTTTCTAAAACATGTTTTTTAATTTTGCATATATTGTAAAATTTATTCTTCAAAATGAGTATTACTCAGTAAGAGTAAAATAAAAAATATATATACACTAATATAATATAAATATGTTCTTAAATATTGTGTGGTTGTTATTTATTTTGGTTTTAAACTCGAGTTGTCACTAAACCGATCATTTGCAAATAGACAAAAAATATCTGATAATACTGAACTGTGTGATGTACCCGACGTTTTACAGGTAATAACCGCACCCCTACCCGCTAATCCCCACTCCGTACTAGTCCGCATCTCCACATCACCCTTCTATCCCCTCCATTTCCTGATATGTCTTGTTATTCGCCCTGAAAAGATACTCCTAGTAAGCTATTTACTGTGCCCCTAGAACCTTTTATATAGCACGGTATTCATCGTATACATATTCTCGTGTATATATATGTACACATCTACGGATATCCTAAAATTTAGGTCGCTTGAAAAATTCACCGAAAAAAATTATTGCCACCATCAGGATTCGAACCCGTCTCTTGCCGAAAAAATGAGGTGGTTAAATTAGTATCACATTTTGGTAACGTAAAAATTGACTCAATTTTAGTTAATGATATTAGTATTTACATTTTTAATCTTATTTTTCTTATATTATTATTATTATTATTTGGCGTAGTTGGTTATAGGATCTATTAGACTCGGCACGGCTAGGATTCTTGTTAACAACGTATTGTCGCTAAACTCAATTTCAAATTCCATATTTTTCTGCGAATATTTTAATCGAATATACTCTAAGGAATTCTCAACACTGTAGTCTTCTGCTCTAGGTTTACACACTTTACTAGCATACCTATATTTGCGTGAAACAAGTTACATACACACTGTCCTGTCGTGGACCTCTTGTGTTAGTTTGTATGAAATAAATTTAATAAAATGAAATTCAGAACAAAAACTACTGTTACATACATCACTCTAAGAGTTTCTATATTCTTGAAAAAACAAAACTTTTTTTTTTGTTTATTTACAACTCGAAAAGATTGGAACTTTTGACAGATCGCTATAATGCAAAACAAAAGAACGTCAAGAAAGAACGAGAACGCTTGAATATGAAGAGCGGCGGGGGTGAGAGTGATGCAGAGAGAACGAGACAGAGTGTGAAGAGAGATAGACGTATCCTAATAAATAACTCCATGACGGTAAAGTTGGAGTCAAGCCACAGAGTAATCTTCTTTAGTACGCTATACATCACCATGAACTTTCTGGAGAATTGGATTTTTACCGAGAGCTCGAAATTTCGGTACGTTAAGTGAAAATTCGAAAAGCTTTTGTTTTAACAGAAGAAAAAATTCTAAAAAGTTTTCCGAAAATAGACCAAACTTTTCAGTGTCAATATTTTTTTCATCGCCTGCTACAATACAAAAGATAAATAGTATATTTTCAGTCTAGGTCATAAAAAAAAATCTCGCTTTATCTTAATATTTATATTTTTTTTATTAAGTATACGAAAGTATTATCCAGAGTGGGCCAACTTTGACTGAATGATGTAAAATGCATATAACTTTTGTAATTTTAATATTAATTTTTTTTAAATATTATTACATGAAAGTGTACTTCGTCAATTTTTGTAAATCTGTGTGTGGAAAATAACACCATTTATATGACTTCAATTTTCTTGTTGACGAATAATTTCTCTTTCTAAAATATTTTGAATTACATTACGCAACGTTTCTGTATCTAAATTTTTATTTGTTATTTCTACACGAATATTTTGTTTAAGCTCCTGAATTATTGCTGGTGTGTTCATGTAAACTTGACCTTTTAAGTAGCCCCATAAAAAGAAATCAGGCGCCGTCAAATCTGGGGAACGGGGAGGCCAAACAAACTCTTGCATTTTTTAAATTAGCCAGTCACTGAAAATAGATCGTCGCGAAACATAATGAAATTCAATAATTTTAACGCACTCTTGCACTGAGTATGTAGCCATTATAAACATTCATAAATTCTTTATTATCTGCAAAAAAATATACATTTAAAAATAAACCCCACAAAGACATAATTTTTTAAAAACAGTCAGCCCAAGTTGGCCCACCTTTATTCCATAAGTTCAATATTTACTTAATGTAAAAAAAATGTTGAAATTATTTAGACCTTATTCTAAAATTAATTAACATTATCAATATTTTTCTGATGCGATAAAAAACGTTTATCACGATTCTTGTTATAGAAAAGTATACTATGAAGAACTGTTACGTCACTTTAACTGCGCTTTATGTTGTCACTTGTATTTTGTTTGTATAAATGCTTTGGATTTAAATAAAACTACTAGTAAAATTATATTAATATAACTTATTTTCTTTATTTTAAATTGTAAACATTGTTTTATTAACCACTCAAAAATACATCTACCGGTTTCGAAGAATATCATCTTCTTCTTCAGCATGTCATTAATTAATCAAAAACATTATTGTTTCTTTAACATAATCTATTTTTAAAAAATAATTATTATTTTAAAAATAAATTTAGTACCTAACGTAAAATATTATTTGATGATACAAAATTACTAAAATGATTTTAGAATGGGACTTGTGATTAAATTTAGTCAGTTGTTTATAATTTTTTGAAAAGTTTTACACGCTTTATTTATCTATTTTTATCCATCTAGCTTTATTAATTTACGATTCCAAATTATTTTATTTATGACCAACACTGTTTATATGCAAAATAGACAATCCCAAATTTTTATCAAAACCATGACCATTTTCTATCAAATGATTAAAAAATTCTGAAAATCCACTATTATTCTAACATCTCAAAAAAAAAAATATTTTTGTTCATCACACGTAACGTAAAAATATATACACACGCATTTTATGCGATTATCGCGTCGTACAAAGTAATATACACGTACACACGAATTTTTAAATTTAGGTTATATAAAATATCTTAATTCTCGTATTACGAATTTCTCGTCATTTCTGTTAGATGATTTATAGTTTTTAATAAGTTGTAGTGTTTTAATTGTCTAATATAAATCAAAACTTAATAACTAAATAGCCTGTATTAAAAATAACTGAAAAATTATGTTTCGAAATCCATGTATCGAAAAAACGACGAAATAAGTACGCCATACTCGTTACAAGGGTGATTATATATTTTATTTAGTACCCATAAACGTAAGAAGTTCTTTACCTACCCAGTAAGAACGTATTTGTGAACTCTTCCTTGATATCTTCCTAAAATATTGAATTTAAAAAATATTGTTCCTCTATCCGTTATGTAAAAAAAATTTTTTTAATTAAAAAATAAATATAATTCCTTCCTTCCATGTAATCTGTACACATAATATATACATAATCACGGAAATACTAATTGTATTAAATTTATTTTTTATTTCAGCTAAATAGCAGTGAGTGGTGCAAAAAGGGTCGCAAAGGTGGGCTCTGCACAATGAAATGTGAAGGTATTTATATATTTAATCGGACCTTTCCTGTTATCTGACCACTGCTTTGACGTTATCTCCCCACCACTGTCTACTGAGTCAGTTTCCACTTTTATATTTTGTTCTTGTTCTAATACGGATGATTCGTTATACTTACCGAGTTCAGCAGTCCGTCTGGTTCTGTTAGTATATGTTCTCTCATATATTTATTATAGTTTAAAATATATAAAAAATATATAAAAAAAAATTTCTATTAAAAGCTTCATTATGCCTATATACCAATTATAACATCAATCAAAACATAACAGGAAATACCTGTTTTATTTTAAACTACATAACATTTTATTACGGGAATTATTAAAATTTATTATGGGGACTTGACAGTGTAAATAAACATAATAGAACTAATATAAAAAAATTTAAAGATATGATACTAATCATGAATGTTTTGGTACATAATATTAATTAAGTTTCTAAACATAATATAGAGGAAAATAAATAAAAATAAAAAAGACAGAGCAAAATGTGTTAGTAGGTAGAATGATTGGTTAAAATTGAGATTATGGTGGTTCATAAAAATACTCTTTAAGCGTAGTAAGACTAATGTTAAAAAAGTAAATTTCTGTTCATTTCTCATTATGGTATTTCCATAAATGGTGAATGAATGAATTTTGTATGTAAGATGTTCAACTTCTAGGAATGTGGAAGAGCGCGGATTGCCGGGTCGATCTAGATCATATGCGGAAGGATATTAATTCAAATTGGCTAGAACAGTTAATATAGCCTTGCAGTACTTTAAAAAGAAGTATTTAAGATTTTTAATTTAATTTATTTTATAAGGTCAGCACATGTTCTTCGATATTCTAGGGTTTTCGTATTGTGGAAGTTTTCTGCATCTAAATAGGAGTTGAATGATAGATGACGACTATTCTGTATTAAAGTATACTATATTTGAATTAACCGTACTCAAATATTTTGTTTGTTTTAACTCCTTCATTTTAAATATTGATTAATACTTTTCAGATATTTACCGGAATACACATCACGTTATATACTTAGAGCCAATATATGATTTCTATACACTGTTTGCTCTATATTGTGGTAGGCCAGATATATGTAAAGCTGATAAGTTGTTATAAGCGGATTGATGACTACAGAATAATCGTTACGTTTATAATATCATATATTTTCTTTTGTCAGTATGTAAATATTATAATCTTATCTAATATACAATATAATAAGATCGTTCGTTTGTATATCTGCAATACCGTTACCTCATCCTCATGTAAATTGCTATGATATTTATACACAAAAATCTGATGACGTGCAATTTTTAAATACTGATTCGAGATATTGATTCGCGACGTTGTCTGACGGCGGTACCCAGTTACATTCAATTCCGATGCTGAATGCGGAGTGAAACGTGATGCACGTTGCGTTAGCGCCCGGACGACACATTACGAATATTTCATTTAAATTCATAATGAATATTCAATTTAATAAATATTTGTACCTTATTTTGAGAATAATAATTGTTGGTGTGAGATTGTACTGCGGTAGACCATTTCAGTTTGTTTGATAATAAATTATATTTTAAACGTTGAAAAATAGATTTTATTGATTGATAATAAATTGGCAAGCTTCGGCCGGGGTGTTGTGATTATAAGGGCTGGCCCAATAGTAGATATCGTTAAAAACGTAATATATTTATTTTATTATAAACTTTTTACTTTAAGTTTGTACTCGGGAAAAGACTTTTTTTTCTCTTTTATTAATTCCGGACACACTGGCCGTAGCCGCGCAGAGGCTACTTTTGGCCGCGAACCGCTATCTGAATCCCACAGAGCCAGCAACAAGCTTTCTGCTAAGAAATCAATAAACTTAGATTTTTAAATATATAAGAAGTTAAAGATATACGTCAAGATAGAAAATGTAGTACTTTTATTTTTATTTTTTGTTACTTTGTGAATTATATGTAAGTATATTAGACATGTATGTGTAGAGCATTATAGTAAGCTAGCTTACTGGGGTGAAACGCCATACATTATATTTTTTAGTTTAGATTTTTAGCTTTATCCGGGAAAAATGGCGTTCAGGAAAAATATTCTGACAATGATGTGACGAAGATTTAATCTGACAAGATAAGATGTAATAGCACTCTGATACACTTTAGCTTTAGTGATTCAGATCTTTAGGTGCTGGTAAAAGAATTTCAAATTTTATTTGTAAGATGTTTAATTTAACAGATAAATTTAATATTGAAATAATAAACATATTGTATTAAAATGATTGGCAATCTAATATAGTTAGTTAATGTTTTGAACGAATCTAATATCTGTTAAGATAGATTATGAAAAAATATCTCCAATAACACTTTTTACATTCTCCGTGTAAATTGTGGGAAAAGGTAAAAATCAAGGATAAATTACCATCTCCTTACAGAAGCTGTAAGTTCGACCATGAATAAAATTATGTATTGTATTTACTGATAAATTGAAATAATAATAATATTAATAAGTGAGTTATGCCTCGACATGTTTTATTTATAATATTTACTAACGTTAAACTCGTGGATTGGGTTTTTTTATGACATTTAATAAAGAAATTATAAGTTGAACAAATAATAGACATCTCACAGAGACACGCTATTTTTTTATTATATTTAATGGAAACATATGGAAGTATGGGTAAATAAATACAGGGCTTACGGCCTGTCGTCGGCTGGCTTAAGTGATCGCTTTATACAAATATAACGTTCACCATTCTCACTCATTAATTAATAGTTAATTAACACCTAACTCTCAATGATATTTTACAATTTTAATAAGGAAATTTAGAAGAATTCCAAATATTTCCTATAAGTACGAGATAAATCAAAATATCAGTAAAATTTCTCAGCCACATATTTCTGCATAAACAATCTACTAAAAAGTGTTTTGTAATTTTCGTAATCCGTTTAATTACAAAACTAAACAGTTTTTTGGCGCTCCTCAACATTTTAGAAAAGTGAAATTAGCTGCTTTGCAGATGAAGGTATAATATGTACTATATGTATCAACTAATAAAAATCGTATGTTTGTTATAAAATATAATATATTTTTTAGATTTGTTGAACGAGGACCTTTCAGACGACGTGAGGTGCGCCAAAAGGATGTTTGACAAGACAGGATTCTTCGGCTGGCCCTCGTACAAGTCACGCTGTAAGGGAAAATCTATGTCAGACATTTCGAAATGCCCTTAATTGCCTTCATCTGAGATCATAATTTAAAAATTATATTAATTTGTTGTAAATTATAAAAAACTGTCACAAATTATTGTTCAATATAAAACATTTCTCATTGCAGTACCGTCGATTGGGGTTTTTTTTTCACATTTCTGCGAAATATTTTAGGGTAAATTATAATATTATATGTTGATTTTTTACAAAAAACCTTTGTTGTTCTAAAATTTGCACTCTCATAATATCAAAGTGAGAATGAATAACTTATTTTTGTTATATAAAAAATATTTGTATATATTTATTATGTGAACTTAATCATTTCGATTTTGTGTAGTAGTTTAAATAATATAATATTTATTTTAAAATGTCTACTCTGCATAAAAAATTATGTCAAAAAAATATCAAAATAAACCCGAATAAAACAACAGTATCATAACAAATTTTTTTCGAGATAAGTCTTATTTAAAGGACACTCTCAAATGCAAGTACAGAAAAAAAGTATTTCATCGTATTTAAAGAGTCTGTTCCCATAGCTATAACGGTAATCCATCATCCACCTATCAATAGCCACCCCCAATCCTCCCCTGCATCAACCGTCTCTCATCAACCCTACCCTAATACAAGGCGAATCTTTTCTGTAAATTTATATAAATAATGTCAAAACTAACCTCATTATTTTTATATATGGTCACTAAATATGGAAACTTATGGAGAGTGAGAGATCAAGAATCCAGGCTGCCGAAAAAGTTGCCTTAGGGGGCCAGCAAAGGTTACATATAGTGTCAAAATACTAGAGACCCTCGGCATAGAGTCCTTACTTCTACATATAAAAATATCTCAATTAAGGTGGCTTGGACATGTCTTGCTAGACAATACCAAAGAAACGAATACCAAAATATACTTTCTTGGCAACTCTAAAGGAGATGCGACCAGTGGGTTGCCCCCAGACTGCGCTGAAATAAATAGCAAAAAGATTGATCGAAAATAAATTGGACCTTGACTGGGCAATTAATTCTAGATGATGTTGATGCATATTCATTTTAATACTACCAAGAGTTTTATAATGTGGAAAATATTAATAAAATTCAATATTGCACATGGATACAACTCAAAATTGGAATCAATTGTAACTAGAATAAGAAACCAGATTTTTTTTCAATTTTATGTCAACTTGGTCACACAGATATATGTGCTTCGAAAATAGTTTGCCATCCCTAGTTCATATTATTCAAGTGGCGCACTAGCTTTAGAAAAGCCGAGCGTTGTGTAGCCGTTGTCAAGATTCTGACCATCGCCTGGCCACTGCCAGAGAGAGGATAATACATTATTAAGGGTGGTAGTCCTCAAGTGAAGCAATCCTACGAGTTGGAATTATTTCTAAAGCAAAATTCTATTTTATGTATGTCCAATAACTATTCATGTATTTTCAAGTAACGCTTACATAAATAGTATCAAAAAAATGAACTAATTCTCTGCATATAACAGTTTTCAAGAAAACAACAGTTTGACAGTTAAACTACTAGACATCGAGAGATCATGGAGGTTTAGTTTTTACTATACGTATAATACAATTAAATATTAAGCATTACTAGATTATTATTGCGAATTTGTTTATTCTTTATTTATATCTACATGTACAGTCTGGCACAAAAAAAGTGTAAACATCTTGTAACACATAAGTCATTTCAAAACATAATGTAATTAATTATAACTCTTAATGTAATTTTTTATACACAATATTTAACTAATCAGAAATCATCAAAACACTCCATACTGCATAATCTACTGGGTTCAAATCTAGTCTGTTCGGTGGCCACATGGCTGGCTCGATGAAATTAACATTCTCACTATGAAGAAAGTTGATTGTATTTCTGGCTGTGTGAGATGGAGCTCCATCCTGCTGTAATGTCCAGTTATGCTATAATGTCTAACTATACTTTAGGCTTTATTTTGAAACTCTTTGATCATTTTCCTAGCACACCAACATTTTTCAATTAGCAAATTTTTGATCAGAATACGGTTTCTGCAGTGATTTTTGTCATTCCGGGCAACAATTTATAAAAAATAAATATAAACAATGGGAAAATTAATAATCAAAGATGGTGTAAATAGGTAAATAAATAAATTAGTAAACTATTTAAGCTATTGTTGATATAGTTAAACTAATTTTGATGTAATTATATCACATTTTACGAAATGTTCTCACTTTTTTGGGCCACCCTGTATATATGTACATGTAAAATCCTAAAGTACTCTAATGTCTGTTTGTCACAAATCAAAAATTATGTTGGAAATATATATTTTTTTTCAATATAGTTAACAAAAATATCCATTCCAAAATTGGTATTAAAACAGTAATATTTCTGATACAAATATTTTTAGGCAGGTAAATATATTTTAAACCTTTTTTTTATTGTTCTATTCATAACAATGGTTTTTTTAAATGTTTCCATACGTCATACTAGTTTTTTTGTGGTGTTTAATTAATAGGGAAGAGTATCAAATTTAGAAAAAACGATACTTGAATGATGTTTTAAACACTAATAAAGTAAATGCCCGTTAGAGTTAGAATAATTATAAAATAATATTTAAAAAATGAATAATAAACTAAATTATTATACTCAATTTTAAAATAAATTCTCGTTTTTTTGTATTTTTATACGTTTTGAAAATGTATTTTAACTAGTTTATTAAAGGTGTTAAATACAACATGTTAAAAATATGTTTAATAAATAAATAAATGTTTGTTATGATTTTTATTTTTTGTACGGTGCTTTTTCTAACATTGGTTCATGATAAAAAAACGAGTCATAAATCACGTGTGCCAAATTTTTACTATTACAATCCATTTTTTTTAAATTCAAATTAATTGTTCTTTTAACAGCCCCCTCTCCCCTCCTACCAAACAAGCTATCCCATAGCTTCATAATATGATTCTGAAAAACAAACCTAATTAACTTAATCAGAATAATTTTTTCAACAAGATTTGTCACTTTTAAATTCTTGTTACTCGGCGAATTTTGTTTGTTTGTTGGCGTCAGGAGCAGAAAAGACATTGTAAGCAATTTCTTCAAGGTTTTGACTGGAGCTTGGGAGAAAAAAATGTGGGAATGGATTGTTGCTGAACCGGATTTGGGAGAATTCGGGTTTTAAATTTAAAAGACACGAAGGTAACGCTACAGTACTACGGTGAAGAATTTTCTTAATTATTTCAACTGTAAATTTGAAATCAGATTTATCAATTTATGAAAACCTTTTTTTATAATTTATACAAAGTTATTTTATACATGAAAATTTCCATTTAAATTATACATTTTCAAAATAAAAATTTTATTATAGCCATTCATTATTACATACTTTAAATATTCACATAAATATTTAAAAATATTTTCATGGCCATTCAGAAAATTATTTTTATAGTTTTTTGGCTCTTCTGCCGTGTGTATATCCTCTCTGGCCGATGTGCTTCGAATCCTACTGCAGAATCCATCATCGGGACTGATGTCGCTGATGCATCAGCATTGGGATAACCATGGCGAAACAGCCCAGAAAACTTTATACAGAAGACACAAATAAATATTATATTTTACTAGTTTTCTGAAAGTTGGTACAAAATAAACGTGATTATTTGAAGTTACGAAGGATTATAAAAAAATATATCATTATATAAATACAACTAAAAGCACAAATGTGTGATTTAAGAATTCGCTGGTATTACTGAACTATTTGTCTGGCGCTTTGAAACTTCAAGACAATCGAACACAGTGAAAACTGGTGAGCTCGAGGTGTTCTCGACTTGTAATTAATTAAATCTTTATGGAAATAAATATTAACTTTTAACCGTCGTACATTTGCGAAACTTCTGCCAATCACACCGAATAAAAATTCAATAGAGAAACCTTATTTATGTAAAAGGTGAGAATATACGATCACGGAGTCGATCTGCAACATGCTGGTTGGACCTGGGACATTGCCAACAATTGTCTAAATTAAAAGTAAATAAAATAAACTGTCACCAAGGGAAACAACGATCTGAACCTGAATCATGAACCGTAACCACTCTGTATGAAATGATCAGGAAGAAGAAGAAGAAAGATTTAGTGTAACACAATTGGAAATATTGTACTTCTTTTTTAAAGAGGAGAATTCTACTATTAATAATTGTATATTTGAAATTGGAAATATTGTACTTCTTTTTTCATTAACTTAACGTTCAGTTGAGGGGTAGTTATATTAATAACATAGACAAAATTTCTATCCTTATGCATAAACAATCTACACATTTTTTTACATTACACGTTACATCAATATTCTTAGTATATTCAAAATAAGCTAAACACTTGTATTATGAAAATAGGACTAACTTGCTGGTGCCTTAACCACTACACCAACAAACTACTATTTCATATTTTATTTATTTACACACATATAACATTTAAGCATTGTACAACTACGAAAAAAGACAGTTTGTTACGTATATTTTACACAGATTTTAAAATGCATTGCCCAACTTGGCAATGTATTGAGGGCAAATTGGCAAAAAAGTTACATTTCACAAAACCAAATAACTCATTGAAAGCAAAACACAGTGGAGTACAATATGTAAAAGAATATAAGCACGCATAATGTCAAGGAAAATATGCAAGATCAAAACACACTAAACGCAGTTATAAGAATTATTTCATAATATAAAACATTTAACTTTCAGTAAACTGTACTTAATTTCAACAACTAATTTAAACATCCTTTTTAAAAGCCTTAATGTCACTTAAAGTTCTAATATTATTATTTCCAATTTGGTTGTAAATTCTGGGAGCTTGAAAGGTGAATAATCTTTTACCAAAAGTAGTTTTCATTCTTGGAACGATTTTAAGATTATTTGCTATTGTGGGATAATATCTTTCAGTCCTCACAGATGGAGCGTTATTTAACCATCTTCACATACTTAGAGGTAAACGTTTTAAAAAGGAATGATGCGGTTGATGTTGAATAGATGTTAGTGAAATGGCAGTAGCATTATTGTAAAAAATAATGTAAGTTAATTTAGAATAACACAAACGATGGAGTTGGAAAGGAGAATTTAACAAAATAATATACAGTGCATTTGGTGCAAACATCTCATAAAATAATCACCCACTATGGTCCCTCATGGCTGAGGATCGCGATCTCTATGAATTCTCACCCTCCTGACTATACTTCTCAACTATCCTCTTCATCCAGCAGCTATCAAGGCTGTCAGAGAAGTGCCTGATGCCTTTTCCACTAGGTCTGTGCATCTTGATCGCATGAACGATAAGCTAGGGGTTCTCTTCCTCTTTTTATTCAAACTTCGACGTGGCTATGTAAATAAAATTTTAATTCGGGAGCGATTACGTAAAACATGTAACAAATTAATTATTTTGGAGAAAATTAATAATTACCAAAATGTGGATTAGATCTACGAATAGTATCAGGTTACAAATGTCTAGCTTTCTATCTTCTGGACTTACTCATATTAAAAAATTGTAATGTTTCTTCTTCATGAAATATGTTTGTACAGGAACGTTTTAACAATTGTTATTTGATAGGCATTTGAAAACTATATATTTATATATCTGTAATATACTCCGTATGAGAGAGAGCAAGACATGTAGAGAAAGATAAGGGTTGCATCCAACTATTTAAGGGACCGAAATATATTCCCAAATTTTGCAAATGATTGTGATTCGTCAGCACGCTGATACGATGTACGATGGTACACTGGTACTAACAGACAGATGACTGAAACCAACGTGAAAACCTTTCGAAGCGATTGACGTCAAAACCCTGCAGCGACCGACAGGGTTAAAAAAAATCAAATTATTTCGATTAAAATTCGATCCTAATTCAGCATATTAAAAAAATCTAACATTTAATCAAAATTCAAATACATCAAACAGTTTCTTCTGTTAAAAAATTACAAAAATACATTAATTTTTTCCTTCTTATTATTCTCAAAGATTGTAAAACTACAAAGGTAGTAATTCTTTGTAACAATTTTCTTATATATTACAGTCTACCCGTGAACCTCCAAAAAATATTTCGATATTTTCTATCACGAATATATCGTTATATTTGTAACTTTCTGTTTTCAACACAGTTTTGTAGCACAGCTTAGATGGGAAGCTTCCGATAAAACATAAATCATATCTTAAACAAATATTTTCTTTTTGCATTCAAAATTGTATATTTTTCTTCATGTTAAATAATTTGAATTTTATTCACATAGCATTCCTTAAAGCGACCCCTCGTAGGACTAGATGGTATTTTTCGTCCAATGGGCCATTAAAAATATTCTTAGATTTTCATAATCTTGTGTATAATTTTCTTAGCTAATTTTCCGTGTATAAGACCAGAAGGAACCGCTATACATGGCATATTAGCCCAGAAAACTGTACACAGAAGATGAGCCATTAAATTAACAAATTCTATTTTAACTGCTGCCGGGGATATTCAAATTGACGAACAGAACAACGATGACATTTGACGTACTACAAGCGTGAAGTGAAGTGCTACACGACGAATCTCCGAGACTATGAAATCTGAAAGTTGTTGCAAACTCCGTATCTCAGAGATTATCTAAAGTCGAAAATCTTTTAAAAATCTAATTTATGGCCACTGGGCGTAATCGAAATTTAAGCGAATTGAAGATTTACTACGTCGATTTTATCACGTAAAAGAACATTTCAGCTATTCACGATTACTTATTCACTTAATTGAACGTATTACGAACATATATATTTAATAATAATATAATTTTACACATTTTTAGGACCATCAGACGGTTAGGATAAATTATTCCATTTTTTCAGGAGTCTGGGTTTCTTTCTGCTCCTCGCAAAGGCCGGTCTCGACTCATACCGGAATACAATGACCTGCAAATAATTTACGACCCGCGCGTCTCAATTCTCATCTCAATTCTCTTATTCTGTGCAGTTACGGACCCCGTCTTGATTCATAATTAATAATCGCCGCGATCGATATAAATATGTTTTTGATGATTTAGTAGGCTTTGAAAATTCTTGTAATTCTGTTACAAAAATGTGACGCGATGTTGTTGATAGCGATTAATTTGAGGTGAGAATGTTTTTTCAACCATCCAATGTCATTGTATATTAAATCATTTATTTCATATTAGCTCTAGAAACCTTCCGTTTTATATCTGAAAGTAAATAAGTTTAGAAATATTAATACATACATCATTTTTGAAAATGTTGTTATTTCCTCGATTCATTTATCAATACAATTTATCAAGAATTATAGTTTAAGGTATATTTATAAATTGTAGTTTACTAGCCTCCAGTCAAACTTTGTGTACTTTATTATTAATTCATTTTTAATGAAAACACATTTTTGTTGTGAAGGCGAAATTTTACAACGTAATTTTGTGATATTGTTTTAGTGGAAATGAAATTAATCATTACAAATATATACAAAATGATTGTTGCTACCGGTACGAATCCAGAACCATTCCTATCAAATCGTATTGGTTTTCAACAAATTTTGAAATATTTTCTAATTTAAAATATTATTAATACACACACATGAATTGTATTAACGTTGTATGTATTATATATGTATATGTTGAAAACAATTTATTGAAGTATAATTAAATATATTATTTATTTAATCGAGTTTCGCGAAAGTTAAGCATGAATTTAATTAATATTTTTTGATAAATAGATTTTTAATTAATTAATTTAAATTCTATTAAAAATACCACAGAACTATGCTCTGAAAAAATGTAACTTTACAACAAAAATGTAATATCCTTAAAAATAATTATTATGTTTTAAATACCATGTTCCGTACAGGAACAAGACTGTATATCTTGAGGTGCTGGTGTATAAATTCGTCGCTGCTTCCGTAGCTCGGACGACGATCTCCTTGCCGGTGCGTAGGTGTCCAAAAGGGGTCCAAATCGTGTCCATTGAGTTTTGCCAAAATCGTAGTAAATTCTTCCGGGATCGGTCCAATGTAACAGCCAAAGTCGAAATCCAGGGGAAGAAAATCCAAAAATCCAGAGTGAAAGCAGGGTCAGAAATGAGAGAAGGTCTTGTAGTTGGTGTCCAGCGGTGCAGGTGTGGCGAAGCGAGAGAGAGTCCTTGCAACCGCCGGACCGTTTATTTATTCTTAAATTGTTTTGTGCTGGAGCGTAAGGCTCCAGCAAACTCGGGGACCAATCAGGGGGCCAGGACAGGCCCCGTGCCACCCCGATGCGGTCCCGCGCCGCCAGCGCCGAGCGGCCAAAACTGGCAACAACAGCCATTTTTCCTGCCGTCCCGTAAGGGGCGGCAGAACTCCATTTTGTCATATATTTATTTTGTTTACTCGTAAACATAACATTTCCCAGGCATCGCGAGTATTTTTTAATATAAACATGGACCTGCCTCGCGATACCTGGTAGTTTTTTATAGCGGGCGATGGCCCGGATAATTTATAATTGCACCTCAAACCTTAAAACATCATTTTTTATTATCAAAGGATTTTTGAGGTGCATTAAATCATTCCCGGGCGATCGCCCTCTCAATTCTCTTTTATTTGGTATATTCATTACAGTTTCAATAATTTTTCTACAAGAGTTATAGCGTAAAACATAACATAACATAAAATTTCCTGGCGGCGGCCGTGGCGTGACCTCGGCCGCGGCCCGCTCGCCCCGCTCCCCGCTCCCCGCTCCCCGGCGGCCGCTCGCTATCCCCAGGGGCGGCGATTTTCCACGGGCGTAGTGTGGCGACCGCGAAGATGTTTTGAAGCGGCCAAGTCCACATCTCGGCCCGGCGCGTGTTTGGATCGGGGCGCTGCGCCCCCCGCGACCACCCGGCGGCGCGAAACCGTGGCCGGGTTTGCGTCTTGGGTAAACGCTTTTGCCGCGGTTTTATCCGCGGTCGCCTGGCTGTGCGGAACATACCATATGTACATGTCCAAGACTAGATGGGAGACAACGTTAAAAAAAAACTTATTTGAACTGTAAACCAATAAGGGTTTCTTGAAAAAAAAAATTGTTTAAATATTTTGGTATTTGATATTAGCTACCTACGTACGTTATATGAAAATTGCGCTTTATAAATTATCCAATGTTGTTAGGTATTTTTTACGACGGTCTGTGCATAGCTATATACTTAGGCGACAATAAACGTGAAAAATTTGTCCGAAATAAATTTAAGCCTAATATTTAAAAAATATTAATAATCAAAGTAACCGTGAGAACAATTTGAAGCGCAATAATTATTTGGAATTTAGATTTTAATCCGGCGCCACTTTGAGGCCGACATTTAGCAAGTGAACCTTCACGACTTTACTGAATTATTATGGTTTTTGCTCCACATGAGAATGTTACCACTTGAATCCCCGCATGGTGGAGACATTTCTGCATGGTCGAGACATTCCTGCATGACTCACGGTAACAATGGACCCCGGAGGAAAAGGAACAAATCAAAATTCCAAAGTGTGGGGTAAATCAATGCGATGCTGTGGTAGTTTAAGGGTTTTTTCCGTATACAGATTATCAATGCGCGTAATTGGTGAATCGATTTTGAAAATATCCAATTATGAAAAACTATTGGATAAACATTTTTTATATAATGTATTCCGTAAGTTATTTTTTGGGACTCTTTTTGTACATATTTTGAGTAGTTTTAGGGACAAAAAAATTGATATACTTCTAACAAATGCATTCAAACATATTTATTGTCACGAAATATTTCCGTCTTTCTATTAAGACTACCTGTTAAGGTACCGGAAAGTTTTAACATACTCGTTCAAGCGTGGAAAAAGTAACTGACTAATTTTGATAGATTGATATTACATAGAGTGACACCAAAAGTTTTGAGACAATTTTGAGTATTTATGAGGGAGATTAGTGGGTTTTCAAACTCTAATTGTTCCCAAAAAACGTACCTAAATGTAACTAGCCATATTGGTTAAACAATTGCAAAAATAGCTACAATGTTAAAATTAAAATTACTTGAAATTTGAATTTATGATTAAATTATGAGGAAATATCATTGACGTTTCCATATATATATTATTTATGTATATGCTTACTTACTTACTTACTTACTTACTTAGAGCGCCACACTCTTCTGTCCTGACACACAATTCTCGCCTCATTCACATCCATACATCTTCTCATACAAGCTCGCCGATTGTTGAGGCTTCTAACAGAACCATCCTCCATTATCTGGTTTACCTGGTCGTGCCAAGTCTTCTGCGGACGTTCGCCATTTTGGTGCCATCGACCCTTGCATCATATATCTTTCTTACCATTCTCTCCTCATTCATACGTTCCATATGACCGAACCACCTAAGTGATCCTTTTTTAATCTTACTCACTATACTAACATCAGCTTTACATTCTTTCCTTATTTCTTCATTCTTTACTCTGTCATAAATATATTTGCCACAAATACGTCTAAGTGATCTCATTTCCACTGCATTCAGTCTACTTTCGTTCCTTTTCTGCCAGCTCCAGGACTCACTTCCATACATCAGTGTCGGTACCAGGATTCCATTGTCCACCGCTAGTCTTGCCTCGGTTGTCAAATTCCCGTTGGATATAATTCCATTCGAAGCGCCGTTCACTTTATTTCCTGCAGTCACCCTCCTTTCGATATCATTCTCAGCCTTTCCGTTTCTATCAAACATACTTCCCAAATATACAAACTCATCTACTTGTTCCAAACATTCATTACCTACAAGTATTTTGCATGGTATCTTGCTTTCCTCCTTCTCGAATTTATGTATATGAGATGCCGAAAATAAACAAAAGGATGTATGAAATTACGGAAGAATGTAAGCTCGGCGGTCTATAAACACAACAGAACATTTACCAAGCAATATTGAAGATGACGTGTCTGGTAAACTTGTACCATAGCAATGGGTGAAGCACAGTATACATCGGTATGAGTAGGTTCCACTCAGAGCAAAGTTTACTTTCTGCGGGTGGTACGTCTGTGCAACAATCGTCAGCAAGGGAATGTAAAATTTGATAAAAATAGAAAACTTTGTCATACTTTTTTGTACATAATAGATATGTTAATATTTTTTTAAACAGATCTTATTAAATAATTAACGTAGGTTTGCGAGCAAATAAATACTGAAATTGTTTTTCATTATTGCATTAAAATAAACATTCAGAATAAATGCATTCGTATTTCAATGGAAATTGACACTTCACTCCAATGTAATATTTAATAAAGCATTAGATATACTCAGTTGGGCTTTTATTTATATTAAGCAATTAAGAAATATATTAATCATTTATATATTTAATTTTAACAATGACATGGACAATATTTTCCCAGCAAAGTTTTGATTTAATCAATCGAATGTATTTATTCCATTTTCGCAGCATAAATTGAAATTTACAACACCATTCAAATTGAATTAAACACCTACTCAAATAAACGAATTTTAATTAAATTCATCAAGCCTTATGTTGATAGAAATGTCATAACTTGTGTTTTCGGGGTATATTTATATAATTATTTATTTATTAAAAAAAGATAAAACAAGTGTTAACAACTTTAATTATACCATTTTTAAATAAATCTGCATCTTCTAAATATCTTTGATAAATGTCACCTAACAACTTAAACACATATTATTTTTTTGTGAATAATTAAATTAATTAAGGAGAACACATTATTATTGTGAAGTTTTAGTTTTGTGAGAACAAAGTCTGTGGTATTTTAATACAAATTAAATGTATCAATTAGAAAGATTCAATTTATTGAAAAAATATTGCTGTTGCTACTGGGATTCAAACGTGGATCCCTTTCTATCCGAGGAAATGCGTTGAACGATTACACACACCACCGTAGTAAGTTGACAATAAATTTTCGAACTTATTTGCTGCAGTTCTATCAAATTTATACGTATATTATTCCAAATTTAAAAGTTATCACCTTTTATTGTGAAAATCTCAAATACCTTCGATTAATATTCGCTAGGAGATGCCAGAAATTAAATCAATTCTTTATTATTAAATTTTTGATAAAACTTATATATTAAGGAGAACACATTATCATTGTGTGGTTGCAGTTTTTTTAGAATATAGTTATGTGGTATTTTAATACAAATTAAATGTATCAATTAAAAAGATATACAAAAAAATTATATTTATTTCAGAAAAAAAAATCCAGTATATCTTTATAATTTATATATATATATTGTTTGTATTAATAATTTAATCGTTTTAATGTAAAATATAGGATATAATATAATGATTTTAATGTATGGTGGTAATAATAAAATATATTAATATTACTAAAACATTCCTAATTAAATAATCTACTAGGACTTAAAAATGTTTATGAAAATCTTTAGTGGCGTTCATTGAGAAGTATTAAGACATCAACACTCGGTGTTAGAATGAATATTATAATTAATTATAAATATTTATAGAAATGTTAATGTGTTAACCTTTTAATAATATTTTATCTCGAGCGTCTTTTTCTGGCCGTGACGTGTTTAACTTTGTCCTTTCTTGTAATTTTTTTTCCACTTTTGTCGTCTAAATTTTATATTTACATTACTTTTTATCGTATTTACTCAAAATAAAAACGCGTAAAACTACCAGGTGGTGTGTAAACGCAAGCTGTCCGGTACGCGTATTTTTAAAAAATATATACACTATGTAAAAAAATTTGTGAAAACAACAATATTACAATTGACTCAAATAGTATCCAAAATTGTATACACATTTATAAATTAAAAATATTTAAAGATTTCTAATATTTTGTTTTAAAATAATTATTACAGTTAAATAATATTATTATATATAGTATATACAAATGGCATTAAATATACGGGATTTTTAGTTTAGTAAAGAGTGCTTCTAAGGTGATTATTGCAGAAAGTCAGACTCAATTAACGTAGGTAATTCGTATCGTGGACACAAAATGTAATATAGAATTACCTTTTGTTTACTAATATTACAAAACCGTGTATATAAGTAGGTAAAATAAACAAAATTTTATAATAATTAAGTAAGAATATATTTTAGTTCAAAGTAAAATTTAACGGTCTTATTAATTTGGTTTCCTCTGTTTTTTTATAGGGTATATCCGTTGTGGAATTATTCGGAGAATGTTAACAAAATAGATGGATTTGATTAGCTATTTTCTGATTGGTTTACTGATTAATGTCTTACAGTAACCGAAATCAAATATATGAAATGTATTTTTAGTCGGGCAATTTAGGTTAATAGACCAATAAAATTAGGGTAATTTCCAAACCCCATTTAGTAAAATATGTTTGGATTTGAATTATGTTTATTTTGCGTATTTATTAAAAAATATTTTCTTTTATCGTATTTTATTAAATTAAGTATCTCAGAGCTGTGGCAGTTGTTTGACATTTTGGAATTCAACACATCGGACGCCGAGTGCGGTGGTTGCCAACGTACAGACCGCGGACCCATTGCAATGCTCAACTGATGGGCCCGTTCCATTTATCATGCAAAAGCGTATGTTGCCATATAGTGACCGCACTGCACTTGTTAATCCAAATGCAAATTATGAAATTAACACCATAAATATCTTGAATGAACGAATAGTATGAACGATAACTGAAGGAATAATTGGACGAAGGTTCGATGATATAATAAATTAATTCAGCAGAATCGAGCTGTATATATTGCTTGACATGGTTACATATACCCTTGTATGCATACATTTATATACATGTTTTATAGTTGGGTCTTATACATTGACACCTTTGCAGTTATCGACTTGATACGTTTTGTATCGTACTTAACACATTCATATTGAATAGTTATGGAATAATATATACAAAAGTCAGTATATTATCAGATAAACCAAATATTGGAGTACGGCTCTATCTGAGCTTCAACAACCGATGACCATGCATTAGAAGATGTATGAAAGTTGACAAGGGAAGAGAGGTACATCAGGACAGAAGAGTGGCGTCCTACCATCTCCACCTGCCTCCGTGAAAAAAAAAGCATGATGGTAAGTTAGTTAGTTAATTTGATATATTATTATTAATATTTTGAAATATATTCAATTTAAAAAAAACTTTTTTTATAAAATCCCTAATTTCGTAATCGTTAACATGGAAGCAGTTTTAATAAAACTGTTATTGCATAATTGTTGTAATGAAGATAGATAACTGTGATTTAAGGCTTAGAAGTGTTCCAGTGATTGCTCGTCAAATTACGAATAATCACGTTACCAATAAACGTTACGACTGAATACCAATCACACAATCACAGTTTATCTCGTTACCGCTACCAGTGAATAAAAGTTTGTGAAGAAAAAAATATTTTTCTTTAATTATTTATATGATAATATCCACAGTCTGTAACTTTGCATACGCTAAGTAACCTTACATATGTTAAGTAAGTTAAGTAAGAAGATGAAACTCGAAAATAATTTTGTATAAAAAAATCCAAATTTAGCGTTTTTCGAACGTATTAGCCACTATCACAAAAGTTGTGTATTATATTGGTTAACAAACTTTCCTACCTTCCAACTAAATTTTCAATTAAATATGTGGATATATTTTCGATTAATTCGTTATTTAAAAATATACAGATTGTTGTTGAAACGCGTAGGTATCTCAATAAATATTATTTAGTGAAGTTAAACCAAGTTTATTTTTATTATTGAAAAATAGTAACTAATAAATTTTGTAGAAATAAGTTGACAGGGTCTTAAGAGAATTTCATCCAGCAGTGCGTCAACGATAAATGTTGAAATCATTTTTAATATTTTTAAATTTAATTATTTAAATATTATATATTCTCTTATTAGGTACCTATGTTAATCTACTTTAACAAATTTGTTTTAAAACAGACCCAGACCTTTTGGTTTTAGAGAACAATAATGGTGACCGCTGCGCAAGCAACTTCGGGATCTCGCCGGCAGGCTTTTATCGGCAGCAAATATGGGATTTGGAAAAAAATTGACAATTGTATTTAGAATTATATTTTCAAATAATAACTATCGTAACTTGATTAAAATATTACTGATACATAAGGAGTAGGTAGATACTTAACGCAATAAATATTAAATTATTATATTTTTTCTTCGATAATAATGAAGGAATTTTATGTATTACCCTGAAAAATAATAAAATAATATGAATATTTAATAGTTTATGTATCACCGCGAAATGTAATAAAATAATATGAATATTTAATTTCGCCTTAAATTTGTAAATTATCAATCATCTATCAATTTTTTTTTAAATATAAACAAATCCTATTCACCATGGTCACAAACCAAAATCTAAATAAACTGCCTTATGAAATTGTAACATCATTAACATATAACATTTAATAAGTCATCAGAATTTGGAAAGCTAAATCAATTCTTGAAACCTAAAATACCATAATCTATAAATGCTAAAGCTCACAACCAGTGCGTGCTCCCAGTACTTACATACGGAACCGAGACGTAACCATCATCCAAAAATTAATAGTTGCCCAAAGAGCAATGGAAAGAACTAGGCTTGGAATATCTCTGAGAAATATAGTACAAATTCGCGAGAACTCGAGAAAAGAGGTAATAGATACTGTCCAAGAAATCTGCAATCTCAAGTGGCATTTTACCGGATACATTTGTTGCAAGAGATGACGGACGGTAGCGAAGAAATATCCAGGAAGCCTCGTACTACTATAAAAAGTGTTGCCCATCCTGAAGCTCTATGGAGTGACTACATCAGAGAATCATATTCATATTTCAAAAATACAATTTTTATGTTTTTATGGTGTCCAGCGGAAAATTTTCAAGTATGATATTAAAAAAAACTGCATTGTTATTCTCATATTTTATTTATACAATTTGAAGTTTAATGATGCGGATTTTATGTTTTTTAAATAATATTGTCTAAATGCCGTCCATTTCTCTTAAGACACTCTTGCAATCGGACTCTTAAATTTGCGAACACGGAAGAGCAAAGCGTCGTTTCAATGACAGCAACTATACGACGGATATTTTCTCGTAGGGCCTGAATTGCTAGAGGATTGTTGCTGTAAACTCTCGATTAAAGGTATCCCTATAAAAAAAAGTCGCACGGTGTAAGGTCCGGTGACCGAGGTACCCATGATATGTCTCCGTACTTGCTGATTAATTTATAAGGAAAAACTCCCCTTAGCTTCTCCATTAAAACTCTAGCTGTGTGTGGAGTGGCCCCGTCTTGCTGAAATTGTTTTTTGTTGTTGAACTCGGGAAATAGCTGCAGTTGTGGTACCAAAAACTCGTCGATCATTCGGCAATACACATCAGCAGTGAATGTCTTTCGCTGGTTAAAAAATAAGGATTAATTATCCCTCGGGCGGAAATTGCACGGCACACTGTCGTTTTTGGACAATACAAACATCTTTGATAGCATTCCTTTGGGTTGTCGGGGCACCAGTATATCATGTCCTATTTATTAATATAGCCATCGATATGAAAGTGTACTTCGTCAATGAAAAATATGTTTCCAAGCATTCGTGCCGTTCCAATACGTTCCAGTATCGTTCTCGCTAAGGTTTCACGCAAAGAATAGTCATTTTCGTTGAAAAACTGTACGATTTGCTGTTTGTAAAAGTAAAAAGTTTATTTTTAAAAATAACGTGCACTGTTGATTTTTTTATTCCAGTAAATGCTACAATCTTCCTTATTGATTTACGCGAATTGCGCGTAATTAAATATTGCTCAACCGCGAACGCGCGGTACGCTCCCGACCAGTGATTCATTGCGACTGGCAAATCAGCAAATCACAGGCGTCGATCAATACCCCTTCCACTTACCTCACTCTGATGGTTTACGAACAATTATAATTTAATCTTGAAATTTTTCCACTCCACACCCTATATCATTCTCATCAAAAACTTTAATTTATTTTTTTTACTCCAAAAACTAAAAGTATTATAACTAGTATAGTATATAGACTTTTATTTTTTGTACCAAACTATCGGAAAATATAATACGTATAATATAATTTAACCGATCGCAGAAGTCCCTCCTGGTCGTATAAAACAAGTAAAAATACATCCAATAATATTGGAGCCATTTCGTGAAATTTATCGACTAGAATTTTATCGCATTTATCAGATTGGATGCGTTTAATAGAATGCATAATTGATTTTCTGAATATTTCGAACGAATAAGTTCTGTATCTCGTCATAAATAACAAAGGTTTCTGTTTTATTTTGATTATTAAATTTGCGACGTTAAAAATAAGTATTTCTTACTTATGAATATTTTAATGAATATAAATAGATAAAATCAGGTGTAGATAACGTTAGTCCATCTAAATGATCCCATTATATAAAATTTTAGGTTCACCGCAAGTTTTTAAAGTTTTATTTTCAAATTATTTTCTAGATGTAGGATTGTTTACCGTTGAAACCTCAAAATATTAGTTTGTACATATCTATACATAAAAAAATATATTTAATTGATCTGGTAAATATCTAAGGTAAATTCCTTAACCAACCTGATCCACCATCTTGTTTAAAAACGGCAGCTGTTTAAAGATCTAAATATTTATAACTCTGCTATTGTTATTGAATCTAGAGAAAAAAGTATAAAATACACCTACAAAAACGAATGGATTTTTCGTACTTCAAAAAAATTATTAAATTTTCCCTTATACAATGTTGAACCGCGTACTTTTATTAACATGTATTGTAATTAAAAAAAAACGTTTAATATATCGCACACCTAGATCAAAACTAAAAAACCTAGAATTTCTAGTTATTATTGTATTCGGATACTCTATCATATACGCAACCAACTTAGCACCAGTTCTCGAATAGTGTCATTTTAGGATACATTTATGATCTCAAATGTTATTTAGTTTCATAACTTTAGTAACAAAAAATTGAGAAAAAGGTTTTTATTTTTATATCCACTGAAAAATTACTTTTTGAGTCGTCTTAGTTTTGATTTAGATGTGCGATATCATGAAAATATATTTTCATCCCTATAAGTAATATACATCTATAGAATATATATGGCAGAATAGAAGCATCATAGACACATATGATCGATGTATCTAAAAATATGGTAATCTAACCAAATCTATCTGTCTATCCTCTATGCAGTCCTATATCCTTTGAGTAATCTAAATCAAATTTTGCATAGTTATACTTTAGAATCCTGTGTAAAACAAAGGTATTTTCCTCTGACATACACATGTATTATATTATGTGCCATCCGATCAAAAATTTTCTCAGTTCCACTCTAGGACACTAAGAAAAATGTTAACCATTTCCATAACCACTTCCATTTGCCACCTCACCATAACCATTTCCATAATCTCACCATAACCATTTCCATTTGCCTGGACCAAATATTGCATACCACATTACACGTAAGACTTATCGCTAGGTTTATAGACCTGTACGAGGCGGGAAAGTTTGAAGAATAATATACAGTAACGAGTTGTAAATATAACATCTATCAGAACGTCATGAAACTACAGATAATCACATGTGCATGTCACGTCCAAATAATGCAGGAAGCATAGATTCTAAAAAGAATCTTTAAAAGAAGCCCAGGTGACAGAAGAAGAATGGGAAGATCCACAAGAACTTTGCTGTGAGGATGCCGTTAAGAAGGATGCAGTAGATCTGCTACAGATTCCGAACTGGAAGACAGTTGCCGAGAACAGGAGGCCGATGCTCAAGATGGGTTATGGAGCCATTGAGGAAGAAAAATTAAACGCCAGTGCATATCACAATCGAATACATTTTGGACAAATTTTGAACTTATTTTCTATAATATTTCCAATTCATACACATACTATTTTTTTTAAAAACAATCAACTTTATATTACGGCGAATCTCGAATACTTTTGAATTAAACCCGATAGAGGCCAAAATGAAATTAATTTATCAATTTTATTAAATTAATAGATACACTATAGAGAACACATTTTCAGAACATAGTTCTGTGGTGTTGGATAGAAAGAGATCCAGATTCGAATCCCGGTAGCAACTATATATTTTTTCGATAGATAGACTTTTTTCTGTATACATAGCTTTCTAGTTGATTCATTGAATTTAATTAAAATACCAAAGAACTGTGTTCTGAAAATGCAACTTTACAACAAAAATGTGTTCTTCTTAAAAATAACAATACTTATTTGGACCTGCCCAAAACATAAATACCTTCCTCTCCATAACCATATATATTTTAAATCATAAGCAGAGTATGATGATTCAAAAAAGGATCCCGTGGAAGATTTTTTGCCCGGCTTTTAGGGGAAAGAATATTCATAAAATCTAATAACTGTTAGGTAATTTCTTTATCATGTTCACTGACGAGATGAAAATATTCAATTTGAATTCTTATCTTACATTTATATATTTATCCACCTCGTCTTATTACACATGGAGAAAGATCACGTCTCGTCATAAGGTAGGTTCCTCTGTATGGGTCAACATAAAGACTTGTATAATATTTGTACAAATTATTCACTAGTTGAAGTGTTTGTGAGACTTGTTAGCTAGAGAGTTTCTCCATGTTTCATTAAGTCCCGAAACAGGAATCGAACTCGGTACCCATCCGTCGCATGTCGTCCTCTACCGCCTGACAACCGGTTATATTGTTTCTTTCTGTTGTGTTTGTATATCTGCAAAGGGTGCTTCGTGGATTTATTCCTTCGTTTACTTTTTCAACAAATTTTATTTACAGGAGATGTTTTCTTTACAAATTGTTTAATAATAATAAGTTAACAGCAATATAACAAAGATAGAGCAATTTGTACTATGTCCGCATTAAAAATGTCGTATCTTGATAATAAAAATAAAAATGTTTATTACCTTACTTCTTTACTTTACGGAAATTGCTATCATCGAGGTTGTCACAAAATTTATAGATGAAACTCTATACAACATTGATACAACCGATTATTCTATACAATTGTTATGTTTAGTTTCTTAATTCAGCACTCTGCAACCAAATCATGCCTATTCTTGCAACCTATTCCTGCAACCTATTCCTGCAACCTATTCCTGCAACCTATTCCTGCAACCCATTCTTGCAACCTATTCCTGCAATCTATTTTTACAACTTATTCTTCTAATTCTATTCCTGCATCCTACTTTCTTCAGTGAATAACATATGTAGCAGGTCAAGTCTTGCTCCAGATTTACGAACCAATACATGATTATCTAACTAGAAAATAAAGGAGATTAATGAATTTGGAACTTTGAGAACTGTATACTACCCTAGATATCCTGAGGAAATGAAAGCAAGGAGGCTGCAGTGGGCGGGACACGTAGCAAGAGCAGATGATTCCCGTAATATGCACAAAGTATTCATACACAATAGAAGACCAAGATAAGAATGGGCGGATAATGTCAAGACAGCGCTGCAAGAAGTAGGATGAGTGGGATGCCCGGCAGACTGGGCCGCGGAGGCGATATCACGGGATGCCCGGTGCACCGTTGTGACTGCGGTCATGGACAGCAGAGTCCTATGGTATCGTTAAAAAAGAAGAAGAAAAATGAAAGCAATTTTAATAAACAAATATATTTTTATGTTATTTAGCGAAGCGAGTGTATTAATAATACATACAATTAATATACAAACAATTTACCTTGGCCGTGGGGTGAATTTAACGCAGGTATATGATATATATTATACATATTATCAATTTAACTTATTTTTATTAAAAACTGTATAACTTTAATTAGGCCGTTTGATGAAATTTTCTAGGTAGTAATTAGCTGAATATATTTAAATTTTTTTTGTTGATAATCAATATGGAAAACAAATAACCAATTAACACAAAAATAAATAATTAATATACCCGTTTATTATTAGATCACACACCACATTTTACTTAATGAATTCCGAGTCCATATTATAATTTGACATTGCTACTGGCTATTGACGAGAATAGTCAAATATGCATATTTATTCATGAATTGTACATTTTCAATGAAGTTAATCAAACACTTCGTTTTTAATATGGTTTGATAAAAATTAATTCTATAGACAGCCAAATGAAGTGAATACTTGTTGTATTATATACTATCGATATACATACATTGCACTTGATCACAATTGTAGCTGTATCCATTGTTAGCGTCATTTATCTTTAAAAAATCAAAACGATTTACATAAAGTATTGTATTCACTTGAGTTATATTTTTTTTTATTAACTTGTCCATATTCTTGGATACTCGTTAATTTTAGAATTGCAGTTCAAATGGTTTTACACAAAGTATCGTATTCATTTTAGATTTTAAGTTAATTTTTTACCTGTCCATTTCATTTGTTTAAGTTCACATCAATTTAAGATAGCTCTAGACGTACGTACAATATTTATTTTTTTCTTATTGAAAATAAATACTAAGTACACTACATAGTGCATTTTTAAAGCAATATAATAATATTAAGGATTTTCACAATGAAATATAGATTGTATGGAAATCGTGGCCGCGCAGCAATAGCTGATTGATTTTCTACTAGTGGTGATTATAATAAATTATATTACTATTTTAATTATAGAAAATTACTGTTTCAAATTTTTAAATTGTTTTAAATGAAGAATTTTTTGAGAGATTACATATTTTGTTGATATACCCATTTATCATTCGTTTTCTATCCCCTACTGGACGAAGGCCTCCCAAAGTGTCTCCTAGTTTTCATTGTTCATCGATTTTCGCTGCCAAATGTTTTCATGATTTTATCAGTCTAACATATTTTAGAATAGTCTGGACCGTTGGATAACTATGTTAATTCAACTATTCTCCGCCATCCGAATAGTTGAATGAACACAGTTAACGGAAAAGAAATCAGTAATGGAGTCGCCCTGAATTTAAATATTAATAATAATTATATTTATTTATTATTTTAAGAATATAATAATATATCTTGTAAAATAATGTACAACTCTGTTATTATTCCTCACATGTACTACTATAGAAGTATTTTATTAATGGCTAGTGTAAAAGAAATGCAACAATTGTCAGTGTTGCTACGAGAATAATACTCAGAAAAAATAGATGTACACGGATCATTGCTATGCTGAAAAATCTTAACATGATTACTTTTAAGCAGAAAATATATTTTAATAAATCAACAAGAACAAGAACATTATACAAGATGAAGAGATAGACAGGCTGCCATTCAGGATGAAGGCTAAATCTCATAAATTTGTGATGTACAGTGTGATGAAGTTGAATGAAATGCCAGATGATATAAGAAAAGAGGAGAAACTACGTAGATTTAAAATTAAACTTAGCAAATATGTGCAAGATAAGTTGTAGTAAAAAAGAAAGTTTTGATTTGTTTATATTAGTGCATATATGTATATGTATGTATATATAATAATCCTTGTCTTACAATCTACACTCTTTTCCCTCTTTTGCACCCACAAGAAATAGATCGCGTTTTGACAAAATATGATAACTAATCTACGGTTTAATGTATTATATATAGTTCTTCAATATTAGAAAAATTACTTTGTGGTCACATATTTTATAAGTAGAAAGATAAAACACTTATAAATACACTGTATAAATAAATAGTGGTTTAAACAAAGTGTTTTATCTTATTATTTATACAATTATATTTAAAGCCATATTAGTTTTCACTGATAAGGTGCAGTGAGTTTTATCGTCAGAAATGGCGCTACTGCATCGTGTGCATTCCTTACTGTTGAAGGGGAATCAATCAATTGTACATATATACTGCACATGATATATGTACCGGCGTCTCCTGCAAGTATGCCATACAGGTTCTGCGAATTACTACCTAACTTTCTGTTTTTTATTAAAATATCTCTACTGTATAAGCTGGGAATCAAATATATAATATTAATAAACATTGAAAATAAATCGCCCCAAAATTAATGAAAAATACAGTAATATATTATCGGTTTAAAGATGTCCTGGATATAATGGTCATAAATACAATTTTTGATTAATCTGTTAAAATCTTGTGGACTAGATTATATTCCACAATAATAAATAATTCATATTTAATAATATTCTTAAACACTATAGTTTTGTAATATTTATAACAATAGCAATGTGACAGTTATTTATTTATTAACTTTATTTTTAAATCACAGTGGTATATTTATATTCACCAACCGGTTTCGGAAAATGCTTTTTCTTACATCAGGATGAAAAAAAAACCAACTAAAACCATATGTAAAATTGTTCTAATACATATTTTTAATATATATATTTTTAATATTTATTAAATAACAATTAATAAAATAAATCGAGTACCTAACTTAAATTATTATGATGATATAAGATATGCAAATTAACTTAATGTTAATATAGGACTTGTTAAATTTAATTCGTTATTTATAAAATTGTGGTTAATTTTACACGCTTTACTTATGTCTAACGATTTAGAATTATTTAATTAAAGACCATCGCTGTTTATATGTAAAACAGACAATTCCAAAATTTTTGCATATATTTTATTAATAATTAATATACAATTTCTTTGTATAAATTCACATGGGTTATAATATTTATGGCAAATATCAGAATGTCTATTTCTCATCGATTAGTATTAAATAATAAAACCCAAGTGGTTACATACGAAGTAATTTTATATTAATTACTCTTTATGAGTCATTAAATAGCAAATAAATAATGCTTCCATTTAATGATATTTATTTACTTATATTAATGACTCCAATGAGTTTTCTCAGCAGAATGTTAAGCAATTAAAGAGACCTTTGACATTCGCGTGCTCCGGAACGTCGATAAGGTTGTTATATTCTCTTGAATCCCTCTTTACTAATATAAAAGTTTGACTAGACAATGAGATAACAGAACAACAACAATAAACATATGTCATTCGTTTGAATTTCTGCACATAAGGGAATTCATCGAAATAAATGTGCTGATAAACTGGCCAAGGAGGCCGCCCTTTTCGGAGTTTTCCCCCATCAATTTCTTATCCCGATGTATGACAGACTTAATATGGTAAAAAAATGTACGAATTCTATCTGAAGGATCGAAATAATCATAAGGGTAATCGGCTTAAAATAATTCAAAGATCTATTCCCCGCACCCCCTGGTTCTCCAAAAGAAAGTCTCCAAAAGAACAATATCAAATATCTCTAGAATGAGAATTGGGCATTGGCAAGTAGCCTCACATGTATTCAGATTGAACTTAATAGACTCCCCAATGTGCGAGTGTGGTGCCGAAGAGGAAACCCTTGACCATATCTTTTTTGGCTGTCCATTGCGGATCACAGGTTTTTTTACAGTAATCTCATCAATAGTAATTTTCAACTCCCAGTTAACTTGTGTCATCTTTTTATCCTTAACTCGCCACATTTAATCTATATAATAGCAAATTTTTTAAACGATAATGATATTGACTTGTAATGTAATATTTCATATTCTACAATATTATTGTACTTTTATCTATAAAATAAAGTTTTAACTTGATTAATGGCACAAATCAATCTTGAAGGATGGATTGCCTATTTAAAATAAGAAGAAGTCTTCCACTGAGTTTTTTTGCAGTAGATATATTTGTTTAAGAACCTACTTCCAAATGTGTTCAGTTGTATCGATATACACTATTTGATTCTGGCATATTTTAATCTCTTACTTCTGTCAATTCTTATATAAATAGTCCAGCATTTTCCATTAAAATAGCGAATAAAATGTACAAAACATCTCCACTATTTTGAGAACTCAAGAACGTATGAATATTTTGATTCTAATTAAACAGAGACTTGTGTTTTTTCTGTTAAATTACAGAGGAACCAAAATATACGAAACCAAACACCAAATTCGATCAATACACATACACATTTCGATATTGCGTAGCAAGATAGAAACACCAGATCAACCGAAATTCGACTTATGTCTACGAATTCTTTACAGTACGAAAATGTAGCCTGTAATTATATACAAATTTTATGCTAGTTATTATGAAGTTGTAATTATTCAGAACATAGGTCTGTGATATTTTTAATACTAACTAAATGTATTACTTAGAAAGATATACATAAAATATTGTTGTTGCTACCGGAATTAGAACCTAGATCTCTTCCAATCCGGGGAACGTGCATTAACCGATTATGCTACAGCACATAGTACATTGATGACAAATTTTAGAACCTATATATTACACTTTTCAAATTGATACATCTATCATTCCATTATTTGAAAGCCATTTACTTCATTTTTACGGGATCTCAAATACCTTTGAGTAATCGGTTAATGCACGTATCCAGAATTAGAAGAGATCTAGGTTCGAATCCCGGTAGCAACAACAATAGTTTTCGATGAAATTGATTTTATATAAATATCTTCTTAATTAATACATTTCATTTATATTTAATATATCACAGACCTATGTTCTGAATAATTACATCTTCACAATAATAATGTGTTCTCCTTAAAAATATGTAAGTTGTGTCAATGTGTCCAAAATTTAATAATGTAATTCTAAATTTAATGATGCAATTGTTAATTTTGGCGTCTCGTACCGAATTACTTAAAGGTATTTGAGATTCCGTAAAAATAAAGTAGATTGCTTTCAAATAATAAAACGATAGATGTGTAAAAGTGTAACATATAGGTTAGAAAATTTGTCGTCAATGTATTCTATCCTGTAGCGTAATCGGTTAATGCACGTTCCCCTGATTGGGAGAGATCCAGATTCGAATCCCGCAACAACAATATTTTTTGATAAAATTGGTTGTATATATATATATATATATATATATATATATATATATCTTTTTAATTAATACATTTGATTAGTAATTAAAATATCACAGACCAATGTTCTAAATAATTACAACTTCACAATAATAATGCGTTCCCTTAATAAACCTAACTAAGCTTAAGGCCAATAAATGATTTTTCCGATTTTCGACAATATTATCCGTCAATATGACAGTCTATGAAAGGAAATTATCCAAGGCACAATTTTAAGACGAAGAAGATCTGGAAGTATGCCCAACGGTGAATAAATGTTGGGTTGCGTTGCATCTGCCTGGAGTGACCTTGGAACTGTGTGAGGACGATCCAGGATCGAGACTTGTGGAGGTGCATTACGAGCCGTATTTCACCTGATTAAGGCCACTATATGTCAACACTGGCATAAAGAAAGACAGAAGAAGATGACCCAAGTATGATACATAGCCTAAGTAAATAATAATACTGTGGATATATTTACGCTATCATATCTATTTTCACTAAAGATTATTCAAAATTGCTCCATAATATTAATTTATAAACAATAATATTAATTTGAAGACAGTCTCCCGAGCTATCATGGCCAATGTGACGCACCTTACCCATTTCACTTCAAGACGCCAATCAAAACCATTTCATCCTTCATCTAATATCAAGGAGAACTTTTCATATTCGGCTGACTAATCAAGGGTAGAACAGGGCAGGCAGGGTTAAAGATCAAATGGCGCCCAACGTGGGTTAGTTCAAGTTTCCAACCCCGACGTCGATTGTTATTATATTCACCCTTTCATCTTGTCAACCCATTATCGTAGAAAAATTACTCATGAATAATTATTTATTAACTAGTATATTTCCCTTTGTGGAATTATCTTATATTGATAGACGTAACATTTCAAAGGTTTTAAACTCTATGCACATTCTACATACAAAATTATAATATAGAAAAATTATCATAGTTTCGCGAATTGACAATTCCATAAACAATAATATGGTGATAAAAAATTTGAATGAATTATTTAATTAAGATTATTTTGCTTTAAAAAGCCTATTCTGATCCGTACTACTGTCAAAAATGGATACCAGTGGAAATTCGGGCTCTGGTATGCTCAAGAACAAGTTGAGTGGACATTGTTTGAAAAGATGCAGCCTTACTACAAATCCCCTGCTGGGAGACCACGACTCGAGACACAGGCCTCGAGGATGATTGTATGGTCAGCCATTGACCTAAAAAGCCCTTGAAAACATCTAAAATAAGTGTTGTAAGATGATTTCTAATATTTTTATAGTTATTTTTACTCCTTTAAATAAAAAACCTATTTTTTAAAACTTTGTTTTTAACCATTTCATGAGTTATATTTAATACCCCAACCAGTTTCAGAAAATACAATTACCTTCTTTAGGATATCAAATAAACTAACTAATACCATACATGTCAAATTGTTCTAATATTTTTAAAATACTATCTTTAAACAAATAAATTAAAAATATACTTATGTATATAATTAAAAAATAAATCTAGTACCTAACATAAATTGTTACGATTATGAAAGATGTGGAAATTGACTTGATGATACAAAATTATTATTGGAAAAAAATTTTTAGAATAAGAATTGGTTATATATAATATTTTGATTAATTTTGGATGCTTTATTTGTTTCTAATGGTTCTAAATTATTAAATTTTAGACCAAAATTCATAGTTTAATAGCCATCAGGATTTTATTAACAGCACTTCATAGACATTTGGATAAATAAATATGACTCTTTGTCATGCCTAAACATACCAAGTATTATATATACTACTGGTACTTAATATAATATAATAATATTCAAAATAATAATATAAATTTATAAACAAGTGCGCGTAAAGAAAGTAAACAATTCATGTTTAAATATAATAACACCAAAGTTTAAAAAAAATTTTGCATCCGGTAGGATTCGACCCACACTCCCAGTCGTGGGGTGAATCCTATTGGATTTCTAGTCAGACGACATACGCGAGATGTGTGGATATTACCGTATTTATAATTAAAGTGTACACCCTAGAAAAGTATTAACATATGTACATACGTTTAAGCGCTTTATTAAATAGATGTTTTATAAATGTTGAGAAAAGTTTGAGCGCATCCGATGCAAATAGCCTCCCAGCCATTACTGTTTGTCTAAACTAGCTGCTGTTTCTTTAAGCTTCCCCCTGTGCTTTACATATAGAGCTTCATTCAAATTATGAAAAATTGTATTTATGTGATAGTGTTCACAAATAATACACCAAAATAAAAAATATTATTTTATTTCCTCTTAAAAGTATGAATTATTTTTATTGTAATAGATATACCTTTCTGATATTTATTATTAATAGGTATTTTTCATCAAGTTATTTAAAAGTACTTAAGTAGTAAACGTTTTAAATAATCGTAGTAATCATTTTTGAAAATCAAAAATAATAAAATTAAAATTAAACATCAAATAAGTACTTACTTACATATAGATTGGCAAATAAGTGTAGAAATTTTTGAGAATTTATTTTATCACGTTTTAATTTATTTAACGTCCCCTAAACGCACCTTGTAGATATCTGGGTATAAAACTAGGCTCTCATCAGCCGCATAAACACGCCCGGTACCGATCCTAACATATGCCCGTGTAATGCGCCCGCAGCCGTCCAGAGGCCTTGCGCGCCACTTCTCTCACGATCTCTAGCAAACTCTCCTCAGTGTAGACTTCTTATTGTATATTTTTCTATCTGCAACTATGCTTAAGCACCAATAATTTTCCATTAATTGTCAGTAGTTTCTCTTTTTCTACCTCTTCTGGCCACACACATGCACACACTTCGCGATCATATTCAAAATAACATGTAAGCGCTGAGTGTAATGTATGGGGTATTTAGGAGTAATAATTGACAATAAATTAAAATTCAAGACATATTTTAATGATTACAATGAAAATTACCGAAAAAGTTGTTTTTTTTAAGCAGAATATAAAATAAACATAAGCTATCGCAATTAGTGTATAATTCTATTATCATTCTGCATATTAATTATTTTTCAACAGTACCTACTATTTTTGAGAAATGAACCTGAGAAGAATTCAAATGATTCAATATGATTTCTATTGTCATTCTGCATATTAATTATTGTTCAACAGTACCTACTATTTTTGAGAAATGAACCTGAGAAGAATTCAAATGATTCAATATGATTTCTATTGTCATTCTGCATATTAATTGTTGTTCAACAGTACCTACTATTTTTGAGAAATGAACCTGAGAAGAATTCAAAAGATTCAATATGATTTCTATTGTCATTCTGCATATTAATTATTGTTCAACAGTACCTACTATTTTTGAGAAATGAACCTGAGAAGAATTCAAATGATTCAATATGATTTCTATTGTCATTCTGCATATTAATTATTGTTCAACAGTACCTACTATTTTTGAGAAATGAACCTGAGAAGAAAAAAATTCTAATGATTCAATTCAGAGCAATGAGAACTATTTTAAGATCTAATAGATATTCAATAATAAGTTATATGTTAATACAAATCATATTAATGCGGATAAAAGAAAATTATAAAAATTGTTCTAGTATTGAATACAAAATTACAAATCGATTATTGCCATCATACATGAATAAAAATATAAAATATAATTTTGAAGTCGGCGAGATTTTAGACTTCCACTAATAAATCTGGCAGGAACGTAAAATAGTTAATACTATAAAGGTTTCAAATTGTTCAATGAACTGTCAGCAAATGTGAAGGAAGCAGCTTATCTTGTTACTTTTCATTAGTTAAATGCAGAGTATGCAGTATCTAAGTATATTTAATAAGAGATCATTTTTCATTTGTTTATATTCTTTTGTATTTATAATCTCTTTACCTAATGCAAATTGATATACGATATAATATTTATTTTTTATGTTAGTGTTGTATACTAGATGTACGAATAAGAATATTATAATTTTCATAACTAAATAAATAATATACACATAACCTTCTTATTCAATTCATTAAATTATAACCGCTTCCTTAGATAATCATAATGGCGTAAATGGTAAAACAAAACGTCAAAAAATGTCTATACTATATTTCGAAATGAGGGTGACTGCAGGAAATAAAGTGAACGGCGCTTTGAATGGAATTATAGCTAATAGGAACTTGTTAACTGAGGCAAGACTAGTAGTTCACAATGGAGTCCTAGTACCGACACTGATGTATGGAAGTGAGGCCTAGAGCTGGCAGAAGAGGAACGAAAGTAGACTAAATGCAGTGGAAATTAGATCACTTAGGTGTATATGTGGCAGATCCATTTATGATAGTGTAAAGAATGAATAAATAAGAAAATAATGTAAAGCTGATCCTAGCATAGTGAGTAAGATTAAGAAACGATCACTAAGGTCATGGTAGGGTGTCCAGCGAAAAATTTCAAGATTAAATTTTATTTGTTCGAAACCATCAGAGTGTGGTAAGTAGGAGGGGTATTGATCGACGCGCGTGATTTTCCAGTCGCAATGAGTTACTGGTTGGGAGCGTACCGCGCGTTCGCGGTCCAATAAATTAATCAGCAAGTACGGATACATACCCTGAGCACTACGGTCACTGGACCTTGTGACTTTTTTTTATGGAGATACCTTAAGTCGAGAGTTTACAATCCCCAATCCTCAAACAATTCAGGCCCTACAGTAAAATATCCGCCGTGAAGTTGCTGCCATTGAACCAACGCTTTGCTCTCGCGTGTTCACAAATTTAAGAGTCCGATTGCAAGTGAGAAGTGTCTTGAGAGAAATGGATGGCATTTATACAATATTATTTATAAAATGTAAAATTTGCAGCGTTAAACTCTATTTTGTATAAATAAAATATGAGAATAACATTGTAGCTTTTTTTTAATTGATATTAAACTTGAAAATTTTCCGCTGGACACCCTTTATTTTCACTTTTTATTAATAACCCTAACTATCTTGTGTTTTTCATGCGTGGGGAAATTTAAAAAAAAATTAATACATTATATGTTGTAACACTTTTTTCAAATTTGGGTTTCTTTTCATTTGTGCTGATTAGATATCTTTGAAATATACGAATCACATGAATATATGACCTTTTTTTCTGAAAGTACATTTTTCGACAAACGAATTCATTTCCATTGTTACATACTTGAATTTTGAAAATGTAACATTCCCGTCAGTGGCGTAACTATTAAAATTGGACCCCAATGCAGAATGAAGTCCAGGACTCTAATTAAGTATTGTACATAAGATACAAGAACATTAGTAATGCGTGGTTTATATTGTGAAAGTTAAATTAGCCTCTAGTCTCATATAATATTCACGCTTTCATGAAGAAAACATAAAAGTTTTTAAGCATTTTTGTGCTCTTGCAATTTAAAAAATACTTGCTTCATTTTAAGGGGTCTAGCCTCTAATCCTGTTTACAAGTATAATTCCATTTCATGTTATGATGAATTATAAAGACAGTCTATATTAACACAGGAAAAGGTATTGAAAGGAAAATAGATTTTAAGGCGCTAATTTTTGGGCCCATATCTGGGCATATTTGGACCCCAATGCTTTGACATAGTTACCACTGGCGCCTGTCGCAGGACGAATTTTGAATACTAGTAATACGATTTCAAATTCATTCAACTAATCAATTGCGAGTTACTAGAAGGCAACCACTCACTATTTTATTGTAGTTATTCAGATACAAATTATCGCAAAACTTTCAATATTTTTTTAATCCATCGATTGGCTAATAATTTTAACATATTCAATAATAATTAATATAATCAATATGATACTTTTAAAATTAGCAATATTAACTTTGTTGTTAAAATTCATATTTTTTATTTATTATCTTTGTTTTATTAACCACTGAATTATATATCTATTATATTAAATATATCTACCGGTTTCGAAAAATACCATTTTCTTCTTCAGGATGTCATAACTAACTAAATACATAGTTTCCAGTGGTTAATAAAATATAACTAACTAAAAACATAGCTTTCAGTGGTTAAAATTTCAGTGGTTAATAAAACAAAGATAATAAATAAAAAATATAATCAATATGATTTTTTTATATTTTAAGAGACGCCTGGGTAGATTTTTTTCATAAAAATGTCAGTTTTGTATTATTAATTATTCTGTGAAAGTTTCGTCAGCAACATATGTGAACTGTTTTTTTTTTCCTTTTTTCCTTAATTATAAATGGTTATTTTCAGCAGCCACTATACCAGTTAATTAATAAATGAGCAATTCTCTCATGGATTCTCAGTATTCGTTTAAAGTTAGCAAAGACTTTTCCACGTACTAAATATATTAAATATTTGCTTGTTAGAGCAGACTCCGCTGCCGCTCCGTACAAGAAAACGTTAAATATTTAAGTTGGTCCACAATCCCGAGCAAAAAATACAAACTTAATCCCGTAGAAACGTTAAACCCTGCCAAGAACACGGGGCAGGCAGCCTTTTATGTAAATACTTAAAGCAATGCTGAATCTACTAAGTCCATACAAATGTGGAACAATTCGTTAAAAGTACATGGAGTTGCATCTTCGGTTAATTTTCTTAATTAACAATGCATGTCAAATGTCTCGACTTTACAATGAGAAATACAAAACGCGTTCTCAAGTCGGCATTTCAAAATGAGACTGAGATGGTGTTTTCAGAATAATTATTATTGTCCTTTGTCTTTGGGGTGGTTACGGTTAATTAAGCAGGATATTATGTGGTGCGTGGCGTAGTTACAGGATCCTGTAAATGTACATTCTGTAAACTTATTTTAGATAAGTATGCATATAATGTATTGCTCCATTATTTAATTACGCTATAATGTTGGTATGTACACGTATATATTGTCTCCTTAAATTTTATACTATATACATAACATAACTTCATTGTTCGTAATGAAACTCTTGTTTCATAAAATATGTTTTTACAATTTTCTTCTTCTTTCTTCCTTCATGTCAGTATTAACATATGGTGTCCTCGATCAGATGAGACTCGACTCGTAATGCACCTCCATAAATTCCGGTCCTGGCTCCGAAGTCTCTCCAGCTAGATTGCATCGCATCTATCAACCGTTGTGGCACTCTTTTGAGTCTTCTTCGGCCCAAAGCTGTATCCGAAATAATCTGTTTTTTTAGGCTAACACATGATGTGGCCTAAGAATTGTAAGAATCATTTATTTACTGCTGTTTACGCACCTTGTTACTTCGATTGGCACCACTGGATTTCCTGGTTTATAATAATGTCCATGTGTATGTGTGAGTATTGCCGCTTTTTTCGGAAGTTAAGAAGACAGTAACTGACAGGCGTCATTCTTATTATATCCCGTGCTTCGACCAGTCCAGCTGTCCAAATAAGGCACCAGTGCGCGTTTCGGTCGGTTGAAATCTAAAGGAGACAACTCAGCTAAAAGACCAACAATGTCGGACCAGAAAAACAGCAAAATTAAAGAGGTTAGTGCAGTTTATATATCATATGTGTGCTTATTATTAATCGGAAACCTGGGAACCAGCTATCGAAGACATTTACATAAACAACTGCTGTAGATAGGGCTTGCCGTGATAGGGTTTGCTGTGATGAGATTTGTTGCAGGATTAAGACATTTCGGCGTCGTGCTGTCCACGTTAATATATAAACAATATCCACATTTATCTTACCATACAAGTTTGTTAATTTGTAAAGCTTTTATCAGGACCATTTTAATGTATCTGTTTTACATGGTGATAGCTAGTCTTGTGCCAAGAACACTTTTACCATTTATTCGTTCTACATGACCAAATATAATTTTTTTTTAAATATCTACGTAAAGCATGTTGATTATTTATAAACTTCAGATAATAATAGTTATCCCTACCCTACTTTTACATATATATAGATCTCAATTAACCTTTCCTCTACGATAATGTAAACTGAGTTGACATTACCTCTAATTATGTGAATATCTCTGTAAATATACTAAATACAGAGTTCATGTTTTAGGTATTCTTTCATAATATATGTACGAGTATGTATTGGATAAAATAATTACAATATATATACAATATATTTACTATACGCAACACTAAAAAATGTTTGCTGGAAGAACGTGACATGAATTTGTCAATTCGTGTATGTGTACGTGCGGAATGGTGCGGACGGCGCAGGGAGCGGGATGCCGATCTTTACTTTAGTGGCAGAGCGTGCGCTGGCCGAGTTAGACATGTCCTATGCGTCTTTATGCTGATGATTATGATCATCAATGTTTTTTCACACTTTCTTTAACACAATAATTGATATATGTGTTGACTTATGTATTTTTCAACTATTATTTAAATGATTTACATTGCTGATCTCATCATCTTAAACTAAGCAGGTATAAACAGTAATAAAAATTATGAGGATATGTACCTTTCTAAATACATATTTTTGATGTTTTCGGTAAGTCACTTGTACAGCATTAATATCGTTATTGAGACACATACTATTTTAATAGTGAAATTATATGTTCCATCTAAAAAATATAAGACACGATTGTGTAACATATTCATAAAAAAATATTTTTAAATAACTTTAGTTATTTCATAAATAAACCAAATTCTATAACATTTTATTTTGTTCCAACAACAAAATCTAACATTTATTGATAAATAACTTTTGTGAAAAATAATGTTTAGGTAATTAGTTTCATATTAACACGGACTATACAATGTTGTAAACATTTACAAAAGTTTGCGTAATTAATCATTTTCAATTAATCAAGGTTAAATAAGCGGCATTTGCGTAAAAATAGGACCTTCAAAGTTAAAATAATAGTCATTCAATCTGATGATTTTAATAGATGTGTAAATGTAGTGCCGAGGAGGAAACTCTTGACCGTATGCCTGTTCATTGCGGATCGCAGTTTTTTTTTACAATAATCTCGTCAACGGTAATTTTCAACTCCCGGTTAACTTGTGTCATCTTTCCTTAACTCGCCACATTTAATCTACATTATGGCAATTTTTTTAAGGGACAATGATATTGTTATACTTTTAAAATAAGCAATATTAACTTGGTGGTTAAGATTCATATTTTTTATTTATTATCTTAATAATAAGATAATAAATAAAAAAAAGACAATGATATTGACTTGTAATGTAATATAATATTATTATACTTTTATCTATAAAATAAAATTTTAACTTGATTAATGGCACAAATTACTCTTGAAGGGTGGATTGCCTATTTAAAAGAAGAAGAAAAATCTGATGATTATATTTTCTATATGAAACGTACAACAAAAAATTTTAAAACATAATTCCAAAACATAAAATAAAATGCTACCATTTTTGAAAGAATCTCAATATACTGTAATATGCCAATGCGCTTAACTATTTAAAAAAAAATCAATTGTCTTGTTTTTGTTCTGAGCGCTTCCAATAATGTATACTTTTCATTCGAAAAGACAAATGGAACAGACAAAAATATTTTACTTTGATAAATTGTGGAAAAAAATATCTAAAACTATTTTAATACACTTTTCCTCTTGGGACATTTGCATGTTTAGTATAGACGAAAATATATCGAAAGTTTTTATTTTTGCCTGATGAAAAGATATACCTCTATATACGTGTTTTTATTATATAAAAGGAATGAAAGATGGCGGAGCAAGAAATCGCGGGAAGAAACTGGAAGACATTCACTAGACAGAAGGAAAATCGGTTGCATTTGATTATGGAAAAGCGGAGAAAAGATGCGAATTGCATTTTCTTCCTGGAGCTTCACGCCTATCTAATAATTCTCACCGTTTATATTAATAATTACGGGATTTATAATTCTTCTCTTAAATTAAAAATAATTACAAACGAATCTTTTAAATAAAATACCAATGACGTAACAATTAGGATAATGCAACATCCTTCACCTTTTCATTAAAACAATGTTTAAATAACGCTATAGCAAGTAACATTAATCTATGGTTCCATACCTGACTGTAGAAAGGTTCAATTCCATACATTTATATATTTTGTGTTCAAATATTTCATTTATTTTCCAAATATCTGAGCTGCTGAGAGACTATCTATCGCCTCGTGGCGAGACTATCAAAGTATGTGTCAAAATTATCTGAAAATATATATCCAAATATAATTGTATGGAGAAAACGTAAAGGCAGATGGTGACTGTGGACCGCTAGTTAATTGATATGAATATTTTTCCTGTGTTCTTTGTATAACGTAGTGCTGTCGGTATGTACAGCGTACTTTTATGACATGATCATTAAATCGATTTCTTATTTTAACATCTAGTCGTTTCCAATACAATAATTTTAACTAAACAATATTTGAACTCGATTCGAGCTCGTCGCTTGATGAAACGAAGGTATCAATTATTTTATAGATAAATTGAATATCTACGTAAGATAAAACATGTTTCAAGTAATAAGTCGTCCTACTGATCCAATAGTCCACTGGGCATCCGTCGGGAAGCTGCATCGTGCATTTAATGATTCGAAATTAAATTTAGTTGCTAGCTTCGCTTGGAATCGGTCGGTACAAAATTACTGAAACTGCTTAGTGCTTTATTAATTTATTACACATTTCTTTATTTATTTTATTCCATTGTACGAGAATAAAATATTTGATGGTAATTACTACGAAATATATTTGTTTAATTGGGTGGAAATTAACGTAAGCCAAAAATAGATACTTTAGAAGCATATTGCATATTTTTTGGCAGATATTTTTTTTAGAAGGCACCAAATAGAGTAAATACTCGATATCCGAAAAAACTATCTTAAGTGGTATGACACCTCTCACCAATCACACTACACAGTACAGCACTACACGGCAGTACGCGTTAGTACCGCTTGTTCATACGACGAAGTGACTACGAGTGTAACGTCCAATCTTTCATCTCCAATAACAATTTGTAGTCAGATTTAGATCAAATAAACTGCATTTGATTTAGGTCTATGATAAAAATAGAAAATAAAAAAATTTGAAGCTGATAAATATTTATTTTCCTTTCATCAATGACAAGTCAGATATGCCTTTCTCAGTTTTAAGCACAGCCTCTCAAATGGTATCAACCTCGGCATAACTGACTTCAGCGCCGTTGCTCATTTCTCTCTTTCGTATTCGGAGATAATAATGTTCTACATGCCTCCCGCGCCGCGTATCTGCCACCTGGTAGATCTCTCACGATTCTTTTAAATTCAATCAAATAAAGTGTCCATCGTCTTACAAAATATACTATATATGTCTAATAGTGAAATACTTGAAACAAATAATTAAATATCACACTAAATTGAAGTATAAGTATTATTATGATTTTTTTTTTTTTGAGTATAATCGTTGAAAACTTTTTTTTGTAAATTAAGTCTGTGAATGTACTTATTATGATTAAAATAATAAAGAGTTAAAAAAATGTTGTCTCACTGATAACAATTCATTGATAAGAGTGAAAATAATTAAGAAAATAGATATATGTCATCATTTGAATTTTTCATGAGTAGCAAATCTGATGTTAAAAGTCGACAACAACAAAAAAAAATTATATAACAATATTAGCGTTTAACGCAATCTTAGCCATGTTAACGATTGGCTGAAGGCATTCATTAATTAGTGGATCGATAATGACTGAAGATGATAATGATAATGATCATTACGATGACGATATCGTAATCATTATCCTCATCAATTATATCAATTTTCGTTATCATCGTCTAATGAGGGAACATGAACAAAATTACAACAAAATGATTTAAATTCAACTTTTTTTTTAAATGTAACCGTATTATGTACGTACCCATATTGAAAAGGTAATAAATTTACCACAAATTAATATTTAAAGACTAAGATTTAATGATTTTCAAGAAAATAGTTATTTCCTCACTTATTGTTCGTTGTTTCATAAAAAATTGAAAAATCTTTTGAATTTCTTCGAAAAATTAATATCAGTCAACACGAGCATGATCCCTTTATTATTTCCGAGGTGAGTACGTAGAACTCTATAATTATTCGAAAATATAAACGTTTGTATTTTATTATTCTCGTTTTAATTAATTTGAGGGCATTATCAATCGATTGATAGATCTCACAAGGCTTATTTTTATTTTGATATAAACGTCCCTGCATAAGAAAAAAGTAAAATCTATGACAGCTAATTTTTAGTGAAAAGACTGTATCACATAATTCGATGAAGAACTGGAATAAAAAAAATGTGTTGCTTAAATTATAACAAGAAGTATTAAAATATATTTATATCAGGACAACAAATTGACTATCCATAAATTTATTTCCACTTTTTACGTTTACATTACATTAAATACATTAAAATTAAATAAATCAAGTTATAAAAGTTCTTCATGACATGTATCGGTAAACAAAATATATGAAATTTAAACATGATGTGCTTGATTATATTTTTACAAATAATTCCTCTTTTACTATTTGCGCTGTTGTTTCTCACATAAAAGCACCTATCTATAAATACCTCTACAATGTGTGCTTAAGTGCTAGCGGTACCTCTACTTCTTGATATGAATTACACGTACCAAAAAAAAAAAATTTCGTTGATAAAATAAAAATTTATTTATACATCTTCCCTTTGACAAAATGTTTATAAAATACGTCAAATTTTTGGTTTATTAATAATAACTCTCGATATTAAAAACATTAGTTCATCTTCAACAGGTAAGGCTAGTCATGGAGTTTGATAGTATTCCTCTTTTTGAGAACTTATTTTTCAAAAAACTTACTTTTCTTTATACAAAAGAGCGATTCGTCTTGTTGACGGGCGGACTCCGCAGACCGGCTTTATTCAATCTCTGGAGTATCGAATACTGAAGATGTAGGTAGAAAATTAGGTTATTTTACGTAAATAACGTATGCGAAATCCTTCGTACGGTTGAAATACATTAATATAGTTGTTTTAAAATTTAAACACATACAAAGCCAATGAAATAGTAACCTTATATGTATATATATATACATCCATATCATGAAACCAATTTTAAAAAATTGATGTTGGATTATATCCATGCCTAATTGGAACAAAAGTATTGAAATTTACTGCACCTGAAACTCGTGAACTAATTCAATTATATTTGAATATTCATTTTTATAAATACCTGGTCAGTAAATCGTTTTTAATTACATATTTTAAAAATAGTAAATTAGTTGTTAATTTGATATTGCACGTTTTTTAAAATGATTTATGAAGACATGCAGATAAGTTCTGTGGCTCTGGCATCGAGATTCAACTCGATATTTAATTGCATTTTAACATTTTTTCAGAATTTAATGATTTATAATTTAATAGAAATTTGCATAATTATAAATAAATAATAAAATTATTATATTTTGTCAAGAATAATTTATTTCCTCGCTATTCAATGAAAAAAACGAAGTGAACAAAAATTAAGTTAGAAATGTTTTTTTTTATAAAATTAAAAATATTCTGAAGAGATGTCTCTAAACAAGTCAGGAATCTGTGTGGTACGTAACGATATGATGTTTTATCATTTCTTCCAGCCATTGCCTCTCCATATAAATGTTTGATGTTTATCCAGTGAAGACGACATTTATTTTAAAATTCCGGATAAAAATGTGCGGCCGGTTGTCTTCTTTTTATTCCCAGAGATGGCGCCTTTTGCAACTGCAAAAGCGCGGAAATGAAAACGGGAAAAATTTATGGTAATTTCCCCCCCTCGTCATCACTTTCGCCACCCTCATTTACACATAAATAAAATATTGTGAAAAATGCAGCATTTAAACTGACGGCATAGAAAACGCCATGCCTGTCGCAGAAAAAAGATCGTTACGTTTGGTATGAAGTACTTATGGTACAGTACATACATGCGCATGAGAATGTACTGTATAGCAGTGATTTCATAGATCAGTTTTACTCAATATGGGGTTCGTAAACTACCCCTGTGCCTCTCGGGTGGCCGTAATAAAGAGGTGAAGATTGTTTGGAGAAACTAGTGGCACTCGGTAGTATAAAAGGCTAGAAAGCGAGAGGGTGATCTCTCACAATATTAATGGATCAAATAAATAAAAATGAGAAAATCATCCCTTAACGCAACTTTGTATGCAGCAGAAGACGCGAAAGAATGGAGAAAGATTATAAACAAGTAAAATATCTCGATATGGCCCACCACGATAAGCATATTTCATAAAAGTTATGGTGAGTGGCATCTAGCGGAGACGGCGGATACATTCGTATATATTCATTCTTGTAAAATAGTATGCAAATCTGGCAGTTTCAGTTTTGGCTAATGAAGAATAATATCGAAAAAATATATATATATTCGAAGCAGTACAACCTGCGATACCTTAATTTGATGATTTGTAAACAGAAAACATTATTCAAAATAATTGTATTTATTTTTAAAATACTCACTAAAAAAATATCGGCAAAGTTTATAAGAAAAATTGAAGCAAATCAACATGAGCACGAACATTATACAAGAAGATGAGATAGAATGAAACTGACATTTGGGAAGAAGGCTAAATCTCATAAATTGGCGATGTACAGTGCGATGAAGATTTTCAATGAAATCCCAAATGACATAAGAAAGGAGTTGAAATTACATAAAATCAATATTAAAGTAAGTATGTGCAAGATAAGTTATCGTTAAAGGGGAAGAATTGATATGGTTTATATTAATGCATGTATATACATACAAGATTAAGAATAAATAAGAATGAACAACTCCGTGTGACAACACAGCAGCGCGCGCACCACTCTGGGACATGGTAGTGGGAGGCTTCCGACCAATTCACTCGAACCAGCTACATTACTTTTCTGCCATTTCTGAACTAGTCAACAGCGTTTCATTTCAACCTCCGCATTTGCATTCAGTCGCAAGCATGCGAAGATATTGCAAAAACAAGTAAACTAAGGTTAATATAAAAATATATAAATACCCATATATAACCCATCTTGAGGGTGAGTTATCATTTCAGATATAAAATCCTTCTGGACTGATCCATACAAATACACTTATCTTAACCTAATTATTTATTATATCTCTCCCACTACTCTACTTTCTTAGAGTAATTCTTTTTTTATTAATATAGTTATTATTAACGGAAATACTCGTATTATGATAGTCGGGTGGATCACGGGTCCCGATAAGTAGTATGTGGTTATAGAAAACTTGAGAATCACTGCCCTGGGGAGACATTCCGGTCCGTACATTCACTATTTCACACGCGATTTAGTTTTGAGACTACCGCACATTACCCTCCTTCAATTTTCAAGGTTTATAGTAATCGCCCCTGACTATGCTAGTCTATCTGTACAGCATCTACCCCCTCCAACTCGGAGCTGCTTCTAGCGAGTCGAGTAACGTTCAGGTACCGTCACTGCCTCAAAGCAATTAACGTACACTAATGTATAAACTAAGTAATGCTCAATGTTGCCTCAAAGCAATTAAAGTACACTGGTGTTGTTTAAACAATATAATTCTTAAAGTTACCTTAAAGCTTTTATAATAGATACTCAGTAATGTGCTCTTATAATAGTGAGAATATACCGACCTTACGATGATTTCTTCATTCATTACCAACATTTAAAAACTAAATTAACAATATTCTAGGATGCATAATATAAATGATTTTTCCAGCTGTTTATAACTTTATTTTTCTCATACAATAAACTCTTTATTACTCTCAAATGACAACTACGTATAGGATATAATTTATTTGTCACAATTATTTTACTGCTTTGAGATAATGAGCTCAAAAGTTTTGATTGAATTTCAACATATATTCATGTATATTTTCTTTTGAGTATGCAAATATGATCAGTTTTAAGGTCTTAACTTATTTTCAGTATTATCAATAACCGCTGTGAGATGAGGAAAATTAAAAATAAAAAAAAATCTTTGTAAAATAACAATAATGATCCAAAAATTTATATAAATAACTAATGCAGTTGGAACTTTCAGCTCTTGCTATTTCTTTTAATACCTGTTAAATAGAGTTGGTATGTATGGAATAAATAAAGATTAATGCATTTGGAACCTTGTTATTCAAGAGGTTGATTTTTCATAATATAATTCTTTAATAGGGTTAGGACAATACAAAACCATACACATATATACCACATTATGCTGTACCACTTAGAAAAATGGTGGATAGCTCCCGAGTCATTCCGCGATCGTAACGATCTTTTCGGCGAAGGAACGATTAGCGAAAGGGCATCCGCCCTTTTCTCCCACCGAGACCCCCACAAACTAGCACATTAACCACTATCTGAAAAATTGGCAGGTTGGCAAAGTTTATGACGATTTGGAGAAGTTGGTGGATGTTGTTAAATCGTGGATTGCCTTAAAAACTTGAGAAATCGACCATCTTCCAAGCAAATGGGAAGCAGTAATTGACGTTGATTGGGACTATGCTCTCAAATGATAATTGGACATAATATTTTTTGAGTTTGTTTTCGAATTTAGTTGTTACAATATGGTAATATAATATAATTTATACTACAATATATTTTTATAAAAAACGGCGGATAATTATGCATCAACCAAATATATCTTTAGTCAATCCTTCCTTTTTTTTCTCTCTTACAACAGGCCTTATCCACAAGTTCAATGTATCCCAGCGGGCCACATGGAACGGATTATACTCGGAGCGTTCTTGCAAGATAGATTAAGAAATAAAAAAATTCGCTGTATGACCAAAGTAGAAGATATAGTTTGCTGAATAACAAAACTGAAATCGCAATGGCCTTGCCAAAGGGATGACAAACGTTGGGTAAAAAGGCACTATGACGGAGGCCCCGTACTGAAATCTCAAACGTAGCTTGTCATATGGTTCACTGAACTGACGACATAAAAAATATTGCTAAAAGCAGCTAAATGCGGAAGATAGAGACGAATTACAATCATTAAGAGAAGCCTACGTAAGATGATTCAACCAATTTTTTAAATTTAATTTTGATTTAATCAAAATCACTAATTCTCTGCAGCATCTGGATAAAACGATTTACTTTTAATATTTTTGCCTCGTTTCTATTTATATCAAGATCTCGGCCATTTTTTTCTTTAATCTTAGAAACTAATATCTGCAAATCGAAAGTAGAATATATTTTTCCGGCCTATCAGAAATATTGGTAATACGTAAATTCCGCCTGTACGTTTTACAATATTATAAGATTACGTGAACTGTTATTTAGCGTACTGCGACAGATATGGTTAAAATATATGGTATTTTAAATGTTTTACTTTATAAAACGCTCAATCAATTTACAAAAAAAATACCTGAATATCTTTAATAGATACCTACATGAAGTATAAATATTTGAGTTATGGAAAGATGAGAATGTATGTCAATATTGTATTTTTTAATTAATCAGTAATATAATTGCCATATTCAAGGTAAAAGTCAAAATATTTTAAAGAGAACACATTATTATTTGTGATATTCAGAACATAGTTCTGTGATATTTTAATACATATTAAATGCATCAATTAGAAAGATATACAAATAAATTCAATTAATAGAATCACAATATTTATCCCGGTAGCAGATAAAATATTTTTTTGATAAATTGAGTACATCTGTATGGTAAAGATTTGTTAATATTTAATTGGTATTTGAAATATTTACAGAATTTATTCATTCAATCATTTATTTACTATAAATAATTGAAATATAACCATGCTCAATTTTCAAGAAATTTCCTCCTTATTACTTATATACTATATTCAGTACAAAATAATAAACAATTTTAACATTTTGATGAATAATGTTAGTATGTGTATAGCCATATTCGAAAACGTTTATTTTAATAATTTATTTAATAACAATATTTTTGTGTGAAACCATAAAATTTACTATACCTCAACCGGTTTCGCTTATCTCAAACTTCATCAGGAAGTATTTAAAACTGACCATAAATACAAAAAGAGTGCATTTATATACACATAAAGAATGAGATAGAATATAAAATTACACGTGAAAGAGAGACAGAATACGTATATAGTTATATATAACATCAAAGGAGACAGAATATTAAATAATTTGTGTAAGAGAGAGACAGAATGCATATACAGATAGACAGAACGGAGGGGAAAATACAGTGTATTCTGTATATTTGTCTCCCTTGATGTTCTATATAACTATATATGTATACTATCTGCATCTTTATACATATACATATAAGCGCACTCTTTTTGTATTTATTATCAGTTTTAAATACGTCCTGATGAAGCTTGAGATAATCGAAACCGGTTGACATATAATAAATTTTGTGGTTACATACAAAGTGGTTATTTTATTTAATATAATATGTCAAACCACAAAGCGATTGCTTTCTACGAAAATAGCAAATAATTTATTAAAAGCTGAAATATTCTAGATGGACTACAGGAATAGTACACCGTTAAATTTATAAATTATTTGAATCTGTGAAAATATTCCATTGTAAAATGATATCATCCAATTATTAATATTATTGGATTGAGGAATGTGGATTGGTAACGGGGCTTGAGTTCGGCGGCCTCATCCGCGTGATATACTCATATACCTACCCCATAGGTTATGTTTGCAATAATACTACGACAGCGGTGGCACCACTCTATACAACCAAAATATTATAACTGTAACTAACTGTACTATCTGCGAAATAAATATTAATTAAATATTTATTTGATATATTATGTGTTAAGTATGTACCTACTTGTATACAGGATGTAACAGACCAAGTCCACAATATATTATGGGTGGATACCTGACTAAATTACGATTCGAAAATATTCAAGAAATATGTATAAATTCTACACCGTTAGGGAAAATATTATAGTTACCATGTTAAGCTTTAAGTCTATGAAATGAATGTGCTGTTAAACTGGCCAAGGAGACCACTCTTTCCGGAGTTTTCTTTCATCAATTCCACATCCCGATGTATGACATACTCAATACGGTAAAAAAAATGTACGAATTCTATTTGGATTGCATAATGGATGGATCTAAGTAATCATAAGGGTAATCGGCTTAAAATAATTCGAAGATCTATTCCCCGTACTCTCTGGGTCTCCAAAAGAACAATATCAAATATCTGTAGAATTAGAATTGGGCATTGCCAGGTAGCCTCACATTTATTCAGATTGAACTTAATAGATTCCCCAAATTGAGTGTGGTGCTGAGGAGGAAATACTCGACCATATCTTTTTTGCCTACCCATTGCGGATCACAAATTTTTTTACAGTAATCTCGTCAATGGTAATTTTCAACTCCCGGTTTACTTGTGTCATCTTCTTTCCCTTAACCCGCCACATTTAATCTACATAATAGCAAATTTTTTAAACGACAATGGTATTGACTTGTAATGTAATATTTCCTACTCTATAATATTATGGTAAGTTTCTCAATAAAATAAGGTTTTGACTCAATTAATGGCGAAAATCACTCTTGAAGGATGGATTGCCTATTTAAAAGAATAATAAGAATAAAATATTAAAATTATCGAAATAATCGCATATTTACCATTTTTTTCTATATGCTTATATTTATGACATGATTGAGATTAGACACATATCCGTTGAACATTTATGATTCGCAATTTAGTCATGGATTCACCCATAAAACATTGTGGACTAGGTCTGTTACACCCTGTATAAGATATAGTAATATAAAATAAAACTGGTTTTTATCCATCGAATTAAGAACAAAATTAGTCTCTTATCGTTTATAAAATTCATACTATTATAAAAAATACGGTGTTCTTACGCAAATGCCTACCAATGCATTTGTGAGTTAATATACATATATGATTTCACAAATTAATAAAATCTGACCCCTGACCCCCTAGATGTGTTAGGGGGGTATTACTGTAATAATATGTTTTATTTATATTTTCGTAACACACATGAAAAATCTTTTAAAAATGTTATTTTCACGTCGCATTGTGTTCTCAATACACGTCTTGAACTGACTTGTTGCAAAATGTTTTTAACTACACTGCGCAAATTAGAACGTATGCGTTCCGCAAAGTTTTATATTTAAATATTTTTAGGTCTTCACATAAAAACCGTTTTTTTTCTAGAATAACAGTAATACAATTTTTTTTTTCGTGTAAAAAAATAATTAACTTGTTTACTTTGTACAAAAAGTGTTTTTGAAAGATTGTATTTTTTTCAAAATAGTTTAAATGATTACAACCACTAATGACAATACATTTCATTGCATAGCTGACCAACCGAGTCGCACGCCACTGCGTGGTACTCAATCTCAAAATGTTTAATTTCGACAAACAAATGCTATTATATATTATATATCTGTTGCATTTTATTTAAACCATATTGAATTTCTCATCAGTTCCACAAACAAATTAAAATATAAAACAGCGTATAATGGGTCATCTAGTCATGCTTAAAATAATCATGCAACGTTTTTATAATTAAAGTTACATAATAATTTAAATACTTGTTTGGGTATTCCTCGAAATCGCAGGGCCGGTCAGTATGGTTAAGTTAGAATAGCTATGTACGCGTAACAATGAAATATTTCACAAATATCAATCTGAAGAATCATTTCAAAATGTCTACACGTTTGATAACTGAACGTTTCGTTAATGCACTATATTTAAATCACGACTAAAGTCGATGTCATAATATCGAGCGAGCGCAGATTTTTAAAAGGTAACAATAATTTGACGGGGAGACAGAAATAATTCGCACAAATTTCTTATACGTATTAGTATCCATGACGTGCAATAGAAACGCGTGGAACGGGCATACGAAAATATCGAACAATATTTCATTAATTAAGTTAAATATGATACATATAGTTAAGATATTCGTAAACAAAAATGTGTGTAAAAAATTCTAATATTTTAATAATAAATTTGTTAATACAAAATGTGTTATTTTCATATTGACTGCATTCTCTAAAAGATTCCATTTTATTATTTTTTAAGAAAGAGAGTTAGCATATAATTTGGATCACACAAATTTGTGTTTAGCATTAGCAACATCCATCAAACAATGTGAATATGAGCCGAGTTGAAGTATTGAAAGCATTTAATTTGGATAATTAATTCAGTGATATATATTTTTATGAAACGGTTTACGAATATGAATGTCAAACTGTTGTGCGAACTAAAGTTATAAAAAAGTGCCCGGAATTATCATTAAACATGTAAGTATTATTATTTTTCTAATGCGGCGAGCATTGTTTAATATATTTTTTCTGTTTTCACACATTCTTAATAAAATTACATAAATAATATGCGTAAAATATTGTATGCTGTCTGGGTTTATGTCAGAATTTCGTTGAATTTGTTATAATATTAAAGTTGCTTGATTGTTAATTAGAGTTTTTATGTGATAGCATCTACTAACGACTTTTATGGACTAAAATTAAACTGATTTGTAACGAAAATGCGTGACGTAAGGTTTCATATTACTTCTAATCTTTAGTAGAGTCATCTACTAAACTCCGTCTTACGTCTTCTACCTCGGTTACTAAGTTCAGTAAACAGTGGACGTGAATATAAAATATCATAGCGCTAAAACATGGAATCTGTTTCTGTTTATCTGTTTTCGATTATTTTTATTAATCATTTTTCTTTTTTAATCAATAAATTTATATATGTGCTAAGTGACATCGTAACATTCAACTTCTGATACACTTCAACCTTCCATTTCTGCGAAAAGAGTTTACAAAAGAAGAAAAATATATTTCAAAATGTTCAACGATTTTGGGTTGTTTTAAATTCTAAAGCCCGTTAACCTCGTCCAAACAAATAAATAATATATTACGCGTCTGTAGTCACATTTACAAAACGGTATTATTGTATGGGTAGGAGCATGCAAAACTTCAATATCATAATTAGAAATCACTCAAAAAATTATGATAAAAATTATTCTTTAAAAAAATGACTATCAAGTATTCAATTCTTCGCAGATTTCAATGTACCTAAAATAATAGATATATACAAAAAAAAATTATTCAAATTATTTCAATTAAATATTAGAAGCGAAATCCGATCTACAAGATTTAGAGACCAAATTGATATTCCAAAATTAAAATATGCCGCAACCCAAAATCACTATATTTGTCAAGGCATAAATGTTTTTCACAATCTTCCCATCACAATTAGAAAAATTACAGACTACTATAAATGTGTATCTGAAGTCAAAAAATATGTACATGGACTAATTGAAATATAAATTATACACTCTCGCATATATTTCTCTATACACGAGTCTTGCTCATATAGAGAAGAAATAAATATTAAAACAAATGTATTATATAGTCTAATATTAAAAAAAAACAGAATTTTTTGAAATTTAACTGAGCATGGGTCGTACATTACACGCCCAGAGCACAGTGCACAGTTAGTTTCTGTTTAAAAAAAAAAACAAGAGTCATACAGAATACGTACTATTTCTCACCACAATATACCACACGCATTAAACCATTGATAAATGGATTCTTGTCCAAGTAAACACTTTACGTCTGTTAATATGTGCATGTATATGTGTGTGTGTGTGTGTGTGTGTGTGTGTGTGTGCGTTCTTCGCGCCTCGACACTCGTGTGGGCATGTGGGACGCCTACGCTTGAAAACTGGCTGACAATTACACTTTGTATGAAAGTACCGGGATAACTGAAACCGGTCATTACCATTAGCACGTGTGTGTGCCTTCGTAGGTGGTGATAGCACTATCACCAGGGCAGTTTTGAAATGTTTATTTAATATTTTAATTAAAGTTTTAGCTGCGCTTTTCAAAACTATATTAGTTTATTTGAAGCTATAACTTTATTGTTAGACATTTTAAATAATTAAACTTCCATTTATATTGAATTGAATTGAATTACACAATGAAGTCCTGGTGCCACCGCTGGTGTGGGGCTAGCAAAAGAAGAACGAAATAAGGTCGCTCACGCGTTCATTTGTCAAATATATTTATGTAGCGTATCACATACCGTAAGAACGAATTAGAAATGAATTTAATATTGTTTTACAATATTAAAAAATGATTACTTGGGTAATTTGTTCAAGGGGAATGATCGGTAAGAAAAATACAGAACGCAAGTGTTGATGGTACCAAATATAGATATCGTCTGCAAAAGACCTGACGTATTCAGATAATTTAGATACTGGAAAAAGGTTGCGTTTTTTCTTTCAAATTGAAATTGAATGTAGTCATGACTACGGATACAAATAAAGGGATATAATTATGCCCTCGGAGACACGCAAAGTTTAACGGTCAAAGATGATATATTGTATCTATTGTTAGGCCAGCTTCACAAAAAAATACCAGACGACGTTTAAACTTTCATTTATTTTTAAGGGGAGCTCATTATTATTGTGAAGTTGCAGTTTTTCCAGAAAACAGTTCTGTAGTATTTTAATACAAATTAAATTAATTAACTAGAAAGATATACACAAAAAAACTATTTATCGAAAAAATATATTAGTTGCTACCGGTAACACATCTTTCTAGTTGATCATTTAATTTGTATTAACGTTCAAATTAATGATAAAAATAGTATGTAAAAAAATTTACTAATTCTCCATGCCCGATATTGCCCGAAATTCAAATTTAGTTTTAATTTTAAAAAAAGGTAAGAGTGGAGAGATGGGTGCCTTATTTTGTGCGTATTCTAAAGAGTGATTATATATGCAAATTTTGGTCCAGGCAGCGGAATACTGCGGTGGCCGAGGGAGTGACTATATTTTTCTTAGGGCCCTAGAATGTGACGAAGTGAATTTAATGGATAGCATTCAATGGAGTGCACATTTAATTGGTGAATGGGGGTAAGGTGGCCTGACGAATAAGAAGAGTGCCCATGTTTTGCGCATGGTTCTAAACGCAAAATTTTCTTTAGGTTGTAGGATCGTACAGCGACCACAGTCATAAAATCTTATACGAAAATACGGCAGACAATACAACGACTTTGGTAGTTTTCTTAGCTGCTAACATGTTAAAGTAGTACTTTAACCTGACTACGAGTTTGAGTTGCTTTTGAGTATTGCACATTGCGTCTGTCAAAAAACAAATATAAAGTCTACCAATAAAATATTATTCTAATTAAGAAGAAAACAGTTCTTGTGATTTTGCTATTTTAATACAAATTAGATTAATCAATTAGAAAGATGTACAAAAAATATCTATCCATAGAAAAAATATTTAGTTGCTCCCAGTAGCTACTAAACGTTGTTTCGGTATGAGAGCGGACCCACCGCTTACCCAGGACCGATGCAATAACCTCAAGGCTCCTATCTCGATCCTACTCATTCGCCGCCTGATTGACATTTTTTAATACCACTAGACAGCTGTACCCGCATATTAACATAGCTGCCGAAACAAGATTTACCCTCATTGTCCCCGGTTGACTCACTTTATTAGTAAATAAATAAATAATATTTTATACATAACATAAAAATAATATAAAATAATACAATTAACAAGGCCGTCGAGAAGAGGGGAAGTGAAGAGGCACTCCCTTCCGAGAAACGAGAATGCACAAAATAAAAACAAAGAGACTCACCCTCCACGCACCACTGCCGGCAGAGACCACTGCCACCCACAAGAACAGTACATCTTAGATCATATTTAGGCAGAAGGTAAAATATTAAATAAATAAATAACAATCGTCTCGATACCTAGATTTTATCTGTATCTTTCTAAGTGATTAATTTAATTAGTATTATTATTTTAATGTTGTTAATGCAGTCTTATCCGGCCCTATAAAATGTCCAGCGTGGGTGGTGAACTTCATCAGCGCAACGGGCTCTTTCTCCACCGCTCGGCCCAACAGCTGAACGAAGCGACCAGTCTAATGTTCCTACCGGACGAGCGACTAAATGTTACGGACCCAAATCCTCAACCTTGGAGAAATATAAATCTGAAATCTTTTTTTGACAATTTGTCAACGTGTATAAAAATTTTAATTGTTCTTTTGGCTACAAGAATGGCTTAAATATTTATATTCATTCATTCTGCTGTTCAGTGAGCTGTCGTTTAACATTCGTATTACATATAGTTCATCCATTCATTATCGTGGGTTTCATTGCCTACTTTCAACACCCGACGCTACAAGTACTGATCCGTTCCCGACATAATATTTGTAATATTCGATATCTATACGCCTTCATATCTCTAGGACTCATTTTCATAGTTTTACAGAGATATTTTCATTATGTAAAAATAACAAAGTATTTAATAACCACAATTATAACTTAAGGGTAGAACGAACAATACACATAATTTCTAATATTATCGTGTATTTTGTTGGATCATATAATATATAAAAATATATTTTAAAAGTTTATACACCTCTGTAATGATACTAAAATGGTACTTACCTTATCCGTTCATTCACAAAATATGCTAACAAGGGGTATATATATTGAATTTATTTTTCTTTTGATATATATTCTTGTTTCCAATTATTGTGACAGTTGAAATAGGCAATCATATTTAATAGAAGCAACTACCTACACACAAATCGTTAAATATCACTACCCATCTAGAACTACATATCAATATATTCTGAAATGCTCAATAAGACAAAATAATTTAAAGAATTCCAATAGTCCAAAATTTTTTTACATCAAAACGAAATAATCTTTTAAATTCATTTTATGAAAAAACTGAAAATATGAAAAATATTGGAAGTATTTTAGAAAATACAATGCTTTGAAAATCCATGCAAATAAAGTGATTTCTTTACATTAACTTTTTTTTCAAAATTCTACCTTTTTTTTTCTTCAGTGATTTTCAATAATAAGATAAAAAACAAAAAAATATTTAATGATTTTTGATAATTAAATGTGTTTAAATGAGTTGTCTTTACATAATACTTTTAATAATTATTTATTATATTTAATGTAGAAATTGACTTGCAAAAAATTATTTAATATTAAACACATACTGAAGAAATTAGTTAACATTTACAATTAAATTTAAAAATTTACAACCCGTCAGACAATAATAATAAAATTGACATTTATAATGGTAATGTAAATATTTTTAAATAAATTAACAAAAAATCGTAATACTATGATTATAAACCATACTCTAATTTTATAAATTCAATTTAGCTTGTTATATGATACATTCCTACTCACAAGTTAATATCTTATTTAAAACTATTGAACAGTGAATGATCTAGAATAAGTTAGCACTCGAAATAAAATTCGCACGATCAAAATTAAATTTTAAGGTTAATGCAAAAAACAATGCAATTGCAGTATTTTTGATTTCATGTTTAAAGATTTTAATAAAATATTATTAGTCACCCTTTTTTGATCCAGTGAGATAGTCAGCTAATGAATAAGCGGACGTGGGTTCGAGTCTCGTCCCCAGGAGACCGTTAAGTTAGTCCAAATTTCATAGCATACGCTCTTGAGACGTATATTTCGCGTACGTATAAATAAATTATTTTCTACTATTATTATTTTTTTATGACGTTTGGAAGGATTATCGCTCAATTTTACTTTTTATATAATTTCACCGAATAATATGACAGACACCATGAAAAATATTTTAAAAATTCCAATGCTTGATTTTATTTTGACGTATATATATATATAATTTTTTCATAGATTTACATCATCAACATCTATACAATGCTGTATAGATAACTCAAATCATGCAAATGAATAAATTTGTAGTTTTGTATTTGCTTTACTCAAAACGATAAAAAAATATATATCCTTAAAGAATATAATACATATACTTTAAATTAAAAAACGTTCAAGTGTGTAATAGCATTTGGCGGTCATCAAGTTTTTGATAGTGCGTGGGTTATTATTTGAATTTGAGCCAATATATTATGTTCGTTAAAGTGGTTTCGACATTTATCCTTCGAGACTTCCTCGAGACTGTGGACTGTATTGCATTAATTCTTGTTTACCGAAAGAAAATAGAGAAATTTGTAACTAAATAGTCACATTAACTCAAATCCACTCTGCTATGCCATTTTAAAAAAAAACATAGTTGTCTGTTGGTGACATCGGTACAAACAGGTTTGTGACAATAGACAATAAAAAAATAAATTAATGTAAACGCTATATATGCAAAATAGCATCGAATACTAGCGTCAAAACGGATTATATAGATGTCGCATCTACATTCTTACTATTAACATGTGGTCTCTCAGTCACGAAATAACCATTTTACAGGCAGCGTTATTATTTCAAATTCGTGTGCCACACAACTAAAACTTTATACGTAATTCCTGCAGTGAGGGAAAGCGAACGATGCCCTTTCAACCATCTAACAAAGTAAAACTATTCAAGAGAGGAAAAATCAGTTATTAAAATCCCTTCACACATTGATCGACTTTTGGAGTTTCACTGGGTCCATCTTCAATGGTTTGAATGGCAGAATGGAATTGTTTACTTGGAATGGAACTATCGGAACAGAGGATGTAATAAAATCGAGTCAAGAGTAAATAACAAGATTATCAAAATACGTAATATACGTAAATTCGAACCCCATCCAAGGAGACCAGATCGGACTAACTTCCTATTTTCAAAGCACAAGAGCTTACCTTGGTGTAAAAATAGTAAAAATATTGTAGGTGCGCATCGCAATTTTTAATAAAAGAAAATGTCTTTAAAATCAATATATTAAGTCTTAAGAGAACAATTGTTATACAAGATGATTGCTAGGTATTATTGCAATTTCCCACTTAGACTAGGCCTGATGTAGCTAAACCGTCTCACGATAACAATATGGAGTATGGAAATAAGTATGCTAGGAATCACTAGAAGAAACGTATGGGCTAGAGCACAAAACAATGTGAATGATCAAAAGAGAATCGAGGAAGAAAACATTAGGAATCAAATGACAAAAGGTAGGTCATTGTCACTTAAAAAGTATGAATGGCAATGGATAAGAGATAACCGATAAATTTACAATATTCTTGAATGATATTCATATCCACGAGGCAAAAAATCACTTATAAAAACCCAAAGTCTAGATGGATAAACAAAATAATCTGAGCAGTAGGAATGATATGGCGAAGTTTAGCGGAGGACCAAATAGAATGGTAAAATCATTAAGGTTAGAATTCAGAAAACAAAAAACTACAAAAAATTTTCTACTAATCTAATATAAAAACAAGATTTTGAACAAATTAAGAAACAAAATATAAATTTGTATAGCAAAAAGATATTCGCCACAAAATCAAGACTAAAATCAGCTTTACATTATCTACTACTCTATCGTAAATGGCATTGTGAATAAGTGAAATTTTTTTCTTCTGTGTACTTATTATGACATAAAACAATTTATTTAAAAATGTGGCCTGTTCTTAGTCACAAAAATAGCTTGGAAGACTACGGTACGGTTTTAAAATGCTAAAAGTACGTGTTCTTGAGTAATCTCGATAGCCTTTATTCAATTCGAATATATAATTTGTAAATTGTTTCAATCATCAAATAATTCATGTTAACTTGTATTCGTAGAATTATTTGTACTGACCAATTTAAAGATTGCTTATAATAATCCAGACCAAATATTATAATTACTGTAATAACTGGTCCTGTAACTAGATTTCAGGTAGCTTAGTGAAGTTACATTAATTTTTTATGATTTTTTTCTTGTGTTATAACAGATCACCCACCGGGAATCGATTACTTCCTTGGTCCTACGATACGCAGTAAATGAGTTTTTTCAAAACTAATTCAACAACAATACAAACAACTCGGTAAGCTTTTCAACGCAATTACGTTTCCAGATCGTCTAATTAAAAGGTGTTTCCTCACCGCGGTATTCAAATAGTGGGTGTTGTATCATATTTGGACGTGGGTCGATCTTCACTCAGGCCTCAAACTTTGATTCTTGCACGATACGTACCTGTACATTATTTCTTCACTAGGAATATACAACTTGGTTAAAAACATTGCGAGTCACTTAAAATGACTATCAGTGTTAACAATTATTTATATTTAATGTTGAAATACTCTTACGAGAATCATCACATGGAAGTTAAAATACGAGAGCGTGGGTCATAATTCTGGCAGTCAAAATATCAGCGATCAAAATACCGAGAGCCAAAATCCTGACAGTCAAACTTTTTTATTATACAAAGCCTAGCAAGCAATATTCCAAAAAATTCTAAAATCCTGACGGTCCAAAATTCCTGCTGCCAAAATCTCCACAGCCCAAATTGTGTTTTGCCGAAACGTGGGTACTTATATTGCTCCTAAATAATTTAAGCATGTTTGAATTTTATATTAATTTATAAATAATTTTATTGAAAAATGTGATTTAGGTGTACTTATCAATTAGAAAATTTTTCAGCTATGTTTCTATATATCGCAAGTTTAAATATTTACTTGAGCATGGTAACGCCCAGTAAGACTGCTAAAATATCAACCATAAAAGCCTGATGATTGAGTTAATATTTTAAAATATCTATAAAATGGGACATGCAAATATAATTATTTCACATTTTAAACATTATTACGATACCGTATACATGTCAAGAGAATAGACATTAAATCCTTTAAATGTTTTAGGTAGATAAAATAATTATAAAGATCTTTTTATTTTAAAAATAAATGGTTTGAAATCCTCTGTAATTATGACATCGCCCGGCGAGCTGGCTGCGTGGGAGTTGAACCCGAGATAAAAAACGGGTTTAGAACGGAGTGAAAGTTACGAAACCTTAATCGTCAGACCACGTGGCCTACTGCAGGTTTCGGTGTCGTGATGCACTCTAGCAGATAACTTGTCCCATTTAATTATTATATTTTACGTACCTGCACAGTTGTTTCATTCGAAGCTGCGAAGGCGCGGTGTCGTCGTTAGAAATATTGTTTGCTGTAAAGTTTGTTTCACATATATACATGTCGTGAATTTTAAGGTATCGGTGAATTCAGTTTTGATCAATAAACAATTTCTTAATCGCTTCTTCAATATTTCCAAAATTACTTTGTGGTAACGTATTAAATAAATAATAAGAAAAACACTTTGTTCAAAACAACTATTTATTGATACATCAACATGTTTCAAGACCTGCGCCTTCTTCTTCAGGAATTAATGTAAACTAAAATTAAAAATGCAAGCATAGGCAAAAATAAAAATACAAGTAGTGAAAAATATTAGCTTTTCATTCCACGCTTAGTAGAATAGTCATCTTTTGGAAACAAACCATTCTTTTGACATTAACAAGGGTTTAGAAATTGTATAATATATACTATAACTAGGAATTTACAATTAGATAAATTTGAAATTTAAGAAATAAGAAAAAGTTTTATTAGCAAAGTAAATATTAAAAATAAACAAATCCTTTTTGCAAATAGTCATCATTTAGGTTCCTAATTTCCGATCATTTTTATATTTTTTTAAATGTTGTCTATGCTGGCATTTTTAATTTTAATGCACATTGTTTCCTAAAGGGTCTTGAAACATATTGATGTATGTGTCAATAAATAGTAGTTTCTTAATTCTTAATTATTTGATGTATATTTTTTTAAATAAGTTGTCAAACTTTTTAAATATATTTTCATCAATTAATAATGTTTGACATTATTCATTACACTATTTTACATACTTTCCCTCAAGCATTATATTTTTTTGCAAACCAATTAATGAAAAAGTTAAATTTAATAAGAGCGCAAAGTGCATAAAAATGGTTTAAGGAGCGTAATATAACATAAAAGGATATTTAAAAACACGTACTTATACGTGTAAAAATATTTAAAATTTATTCAAACCAAGAAAGTTATGAATTTTTTGAATATATTCTGCCTCACCTTTAAAAAATTACGTTATACCCTTTGAGTAATTGAAATTTCCGGTGACAGTATATTTCTGTGGTAGAGTTTTACGGTAAGTCATTCAATATTTATTATTGTGTGGGAGATGACGATGGTGGTACGACTAGTTCGCTTGTGTAATGTGATAAAATTAGATCACTTCATGTGTTTAAAGAGATTTTATTAATCAGCCCATACCAAAAACATGTCATATTAAATTATATTTAATAAATTCGAATAAAGCAAAGCGATCTTTAATGTTTCAACTAAGAATAATATTTTTTTTATCTCAGCTAAATGCATATTTTAAAATATTTTATTAGTATGTATTTAAACTTATACAGGGTGTGATAGGCGTAGTCCACAATATGGGTTGTAATAATTCAATACAAATAAAGGTTGAATAACATGTCCAATGTCTATTTAAATTTGAGTGTTTAGCAATCGGTACTTGGTGTACGGTGTACTCGGCAGTGTACTTCAAATTGTACCTACACATGGTTGATGCGTAACCAATTTGAACGAAAATTATAATAAATTTTCACACGAATTCTACACGTAAAGGCAGATGAAAAATTATAATACACCCGAATTTTTTGATTTTTATTAAGTTATTGTATCGTCCATAAAAAAGTTAATTTTTAAAGAGTAACATAAAGTAATAAGCTTAAAAATGCTCTGTATATTTTTGTGAATGATCTTCAAATTACATCTGTTCGATTTCTGATCCATCCAATGATGCAAGTCATCATCCCACGTGTGATGCCTCCAGAATCTGCTGTCAGCGTGGGTTGGATGTTTGGTGCTATAAAACAAGCAATATCCTCTTTGTATTTCGTGTCAGTTCGTGAAGTTGGTCCAACTTTATCTGTATGCTTAGTGTGGGTGATGAAACTATGACATTTATGTGTACAGTTATAAGTGAGGATATGCTCATTCGGTCAACTTAAAAAGCCCTGAATCAAAATAATTTTAATTAAAATATAAAATAACTTACTTTTTATTACCTATTTGGATTAATTTGACATCGATTGGAATCTTTACCGTTGTGTCTGTAACATGGAATATTTTTTTTATTAACACTTATGTCTACCACAAAAATAACGTTACAGAGTTAAAAAAAAAAACATTAAAATCAAAATATTAATTACGAATCTTGGATAGTTTCATTAAAAAGTGTATTATTATTAATTTTATAAACATAGTTTTAGTATTTATAATATACAAATGAGTAAAAAACATAATATTAACAAAATCCATCTGATTTTGATTTACTATATTTCGACAAAGAAAACATAAAATGAAAGGTTCGACACCTTTGATGAACTATTCAGTACAATCCTTGTGACGTTAGTAAAGAGGATGAAAAGGGATGCTGCAGAAGGGATTAATAAATAGAGACGAGGAGAGACAATTGTAGAGATGAACAATGACGTATCGTGGATGTTCCACATTGCTGCTTCGCTTCAGAAAAATGCAACTCTCGGTATAAGGAAAAGTCAACAACTGACCCGATTAAAAGGATAGAGAATTTTCAGGATATTGTGTTGCTTTTTCAGAATTTGCATTGTTAACTAGATACAAAGAGTAAGTCGCGAAGTGTGTAAAAATACAATTACATGTTAAAAGACTTAAAGAAGTTATATTTCAAGGATTCACTTATCGTGAAGTTGGTAACAATAGAAGAACTACGTGTTGGTATCCATAATAAAAAAAAGTTTAATTTTACAGTCTGAGCCATGTGCATCTGCGTGTACGCGATATACGCAATTTTTCAATAATCGCACTTAAGTACGTGAATAGATACAATAAAAATTCGGTGTATGAAGAAGATACATTTCCTGGTATAAGAACTTGCGTATCTGGTTCTATTTCTAAGTATTTAACTTTGAAGAAGAAGTAAGAGTATCTTCGATAGGATAGAATTTTTATAAATAAATATCAAAAACCTAAACCTTAAAAAGATCACAAATCAATAAAGTTATTTTCTGTAAAACTGAGAAGACAAGTTAATATGCACATATTTACTAACATATAATGGGAAAATAACGTTGATAGTATCCATCCAGACAGTTAAAATAATATTGTCGTTCAAAAGCGCCCACGAAAATAATCTGTTTTACATACTAAACTCTAAGACAAGTTGCTTTTTCCATATTGTATACATTAATCACAGCTATGATAACCTCCCTGGGAAATCAGACATGTTTAATACTAAAATACTATCTAAGATGCCTCAGTAATACCATTTTTTCGTAGCTTGAAATAGACTGTGCATTTAATAAAAAAAGGTATATAAATTTTGCACGTTTATATGTAGAAAATTGAAAGTAGCTATCTTATAACACTAGATTTTATTTGTATTCCCGAAATCAATAAAGCCCTTAATATTAACCAATTTTGACAGTTGTTCACTTTATATCGTTTATGTGTATGGTGAAAAGTGTTGGTATTTAAATTTCATAGAGAATTCGCAATTTACAAATTTAAATTAAATATGGAGCATTGAAAATGGTAACGGGATCGTAATATTCTAATTAATTAATAAATAAATAGACACCAATCTGTATCGCGTAAACAGTTTTCACGATACTTGATCGGCTTTCAACAAATGTATGTAAATAAATTACATTAATTATTTGACCTAAACGAACATGAGTGAACATTTACAATCCCCTCATTTCGCTATGGAAATTTTCGCTTTGTGCAACTTTGTATGGAGAAAAATGAACAAAAGTTGGCCTGCCGGACGCAAGCTGACAATGCACAGCATAATGTCAGCTCTACAATGACATCCGTACAATGTAGTAGTCAACTCGGTCCCACCTGATAATGCATCATCATTTTTTATTTGTTTGTATATCGTAGCCACATTGATCCGCCAGTATTCAATATTCAGTTACTGTTTACTCCGTTTGGAGAGTGTACCCCATTTCAATTAAATATAATATGATGCATATTAAAATAGAATATGCTTATTCAGCGGAGCTCCGAGTAAAATTTATCACGAAACCTGCGTTAGGAAATTTCGTAACATTTTACATACTCTATCCACCTTGTGTAATAGTTCGAATCCAGGCGGCTCTAAAACCTTTCGATTTCAAAATGATTTCAAATTCCCACACGAATAATTGCTCTGCCATCTTATCTAACTAACCTAGAAGGTTGTGGTGCCAAATTGTCATGAATATGTATGTTTTTTTAAAAGAATTTAATGTCTTGATTTATATTTTATTATTTCTTAACTACTAATATTTTATTTCATTAAAATAAATAGTTACCCTAATAATGTTATTTTTAAAAAAACTACGAAATGAAACACATTTTTTTTATTTGGTTTTTATTTATCAATTATTTGGTTCATACAATTATGTTGGAGTAATAATATGTGAGCACATCCGCCTCTCTTAGGAGACCGTGGATCGGTTCCCCGTGGTTAAATTCTAATTTAACTTAATTTACGAATATTTTATTCGAATCTGAAAAAATATATTCTTTGCGAGTATTTTTTAACATGTTTTTAATAATGAATTGTTTTTGATTCTGAAATAACATAAATATTTGAAAAAATTAACAGCATTACTTGGAAAACTGTTTGATTAAGCTGCGATCATTTAAAACTATGGTCAACTCTAGAACCGAACAAAGGCCTGGATTTGAATCTCACCGAGACTTATCGTGTAATCGACTTTTATTAAATTATTCTGCACAGGAATTTATTTAATTATTTATATACGATCTAGATCTAAAAAAAAAATTTGTGTTGAGGTGCGTTTGTAATTTTCAATGTAAATATAACACAATTTAATTAGAGAGTTTCGGGTACCGACAGCGTCTAAAATATAGATACTATAATCAATGCGACGTTGAAATGAATAAATGGTAAAAAAAGTAATGTTTTGTATTGAATAGCATCTGTATGCAACACTTTAGTATATGGGATATAACAGGCCTAGTCCACAATATTTTGTGGACACCTGACTAAATTATGGGTCTAAAATATTCAAGGAATATGTGCCTAATCTAAACCGTGCAAAAATGAAGTATTTCACAAAAATAGTATTTATGTGAATATTTCGATTAATTGAAATTTATTGATTCCAAATTATGTACATATTGAATACAAAAAATTAAAGATCGTCGTATGTTTGCAGACTATTTTTTGTTAGATAATTTATGCCTGAAGCAATGATATAGATTAATTAATAATGGATAAATTTCGCAAAAACTTTGTATCCCAGACAAATTGAATGATAGACGTCAGCCTCTACTTCAGCCGCAGGAAAGGTTGTAGAACCGACCAGCTATTGCCAGAAGTTTAAATATAGTGAACGGGTATTTGCTCAAAATCGTTGCTCTCCGTCATAAGAAACAGTGAATCAAAGACTTTATTTAAGAAGAGGCTAAAAACGCACCTTTTCAAAAAATCATTTCTATAAGTTCAGATAATAATTTTAAAAATAAAGATAATGTACGACTTTAAACAGTTTATCTATAAAGCGCCTTCAAGGGGAATTCTTTGACGAAAATGGCGCTATTAAAATTATCCATTATTATTATTATTATAATTATAAAACTTAACATGTTTTTGTAAAAATTAAACAATAAAAATTTCCGTAACGGTGCAGAATTTACGCATTTTCCTTGAACATTTTCGACTCGTAATTTAGTCAAGTATTCACCCATAAAATATTGTAGACTAGGTTTGTTTCACCCTATATATGGCTTGGATTTGATGCTCACGTATTTTCTGACAATAATAATTTTTATGATTTAATCAAGATATAAGCTTAAGAGTTCTAGGGCAATAAAATGCAACGTCACACCCGAGCCCCTCGATGGAGTTGAAGACTACATTTGAAACTACTAAAAACTGAAAACATTTAAGATGTGGTTGTATCGACGTATCGAAGTTAAAGATCTCGCGAGTTGATCACATTACCAATCAAGAGGCACTAAGGTACATGAATATATCGAGATATCCAATAACAATTATTAAACGAAGAAAGCTGCATACTTAGAGTATATTATCTGCATTGAGAAATATGATATCTTACAACTCATTTTATAGGCGTAGGTAGAGAGGGATTATCTTTTATCTTGGCTGCGTAAACTCAGTGTCCGTTGATATGTATATTATATATTATAAAACCTGCACAAGATAAATCAGTATATTGTAACATGTTCGCCAACCTTCGAAGCGCGTGAAAAAGAAAAAGTTATTCAAATAATATGAGAAGATTCTTCACAACTATTTAATTTCACTCCAGCATCATATTATGCAATCTCTCAAATCTTTCGGTACATAGGCACAACAATTTAACTGAAAAAAGTGGCTACTTTACACACATAAATATCTAGCAAATTAGACAGAACAACGACTGAATCTACTAGAAATGATACCTACTGTAGCCCTTACATAAAATTATAATATTAGCAACATAAATAGCTCACAACAGTTCTAATAGATAATCAGAGGCGTGCAGTGCATATAAGCAAAAAAGCTCTGCATTACTAAAAATTCTGGGAAACAAACATAAATTAAATAATCTAGAATATGGATCATGAACGTACATTTATGGATTTATTTCAATTAGCGCCATCTGTGAACCAGTAGAAACTTTAATGTCTTAGTTCTAAAAATCTACACGACGATCCACCTAGTAGCGCTAGTAGATACAATCGACGCACCGTAGCTATTCACATTGCTATCTTCTATTTTAAAGCTCTCTGTTCTATCTTTAAGCTAGTGAATTACTCAAGTCATACAATTGACTATTTACTGAATTGAAAATTTCTTTCGGTTGATCCGTTTTTGTATAGAGTCGTTACTTATGCTGTTTTTTAACAGAATAACATTTAAAAGGCTGACAACTGTGTGCAAATCATTGAAGTGGCTACTTCCTCTTTTACTAATTCGCGAATTTTATCTTATTGTTTTTAACGTGTAAATTTCATGATCATTCTTTGCATTTGGTGCATGGATTTGTTTTTGATTTGGGAAAAACAAAAAGCAATTGGCAGAACTATTTCCTACGTTAACTTTTAATAAAAATAATTTTTTTTTTAGCAAGTACGATTTTCAAACAATAAAATAAATCATGTTCAGTCATAGGAAGTGTTCTTAAAAACATTTTTTATATTGATTTATATATGGGTAAGAAGGTGTTATTTAATGTTAAAACTTAAACTTTAAAAACATTATTAATAGTACTCTAAAATTACAAATAAACATATGATAGGGTCGTATAAACGACGGATTCATTTTGTCTAAAGACGTTGGTTAAACTAAAGTACATATATTGTATTACATATATTATATATGATTGTGTAATATCATTGGTAACAGCATAACCTAAATCTATACCTACTACTAGATAATATTGTTTGATCACATTACTGCTGTCGTAGTTACCTCTCACGTAAAACAATAAAATATAATAAATCCTATGACTTGTCTCACGAAGAATAAATAAATATGATGGACCAGACGACATATCATCCTATTTTGATCACTTCGGGAATGCAATAAGCAAAATCCTATTTGATGTTGCCACACATTATTTACACATTTCTTGAGTACACATTTGTTGCATAAAAAGAGTTCGCAATACGTTAACACGCTTGTGATTAAGACTCTCAGTGATCCAGTGGTCGGGTGTTCGAGCGTCCTTCCAAGGACCAGTATGTTAGGCCTACTTACATAACACAAACGTTTAACTTTGAAAATAGTAAGAATATTTATGTTACACTGTATGCATCTTGTTATTTTCCGTGTATGCATCTTTTAAATATATACTGTATATTACACTCCTATTTGAGTGCGGATATACTCAAATGGAGGAAATCTTAGACATCTGCCCAGCCGATGTTTGCCCAAGAGGGCTATCTTAAAAATATAAAATGGACTCTAAAGGCGTTAAACTGGGTACGAAGCCTGCCAATGCCATTGATACAATTTTACCGCTGCCAGAAAAAATCATCTACACATTTGTTTTACTAATATTTCACCATAACAATTTGTATGTTCCGTTCCGCAAAAACTCTTGTCTACGCTGTTGAAATATCACATAACTACTCGTACTCGTATTTGACTGTTCCCAGAAGCCAACATCTCTCAAAACAGTGTATTTTGGTAACTAAAATCACAATCATTTTCATACAACACTCGCTATTATTTGCAAACTCGCACCGGTAATAAGATAGTGTAATTACCCCGGAAAGTAGGTAGGTACCCGCTCGTATCATTTCCAAGTGTCGGAGCTGCAGGGCGCACCGGAGCGCGGAGGTGCGCAGTGCGCGGTGCGCAGCGCGCGGTGCGCAGCGCGCGGACCGTGACGCCCTTTGTATCCGCCTCGGCGCCAACTTTCCTCCTTAATTTCCAAACAATGAAAAACACTACACTCATTATTTGCCGTTTTGTTGTTTCTGCATACGTCATTACAGAAATGTTTCAACCGCAACATTCTACGTTTGTATTATTACATTTTTGTTGCAGATTAACAAGCGTCCGAGCGGGCAGTTTCTATAAAACTACCTATAAGCAGATAGCGTGCGCGCGGTTGCATTTTACGCCATTGAAGTTCTAAAACCTACTATAGATGGCGGCAATTATTGATGAAGATAAAAAAGATGCCGATGCTGATGCTGATGATAATGATAATGATGACAACAAAGATAATTGAGGATGAGGATGAGGTTCAAGATCAGGATGTGGTTCAAGGTCAGGATCAAGTACAGGATAAGGGCGAGGGCGAGGATCAGGATGAGGATAAGGTTGAGGATCAGGGTGGGGATCAGGGTGAGGATCAGGGTGAGGATCAGGATGAGGATCAGGGTGAGGATCAGGGTGAGGATCAGGGTGAGGATCAGGATGAGGATCTAGTGACATTCGTGACAATATTAGAACATTACTTTATGTGCATTATTAGGTATTCGTGTAGTCAGAATAGAGTTAAGTATAATACAATATGTAAGGGTGTGCCGGCGCACACGACGGGATCCCCGTACCGCGGCTGCGCGGCTGCACACCCAGTGCCGAGTCAATTTACAAAAGGAATCCACAATCATTTTAAGTTTTCCGACAATACTTTATTTTGTATAATATTATATCCGAAGTAGGTTCAAATCATTTTATAAACATAAAACATATTTATTGTATACGTCAAATTCTTTTAAATTGTAATATATTAGTATATATGCATTATTTTAAGCATATGATATTTGTCACGAAAACATAAATAATTTACAAAAATTTATACCTATACTCGAATTTATTTTATCTTATGTTTTTTTTTCATTCACCTGTACTGGGAACAATACAAGGCGCCTGGATAACTGTTTTGAAATCAAAATTATTTTGGAGGCGCTGAGTATCGATCCCGCTACCTCTCATTTCCTATATCAAATTGTCATATGAGTATATAATGCTATAATTTTTTGTGTTAGAATTGAGTGCATTGATTTACTTTACTTATTTATTTATTCAAAAGCTTTATTATATCATTATTTATACGTACTCAATATAAAATTTTAATAATAATATTGATTTTTATTTGAGAAATAGTTACACCTGGTGAAATTTGTTAGTTTAATTATTTAAAAAAAAATTGTTATCGTCTATTTAAACATTTTATTTGAATCCGTCGGCAGTGCATTGGTAAGTATTATACAAACCGTACCTAATAATTTAAGTATAAATATTTTATTAATAAAGAAAAGATATATGCAGTGATGGAATGATACATGTGTCTGAGACACATGACGCGTTTTTTTAAAAATGTTTTTGCTACGAGAAGAGGAACTTTATAATATATAGTAAATGCCAGGGCTGTAGCCAGATCTTTCTTGTTACTTACAGCTGCTTGATGAAATTCTAAACGACCTTTAAGACATACGAGGAACAATTTTCATATTAAATTCCATAATATAAGAAAGACCAGTGGTGCAGTCTTCCGATACAGTCTCTGGTAAACAAACTTTGTACTAAATTTTTCTATAAATGTTATATTTTGTATATACCTACAGTTAACCAACCAGTATACAATAACTCACTTCAATGTAGGAATATTTACCATTATATCAAATAAATCAATATTTTTTTTATTTTTAAGGAATGCACATTATTATTGTAAAGTTGCAGTTTTTTCAGAACATAGTTTTGTGGTATTTTAAAACAAATTAAATGTATCAATTATAGAGATATACAGATAATATCAATTTATCAAAAAAATATTTCATTAAGGAGAACACATTCTTATTGTGAAGTTGTATTATTCAAAAAGTCGTGTGTGATATTTGTAATACTAATTAAATGTATTAATTAGAAAAATATACAAATAAAATCAATTTTATCAAAAAATATTGTTGTTGCTACTGGGATTCGAACCTGGATCTCTTTCCAATCCGGGGAAGGTGCATTAATAGTAGACAGTACTTTTGACGACAAATTTTCGAACCCATATATTACACTTTTCAAATTAATACGATAGATGTGTCCATTATTTGAAAGCCATATTTATTATATTTATTTTAAAATATTTTTGTTGCCGCCGGAATTTTATCTGTATATCTTTATAATTGATACATTCAATTTGTATTAAAATAAATAATTATTTAAATGTTTCAAGTCTTCAAAAATTGTAATTTTATTTGTAAAATAAACTGTATATATATATATATATTCACGAAAATATATTTTACGAACGCGTAATACACTTAAGTACTTTTATCGAGAATTACATAATAGGTATGTAGAACTGGGCGAAATTGTTTAATGAATGACTTTATTTAATGAAATAAGCATCTCAAGGTTTATTGAAATGGTGGTTGGACTGTGGAGGGAGGGTGACCAACCGGATTGAATTGTAGACACAATAGTGATGATGAGGTGCACACCTTATTTTAAACCCACTCGGTGGACATTGTCAAAATAACCAACGTCAACTTTAAATCTACGTTACATACAATCAATGACGGACAAAGAAAAATGGATGACTTTCATTCAGAAGGGGGGGAGGGAACTTTCATGGGAGACATTCATCCAGAATTACATAAAAAACGTCTAATAATGATGGTGTACAATCTATTTATCACCTCTAGAGAAATATGATATAACAAATACTAATTAAATATTTTAATTAGAAAGATATATATATAAAAACAATTTTATCGAAAAATATTATTATTGCTAACCGGGATTCGAACCTGGATCTCTTCCAATTCAATAAAGTAGATGGCTTTCAAATAATGGAACTATATATGTATCAATTTGAAAAATGTAACATATAGGTTCGAAAATTTGTCGTCAATGTGCTGTATGCTGTAGCATAATCGGTTAATGCACATTTCTCGGATTGGAAGATATCCAGGTTCGAATCCCGGTAGCAACAACAATATTTTTCGAGAATATTGTTGGTTAACATGACGAAAGTGATGGTATTCGAGAAGGAGGAAAGCGCGACACCATGCTAAATACTTGAGGTATTGAATGTTTGGAACAAGTAGTTGAGTTTATGTATTTGGGAAGAATGTTCGATAGAAACGGAAAAACAGAGAAAAGAGGGTAATTGCAGGGAATAAAGTGAACGGCGTTTTGAATGGAATTATAGCTAATGGAAACTTGTCAACAGAGGCATGACTGGCGGTTCACAATGGGGTCTTGGTACCGACACGATGTATGGAAGTGAAACCTGGAGCTAGCAGAAGAGGAACGAAAATAGACTGAATGCAATGGAAATGAGCTCACTTAGGCATAAATGTGGCAGATCCATTTATGACAGAATAAAGAATGAATAAATAAAAAAGAATGTAAAGCTGATCTCAGTATAGTGATTAAGATTAAGAAAGGAGCACTTAGGTGATCTGGTCATATAGAACGGATAAATGAGGAGAGAATGGTAAGAAAGATATATGTTTACGGCATCATAAGTAGAGGACGTCCGCGAAAGACTTGACATGACCAGGAAAACCAGATCCTGGAGGATTATCCTGATAGAAGCCTCAATAATCGTATGAGTAGATGTATGAATATGAGGCGAGAATTGTGTATCAGGACAGAAGAGTGTGGTGCTCTATCCTCTTTGCCTACCCCCGCGGGAAAACGGCGTGATGGTAAGTAAGTAAGAAAGATGATTAAAAAGTTACTACAGTCAAAATTTCACCGGGTTGATACAAAAAATTATACTTTTATATTATTAAGAGAATCGGCGCTAACTTTATAGAGTTGCATCGTAATGAATGGATATAAATAAAACAATTTTATAACTCTACTTGAGTTTATTAGCACTACTTGAATTTCGGGAGAAACAGTAACTCTCATCGACAGGTGAAGTATTAAACTCAATAATAGTAAGTTAGTAATAGTAGAAGAGTAATAACATTGTTTAATTTATATCCATCGAATTGTACTCTTATTGCAAAAAGATTTCTCAATACAGTATCTGAATAGATTAAACATATCGTGTCTTAAGGTCTAGCTGTCATTTATCGACCTGTAATATTAAAAAACACCGTCCATCCGGTGTCACTCGTTTTCTCGATCACTATTATCTCCGTAATATTTTTAGTTTTTCCATTCTCTTCACTAATCCCTCGTGTAATCTGAAGATCCTTTAATTTAAGAAATTTACATTTCGCTAGTGAAAAACGTTTAGAATCTCTCGTTTCGACGAAATATTCTGCATTTCTTCAAGCATGTGCGCAAATTTTGAGCTCTAACACAAACACACACACACATGCTCAATGTCTTTCATTCTTCAGATAATGCGGAGTTTAGATACATTTTTAATAAGGCTCTAGTATTAAAACCAAGTCACCGCCACCCCTATTTGCTTTGGAAAATCCCCGCTCTGCTCGGAAACAAAAGAGTCTCCGTCGGAATAATTCCCCTCCCATTCCTCTGCGCCACAGTTCAGTTCTTTGCGAGTTCCCCAGGCGGGGCAGCACTGGAACTTGAACAGATCTGCAGGTCGATTGTGTTGAAATACTCCAACTCTGATCTGTACCGAGAGGGTGTAGGGTGTGCTGGCCCAACCGTCAAATATGTTTTAAAAATATTTTTTTTAATTAATCAGTCAATTGAAATTTTGATATCGTATAGAATTGTCAATGTACAAGAATAAAAATTAATTTTTCAGTTTACCAACATTTTCACATGAATAGTGTTTTGACTAACTTCCAAAAATCTACTATCACTCTCTTACGGTGAGTTCAAAATATGTTTTAAAGGTCTAAAAACTGTATAAATTAAAATACCAACAAACTGAAATATAATATATATTTATGAGAACTATGAAACTCAGATATTATCAATATTTCAACCTCTCCCACGACAAATTGTTAATTTTTATTAGTTTAAGTATTTCACATATGCCTATGATACATTTTCAGCCAAAGTTATTTTTTTTAAATATTGTGTTCAATTGATCAAAGTATAATGCAATATAGGTTAAAAAGTATTAAATATGTGCAAAATTTTAGAATAACTTAAAATACCTATTTGTTAATTACTTGGAGAGCCAATTTACGTAGGAGGGGTTGAGCCTTTAAGACTTAATAATATATCATGTACTGTATGTACATATTTATACAATTTCATAGAAAAAATGTATCGTACTAATTTTAGTACCTGAATAATGTCACATATTGTTTATACTGTCGACATTATACAACTTCCAGATAAATGAAATGAAATTATTTATACAATATCGCTTAGTTAATTATATAATCTAAACATTTCGTGGATTATTAGTGATGTTAAAATTGATTTGGTGCTTGCAGAAAATTTGACCAGGTTGTTCATAATTTTATACAGACATGTAAAGGGTCTTTCAATAAGGGCTCAATCAGGCGAATACACGGCGTTGTCTATGGTCTTTTACGTTAAATTCCTGGGTTAGTTGGATTTTATACGGGTGCAGACCCATGTCGTAACGCAAAATTCGCCAAGTTGAAATCACAGAAAGGCCAAGTTCTAGCGAACAACGAAAAATTGACTTCCTTGGGTTTTCCCGTACTTTCTCACGCACAGCAGCAATATTTTCAGCAGATCTTGCGTTTCGGTGACGTACTGATGTTGGCTAATTATTTATTCTTCCTCCTGATTGCGGAGAATTTCGTCGGAAACATTTCTGGTACTTAAAAATTGGAATTTAAAAATTAAACTGTACATAACCGATCGGTCTACACAAGCGTGAATCTTGGTCTTTCACTTAAGCGCAATGAAGCAGAAAAAATATAGTGTTGCGCAAGATTTACAGCCCAATATGTGATAACCTAACCGGAGAATGGAAGAGAATAAATACTTGAAACTTTAGGATCGTTATACCACCCCATCCATCCTGAGGAAGATGAAAATAAGACTGTCACAGTGAGCGGGACATATGGCGACAGTAGATGAGTCCTACAACATGCATAAAGCCTTTGTATACAAGCCATGATTACATATTCCCTTCGGAACAGGCAACATTATTTATACAAAATTGTTTTTATTTTGAAATATATGACATCAAATAAATACTAATAAACTTGGTTTCCAGTTAACGTAACGAAGCGACATTTATATAAGTTAGCCATTACAATTGCACAATAAAAATTCTATGTATGGGCATAATTCCATATGAAGACTTTTGTTTTATGCTTCATAGAACTGTAATTTCTACAAAAGCGGACAATTCAAAAATTCACTGCATCATTTCATCTCCCTTTAATATATCTATATACCTTATTTGTATGTGTTCGTTAGTTTTTCAAATTTTTACATTTTAATTTTTCAGAACTAGTCAGTCGGTCGTACCAAGTCTTTCGGGATGGCCTTTGTCATTTTACATAATCAAATGCAATAATACAAATGATGTAATGTAATTAAATTTCAAGTATTTTATGTATACTGGAAACACTATAGAATCTAAAAAATATACTAGTTTTATTTTTCTTCCCATTTTCAAAATGGATAATAATTATAGTGTAATAAATAAAACACCCAGATCTATTAATAATACTACAAGAAAATATTACGAAATCTCTTAAATCAACAGATATAGCCCTAATAATTATGTTAATATAGGATATTCAGTGTATAGCCCATTACACCAATTGACTGGTTCGAATCCCGGTGGCAACTAAAATATTCTTTCGATACATTGATTTTATCTCTATACCTTTCTAATTTATATCTCTTATTACTCTGAATATGAGTAGTGCGCTTAATAATTTAATTAAAAAATTAAAATAATTTATTTGTATCTACCTGTATCCTGATGTAATAATGAATGATAAGTATGTGTCGGTGCGGAATCATATTTAATGGCATATTTCATTGGTAAATTGATATAAAATGTTAAATACTAAATTAATGTATTAATTATATGTATATATTTATAATTAATACATTAATTTAGTATTTAAAATATCACAGACCTATATTCTGAATAATTACAACTTCACAACAAGAATGTGTTTTCCTTAATGATATAAAATGTGTTTAAAGTCTGAAACCACGCAGTATATAATAATATACCACGCCAAGTTTGCTATGGGTCGCGATCACTATAGCAGAATTGAGAAACAATCGACCGCCAGACACACCTTACTTCCGTGGCATTAATGAATACGAAAGAACAAAAACTGGATTGTTACCCTTGTATTATAAGAAATTATATTTATATATGTGCATTATTAATTATTATTCAGGGCGTTACACCGTCACCCATTCTACTTTCGCCTCACTATCATTTTCTTGTTTAAAGATACATGAATTAGAATGAAACACAATCGAATTTAAAGAAAATCAAAATTGTAAAAAATACACATTGAACATTATTAGGAATCCATTAAAGGATTTTTTTATAATGCTCTGAAACAGGCTTGCCTAGTTCTTTATTTTTATTATTTTTTTTTTACAAATTTACGTTATTATAGATCGTGCCAAGCCGTTATGGCTTATCGCAACGTTTCTTTCTCCATTTTTACATATTAGTACATCATAACAGTATTCCAGTCAATTATTCCAGCCATCATTTGTATCGTTGGCTGAAAACATTGCTCGGGGTTCATCACTGGAGTAATCATTTGAATTTATTAACTTTTGGTTGCAGGATATTGTAATGCTCTCTGTTGAGTCATTGAATATATTGACAAATTTGACAGCAATACTTTTTTAATCACTGTTTTCTCCAGGATATTTTATAATTATTTAACGTACATTTTTCCTTTCTTTCCCCCAATTCATTTCAATTTAATTTCAAGTCATTTATTATTTTCCAAATTGTTGTGATGTCGCAGTAGGAGCCGAATTTATTTGCATAATATTTTTTTTTTTGCTTTATATATTTCTTTGTTTACTTAAATTCGATACTGACAATGTTCTTTTTATAAAAGGCATAACTTGGGCTGCTTTGGGTTATGCATTTTAAAAATCTATATTATACGTGTCTAAAAAATAAATAAAATCCATGTTTAATAGTTATATCTCTCACGTGTAGGTAATTAATTCATTTGTTTACTTACTTTTCTAATCTAATTTTAGAACCTCTATGAAAATTTAAAAAAAATTTAGTTACAGCGGCATGCATTGTCTGGCACTATTCCATAACTCTTTGGTCCTTCACTAATCTTCGCTATGTAACTCCCACTGCTCCAATAATTTCGTCTCTTCATCGAGACTTGGGCGTTTTCTGCGTTACATTTGTCATATTTTTAAGGCTTTTAGTAGCGAAAATGCCATTTCTATCTCTTCTAGTGTTTCATAGCATACTTATTTCTGAGTTATTTTAGTATTAAACTTTTACTTCTATTTGTGAAGATCGGAAGACTACACTGGTCAAAGACTTTTCTAAATGTTGTGTTTTTTAGAGGTATAGAACGTAGTTCTTCGAACAATCACTGTTGTACTAAAAACTAGATGTCCAACGGTTAAATCTCACTAATAATCGAACACAATCAGTCACAATAACAATTTACCATCACCAATACAATAACAAAAAATGGGACGTTCCAACCGCAGATACGAGCATGCCAAACAGTTAAATATTAAAATTTTACCTAAAAATACAATGACAATATTTATTTGACATCATACAGATTCGTCAGAGTAATTTTAATATTAATTAAAATATTGATTTATTTATATTAGCGTCATCAAATTAGTACAAGCCGATATTTTGGTCATGACAGTTCAAAAATGTGTTATGTACTAATACACATCAATGTGCGTGAAAGCGATCTAAGCGAGAAAAAGACAAAGTTATATGACCGCTTCACGCTAGACAATAATGCAACAAATCACTTGACGTCATGGTATCACTTATGTACACCGCGCGTGCAGTGTGCTTTGTGTCGTACTTCAGTTGAATTTGTTTTATTTTGGTAACGTTTTAGAACTGTAATTAATAAAAATGAGGAAAATACGGAATTAACGTTCATTGTAAACACACAGACTTCTAAGAATTCATTGTGTGACTCAGATATATACGGAATATATACAGAATATATACAGAATAATATATACAGAATATTAGTAAATTTAACACATTCATAATAATTATTATTAAACCATTTTTGAATGTTTCGAAATTTCTTCGTGTTACCCATATTATTAATGTAATGAAATGTACTATTCACTTTTAACCAAAATGTATCTATTTTCAGCTGACGAAAGGCATCGACAGAGTCATTATAATAATTAAGATGTGATCGATATTATTTCATTCGCTGTCCATAAAATAATAAAACATTAAACAAATCTATGCATGTACTATTTATATTGTAATAATAATAAGAAATATCCTTGCGACAGATTTTTCAGTAGCCGACTGTGCAGTTCCAGGAATAAAGATCAACCTGTATATCTATTTGTATAATAATAGTGATTATAGAACCTGCACTCAAAATTATCAAATGCAAATATTTCCGATCCACGGCATTCTGGTAGCTTTCTGAAGCTTCACTATTGACGCTCGAGTCGACTATTACTGCATTTCTCCTACGCTTATTTTTTCATATGGTGCAATTTAAATCTCTGTATACATTTACATTTTTATCGGTTTTATTTCAAAAGCCTTAGTCTACCTCCATCCCGTGACGCTGATAGATTTTGAGACATATAAAGAGCTCTTTTTTTTAGAGGTGCAGAACTTTAAAATGAAATAAAACACATAAATCATGGAATTTCCACGATATTGGTTTTATTGGAAAGATATTTTTATGTCTTTAGAGTTTAAATATTATTTCGCGCATATTGGCGTAACGCCTGGCTCGAATAAAGTGCAATCTGGAAGTCCAATTTTCGACCACTTTTTCGAACAGCTGAGAACGTATATCAGAAATAACGCGACGAATGTTTACTTTCAAGTCGTCTATCATCTCTGGTTTATCGGCAAAAACTAGCGACTTCACATATCTGCACAGAAAATAATCCAAAGGTATTAAAGGCCAATTCACAGGTCTATGATGCGAAATGATGCGCTCATGGAATGTTTTCTTCAATAAATTGATTGTGGCGCGCGCTGTGTGAGATGTTGCGCCACATTGTTGAAACCACAGCTATTCCACATTAATACCTCTCTTCCACATTAATAATTGGGGAACAAAAAAGTCAGTAATCATGGATCTATGGCACTCTCCGTTGACTGTAACGTTCTGACTGGCTTCATTTTTGAAGAAACAACAGCTTCTTCGGTGCGCTCTGTAGATGCGTATTATCAATTAGAGTATGCGTGGTGTGAACACGATCCATGGTTATTCGAATTCCTTGCTTAGATGAACGATTATGTTTACCGTAAAATGGACGTATCCCACGGTAAATTTTCACAATTTTCTAGCGTTGTTCTAACGTAAGTCTATTCACAATGAAGTGGCGAACCAAACTGAGCACAAATCAGCTGTCAGCTGTCAAATTGGCTGTCACTGGAAAAAGTGTTGCCAGTTCGAAAAAACACCCTTTATTAAGATACAGTATCGTGTTACTTTTGAAGGCCAAAATCATTATTCCATAAGCACTCCAGAATAGTTAATTTATTAAACATATTTTTTAAATTTTACTTTATTAACTTGTTACAGATCACATCAATATATTCTTACAGAATACTTCTTAAATGATGAAGAATTATATTTATTTTATAAGTTATATTTTAAATTTTATCATATAAAAAACTTATAATATATGATTATTCAATACGGCGCTTGTTAGAATGCAGGAAATAAATAATGAACAACAAATTCTTAACAGATTTCATTTTTCAACTCTTAACATAAAGATAAAAAAATATAATCGCAATATTAAAAAATATTTTGGATGCTTTTCAGCAAATATGGTTTATTTTATACGCAATATTAATATATTTGGACTACGATTCAACAAGCAATGAGTTGAAAGTTCTACCCTAGGTGAAAAGTTTCACCGATAAAAATGAAAATTATCCACGTCGCAAGTATTTTCTGCTATAATTAATTCAGTATCACCTAATAGAGTAGGTAGCGCGAACAAACGATCGCGATCCCATTCGATACGTAAAAAATAATAAAAAGGTTGCCTGAGAAAAAATATTTTTTTACTTGTATCGTTGAAGTTTGTAAAAACAAAAAAATCGCTACACTGAAACTGAAATGTCAACCGCGGTAGCCAGTATGCGTTAACTTCAAAACTTGTCTCAATTTTATGTCCTCTTATGGAAAAGAATTTCAATGTCTAGACTTCTCGAGTCTTCCTTATAAGCATCGTCCACATTTCACCAAAAAAAAATTATCAAGCATCCGCAACTCCGCGAAAGGGTAATATTACACATATCAACATTTATATACTTAGATATCTTAGATTTTGGTGAGGTGTTCACGTTTAACTGCGCGTCAGGTAAATACGTCGGCAAGGGATGGAGCGAGTTTACGCATCGAGTATTTGAGGTATGCAGCGAGAGTTTCATTATGTGCAATGGCATTATATTCGCAGAATGCTCTCGGTAACATAAATATAATTAAAGCTGAAAGGTTCTGTTTGTGTTTCAATTAATTGTCAAACATAGTGGTTGGAAATATTTTAAATTCCAGCGATTTGTATTCCGAGGATAAACGTTAAATTCTCAAAATATACGAGGCGAGAGATTGAATCTAGATCATTATAATTTAATTTTACAGCAAAAACATTGTGGTTAATCATTTTTTATAAAATTATACAACCTTTTGCGAAATAATTCTTTTCCGTCATCAGAGTTATGAAAACTAAACAAGAAAACAATATTATTTATTTTGTTTCGTAAAAATATTTTAAAACACATTTATTAAATTGTAATTGTAAAATATAAATTATTAAGACGATGAAGCATGTGGAAAAAATAACAATAATTGTATGATTTAACGAAAATGATTTTTCCAAAAGCAGTTCGTTTTTCATATAAAACTCACGTGGTTAAATACAAACTTGATTGTATAATTTTATTACCATAACTTGTTATTAGATCGTGCAAATACATCACTCAACCCTCACATTTATTTGTTGACAGTAGGTAGGAAATTCGAGACAAATCCAACTAGCTAACGATGTTATAAACTAATTTATGTTATAAAAAGACAGAAAGATAATACAAGCACCCGAAATAATTTATATTTAATGTATCCCTTGAACTGCGCGACACGCAATGCCTCAATCCGGCGATAAATCCACCGCGACAAGTTCTATTTACTATGGTGCATAAATTTTTATGATCACGTGCATCAAAGTGACAGCCAAAAAAGGAAAGAAAGAAGACCTGGAAGAGTACCATAATGTCGAATGGATTCGTTGCATCTGGCTGCAGTCAGCTACGAAGACTTGTGGAGGAAGGGGGGGAGTGTCACTAATTTTCCTGACATGAAGAAAGGAAAAAAATAAGAAAATTATTTAAGCAAATAATAAATATCTCATAGAGACGAAGCTATTTTTTTATTATTATACTTAATGGAAAGATATGGAAGTATGGGTAATTACAGGGCCTACGACCTGTCTTCGACTGGCTTAAGTGATAACTTTATACAAATATAACGTTCAACATTCTTACCCATTAATCAATCTCCATATCTATCCAATTTTTGGAAGTTGTATATATGTTACTATGTGGAAAAACTTCGAGTACAACTACACTATCGCCATCTATGGACTAAATTTAATATTTATTTCCCTAAAACAGCATAGATGTCGCAATGAAATTAATATTTAAAGCAATATTCTTTATCTGTAAAATGTTTTTTTAACACATTATACTAGAATACGCTTGAAAAATCTATTTTTATATATTTTCTTATTTTGACCAGTATATTATTAGCAATATTTGAATACGTCCAAGAACACACAATTACTGCATTTTCACCTAAAAAGGCACTGTTATTAAACAAATAATCGATATCTCAATATGTATGTATCCTGTAATTACCCATACTTCCATATCTATCTATTAAATATAATAATTAAAAATAGCTTTGTCTCTATGAGATATTTATTATTTGTTTAATAACGGTGTCTTTGTGGGTTAAAATCCAGTAATTGTGTTTTCTCGAACATATTCAAATATTGTAGAAAATTATTTGTTCGAAAAATAAAACATATTTTTAATATTGGATCTGAAGTCTGATCCAATTCAGGTCTTCGAATGTTGCTTTGTTGACCTTGGGAGAACTACCACAGAATGAATACAATAAGAATACATCAACAATGTGCCTTATTACATGTATGATGACCTGGTGTACACCTGATGCGATTAAGTTCCCAACTTTCGGTAAAGTGAGAAACTTAATGGTGTCCGCAAGAAGTTACGCGTTTCTCACAATTGACGTTTGGTGCTTAGTTCTCCATTTTTCTTCTATGTTCTACGGTATGCTGCATATGTGACAGCTTGTTGCCTTCAATTCAGATAGAACGGTGTAGAACCATATCATGATGGAGTAGTAGTAGGAATTTCTGAGCATCTCAATCTAGAATCTAATATTTATCGGAGTTGTGCGAGCGCTGAAAACCAGAGTGACGTCAATTTTAAGGTTATGCGTATGATCTGCACTACAATCGTAAGTTAAATACCAATCACATTAATATTACTTTTTAGCTTATACAGGAATACAATGTTGAACAAATATTTCTAATTTTTATACTGTTAATTCATGGTGGAATTCCATTTTAATGATTTAATTAAAACAATTTTACTATTTACTATTTTATGACCATTACCGGTTTCAGCCTGTTACGGCCATACTTAACAACATATAAGATACTTTATAACAAATAAAGGAAAATCTCAGCATTAGATTCAAATTATCACCAACTTTTCAAATTATGTAGACTCACTGTAAAACATCCCTGTATTAAATTGTACAAATATCCTAGCTTAAGATAAAAATGTACCAGTCTGAAGATGGCCGTGATAGGCTGAAACCGGTAATGGTAATAAAATAATAAATAGCGGAAAAAAATTAAAAAATGTTTTAAATTAATAATTTAACAGATGTGTTCATTTAATTAACTACCTGCACATACATGTGTACATATTGGTTTGAATCTAAACTTGTAAAGATGCACGAATGTTAGGATGCTCTTTAAACTCACACGACGGATGATACAGATTGAATGCGGAGTGAGCTGTCGCGTAGAGCAGAATGACTAACTGATGCCTGTCGACCTATACCGATAAATCTTCGAGACTTGAAGGCAAAATTTCATTCCTGTGGTTTAAGATTGAACATTATTCTTGTCTATGCATTTTTTCATTAAACTATCACATGAATGATTTAAATAACATCAAAAAATAGCGACTACGTATAAAATGTTTAAAAAATATCATTAAGGAAAACACATTCTTATTGTGAAGTTGTAATTATTCAGAACAGACGGTCTGTGATATTTTAAATACTAAATTAATGTATTAATTATAAATATATACATATAAAATCAATTTTGTCGAAAAATATTGTTTTTGCGTCACCGGGATTCGAACCTGGATCTTTATTTCCAATCCGGGGAAGTACACTACCGATTGTGCTATAACGCCAGTATTTTTCTTGACAAATTTTCGAACCTATATGTTACATTTTTCAAATTAATACACCTATCGTTCCATTATTTGAAAGCCATCTACATTATTTTTACAGAATCTCAAATACCTTTGATTAAACCGACTGCAGACGCCAGAATTATCAATTAATTCTTATTAAATTTTGGACACATTGATACAACATATATTCTTATCTTATTATTGTGTAAGAATATTGATATACCTAACCATGGTGAAAAAATTGCGCTAGATTATATTTGGAATGGATCAATTGATAATTAATAAAATCTATTTAATAGTATATTTGGATAACTATCACAGAGAATACGGATTGACTGGGGTGATGTGCTGTAGAGGTTACGGATAAATAAATAACAACGGATCAATTAAATATAATACAGATAATACTTTCACTCTTCAATATTACCGATTGATGTGAAAGTTCGTGTCTTTTTAATTGTATTTATTTAAATATGCTATAAATGATTATCTTTGTCTTGAAATATATTTTTGTCGTTATATTTAAAATGGGTACATTTTGCCTTATTTATTCAGTTTCCTTTTAACTTCACCCCGAAAAAACACCAATGACCGAGAAGAAAATTCATTTTTACCCTGTGTGTTATATGAATTTAAGAAATAAAACAAGGCAACTGCCATGACTAACAATATTTATGTATATCAGTGTAAGATAAAGTGTATTAAAAGCTCTAACGAGTCGTATGCGATTCAGAAAGTTTTGTTCGGGGAATTCATCACTGGAAAACGAGGTCCGCGCTGTACGTCTAATCGCAGCGTGCCCTCACAGCCATCTATAATGCATTACTTCGACTTTGTTGTTTCTCTACCACCTTCAAGCATGCAGATATAATCCTTTTCCCGAAGGCAAGGACCCATTATTACCGCCAAACCATAGCCCTATAAGCCTGCTTCCGCGCACAGGCAAAATTCTTGAACGCCTGATAGTAAATAGACTAAACGTTTACGTAGAAGAAAAATCCATAATCCCCGACTTCCAACGCGGCTTCCGTCGTAAACACTCAACATTACATCGACTCCTTCGCATAGTGAAGCACATAAATAACGAACCTACGATAATTCACGGCAGTCCTGTCCTTAGATGTCAGCAAGGCCATTGATAGAGTATGGCATAATGGCTTACTCTACAAGGCCGACCAACTAGGTATTCCCCAAAACTTAATAAAAATCTTAGCTGTCGGATAGGAAATTTAGAGTTAAACTAGAAGGAATACTCTCGTCTTTACGCCCCTTACTAGCCTGAGTCCCACAAGGCTCAATAATATCACCTTTCTTATTCAACTTATACTCTAGCGACATGCCCTTCCCGCTGGATAAAAATAGTACAGTTGCACAATGCTGACTGCTAGGGCGGCATCAATTAATGCCGCCCTAGCAGTCAGACGCGTCCGAAGAGTGCCGTCACCATATATTCACGCAGATATCCCAGAATTAAACGCCACAAACTCCTATACTCCTCTACGCAGCCCTTCTCCTCCTGGGGTCACGCGGCCATTACACACGTAAATAAATTACAATCCTTCCAGAATAAGGTCATCAGACTAGCGCTGCGTGCACCTAAATGAACCAGGATTACGCAACTCCATCACGACTCGGGTATTCCCCCAGTAAAAGAATTCATAAAACACCTCTTCAAGAGTTTTTATGCTAAACTCCCACAGCACTGAAACCCCATGATTAAAGTTCTGTCAACCTATGATATAAAGGCCCCCTCGCGTATTAAACGTCCCAAAACCGTCCTTCTTTGAAGGTTATCTCCTGCCCTAGGTAGTAAGCCCCTGCATCATTGGAGTAATAATATAATTATATATACAATAATTATAAACACACTCCATTTTTGCTAATGCGCCCATAAGGCATCATATGGAAGAGCACGGGGTTCAAATGGACCCGGTACCCTGAATGAAATGATGCGAAAGTCAAAGTTAACGAGCGACTCTCGACTGACCTCAAGAAAACTTGCAGTTATGTCAAATAATAGGAATAATGTAATTGACTAATTAGATATTTGTTTCTTTTAAAATATTAAAATCTTTTTGTCACAAAAAACGGCAGTTACTTTCGCATCACCTATTAAATGGTGTTAGTAAGCACCTATTTAATATAAAAATGATTTATACATACATTGTAGATTAATTTACAGTATTAGTTTAATTTTATTAACCTACATAAATATATTAAGGAAAGATAAATCAATTCATTTGTCTGATTATTTCCGTTTTTTTATATTTGCTGTTTTTAATATTTGCTAATTCGATGCTCGTCGATTCTTTGTCTTCTGGAGACGTTCGATCTAATAGAGATATCCAAAGGTGATGACTACGGAGAATAAGATAATTGATGAACCAGGATGAACCTTGGAGCTGATAAAAAAGATAAAAATGGCTAAATGCGGTCTAAAAATTAATGTAGTAAAATGTAAACAAATTTCAATAGTATCTGTTCGCATATTGAATGAATGAAGAAATCTTTTTAATTCAAAATTCAAAAAAAAAATTTAATAACTATTTACATACCTTGATTATTTAGTGAATCGTAAATACCAAGCTGATTTTACATTAATACTTTTCAATTAAAATTCCATCTCCCATTTTTGCAAAAATATTCAATTGAAAAAAATGTCATATTATTTTACACAGCCCGTATTTACATTTCAACCAACCGATGGGCTATACTTGCGGTATATCTTGCGGTGGCAGCACACTATAGGTAAATAAAACAATTTGTTTAATAAGTATTTGGCTGGAATGTTTGATATTTTTTTTTATGTTTTTTCGTGAAATATATAGATATGGGGCAATTGAAACAATATGATTCAATCCAATTATGATTTTGGCTTAGACATATGATTAGCGCGTCCACTATACGATATTTGAAGTTAAGATCACCTGCGCCTGCTCCTGGAGATAATCATTTTTCTAAGATTTGAATATTGAATGTGGTACTTGGGTATATTTAGATCTAAACCAGATATAAAATATCCGGATTTCTCACAATCCTCTATTTCCTATTTTTAATAGATCGCATCAGATTTTATAATGGCTGTGTGGGTTTACCTAAAATAAAGGTTTTTTTACATTTGAATAGATATGTAATAAAAATAAGATATACGACGAGTGTTGAATATAACAAAAATGTTGATCAACTTATTCTCGGTATTTGAGCAGTTTGACAAAATATTTTAACGCCCGAAAAATTAGCATGTAATATGAGATATAAAGATTTGATTTGAATACGGAATGTCGGAACATCAATCCATTGCCGAACGTGAATATGTATGTCTCTTATTGCGAGTATGTATCAATAAAAAAAAACGATTATGAACTCCTACGCACCGAGAGATTGATTCTGTGCGTCGATCATCGACTCGGAACCCGGATAGCGTGTGACGTCATTTAATTTCAAAAATTTATCACAGCCATTAGGTACTATGTATGTCATTGTATATATTTTTTATTAATGTATACCCTAATGCATTTTCATTTTAAACATTTTTTCTTTTGCTAAAATGTATTCGAGTCGTACAAAAAACCAAATATATTTAAACAATCTTAGAATAATTAATTAGGAGCTGTTATATCGCCTATTTTAATTTTACACAATGGATAAATTATTAATGTGTTTGGCGTCCACTGGTTAGCGCTATCTTGTCAATAAAATTATGATTACCTTTCTCACAAACAATAAAATATTTGAAAATCTATCTACAACATCAAAAAACAATGCAGTCTGTTCGTCGTGATTTTGTTTTTATTTTATTTTGTAGACAATTTTATTGTTTATTTATTGCCTTATCTGTGTGTAAAATATTTATGGAGTACAAGCGGTCGTGGCATTAAAAATTAATTTTATTCATCGAGTAAAACTAAACACAAATTATGGATGAAAGTTTGATGTTGAATTGAATCGAACAATCAATTTTAATAGTCCTCGAATAATCGAATTTCTTCTTTCGTGGGTTGATTATTGTCGTAGCCAACGTTTTAAGTCATATTCAAGTAGCCCGATCTTTAGACCTGATATGATGAAAAATATAGTAATAATATGTAAATTGAATTGATTTAATTTACATTTTGAATAAATTCGTTCATTGAATTAAACGAATTAAGTGAAGACGTATCACGTTTAGCGTCGAAGGTTAGACTGACTTTCTTTTTTCAGTCAGTCGTGTTAAAACTAATAACACGTTGAAAAATTCTTTTCAGAGTCCTGATAAACAAAATTTTAATATCTATATTGATTGACTTGTTAAAAAATAACTTTAATATTTTTGATCGCATATAATTATTATTGTAACATTTTTTTTACAAGTTTTAATGAAATATTTGAATTCATATTTTACTAAGGGACAAGCCTTTCAGAGTTGGATTGGTTCATGACGTAATTTTTAACTATAACTGATGATTGTAAGTATGTATATAAATACAAGTATGTATATATATATATATACCTAGTACAGAGTCACTCCAAACGAGTCCACGTAGGAGTTGATTTTAATGCTGTTGAAATCATTTCATATCAAACTGAGCACAAAAACTTGCACACGGCATATTTTATATTATCTGCCGTGGGTGGATTAAGTATTATATATTTGAGATGTTAGGATAAATACAAAAATCATTTCTAAAATTAACTTGTTCAATTAAAACAACAGGCAAAGGTCTAAAATAATTCTTACCTTATATTGTTGAACGCCGCTCTCGATTCACAAGCTCCCGACTGTCAGCCCAGTTTCATCTCGTGTTTTTTCATCTTGAACTGCACATTATTTTAAATAACTTTTGCCACACTTTTTTCACTAGCACTAACATATTAATTTAACAGATTTTTATGTGAAATATTAACATAAAAATCTATATCATCCACGCTAACCCGTATATATTCTCCGTTTCAAAATAACGAATAATCGACTATAATAATTCAAATATATCCATCAATTCTTTTTAATTCTATAATGAATATAATATTTTTTTAATTCCTATTTTCTAAGTTCAAATTAAATGTATTTCTACGTCTCTCTTTTTTTATTAAATTTATATTTTAAATCGTTTTATATTTATTTATAATCATATTAATACATACAAAAAGTATAAATTGTTTGCCTTAGAACCGTCAACGCCCATTACAGCACCATTATGAAAACAATTGTTTATAATTATGATAAATAAACAAGATTTCCTTTGAGTATGAAATACATGCTTACCATACAACCAAGTTTTCACTATTCGCTTGCGAACGCTGAGCACTGTCTATTTTCAGATTAGACTATATATTGGAGATATTAACAATCTATTGATAAATGATAATTTTGGTCATTCGTTCAAAAAAAATTGTTAGGAGAACATATTCTTATTGTGAAGTTGTAATTATTCAGGACATAGGTCTGTGATAAATATATGAATTAGAAAGGTATACACCTAAAATCAATTTTATCAAAAAATATTGTTGTTGCGCTACCGGGATTCGAACCTGGATCTCTTTCCGAACCGGGGTATAATTGAATACAGTGAGAGGAGATATATATTTTAATGCATTTATTTACTCGTCAATAATCAATGAATTGATTTCTGTTCGCCTTAATTAAACTGGATATATCTAATTTATAATTTTATTTTGAAAGTTGTTACCCATTCAAGTATATTAAAAATACAAACATTAAGGTTTATTTTATAAAATATATACTATACAATATTAGTAAGATAATACGGCGATTAAGATTGTCTTGCAGATTTTTTTCGAATTATTATTGTCGGACAATTTACCACCAACTCTAGTGATTTTTAATCTTTACAAGTTCCTTAAGTCTATATTTGACTATTTCCTCTCTCCCATTCCCCCATAAACTAAACCATTGTACGGTGATGTAAACTCCCTATTTTCCAATCTAGAATTTGATAAATGTACAAATAACTATTCTCCTAGATGTTGTTTTTGACAGCTATTAAATAAAAACGCTGGGTTTAAAGAAGCCCATTTCTGGTCACGTGTCTAACAGAAAGATTGATACGAGAAGAGAACGTGAGGTGTACAATGATCCGATGGATTAGTAGATCGGGAAACAACAAAGACAGCAGAGTTCTAAACCATTTTGTTTTTTTTTTTCGATGCGTTAAACCCACACTTCGCTTCAACATACACGATTTTTTTGAAAGAGATAATTAATTCTTTGCATTTATTCATGATGTTGAACTGTTTTAATAGAATTAAACAGTATAAAAAATGCATATGCATGTTTTAAATATTGAATGTAATTATTACATTTTTTGACTCGATTATTTCAGTTTGAGACAACCAAAACTATAAAATCTATTTAAATATAATATTATTAATATCTTAACTTTTTTTTTTTAAATAATAAATTTTTTTCTCAATAAATTTTTGAAAATCACACGTCAAAAATTACTCACAAACTTCAGATACTTAAATTAGCTATAATTATATCTGACCACTTGCCAAATAATTACCAGTTTGGTCATTTATCAAAAAACACTTTATCCATAGAATAAGATAATCGTCACACACATACTTCTCACTTTATTCTTGATACCGACGGTTGCAGCTCACATTTATGAACCGTTTTGCAAAATAAAATAATTAAATAAATTTCTGTTGAAATACCATCAAAAGGGACACAGCGTACCGACTTATTCCACAAGTATAAGGGGATTATTTGGATTATTATTTATTGGCTGTCAAAGATATCGAAAGGAAATAAATAAAGTGAACGGCGCTTTCAATGCAATATTTTCTAATGGGAACGTGTCATCCGAGACAAGACTAACGATACACAATGGAGTCCTGGTAACGACATTGATGTACGAAAGTGAAGCCTGCAAGTAGCGGAAAGGAAACGAAAGTAGACTGAATGGTAAGAAGGATATATGACTCAGGTATTGATGGCACCAAAAACAGAGGACGTCCGCGGAAGACTTGGCACGACCAGATGAACCAGTCACTAGAGGATGATCCTATTAGAAGCCTCAAGAATCGACAATCTCGCATGATAAGAGGTATGAATGTGGATGAAGCGAGAATTGTATGTCAGGACAGACGAGTGTGGCGCCCTATTCTCGCTGCCTACCACCGCAGGAAAACGACGTGATGTTGAGTAGTTATTTATTTAATATTAAAATTCCACTTGAAATGCTTTGAATAAGACAGTTCGAACAAGTATTTTCTTGTATTCTAAAACGTTATGGCCATCATTGAAAAACTTGGATCCATTTTAATATATACAAATTTCACGTGAAAATAAACAAAAACGTACTAGTGAAATAAAAAATGTTGTATTTCATGTTTCAATATTTGCGATGGCTGACTGCATATGAAGAGGTATGAAGATACCTATGCTTATTTTTATATTGCGTAGGTTTGAAATAAGATCGTATGTAGAAATGTCAATGGGATATTATGCAAAAGAGGTCATTTAGTGGGTTGAAGCCTGAATGAACAGAACCGAATTAGGAAGAAATAAACTAAAAGGCTGCTATTAAAACCTACATTATAAAAGATAACGGCATTTTATTTTATGTCATTTTGTAAATGTTACAGGAAATTGAGTATATAAATTTAAATATATATAGCAGAATGTTATAGTTACATGATTACTACGTCAATCTAGTTCTTCTCATCATATTTTAAAATAGCATTATTAACAACATAGTTTATTAAAAAATTTGTTATGTTATATTTGAAATTAGGTATAATGGAAATTACTAACTGTTTATATCTAACTATATATATATAGAAGAGTGTCAGTGGGTTTGTTTTTTTTATACAAATCGACATTTTTATTTCGAGCTTGAAGAAATTTTGCACACTTGACCTTCAAAACAATAGTAAGGGTCACTGTCTACATGAGTATACGTTTCTCACCCCTTAAAATTTTTCACACTTGACGTTCAATATAAGAGAAAAATTACTGTCTGCATCTGATTTAGAAAAAATAACTACCCACATCTCCCTAAATGAAACCTCTCACTCTGCGTAAATCCCGGGCAACGCCGGGTATTTCAGCTAGTTTTATATATTAATTTTATATTATAATTCTCCTACGATAACATGCTCCACTTTATACTCCTTTGGACTATGGTGGTGTATTTCGAATAATAACTCTATATCTACTACGTGAAGTATATTAGTATAGTTCCATTTAATATAAAGATAAATTCAGCTAGCGTGCCAAATAAAATATACAATTCCCTCTGTGAAAGCGACAGCATATTATTGAAAAGATCGGAAATGTATTCCAATACTAAATTTGAGAGTGAATAGGTCTAGAAAACTACTTGACTGCTTGATTTCATTCAACATCCATGTTGGAACGGAGCAATTCCAAAGAACGTGGTCTGCATACTGCACTAGTCACAACAAGAACAGGTCATTGAGTCTACCAATCTGATAGAAAATAACTTCGTTTCAAGTATACCAAGATTCACACAAAAATTTTATCCCAGTGGTGGGTTGTAAAAATATAACTGTAATTAACCATGCCTAAAAATTATCAATCATTCAAAAAAAAATTGGTCTTATAGCAGTTTTTAATAGAAATTCTTATTTTTGTATATCCCAATGGACTTAAAAAATTACAATACAGGTACATGGTAACGCTTTAATAGTTTTAAATTGAAAGTACCACTTACATTATCTTAAGAATTTAACATCAGTTCATTGCTAGCACTGAAAACTCCCAGTATATTTTTACGCTTTCTAACAAAACTGACAATTTTTAAGTGAGTGAATAAACCCATTTTAACCAACCAACACCAGATTTAGGTATTGACTGAAATACTCCGATGAAGAATCTGAAATAAGATACTATAAAGAATGAAATGGAATTACACTTGGAGACTAGGCAAAGAGCGTGAATATGAAGCTTGAATATTTGTTTATAGTATTCGCGAGATATTCAATCCTTGCTGCCACATGTGGCAACGTCTCAAATTATCTCGCTCAGGCAATGTCTTCTGATGCTAGACCAAAGATTGCCGAAGTTGATTCTGTCAGCTGTATCAAAGGGGACAAGAGTAAATTATTAACTCACCTATGCGAGTAGAGACTACATTTACACTGAATAGAAGTCGCGGTACAGGTAGAGGGTAGGAATGGAGGTACCATTTATGAGTAAATGTCTTCCGACCAGAAGCCTTTCGAATCTTTTCACGCGTTCTCATATCTACGTCTAATGAATAGATAATAGAAACAATTTTGAAGAGGCTTCAAATATTTATTTTAAAATCAAATCGTTTATTTTCTGCAAGTGCGATCAATTTATATAATAGTTTGAAAGATGTCACCAATTTGCTGTTACATATATAGTATTAATATATAATTACACATATGTAAGCGAAAAAAATTTGCTACAATTAAAAATTATGCCACATCCATTTCGGATCTAATATTACACAACTAATTATCGATTAATTTATTGGAGATAAAAATGCTACCGAATGATAATCTAATTCATTCATCTGATGTGATATTCGCTTGATTTTCGTCCCACTCATTCCCGAAAGAAGTTATTTAAATGCGCTTATTTGTAGTTATTTAGTTTTATACCTTATATACTTAATAAGAACATCTTATAAATAATATTTCAATGTCTCCTCTTGTGTCACGCGTCGTGAAATTTGAAAAGTAACCGATTTATTACATTTGAGTGACAATGTATGAATTAGATGGACATTTTTATTTTTAAATTTTCGGTTTTTTTTGTTTCTTTTCAAAGAAAAAATAAACAAACCTTTTTTATTTGTTAGAAATATTTAAAGAATTACATTACCTACTGTAGGTATGAAGGTAATTATTTAAATAATTGTATATATTTTCTGGAAACCATCCTGTGTACGTTTAAGGATTTAATTAAAAATGAATTGTATGTTAAAATTATTCATGGATTCCGACAAAACCAAAGCGATAAAATAAATATGTTGACAATTGTAAAATTATTGGAAGTCAATATATATATAGTGACTTTATTCTTTAATTATTTAATTAACAGCTTACTTTTATTAAAAATATTTTTTTCTTCTTTCTGTGTTTTTCACTTTTATTATATTCTCACTTTAAATTAAATCACAATATCGGCACTCGAATTTTTACACTTTTAATTCAGAAAACTGCACATTTTGAGGTTAGCTTCGCAGTTTGAATATGTTCACAGATTTCGAAAAATACACAGAAAACAGGCGAAAACCTATACTTAAAGCGTCATATCGCCGGCAACACAGCGTTTTCAGAGTATATTTCGATAATTCTATTAAAAAATATGTACATTTTGAGCGAAAACAATCACAGATGCGCGGGGTGAAAATTCAAAAAATGGCGGCACGTAAAAAACAAACTGCGCGCGCAGACTAACAGAATACTACTGACCATACAAATGCGTGGAGGCTGTAGGTATGTGACATCACCTGTGCACTGACGAATTTAGTAGTCGGCAAAATGAAGGTTGCGAGTAAAAAAATAAACATCACGTTATATTTATTTTTTATGATCCACATTTCAATTACATACTTTTATAAAGTGCCAAAGCCTGAATTAAAAACTTTAATGAATGTAGCTACAGTTAAACACCCATACAAATTCATATGTTTTGAAGATGATTAGGAAGTAATGCTGTTATTGGCGGTAAAAGGGGACAGTGTGTGTAAATATTGCTGCATTTTTAATAGTACATTGAATCATATCTTTTTTACTAAATGTATTATTTTCAATTTCTTAGCGGAATAAAAGTTACGGAATACGTGAATAATGAAACGATTTGGTAATAATCTAATATGTCAAACTGTCATATTTGAGAAAGAAAATAAACTTACACATTAAAAAAAAACACTTTCGGTACTGGCCTTAAGAATTAGATAGATTTCGTCCACATGTGAAATTATTTTTTTTATATCTCTCCTGGTCTAATATAAACGGGGTTACAAATTTGTAATTTAAAATATATCATATATCTACGTAATAGAGATGCGTATACGGAATACATATCATATCAATATTCTTACTATTTTCAAACTAAGCTAAACGCTTGTATCTACTATGAAAATAGGACTTAATTAAGAATATTATTAACTTTTTTTTATTTTTGATAGAAGAACGAGTTTTCTTTTTTAAATAGCGGGTCAAGCTAGTTGATAAATTCAGTCGAAATATCTATCAAATAAAATAATTGATTTCAGAAAATTCTGTTTGAAATTGGATAGAAACTCCGGATATTATCGTGTTACAAAATACCATACATAGAATTATTTTTTAAGGGAGGTGGTTTCGAGATATCCTGATCGTGATTGAAAAAAATGTATTGAAATTTGCTGAAAGATGCTCTCTAAAGATAATATTGTATTTCTATCAAAATCTATCTGAAAGTTCATATTTGTACATTCTGCATAAAATTGTTAAAATATTGAAAAGTTAAGAAATATACCTAGCTGCCAATTGTACGTTCAATTTGTATAATAGTATCATTATCATCCATTTTCTAGCAACTACTAGATGAAGACTTCCCCAAATGTTCCTCTCTTTCTTAGTCTATTGTTACTGCTACCGCGTATTTCCGTTGAATTTGATAATTTCGTTAGTACAGCGAGTTTTAGGGCGACCTTTTGAATCCACTCGAGTGATATGGTTTGCCAATTACCATTTTATTTTCTTGAGACATTCAATTATAGAAGTCAAAATCTCATTAGACATATCGCACACCTACATCAAAACTAATACAACTCAAAAAGTCAGTTTTCAGTAGACGAATAATAAAAACAATTTTCTCAATTTTTTGTTACTAAAGTTACAACACTTTGGGATATAAATGTATTCTAGAATGGCACTATTCGAGAACTGGGGGTAAGATAGTTACATATGTGACAGAGTATCCGAATATAATAATAACTAAAAATTTTTGATTTTTTGAGTTGTCTTAGTTTTGATCTAGGTGTGCGATATGTCTTCTTATATGTAGATCTAAATATTTGATAAATATCTAAATGTAGCAACAGTAGTTTAATATCAAATTGTATACCAACAAAGTCGGAATAGCGGCGATCATATTCTTCAAAGGAATTTAATATAGTGTGGGTGTTGTTGCATTTTTGTGATATAGAGACTCTTGCACGCCAGTCATATTCTTATAAATAACATCCTTACGTCTTTTGTGTGTCGCATGTAGAGAAATTCATACATTTCATTGAAGTGAAGTGTCAATTTTCTTTGAAATGTAGATTTATAATATTTTCTCTTGAAGGTATATTTTTCAAAATAGTATACGAGCAAAATTTATTGTCAGGAATTTGAAAAATGTAGTATTGAAAAAAATAGTACATACGTTTTTCATGCCTGCTCTAGAATCAACTATAAATACTATTTTTTATATTTTTTCGTATCTCTATAAGGTCGAAAAGTGCATGCGAGCTATCTTGCTCATACCTAGGGCTATATGAAAGGTTCAATTTTATATAACTTGTGATGTATAATAATATATTTTTTCAATTACTTTGACCCAAGGTCTAATCCGATCGGAATGTCAAATAAAAATTCTTAATAAATGCTTTTAACTGACAATTTACTATTCACAAACAAAGAAACAAATAATGTATCTATTTTTTTTTAAATCTATAACCGAAATGTATAAGTCCGAAATCTAAGCACGAGAGTACGGCTTCTTACTTACCACACGCCATTTCCCGCGGGGGTAAGCAGAGAGGATAGAGCGCCACACTCCTCTGTCCTGACACACAACGCCTCATCCACATTCATACATCTTCACACACAAGCTCGCCGATTGTTGAGGCTTCTAACAGAACCATCCTCCATTATCTGATTTACCTGATCATGCCAAGTCTTCCGCGGACGTCCTCTATTTCTGGTGCCATCAACACTTGCGTCGTATATCTTTCTTACCATTCTTTCCTCATACATCCGTTCCATCCTTTCTCGATATTTTCTTAATCTTACTCACTATACTAACATCAGCTTTACATTCTTTCCTTATTTCTTTATTCTTTACTCTGTCATAAATATATTTGCTACATATATGTCTAAGTGATCTCATTTCCACTGCATTCAGTCTACTTTCATTCCACTTCTGCCAGCTCCAGGCCTGACTTCCATACATCAGTATCAGTACCAGGACTATATTGTGACAGGTTCGACAAATTCCCGTTAGATAATAATATATCATTCTCAGCCTTTCCATTTCTGTCAAACATACTTTGCAAATACACAAACTTCCAAACATTCATTACCTACAAGTATTTAGCACGGTCCTGCTTTCTTCCTTCTCGAATACCATCACTTTCGGCTTGTTAATATTCATCATGAGGTCGCTTTCCTTGCATACATCGAACATTCTACTCACTAAACTCTGTAATTCTGGTTCATTATTAGCCATGTGGAGTGATTAGTATTATATTACATATTAAATCAAAAATTTGAATGTTTCTTTATAATTTATCGTATCTTATACGTTAATTATTAGAATACGTAATACAGAATGTCATCACCATTCCACTGCGTCCTCGTAGTAATAAAACTAATTCTTCCAAGCGAACACAATTTTACTATTACAAGCCTTCAAAAAAATGATACAAAATACATTTTACACTCATAGCTAAAGTGATGTGAATTTAATTAATAATAACTGTTCTTAATTTTCAAATATGTTTTAAAAAGACTTTATTTTTAAAAGCTGTTTTTTTTTAATGGTGTAGTACTTTAAAATTAAATAAAACACATAAAGATCATGGTAATGGCCGTGGTGTTGACTTTATTGTTAATATAACCTTACGCCATTATTGTTTAAATATGATTTCACGCATGTGGACACCGCGACTGGCTGAAGTCGATTCAATTATCGACCACTTTTTGAAGCAGCTGGGGCCGTATATCGGCAATAATGCGACTATTATTGATTTCCAAATCGTCTATCGTCTCTGGTTTGGACGGCGCGGACTAGCACTTCACATATCCAAATAATCCAAAGGTGTTAAATCACACGATCTTGGAGGCTAATTCACAGGTCCATTACGCGAAATAATGCGCTCATTGAATGTTTCCTTCAATACATTGATTGTGGCACACGCTGTGTGGCATGTTGCGCCGTCTTTTTGAAATCACAACTCTTTCACATTAATGTTATTCAATTAGGGAACAAAAAAGTGAGTAATCGTGGATCTGTAGCGCTCTCCATTGACTGTAACGTTCTGGCCGGCATCATTTTTATAGAAAACAGCTTCTTTGGTGCGCACTGTATGACGTCTCTGCTGATGTGTATTTTCAATTAAAGTATGCGTAATGTGAAAACGATCCATGGTTATTCGAATTACTTGCTCAGATGGACGATTATGTTAACCTTAAAATGGACGTAGCGCATGGTAAGTTTCGCGAACTGCACCGCGATTTTCGAAATAAATTTGCACAACTTGCAAGCGTTGTTCTGGCGTAAGTCAATTCATGGTGAAATAGCGAACCAAACTGATTACAAATCAGCTGTCAGCTGTCAAAAATGGCTATCAATGGAAAAATTGTTGCCTATTCGAAAATCAAACCTCTAAAAAAACATTATTTATTATAAATATTAGATAATATTATATTGAATAACATTATTTTAAGCCTTAATACCTTGCACATGGATAAATTAATTGATTGAATAACAAATATCTTATATTGCATTTATAGAACTTCTTTTTCATACAAAAATATACGGGATAGTCACTCCTGAATGTACATTGAACACTAAACAGACAATAATTGAACATCGACAGATTCAAAATAGAAATGACAAACACGCTAAGTCGAGCACACGCGTAACATACAAAATTAAAATGTATGAATTATTTTTATTAAGGAAAACACATTCTTATTGTGAAGTTGTAATTATTCAGAACAGACGGACTGTGATATTTTAAATACTAAATTAATGTATTAATTATAAATATATACATATAAAATCAATTTTGTCAAGAAAATTTGTCAAGAAAAATACTGGCGTTATAGCACAAAGGTAGTGCACTTCCCCGGATTGGAAATGAAGATCCAGGTTCGAATCCCGGTGACGCTAAAACAATATTTTTCGACAAAATTGATTTTATATGTATATATTTATAATTAATACATTAATTTAGTATTTAAAATATCACAGACCTATGTTCTGAATAATTACAACTTCACAATAAGAATGTGTTTTCCTTAATAATATATGTTGTATCAACGTGTCCAAAATTTAATAAAAATGAATTGATAATTCTGGCGTCTGCAAATCGGTTTACTCAAAGGTATTTGAGATTCTGTAAAAATAATGTAGATGGCTTTCAAATAATGGAACGACAGGTGTATTAATTTGAAAAATGTAACATATAGTTTCGAAAATTTGTCAAGAAAAATACTGGCGTTATAGCACAAAGGTAGTGCACTTCCCCGGATTGGAAATGAAGATCCAGGTTCGAATCCCGGTGACGCTAAAACAATATTTTTCGATAAAATTGATTTTATATGTATATATTTATAATTAATACATTAATTTAGTATTTTATGAATTATTTATTATCTTAAACGTTTATTATGATATATAAATATTATTTTTATTAAGAAGGCCTTGGATACCTGCGTACTCCGGAACGTCGATAAGGCTGTTATATATTCCGACTCGCAAGCAGCTCTTGAATCCCTCTGTGCTAATATGAAAATTTGGCTAGACAATGATATAATCCGTTCTATCAGAAGATGTTTATTTAATTAGCACAGCAACAATAAACAAGTGTCATTCGTTTGGATTCCTGCACATAAGAGAATTCATGGAAATGAATGTGCTGATAATCTGGCCAAGGAGGTCACTCTTTCCGGAGTTTTCCCCATCAATTCCATATCCCGATGTATAAGTGACTCAATATAACAAAAAAAACGTACGAATTCTATCTGGACTGCACAATGGATGGATCTAAATAATCATAAGGGTAATCGGCTTAAAATAATTCAAAGATCTATTCCCTGCACCCCCTGGTTCTTCAAAAGGAAAGTCTCCAAAAAAACAATATCAAATATTACTTTTAAAATTAGCAATATTAACTTAGTGGTTAAAATTCATATTTTTTATTTATTATCTTTGTTTTATTAACCACTGAATTGGGTTAATAAAACTGTTAATAAAACAAAAATAATAAATAAAAAATATAATATCAAATATCTCTAGAATGAGAATTGGGTATTGCCAGGTAGCCTCACATTTATTCATATTGAAATTAATAGATTCCCCAATGTGTGAGCGTGGCGCCGAGGAGGAACTGTACCATATCTTTTTTGTCTGTCCATTGCGGATCACAGATTTTTTTACAGTAATCTCTTCAATGGTAATTTTCAACTCCAGTTTAACTTGTATCATCTTATTTCTATTAACTCGCCACATTAAATCTATATAATAGCAAATTTTTGAACGACAGTGGTATTGACATGTGTTGTAATATTTCCTATTCTATAATATTATTGTACTTTTTTCTATAAAATAAAGTTTTGACTTGATTAATGGCATAATTCACTCTTGAAGGGTGGATTGCCTATTTAAAAGAAGAAGAAATATTATTTTTATACGTTTAATAAATACACAAAAAAATGTATTTATTTATATATAAATATTTATCCAAGCCGAGCACGGTTGGGTTTTATATCAAAAGTCACGGAAAATACAACAAAACTATAAAATCTTCACTCGCTACTTGTTTATTCAACAACTGCGTCAGAACGTAACAAAATGGTTTCAATTTTATAATTAAATTATTACTATTATAATCTTATTATTATAGTAACGTGCTACTGGAGTGTCATACGTATGTTTTCAGATTTTGAAATATTTATTTTCAATTCGAAGTTCAGAACGTTCCGTGCAGATCTGAGTGTTATTATAATATTAATACATTTAGTAAAACTGTACAATAAAAAGACATCAAGAAGTGTAATGTATTCAATTATAATAATATTACTCTTTGAACTTTTTCTGATTCATACCCGAGCTTTGCAGCTTTGCCGGCAAAACATCATTGTTCATAAATAGGGGTTAAAAGAGTCGGCCCTGTGTGACTGAGGAGTTATTTTAATAACAGCGTTTAATCCCGGAGAAGTAAAATTAGATACGAGACTTATCTGTGCCAGTTTAACAAACCAAGATGTAGAAAAAGCTGTCAAAATGATTAATTAATTATATTTTCGTAGAAAGCAATCACTTTGTGGTTTGACATATTATATTAAATAAAATAATAATCACTTTGTATGAAACCACGAAATTTATTATACGTCAACCGATTTCGCTTATCTCAAGCTTCATCAGGGAGTATTTAAAACTGATCATACATGTAAAAAGAGTGCATTTATATATATACATAAAGAAGGAGACAGAATATAAAATTACATGTGAAAGACAGAATATATGCAAGCCAATATCCTCCATAAAAAAGGATTTGACCTCCAGTTGGACAATTCAGAAGCCTTCAAAATAAAAAATATAATAAATAGTGGTACGCCAATTCTTAAAAATCAAATTAATTTATCCATTAGCCTCATATTAAGTATGTTTCCTTTAAAATCAATTTAATATCCATCAACACTGTATTTTCCCCTCCCTTTATGTTTCATCTATGTTTATATGTATTCTCTATGTATGTATGTCTCTCTCTTTCACGTGTAGTTTTATATTCTATCTTTCTCTTTATGTATATGTAAGTGCACTATTTTTGTATCTATGGTCAGTTTTAAAAACGTCCTGATGAAGCTTGAGATAAGCAAAACCGGTTAACGTATAACAAATTTCGTGGTTTCATACAAAGTCATTGTTATTTTATTTAATATTAATTAATTAACTATTCAGCTTATACATTTTTTAACCTAATACAAAACGCAGTAGGTAAAAATATTTTGAAATAATTATTTTAATTTGTATTGTTTTTATCGTTTCTTGCAGTGAGCAAGTTATATCTCTAAACGTTGTGCGTGCATGTGACGATAGAGAAGAACGCGATAAGTCGCACGTATTTTAAGAATACGCACAGTAAAATATTTTTTAAACAGGTAATCCTCGTATAATATACAGTTGGCAGCTAATAGGTTAAATGTTTTCTAATCTTTCCGTTGGTATAATATAAATATCCGATAAATAATAAAGTCGATCAATTTCGAACTGACGTGGGACGTGGACCCCACCTAGTGGACGTCCACAAACATTAAATTTGTCAACGTTGGAATTGTGAAAACCTTCCGAAATGGTTGTCTCTCTTCGCGCAGCGATCCCGGGAACAGCCCTTGCGACTCAAGGATTCCACCATCAGCACCAGCCATTATCATAAGTCTCGCCAGCCGCAGGGCTGAGCGGGGACCGGCGCCATGTATGGGCAAGCAAACTGGTTCGCCCATGCCGCAACCCGCCTTCGAGACGTTTCGAAACCTACACACGCCGCGTCTTCAAAGCTCGTTTGAAGAATATCGGTGTACACTTTCGAACCCGGGTCGGTTTTTAAATTCATAAATTATTTGTACTTTTATTAACTTATGACTAATTTTACAACATCCGATTATTAAAAGTTTTACACATATGTAATTGAATTAAAAATCTGTTTTACTAAATCCTTGTTTAGTAACGAAATATACGTGGAACGACTTGATAATTTCCTTGTGGTTGACATATCATTAAGTGACTAGTGTACCTACACGTCTACAACGTGGCAAATATAAAACTATTCAATGTTTTAATGAATAATAATATTTAAGCTGTCGCACATTACATACTGAAAGAAAGGCAATATATAATTTTACGTTTAATATGAATTAAATGTATAAATTATAATGATATACATGTAAAATCAATATAATCGAAAAATAACCTAGATCTCTTTCCAAACCGGTGAACTATGCTACAGCGACAATATTTTTAGCGACAAATTTTCGAACCTATGTCTTAATTTTTTGATATCGTTCCATTATTTGAAAGAGCCATCTAGCTTATTTTTACGGAATCTCAAATACCTTTGAGTAATCTGATAGCAGACGCCAGAATTATCAATTCATTTTTATAAAATTTTGGACACATTGATACAACTTTATTATTAACAGAATATATATCATATTTAAAATATCACAGACCATCTGTTCTGAATAATTACAACTTCATAATAAGAATGTGTTCTCCTAATATAATTTTATGTATTAGAATATTTATTTATTAACGTCTGTACTCACTTTAAAATATTTCAAGTATTTTTAAGAATCTACTATCAAATTAATTCAATGTTATCCACCCCTTAGAAAGAGTGCATTAAAATTAACAAGCCACACTATTCTATTCTGACCATGGTTTTCTAGGTTATTTTCATACATCTTGTCACGCAAGCTCTTCGACTATTTAGATGATTCGATTTTTGCAGACGTTCTCTATTTCTGTTGTACTTAACACTTACCTCATCGTCTTTAATATGAATACAACTAAACTCTCACTTAATTGATAATATGATAAAAATAGTGTAAACATATAATATGAGCAAACTCCAAACTCAATCGTTGTTTTAAATATCATTCTTGTTTTTATCTTTAAAGGTTGTGTATGACATCTGCCAAATAAAAATTGTATCGTTAATGAAAACAAGTTTATACATAAGTGAGCAGCGCATTGAAATTTCGAAAATTCACTACAAAAATGGTGAAAATTTCGCGTAAACAGTTCGTTAGAAACAGACATTATTACTCATTATTACTGATGTAAAAAAAGGAAACATTTCTCGCCTAAACAACGAAAATATTATTCGTACTGCAGCTGAAAGTGTTGCAGATGTGTCAATAAGAAAATATGTAAGTAATTAGGTATTTCGTACGATACTTTGCAGCATATTTTGCATAAAGGTCTTGACTTAAAAAGTTCAATTAGAATAATAGAACTTTTTAATAATAGAACTAAAGCCTGCAGACTATAAAGACGGTTGAGTTTAGATCACTCATATAATAAGATAAGTTAATATATATAAAAACAGAATTGTACAATATTGGTAAAATTTATATACAGTGGAACCTCTATATTCGTCAGTCCCTTTATTCATCTGGTTCGATATTCGTCACATTTTGATAACAAACAAATGTTTCCATATTTGTTAATATTTTCTATAGTTGTCACTTCCACAAAATGCCAAAACGCAGTATATGGTCGAAAAGTGACACTCAAATGTTGCCATAGTCAACCAAAACATAAATGGATTCAATGATAATGTGATTGACTACTTGATGGAAGTTTTAAAAAATAGGCAGAAATAAGCAACATTGGGCAACTTCTTTGTTAAATCGAATGCTACTGAATCATCAGCAAACGAAAACCATCACCAGAATTAAAGTTACCTGATGTTTAAATTGTCTCTTTCTTATTATTAGTAACTTCCTTCCTCTTCTGCTTCTACCATCATGTCTTCTCAATAAAAGAAATAAATAAAGTTTTTACATAAAATTCATTCAATTGTATACTATTTTTAGGGGGTAAGAACGAATTATTTGAATTTCAGTAATTTGTTATGGAAAAAACTATTTTTTTATTCGCCAGGCCCTCGGAAACGGATTAATGACGAATATAGAGGTTCTATTTTAATTATATATTGAGTTATTTATATCTAGTAATGGTCTAATATATCGATTTTCTTTATGTAATCTGGGTAACGGTGAATAGAGACCGTACTTGATTATACACAAGGATAAAGTTTAAGTGAAATTCATAATGAACTACTATATATTATTTAAACACTTTTAGTTTTATCTATTCTTTAGATATGTTAGTTCTTCTAATTTCAATATCATTAACATGGTTATAACACGTGTTGCGAAAACAGGTGATGTCACCAGTTTAAGTTTTAATTGTATTTGTTCAGCGAGCGTTCAACCACGATATTGCTTCGACTCTGAAAGTGTTAAGCTGAAGTTGGTCGCGCTGACTTCCATTGTGGCGACAAAAACGGAACTACCAAATGTACTGTGAGGGTATACATGTATGCGTATACACACATGTTACGCTTGTGTGTGTGTGTGTGTGTTTGTTCTTGCGTATGTGGGTGCACAATATTGCGTGAGTGTGCGTGCGGATAAACAGAAGGTGGATTAGCTTAGAATTACAAAGGTAAACTGTCACCTAATCTCCCTGCCTTGATATCTAATTTGTATTGAATAACATCTTCCGATAATTTACCCGAAATGTATTCAGTTTATTTTTTATTAAATGTAAAACAGATAATATTAAAGGAATAATAAAGCATTGTTTATACAGATGGTTTGACCATAAAATATTTGAAAACTTTAAATGTTAAACGAATCAGATAACGGAATAGGTGCATATGTAAGATTAGAATCATTAAAGTGCATTACAGTACACATTTGCTAAAATCATAGGTTTTTATAAATAAATGGCTTATATTAACAGTTAACAGTGATAAATATTTAAAATAAAAATTTGCAAAAAAAAAAACGATTAAAAAATATCTAATGTATTTTGCGGATTGAACTCTTTATGTCTATTATTTTATTTTATGTAAATTTTTATGTAGGTAATTATTATAAAGTCCAGATCCCTGTCCTGCGGCACTGACTCTTGGCTCAATGGCAGAGGTTTTTGGATTTACTTTAAATTATGTAATTCAAAATTTATAACTTGTATTTTATATTTCGAACCTTTCAATACAAAGTTTTTATTAGATAAAAAAAAAATGTCCGTGAGCCCTCATTATGGGATTCGAAATGTCGTTCGAAGTGGTCGGATACAAGGAATTTAAATTAATTGAGAAAATGCATTTTTTACGTTGACTGATTAAGTTAGTTTTCTTAAATTTGGAAGTGATGAGTAATCTATAATCTTGCATTAAATCTTAACGAGTATTTCGTGATATATGTGACATTTTTCTGTCACACCTGTTTTCATGCCGTTTTCGTGAAATTAAGTGCTTTTTTGTATTTTTTTTTTAATTGTAGTGAAAGATAAAATTTACCCGCATCTTCTTCATTATCTTTTCTATTACCGTATTTAACAACTTACCTGACTATCACGCTATAATAATGATTAACAGTCATATCTGTCTGGAAGGCTATGAACTTCGACTGAACTGAAAATAGATCTTGTAAGAAATCGAAAACCTTAAAACAGATGTCACCCTTTCAGACATCTCATCTACACCACACCCGGTTCAAACTTTGCATACGTCGTTACTCTTTAGGTCCTACGCGAAAGAAGGCATCTCCACTCTCTCATCCTTCGATCGTGTATTGTGAGTTAAAAAGTCGAGTCGGATCGGGACTCATGTCAGGTCGAGTAACGGGGCGAGACTGGCCGCGACTCCTGTCGACTCGAGTCCAGATGTCGCCTGTATCGTCAGTCAGTCGGTAGCGGCGATGATGGCGGTAAGTTTTAAATACATGTTGTTGATCCAGAAGCAAAATGATAGTTTTTAGATGTAAGCTTTATATAGTAATTTTTAATTGTATTATTGGATTTGAAACGGAGCCTATTTTTACAATAGTATGTTTAGTGCAATATTGTACCATAATCAATACATATATCATTTAATCTCGTATTATGGTACTAAACACGTTTGCTTTTACATACTATTATTACATATATTATGCATTTACATATGCTCTTCGCATTTACATATAATCTTATATTAAAAGTATATATAAATATACTTTTCATTCGTTAGTCGTCTGACACCAGCTGTACCGTGTTGTGTGAGGAAATTTATTCCACTCTGTAGCACAGCCACGCAGATTAACTGAATTACAAGATTTTCCCCATTGGCTTGCTCGTCGATTTACAGCTGATCGAGCAGATCTCAGCATCTATTGTACTCCATATTAACCAGGAAATGACGCAATAAAATGATTATCTCCTTAGCCGTCTGAAATTGTTGAACTCATCAGTGAGACGTACGATGACCGACCTTATATTTCTAAACAGGATCATCAATGGTATGATAGACTGCCCCCAGATTGTTGATCTGCTTGACACGCATCATTGAGGTCATCGAGACACAATTCATTGTTCTATTACAGTGATAATGTCAGAACTCACGCATTAGCTAACTCCGCAGTCCCCATTCTTTGATGAATGAATATGCGGAGATAGTCGACATTTTTGCTGTAAATTTAATTCTTTATAGGACTACATTATTACATTTTTTTGAGTCTCAACTCAATGATGACGGATAAATTGCTTTACTTCGCATTTTATAATTATTTTTATTTTGATTATGAAAAAAAAATTCTGATATTATATAATTATCTTTCTGATATTATATAATTTGTGTATTGCGCTTCTGACGAAATTTTTCATTATTTTACAAATTATGTTAATGCCCAAATAGGGCCAATATAATAATAATAATAATAATATCGCCGTTATTGGCGTTCAAAGTGTTAGAAGTGTTAGAAGTGACTTCTAATTGATTTCAAGAGAAAAAAGAATAAGAAGATAATCTTACTCAGAATTCATATCATATCAATATTTGTACTATTTTTCTACTATCTAAATTGCTCGAGCTATGATAAATTTGGACTACCGGAACATGGCTCTCAAAATAAAATTTATTTTTGTTATCAACAATTTGATATTTATGAATATTTAAAGTACCAAAATGCATTCTTTATTATATTCTTTTAACGAATAAAAAAAAATTACATAATATAAATACTACTTACCAGGAGCGTGCAGTGCACATAAGCAGAAATGCTGTGCATTACTAAACATTCTATGAAACAAATATAAATTAAATAATTGAATAAACATTAATGGAAGTATTATTTTACAATTAGCACCATCTGTGTACCAGTAGAGACTTTAATTGCTTAGTTCTAAAAATTACCACGATAACTCGCAGCTGTACCCAAGGCACTCTTGTGAATTCGCCGCATTAAGCTATTAACATTACTCTGTTCTATCTTTAAGCTAGTGAATTACTCAAGTCATATAATTGGCTATTTACTAAATTGAAAATTCCTTTCAGTTGATCTGTTTTGTATGGGGTCGTCAACCAATACTGTTTTTTAACAGAATAACATTAAAAAGGCTTACAACTGCGTGCAAATCATTGAAGTGTGTACTTCTTCTTTTACTAATTCGCGAATTATACTATCATACTGTTTTTAACGTGTTGATTTCGTGGCCGTTCTTTACGTTCGAGGTTCATTTGGTGTATGAATTTGTTTTTGATTTGGAAAAAACAAAAAGCAATTGGCAGAACTATTTCCTACGTTAACCTTTAATAAAAATAATTATTTCGTTTAGTTATTACGTGTTCTCAAAAACGTCCATACATCTTTAATATTGATTTTTATATAAGTGAGAAGATATTATTTGACGTTAAAATTTAGACTTTATAAACACTATTAATAGTACTTTAAAATTACATTTAAGTACATGGTAGAATCATATAAACGACGAATTCATTTTGTCTAAAGACGTTGATTAAACGAAATTTCATAATCCTTTGTACAACGTATATTATATATGATTGTACGGTATCACTGGTAACAGCATAACCTAAATCTATACCTACTGTACGCCACTGCTATTCACAGAAGTAACCTTATCTGTCTAAACTCGGACGAGTCACATAGCCTATTGAATTAAAATATATTTAAAATGTCTTTAAACAATGGATTTACATTTCCCGACAGCGGAACCGTGCCTTACTAAATATTCGTCCTTTCGCGTAAGGGAAAAAAAGGACTTAACCGCATTAATAAACACCCCAAAGGGTTGAAAATTAACCCATTTAATATGAACGAGTTCAAAAATGAATGCTGTTGTGTTTGCGTACCGTTACTTGTTCAAGGCTTTAGATAATTTATAACGAGCTTAAAAAATACATTTGTCATTTGATATTTTTAAACGAATAAACTTTTACGTGTTTAAATATTGGATTAATAATATTTAGTGCAGCAGAGTGTTAGCACAATAAAAATTTGTTTCGTCATTAAAAATTATATGACACATCACTGGTATTTTTATAAATTCTTTCCAAAACTGTATTTACAAGTATTTTATTTCACACGAATCGCGAACTATTTAAAAATGAAATACCGTCGATCCACTTAAAATAAAAAAAATATCTATGATCTGTGAAGAATTGAAAAATAAAACTATACAAAACCATTCGCTATTCCAGACATAATGGCGAGACGGTATCAGAAATCATTATTCTGAAATGAAGAAATATAAAGAATTGAGCTTTTCCGTTAACCCGCTCCGTTCATTTCGACGCCGTTAGCCGTTTAACGGATTCACTGCGACGCTAAAGATGCCTCCATCCGTCGCTGTATTACCATCCGACTAGTGATGAGACTCACAGCTGTGAAGACCGATTCGTTTATTCAATTTTACCCATTGCCGAATTATTATTATTAGTCATTTCAGTTTGAACTGATCGGAATTGACTTTAATTAACATGCTCGGATTAATTTTTCTAAAGCTAGATATTGTTTTGCTCTAGCCTTTTCGTAAGCTGTTCGTTTACTCAATAATCCAATTAAATAGACCAATGAAAATATTTGGTAATATCGACGACGACGATAAAGATTTTGATTCTATGTATTTTAAAATAATAAAATAATAATAAAAATGTTTTCAATTCTACAGAAATAAATAATAAGAGCAATAATCAACACGCCATAGAAATATATGTGATAAAAAAGATATTCATTTATCATGGTCGCTGTCATGTATATTATTTCGCCACACTCAATATACTCGTATTTTAAATTCTTTGATCCTTACAAATCTTCGTAAAATTAACATCCATACCTTTTACAACATGCCGCCATTACGATATAAATAATCAAAGATTTATAAAAAAAAAAATTATAATAATTTTTTAATATCTTCAAAATTGCCTCCGGGCAAAAAATATTAATATTACGTTCAAATTTCGTCAGACAAATTCGTTAACATCGCGCGTACATAGGAAGTACTTTCTAAAAATAGACTATCAGGTGCACACGTGCTGTTCCAACAAAACCAGGATGAGCGCATCACGGGTTCCTGTTGTACGGAGATCACTGCCTAATCTTTCCTATTTCAAATGTGTTGCGTAGTTCTCGTCTTTCCCTCTCTCCAAATTTGCTGATAGCCGTTGCTAGAATGGCTATCGCTTAGTCTCCTCAGCAGAAAAAATCCACATCTATACGACATAGAGGCACGCGCCCGATAATTTATCGATTCTCGATCTTTTCCGGTCATTTCTTGTAAAATGTATCAGTCACGGTAAAACAATCTGTCTCGAGAATATTTTTTTACAGTTGTATTCGTAATTATGTGAAATAATAATTCAGTCGGCATGTCACAGTGAACTTTTCCAAAATCTCAAAGTAGTGATCTCAACCTATCTCATTTGTAATATACAAAACCTGATAAGAATTCTGCCGAAATAGATTATCAAAAATTTCACATTCGTTTTTAACAAATTTGACGTCTCTTTGTGCACCGCTATTAACACCTAGATCTAGATACATTTTATACTACTTTCTCCATCGCCTAACTGCTCCGGAAGACCTCGCATGCACCAAGAAGTCATCCATCCCCTACGCCTTCCATCAGCTTCATCCAGGAAGATCGCCTCTGCCCACCTGATAACTCCAATGCGCGAGTCAATAGATACGCCGTCACCATGTTTCTCGTTTAAAACTAAGGTACCGTGTGCCTTATAGTGTTCCGCATTTACATAAACCTACAAATCTTAGAAATTTATTTTCTGAACATTCCCGCTCTTGCCGAAAGTGTTCCCTCCAGTTTTCTCCGTTTGAAACTCAATTAACAATGTAAACTTATCCTCCACCACCGTATAGATTATAATAACCTCGAATTACTCCATCAAACTTTATTTGTCTTGTAATACATTTCACTTCTATCTTAAATCTTGGTTATCTATAACTATTTATCACTTTACCTTTTCATAACATTTTATTATTAAAATTATTTATAAACCGGAGCACTTACCAACAAGCAAGTTCTGATCAAACTTGCCCTCATAATAAAACCATACCCGACCAGCTCTATTTAAACAAACATCTCGTTCCGTTACTTCTTGATAAGCCAAAGCATAATTTACTAAAATAATTAGTCTCGGTCGAGTATGATCTTAATATCCGTTCGGTGTTTCCGCAGTATCCATGTACAGAAATAATCTTGTATAAATCAGTCATCGATTACAAGAAGCTAGAAAAAATTATTACTCTGTCTAGATACATTATAATTTGTTAAGTGTGATGTGACAGCCTCAATACCACACACGCAGAAGCACCAAGTCTTTATATTGTATTTTATAAATTACGAAATGTGATCTTCCCATGTAAACTTTTTATCTTATTTTTCGCCACCACAACATTTCACTTTTCAACATTTCGTCTTTGTTCTATTCATAACTTTTTAACTGAATATTCCGTACTAAATATACAAAAACCTTTTATTTCGATACCCTGACCATACATTGAGTCGAACCTCGAGCAAACCTTGAGACGAAAGAGAAGTGTTCTATCCTCAGAGCTGGTAACTATCAACTATCAACTCTCAACTTCAGCTTCAAATATGGGTCTTGGTGAACCTAATCAAGTTCTTTCTACTCTTAATAACTGTACTTGCATTCCTCATATTTTTAAAAAACATCAAAAAGTTTTCGTTACATCGCAAATAAAGTCCTCAGTTTTTGTGAAGGGATGAGCTTAAGTATTTTTCTGACGGCTAGAACAATCTCTTTATTTGATCACAGAAGTCACTTTTTACTCTGGCAGCTTTATATCACAGCGAAGGTGTTAGTCTCTTTGATATTATTAAGGTACTTCGTGACGATATTAATCTCACGTTAAACATGCTTCCTAATAACAAAAACCAAAATTATTGATATTATGTGTGTAGAGATTATAGTTATTTATTATTATTAACTCGTGATATTCTTAATTGTGCGATCGAATCAGAAGGTTTTATGGTGGTGAAACGGAATCCCCTAACCTTTTCTAGCCTCACACATGTTGGTGCATGTCGCAGTGAATATGAATGTGCAAATGTGATTATTTATGTTATGTCTATAGCAAGGCATTTAAATTAAAGAGAACTTACGAAGTTAGAGTTTATTGCGGAATAATTTACAGTGTCAGGTACGACGAGAATAGAGTTGATCGCGTGTATACGATTGATTAATTATTGAATAGCTCACTTGAGATGTCGACGATAGAACGATCTGCGGAGAAGTGGTCGGCTAGATCTTCTGACTCGTATATCACTATGTATTGACATCTGCTTTATGGTCAGTTCGCTTCGGCCCTATATGGCTGTTAGGTGAGTCCCTACACGAACATGTCTGTGGGGCGTATGCAGGATCACCACGTGTGTATAGAACATGAAATATAAATACATTATAACCTTTATACACGTAAAGTATCAGCTTGGATTTATTTTACGCTGCACTAGAAATTATTTGTGTCTGCCGATTTTTCGGTTGAGAGGTAAATATTAAATTACGGTTAAGCCATCATTGTCGAATCTTTATCCCATCTCTCGAGAGCTCTACTATAAATGTTAGATTTAGTGCACTGATGTCTGTGTCGATTTAAAACTCTAGAATGAATTATTAATTTTCTAATAATCGACAAAAGTGACCCACTTTAATAAAGTTTATATTTTTATCAATTGAAGTTTTTTGTGAAAATTGTTTACCCTTTCAATTGCAAAATAATTTTACTGAACGTGTGAATACAGGGAACGAAATAATTTGGAAGGTTGTTCTAAGAGACTATTTCAAGAAAACAATAGGAACCAAGCTCAAAAACTATTCCGATAAAAATCTGGAAAAGCAGCTTGAGAAAGCGTGCAGTTAGAGCCTTAATAAAGTTTTAAACTAATTTGAGTTTGCCTCGTTGTACCAAGGCTGATTAAAACTCAATAGTAATGCTTTAATATAGTCCAAAAAGGTTAAAAAAAAGTAAAGCATTTATAATTGCGATGTCAACCTTATCATTTTGCTATAAGACCTAAAAATATTTTATAATTTCATTTATTTAAAAAACACCTAAGGCCATTTTACTATTATTTGTGAAGGATATTTTACTAAGGTAAAGAAAAAGTTTCAAAATATATTTTTCTTTTCACAGAAACATGAACAGTCAACAGAAACAAGCAAAACTATCCAACGATATTATACTCTTTCGGGAGTAACTCAGTTGCCCCGAGCCGAAATATTTGGAAGTTTTTTGGCACCGTGACACAAAGTTAATGAAAAATATCATATATTCAAAGACCAAAAAATAAATAACGTTTTTCTCATAAAGTAAACCTTTGGTTTCAAAAAATATTTTTTAATTAATGAACCTTGCTTCATAAATTACAATATCTAAAGAATAATAATTATTTAACATATTATTTAATTTATTAATTTTCGTAATAATATTTTTAAGCTGCACTCGATCGTTATCTATTAAATGGTAAAAATAATCATAATCTGAAATAATTTTAATATAAATCAAAGAGATAAATTTACAGAAAAGTAAAAATATTTACCTCTTTTTTAAATATATATACTCCTATATTCAATATACAGTATTTTTAAATTTATTACATTTGTTTACAAAACTCATTAAATTACTTACATATTCCTTAGAGTCTGCATTTATTATATTTATTGATTTTGTAATAGATACAGTTCAACTCAGTTACAGAATACAAATTAAATGTGTCAATTACAAAGATATACGGATAAAATTAATTTAAAGAAAAAATATTTTTGCTGCTACCGGGATTCGTACCTGGATCTTTTCAAATAATGGGACGACACGAACCTAACCTGATCGTATAGCGCAAACGAACTTAACGTAACCTAATCGTATGGCATAAACTAAATATCTTAAAATAATTTATCTATCTTTATTAATGTTACAAACAAATTACCCATATTATTTAACTTTCGGTTTCACTGGGTTGTGTTCAGACGCATGTGTGGAAAATATTTATACAATAAACCGAAGAACCAACAAATTAGAAGCTACTTTAGATCTGAACAAAAAAGCGCTTCTAAGATGATTTGAGCATTTGGTACATACAAGTAAAAAAAATGGTTAAGAAAAAATTTTAGGCTAGTTTTGGAAATAACAGGACCGAAAAACATTCAAGTAAACCAGATATTGGGGAATATTTCCAGTTAATAGCTTTAACAGATTGATTAAAAATTGAATTCAAGAATATATAAGAAAGTAAACCTAGCAAGAGATTAATGCCAGGACAAAGATTGTTGCGTCTTATCGTAATTTTTTTTATATAAAAATGTTATAAAATAACATTTTATAATTTACATTTTTATTTGTTAACTTTTTTTTATAAACCACTTAATTGAGTTTAAATACATCTACCGGATTCGAAAAATACGATTTTCTTCTTCAGGATATCAATACTAACTAAAAACATATATCATTGTTCAAAAGTATTTTATAATTTAACATATTTGAAAAAACAGTTTTTAAAATAATTATACAATATATTAACTAGTGAGTGTTTTGTTTACGTATTTATCGTAAGAAATATCAAATAATTCTATAGTAAACTTATTCTATAATAAATACTAATTAAATGTATTAATTATAAAAATATACATATAAAATCAATTTTATCGAAAAATATTGAAGTTACGCTATCTGGATTCGAACCTGGATCTCTTTCCGATCCGGGGAAGGTTCATTACCAACTATACTACAGCGACAGTATTTTTGACGTTAAAAGTGTAACATATAGGTTAGAAAATTTGTCGCCAAAAATACTGTCGCTGTAGCATAGTTGGTAATGATGGTTCGAATCCCGGTAGCGCAACAACAATATTTTTCGATAAAATAGATTTTATATGTATATCTTTGTAATAAATACATTTAATTAGTATTTAAAATATTACAGACCCATGTACTGAATAATTACAAATTCGCAATAAGAATGTGTTCTCCTTAATAATACTATTCTATAATACCTGGATCAATATTTTTGTTCGGAAGATCCCGGAGAAAGATCTTATAGAAGATAACTACACCCAAATATTTCAGACGGTTTAGATATTTTGGGCTAATGATACGAGTTTAAATCATATCTTTGAAATGAATCCATTCACGGTTAAATATTTACATATACGATTCCGTGGCAATTCTCTCCGAACTAATGTATAATATTATTGGTGCACTTCGCTGATATTTGAGCTACATAGGCTCACATAAATCATTTATGAATTGAGTATGCAAATGAGCAAAGATACCTATTTTCTTCGACATCTTAATAGTAATGTCCAGTATTAGTGAGCCCTAATATGAAGGCACCTTATTTGTGGCGCTAATGTGGACACGTGGATTATTGTTACCATTTTCCCCTATATTCTGCCCTTTTTCGCCGCGCCTACCTCAGTTCATTGTCAGTGTATTGCGACCGATATTCTATAAGATTATTATGTTCCTACCGGCCTTCTGTGAGTGAATACGGTTTTGTGTTGTTTATGTTGTGCCCGTTGAATACCTATGTTTGTATTACGTTAATGCATAAGTTATTGCCATTTATTTAATAATAAAAGACCTTAGTCAATTTATTTATTCAACCTCTATAAAAAATTTTGGATTTTAGGTCAAAAAACTCGTCAATTTTTCACTAGCTCTGTTGAACAAAATTTTTAACCATTGAGAAAAATTTACAAAGATCGGAATATATGGTAATAACTCGGTGTCAAATCCGGGGATATGGGGAATGCTGTTAATTAATTATTAAGGAGAACACATTATTATTGTGAAGTTACAGTTTTTTCAGAACTTATTAAAAAAGGTGATAACTTTTAAAAATTAAATATCAGATGTATCAATTCGAAAGAGCTGCAGAGTATAAGTTCAAAAATTTTTCATCAACTTACTCTGTTGACGTGGTTTTTTCGGATAGAAAAAGATCCAGGTTCGAATCCCAGCAGCAACAAATATATTTTATCGATAAATTGATTTTTTTCTGTATATCTTTCAAATTGATACATTTAATTTGTATTAAGATATTTTTTGTTGGGATAGTAGCACTTTTTTGAACTCAAAGTATATAATGACGTAAATGAGTTTTATTCGGGGCCATTGCTAATTTTTTTTGGAATTGTTAGACGATCGGCTGTTGAACAGAGACTGACCAAATATACAAATGTCCCTTTTGAGGAATGACAAAAAAAATTTCAAGACAAAACATCATCAATCATTTTATTTGTTTTTTGTGTGATATCCAAATGATGACTTAAAACTAGTGACGGATCAAGGCGTGTTGCGATACACTGGTTCCAGCGACGCGATCAGGATGAGTCGAGGAGGTCTTTAATCTCTTGTTATCCTAGAATCTGATCCTTTAATTACCTTCTTCTTCTTCTTCATTCAATTCCATTTCCTATTTCTAATCATTCCTCTTCCGTGTTTTGGAGCTAAACTCTTCCCAATATCAACCGTGTTATTTACTATTTCCGAGGTAATTTTGTAGAACTCCATAATCACATACAAGGCAAAACACGTCTAGTAAATTAAACTAGTAGAATAAAAATAATAAATGTATCATTTTCACATATGTAACCGGTTCTGCAATCTGGAGAATATTTACCATTTTAACCTTTCATCAAATACTAATATCTAATTAATCATTTATAATTGACTTTTTTTTTAATTTATTTTACACTTATTTTATTATGTATTGTATATACACAACTTAAAATAATAATATATTTTTTACACAAAATTACTCAACTCAATAAAGAAATCAATTCTCGTGCTTAAATTGGGGAGTACGATTATTATAGTTTTAAATAATGTGAAGGTAGGTATAGAAGTTAGATATAAATTATAGAATTAAATTACTAAATACATTTTCATAAATATAATCAAAGAGTTATACCAATTCATTAAAAGAAATTAGAACTTGCAATTACATTTGGAGTTTTCTAATAATTATTTAATTTGAAGGCTTTATAATTTTTTTCTGTATTGATTTTATATGGGAGTGCATTAAAAAATTTTATACCTCGACAGTCATATTTTTATAAGTTAATTTATATTTTATTAAGTTGATTTGTAAACCATACTGTTCACAAAACAAAATTATTTAAAAATAAATAAATATATAGAACCTAGCTACAGACGATATCTGCAAATGGATTTTCTGTTTCACTAGCCTTTCCACAATAAGTCTACCGTGAAACCAAAAAGGTCCTGAAACCCTCCAGATTTTAATTGACGGGATGCATTTAAAAATAAACAAGTTTTATGCGAAATATGAATGAGAACCTTAAAGTACGCAAAAATTAAAATATAATCATAATTTCACATTCAGAAAATGAGTAATAATGAAAATGTTGAATAAACATAAAAAAATAAGAAGATTATTTATAGTACTGCAGTACTAATATTCAATAAAACGGTTAGGTTATTTATTATCAACCAATTAAGATATCTTACTGATTTATTTAATTTAATTAACAGCCCCTTAAAAATACGTTAAATGAATGTTATCTGCATCATACACTCGAATGACTTTAAATACTTGATAAGTGTCCTGTCTCGAGTTATCTGTTTTACTCTCGAAAATGTATAAAGCCGTATGTAAAGTTAATAAACTTAACAATCCACCCTCGTACGAACAACGAAAGCCTTTGTGAGATAGAGGCAATTATGGGGGTGTCATTCATAATTATTACCTCCTTCAGACGATGCGTCAGAAAACTTTAACATTGAAATTCGCTTCGAGCTTTATTTCGTATTTCTATATTTCTCAGTACGTATAAGGTTAATTGAGTAGTTGGAATTGTATTATTATTAAGATACACGCGCTCGTGAAAGTAAAGTTTTCGCAGGTATTAGAGAAACACTTTCTTAATTATCGCCGAATTACTTTCATAAATCACGTTTATTTTCTTGTATTATTAAAAATTATTTGTAATAAATTTTAATCATAGCTTAATAATAATATTTTCAGTGTTCAAATAATAATGATTTATTAACTTTATTAATTTTTTTTATAGAAAATGAATACATATTCAAAAGTATGACATTCAACAGCATTATTGGCGGAGTTTTGTGACAAATAAATACGTCTTTCGCTGTCTTTTCTACAGTCATAATATTATATTGTAAAAGCAAACAGTGCTTTTCTGTTCTGGTATAAAGTATGCAAAGTGTTTTTCTCGGAAGGTGCAAGTAATTCAAAATATGCAACACAAAATATGTTAAAAATAAAATAAACATTTAAATTACAACAAATTACAGTTAAAATAGATTCTTTGAAAAGTGATATGGTTAAAGATAATAAATTTGTGGTGAGCTGATGGGTAGAAAGAGGATACGGTTATAAAATATTGTTTTGTAAATTAATGTTTGTGTGGGCACATGGAAAATTAATCAGAAGGATATGATTCAGTGTGAGTGATGAGCGCCCCAATAACCACCCATTCACTCAACGATCATTTGAAGATCGCTGAATGTGTGAAATAAGTATATATGGCCAGAGCAGGTTAAGGAAAGGAAACTCTACTTAAGGTTGATACAAGTTTATTGTTGAGCATAGTTATAGAATAGAGATGTACCATATCCATACAACGAAATGACTATGCGCAGGAGTGTTCTCTGGAGATGGTATTTGGAAGACGGCAACGAAAAGAGTGGCGCTCAAAAGCTGACCTCCCAGACCGCTGCTAATCGTATTGGTTATTGTAATGTTTTTGCGGTTATTAGGAGCCCTGGTTTTATGTACCGATAAATTTGAGGTGCGTCCAGGGATCATTTGCGATAATGCGGTAATAGATCGATCTATCGCCTCCACAGCCAGATAGATCTCCACAAGCTTACTACGGCGCGCATCACGTTAGATAGTGGAACCAGCAGCCCCCCCCACTCAGAGTCATTTCCTTTTTAGCCGACGCCCTTCGTGTCCGCTATCCATCAACTGACTTCGACAATATATATTTAGACTTTCGAATGTTTTTTTTTATATTTAAAAATTGTACAATGTTGAATAAATTATGATAGACTGAGTAAGTATGTACCAACCCTCTCTCACTAGATGCGGTTATTGTCTTCATAATAGTGGCAATAGTACCTGCACTCAAAATTAACCCATGCAAATATTTCCCATCCACGGCATTCTGGTAGCTTTCTGAAGTTTCACTATTGACACCCGAGTCGGCCATTACTGCATATGGTGCAATTTAAATCTCCATATGCATTTAGCTTTTTAACGATTATATTTCAATAGTCTTAGTCTACCTCCATCAAGTAACGCTAATAGATATTGAGACATATAAAAGGCTGTTTTTTTAGAGGTACAGAACTTTAAAATGAAATAAAACACTTAAAAATCGTGAAATGGTCATGGTATTGGTTTTATTGGAAAGATAATTTTATGTCTTTGGTGTTTAAATATTATTTCGTGCATATCGGCTCGAATAAAGCGCAATATGGAAGTCCAATTGTCGACCACATTCTGGAGCAGCTGGGGACGTATATCGGCTCGAATAAAGCGCAATCTGGAAGTCCAATTGTCGACCACATTCTGGAGCAGCTGGGGACGTATATCGGCAATAACAAGACGAATGTTGGCTTCCAAGTAGTCTATCTTCTCTTGTTTATTAGCGTAGACTAGCGACCTCACATATCCCTACAGAAAATAATCCAAAAGTCTTCAATCACACGATCTTGAATGTGTGAATTTACAGGTCCATTAGGAGATTATGGGGTCATCGAATGTTTCTTTCAATAAATTTATTGTAACGCGCGCTGAATGATATGTTGCGCCGTCTTGTTGAAATCACAGCTCTTCCACATTAATGCCATTCAATTGGGGAACAAAAATGTCAGTAATCATGGATCTAGAGCACTCTCGATGGCGAATCGACTCATTCGAGTCCTCCTCAATACCATGCTCCACTGCAGCAACAGTTTCTTCGGTGCGCACTATCAGTTAGAGTATTCGTGGTGTGAAAACGATCCATGGTTATTCGAATTACTTTCTCGGATGGATATAAATTTAATTCGTTTTCCTACAATAAAAAATAAACTACCAATTACCAACTACAATTTAGAAGAAATTATTAAAAAATGGCTTATCGATAATAACCTATCTTATCTGTAAGAATGATATAAATTATTTAAACGGTGACTGATTAATTGTTATGTTTTTGAGTGTATTAAATGTAATAAATAAATATAAATATCCCTGTAGACAAACATCTATAAAGACGTTTTGTGGGTCAATTAAAAAAAAACATTCCCGAACAACACTCACTAAATATAGTTTTTAACAACCTCTCTTTACTCGCGCCTTCCACATGCCAGCATTTCTTAGCGACCCTTGTTTAACCTTGTCGACTATACTATAAACGTATATATTTACATCCACTCCTCATTTGTCTTTCTGGTTACAAAAAAGCCACTCGTGTAGTATAAGTCTCTTGACAGGCAGAGAATAATGTTAAAATGGCGACGACGACATCGGGATATCAAGAGGACTTTTCAATCTGAAAAAATAACTGTCTGCTTAAAAGTGACGCGCTGTGTTCGGTAGATAAGTTTCGGCCCTTTTCATCAGGATTATTATCGAATATCATATTATAAGCCCTTACGTACAAAGGGTGAAGTTCCGAACTTGACTCGAATAATGGGACTGAAAAAAAGCATAAAGTCTCTCGGAAAGGCTTCGCAGGAAATGAGAGGTGGTTGGAGTTTAGTAGGATCCTCGGTAAGGGATTATATGGGATATAAAAAGAGGGATTATTCGGCTTTGCGTAGTTTTGAAAACTAACCTCCGTCTGCTGAATACCCATAGCTACCGCGTTAAATCCGGCTACTTGGATTCATGAACGAGTTAATTCCATGACGATATGCAGACAAACTTTTCTCCATAAGTTTTTCATTCGAGAAATTTATTGGCAAAAGTCTTCGTCATCGTCAATTTCTTTTGTTTACGTATGCTGTCAAAATAAAAAGTCTTCATTTCTGATAAAATATTTAATTATACATTTATGTGCAAAGTTCAAATTTTTATTTATATAATATGAAAATGCAACATATAAGTTCGAAAATTTGTCGTTAACTTATAATATTAACGTGGTGTTATGGTTCGAGTCCGGGTGGCAACAAAAATATATTTTCATTAAATTGATTTTATCTGTATATCTTTCTTATTGATACATTTAATTTGTATTAAAATATCACCGAACTATGTTTTGAAAACAATCGAACCTCAACATTTATAACAATGAAAGAGTTATTAAGGAAAACGTATTATTATTGTGTAGTTACAGTTTTTCAAAACATATATATATATTATTAAGAATACAATATCTTCATCGCCTAATTTATGCGGTCTTATAATGGAGGATTGTAAAAGTGTTAAATGTTTGAAAGCAATAACTCTAGGGTTATATTAGCTATTAAACTGGAAGAAACTTTGTATTTAACCAGTGGTGTTTTGATGTAGTGGTGGTCTTTTGATGACGACCGGTTCAGAAGCGATAAACAACATCGCATATAAATTTAATAAAAATTCAGCTTTGTATCTTACGCTTCATACTTTATAGGTAAATTTGAATGAAAACTGATTTTATTACATTGAAGTGTTTAAATATTCTTTGAAATACAATTAGGTGAACATGTGACCTTTTGTTCTGAAGTTACCTACGTTTTTTAAGTAAATGGATAGCTAGACGCACGAATGTCTCTGTTCTGCAGGATTTAATAATCAGGGATAGGCTCAACCTTCAGCCTTCAACGAATCCTTCAATTTTTTGGGCAGATAACTTGGAGAAACTCGTGGTGGGCCACGTCGAATGATGAAGAGAAAAAGGAAGAGGAAGATCCCCCATTCGTAGGACCGGCCAAATGAAAAAAGGAATAGGTGCTTCTCAAGGTCTGTAGGATACCGTGAAAAATGTAGAAGCATAGTTAAGATACTTAATCATGAGAGACCGACGCGGATGATCAATAAATGACTTAATTTCTACTGTCCGAAATTTCAAAAATAAATTTTATATAATTATTATATAATCTTTGTATTAACACAGTAACTTTGTAATATTTTAAAAATTTTGTGAATAACAAATAAAACACAACATTGTTTACTTATTCATTACAGAAGTTATATTATTTATTACTTATTTTATTACTGAAGATGTCGCGATAAGCGTCGAAAATGTTTTAATTTTTAATTAAAGTGTAGTGTGAGATAAACAACGTTGTGTTTTATTTTAATAATTAATTAATTTTTTCAAAAGTTAAGAATTTTGTTAAAAGTTAATTGAAATTTTTTTATTTTATTTTATTTTTTTGATATTTTTTTGTATGAACTATTTTAATGATATTTTTTATTTGGGATGGTAAATCTGTAATTATTTCACTAATTGATTTTGACAATTGTCAATATGATGTTTCAACAGTTAACTAAGATCATTATCAAACAATGGCTGACCGTATATGCGCAAGTATATCCTATTATAATATATGGTCACGAGAGGAGTTGGAGATAATTTTAAAGGGAATATTGAAAATAGGAAAAACGTATAAGGTATTATACGTACTGTATTATCCAGCTAACTCACCAAAATTTTGAGTAGGAGGCAAAGAGGATAGAAAGACACTCTTCTGTCCTGATTTCCACTCTGGTCTTGCATTCGTATATTTTCTGCCTTTCAATATTTGATCTTCTGCGGCGATTTTCATTAGATCCAACAATAATTGCACTGTATATTTTCTTTACCTATCTCTTCACTTTCTTTACATTCCCTCTTTACTTATTTTCTTTACACATGCTAAAGAATTACTAGTACAGGGTGAATATTATGTTACAAGGCCGATTTTATTTGGTTTGGCATTTTGTTTTGGCAAAAATTTTTCAATTTAAATTTAGCAATGGTAAAAAATAGTTGATTACAATTTATTATGGAGTATTTAATATCTCAACAACGTGCACACGCTTTACAGTTCAATATTAATGACCCCAACTTTTAGAAAAAAATTATGAGCGACGAAGCTCCTTTCGACTTGGCAGGTTTTGTTAATAAACAAAACAGCCATCGTTGGGAACCAAAAATCCTCAATTGAATCATTAACGGGCTTTACGCCTACGCAGAGTTACTGTGTAGAAGAGGCAATGCTGTAACCATTAATGATGATCGCTATCGTTACATGTTGGAAAACTTCTTGGTGGCCGAATTAGATCGATTGGGGCTGCAACACATTTAGCTTCAACGGGACGGTGCCACCTCACACGCGGTCCAAGCTACGCTAGAAATTTTTCCCGGCCGCATAATATCAAAAAACGCTGATATAGACTGGCCTCCTCGATCACCTGATTTGACGCATCCCAATTATTTTTTTGTGAGGATACTTGAAAGAAAAGATCTACGTCAATAAGCCAACAACAATTCCGATGCTACAGCATAATATTTGAAATTAAATTGCTGAAATATCACGCTAAGTGTGCGAGAATATTATTAAAAATATGGTTAAAAGAGCACGCATCTGTGCCGCTGCTAGAGCACACAAAGCCACTTACGTTAAATCCATCCAAAACAGAACTACTATGGATAGCAACATTTAGAAGGCAAAACTTAATACAGAAATCAATGTCTGCGAATGCTAAATCTGCAGTTGTTGTGAGTGCACATTGATTCAGATCTTTCAATGAATACACAAATCAGCAAAATTGTCATTGTATGCTTTTATCAACCGAGACAGATTAAAAATATTCGGAGACATCTTCGTCTTGAGGCAGGCCGTCTACTTATAAATGCATGTGTGGTATCACGTGTGAACTATTGTAACAGCATCTATGCCGGCCTGCCATTATTTCAACTGGATAGATTATAATCCATTATAAATGCGGCAGCATGGATAATACATGGAGTTTTCAAATTCTCTCATATAACATCCCTTTTACATCAGCTATAGTAGCTCCGATTCCCTAAAACAGTTGAAACAAAATTGTGCTGGTTGATGTACAAGGCGACACATAATATAGCGCCTCTGTATCTTCAAGAACCTTGTATCCCAGATAATTTGAATGATAGACGTCAAACTCTGAGATCAGCCTCTACTACAACCACAGGAAGGGTTGTAGAACCGACTAACTGTTTCTAAAAGTCTAAATTTTGTGAACGAGCATTTGCGGTGGCACGCCCAAAAATGTGTAACTCTTTGCCCTCCGTCATAAGAAATCATCAATGCATCAGAGATTTTATTTAAGAAGAAACTAAAAACGCTCTTTTTCGAAAAATCATTCGCGTAAGTGAAAATAACAATTTTTAATTTTAAAAAACAAAGTTAATGTAAATATAAACAGTTTATGTGTAAAACGCCCATGAGGTGTAAGTTTTTACAAAATTGGCGCTATACAAATTATCCAATATTATTATTATATTTAATCTTACATTATGTATAATTGTAATAAGCTATGTAATTGAAAAATAAAACTTTAATTAAAAAAATTTATTTAATTTTTTAAATATTCAAAAACAACATCGGCCTGTAACATAATATTCTCTCTGTATTTAGCTTTTTTGTGTATTTGAATAATTTCAAAGTATTATGGTATCAATTTTAGATTTTTTTTTTCTCACCTCGATATGTACTATGATCTAGTGAGGTAAGCAGTGAACACATGAAATAATTAATAAATAAAACAGGCTTATTATCAATTATATTTATAATTCAACAATATTTTTATCATAAGATTATCATAACATTAAATAATATGTCCAAGAGTAATACAAATTATTAACATTTAACTATGCTTATTTAAGAATTTTGCTTCAAAACCTTTGTTTATTACAACAATAATGTAAGGTGCCTCGTATGTTATGTGGAATTGATCTGAGAAACATTGCAGCATAATATTACAGATGTCTGTCACGATTCATTAAGCTATTGTAGCATATGTATTGATTAATTGCTGTACCAACGTATCCCATTATGTGAACCAACTACCTGTACACCACCTGCCGTCCTGGCAAATGTACAGAATTTTAACACCATATAATATCATTTAAAAGTTTTTTTTCTGAATTTATAAAATTATTAGTCCTGATTTGTTGTCATCTTTTACTTAATACGTCAACAATTCATACGTCTTTTTCTAATGTGCTGAAAATATTTCTTCTTCTATCTACCTTGCTAATGTTATTTGTGTCAGTATTAATTAACCCAATTAAAAACTCGATAAATATTTATAGTAGATTTATATTTCTTTATTTTTTAAGAAGATTTATTATCATATTCTCGTGAAACAAATTTCATACAATTTTTAAATATATTCTTCACATAATTGCGTTTAAAGATAATTTTACAGTCACCGTTTAATACAATACTTTCACGTAGAGATAAACTAGTTGATACACCTGGGCCTTACACTGATAGTGATTGATACACGTGTGATCACACCCTCCTGGTACTGACCGCACCTCTCTTACGACCAAACCGACCTCCCACACTCACTCCAACTATAACCTTATTCTTACCCTACCTTACTTCCGTCCACCTGATGGGCCTATGTTATCCACCGTGAAAAGGTCCTAGTAATCCCTTCACTGTACCCATAGAACGTTTCATCTCACCAAGAATTGTGGGCCGACTCATATATACGGCAGACATACAGACATTTTAAAATGTACTCGTAACACGTAACTCAAATGTATGTAACATAAAAAATGTTTTTTTACAGTTGTACTTTTTGTGTGCCTAATTATAATAATTTTACGATCGTTTGTTACTGTGTTATACGTTTTAATCGGTAATCTTAACGATGCCCTATTGTTGCAATCCTAGTGATGGAGAATTGTAAGCATATACTTTAAATATTAGTGGATATGTAGGCGGTTACGATGGTGAGAACTCGTTATTTCTTTTAATTCCGATCAAGCGTTATTTCCTGCCTATCGTACGTTTGGCTCGCTACTCTGTCACCTTCTATATTTTCTCGGTGCGCACGTGTTAGGATAACTAACTACATTATCGGTACTCTTCGTACAGGATTCACGGCAATTAGGTGATTTAAAAAATCTTCAAGTTATAGATATTGTTGTGAGATCAGGAGACCCGTGGCCTGTAGCGCGGAGTGGATTTCAACGAGCTGAAACAAGGTGAGTCAAGAAATCCTTTCCCTTCCTTCTGACTCTGGTCTATCACGTTTCTCAGAATTTCTATTCTGATAGAAGTTCACGTCGATGGACTAAATCCTTTTCAATTCTTCACCTATATTAATGGTATATATTTATAGTTTATTCACATATATTAATGGTATATATTTATAGTTTATTCTTCTTTCATCCAGAAGTTGTCTGTTGTCTGTATTATCTTGCTCATCTGGGCATTACTTTATTTTTATCTGGGCATTACTTATTTAGTATGCAATGAACAGTATTCTGTATGAGTTGTACTGAATTAGGAGACGATCGTACGTCACTTGTTTGAATTTCGACCAGAGCTAGCAGGTATACATGCTGGTGAAGAACGATTTAAACAGGATGCTCTTCACCTCCTTACTGCATCGGTAGAAACGCCGTGACAGCATATTTGCACGAACGCTCAACTGTCTCCTACGCCGTTCTAGGTCATCATCGTCTTGTCTATCTTCATTGAATATATGGCCGAGGTATTTGACCTTATTTAGAACGCTCAATTTTGTCCCGTCCAGCCACATGGTAGGGATATTATCTGACCCTTTTTCATATTTGCTCTATTATGCTATTATGACCGATTATGATCGAACGCTATTATGACGATTTACTGACATTGTATAAAATATTGTGTTCACTAGCATGTTTCACATATCTGTAAAAGCTTTCTTATCCCTTTTATAGATAGCGCTAGTATAACCATATCATCGGCATAACTAATGTGGTTCACATTTGTCCCGCCCGTATAGCTACCAATTTTTGCATCGGATGGTCGCTCGATCAATTCGTCCATGTACATATTGAAGAGGATTGACGACATGCATCTACCCCGCCTCACCCCAGTGCGCAGGTAAAACGACTCGGAGTCGGCGCCTTCCCACCGCACTGAGTTCTCTCGCTGCCTGTGCCACCTGTCAAGTATATCAACAACCGGTTGAGAAACATTTCGCTCGCACAGTTTCGTCCATAATTTGTCGTATCTGACACGGTCAAAGGTCTTGCTAAAATCTAGAAAGCGCGCATATCGCGGTTCTTCGACTTTTAAAATAGTCCACAAATTAAATTACGACAAAGATCGCATTGTCAGTAGACAGATTTTTTTTTTAATCCCATTCGGTTGTCTCTAGTGTTCACGTTTATAGAAATCTGGTTCATAATGATTCTTTCAAAAAGTCTTGCCATTATAGCGGCTAGTGATATTATTTTATTACTCAGAAATTATTTTCTTCCCCTTAAACGTAATCACAAAATATTATTTTCATTGTTCGTTTAAAAAAAGAGCCCGTGAAAGAACGTCTTACAAAACTGAAAGCTTCGTTTATCTTCACCTCCATAATAAAAGAGGTATTCCAATAAAAATTAAACCGATAGAAAAGCAGTGGCATAAAGAAATAACGGTGATGTTAGGGTGAGGAGGAGGTCACCGGGGGAAAGGGGGAGTAGAGGGGATCAGGAAACCTGCTGCATTCTTCGGGGTAAGTTGCCGACGGCAACCAGAGACATTAAATACAGTTTTAATCGGGTACATATTTTATTTCATATTTATTTTATTAATTATGACAATATTTTATTTCAGGCAACAAGTACGGGTATGTAATACATTTTTTTCACATTTAAAGTATTGGTAAAATTAAGAAAACAATACAAAGATTTTTAAAAAATTTAATTATATAAAAATATTAATAAACATAAGGTACATACAGGTACCTACGTACATATTATGTACAAAGAATAGCTCTATCTTATTAAATATTACAATAGCTCTATCTTCTTTTAAATAAGCAATCCACCCTTCAAGTGATTTGTGCCATTAATCATAAAACATTATTTTATTGGAAAAAGAACAATAATATTTTAGAATAGGAAATATTACATTACAATTCAGTACCATTATCGTTCAAAAAATTTGCTATTATAAAGATTAAATGACATAAGTTAAATGGGAATTGAAGAAAACAATTGACGAGATTATTGTAACAAAACCTGTGATCCACAATGGACAGGCAAAAAAGATATGGAAATCTATTAAGTTCAATGTGAATAAATGTGAGGCTACCTGGTAATGCTCAATTCTCATTCTATAGATATTTGATATTGTTTTTGTGAGGACTTTTCTTTTGAAGAACCAGGGGAAAACCAGAATAAATCTTTGAATTATTTTAAGCCGATTACCCTTATGATTATTTGGATTCGTACGATTTTTTCACCATATTGAGTCTGTCATGCATCGGGATATGAAATTTATGGGGAAAAACTCCGGAAAGAGTGGCCTTTTTGGCCAGTTTATCAGCACATCAATTTCCATGAATTCCCTTATGTGCAGGAATTCAAACGAATGAAACCTGTTTATTATTGCTATACAAATTAAATAGACATCTTCTGATCGAACAGATTGTCTCATTGTCTAGCCAAACTTTCATATTAGCAGAGATATATCTAAGGAATTATAATCTGGCATAAACTCCTCTCAAGAGCTGCTTGCGACTCAGAGAATATAACAGCCTTATCGACGTTCCGGAGTACACAGATGTCCAAGGCCTATTTAATTGCCCAACATTCTGCTGAGAAAACCGATGAATCCAAAGGAAGTCGTAGTTTCATATGTATTTCTAATTGAGGTATGGAGATTGCAGAATGGCTCTTAAATTATGCGAAAAATTTAATTTCCAGAAAAATTACAACTATGCAAATGAAAAATGAATAAATACGGTGGCAAAGATTATTCTCTTTTTTTATGGAGAACATATTCTTATTGTGAAGTTGCAATTTTTTAGAACATAGGTCTGTGATATTTTTAATTCAAATTATTCTCTTTTGTTCGGACCTTATTTTTGAAGAATATTTATCACGCCTTATCAATTGGTTTGAATAGGTAATATCAATAATAACGATAAATCCGCCGATACTTGAAACACATTCGTTGAGGGGCGTCGTGGGAAAATCATGTTGCAACGAGGGAGCCCGTGAATTAAAAAAGTTTAAAAATCCTATTCAAAATTAAAAAATTATTCGATTTTAAGATCAATAAGTATCTGTTTTATCGTCGAAGATAGTAATGAATGCATTATCGAAATATTTACGGCACTGTATTATTTTGCTAGCTGAAACAGTTTAAGGTGGTCATCTTACTTGCATCAGAGAGCTAAGCCTCACACCGGTACAAATTTAATGAAATAATATGCACTTCGTTTAGTAACTGCAATGGAAAAAATGAACGCACATTTAATTCATATGTATGAAAGTCACCCTGGCTTTGTACGGAATTAAAGTTATTTGCTTCACTTGGAAGTTCGGGAGCTCTATATATTCTAAGGGAGGTGAAAGTGACGAATCATTTTGCAGTGGGCCGAACGTGTAGCGAGAGCAAATGTCGCGTAACATACACAATGCCCTCTTACGTATGCCAATAAAATGAATATCGAAGTAAATATCACCAAAGCGTACATAACTATAAATAACTATTATCAAGTTAGACTTACAAGGGTGAGAAAGCTGCAGAAAGAAGGGTGGGTTACTGGGTAAGAAAGCTGCAGACTAGACCACAATAGCTATATCAAGGGATACCTTTTTTTTTGTTTAGGGATAGTTTTTGTGACCTCAGTTATTATCTTTTAGTCCTGTAAGGCCATAAAATAATATGTAACGTTAACTTTGAAACCTTCATAACATAAGCATCTGCCTATTTTTCTAGAAAAAAATCACCTAAATAAAATAAATAAATTGGTCGATAATCCAGGCTGCAGAAATGAGATACCTGATGAGTAACGGCAGTGGTTTTAAGAGATCAAATCAGGAACAATATCATTCGAGAAGACCTTGGGATGTACCCGCTGTTGCTCCAAATAGAAAAATCTCATTTAAGTTCACTGTATATATCCTACGCATGGGAAACGAAAGACGACCTAAGCAGATAGTACGACCCAGTGAAACATAGAAAATAAAAAATGAAGACGCTCTACGATGCAATAGCATCGTAGAGCATCTTCATCTTAATAGGCGGCTCCAAGTTATCAACACAGAAGGACAGAAAGCGGTGGAAGAGTGCTATCGCAACGTTAAGCTCTCGACCCAATTAGGATAAATTGAAAAAAGAAGAAGAAGAAATAAATTGATTAATCAAGTTTTTCCAAGATATAAATAAAAACGTTAATATCTAAAAAAAAAATGTAATTTTATAAAAAGTAAAAATATGAAGCTGTGATGAAAATGCTACTCAAATATTGTAACATTCAGTGAACCACGGTGGGTGAAATCCACAGTTTCAATACACCTGTTGTGACGGCCTCCGATCCCCACCCTCCTCTTTGCTAAAGAGAGAAAGGAAAAAAGTCGCTCGGGTTTGATGGAAATTTATTGTGGATTAATATAATCCTAGCCGCGCGGTACGCCAGGGCAATTCATTAAGGCATTTTCGCATTATTTTTTATTTTTTATCCGCCACTATATTTTTAGTAGCGCACTAACACCCCACTCTCCCCTTTTCGGAGAGAAAATCTCAAAGTCGACTATTCGCGTATCTTTTCCAAAAAATTGGCTTTGTGAATGGTTTCGAAAAATTTCCCGCGCTAGATTTAAAAATGTATAACTATCCTAATTATATGTCTAGCCTTTCTGATTCACGGAAGCAATATACCTTCAATTATTAAATTAGGTATTTCATGTTAATTAAAAGGTAAATGTTCTTATAAATTTAAAAAAAAATGCTACTAAAACTTTGCTATAAAACAACATGAATTTTGCGTAAAATAATGCAATAATGAAAATTACATTTAAATCGTTATTTCTTTTAATGTGTATTAATTATCAAATGAAATGAAAAAGTTAACAAGGCTGTCAACTTAACATGAATAAATATTATTTTAGTATTCAGTCGTGTGTCAGTCGTGGGCGTCGACATCGTAGCGGGGAGAACTGACGTTATGAAGCATATCAGACCTGATGACGGCCACTAAACATTTTTAAAAACCGAACATGAAAACAATGGAATTGATTTTTTAAACAATCAAATTATTTATTTTATTAAAATATTTTTTTGTTTATTTTATTTTATTTTGGTGTGGTGACAATAATGGATGACGAAAAGACGTTTAGGGGATGAAGGCTAAACAGGCGCAACACTGAAAAATAGAAGGGTTTTATCTCTTCCACATTCCTAGAAGTAGAACATCTTACATACAAAATTTATCCATTCACCGGTCAAGCTAATATGACCATAATGAGAAATTTACAGAACTTGACTTTTCAACAATATCCTTACTACGCTTAAAGGGTTATTTTTATGAACCAACACAATCTCAATTTTGGTCGATTATTCTACCTAGAAACACATCTTGTTCTCCCTTTACCGCAACAGTAGTTGCAACCTCTCCACCCTTTCTCCCACCTTTTTTCTTTTTATTTATCTTCTGCACCTAAACATACTTGTGTACCTAAACATTTCTGTGGATTTCCATAAATAGTATCACATGTTAAATATTTATTATCTTAATTTTATTAAGTTTACACTGTCAAAATCTCTCAATAAAATAAAAAATAAATCTAAGACTATATTAAAGACCATCAAAATCATTCAACTTTGACAAGTTCTTTTCAGTGTGCTACAGAATTCTCATTTTAAAATATTTTTATTTTAGTTAAATTATTATCATATCGACCCCTCCTACGTAATGTATTGTAAGTAAAAATTGTAATTTTTAATCATTCTAGTATTTTGCACGTATTTGATACATTTTTAAATGGCTGTAATTTTTTTAATATTATGTTTATTAGTACCTACGTCATAGAATACAATATAGTTATTTTTTAAATCTGCCACTTAAATATGCATAAAATACATGCGAAACACTAGAATCATTAAAAATTACATTTTTTTACTTACGTGGGAGGGATCGATATTTTACTGTTAAGATTGTTTACTTTTTCGGTGATGCAGTTGGTTTTATTATAATTGTTAAGGTTTGATAAATTTAGTTTATAAAGCGCCAACACTTATTTAAATATGTTTATGTCATGTTAACACTTTCTAATAAGTGCGGTAATGTTCACGAGTCGTGCGTCTTCGAAAGTAGCAGAATGCTCAAGGCGTCTGACTAGAAACAAGATTGTCTCTGGGAGCGTGGGTTCGAATCCTGTGAATCGAGAATTTTATTTTAGATTTAGGTGTTTTTAAAATTCTGAATTATTTACTATATTTAAACGAAATCATTTTAAAAATTGATTTTTTATAATGATCTGTTATAATTATGAAATTATTACGGTACGCACAATAACGGTGATGCGACTATATTAATTAGTATATGTAATTCCAAATATAAATAACCTACTAACAAATAAAATTAGCTTGCTTGCTTGCAGTTGTCGATATCAACATTTTTATTGTATAGAAAATCTACAATGTGTTTAGAAACAACTTTTTTGTAAGTTGGTTTACTCAAAAATTTTAATAAAATATAATACAATATTGAGCAACCATTTCACAACATATTAAATTTTAAAATATCAAAAATAAATGTAATCAAATGTTCTTCTTTCCTTCCACACCTATAAAACGTGTACGAGTACATAATATATACATTCGGTGTTTACGCATAACCATGAGAGTACTAACAAATACTTGCTATTTATTCCATACTACTGTACTTGCTATCTATTCCATACTACTGTACAAAAAATATATTAACTTTTAAAAAACTTTTAACAAATTTTTTTTTGAAAAAATTAATTAATTATTCAAATAAAATACAACGTTGTTTACTTCACACTATACTTAACGCTATCGAGGCTTACTGCGTCATCTTCAGTAATAAACTAAATCTTAAAACTAGAAGATAGTCTATCGTCTATTTTTGGCGAGGGGGAAAGGCGGGTTTCGTTGAAAAGTGAAGTGTTTGTGGGCAGGAGAGGAAATGTAATAGGGGCTGTTTTTTTGTTAAGTATATTTTTATTGTTAATATTAATGTCCTTATTTTCTAGAATGTCTAATTTTCTCCCCTTTCTGCACATATGTAGTACTTCTACGTTATCATGGGCGAAACAATGATCCTCTGATCTTGCATGGTCTCCAATCTCTGAGTTTATGCTGAAGTTCTTTATCCGCTTAAGATATTCTTTCGTTTCTATTTAAGATATTCATCTATTCGTTTGTGTATTTTCTTACCAGTTATTACAATTAATCCAATTATCCAACGCATCTACTCTAGTTTTATTATTTAGCATATATTGTTGGTATAGGAGGCTGGATTGAACATTTTTTCTTTACATAATTTAAGCAGGTATGTGATTAATAAAAATATATAAATATATATAAAATGTAAAATATAACACAACTTTAAAATATTTGGTGGTGTTTAACAGATCAATCAGTATTAATCTCTCACATCTTTACATGAAAGTTGTACAAGCCGCGTGCATTAGGGTCGCAACCCCATCAATCTTCTTTGAAGAAATGCATTATTGATCTCGTAAATAGAAGAACTTTCAACCGAGCTTCCGTAAAAATATTCTAAAAAGACTCAATATTTTCCGCGTATTCAAGATTTTCGTCGAAGATCTGTATGGAAATTTTCCCAACCATACGCTGTTTTCGCAAGGTCTAGGAGTTTAATAAGAATACCCTACCCCGCATTATCATTTAAAGCGTTGTGGTTTTTTTATATTTCTAAACTAAAACGCGCGATACCTCATGCTGGAGCTTACTACGTTATTTAACAAAATTTGGAGACAAATACACTCTAAATTATTATGTATAATACGTACATAAAAGAAAACCACATTAATAACCTGAAATTTTTCGACAATACTAAAATAAGTTTTTAAGGTTCTGGATTTTTCTAGATTTCAACAATACAATATATCTACAAACAAAATATATGCAAAGAATACGATTAACTATCCTTCGGATAAATTTATTTACTTCTTACGTGAACTGTCTTTATTTAAAGGCTCTGAAAAATGATGTTTATCTATTATATCTCTCCTGCAGATCGTACGTTAAATAACTGGATCTCTGATATTTCTTCAATTTCGTGACAAAAACGGTTTACATTTTATTTTCGTTTATTTGTGTCGTCGCCACTTTATGGAGATATATCATGATTGGACTGTATAATTTAAACCATTATTCGTATTTAAATATTTAAAATATCACCTTTACTACATTGAGAAATAAAATGAATTGAGACAATGGCCGCGCGTGAATAAAGGAGTACTTACGTGAAAACACTTGATTTATTCAATACAGGTAAGTTTGGAGTGAATAATGTTATCAGACTGAAGACTGGTAGAGAGGTAACTCATGCAGCGCGGCGCTCGTCATCAGGCTCGCTACGTGGCGCTGGTCCACTACACGGTATCACTCGCCTCAGTGTGCCACAATCTGACGGCACAGTGGACATCCCGTCGCTAGTTTGGAGTTAATCCGACAGATGCCACAATGTATATAGCTCACCAAAGATTTGATGGAATCGTCTACGCATAAATTCCCAGGCTTCAGTGAACGCAATCAGCACTTGGATCGGTGGTCCCGTGTACACTCGAGCTTGACACGCAATCGGCCGTATATATTAATATTAACAATATAATAGAATATTTAGATCTGAATAGTTAGATTATCATCTTCCCATCTTAATAATAGATCTTATATATATATATCTAAATTAAATCTTGCGTAGAATAAACATTAATAACTAGTTATGTGTAAAAAACTATTAGTTGCAATATCTTTATTAGGTCTTAAAAATTTATTGTCAGATTTTCTGTCTTGAAAACCGGATAAGAAGAGGTCCAGGTTTGAATATCTGTAGCAACTAAATATTTTTTCAATAGATAGATTTTTTATGTATGTCGTTATAGGTGATTCGTTTAATTTATATTAAATACCACAACTAACTAAAAACTAAGTTCTAAAAATGCAACTTCTAAACAAAAATGTGTTTCCGTAATAATTATTAAAAATTTATGTTATTTTTCTAAAAAGAAACATTAAACATATTTACAATAATATTATATAAAATAAAATGATGATAAATATAAATCCTTGTATATTGAAGGCTTTTATAAAATCTTATAAATAAGACATTACGTCGGCGAAACAGTCGTATCTCTCCATACGTTTGACAATAGAAATAATTCCTTGGGTGAAATGGGTCATAAGGTCGTAAATGTTATCTCGTTTTGGACTTTATCACATGATAAATGTTTCCAAACGTCGTTAAATTGTCTCCCTATCAAGGCTTTATTTAAAAACGGGTGTTTCATCTGCGCAGGGTGAATATTATGTTCTAGGCCGATGTTGTTTTTAAATGACTAGAAAATAACATATACTTTTTTAATGTGGTTTTTATTTATCAATTACTTTGTTTATTACAATTATGTATGAAATATGACATTGTCCAAGCGGCCGTCTTTGGTAACGGCACAAATGCGTGTTCCTACACCAGCGGCACAAATGCGCAATGAGATTATTTTAGTGATGGATGTATAAGTTTACTATGTAGGCTTTCTTACTTAAAATATTGCAAACTACTAAAAAATTCAAACCATTTTTGTAAAATTGCCCGTCTCTACAAATTACATTTTTAAGAGATTTTCGATTCGAAACGAATTCTGAGATTCGAATTTACTCCCATGAGACTTATTGGTGACAACTCTCAGCTTTCGCAGTCCTTATTTATACACCATGATTCGCTATTTTACGCATCACTTGTTCGTCGTACGTCAAACGTCATACATCATTACCGTAAATCTTCCTAGCTGTAGTTAAAATGGAATATATGTATGTAATTGAACACCTTACCACACTATTGTAATATTTAATGACATATGCTAATAAATCTATGGTAGTCTTAGGTGACCTTGGTATCCACATTTCGAATCCCGTTGTCAGGTCGACCGTCGTGTACTGGTTTACGTTTTTGTCTCTTTCTACCAATCTCATTCTACTAATCTCTGGCTTTATCTCCGAATAATCGTTTTATCTCAACACATGTATATGAGAAATATCTGAGATTATTTAATTTTATTAAAATATTTTGGCAGTATAAACATAATAGAACTAACATAATAAATATTTAACATATGACAATAATTATAAATATCCACAGAAATGTTTAGGTACATAATATAGCAGAAGATAAAGGAAAAAAATTGGTCGGAAAAGGGGTGGGGAGGTTGCAACTATTGTTATGGTAAAGGGAGAGCAACATGTGTTTCTAGGTAGAATGATTGTTCGAAATTGAGATTGTGGTGGTTCATAAAAATAACTCTCTAAGCGTGGTAAGGCTAATGTTGAAAAAGTCAATTTCTGTTAATTTCTCATTATGGTATTAGCATGACCGGTGATGAATGAATTTTGTTTGTAAAATTTTCTACTTCTAGGAATATTTACTTATCTCATCGTATCTCTTTCCGTGGACACGGGCCTTATTGTAATGAGGCACCAAGTTTCTGTTAGTTCATACACAATACATTACGTATGTTTATGCCCGTTTGATTCCTTCGACTGGCACCTCTAGGTTTTTTGTTGTTGTATGAGTGTCCATGCGGCATTTTGACTTTTGTAACATTTCATTCAGAGTACCGGGTCCATTTGGACCCCTTTCCCTTCCATCATGATGTATGCCTTATGGGCGCATTAGCAAAAATGGGGTGTATTTATTTTTATTATATTATTACTGCAATTATGCAGGAGCTGCTATCTGGGGCAAGAGATAACCTCTAAAGAAGGACGGTTTTGGGAAGTTTGATACGCGAGGGGGCCGTTATGTCATAGGTTGACAGAACGTTTATCGTGAGGTTCCGGTGCTGCGGGAGTTCAGCATAAAAATACTTGGAGAAGTGTTTCATGAATTATTTTACTGGGGGAATACCCGAGTCGTGATGGAGTTGGGTAATCCTGGTCCATTTAGGTGCACGCAGCGCTAGTCTAATGACCTTATTCTGGAAGGATTGTAATTTTTTTCATGCGTGTAGTGACCGCGTGACCCCAAACGGGGGCTGCGTAGAGGAGTATAGGCCTTATGACGGCCTTGTATAAGAGGAGCTTGTTGTCGGTGGCAAGTTTGCTATTCCTGCATATTTGTGGGTACATTACGCAGAGTGCACGTGATGCAGCATTTTTTTATTTTGCATGTGTTTGCACCATGCGAGTTTGGAATCGTAACACGTAAAACGTGGCGTAACACCTAGGTATTTGATGTCGCTGATCCAGGGGATGTTTTCTCCAAATATTTAAAAGCTGAGTTTGTTGTGTTTAATTCTGAGTATCTGCTGGAATATATTAGTTGCGGCACTCTTCGAGAGATTTGTTTCGACTATCCATGCGGTGTGAACGTCGCTGCTTTCAGCGACTGGCGCCAATTGCGGTCATTAACTCATCGAGAAAGGATCTCTTTATGATCGGCGCTCGGTCGGCCGGTCGAATTGGTCTAAATAATACGCGAAAGCCAAGCTGGCACAAACAACAACACATCAGAGATCTAAGAACAACAATACATCAGAGATCAACCGACCAACAGCGGAGGACCAAGGCAACCATCATTCCAGGTTTGTGATGATCTTTAGCTGTACGAATTGTTATATTATCAATAGAAATCCCCGGGACAAACCAAGCTATCGAAGGAATTTACTAGAACAACCTGACAAGTCCACATTATTTACAATGTTATTGAAATCAATGTCTAAACATTATAAATAGATAGTAATCATGATTTTGTTGTACAATTTTGCGAATCCATTTTACTAAATTATTCGATGGGTGCTTACCCAAGTGTGAAATAAATGTTGAATTTTCCGGCTTGTGATACCGTGAGATATGTATTTTTAATCTCACCATGTATTTAGCATTTCTGTTGAGAGTATGTGTATGAGGCTCCAGCTAATGCTTCATCAGAGCTGCTACTGCCAGAACTGCCCTTGGGCAACATCCCGAGTCGACACACATCACGCTCTCGTTGGCCTATTTATTAAAAATTCCTTTTTAGCTACATTTTCATATTTCTCTCAAATTTTTACCTATCATTGTATAAAATGTATTACATATATATATATATATATATATATATATATATATTTAAAAATGTACGTGTATCTATGTACATGTGCATAATATATATTCACTTGACGCCTGGGTGACGATAAGAGGTTCTAAGGGCATAGTAAAGAGTTAACTAGGGGTATCTTTCATATTTGATAGCAAACATCTATTAAGCGAGGGTCTTAGTGTAAGGAAGGATGGAAAGGGTTTATATGGTTTTCAAGGGTATTGAATTAAAATTTTCTATCTTGTAACGTCTGGTATATCGGACATTTCTGATAAATATACACTTCTTTCTACATTTATACTCATTTTTTATTAACGATGAAAAAACAAAAGTGTATTCGTGACTCCCCCTACAACAACACTGTACATCGTTTTTTTTTCAAATATTGATTGTCTGCAGTAAAACGTAATTAAAAATTGTGTTTTATTTAAGTATAATACTTCTATATGTTTTAAATATTCTTGCTAAACAATATTTCATTGTTCTGCTTCATAATTTAATATTTTTAACGCTACGTTTTCGACTTTCCCGTTGTAGCCAATATTAAATATTAATAATTAATCCAACTGTATAAAATTATCATCGTTTTGTCACTTTCCGTAACTACAGAAACTTGAACCGCAGATAGAAAACCAACTATATTATGACTCGATAGTAGAAACAGCATTTGTGAGTAAAACCTTTAATATTCTTTTAAAAACTAAAATACATGCCGCATCAATATTCTAAATATCTTATAAACTAATCTAAAAGCTTGTGCTGTTAAAAAATAAACAACTTTTTTGACTTTCGGGGCGAGGTTTGAACTCCGAACGCTCTATCAATAAACTAATATCTTACTGCCAGGTCGAACAAGCACGTCTTTACATACCAATATTTGGTATATGATTCGGTTGTCACGAAATTTGTCCGACGTGCTTGTACAAGTACGTACAAGCAAGTCTCTATACTAATGTACAGTACCAAATGTTTATTATATAATATTTAATGATACTTGTATTTTTTTAATACAGACTGCATCCATTTTATAGAACTCCATTATTAATCAATATAAAAAATCAAGCACGTTTTTTTTGGTTCTGTATTTAATTTTTACAAATAATTGGACTATCGTTCCAGCTGTCTGAATATGTTTTATCAGTTGATAATGACCCAGGCAACCGAAACAATAGTCCAATTATTTGTAAAAATTAAATATAATATAAATCGTGTTTGATTTATATTTAAATGACACATCGGAAATACCCACGACTATGATACGAACATAACATAATCTAATCTAATTGATATATTTTATATCATAATGAGATTGCCATGTAAATGTTGCATATCTGGGTATTGTAACACATTAATCTTGCAAATATATTCAGTAGCTCTTCTGCAAAAATTGAGTAGCGATTTGTGAGTAAAATATTATTTTTAACGAAAACACATTTTGATTATGTGTTTGCAATTATTAGAACATAGTTCTATGATATATTATATATATTAGATTCTAACTGATGCATATTAGATGCATCAGTTAGAAAGGTACAGATTTAGTCTAAAATTTTCGGAATCTTATTTGGTTAATTTAGCGAAATTGGTGTCGCAGTTCCCCAACTAGCAAAAGTGCTGAATTCATATCCCAATGCAAGCAAAATATTATTAGTGACAGATTTTTTCTGTTTATCTTACGCCAGAATTAACAATTCATATTTTATTAAAATAAATATTAAATTATTAACAACATATATATTATTATAAGGAGAACATATTCTTATTGTGAAGTTGTAATTAGTATTTAAAACATCACAGACCTATGTTCTGAATTAATTGTTAATTCTGGCGTCTGCTATCGGTTTACTCCAAGATATTTGAGATTCCGTAAAAACAATGTAGATGGCTTCCAAATAATGGAACGACAGATGTATTAATTTGAAAAAGTGTAACATGTAGATTCGAAAATTTGTCGTCAAAAATACTGGTGCTGTAGTATAGTTGGTAATGCACCTTCCCCGGATTGGAAAAAGAGATTCGATTCGATTCCCGGTACCGCAATAACAATATTTTTTGATAAAATGTATTTAATATTAATTGAGACATTTAATTAATATTTAAAAAATCATTAATTAAATATTGTTTAATCGCGTGTTATATCTCGATCACTATCTGTGTTGTCGCAATGGCGATCTGTGGTGATATAACACGGTACAAAATTTATTTTAAATTAAGTGAAGTAGTACATAATTAGGGAAATATGTCTGGTGGAATATTAATTTTCATTTCAAAACAGAGCGTTCATTCATCCGAGTGTTTATAAGTTTTCGGTCATTCAATCATCATACCCTTTTCTAACTTTCCTCCATATTTGAAAAGTTTCCTGAAAGGGTGATCGCAATACAAAATAGCGGTTTTGTTTTTGTTTTTTAAAATACTCTCGGTGAAAATAATAAATTGAATTTTGATTAATGACTTGGTATTTGTGAAAACTTTACAATGCCATGAATAAAATGACAATAAACTTTATTCTCTGTCGCGTCTGGATGAACCATAAATATTAATACTGCCGCGGATTAAAACCAAAGAATTCGACGAAATTTATAGAATCTCGTATTGTTCCTATTCCAATTGAACATCCTATTTGTGTTTTGTAATCATTAATTCAACAACAACAACTGACAATAAGTTATCGAGCTCTTTGTCCGTCTCTCGTTTCTCTTCCGGGGTATTGTGCTAACTTTGCCAGGCTATCTGCCACACACGAGGCATGATATCTCAAAAGAATAATGTAAAATTTGTCGTGTAGTCTCAGAAAATCGTGTACAGATTTGTTCAATACCGATTTCTTTACGGTATTTGTAAATATGTTTATCCTAACTAAGCGTTACTGTAAGGAAGCATGGCTGTATGATAATTTTATTCCCACTGCAAATTATGATCGTTTCCAAATTAAATTTAATTAGACACCTCCAATGGGTTTTAAATCACGCAATTTACTACGACCGCACTTTTGTAATACCAACAACATCCTTATCCTCAGTCAGTTTGTTTTAAACAGAGATGTGTACATGGAATAAATGTCACTTTAATATTCTTACAATTTTCAAATAAAGCTAAACGCTTGTGCTATGAAAATAGGACTAACTTGCCGGTCTACTGGAATGAATCTCAAACCCCCGACTATAAGATTACTAGGCCACTAGACCTTGTTAACCATTAGACCATAAAACACGTCAATGTACTGATTGCAATGTTATTTGTACAGAATTCTGAAAACGCGCGCGGTTATTTTTATTTTGATGAGATTTCGAAAATGTTTCAATAACATTAATTAACATGGCGATCACTTTGTGATGTAACATGATTATTGTGATATCCTTGAGATTGAATATATATGTGTGTGTGTGTGTGTTAGAGCGCCCGCACCGCCGGGGCGGGATGTATATGTGTGTGTGTGTGTGTGTGCGAGGATAAAAGGGTGACGCGCGCGAGGCGCGGGCTCTTTTTGCGTTATCGTTTGGCTCCGAGACAAGTTATATACTTTGCACCTTAATAGTATTATTCGTCTAATGAAGATTATATTTATCACATAAGAGTTTCTACGAGGTGAACAACTTGAGACATACTTATTACGCAAGTACGTTGTAACGTGATCGCCTATATATGACGGGTAATCATCAGGATAGGACGCCATGTTCGCACACCACCGGCTCGCTCAGAGGTTTGCATGATGTGCGCGGGCTCTAGGTTACAGAATTCAACACAATCTCTCGCCTGTCACTTCAGCCATGATGGCTCAGAGAAAAATAAAAAGATTATTACAAATTTTACTCCAAGTTTAATAGAAAAAACAAGAAAAATAGAATAGTAAATAATAGAAATCATTAAACATTACATCATCAATTTTGATTTAATGATCTCGGCAATTTTGCCACACAAAATAGTAAAGTTTACGATTTTTCCAAAACTACATGAACTTAAATTGTCACCTGACAGTTTGTCAGGTCAGGTATAAAACAGAAATAACTTGACAGGAAATGCGATATATAATATGTTGGGTTAGCTCCCGAAGTACTGTTATATAACAATAATACAATTCCCTTTTTCTTTTTTAAATAGTATTTATTTGCGGTAATTGATTAAGTTAAGTTGTACCGTGGTACACCACTTCATTTTATTTGATATCAAATTATGTCTTTGGTATTAAAAATAGTTTTATTGATTATTAAAATCACATAACGCATCATACCAGCTGTTCCATACATGAAATAAGAATGTAGACAAGGGTGGTTCGCCGATCTCAGCTTCTCGCAACCGGCGATGATGATGATGATTATATGGTCGAAAGAAATGAAACATAAAATATGTTCAATATCGGCACACTACGTAGCAAAATCGATAATGACGTTCTCGCCTGCAGAATACCCTGTTTTATTTTAGTTACATACAATACATATATAAATTAATATTTTTTTATTTTATACATTGGACAATAGGAAAAAACAATAGTAGAGTTATGCACCCTCAAATAAGAAAGATCTTGAATTATGGGGGTGGCTATCAACATTTATATAACACAATATCAATATATACTAGATGTAAGAATTTGTTTACGGCAAATGGAAAATAAATATATATATATATATATATATATATATATATATATATATATATATATATTTATTTTATATTAATTTATATATGTATTGTATGTAACTAAAATAAAACAGGGTATTCTGCAGGCGAGAACGTCATTATCGATTTTGCTACGTAGTGTGCCGATATTTATCTTATAAATATCGGCACACTACGTATATATAAAATTTATCTTCTTTATATAAAAATCTATCTTATTTCAAATTTTAAGGATGATATAATAAAAATTCATCATAACTATCATTCAAGAGTAAAACTAATAAACATGTTATTTATAAAATCTCCAAATTAGGAATAGGATAGAGATACGCATCATATATTGCTCCTAAACAGTATAACCAACCGTTTAAAACAATAAAATTAGCAGCAAATATGAATGTTTACAAAAAGAAGTTATAAAATGGATTAAAGTTTTTCAAAATTATTAAACTATGTATTTGACATCTTTCTCTAGTTCTAATCTGATCAATTTCCCAACATTTTTATATATTGTTAATTTTAATATAGTATTATTATAAATTTACACACACACATATATATATATATATGTGAAAAAATTGAAATAAGATAGTTTTTTATATAAAGATAAATTTAATACAGGAAAGTCTTTAAAACTTGTTCGGTTGGGTAATCTCTAGCCTTTTTAAAATTATTTTTATTATTATCTTTTGAGTTGTAATCATTGGTTTAAGATGTATGGGACAAGTTCCGCCCCAATATAGTATTCCGTATTGTAACAATAATTCAATCGATGCATGGTATATAATTCATTCATACATTCATATAATATTTTCTCAACATATCAGGAAACATACAACATAGCCTCAGGTTTTATTAAGAATGATTGTCTTTGTTTACTGAAATCTATCCCATGAATTCTTCGGCGCCACGATGATGATTGCACTTTTAAATTACTGACACGTGTCTTATCATATCAATTAATTGGCGCCTCCTAGGCGAGTAATTCTGTGCGATGCACCAGCCTAGACCTGGTTGTTGTGGCCAGCGGAGTTAGCCCAACAGAATCTTATAAATGTATAATTTTAAGCTGTTTCATACGAATGGCTACGAATAATCTATCTAATTAGCCACGAATAATATATTTGTCCAATCGGCCATGAATATTCCAATAACCAACAAATAATCTTCCCAATTGGCCACAAAAAATCTATCCAATTGGCTACGATCAAGAGTATGACGACAAAGCATACATAATACATTCCGAGTGATTTTTCTATACCATCCCTAGGGAAAGAGCACCATACACTATAATAAAAGTGATTTGCCATGTTTTTACGTTTCTTGACCAGATTTTAATATCAAGTTTATATTACCTCTTCTCGTTCTCTAAATCTTAACATCTGAAATAATTTATGAAATTCCTAATATTTGCAAGCTTATAAACTCAAATGATAGTTTTCGATATAGTAAACGTATGTACCTAACTATTTACTATTTCTCCAACGTTAAAATTTTTCTTCCAGACTAGTGTAGAACGTTTCTCTCTATTTTATTTTGGGTTATTTCATTTTATTTATCAACTGTTTAAAGTCCTACTTTGATAAGAAGATATCTGCTTCCCTAGCCAAGTCAAATAATTTCATATTTTCTCTGCTGAAAATGTAAAGCTATCTCGGGAATTGCGCGTTAGGATAACCACTCTACGTTAACTGAAGGACCACACTACGTTAGATGATATAAAGAATAAGATGATTGTGAGTTTGTGTTATTAGCGAGATCAAGACAATTTTTGAATTATATGGTAACCCATCAAATCAAATTTGTAATTAGTGCATTTGCGTTCTGTCGCCACGGAATCATATAATACAAATCGATAATTTAATTAGGCGACAGTCAATTATTCGACAACATTAACACAAGACTATAGACTTAGAAAAGTGACACGATTATGTGTTAACAGGTGAAAGTCCTGTTAACAGTAAACTCATACAAAAGACAGCTTCTAGGAGACATATATGATTAATTTTGATTACATTTTAATTAATCACAACGTCTAATATGTTATAAATTAACAAATAAATGAGATTCTAGTGGAATACTAACTGAATTAATAATAAATCAAATAAATAACTATCATTTACAACGGATAATCATACTATTAACAGGTGCATTGTGTTTATGGTTGAAATTACTAAAAAATTATAATTATTTAAGACAGAATTTATTGTTACTAAAACCGTCATTGCAGTTTTTTTCCGAGGTTGTTTTTATCACAAATGAATCGACGTCTTCGAACTCCCTCTGGAACTCTTTAACATCGCGTTACATTCGATAAAACAAAACTTGTGTTTGAAATTTACGGGTCATCGGGCTTTCCATTGATGTTATTAAATAAATATTGCTCTTAAAATCTTTTGTTTTCAGTTCCATCAGGATTGAATTATTTGATCATCTCCAGTACCATAATTCAAGAACACAACTCTTCCTGTCCGGATTGTGATCTCAGTAATTGAAGTATCAGAAGTTTCCCAATCCTTTCCTGCATCAGATTTCTGTCCACTCATTTTTACATAGTTTATTAATTCTTTTTTATTTTACCATTATTTTAAAAATTATACCAATGAACTAGTCAGGTGTCTATATTATGAAAGACTCAATTTAAATTGTACATTTATTAACTTGCCATCACACTGTTTCACCACAGGAGCAGAGAGAGAAAATAAAGCATCACACACTCTCGTCTTGTCCATATTCTGCCAATATGACCATACTCTAGTATCTGGTTTACCTGATCATAATAAATTATCCGTATCATATTAAAAATATAATTATAATTTTTTACATTTGTACGTTATATAGTCAACATTTTTGAATTTGTATTGTAGAAAAATCATTCACCTGGTATAAATCACAGTCGAAGATTATTATGACAAATAAATTAATATTTTTATGACGAAAATATTTAATCTTAATTTGGCTTAACTGTTACCATCCCTCGCTTCTTTTAACTCGGTCACTAACGTTGCACATTGTTGTTTTATATTTTTTTAAATACACTTACCATCACGCCGTTTCTCCGCGGAGGTAGGCAGAGGGGATAGAGCGCCACGCTCTTCTATCCTGACACACATTTCTCGTCTCATTCACATTCATACATCTCCTCATACACGCTCGTCAATTATTGTGGTTTCAACAGGACCATCTTCCAGTATGTGGGTTACCTGATTGTTCCAAGCCTTCCGCGGATGTCCTCTATTTCTGAGGCCAACAATACTTGCGTCATATATATTTCGTACTGTTCTCTTCTCATTCATCCGTTCCATATGACCCATCCACCTAAGTGATCCTTTTTTAATTTAACTCAATATGTTACTCGAATTATAATTATAATTATAATTTTAAAAACTCTTTATAAATGCTAAATGTATTCGGATTATTTTTATCCCCAAAATCATTTAATTTTATCTAAGCCAAGAAATTATGTATGTTAAATTATATGTGAAAATAAAACACTTGTTTTTTTATTCTATTCGTTTAATTTATCATTATCAATCTAATAATTTAACCTAACAACTCGTATTTATAACTATAAAGGGGACAGCTATACAATATTATTTTAGATGAAAAAGAACAACATGATTCATTGGAATTCTGAGTATTACCATACATGTTGAATGCTTCTAATTATTCTAAGTAACCATTCAGTTTCAACACTAATGAATGGTGATTATGGAGTTCTACAAACTCACCTCGGAAACAATAAATAAATCTAAATATACTTCATGCTTAAAGTGCACTCGTCAATTTTTATTTTGTTTGTATTATATTCTTATAATATTATACACTTATCAGATTAATTGTCTTGTCCATAACTATGCCGAATGCTAAAGCAATTCTCTTAATTATCTGGTTATACTCCAACACCCCATGTGCCTCATTCCTCATTCCTCATTTCTCATTCCTTATTCCTCATTTCTCATTCCTCATTCCACGTTCCTCATTCCACATTTCTCATTCCTTATTCCAGTGTAATAACAAAGAAAAAGTATTTACTTGACGATATAACTAAAATCGCTCAAAGAGATAATGTAACTTGTCGACAATGGACCAGCGGCGACAATAGCGGGTATGTTTAGCCTCTGAAGTGACAAAAGATATTCATGAGAAGTTTTCTCTCATGTCAGGGTGTAATATGGGAGGAATATTTTTTGCAGTCACCCCGTATTTGATGGGGAGAGGCTTTTAATATGCCAATATTACTCAGGGAATGAAAGTCGATACACTGCGTAGGATTTTAAATGAAAAATGGACTGTAGCATAGAATACTTAACAGCGGTCTATTCAGCGGATACTCAACTAAAGATGTCACGAAAATGACGTTAAAAATAGCGTGTTAGAGAATTTTGTATCATTTTTATATACTCTTACTTTTTCTATCTTTTATTATTGCCAAAGTTTTTTTTGTATACTTGTCCAATTCAATTTATCCTATTTAGAAACAAATCAATGACTTATGCGTCAGATTTCTTTGGATGAATTAATTAGGATCTTGTATCTCGCTGTATACTCAATGCGAAATCGGTGTAGTCGTTTATATTTTATAATCCTAATTATATATGTACAATATGATTTTATAAAAATTTAATAACGTAAAAATCCAATTATTCTCTTTTTTCCTTAACTCCGCTTCCCTTGGTTTCCATCATTTAATATTTTATTGTTAGACGTTTCTAATTAATTTTTACTTTTGGAAAAAAAAAAAGAGTATTTTCAAACTAAATCAGACGCTTGTGCTATGAAAATAGGACTAACTTGCTGGTCTTCTGAAATAATACTCCAACACTAGCCCACTAGATCACTATACGAGTAGCTTTACCACTAGACCAACAAGCACTTAAATTAAATTTAGTTTTTTTTGTTAAATACATTTCAGCTTCGAAATTTTTCGGTAATATTCACTAAAAAAAACCATAAATAGCTACATGATAAAAATATTAGTATGTGATAAAATTTAAAAATATAGAGATGCAATATTAAATACCATTAATTTATGTCATTAATAATCACTTATTTAACTATGTGTAAACAGTGTGCTGTTCATTCAACAATATATTATATTATTAGATTGTAAATTTAATTTATCGCAAAATACAAGATACATGATAAAAAGATTGCTAAGAAAATCTGACATCTGGGAAGGATCAGAAGATTTATTAGTACTGAGTTTTGTTAAAAAGTATACAACTCTATTATTATTCCTCACATCGATTACTAAAGCAGTATTTTGTTTTTGAGTAACGAAAAGGAAATGCAACAATTGTCAGTTTGTGAGAATAATACTCACAAAAAATACAAAAAAAAAAGTACAATGGTGGAAGATCTGAATATGATGACCTTTAATCAGAAGATATATTTTAATATAATGGTATTTGTTTATAAAATCCGCAATAAGAAAATATCAGTGGAATTTACTCGAAAAATTGATGCAAATTAACATGAGCACGAGCATCGTACAAGAGGAGAGGATAAACTGAGACTGCCATTCTGGGAGAAGGCCAAATCTCAAAAATCGATGTTGTATAGTACAATGAAGATTTTTAATGAAATGCCAGAAAACATAAGAAAAGAGGAGAAATTAAATAGATTTTTAATTAAACAGTCTAAATATGTAAAAGATAAGTTTTAGTAAAAGAAAATACTTTCATCTTGTTTATATTAGACCATATGTAGGAGTGCTTATGTATCCACTATGTTAAGAATTAAATAAATAACCCTCGGGTAAAAGCTACCACGTGGTTATTTAAAATTATAGAGCTATATGTATATGATAGTAATATTTCTAAGTATTATTATTATTGAATATTCAGCAATAATTGGCGTTGCATTCAGAATCCACACTCTTTTTTAAATTAATTATACCACTTTTATTTTTAAAAAAACTAAAATTATGTAGGACTATAAATAGTTTATGTGTAAAGTGCCCTTGAGGTCATAATGGTGCTCCAATATTTATATAATTATTATGGCGCTAACACACTCTTTTTACCCAATTAAATCTCATACATGAAAATAAAACACTTGTTTTTTTTATTCTACTCGTTTAATTTACTTGATGAGATGCTTTTCGCCTTGTAAGAGCATTACTCATCCATTAATGATTATATGTATCATTAGATTGGTAATGCCCTAACAAAATTAAACTCGTCAAACGCATAAATTAAACGAGCCGAATCAAAAAATAAATGTTTATTTCACATATGAGATTATGGAGTTTACAAACTCACCTCGGAAACAGTAAATACCAATTGATCTCTTTCTCTACCATCATGCCTATCATTTCAAATTCCAACTCCATTGTCACAATTCCTGGTTTTATTATCATCATTATTCGTTGCCACGTATTTCCGATGAAACTGGGTTTTAGGACGGCACGTCGGCCTCTCGGTTCCCCTCTGGTGCCACTGGATGACACCATTCGTCCAACGATTGTCCATAGCCTGGATTATATATAAAAAAATATTAATAAAATTTGACACCATAGTAAAATGATAACTTAATATTTTTAAGGAGAACACATTTCTATTTTGAAGTTGTAATTATTCTGAAAATAGGTCTGTGATATTTTAAATACTAATTAAATTAAAAAGTAGATGGCTTTCAAATAATGAAACAATAGATGTATCAATTTGAAAAGTGTAACATATGGGTTCGATTAATCGTTAAAATTAATCGTCAAAAGTACTGTCAATTAGCATAGTTGGATAATGCACTTTCCTCGGATTGGAAAGAGATCCAGGTTCGAATCCCGGTAGCGCAACAACAATATTTTTCGATAAAATTGATTTTATTATATATATATGTATATATCTTTTTAATTAATACATTTAATTAGTATTAGTATATATTTATATTTGAATTATTTGTATCATTAATAAAAATTGAAAATATATAGGTAACAATATGCCCGTAGTGTCTTCAAATAAGTTGACTGGTTTTAGATCAAGGAGGAAAGTAGAGGAGAATATTGGTCCCGGAGATGAGATATTAACTGCGGTCGTAAACTTAAGAAACTTTAACCATTACTATTATAACTATAAAAGTAGTAAACAAACAATAAACTTGTGACTTTGGGATGAAATATTCAAATCTAATTGATCAAGAGGAAAATAAATTATTTCAACTGGATAACTTTTCAAACAGGCGCTCTACAGGTGAGCCTCACTTCTGTATATTTGTATTTTATTATTCAAAACAATTCACACGGGTATAAAATATGTTTTAGTTTAGTTTTGCATTTTTATTCTTATTCTCGAACACAATATCCAACCATGGACCCCGCTCTAACAATTGAGTCTACTGTGTTTAAAGTTTAACAATAGTCGTTTTAACGTATAATAAACTTACCAAATAGCCGATTTTGCACTATTCTATCGAGTGTCACATATTCCAACATCTTTGATCATGGAGTTTGTGTGCTTTTTTACTTGTGTGGTACTTTTAATATCTTGTATATACTTTAACATCTTATATTTTCTATTTGCCTAAATATAATATTATATACATCGTACTTTAATATGTTTGTTAGACTGTATTGTATCTGGCTCTATCTTTGTGAGTCAGGATCATAAACGACCTATTGATAATCTGTCTATTAAAAATGTAATAACAGTTGTAATACTGGCTGTCAGTAGTTATCCGTGTACTCCTGTTACTGTCTTGTATTCCGCGTTATGGGTTGAATAATCAAACTCTTTATCCAGTAATAATAAAAAGTTTATTATATACTCGAATACAAGGTACAAGTTAATTATTTCGCGGCGAAATAGTGAAGACCCCGCTCTCACACACACACACACACATCTGGTACTTCCCATGTCACGCTCTTGCAGACACACACATACATACTAACACTCGGACCTCAAAAAAAATAATTAAAATATATATATAAACAAAAACAACCCTTGATTTTACCCTTCTCCCAAACGCACCAAAAAAAATTAAAGTAAAATTAACTATCCAACTACGAATAACTTTGTTTTAACCGCCTGAGTTTTGGGTGGTCATTTCGAAACCATCCACATCATAAAACAAAACGTTAAGTGGTTAATTAAAAAGTTATATTGTATTAATCATTATTCAAAATGTCTAGCCACAAAGTTACTGCTACAAATATAACAAACTTTGCATTCAACCACTGAGATTTTATATTTTAATTCTTTGGTTCATAAAACCATAATGGTTCATTAAATCACTGTTATCGTTACCCACTGTGAGTTGGGCCACCTCCAGAGAGCACATCTACTCCAATCTGTTTTTCAACCACGGCTATGGTGTTTGCCTCAAACTACTTTACCACCTTAACTTGATACTCCTTCGTTCTACAAGCTCGATGTCTAGGAGCCTCCTAGGTAGTCGGACACCGACCATTCTCACTACATGGCCGGCCCAACAAAGAGACATTCCAATTTAATGTTCCGTATGATTAGGGCACTTCAAACAATTAATGTAGCTCATAGTACTGTTGCGTCTGCCTTGCACCATCTTTACTGAATGGCTCCAAAAATTTGCCACCAAAAAATTTCGTGCATTCTAAATAAAAAGTTACTGCTTCACAATTCATAATTTGTAAATTTGATTTCAAATTTTAAATATATAGTTAATGTTTTATTTTTTTAAATAAACAAAAGTTTTATACTTACAAAATTCAGTATTATTTTTAAGGCGATTATGGATTTGAGAGGGATTGGGGATTAGTTGCGATAAAAATAATTCTTAGTTATGTGTAAAGCGTAAAATTTAGTTAATTTAAAAAATAAAATAATCATCTTGCTCTTAACTAATGATAATTTTTTTTTTTAATTAAATGATACAATCAATTTTGTATTTAAACACGTGAACTTTATATTATTACAATTATTTAGTTTTAATTGTTTTTTTATATTTTAAAAATCATTAATACAAATTCAGTTCGAGACATAACACAGTACCGACATAAAATATATAATTACTATGATGATAGAACAAGTGGAATAATGATTTAAATGATGTGACTTTATTGACAAATATTTAGGATCGAAATAAATATTAAATCTTAATAACATACAGTTTATTGTATTATTTTATTAATGATTAGAAGTTCGACTTCATAATTCAGATTCAAATCCGCTGAAATTTTGGCCAAAATTCTGCTGGTGCGTTGAGCGCCCAAGGCCTCAGCCGTCAGCCTAAAGCTCTTCTTCTCTGCCTATCCCTTCGAAGATGCGGCATGGCGGTGCGCGTACATGTGTAGGTGAATATAAAAAATGTTGAGACGGAACATCATCAAAAACCCTCCTAAAGAAATCATACTTTGTCCACGAATGCTTGGCAGATCGTTCGGTGTACCACGTATAAAAATAATACTATTCAGTGCAATATAAAATTCAGCTTTATTACGCGCTCATGTCTGGGATATTCCCGTTTTACGAGCTCCTTTCTTTCTTCCCCGAGGATAGTACGGGGTAGTAAAATTTTCCTTTTAAATATACATAGAGGGATGGTCCTTTCTCTATAAAATTAAAGTAATGTTCTACTTATGTCCGCGGCGGGCGGTGCGGGGAATCTTAAAAGCCAATCTCTTTCAGTGAGAGGCTTAAAATTGTATAAATGGGGTTGATTTTACAGTCAATATGACAATCAAGTCGATAAGGAATAATTATTCACTCCCTTTATTGCACTTTCACTTGATAATAGTCTGGCCAGTTAAATTCGATTATTTTTTTTAAGAAAAAACACATTTTAATTGGTAAACGCAAATTGAGAAATATACAGAAAAAAATTATTTATTGAAAAAATATTTAGATTCTACTGGGATTCTAACCTGGATCTTTTCCTATACGAGGAAATGCGTTAACCAATTAAAGATATATTAATTATAAAGAATTAGATTATATAAAATTTAAGTTCATAATTTACCGAAAACGTAATGGCTTGATATAGCGAAATAACGCATTACCCCGGATAGGAAAAGGTTTCGATCGACAGATTTTTCTGTACACAAATCTTTCTAGTTGATTCATATAATTTGTATTTAATCAAATGACATTACATTTAAAAACATTACATTAATATTATATATTATTTCTAAATAATCATATAATGTTATATTTCTATTGTTGTTGGTTGGAAAATTTATAATTATTAATTATAAGTTTTATTGTTCCATAAATGAAAAAATGAGACGATATATGACGCGAATATTGATGACATTAGAAATAGAAGGTCGGGTAGACCAGACTTGATAGTATAATAGCGTTAGGATAGGTTAATTGAGGTTAGACCTTAGTAATAGACGAACACGCATGAAAAGATTAACGAATTTGGATAAAACTGATTGTCAGAGGCAGAGAGTGATGTTTGCTATCCTGACTGTCCGCCCGCATGGATCAATTACAAGACCGTTAGTCTAATTATAATTCAAATACTAAATTAATATATTAATTATAAATATATACATATAAAATCAATTTTGTCGAAAATTATAAAATTAAAATTAGGTATTTAAGATTCTGTAAAAATAATGTAGATGGCTTTCAAATAATGGAACGACAGGTATATTAATTTGAAAAATGTAACATATAGGTTCGAAAATTTGTCAAGAAAAATACTGGCGTTATAGCACAAAGGTAGTGCACTTCCCCGGATTGGAAATAGAGATCCAGGTTCGAATCCCGGTGACGCAAAAACAATAATTTTCGACAAAATTGATTTTATATGTATATATTTATAATTAATACATTAATTTAGTATTTAAAATATTACAGACCTATGTTCTGAATAATTACAACTTCACAATAAGAATGTGTTTTCCTTAATAATTATAATTCAATCGGATTCTTAAATATTCCTTAGGGGTTTTGGGAACACGTTGAAATTTGTATTAAATATCTATGTGAAATCTTTTCTGACACTTCAGCAAGGAACTGTGTATATTTTTCTATGTATGTGATTGTTTTTTTACCTTTTTCTCGAGTAGCAAAATTAAAGGACTTGTGATTTTTTAAAATTTTTAATCATTTGCCATTTTTTAACTTTTTGGCTGATCAGGCTGACTAACGAAGTTAGCCGAGATATTTAATATTTTTTAATAACTTTAATATTTCATAAAAGTCGGGAGTTAAAAATAAAGGCATGTGGTAGTCTTAGATATGATTTAAAAAAATGCATTGTATTTATCAGAATATTGCGTCACGGGATCTATTCCTCCCCTACATCATTACATTCTATTCGTTACGCTCACTTCGGTTTAACTTTATTTGGTTATATCGTCACATTACTTTCTCAATCCCTCACAGCCAGTCTCTCTCAATTCCTTTTAACAACCATATTTCCATATTTTTTTATTTATTATCTTTGTTTTATTAACCACTGAATTGAGTTTAAATACATCTACCGGTTTCGAAAAATATCATTTTCTTCTTCAGGATGTCATAACTAACCAAAAATATATAGCATTGTTTCTTCATCAGAATCTATTTTTAAAAATTTTTAAAAATTTAAAAAAAAAAAAAACAATTATTTAAAAAATAAATTTAGTACCTAACTCACTTAGGATGATTATATTTTCATGATTCTAGAGTGCCACTGAACAAAATTTGAAACGGGTGGCATTCAATAAAATATACACGTATTTTGGGGGAAAGGAATCAAAAAAACCATCGTACGATACGCTTATCAGAGACTGTTAATTTTTCACTAGACTTTTTAGTCACCCTGCTGGTGAGCTGCCGACACTGGGGTCTGTAGATCAAATGTTCTGCTATTTGATTCAACCCAACGTGCAGGTGACTTTCCGACCCTTCCATTTTGCCTTGAAATGTCTTTTCATGTTATCATTGTGCCTTATCAAAAGTGGTATATAGATACAAATACTCGTTTATTCAGTGAAGATACAAAATACTATTGTCTATTAAATAGCGTTTAAATATATTTTGGGAGTTGTTTACTCTCGTTTGAATTCGTCAATATTACTTTTTTTTATTATTATATTCAGTTATTAACATCTTAATAGCATCATGGGTTGGCTCCGGTATCTTGTACCGGAGCCAACAATTGTACCTGTACAATTTGACATGAGACTCGTTATTATATTAAATTCAGAGGGCAGCCAGAAAGAAGCCATAGAAATCATTTAACCCCAAAAGAGGAGGGTAGACGTCACATTTATGTATTGCAGTCGCAGAAATCGGTCACAGTCAGAAAGAAATTCACCCTGTCCAGGTCAGTAGAAAAGCCTGTAGAATGCTCTGTTGGGTCTCTCTAGCCACTGCTGTTTCCGACATCGTCCATCCCAGCAACCCCCAGCGGGAGACCCATACCGTAATAAATTGCCGGAAATGTTCTACTTGTGATAGATGAGTGCAAGATGTAAAAGTATCTTGCGGTAACGCCGCGAGACTGGCCCGGCACGGTAGACTGCCCTTTCTTGTGCAGTGCACACGTGCGCATGTTGCTCATCCGGAGTGTTTTCTGACGAGTGACTTTTATGATACTCACCACACTTTATACTAGTCCACTTTTAGTGCTACAGAACAAAAATAAAAGACGAAACATTTAATTGAATTTTGGAATTACATGTATTAGTATTACTTAGCATTACAAAACCACAATCAAATAATGTTTCGATACCGAATGGTGGTCTTCCATCAGTATATTGCACTGAATAAAAACCCCTTTTTTCATACATGTATATATAAGGTGTCCCACGGAAAAATTTCAAGATTAAATTGTAATTGCTCGTAAACCATCAGAGTGGGTAATTGGGGGGGGGTTATTGTTCGACGCACGTGATTTGCGGATTTGCCAGTCGCAAAAAGTCACTGATCAGGAGTGCACCGCACGTTCGCGGTTGAGCAATATTTAAAGTATGGCGATTTATGGATTCGAGCGCGTCGCGCTTTTTGTACTCACTTTAATATTCGACGACTAAGTGATGGGCCGAGCACGCAACTTATCCGGTGTTGGGTTTAAAAGTTCAGACAAGAAAGGACAAACTCCGGGACCATCAACGTCAACAGCGACTCCAGAACACATGGCTCAAGTTCGACGTGAAATTATGAGCAATCAGCATAAATCGATAAGGAAGATTGCAGCCTGTACTGGAATAACAAAATCAACAGTGCACGTTATTTTGAAAAATAAACTACAGTTTCACCCATACAAACTGCAAATCGTGCAATTTCTCAACAAAAATGACTATTCTTTATGTGAAAACTTTGTGAGAACCATACTGGAACGTTTTGGAACAGCACGAACGCTTCGAAACATATTATTTACTGACGAAGCACATTTTCACATCGATGGCTATATTAATAAACAGAACATGAAATACTGGCACTTCGACAACCCGAGAGAACGCCATAAAAAAGTATGCATTGTCCGAAAACGACAGCGTGGTGTGCAATTTCTCCCCGAGGGATAATTGTCCCTTATTTTTTTAACCAACGAGAGACAGTCACTACCGATGTGTATTGTCGAATGATCGACGATTTTTTGGTACTGCAACTGCAGCCATTTCCCGGGTTCAACAATAGAATACAATTTCAGCAAGACGGGGCTACTTCACAACTACAGCTAAAGTTTCTATAGAGAAGCTGAGGGGAATTTTTCCCAATAAATTAATCAGCAAGTACGGAGACATATCCTTGGCACCTCGGTCATCAGACCTTACATCATGCGACGTTTTTGTGTGGGGATACCTTAAGTCGAGAGTTGAGTTTACTGCGACAATCCTTGAACAATTCAGGCCCTACAAGAAAATATCCACCATAAAGTTGCTGCCATTGAACCGACGTTTTGCTCTCGCGCGTTCGCAAATTTAAGAGTCCGATTACAAAAATGTCTTGAAAAAAATGGACGGTATTTATACTATATTATTTATAAAACGTAAAACCTGCATCGTTAAACACCATTTTGTATAAATAAAATATGAGAATAGCATTGTAGTTTTTTTTAAATTTAATATTATACTTGAAAATTTTCCGCTGGACACCCTTTATACACATACTAAGTGAATTAAGTAATCATTCTTGATTATGAAAATGAAGAATGAAAGAGGTAAATGTGGAAATCCATGCCATAGTAAATCTTTAAGAAGTATATTAAATACACAATTGTGGAGATAATAATGAAGAAGGTTTGGGGTATGCATGTCGACTCTGTGGACCAGAAATGTTTGGTCATACAGTTATGGTGCTAGTGAAAGAATGTGGATTGATTAACGTATAGAAATGTGTATCAATATAAATCAGTAGGATTTTTAATGTTATGTTTCTTACCCATATAAAAAATGTATGGGCATTTTTAAGAATACTTTTTATGACTGGACGTGATTCATTTATTACTTGAAAATACTTCACGTAATAACTAAAGAAAATAATTAGTTTTATTAAAGGTTAACTTAGTAAATAGTTCTGCCAATTGCTTTTTATTTTTTTCAAATCATAAACCAATCCATGCACCAAATTTAAAGAACAATCGTGAAATCAACAGGTTAAAAACTGTAAGATAGTAAAATTTGTGAATACTATAAAAGAGATTTTTCTCTTTTTTTTGAAGTGTTTTTTTAAACACTTCAAAAATTTGTACGCAATTGCAACCCTTTCTAATGTTATTCTGTTAATAAACGGCATAGGTAACGACTCCATACAATACGGATCAACCGAAAAGAATTTTCAATTCAGTAAATAGCCATTTATACAACTTGAGTAATTCACTAGCTTAAAGACAGAACTGAGTAATGTAAATAGCACGCATAAGTACATCGGTGAGTTGCGGTGAGTTTTTAGAACTAAGCAATTAAAGTCTGTACTGGTACACAGATGGTACTAATTTTAAAATAATGTTTTCGTTAATGTTAATCCAATTCTTAAATTTATATTTATTACCCAGAATTTTTAGTTATGTACAGCTTTTTTACTTGTATGCACTGCACGTCCCTGTGTATAGTGTTTATGTGTGTGGCAGACTGCAAGTTGTGAGAACAGTAACTACTTACTGTTAGTACTGAGTTTATTGTACGCAGTCACAGTTTACACATTTGGAAATTTGACTGTACAAAGTAGTTACTGCGCGAAATGTTATCGGAAGCGGTTACTAGAGCTGTTATCTGGAAAGCGGTGATAGAAACAGTAATGCTCGTGATAACCTATCTCTGCTGCCCGCGTTGGTATTGTTGCATGCCGTCAGTACTGAATATCTTTACGGCTGCCATGAGTTTAGTTTTACCGGGCGGCCACGATGAGAGGAGAGACGATGGGCCTCCATAAAGGCAACAGTATCGAGGATTTATACAAATGATCTGGCATGTTCAGAAGTTAAGTTAAATCTAATAGAGAATCTGGATCAATGAGAATGTGGAAGAAGCAAACAATGCCAAGTGATGAGAATGGATTTTTAAGTAACGGTTTTTAGATGAATCGCTTCCTACTAATACTCCATAGCTTCCAAACAGTAATACCACAGTCCTGACTATAATGTGGAGCAGACCTTTTGCGTGGGTTAACGTTTGAAAAAATTTTAAAAATGATACAATTGAAAGTCTGTTGCAGCACTTGGGCCACTGCTGAATGGCGGATCAGAAAAAATCTCAGAGAAATAAAATTAGAATAAGGGAGGCGAGCAGAGCCACAAGTTTACCACAAAAATTTCATTTCGTTTTAAGCAAGGGGGTCGTAATGCGGGGAAATTCTAGAAACTAGTTAGAAAAAAGTACGGCGGTTTTTTAATGCGCGCTCTCCAATTTTAAGAAAAATTTGTCGTAAATATTTTTTTAGTAAGTACTAAAAAGAGCTATTCATCTTGATAGATTTATGACATTTTCTTTTTACGGTTGTGAATCATAATAATTTTATTATCCCTATAATTTTAAGGGAGTGCTAGCTCCTCTTCAGATGTCTATATTAAGGTTATGCACCTCTCGGGCTGCACCGTACTCGCTGTACTTTGCGATGGTCGACTCGGTTATCGGTTATGGAGTGAGTAGCTATGGACTGATATATTTATAAAAGATATATTAATAAAATTAAACAGTTGCAATTAAGATATTTTAAAACTTATAGTAGATAACAAAACAAAGTGTTTGTATAAAGATGATTATAATCAATTGTTTACAATATGCAAAATCTTACCACTTGACAAAAAAGTAACATACGCTATAATATTCAAAGAGTTGATAAATAATGGAAATACAAATACTGATCCTCACCGTACCTGTTCAACCAACCGAACGCGGTCTGGTCGAACCGCGAGAGTACCGATGGCGAACAATGGTACGGTGAGAGAACAGGAGAATGTGTTGTGCAAGAATAATTAACAAAATCAATAAAGACTTATTAAACATTTTAAAAACTGATGAGATCCCAGTGACCACCTTAAAATACAAAGTAAAATAACATATTATTATCAAATTTTTGTTTCCATTTTATATTATAATATATTCAGGTATTCACCCATAAAATATTGTGGAATAAGTCCACTAAGTCCAGACAGTGTAAAAATTATATATTTTTTCGAATGATTGATATTTTTTTTATATCTTTCTAAGTAATTCAACTAATTTCTTTTAACTTGACTATAACATGATTTATAACCGTGTCCCACCACTCTAAATGAAAATGAATGTATATTATTATATGAACATACCAATTAGGTACATACTTTTAGTTCATTAACATCTTCTTACCTATTTTTTCCTCTTGTTTATAAAAAAAATGTTGTTTAAAAAACCTCAATAATAAGAATGTAAAAGGCAATCCTTGCCGTAAAACTGCCATACAGTTTGGCAAAAAATAAAATTATAATGTACTTATAATTTTACTTGGGTATAAAAATATGGTATTATACTTGGGTATATAAATATGAAACCGGAATTTTTGTATAGAAAATACACGTTTATTGTATGAAAATGAAACAAACTATTTTATTCGAAGTATTGCCCATCGCTAGCTATATATTTTTCCCATCTTTCTGACAATTTATAGATGCAATTCCAAAAAAACTTTTGCTCTTTTGAAGCAAAACAATCATCAAGCCATTTTCGTACATTTTCGTAAGTGAAGCGCTACTCAGCAAGTGCGTGTCCCATCGATGCAAATAAGTAGTAATCGGAAGGAGCGAAGTCTAGTGAGTAAACCACCCGTGAAAGTACTTCCCAACTAAACGCCTCAATCGTTTCCTTGAACGGTTTTGCTGTGTGTGATGGTGCATTATTATGAAGCAAAATGACTTTGTGTTACCTTTTTTGATATTCTGGTCATTTTTCACGCAAAGTTTTATTTAAATCTATCATTCGTTATCGGTTTGCTTTCAGTATTAACGGTTTCAACAGGTTTTAGCAGCTCGTAATAGATCACACCCGTCTGATCCCGTCAAACACAGACCATTATTTCTCATGTCAAAATCGCCACTTTTAAATTTTTAAGCCACTCAAAGCACGGTGATTTACCAAAAGCATACTCACCACCGTAAGCTTCTATAAGCACTCTATGCGATTCTACAGCAATTTTCCTCAAATGATATAAAACAATCAATGCTGTCCGTAAATCGTAGTTTCGAGGCACAAAATTCGGCATGTTCTACGCTATTAAAACTATGCTGCTGTATGAAATTTGTATTGTTGTGAGTTGAAAATCTTTGTCAGATGTCAAAGCAAGAAAATGGCGCCAATGATGCGGTTTGACGGTAACTACATTGACAACTAGGGCCATCTATGGGCAAATTCCGGTTTAATATTTACATACCTGGTATGTAATAAAGTTGAAATAAAAAAAAGGTACCATTTTGTCCGACCACGGAGTAAATAGCCTTCGTAAAAAATTTCAACATGCCTTATCCCTCTCGGAAATTATCTCTGTTGACAACTAGCTAAAAATGCTATGAACCAACTTAAGGACAGAAACATAAACCAAGCAACTAAAATTAGGTTTGTTCACCTTACCTTACCTTTTCAGTATTCATGTATTCAGCGAAGACCTGGACAGTCCGCAATAGCCGACATTTGTAAAATTAAAGCTTTCAAAATATATTGTTAGAAAAGGATGTTACGCATACCGTGGATAGCATGCCTCAATTCTGCAACAAACCCAACCACAGCAAACCTTATCTACAACAGTGAACAATTCTTTCACCACATTATGCGTCAAAGTGAAAGAAGAAGCTGTAAAATTTTTTTCACAAGAAAGATTTGCTTATTTTCGGTGTAACATTTGATTTATTTATCAAGGAATAATATAATGTATTCTGAATAATCGTTACTTCGCCAATGAAACGTGAATATAATATTATTAATTGTCGTAATAATTAGTATATGATTCTTGTCAAATCAAACTAATGACGTGCAGATTTCAGATAGTTCAGTGTATCTGAATTTACCTCGAGGACTTCTGAATGATCACTCGGAAATGCGCATATTGGGCGCACATCCACAATACATCCTTTTGATGTATGCCATAATCCTTTACACATCTTGTAAATGCATAAGCATCTAATAATCTGCATTAGCAGCTTTAGATGCAGTATAATTATTTAGTAATTAATCAATTCCTGATGATGCACTAAACATTTTCGCCGCTTTCAATAGGCTACATTGTCGCGTAATTACTAAATAATATTTATAATATTTTTAAAATTAGCAATATTAACTTTCTGGTTAAAATTCATATTTTTTATTTATTATCTTTATTATTTTTGGTTAGTTATGATATCGTGTAGAAGAAAATGGTATTTTTCGAAATCGGTAGATGTATTTAAACTCAATTCAAGTGGTTAATAAAACAAAGATAATAAATAAAAAATAATATTTACATCGATCCTATTATTTTTTTATTTCGAATCGCCGATTAAAAAACAATTTAAATCACATATTAATAGGATCGATATAAATATAATGTAGTAAGAAATTATTACGTTTTTTTATATAAAACTTGATTTTAAATAGTAGCTGAAGCCTCAAATCATACAAGTAAATATATTAAATTATTTTTAATAATTTTTATTTACTAACACAAAGTGTTTTAAAAACGTCAAAAATTGATCATGTGTACTACAAATTGAATGGTTTATAACTCTATTAATCTTTAACATACTACTAATTTAATTCAATGCAGATTTGTCTGCATAATCTTGGCTTCAAGATTATAAGAAAATATATTTCGTATGTGGTAGAATTTTCTATGTTAAGGCAATTTTGTGGCACGCTTAAAATAAATGTAATGGTCGCGGTCTTCCTTATAAATAACATTCAGTTTATTAGTTCTACATTAGTGTAAAAGTCATATCTAAATCTAAAAAAGTCGAATCTAATGTAGTACTTCTGATATAAATAAATAATAAAAACCCATATTTTAGTAAAAAATGAATTATTTTTGAAAGGTAAGCCTTAACCATTCCTGTAAGATTTTAAAAAAATTTCATCCTTTCCGGTGCGGAGTAATTAAATCACCCCAAAACCTATCGTATTATTAGATGGAACTAAAGGGAAGAATTAGTCCGTTTTATATTTATAATGCAATGAAAACAATTGGTAGAGATGGTATTTTAGTATTTTACCAGAATAATCTAGTGATCGCCGCTACAGAGATTTTAAACAATGTGCAGCCAACTTCGCGCGACCGCCACGGCAAACCTTTACTCAACCTCATCCGGCCCGGTCGCAACTTCCAGAGCTCAACTGCAGAACGTCTCTCGCGCCAGTTCCCGAGACCCGGAAGCAGCACACGATGATCAGCTTTCCTTATGTACGGTCTGTCTTACCATTGTACTACCGCAATTTAATAAATAATACAAGATTATCTTTTTTTCTCTAATTCCCATATCCCTTTTTAGGTCAAAAGTTAATATCTAGACTCGAACATAGGCCCGTGTGGCCTACATTTAAATAACCTCGTCCGTGTTACATATATCATTTATCCATCAATGCTCCCCTCGTACGTTGTTCACTAAAATTTGCGTTGCGAAAATAACGAATCTATTTAACTATATATGTATTCTGTATCTCTCTTTCACATGTAATTTTATATTCTATCTACCTCTTTATGTATATGTAAGTGCACTTTTTTTGATCAGTTTTAAATACGTCCTGATGAAGCTCGAGATAAGCGAAACCGGTTGACGTATAATAAATTTCGTAATTTCATACAAAGTGATTGTTAATTCATTTAATACATTATGTATCTTCTTGGCACCTCCGAACGGATGGTGGCCAAGGGGTTAGGAGGGTAGATCACCCTAGACTAAGCTGGGATTAATAGCAATAAAGACTCTATGAAGACATACGGGATCTTTATTGGTCACCGAGTACTGAAGTAGAGTTGGACAGGGGAAGATAGAAGCGCCGAGACTTTGCCCTGTAATGATAATAATGATGATGAACAACGCTTACAAAAATTATATATTTATTTATTAGACTATGTTTTTGTTGTAATAGATGTGAATATAAAATATTATAATGTAACATGATAAACATAAGAAAATACTCGTAATTTATTGTGTGGGATGGAGTAGACTCCACCTCTGATATTGTCCTGCATACTTTGCTAGACTACCGTCTGTGTTAAAGTAGCCAGTTTTTTTCGTGCTGTTGTGGTGTTATTTAATTCAAGAAAGATAAAGATTCAACAGGAATAAAAAATGTAGTGAGAGTGTTGTGAAAGTGATGAATTATTAGTGTAGGTATTGTATTATGATTGTGTTGGAATGTTAGACAGCGATGCTTCTGATTAGTTGATAAGAATGATAGTTTGATAATTATTATAAAATAACTTTTATTTATTAAAAAATACAAAATTAAGATCTGGTCTATCTATGTTACCCCGCAAAAATTTATTTATTTGAATTAAATGTATCAACTAGAAAGGTCGAAAAAATATTTTAGTGTCTACTGGGATTCAAACATGGATCTCTTCCTATCCGGGGAAATACATTTTTCTTTATGTCTTTCTAGTTGATACCTATGTGATAATATATTTATATTACAAATTAAATTAACCAATTAGAAAGATATACGGAAAAAAATATTTATCGAAAAAATATTTTGTTGCCACCAGAATCAAACCTAGACCTTTATAATTTTTTTCGTAAACGTAATCGGTTAATGCAAAGGAATGGTAACACGTTTCATCGGATAAGAAAAGATCCAGATTTGTATTGGTAGCAACCATATATTTTTTCTGTAAATAGATTTGTTCTGTGTATCTTTCTAGTTCTAAAAATATCGCAGACAATGTTCTGAAAATACAAATACAGAACAAAACAACGTGTTTTCATTAAAAATAAAAAAATAATTATTTAAAAAATACAAAAGTAATTACTGGAATATCTATGGTACTTTACAAAAGGTTAAAAAATATCTAAGCTTAGTGCTGTAATCCGTATACTTGTGAATTCGTGACTCCTTCGAATTTTTAAATATATTTTGTAAAAACCGGCATTAAAAAACGGGCCACTGGAGGAAAATGTTATTTTTTCTTAAGATGGTGGCATTTGTATTACGGTCACATACACTAAGGTTTTATTCCTGGAGATTTTCTCTCGGAAGCTGTGTTTTGGATAACTTCTAGGGCAGGCGTTTACATTTAATAGATTTTAATCTCAAAGGTAACTGATTTTTGTTTCACCTTTGTTTTTGTTATATCTAAAGTTTAAAGGCTACAACGTAATATTTTTATTTATTCGGCTTATATATTTCAAAATCGTTGAAAATAATATATATTTTTCTTTATTTTCACTGTTACATTTTATTTATTTTGTAGATAGTTCATCAAAATAATTACATACGCGATGATAATGAAATTGTAATAAGCTACAGAATACGCATCTCTTCAATATTCTTACTATTTTCAAACTAACCGAAGCTACACGCTAATAATGAAAATAGTACTAGCGTAGATGGCCTTCTGGAACGAGACTCAAACACTCGACCACAGTAGATCACTAGGCGAGTTTCGTAACCACTGCACCACAAACACGTCAGATGTGAGTATGGAAAATTTATAGCGATAGAGTCAATAATGAATTAGTTTGTAAATTGGAATAAACATTAATTTGTTAAATATCGTCACTCGATAGATGCTACGTTGGTTTTCAAAAATACTTATAATACCACAAATATACCTTACTTATATATCACAAAATATCAAAATTTATCCATAAAAGACTTAATAGACCATCATTGATATACGTAACGGTAACCAGACTCTATGATATTGACGATTTTTGAGCGTAAAATTCTGAGAATGATCTTTAGTCCGATTTGGGATGATTCTATTTGGCGTCGTCGCTACAGCTTCGTTAAGTTTATGAGCTTCATGATGAGTCTGACTTCCTCCTCGAAAAGTCTTCACCGTGTATGCACCTGACACTCCATAAACTGGAGTGGAGACGGAGCATTGGAAGCATTATTGGCTGGACGAGATCGACGATTGGCTCCTTAAGGTGGTCAAGACCACCCCAAGCTACAGAGCCATGATTGATTGATGGTCATTATTTTTGAAAAGTTTCATGAAAATTAAACATGATTACGATACATAGATTCTAATTCATATTAACTATATTTATTAAAATATTTCATTTGTTTTATTATTAGAATATGTGCGTGGCTTGTTTCCATGCTCACATCTACATCAATCTTATTCATATTTATATCTTCCTTGTATTTAAGAACTGTCTTTCGGTATGACATTGTTAATCACCTCTGTTCTTTGCATCTGATAGCTCCGTGTAGGTGACCGTGAATTCGTGTATAATAATATTCTCAATGTACTTCTGCCTCGGCCTTCCTTCTTTTTTTTTTCTGTAAGATTCTTTAGATGCGTGTCATTATTGACTGATTATATTACGCTTCCCCATCTCCATCTATGACTTTCTGGATGTGAATTCAGTAGTGTCATTATGGCTGTATAGCGCTTGCTTAAATGGTCAGTCTGTGAGACGCAAGCAGGGCAAACACAAACGTGTTTTTAATATATCTAGCTCAAGATTACTTATATTTTTAAAATTGGAAAAATTAACTTAGTGGTTAAAATTAATTATTTTTATTTTTAACTTTGTTTTATTAACCACTTATTGAGTAAAAATACATCTACTGATTTTGAAAAATATCATTTTTTTCTTCAGGATATCAATAACTAATCAAAAACATATGGTATTGTTTCTATAAATTTTGTACCAAACCATGTTTTTAAATACTTTTTTTCTTTTAATATTTTCTGTTAAACATATGCTTTCGAATGAAATTAAATTTTAAAAACCAAGTATGCAAACAATGTTTTTTTTTATTTGAAAGATTATTTGATGCCATTAACAATGAAATATAATTTCATTAAAATGTGCACCACGTCTACGTTTGATACAATGCATTCTGCCACTCTTTCACATAAATCTAGTGCAATTTCACCAATTACATGAGTTGTTGTTTTTCAATTGTTTAATTATCGTTAGTTTTGCTCTAGCCGGATCTTATAGGTATAGGCATAGATCTTTACCCAAAATCAGCCTATATGTTGTGAACGTCGAGTTATCACGTATATACGTTGGATCATTTCTTACACTTTCATTTACAGTGGTAATATTGGCTTCACGGTAATTTTTTTGTCTTACTGTTGTCCTCATATTATATAAAGAATAATTGTTTTAAACCTTTTCACAAATCGACGAATAGCTTGCTAATTGATAATTATGTCGACCGCACGATAGGTTAAGTTTTAATTACTTGTAAACGTTGTTTCAATTTGAAACGCTCAATGAAAAAATGACAGATTGTACTGAATAAAAATAACATTGACAGCTGTCAAAATATTAATAAACATGGCAATCATTCTAATTTGAAATTCAAACGCATTTATTGGACAGCCCTTTACAAGGGTGGTGAGGTGATTTTTTGAAGAAAATATCGTTATAAAAATTATCCAATGTTATTTATTAATATTAGTGAATATTTACTATATACTGGGTAGAATATTAAAATGATAGATTATTAAAATCAATAAAAATGTGTCAGGGTAGCGAAAAATCAATTCGTTTAATACATTTCCCGCCGATTTAGGGTTGGGTCGAGATTATATTTCTATAAAGTGATTGACATGTAACCTTCTTTGTCGGCCTCCAAAGTGCTAAGGGTTCTTTATACGGAACCTCCCCAGGACCATAATATGATAGATCGGGGAATAATGGCCGAGGACTATTCAGACCCTCGACTCGAGGGCAAAGGGCGCAAGAGGCTTTTAAAAAGTTTTTTGCGGATCGCTGAAAGTAGGTTTATGGAAATATCACTTTTTTCTAAATATTGAATAGTCTGCACAATAAAATCTATGGAATACGCGCACAGCACATTTTTTTCGTGAATAAGTATTTAAGTAAAAAATTTATACTAGACATTATATATTTTTATTAATTCCTCAATTTTATTTACATAATCTAAATAAACTAAACCCACAAAGTATCTTGCAGGACGTTTGACAGCAGGTTCATTATTACAATTAATTTACATTAAATAAATAAAAAAATTAAAATGTACTATATTTAAAAGAATGAAACCAAACAACTTATATGCAGGTAAAAATTGAAACAATGTAAATATGTAAGTACTCTGTACAAAAACAAAAACAGAACTTCTCTATTGATACACATCTTTAAAATATCAAGCAAAAATAAAATTTTAATATAACGTCATACTTTAAAAGTTAAATTTTAAAAGTATAAAATGAAATAACTCTAAAAAATAAGCAGATAAATTTCAGTGTGCTAATATTACATTCAATTTAAATACAACATGATTACAGTACATACAGTTGCTTAAAACACTTTCTATCCCGAATTATTAAATTTAAGTATCTACCAACTGTATATTTTTTGTAGTATTCTTCATACATAAAATAAGTAAATTGTGTTATTAAAAAAATAATAATATGGGTATATAAATATTATTAAATATAATTTGTGATACTTCTAATTATAATCAGACCTTACACGACGTACACAGAAAATAAAAATATATAGCATTGTACAAAAAAAAGGAAATAAATATTCTAAAACATTAAAAGAATAAAGATTTGGGAAGAAAAAAATTAGGTCAAAATAAGTATTAATAATCACAAGGAACGCCAAACCTAACTTTGTGACAACGCGCAACGGACATTTCACCTGCCGCAGTGTTGACATTACAAAAAATAGCTAATGTTAGTAGTCTAAATAAATCAAGTAGACTCAGTAGTATCATCAGAGAATGACACCACAGTAAAACATAAGACTAGATAAAGTTTATGATACTTTAAAGTACCGTCAGGGTAGAAAGGGTTAAAAAAAACATCACTGCGTATGTCATTTTATTCAACTTTACAGGAAAGACAAAAAACTATTTTAAAAATATAAATACTTTTTTTTGCTCTTTTATTTATACTTAGTTAAAAAATAATAATCCTTTAATCAAACACATTTTTTCAGTTCCATAAGTATTTAGTTTAGAAATTACTGAACTTACACGGTGTTTTTGTGGATTTAGAATTTTTTGTGACATACATAATTTTCTCTCCTACGAAATTAATAATATGATTAAAAATGGTGCTGGTGACGATAACAATTATTTCAAAGAATATTCGATGGAAGCAAGTCTTTTTAAACTTATATTTGTTTTATATATTTTTTTATCAAAGGAAACAGGAAAATAACGTTAATACCTAGTATCATTTTACATTTAAAGACGTTCATATGCTGCTGTAATTTTTATTAAAAAATATTATTTAATAAATTATAGTTATCTCATAAAGACAAAGCTGTATGGAAGATAAGGAAGTACGGGTAATTACAGGGCTGACGACCTGTTTTCGGCTAACTTCGGTCCTAAAATAGCAATTTCACAATAAATACCCGTTTAATCAATTTTAGTGTACACCACCCCGTGTTATCACGAGGGTTGTCTGCACAACATGTATAATCATAAGTACTTTAATTATTTCAATAAAAATATTTTTGAAGAATGAAGACAAAATGTGATATCGGCGCGATAAATAAAATAACACTGTTTATCGCATAACCAAACCTGTAACAGACTAACATCAAATACGTTGTACATGTTTAGACTAGTAAGACTCGTCAAAAAATTCGGGGGTTTGAGCCTCGTTCTGGAAAATTGACGATATTGATGTGACGGACGCGTATTCTGCGTACATTAATCCTCTGATGACCTTATAATAAATATTTATTATTTATAATAAGCATGTAGGCATATTATTCATTATAATCTTATTCAAAAATTGTGTATACGAGTATTTGTATGTGAATCCATGTACATGTGCGTATATGAGACGATCAATAACATGTATGTAATTGCTTCACGAAGCGTAAAAGCTATCTATCTCGCTGAGTGAGTGCACTGCCATCTAGAAAATCAATTCTCATCTATAATCTCATTATACAAGGTAGGTATTAACGTTGAACTCATCTTCGAAATGTTTAATTGGTTGCGATTTTGGATACATCTCTATATGTAAAATATGCTTTAAAGTACTTTTAAAATTAGCAATATTAACTTGGTGGTTAAGATTCATATTTTTTATTTATTATCTTAGTTTAATAACCACAATTGAGTTTAAAAAACATCTACCGGTTTCGGAAAACACTTTTCCTTCTTCAGGATGTCATGACTAACTACATGACTACTACTACTACTAGTCATGACATCCTGAAGAAGGAAAAGTGTTTTCCGAAACCGGTAGATGTTTTTTAAACTCAATTGTGGTTAATAAAACTAAAATAATAAATAAAAAATATGCTTTAAAGTTTTTAAAAATTTAAGTGAGTTGGCGTTTTAAATCTCTCAGGATGTCCCTACAGCTGCCACATGCACTACCTGACGAGATGAATGGTTCTAAGGGCACAGTAAAAGACTTACAAGGGGTATGTTTTCGCGGCGTATTACATAGGTCTATTAGGGGCGATGGTGAGGAAAGTGATGAGGTGTGGATAGTGGTGATACGGGGGTGGTATTGTGGAAAGGAATGGGAAGGAAGGAGGCTACTACCGTGCAATGCCCAGTGTTTCAGCAGTTACCATATATATATAATATTATAATATAATTGAATACTTGTCTTTTACGCGATCGCTATAAATAAATCCACAAAATAGACGAATCACTACAAATCAGATATAAACATTTGTTTATTATCAAAATAATATGATTTCTGAAAAACGAAGTAAACCGTCGCGGGTACGAGTATAGTGAAGCCAATATATTATAGTATAGCCAGTGTAAGAATCTGGCTGAAATTTTCTGGACAGAAACGCATTTGAATAAAGGGTGTCACCTAGTCCAATTTGACGCCAATTAAATTATTTAAATTATTTACCGATTGGTTTGCAAGCAAGTCTGACTGTTTTATTGTATCAGATAGCTATTTAATATATTCAATCTAATCAGCCGGTTTCACGTTGCAGAAATCCCAGCCGCATTTTTACACTGGTCATACTCTACTTACTGTGTGTTATCAAATGTGTTCTCAAATAGTGCTTTATTAACGTGGAGAATTGTACATCACGTCTTTTGTAGTAAAATTATGGTCAGATTCTATTAAATGATCAGCGAACTCCAATACATTGTTTATTACTGTTAAAAATTGTAGATATATATAAAACCTTAATATGTAAATAGACAAATATTAATAGTTATCAAACATCTACTAATTTCTAACTGTTTTTTTTTTTATTTTAACTGAACTTTTATATTTTATACCAAAAGTATATATATATATACGTATATATGTATGTCAAAACGATAACGAGGCAAAATCACTAATTTAAACCGAACGCTGATCTCTTTCAACACAGTCAGCGGATTGGTCGCGAGGTTTAGGTGCCCGCAAAATGGTTTTGCTAGTTTAGCATCATCGAGCATAGACAGCGTCTGCATGGGTAGCCATGCACTTTCCGTCTAGATATCCTGTCATATCTGTGTAACATAATGCAGCTAGACTCGGTCACTTGACAGTAATTAATTACTGAAAAATATATTTTAGCTGACTTCCTCTATTTCTTTTTCACGCTCATCAAATTTATTATGTTTTTAATACATACGGTAGTCATTTTATACTACTCCATTGTTAGTTACTTGCTTACCATCACGCCGTTTCTCCGCGGGGTAGGCAGTGAGGATAGGGCGTCACACTCTTCTGTCCTGATACACAAGTCTCGCCTCATCCACATCACACAGCTCGGCGGTTATTTCTATTTCCATGAACACTAGCGTCATATATCTTTCTTACCATTATTTCCTTATTCATCCGTTCCTTGAAGTTATCCATTCTAAATCTTACTCACTAAACTATGATCAGCTTTACATTATTTACTTATTTATTCATTCTGATTCAGATCCGCCATATTGTTGCCGTAATTAACTTCGATAGCTAGTCCTAGATTTTCTATTGGTTCGTTGAATATGTCCATTCACTCTATGTAAATAAAAAAACACTAACCTTTACGTAACTGGTCTGTAAATCTTCTACGATGGTCGCTCTCTCTGCCGGTAGTCTTTAATATTTTGAAACTCGGCTGGCCAGCCTCCGAAACTTTAGCACAACTGATAACCGAAAAATACTATACACAAAATGTTTTTATATCACCGACGGAAAATGTATGACCTACTCCAAAGCTGTCTCTAAACAGAAGCAGTTTCGCTTTTGTTTTCAGTTTTTAAATTCACACTACATATTTAAACTTTTAATACCAGACCTGCCGATCGGTATAAAAACGCGTATACACATATATGCGCCTAAGTGAATTCATTTTTAAAGAATTCAGTTTAATTTCGTTCCTCTTCTGCCGGCTTCAGACCTTCCTTCCATACATCAGTGTCGGTACCAGGACTCTTTTGTGTACCGCTTGTCTTGCCTCGGATGACATGGTCCCATTAGCATTCAAAGCGCCGTTCATTTTATTCCCTGCAATTACCCTCCTTTCAATATTTTTCTCAGCCAATAAATAATTATCAAAATAATCCCCTTACACTCATAGAATGTAGTTAGTACGTTGTTTCTTCTGCTGGTATTTCAACAGAAATTTTTTAAATGATTTTATTTTGAAAAACTATTCATGTTATATAAATGTGCGCTGCAACCGTTGATTTCAAGAATGGAGTCAGAAGTACGTGTGATGATTATCTTATTCTATGTATATCGCGATTTTTGATAAATGACTAAACTGGTGATTATTTTATAAGTGGTCAAAAATAATTATAGCTAATTTAATTTAAGTTTGTGAGTAATTTTTGACGTATGATTTTCAAACATTTATTGAGAAAAATAAACATTATTTTAAAAACATAAATTAAGAAGTTAAAACTCAAATTGAAATAAATGAAACAATAAATTTAATAATAACATTCAATATTAAAAATTAAATATTGCCTTCCTCGGTTGACAAGTTCCCGTTAGATATAATTCCACAGAAAGCGCCGTTCACTTGAAATATTTTTTTAATTATTATTATGTAGACATATGTTGTGCCTTTATTACATTTGTATTATTAAAAGTGCTATATTTTTCAAACTAATAACAAAAATTAAACGAAGGCAAGCTGCACATTCCAAATGTATTCTCCTCGATGGGAAATATGATTTCTCAAACTCAACAACACCCTCAACAACTCATTATGGTCCAGAAAACGTAGGCGGCTGTGACATCTCGACTGCGTAACCTCACAAAGTGATTTAATAACAAAATTTTCGATGACCTTATACAATTTGCACATGATAAATTAGCATACCGCAATTTGATAACTAACCTTCGATACAATATAACATATGATAAAAAAACAAGAAAAAATACTTATCTTTGTGGTTTTATGTTTTGAAGCCAACACGTTTCGAAGTGACCATTCTTTTTTAACAGAAAAGAATTCTTAGGGCCGGTTGTGTGATCAGTAATAACTTTTTACTATGGTAACTTTTTTCTATAGTATCTTTATAACTGACGCCCGTAGTAAAAATCTTTTTCGGGTTGCGTCCATAGGCGTGACAAATAATCGTGAAATATGCTTTATTTTATACATTTTCTATGGATTTTTTCGCCTAGGCGTTCGAAATCTATCACATTAGTAGTAAAATATTTTCATATTATGTGTTAATGTATATTAAACAACAAGATCATCATCGGATGAACTTTAATCACTAAAATAGCGGTATATTGAATGATTAATTATAGTATACTGCAATTTTCAAAGTATCAATGTGTCAGATGACTTTTAGAACAATTGTGTAAAGTCCGCCATATTTAACTATCGATTTTCGTTTTTACTATCGGACATCGGAGAGTAAAATAAGTTTATTTCGGGATGTACTTTATAGAAGGAAATATTTTTTCACTAACGATCAAACACCCGTATTCGCAAATATTTTTACTATAGTAAAAAGTTACTACTGATCACACAAGTGGATCTTAAAATAATATTTCATTTATTCGTAGCATGTGACAGAAATTCGGGACTCGTATTTCGGGATTTTAAATACGCATTTTATGATGATTTTTAAATAAGAACATTATTCATTTCTGTATCAATACTTAATTTTATTATGAATTCTTACAATGTTCTATAACTAAAATAAAAACTGGATAATATTAAAGAAAAAAGTTTTCACCTTATTTATAAATTTAAAGGGTAAATAAAATATTGTATTATTATTTCTATAAATCTTAAATGGATTCGTATGAAACAGAATATCCAACATTCCTGGAGACAATCATCGCGAGGGAAATTATTAGAATACAGAACAATACTCTAATAGTATTGTGCAAGTTGCTAACTCTCTCTAAATTATTCTCTCAAACAAAGCGATTCACAAGAAGTGACAATCGCAGTGTAGCGTGCACACAACTTCTTCAAACAGTAGCAACCCAGAATAAAGAAAAAGTTACCAGATATCATACCTACCCACCAGCAAACTCTCAAAGAATACTAAGTGTTACTTTTCTCGGGTTTCAACCCCTGCTTTAAATTGCCTTTGTGATAAAGCTATTAAAATTATTTTAAGAAATGTGTTATTTATATTTTTGAAACTAATTACTAATCACTCAAAAGCAGAATAAGTAATAAACGGGGATACCAGTTGCATTATTTTTTATTACTTTTAATTAGGATGGTTCTGTTAGAAGCCTCAACAATCGGCGAGTTTGTATGACAAGATGTATGAATATGGATGAGGCGAGAATTGTGTGTCAGGACAGAAGAGTGTGGCGCTCTATCCTCTCTGTCTACCCCCACGGGGAAAGGGCGTGATGGTAAGTAAGTAAGCAGTTGTTTTCTCATATAGTTATTACATAGTGTGATAATTTATCGAGTTCCTTCGTCAATATTAACAAAATTACTTTATGACCACGTATTATATAAATAATAAGATAAAATTATTTGTTTTTATTGATACCACTGTTTATTGATAAATCAACATGTTTCGATACCTATGGTATATCCTTAAGGAAACAATGTATACTAAAATTAAAAATACAAGCATAGATAAAAACAAAACTATAAAAAATATTTTTGATGGGTAACTAATGTAGGAACTACTATGAAAACAAATTTAAAAGGTGACTATTTGCAAAAAGGATTTGGCTATTTATAATTAACATTTTTTATTATTTCAAAAATTTCAAATGTATGTAACTGTAAACCCTTTGTATTTGTACCTGTAATTTCTAAACTCTTGTTAATGTCAAAAGAATGGTTTGTTTCCAAAAGGTGATTGACAAATTCAGAATAATTGTTGCTATTTAGGTATCTCAAGTGTTCCTTAATTCTAATATCAAATTTTCTGCAAGTTTCACATGTATAAAAATGATAAACTTAATATAAATTATTTATATTAAGAGTCGAACTTAGCTCATTATTATGCAAATTGGTCATTCAAAATCGGTTATGGTTACAAAATCAAACCCATTTGCCGCTGCTTTTTATATTAAAATTCAACCAGTCTTCGCTAATTTTTAATTTAAATGATCGCCAGTATGGGGATTAGCTCGTGTTTGGAAGAAAGTGTTGTATTTTTTTTTGTATAGGGTTTTTCATTAAGGGCGCTTAAACTTTTTTTTTAAATAAAACAAAAACGAATGAATATATCTAAAAAAAAATTATTATGTTTTGAAGTACATTTAGTGGCAATTATGTATGAAATTCAATTTTCCTCGCTTGACCACCGCGGGCACGTTTGCAGAAGTCCAATCGTTGAATTCAATTTTCCACCACTTTTTCACATAATTCGGCCCGAATCGCACCAATTTCGCATTCAATATTTTCTCTTAGCTCTTGTAACGTCGCCGGCTTGTTGGTATAGACCAAAGATTTAACATAGCCCCAAAGAAAATAGTCCAATGGTGTTAAATCGCATGATCTAGGCGGCCATTGAACTGGTCCATTTCGCGAAATAACACGCTCACCAAATTTGATTTTCAATAAGTCAATTGTTGCGTGTGCCGTGTGACTGGTAGCGCCGTCTTGTTGAAACCACATATTGGCCAAGTCCATACCTTGCAATTGAGGCCAAAAATAATCAGTTATCATGGAGCGATAACGATTACCATTCACAGTAACATGACGATCAGCATCATCAACAAAAAAATATGGTCCAATGACACCTCTGGCATGTAATCCACACCAAACAGTGATTTTTCCGGGATGCAATTGTGTTTCGTGAAGCACGTGTGGATTGGTGCCTGCCAAATAACGCATATTTTGCTTGTTTATATATCCATTGAGCCAAAAATGAGTTTCGTCGCTAATGATGATTTTTCGATGGAATTCAGCATCGAAGTTGCGGTGAGCGAACGCGAATTTTGGTAGTAGATTTGAATAATTTGCAAGCGTTGCTCCGGTGTGTACTGCTCCATGATGATTTGCCAACTAAGTACGAGTGTTAACCTCAAAAAAAATTGAAGAAATATGTTTCTTGTCCCTGTTAAAAGAAAGTTTGAGCGTCCCTATTGAAAAACCTTTTATAAACCAGAATATAGGGATAAAAAGTGCCTTAATATCATGCAGTGGTTGTCTGCATCAAACAAATGGCCTTATTCCCATATGGAAGTTAAAACGTCGAAAAGTTACAAAGATTCTTACGTATCTTGGATCCCTAATAACAAATAATAATATAAGGGAATATAAGTTACGACTGTAAGTTTACAAAAGGAAAATTTTGAAGGACGTCTTTGGACCTATTCTAGAAAATAAAACTTGGCGTACACGTAACAACAATGAGCATTTAACTTTACATAATGATAACGGTCAAATAAAATAGGAATACTTGGGCCATCAGAGGCGATAACTGAACAGCCATTTCTGAAGGTATTGCTAGACCAATTTTAAATGGCTCGTAATAGGGATCAACGAAGGGAAATTTTTGAGTAGCCTGAGATTCAAAAGAAGTTGTATAGTCAAAAGTGATGATTATGATATATAACGTGACCTTCTTAGTTCCGGAGGACGTAACTGAAAGTAATTTTCAAAGGAAAAATGCACGCAATACTAACTGAGCATACGAGTAGATACTTAAGCGTTCTACTGTTTGCCCTCTAGAATAAAATATATAACAATATTCATAAAATTGATGACAAAGGAATAATATACAGAAAAACTAGTTTGATGTGGTTTCGTGTACATTAACACATTCAACTACTTGCTCACTAGAAAGAGTTTACACTCTACATATTTAGTTACATTCAAATAGAGAATTAGTACAATTCTCGCGCGAGCTGCTAATGCGAGTTAAAACAGGGCAACTGGGGCAATTGAGTTACGACAAAGAAATAATATCAAAGGATGAATTGTGTAATAGAGATCCGCGGATGAATTACGTATAAAGATGGGAGGGATGAATTACACAGAGCGATCAAACGCAACCCCGCGAAGGCATCTGGTGCTCTGAACCAAGGAAACAATTTCGAAGACTCTCAGAATTCATAATTTTATGCATGAACTTTTCGATTTGAACTTTCTCGTTACGACTGTAGTGTAAACTTGAATAGCAGCCCCAAATCTTACTCTGTCTCCATTAACCTCGCACAGGGGCGGACTGGGAAAATCAGGGGGCTGAAATGTTTTATCAATTTTATCATTTAATGTTTGGTCTCTTTTTGGTTTGGAGAAATAAATAAAATAAAAAATATTTTTATAAAATATCTATGATCAATAATATTTGAAAGTTTAGTGCGTAATATAATAAAAATTAAACTCTGCACCAGCATTTTGTTTTTGGCTAATGAATAAGAAATGCAACAATTGTCAGTGTTGCAAAATAAAACTTTGAGAATAATATACTCGGATCAGTGCGATGCTGAAAGATCTGAATATGATGACCTTTAAGCAGAAAATGTATTTTAATATAATGGTATTTATTTATAAAATCCTCAATAAAAAAATATCGGCGGAATTTATACGAAAAGTAGATGCAAATCAACATGAGCACAACCATCGTACAAGAGAAAGGGATAGACTGAGACTGCCATTCATGAAGAAGTTTAAAACTCAGAAATCGATCATGTACAGTGCGATGAAAATTTTTACTGAAATGCCAGAAAACATAAGACAGGAGGAGAAATTGAATATATTTAAAATAAAACTGACCAAATATGTAAAAGATAAGTTTTAATAAAAGAAAATACTTGAATCTTGTTTACGTTAGAACACATATAAGAGTGTTCATGTTAAGAATAAAATAAATAAATAAGGGCCTTAAGAGATAAAGAGTATACAATTATGGAAAGATTATGTTATTACAAATTTTGATTGTGTGATTTCTTTAATGATTGTGGATCAGAAATATATACTATTATGTGAAAGATGGGTGCCCCATATAAATTACCCATCGCCCATTTGTTCAGTATATGTTTAATCGCATACATGTATTGTGTATATGAATGTAAACAGAACAGGTTGGAGAATAGAAAGATGAAAGTGGCGCTCAGGAGCCGGCCTACTAGACGGCTGCTAATCGCACAGTTATTTTTGTCACATATTTTTATTATGCCGTCGGTACCGGACGTGTTTCAGCGGTTGTCAAGAGCTCTGGTTTTACGTATCCGTAAATGTGAAGTGCGTTCATAAGTCGTTAGTGGTAATGATGGCTGTGAAAGTGACAGACCTCATAACATTCCGGTTGCGAATACCGGACGAGCCTGAAAGACGTATTATATGAGCACATAGAACATAATTTAAAAAGTTACTTTCCTACAATACGATGTAGCAACATTATAGATTTCCAATATTAAAATTTCTGATAGTTTTTGTTTATTTTCTCTGTTATGAACTCAAAAGTTATATTATACACGGGATATAATTTAAACAGTTATTTTTCTACAGTACGAAATAGCAGCATTGTAATTTGAAAATCTCTGATAGTAGAAATAGATTTTTTTTGTTTTCTATTTGAAAAATGTACCTTCAGAACAAAAAAGTTTTCATATACTTAATAAAATTCACACTTCACTCTGATATAACATTTCAATTTTCTTTCAAATTACTCTGCGCGTGGCAAACATAGAGCATTGTGATATAACATGTATAATATAAATAGCTGCCTGTCTGATATGTTCCGGTCTGTTATCGCTATCGCAAAAATGACACACTTAATATTTAATTTAATGAAATTATGTGGCCGCAGTGTCGTCAACGATCTGGCCCTGTACGATTTGACGTATTGCACAGCGCATGCAGCTACTAGTCACTAGGCACTAGGTACTAGGTACTAGGTACTAGGTATAGCCAGCAGCAAGAAAGTACACGAGCCAGATAATTGAGTGCGACGATGCATTTCTGCAGATATTTTGTGTGCAACTGTTGGAGTTAGTTTGCCAAGTGTCTGTTACGAGATTCTCCCTCTGTATAACTAACGGATATTGTACTACATATTTCTATTACTTTGTGGCATTTTAATTTGCTAACTCACTTGAATTTGTTTAATTTGTATTATACTATCACTCAATTGATAATTGTGTACTTACAACAGAATGCTAGACAATTACAACAGTTACAAGAGAGGGCTATCGCCGATTTCTGTTACTGGGCCTTGCGAGCCGCCACGATCGTCACTGTTAAAAGATTACTTGTACACACAATAATTGTATTTATAGTAGGTATTTATCACCTTCATCAATAGGAACCATTTTTTATACATTGTGTATATATTTGAATATAATTTTTAAATTAAAAAAACAAAAATAATTATTTCTGTAAATATTTTTATTTATTTAATCTTAAACTAGTGCAGGCAAAAATATATGCGTATATTCTATGATAAATATCAATATTTCACTTTTTAAAGCTAACCTTAAACTGTCTCGCAAATATTTTGTTATAAGTTTGTTATTTTTATTTTATTGTATTTAATTATTATTTTTGTATTTGAGTATACTTTATGTAACACATTTAATGCACAGCATGCGTGTAGTATATATTTTATTGATATTTCTAATATATATTTTATTGATTTCAAATTATATATTGAATACAAAAAATTCAAAAGTCATTCGACCCAGGCTGCTTTTTATTAAATGATTTAGGGCCTGAAGTAAAGATATACAATAATAATGGTTCAATTTCGAAAATATTTATTTCGAAATACGTAGACGTAAAGCTGAACATGATTTTGTTAAAATTCTATACAGTAATATTTTCCATAATGCTGCAGAATTTGTATGTACTCCTCAAACAATTTTAACTCGTAATTTATCCAGGTCTCCAATCTTAATATATCGTGGACAAGATCTGTACTATAATACTATGTATTCTGTGGTATAATAAGATGAAAATAAAATTGATTAGAGTTTGATTCATTTGAAACAATAGATCAACTACTTACCTATTTTTATACATGACAGAAAATAAAACTAGGACACAATATCAACATTACAACTATTTCAGTAACCTTATAGAGAATGAAGGTCCTGTTGGTATTATAAACTGTTATTGTTAGAGATATAGAACTTCAAAATGAAATAAAACATAATTATAATATAAATATATACATATAAAATCAATTTTGTATATATTTATAATTAATACATTAATTTAGTATTTAAAATATCACAGACCGTCTGTTCTGAATAATTACAACTTCATAATAAGAATGTGTTTTCCTTAATAAGAAATAAGACATGTTTATTAGAAAGATAATTTGATGTTTAAATATGATTTCGTGCATATGGGCTCGAATAAAACGCAATCTGAAAGTCCAATTTTCGACTTCATTTTTGAACAGCTGAGGATGTATATCGGCAATAACGCGACGAATGTTGACTTCCAAGTCACCTATTGTCTCTCGTTTATTAGCGTAGACAGAAAATAATCCAAAAGTGATATAACACACGATCTTGGAGGCCAATTCACAGGTCCATTTCGCAAAATTATGCGCTCATCAAATGTTTCCTTGTGTTGTGTGGCGTGTCGCGCCGTCTTGTTGAAACCACAGCCCTTTCACATTGATGCCATTTAATTGGGGAACGAAAAAGACAGTAACCATGGAAAAAACAACTTCTTCAGTGCGCACTCTGCGGATGCGTTTTATCAATTAGAGCATGCGGGGTGCGTAAACGATCCATGGTTATTCAAATTAATTGCTCGAATAGACGATTATCTCGACCGTAAAATTAACGTAGCGCACGGTAAGTTTCGCGAACTGAACCACGATTTTTGAAATAAATTTGCAAGCGTTGATCTGGCGTAAGTCTGTTTATGGTGAAATGGCACAAATCAGCTATAAGCTATCAAATTGGCTATCGCTGGAAAATACGTTGCCAATTCGAAAAATAAACCTCTAAAAAATTTAGATATTGGTAGTATTAGTAGTAGTATTACAAACAAACGTTTTTATTGTATTATTTTACCACCTAGCTGTGCAATAAGATTAAATGAAATATAAGGTTTATGCAAGTACTTAAGATCATCCTATTATTGGTAAAATAAGGCCTAAATTAAAAAAATTAAAAATTCAAATTACAGTTGAGTTTGAGTTATATACCCGATATAACTTCGTATAACTCGACTGAAGCGCGAAAATCACATTTTATAATCAATTATAAAAGAGTAAAAATGTTACACTCATTCGAGAATACGTATTGAAATTTCTAAAAAACATCGGTTTGTTTAAAACCAATTGAAAATATTACTCCTCTCCCCACCTCCCACACCACTGCAGCTGTGTTTTAGCATATTTTCTCTCAGCTATCGAAATTGAATGTTTATGCATCGCAGTGGCGCGCCGGTGCGGCGGCGGGGGGCGATGCGCTTCACACATTATGCGGACACCACTGGCGTTTTAAAAATCAATGTAAAAAATACAATTTACTGGCGTACACGTACACGTACATACGTGATTTGTGTACATACAGTCGAGAATGTACAACTTTGGTTTTTATCTAAAGGTAAAATAAAAATCTTTTGAATGACTAAAATATTCAGAATTAAATTAAATTTATGTTGTTTTTATTATTCATTTGTGTAGTAATTGTAGTCTTAAAGCAACATTTTTTTTATCACAACATCAAATTTAAACAACATCAAAAACTAACTATGTCGCACAAACTTAAATGTCTAAAAAGAAATATTAATCTTAAAAAGCATTTAATACGTAAAATATATACATTATTATTATTCTTACGTATGTATCATAGCATGGCATAATTATATTTACAAGTTAACTAGAAAGATACACAGAAAAAAAATTGTAAGCCTACTTTGTTAATGTAGTGAAATTGCGTAACACATTTCCCCGGATAGGAAAAGGTCCAGGATCGAATCCCGGTAGCAACTAAAATATTTGTTCAATAAACAGATTTTTCTGTGTGCTTTTGTAGTTGATTAATTTAAATTATATTCATTATTTGGTAGTTTATTCGAAAGTGATGAAAACCAACAGACGGATTCTTCGGATTGGTAGAAAACGTGTTAACTGTCGTCAGATTTTTTAAAGAGACAAAACAACATTCCAAAATTATACACGTATTATAATTCGTAGTTACAATTTCAACGCTGTCAAGATTACTTTGGTAATATGAGTGTGCAGCACATTACAATTATGCCAATGTTTACTCCGCAGTTTAAGCGGCTGTGTGATATTGTTTCCCCAGCGAATCACATCTGTTTATTCTGCCACATGACATTAACTTTAGAATGAAACTCGCGATAATATAATTCAGTTTTGACTCTGTTAATCTGCACTAAATAAAAACTAGCTTCATAACACCTGCTTAAACAACTCGCTGTCGTTATTCTCAGACGAGAAATGTATTACAATAAAGTGTTAAATAAGTGGAGTTTAACAAAGTTTAAATTAAATTATATCATCAATGAATACAAATAAAACTCCAGTTTTATGTCCTGTAGCTTAGACAGATTTGAAAGAAAAGTGTAACATTACATACATACTTGAAATACTTAAGGAAATTAACTCAAATGTAATGTTGCAGTTTTTTTTTTCAAATTTGTTTAAGTTTTAGATCATAAAGCTGGGGTTTTATTTGTATTCATTAATAACATAATTTAATTATTATATATAGTGAATATATCATATTTTTCTATTTGTTTTCTAATTTTTAATATTTTTTTTACACAGCTTTAAGGCATTGTATTAATTCATAAATAGTCAAAATTAGTTCATTTTTACGTAAATTGGTTATTCAAAATCGGTGTAAACTGCATGTCATTTACTTTTACTAGCCGCCATTTATATTACGATTTGATCAACGGCAGTCTTCGTTACTTTGAAATTTTAATGGTCGCTAAACATGGAAAGTAGCTCGTTTTAAACCAGATTATAATTCATAATATTTAATGCATTCACAAACGTTCTTCAAGCTTCCATAAGTTTTTCACTTTTTTTCTAAATAAAAAGAAATAGAAGTTGCTGAGATTACGACTAGTTCCCTCGTACAAGCGATGCTCGATCGTTAATTACACTACAAAGTGGACAAGTAAAAAAAGCGCCTCGAGTTGAATAAGACATTAATTAATTTCATCAAGGATTATTTTCTTACGCTGATGACTTTTGAAATTTAATTTTCCCCGCCTGTGCTTACTTCACAATTCATTTTCAATAACGTTGTTCCGAGGAGCCCTCGCACGCCGTCTCGGATTATTCTCAGATTATAATGAACGTTATAATGAATGGATTCACATACGCGAGCTGGTAATTGCCGAGAGGGTGGTGTTGTGGCGTAATGAAGTTAATCAGGAGACACCCTATACTATATACTGCAGAGTGTAATAAGATATTACATTCGCACCATTCGGTGAGCGCCAAAGTTGCCTCAAAGAACTCACATTACAATCAATAATAATACAAAAAACAAATGGCAGTAAAAATAAAATATCAAATATATTATCAAGGAGAACACATTCTTATTGTGAAGTTGTAATTATTCAGAACACATGTCTGTGATGTTTTAATGTTTTTGATGTCTGGCTCTATAACACAATTGGTAGTGTACTTCCCCGGATTGGAAATAGAGATCCAGGTTCGAATCCCGGTAACGCAAAAACAATATTTTTCGACAAAATTGATTTTATATGAATTTATAATCAATACATTAAATTAGTATTTAAAACATCACAGACCTATGTTCTGAATAATTACAACTTCACAATAAAAATGTGTTCTCCTTAATAATATAAGTTGTATCAATGTGTTAAAAATTTAATAAAAATGAATTGATAATTCTGGCGTCTGCAGTCGGTTTACTCAAAGGTGTTTGAGATTCCGTAAAAACAATGTAGATGGCTTTCAAATAATGGAACGACAGATATATTAATTTGAAAAAGTGTAACACATAGGTTCGAAAATTTGTCATCAAAAATACTGGCGCTATAACACAATTGGTAGTGTACTTCCCCGGATTGGAAATAGAGATCCAGTTTCAAATTCCGGTAGCGCAAAAACAATATTATGCGACAAAATTGATTTTATATGTATTTATAATTAATGCATTAAATGAGTTTTTTAATTATATTATCATTTATATTTTTGGTAATACAGGGTGCTGTTCATGAACGCAAGTCGTTCGAACGCGCCTACCGCAATCCGACGATCTTAACGCCAAGGACTTACGGAATATCACGAAAATTGATTTTATTGACCTTGGAACCCAGACGCTTGTATACTTCTGTGCGGTAGTTTTAAATATGTTGTTTTTGTATTTTAGTTTTATGTACTTTAAAGATATATACTTTAACATTATTTTTAATTATCCTAACCATAAAATTTTTTATATTTTAACATGTTGCATCCCAAATCGTCTTAAATGCTTTTTACTGTACCCGTATATCATATCTAGAATTGTCTATCAAGGTTTTCAACGACAATAAGTCATTAATATAATATCAGTCTGTATACGGAAAAATAACATTTTGGCGAAAAATTCTATACACGGGTCCGATTTCTACTAAAATTACACATTATTTTCCAACTCACATTAGACCTGCATTTTACACAAATAATAATATTTGAAAAATTCTTTTGAATTTTAAATCGAAAATAGGATAGGAAGATTTTCGCCAGAAATTTGAATACGCGAATTAAAAAACAGCGGCGATGTCTGAAAAATAATAATTTAATAATAAATAATATCATTGAAACTAACTGGTGGAAATAATAGAAAATCTCGATCTGCCTGATGCTAGATGCTGATTCAATTGTTTATCTCCTTTCCAACCACAAGACAAACGACGCAGAATATGTATTACAAGCAACGTTAACACTCGCGTAATAAGGATTGTTTTTATATATTGGCGGGAATTAAAGATAATACTGATTTTAAGCGTTAGCAGTTAAATATTATGCGACGGTAGTTAATCCGTAAGGTTCCAAATGCATACTGAACTCATTGCAGTTCGAGAGTGTCGATTGCAGCGACCTCTTTTCTTCTTCCTCGTGCTCAAGGACAGGTTAAAAAAAAGAAAGGGAAAGAGATACCAGGTTTAAATTTTGATAATCGCGTTGTGCATGTGTAAGTTCGTTAAACGGCGCAAACACTAACCATTCTTTCGACTACCACAATCTAAAATTACTCCACTCAGCACTGTATTGGGGAATAATAATAATCTTTAAATTATAGAAATCCAGAAAAATCTGAATTTAAAAAAATTCCCTTTATCCCTAGAAACCAGATTTTGTTTTCGATGTTTGTGTGTACTTGTCATCATTTAAAATAAATATTTTGCGTACTTCATTAGAGAGGCATTATATAAAACTGCATTGACTTGAACGTACTCCTAGGAATGGAGTGCACGGGCGATAACCTGATCAGCATTCAGCGGGGAACAGAAGGTGAAGAATGTCTTTGAAATTATTGGGGTGATTGGATGTCAATAATGATAATGTATTTAAATAGAGAAGATATAAAATCCTAAAATAATTTAAATAACTTCACGATCAATTTCAGTCTGTCTTATACTTTTCTACTTCTTTTACTTTGCTATCAAAAATAGTATTTTAAATAAAGCAATGGTGGCAACAACAGTGAACTAACCTCGAAAAGTTTTGTTTTCAGTAGCAGTATATAGTGTTTTAAATACGATAATAATAAAATAAATACGAAAAATTTTCCTCACACAATGCCGCCCATTTATCATTTATAAAATCAAGATTGGTTCACCACTGCAATTAAAATATTTCAAATTCACTGTCATTTAATGTCATTACTCTTGTAAGGAAAATTTTTAGGTTAGTCCATTTGTGCTATCACTGCCTCAAATAACGTCAAAAATCACTCAAAATAAAAGTAAATACCTATGTACACTAAAATAATAATGATTGTTATTCTTACTTTCAGTAATTTCCTTTTGAACATATATTTTTATTTAGGTATAATATACGAAATATACTAAATATTTGTTATGTCCATTGATAATGCGATGGGTAAGATATTTGCCTACTATGGCTGGCGGTTCAAGTATCTCGGAAGACCACTAAGTTAAATATTTTTCATTAAACAAACGCCCAGCTTAATTTAAAAAATTATCAAACTATTCATGTAACTTATTCCGTGTATTTAAGAAAATTCACAATATAACTCAAAGATATTTTTGAGATTTTAGCAATAAAAAGGGGATAGCTTTTAAATTTGTAATAATAGATGTACAGAACTACAGCAAATAGATTTGAAAATTTGGCGTCAACTCACTATGTTGGTGTGATGTAATCGGTTAAAGCATTTTCTTGATTCGAATCCCGGTAGCAACTAAATTATTTTTTCGATAAATTGAATTTTCTTGAATATCTTTCTGGTTGATACATGTAATTTGTTTAATTTGCACTACAGAACTATGTTCTAAAAAAACTGCAACGTCACAATAATAATGTGTTTTCCTTAATATATTATAGACAGACTGCACTAAAGCATATAGGTAATTAATTATATGAAGTGAGACGGCAAGCTTCCCGTTATAAACATAAATATTTCCTTGAATATTCTAATTTTCGCGTGCGTTTCTCCTTGCTAAAGCTCATTAACAAAATAAACATCTGCAATCTCCAATAATTAGTCTCAACACATCGAGGCACTGGTTAAAAAATACAGAACATTTTCAACGCGCACTTTGCAGCATCACAAACTGAAGCGGATTTTTTAAGCGTGGGTTAATACTTTTATAAATTTTTGAGTTATCGAGACTATGTTCGAAGCTTAAGGAGTGCAACGCTTGCTTCGAGTAAGATTATGGTTCACTTTATCTAGACTTAACACTTAGGTGCTTGTGTACACAGAAGCATTATCGCTACCCTATATTGCATCTCGGTGCTTTAAGGGGATCTGAAGGAATATAGTTAAAAAGAAGTGTTATTCTTGTAGTGAAGAAATAATGCTTGTGTACCACTCAAAAAGTTTAGGGATAATAATGTTATGGTAGATCGTATTAAGGGTATTTTAAAAACTCCAACAAATAATACTTCAATCTTTATTTTTAAGATTACAAAATCAACATTGTGGTTAAAATCCATTACTTTATTTTGTCAACTATGTTTTATTAACCACTTGAGTTGTTTTAATAATTGGTTAATAAAACAAAGTTAACAATCTAAAATGACTTCAATCTTTAATCGGAAAATATTCCACTGGAAAAGTTTCACTGGAAAAAATACGAATTACGAAAAATGTAAAATTCACCAATAAAAATAGAATTTAATATCATTTAATTATAATATAAATAACTTGCGCGGAGGCCTAAAGACAAACTATGCAAAATTTGGTTTCGATCGGTCACAGAGTGTAGATTCATAATACCTGATACAAAAGAAACAGACAGAAATATATTTAATTTTATATCAATATATATTTTACACGCATTTAAATAACGTCTTTCGGAAAACATTAATTTTTTTAATTTTTATTATTCCTCTTGTAAACTTCAAGTTTTACTTAAATGAGTTGTTGAATTTTTTTTTCGTATGAATAATACTCGTAGTAATCATAAGGGTTGTTAATATGAAGCCTAATTCAAAGCCTCTTAAAGGGTAAGTGATCTGACGAAAGCTATCTGGTGTCCCTAAATAAATTAGGAGGACTACAGAGATATTAATTGATGTACCGAGCCTGGCGTATCGAATAATTGGATACAAAAGTGTTTGATGAGGGAACTTACGGAGTAATCCTCACATTACTGCCTGCTCTAGTGCAAGGCGTTAACTCGAGGTCCGCCATTCGTTGTAAAGCTTCGTGACGTCAGACGTCTCATCGTCGAATGACACGAATTTTAATAGGTGATTAATGATATATCTGGGTACAGAAAGTATAACACATTGAAAAAGTGTATAATGGAAGAAGTGGGTACCCAAGTATCTTTGACTAGGTCAAAACTTGAAATCGATTTATTTACTCGTATGTACAACCGTTCAAATATAAAATGACTTGCCCATTACCATCATTTCATTCCTTCTAACAGCACTCTCTCTTTCACTCACACAACACCCGTCTCGCACCATAGAGAAATGCTAATATGACGTGAGTGGCTAGTGTGTAGCATTCGTTCATCATTAGCCCGTGTAAATTAATAGCGTGATGAAGACTTCCCTATGATGTTTTCACTAATTTCTGTCCCTGGCGCCCTGCTGCCAGATCATTCTGGATGATGTTAAATTTCGATCTGCCTTGTGGTCCAGTTGAACAACTGGAGTAATTTCTGAGCGGCTCGCTAGACTTGAAAATGTGAGACCTCCATATAACATAACAATGAGTAATCCTCGATTACTCGATGTTGTCGAGATTCGTGTAATTTGAAATAATTAATTCGTATAATTGTGAAGTTAAGAAAATATATTGAGGCATTTGTTAAAATTTAGCGGATTAAGAGGTTTAACTTCACAGTTAACTTACGTGTATCGCTATTCTATAGTGAATAGTGTGAAATCACATCCGTAACAAGATGTATTCTACCTGTTGCATCCTATGTGTAAGAAATTGATGAAATTGTCAAAAAAATAAAATATCTCACATAATTGAGCGGAGAAACTGAGAAAAGATGATGTGAGGAATTTGTGATGTCATAATACATCCCCATAGAATCTGACCCCTGCCATGTAAGCAAATATTCACATTGGGAGAAATCTCTTCTTGTTATATAGGTTCTATCCTTTGTAAGCCTACACCGCGGTTGTACGCAGGGGGTGGGTTTAGGGTAGTGGTAGGGGCGGTTTGTGATAATACCGAGAACGGAGCCTTAGAACAACCCCCGTTCTGAGATTCAAAATAATCAAATCAATTAATTGTCTTCGAAATAAAATATAAAGAATTCAATTCACTCACTGGACTGATTTTGATTGAATGGATGTCAATATTTTGGCAATGATTTATGAATATTACATTTTTTTAAAGATGTACATCGTACTTCATTCCAATACAACTTTTAAATATCTTATAGTAGAATTTTAATATATTTTTTAACGCATTGAATTTTCTATTAAGTTGATTTTTCATGTGTATTCTAGTATCTGTTAAAAACGTTTTACAGATAAGGAATATTGCATCAAATATTTTCAAAAAAAATAAATAGATGCTCATTGTTTCAGGAATAAATGATCAAATTAGTCCATAAATGGCGATAACGTAGTGATACTCCATACTGATAAGTGTTTCCACATATTAACATATATACAACTTTCAAAAATTTGATAAATATGAAGATTGATTAGTGGGTGAGAATGGTGAACATTATATTTTTTTGAAGTGATCACTTAAGCCAGACGAAGATAGGTCGTTAGCCCTGTAATTACCCATACATCCAAATATTTCCATTAAATATAATAAAAAATAGCTTTGTCTCTATGAGATATCTATTATTTGTTTGATTATAAAAGATATCGGTGGTGATGGCACAGGAGACTGAATTTTAGACTGCGGGTGAGTATTTAATCTCATATAATCTCACATATAATATCAAATAATCATAAAATCTCACATATCATATATAATCTTATAATCTCATATCCGAACATGGTAAGTAGTAAAACCATTTTCTAACATATCTAATATATTACCGTATTTTTTCTACGTCATTTTAATTACAACCACTCCCAGTCATTCCACGGGTGAAATGCCGACACGGCAATGGAATTCAATTGAACATTTCTATCTCTGGACCAATAATCCTAAGCATTCCGGCACGTCTCGATATATAGCCAACGTATTATTTCAGTCATATGTGTCATATTTCTAGTGCATTTATTGTAAGAACCCAAAGAAAATTTCTAAGATCCATTAATTTTAAATTAAATATACGCTCTGAGGAAATCAATTATGATTATCTCCTTAGCCATCCGAAATTGTTAAAATTATCAGTAAGACGTGCGATGACCGACCTTATGTTTCTATACAGGCTCATCAATGGTATCATAGACTGCCCCCAGATTGTTGGTCTGCTTGATTTTCACGTACCATTGAGGTCATCGAGACACAATTAATTGTTCTATTACAATGGTAATGTCAGAACTCATGCAATAGCTAACTCCGCAGTCCCCAGAAACCATTATTTGGGGAATGAATATGCGGAGGTAGTTTTGTTGTTAGTAATTTTTGTTGTAAATTTAAATCTTTGTATGACTACACTATTATATTTTTTTGTATCTCAACTTAATGGTGATGGATAAATTATTTTACTTCACATTTTATCCTTATTTTTAATTTTGATTATGAAAAAATATTCTGACACTATGTAATATTTTTCTTTGTGTATTGCACTTCTGATGAAATTTTCTGTTTTTTTACCAGTTATATTAGCCTGAATAGGGCGTGTATAATAATAATAATAATAATAATAATAATACAGTCACTTTTACTTGGGCAATCGGCGATAGCTAATGAGGTCACGATAGCCACCCGCAAGGCCTAGCAGTAACCAATCGGCGAAGTTTTTCCGATTGCTTATCTGCTGGTTTACCTTTATTTCAACACATTATGAACATATTTGAACGCAGCCGACATCGCTCCCCATTATTATTGTGCGGTATTTTGTTTTGCTATCCTTCCTCCGTTCACCTTCCTCCTGCGGGCTCGGCAGTTAGGTTTTTGGAAGCGATGCGAGAGATGAATAATTTGACTCTGTCGCAATTCAGGCATGAGTTTGCTCTAGAACTGAGTTGCTTTTGTTATCGCGGAGCATGAGGTGCTTGATCTACCTACTTTGTGTAATTTAGCTTTAGACGCAATACGTAAATATACCCTCTGGATTCATTAGTTAATGTTTTGACTACCGCGTATCAGGTACAGGAGGAATATTATGTTGTTTTTAAATAACTAGGAAACGAAACACAATTTAGTTTTTATTTGTAGATGCCAGATGAATGTCAGGACAGAAAGGAGTTTGACATTCACCACAATCCGAATTCTGCTGGCATCTCCAAAATCTAGACTGTATATTTTAAACTCACTATTTCGTCAAAGGTTCCGATACAGTATAGACGCGAAGTCTCGAATTAGTATAATATTGTAATTCTTTCCGTACACGTATAACCGCACTTGTTCACGGTCGCCAATAGGCTGATCGACGGCGAGGCCGAAAGAGGAAGAGAAGGGAGGGGAAGGCACAGTGCATTATTTTCATTCAATTATTAATATTTATACGTCAAATAAATATATGTCCCAAACAGGTTTATTACAAATATGCATGAAATATGACATCGGCCAAATAGCCATCTCTGGGAGCAGCATAAATGCGTGCCATATTTTTCATAACATTCTCGCATACTTCGCTTGTTATTTCAGCAATTTCATTTGAAATATTATACTGTAGCATTGAAATTATTGTTGGCTTATTGGCGTAGACCTTTCTTTTCAAGTACCCCCGCAGAAAATAGTCGGGAGCCGTCAAATCAGGTGATCGAGGAGACCTGTCGATATCACCACTATTTGATATTATGCGACTGGGAATAATTTATCGTAAAACTTCCAGCGTAGCTCGGGCTGTGTATGAAGTGGCACCGTTCTGTTGATGTATTATAGGTCCAATCGACCCAATTTGGCCATTAATACGTTTTCCAATATTTTTCGATCACCATTAATGGATGTAGCATTGCCATTATTATTTAGATAAAATGTTTTAATAGTTTTAACACGTTGTTGAGACGTTAAATGCTCCAAAATAAATTGTAATTAACTAGTCTCTACTACTAATCACTAAGTGACAAATATCTTCCAAACCTAAATGGCGATCCTAAAAAATCGGCCTGGAACATAATATTTACCATGTACTTATAAACTGCATTTTTTACGTGTTGCTTAATTTCTCAGCAGCGCAGTAGTAAGCACCTCCGCCTGTCTTAGGAGACCGTGGTTCGGTTTCCCGTGATGAAATTTGTATTTAACTTAATTTACGGATATTTTATTAGAATCTGAAAAAATATATTCTTTGCTGGAAATCTAGAAAATGTCCAAGTTATTGAAAGAATGTTTGTATTGTATTTTGACGTAGAGCGGGTGACAAAACAATTTTTTAAGTAATCGGTTCTTCCAAAATTTGAGTTAAATAGATTATTTGATCGTGTTAGGTGTGTGGGAGAGTTTAAAGTTATTTTTTCTAATAAATAGGGCGGGTCAACTAAGTTATTTAAAATTGCATAGAGGTAGCATAAATTTTGTGCGTTTCTTCTATTTTCAAAGGGGAGGGATTTTATGGAAACACTCACTTTCTGAACAAGATTTAATATCTTAGCGAAAACGCGAATTTAATACGTTGAAAAATTTATGTTGAAAATTTTCAAGTCGGTCGCGGTAAGTGGAATAATATGTGTGTTCCAAACTACCGACCCAAATTAAAGTTGACTGCGTGACATCATTGGGGTGTGACAAATACTTGAAATGAAAACGAGGCGTGACGTATGCGCTACAACCAGAACATAGTGAACCCAACATTGTCCAAGCATAGCTGAAATGGGCTAATCAGGTACAACAAATGAATTCAGAACGACCAGCGAAAAAAGTGTTTTATTCAAAACCTATCGGCCTCAGGAGTGGTGGAAAATCCGAGCTGCTGTGGTTGGATACCATTAAGCAGGACGTTCATGCAAGCATCATGCATCGCGAGTTGATGATTTGGCTGTCAGTGAATGAAAAAGATCATTTATCATTAAATGAACAATAGTAGTGCCATTAAAATTAGTACTGTTACATTTCTAATTATAGGAGAACGGCACCTTAAGAATTTTGATGAGACTGTCTTCTTGTGGTTCCAGCGGCTTTACTGAAAGTGTCGAAGAAATGAGTCGAACCTTCCTTCTATATATACTTCCGTTGGCTTAATATGAATTGATATGCATTTGTAATCATATCACCAGCCGCAAATATTGAAAAATAGACCTATGCATATTTGTGTCCATCATTATGAAAGTGGTCTAGGTCACGTTTCTTTCGTTTCGAGATATTTAAAAGTTTGGATTGATTAAAATATATTTTTATAATACACAACAAAATGTTTCGAAATGTATCTAATCTACTAAATGTATAATTTATTTCGACATATAAATGTTGCATGCGGTTTATAAGGAGATAAAAAAATTTAAGGTTGAAATGACTCTATTATCAAAATGAAGGCTAGAGAAATACCGTAGAACGTCGTAACAATACACTGAACACAACGCTTCAAATTTGTCTCAATTGTTACAATTTGCATCACATTAAATTAATTTAAAACAATGTAACGCGAAACAATTTATAAACTAATTTTTTTCAATTTTTTTGACATAAGACAACTTTCATAATAATGGGAACATTTATCGTTCAACATTATTTCATAATTTCTGGGTGTTTCTATCTTTTTTTAAATTCATCATCTTCAAAACAGATTTGAAATGTAATATGCAGCCGTGTTTGTTTTGAGGTATATTTGATTGACGGCCCGGTGTAGCGAGGTCCTCCTATGTGGGAGATAATGTACACTCTACGTGTCTCGAGACCGCATTCTGCCCGGGGCGGCATTTACATTTCTCTAAGCCGGAGCTTCTCAAACTCTGGAATACCGGGGACCACGTAACAATCGGCGGATCCGGAGACCACTCGTTAATCTTTAGAAGTTTGCATATTGTTGTTTGAATGTCGCCAATGTGAGGCATTATATTGCATGACGTACCGTCTCCGTCAACCCATTATGGCGTTTAAACACTTAAATGTTCAGCATGTTTCAAACATAGAGGAATAAATAAGTAAAAAGTACTTACGATTAAATTATATTATATTTTATGTGCGGTTTGAAACACAACTAGAGCGATATTACAAAGCGAATCTCTGTATTGGTATATTAATATATATACATGATAGATTAATATATATATATATATATATATATATATATATATATATATATATATATATATATATATTAGCCGTCTAAAATTGTTAAAATTATCAGCGAGACGTGCGATAACCGACCTTATATTTCTGTACAGGATCATCAATAGTATAATAGACTGCCCCCAGATTGTTGGTCTGCTTGACATTCACGTATCATTGAGGTCATCGAGACACAATTCATTATTTTATTACAGTGGTAATGTCAGAACTCATGCAATAGCTAACTCTGTAGTCCCCAGAATGAATTCTTTGGAGAATGAATATGCGGAGGTAGTTGAAATTTTTGCCGTAAATTTAACTCTTTATAGGACTACATTATTACCTTTTTTTGAGTCTCAACTCAGTGGTGATGGATAAATTGCTTTACTCCATATTTTATATTTATTTTTAATTTTAATTATGAAAAACATGCTGACGCTGTGTAATTTTAACTTTGTAAGAATTTTCAAACTATAAAAGAATCATGTTCAGTGTTCTTATAAACGTCCATACATTTTTTTTATTGATTTTTATATGGTAAGATGATATTATTTTACTTTAAAACTTAAACATTAAAACACTATTAATATTACTCTAAAATTACAAGTAAATACATGGTAGGGTCGTATAAACGATGAATTCATTTTGTTTAAAGACGTTGGTCAAACGAAAGTTCATCATCCAATGTACAATATATTTTGTTTTATACATATTATATATGATTTTATAATATCTATGATAACAACATAACCTAAATCTATACATACTGCACACCACCGGCCATGCACCGTATAAACATTATTCAGATTTAACAAGCTCAAGATGAGTTCATCAAAGGGTGGCCAAAGGCAGACAAGACAAATAATAAAAACGGGTACCACTTACTCAATTACACAATTTATTCAATAAGTTATAATGTTTGAAATACATTCACAAGAACTTAGAAGTCGAGATAGTTATTGTCGTGAAGTTATTATAAGTTAATAATTATATCTAGAATGCAAAGAGCTACTATTGGAACGTGTCTGTGGCGGGAGCCGGCCAAAATGGGAATGAGCTTGCCACTCGCGCCCGCTTGTTCGATCGTGATGCCACCATAACTCGGTGGTAGCTACCACAATGGTTCATTTGTTATACTGTTTTAATACAAATTAAATGCATCAATTAGAAAGATATACGTACAGATAAAATGAATTTATTGAAAAAATATTTTAGTTGCCACCGGGATTAGAACCATCCTATCCGGGGAAGCATGTCAGCTTAGTATTTATAAAACGGACATGGTATAATTGGTCAGCACGCTTCCCCGGATTGAAATAATATATTTCTAATTGATGCATTTAATTTCTATTAAAATATCACAGAACCATGTTCATAAATATTATATTATTAACTTATTTTTACAACTTATCAATTATCATACTTTTTCTTATAGTATTTTATAATAAAAATTGGGATACGTGTTTAAAATGTTTTTTTCTAATAACATCGCAGACTGCCTGGAATACGTCCGGGCCGTCGGTGATAAGCTGACCACACTTTGAGTATCACCGCTCTAAGCCCTTGGGATTAATCCCAGTGATAAGACGTGATGTCTACGTGGAGGCGATAATAATTGAAAACCTCAATGACGTGGTTGAAGAGAATGAGTGTGTGTCGGTGTAACCTGGAAACTACGAAAAGAGTTTGAATATTACAATTCGTTCTATGTATATACTAGTAGGTATATTTGTAAAATTTATATTGAAATCTACCTAAAAATACCACAGAAAAATTTAAGAAAAATTGTAGTCGGTCCACCTATTAGGTGAGGCTGGACGTTCCTGACCGGTTAAACAGGGTAGAGCATAAAAATAACGTGAGTTCGATTCGAGTTTCTAGTAGATCATCTACTCGCCTCTTACTTCATCTGCTGGTCATCATTGGAGGAATGTATAATTGTGATATCTGAAATATGAAATACGATGTGTAGGTAAGAAGAGAGATTTCAACAATGAAAACGGACTTTAACTTTAAAACAATATTTATTTACTCTATAGATAGTATAAACCAGTTAAATTGTGAAGAAATTCGTATGGAAACTTGTCTAAAAACTAATAATTACAGCCTAAAGTTACTCCCATATTTATACCACAATAAACTGTCCAATGTCAAAATAAAATTAAGTCGTAAAACAAATCACTCGTAATGAATCACTTAGCTTACGTTTTCGGGTTATCCTTTTCCATCCGAGTCCACGGCAGCCCCTGGGATCCGAGGAACAGATCTCAGTATCCTTTGGGTCCATTTAAATCGCAGCCATTCTCCATATGACAGTAGTAACCTCCAGTGCAATGATACCCTGACTATAATTTATTTTTACAAATGTGTGACGTTACTTTGTAATGTCACAAAATGTATTTATTATTAGGATATAAATAGCATCATATGACGAGTGAGATGTTCACATGGGCGCATCAGTACCAGTGTGCCAGTCTTTGTGTGTTGCAATAATTCCCGTTCGCGGCAGAGGGATTGTCTCCGGCGAAGCTTCTCCCTGTTCAACTTCTCAGAAAACTCCGGAAAATTCTTTTCCCTCGTACAAAAGCAAAACTTTACGCAGAACGTAATACGATATGAAAAGTATGGTAAAAATATTTAATTTTCTCAGTGACGAAGCTCTTTTTCCAGGCGGATTTAAATCCAATTTAAAAAACAAGATTTTAGTGTTAAATATTGTATTCGTGTATGGTTAAGAAATATATTTAAAAAAATATAAGAAAGTCGTAAAAAGAAAATAAAATCAAAGACGACACGTATCAGCATAGGTACTAGAAATATATCTATCTTCTTTTGGATTCATTTCTGGTAGTTAGACCCAGTTGGGACATGTTCTCTTTCAACCTATGAGGCAGTGTCTTGTTCAGTGCCAGTTCCTCCTTTCTCCTTCTCTCCTCCTTTCGTTAGACATGTTTAGGTAGTCGCACTTCGTGAGCTTGGTCTACTATTGATGCCACTGCGGATATATTTTGTCCCCACAGCCGTCATCATCACCGATGACCCCTAAAAGCACCTAATATTTACCGGTGCGTAAAACCTGAACTCCTAACAACCACAATAACATACCCGGTACTGACGCGACATGCGATTAGCAGCCGTCCGAATCGCTCATTCGTGTAGTCATTTTATTGTATGGATTTTGTATATCTTTAATCTGTAACTGTGCTTAACAATAAATTTGTATCTGTAAATAACAATAAACTGCTCTGGCCGCACACACACAAACTTACTCAATACACTTCGCATCTTTAAATTAACATTTGAGTGATTGGGTGGTTGTTGGAGTACTTATCACTCACACTATAATATATTCTTTCCATTCATCTGGCATACGTCTAAACAAATATAAATCTTTAATCTACAAAACACCCTTTCATAACCGCATCATGTTTTACCTCAAACCACCTTGAATATCCTAAGATAGTCTTATGGTGACGCGGACAAAGTACCTAACTATTATTGTGGAATGTTAGTTATACGCTAACGCATATGACTGAATGCAACTGACGCTACCGACCAGCCAGCGCTCTTCGCCGCATGTTAAATCATTATGTCATGAAACTTGTAACAATAAACTCAGCGCTTTCATGTAAGTAAAGTATTTCAATCACTTCACTACCGTCGTATATACTGAATACCTACCTCTTTCTACACAACAACCCACGGTGAACACCAAAATATGAGCATGAATAGTTAGCTTAGTATTTAAGTGGCTTATCTTACCTATCGCACATATAACAGCCCTCCATACTCATTTCTAATTCTAATTCATATCCAGTCTGGCAACCACTGTTGCTTCTTCTTATATTGCATACGCCACTGCATGATCGATTTAACCACAGTCATATGTCAAATACTACTTTTTAATTGAATGGATAACCTCTTGTCACGTGTTACCCCAGCATACCATTCGGGCCAACCTATTTATATGCAGATCTTAACGTCATGTAACAAATCACATAAACCTTAATCTTTGGATATTTTCGTTTCTCTTTCCAACATAATCTGTAAAAGAAATAATCAGAATGAATAGGTTTGAAAGAATAGATATTCCATAAATAGTAAAAACCAAAAACAGAAAATACTCAATTTTTTCAGGATACACGAGGTAAAAAAAATAGTCCCTTCTAGCGCTGGCCGCAAGAATCAAATATAGTCTATCTGTGAAAAAACGTTGTTTTATTTTATTTCTCCAGGTCCAATATTAAGTAAGTTACGATTTTTAAAGTAATACATAACCGTTACTTTGTAACAAGATGGTGGGTCACACTGGGTAACGGACTTAGCTGAGATGTTTACCAGGTTAATTATTAAGAAAAGTTTGATCGAAATTCTATTAAAATTGCAGAAGTTATTGTATCCACGAAATCTGTTTTATCTAGATATACTTTTTAACAGAGGTTAACATTTAGTTACAAGTTTAGTAACCCGTCATGAAAGGACTAATTTAGTAATTTTGAATTTAGTTACTCATTTGAGTGTATTTTGTTAATCATTAGCGCGTTTGTAAAATCGGAAGCGAAAATGATCGTTGTCACGTGCTCGCGTCCAAATTTTTTACCCATGACCTATGGAATTGAGGCCGGAATTGTCGTAGTCCATTCCGCGAGACGTGCGACCCGGAGATTGCGCAATCAATATCATTAACTGATAGTTACTTTATGGTGTAACATGTTTATTTTAATTTTCTTATTCTATCACTGTTATAGAGTCGAGAGATGCAGTTCCGCTCATTATCAGGTGATAACTAAATACAGTTCGATAAAATATTTGGGTAGAAGAGTGAGGTTTAGGAAGAGCGGGTAAGTATCGGTCGTTAATGGGCATTCCCATAGTGACAGTATAACCCTTCGTGTATGCAGTGCATTGTTTAGATTAGTGAAAATTAAAACAACGGGAATATTATATTATAACTGAGTAACCCATCAAAGTGATAACAAAATGAGCTTATTATCTTAGAATTAAGTAATTAGTTAGAGTGATAACAAGTTGAATTTAATAGTGATGACAAAATGAATTTATTAACCGGCCAGAGCGGTGACAATATGGAGCTCTACCCGGCTGACGCGTCAGCTCAGTGTTTTGCTACTTTCATCTCCATAAGTCTCCAATTCTAGTTTCTCATCCCCTTAGCGTGTTATTCCACCATGATATGTGACACCATTTGAACTTTCTCTTTGTTTATCATCTTACATATCGGAAAAACTTATTCTTGTGAACATTTTGATGCTATTACTTCCAGTGCCGTGTTGTGCTTCCTCTAAACATATTTTTATCTTCAACTTTTTATTTTTACTAGACACTTTGCGTATTATTATTTTTAAATGTACTCGTACATTCGATTCAGATCGACTCGATACATGAATAGAAGTAGAACCTCTTACGCTTAAAATTCGTTCATTTACCGTTCGTGCATACGAATACAGTTAAACCTCTGTTTATCGTTTTCGAAGGGACCTATTGAATTAAACTATGAATGCGGGATTATAGAAAAAGTTACATTTTTCATACTTAAATCTTTAATACATACTAGCATGCCCGCACAGCTACCGCACGGTAGCAGACGTATCCTGCAGAGACGCAGTACTCTGTTTTCAATCTCACCCAACAAAAAAAAAAACACTTTTCTCGGTATCCCAGAATTGGAAGAAACAGAACCGACGTACATAGCCAACAACCTAAGGGGTGGTGAAGAAATTGTGCAGGAGCTACAAAGACTCACCCCGTGCACCTAAAAAAAATACCACTTCTCGGTATCCCAAAATTGTAAAAAATAGACCCTACGTACACAACTAACAACCCAAAAGGGTCAAAGGCCTGTTGATATTTGAGAAGCGTTAGGTAAGATTACTAACCACGTAAAAAAAAAACACCACTATTCTCGGCATCCTAAAATTGTAAAAAACAGGGCTGACATATACAACCATCAACCATCTCTACAGGTTTTAATAAAAACAAACATTTTGTTAATACTCATTGATAAAACCATAAAAAGTGATTTGACAGAAAAAGAAGAAGAAAAATAAAAAAGAAGAATAATAATCCATCATTCATGGAGCTTGTATGAGAAGATGTATGAATGTGGTTGAGGCGAGAATTATGTGTCAGGACAGAAGAGTGTGGCGCTCTATCCTCTCTGCCTACCCCGGAAACGGTGTGATGGTAAGTAAGTTACGGGTTTATCTATCACCAGAACTGTTCTATTTAAATATTGAATAACAGACGCGTAAAAGAACTAACTCCTTCGACCGGTCTGTAGTAAGACAGGCATATTTAAGTCACGTGTACAACTGCGAAATAATAATTAATTCAATTACGCTTTTAAAAAATCATCATTGTGTCATTCTAGACATAACCTATAAAAATCCAAAAAAACGTACAGAAAATTTTTCTAAGTATAATGTATGACTTCACCATAATTAACCAAATTCCTATTAACCACGTGTACAATTTTTACACGTTTCCCAAAAATCATTTCGACATCTTACTAACCTCTATCGAATTCATTTCATGGCTCAAAAAAAACATGGCTGACCAGAAACGTCAAAGTCATAGCTTAAGGTTAAATTGAATGACATAAAACAGATGTTTATTCAGCGACCATTTTGTGAAAATTTAAAACGTCAAAAAAGCGCGCTAAAATTATGGCACAGGTAAAACAGCTGATCATTCACAGTTTTCAGGCGGCCATTTTTTAAATCAACGAATCAGAGCTCCTCCAATAAGAATCTTCGATTATCGCTTGAAATATAGACGGTTGCGTTTGATTAATAAGTCTGAAAAAAATGTTCTACATTTTATTCGTATGTAGGTAGGTACGTCGATTTTTCAAAAGCGACAGAGCCGACGTACACAACTAACAACCCGAGATGGTCAAAGGCGTGTTGATCTTTGAGAAAGGTTAGGTTAGATTACTTACCACGTAAAAAAATACCACTATTCTCGGCATCCTAAAATTGTAAAAAACAGAGCCGATATACACAACCAACCCATCATTCCAGGTTTTAAAAAAAACAAACGTTTTGTTAATACTCATTGATAAAATCATAAAAAGTGATTTGAAAGGAAAAGAAGAAGAAAAATAAAAGAGAAGAATAATAATCCATCACTCATCGAGCTTGTATGAGAAGATGTATGAATGTGGATGAGCGAGAATTATGTGTCAGGACAGAAGAGTATGGCGCTCTATCCTCTGCCTACCCCCGCGAGGAAACGGCGCGATGATAGGTAAGTAAGTAAGTTACAGGTTTATCTATCACCAGAAGTATTCAATTTAAATATTGAATAACAGACGCGTAAAAGAACTAACTCCTTCGACCGGTCTGTAGTAAGGCAGACGTACTTAAGTCACGTGTACAACTGCGAAATAATAATTAATTCAATGACGCATTTAAAAAATCATCATTGTGTCATTCTAGACCTAACCTATAAAAATCGAAAAAAACGTATAGAAAAATTGTATGTATTTCACCACAATTAACCGAATTCCGGAGTGAAAACATCAATTTTATCTTGTGCGGGAAAATATAAAATATCTATGACTATTGCAAGCTGTGAAATCTGGATGTCGATACCTGACATAAAAAAATGCGCGAAAATCAACAGCTGTTTATTACAATGCCGAGTCGAAATAAAGTCATACATTTGAAACGTCAAAAAAAAAATTGCGCGAAAATTACGCACTGCAATAATGACAGGTAAAACAGCTGTTTATTTAATTTTCAGGCAGCCATGTATGAAATGTAACCAATGAGGGTATTGACCAATTACAGCCCACGGTTGCTGCTTGAAAATATGAAGTGTTGCGTTTATTAAGAAAATATCAAGGTTTTTCTTTTTTTTTCATTTTCTTTCATTTGTATGTAGGTAGGTACGTCGATTTTTCATATAAAAATTACGCGTTTTTTAGATTTTAAAGGTGAATTTTAAACGATAGAAGCTAACAAATACGAAAATAAATTATATTCCATTGTGATGTATGCACAGATGTAATAAAATTATATTTTGGTCGTAAATTCGCAGAGAAAAGCTGAAAAATACGAAATTTCACTAAATCAGGTTTCATAAGAAAATTAGAAGACGAAGAATTTAAAAAAAAGTGTGTAACGATACTACTCATCGGTGGCAATTGCCAAAAAATATTAAAATGATTTTAGCTCTTAAACTCGCAGAGTTATAAGCGAATGAAAAAAAAGTTAGGCTAATTAAAAAGTTAAAATTTCCAAAAATCACCAAACTAAAACAGTTGTAACAAATAGAGGAGAAAAAGAAGAATAAAAAGAAAAAGATGTAAAGACTCAGTCAACCTTCGGACGTCTGGGAAAAATATCAGAATGCGGATAGAACGCCTAATAAGCGAGATATTAACCAAAACGTGTGTGACAAAATCGGTTACATATAAACATATAAACATCGCGAAATAGGGTCTATTATTTTAATATATATGACTAGCTTACCCGCACAGCTGCCGCCCGGCAGCAGACGTATCAGAGACGCAGTACTCTGTTGTCAATTTTCAGAAGAAAAAAAAAATCTTAACACACTTAATAAAACTATAAAAAGTGTTTTGATAGGAAAATAAGAAGAATAAGAAGGAATAATTCATGTTTTTAAATACATTACGTATTCACCTACTTGTAGAATTTTTCAAAATTAAAATCGTACAAAAACTAACCAATATAATCAAGTGTTGTGGCACCAGAAATAGAAGACGTCCGTGGAAGACTTGGCACGATCAGGTAAACCAGTTAACGGAGGATGGTTCTGTTCGAAGGCTCAACAATCAGCGAGCTTGTATGAGAAGATGTATGAATGTAAGTGAGGCGAGAATTGTGTGTCAAGACAGAAGAGTATGGCGCTCTATCCTCTCTGCCTACCCCCGCGGAGAAACGGCGTTATGGTAATTAATAATAAGATAAATAAGTATCGAACGTCTAAAAACAATATTCATACTATTTTGAATTTAAAAATAATAATAGACATACTCATACATAATAATAATAGAGAAAATTAAGTAAATTAAAAAAAAATCGCACTTAAACTAACCAATATAATAAAAAAAAGTGTTCATATAAATACAATAATAGAGCTATAATAATATATAAACTCCTGTTGTATACTAAAACTAACGCCAATGCTATTTCGATTGCAGTCAACCAGGCGTCTCTTTAATATATACACATATCTCTTTAATTCAAATTATTAGCTGTGCGTTACACCAATTGCCAACTCTCAGGCATATTATACTTATATCCAACACGATATGTTTAATAAGACTTGAATGACGCAAAACACTCTTTTCAAAATATTCATACTAATTTGAATTTAAAAATAATAATAGGCAGCATTCCAATTATCTGCACTGTGCGGCGTACTATCCTCTACGACGTTTGTGAAAATCAAAGAAGAAGGTGGTAATTTAAACGATGATAATGACGGATTAACCGGTGTCGGATTAACCGGTGTCGGATTAACCGGTGACGGATTAACCGGTGTCGGATTAACCGACGTCGGATTAACCGGTGTCGGATTAACCGGTGTCGGATTAACCGGTGTCGGATTAACCATTGTCGAATTAACCGGTGTCGGATTAACCATTGTCGAATTAACCGGTGTCGGATTAACCGGTGTCGGTTTAACCGGTGTCGGATTAACCATTGTCGAATTAACCAGTGACGGATTAACCGGTGTCGGATTAACCGGTGACGGATTAACCGGTGTCCGATCAACCGACGTCGGATTAACCGGTGTCGGATTAACCGGTGTCGGATTAACCGGTGTCGGTTTAACCGGTGTCGGATTAACCATTGTCGAATTAACCGGTGTCGGATTAACCGGTGTCGGATTAACCGGTGTCGGATTAACCATTGTCGAATTAACCGGTGTCGGATAAACCATTGTCGAATTAACCGGTGTCGGATTAACCGGTGTCGGATTAACCGGTGACGGATTAACCGGTGTCCGATCAACCGACGTCGGATTAACCGGTGTCGGATTAACCGGTGTCGGATTAACCATTGTCGAATTAACCGGTGTCGGATTAACCGGTGTCGGATTAACCGGTGTCGGATTAACCGGTGTCGGTTTAACCGGTGTCGGATTAACCGGTGTCGGATTAACCGGTGTCGGATTAACCATTGTCGAATTAACCGGTGTCGGATTAACCATTGTCGAATTAACCGGTGTCGGATTAACCGGTGTCGGATTAACCGGTGTCGGATTAACCGGTGTCGGATTAACCATTGTCGAATTAACCGGTGTCGGATTAACCGGTGTCGGATTAACCGGTGTCGGATTAACCATTGTCGAATTAACCATTGTCGAATTAACCGGTGACGGATTAACCATTGTCGAATTAACCATTGTCGAATTAACCGGTGACGGATTAACCGGTGTCCGATCAACCGACGTCGGATTAACCGGTGTCGGATTAACCGGTGTCGGTTTAACCGGTGTCGGATTAACCATTGTCGAATTAACCGGTGTCGGATTAACCATTGTCGAATTAACCGGTGACGGATTAACCGGTGTCGGATTAACCGGTGTCGGATTAACCGGTGTCGGATTAACCGGTGTCGGATTAACCGGTGTCTGATTAACCATTGTCGAATTAACCGGTGACGGATTAACCGGTGTCGGATTAACCGATGTCGGATTAACCACGGTCAGATTAACCTGGATCGGATTAACCAGAATCAGATTAACCGGGTTCGGAATAACCGGGGTGCCACAGTTTGTATTTATACTTTTGTTATAAATAATATTTTTGTTAAAAATAATATTTTTAATCATCAATATATTTAATAAAACCATAAAGTGTGTTTAAATAATAAATTAATTTTTATTAAATAAATTAATATAAATTTAGCTATCAATAGCATTTAAAAAAATTAAAATCGCACTTAACGCACCTATAATACCAATTTTTAATTTTTTTTTATATGAAACAGCTGTTATCAATAATATAATTAGCGGCCATCTTTCATGAATATTATTATAACCAATGCATGAATATTACTATATCTTTAAACCAATCAATGCCTTCCGCCAATAAACGGCCAGGGTTATGGACGAATCGGATCACTCGTCCAATGAACGGCACTGAAAATACCACTCTTATCGATAAAAGTTTAAAAAACATATTTTTACAAAACATTGGCCGGCCATTAAAAAAAAACATCGCGAAAAAATTTCAATTTTAAAATGGACTTTCTTATTCTTAAGAAATTTCAACGTATTTCAACGACTTTTCAAGCGCTGTATTTCAAAAAAATGTTTACATAAAAAAAAAACATTTAAAATTAATTCATAAATATTTTATTTATTTTGTGGAAGACTTGGCACGATCAGGTAAACCAGTTAACGGAGGATGGTTCTGTTAGAAGCCTCGACAATCGGTTAGCTTGTATGAGAAGATGTATGAATGTAAATGAGACGAAAATTGTGTGTCAGGAGAGAAGAGTATGGCGCTCTATCCTCTCTGCCTATCTTTGCGGGGAAACGGCATGATGGTAAGTAAGTAAGTAAGTAAGAAGTTGATACTGTTGGATTAATCGAGTGTTTATGACTCCTGAAATAGAGGACGTCTGTGGAAGACTTGGCACGATCAGGTAAACCAGTTAACGGAGGATGGTTCTGTTAGAAGCCTCGACAATCGGTTAGCTTGTATGAGAATATGTATGAGTGTGAATGAGGCGAAAATTTTGTGTCAGGACAGAAGAGTATGGCGCTCTATCCTCTCTGCCTACCCCTGCGGAGAAACGGCGTGATGGTAAGTAAGTAAGTGTTGTTGGCACCTGAAATAGAGGACGTCCGTAGAAGACTTGGCACGATCAGGTAAACCAGTTAACGGAGGATGGTTCCGTTAGAAGCCTCGACAATCGGCGATGCTTCTAACGGCAAGCATAGCCAGCATAGCCGGCAACCCAAGAGAAAAAATATAATTTTTCTCGGTATAATTCTTTTCCGTAAAAAAATTAATTAACTCTAAAAAATAATTAAAATCATCAATACATTTAGTAGTGTGTTTAAATAATAAATTAATTTTTATTAAATAAATTAATATAAATTTAGCTATCAATAGCATTTAAAAAAATTAAAATCGCTCTTAAACTAACTAATATATTCAAAAAACCTATAATACCAATTCCACATATTACTGCCCTCTATCGAATTCATTTCGTAAGTCAAAACGTCAGCATGGCCGTCTTGACACAACTGTCAAACTATATTTTAGGTTAAAAAAATTTGACATAAACAGCTGTTATCAATAATATAATTAGCGCCCATTTTGCATGAACATTAATCTAACCAATGCATGAATATTACTATATCTTTAGACCAATAAATGCCTTCCGCCAATAAACGGCCAGGGTTATGGACGAATCGGATCACTTGTCCAATGGAAGAGGTTACAGTGCGGACCAATGAAACGGATTGTCCAATCAGGTTAATTTGCGGCCTTAGGTTATGGCCATAGATTAGAGAAAAAATTCTAGAATCGATATTTTGGGGGTCTGTTGTTTTAATAATTTTACAATTTTAGGTACTCTGATAAAATTTTCACATTTTTTTTCGCGTTTTTTACATTTAAAAGACGTCGGTTAAATTATAGGAGTTTGTTATCTTTGAAATAAATTCTGGAGCGTCTCGATCTATCTCCTAAAATATAAAAATAATTAATTCATCCAAAGGTTACGGAGAAAACGTGAAAAAAATGAAATTCACCTTTTCGAGTTTTGCGAAAAAACTAAAAGCGGGAAAAATTTAAAAAGTACGCCCGGCGATGCGGTCGGCCGCGGGCCATCGCCTGAATATTTAAAAATAATTATCGCTTTTAAACTCGCAGAGTTGTGAGCGAAAATGTAAAAGTTAGGCTAAATAAAAATATAAAATAGCTAGAATTTGGCCAAACCGAAACGGTCGCGATAAATCGAGGAGCGGCGGTGGAGAAAAAGTGTCTATGGCGAAAAGTTTACGTCGGCCTTCGGCCGTCTGGCAAAAATAAAAAATACCCAGATATCTGGCGGGAAAGCCCCTAAAAAGCGATCGCGCGGTGTGACTACCTAGCCGGTTGTGACATATAAACAACACGAAATAGGGCTTATAACTTTAATATATATGATTCTAAAAAATATACATATTTCTCATGTAAATGAATGAGTTTAAATAAAAATAAAATTAGAACACACAGGAAAAAAAAAAATATTTAATCTTGTCAAGCGGCAGTCAGTAGCAGCATTTTCTCTTTCTCTCTCTCTCTCTCTCGAATGTTCCACTCATAGTTTACGAGTGCCGTTAATCGAAACCAAGAATTTAGCTACGAAATATGCTGCGTAATATAAACGATTAATGCGGTAAAATGATGCATAAAAGAACGATCCATGCATTCTGTTTTGGGTGTTTTGTATTAAATTAATTCGGGACCGGAAGAAATAAACAATAATTCGAGAAACGATCGATTGAGATTTCACTGTATATCATAATGATAATTTAACAGAAATTGATTTTTTCAGTATTAAAACCTTGCTACAGTAAAAAAATCATGTATTAACGATTTTAGCCAATCATTTTACGTCAATACACTTCTTCTTGCTCTCCTCTATCTCAACCCTTATTTCAAGGTTTCTTCTGGCGGATTTTATCTTATTTTATGACATGTATAAACCGTTAATATAAAATTAATTTGGTAATGCTCTCACCTATTAATTGTTAACTTATGATACTTTATAATGAAAACATTGACATTATTTCAATACCAATGTGCTTAAATATCTTTGTGGAATTTTAATAATTAGTCTCATATGCTGTATTATTTTGAAACATTATATCATTGAAATTCCTTAATTAATTGAATAAATAAAGCAATATGTATCCATCATAAAATTATTATAATATTACCTACTTAAAAAAGGCGAAGAGAAGGTGAATTTACTCTCTTCTATTTATAAACCTACCCATAATCATTTCGGATACAATACCAAGTATTGTAGGCAAATTAGAAAGAGTTGATGAGTTCCTTAATATCCACAAAGCTTTCCTGCGTAAGCCAATACCATCAAGGTCGAGGAGAGGACTAGACCAGAAGATAGACCTGCAAGAATTATACTGAACTACAATAACAATCAACGGATGGATATAGTAACACTGTGATCATAATCTTTTGAATCATGTGAGGTCAAAAGATGAAATAATTTGTTTTATTAAGAAAATCATCAAATAAAACCCACACCGCACTCTAAAATTTTAATTTTAATATGTAATTAACAGTCCTGTAAAAATAAGGCAGAAATCAACATTTTTTTATGAAAATACATTTTTCGTTATAAAATTGCAATTTCAGAACATATTTCTGAGATATTTGAAACAAATCAAATTAGAAATATATACAGAAAAAATCTATCTACCAAAAATAAAATATTTCCCTATTATAGGAAAAGTTCTGGGTTTATATCCCAGTGGCAACCAAATATTTATACGACAGATAGATTTATTCATTATATTTTACTAATTGTTTAATTTAATTTGTTCTAGAATTACATAAACTTACATAGATATGTGTGGTACTACCAGATTCCCTCGGTATTCTATTCTCTCTTTACTGTTCAGTTACTTGGGTTCAGTTCCTTGTAATAATAACTACGTGTCCAGGTAACAATTACACGTTTATTATAAGAAGTATTTACAGAATTTATAATTATACAGTTCAGAGATGGACTAGACTCATCTACTCACTCTCCTGATACACACACACACACACACACACATGTCTAAAGTGACAGTTCTCACAATATGTATGGTACCAGCATATTTAAATATAGCTTCATGATGAAATGTATTGTAAAAAGTTTTTGTACTTTTTGTAATGCTTTCGAGAATATCTATAATATTTTTTTGTGCTTATTTTATGCGATTCTAATTTATTTGAATAATAATATTATTATACGCCACTGGATGTTAAGAAAAGTTGCCAGTTTACCAACATATGATGAGTGTATCCCCCACCCCCGCCTTGAGACGTTCACATGATACAGCCCCACTAATGTACTAAGCTGACTTAACTAGAGGCCAGATATTTTCATTCAGTTATTTTCATCAAATAATACAAGAACATTTTTCGACCAAATTACTATATTTAAGGCTTTTAGAAGGTTCAATTTATGTCGACTAATAAATCTACTCGCTACATTCTCAAGGCTATTTGTAGATTAATATTATATAAACCTTAATCCTATATTCTTCAAGAAACCTCGGAATGCCACATTTTTCATCGGTGTCCAAGTAAGCAATTTTCGGACATTCTATTCGACTTGTAAGCTTGCTTTTAATGAAGGTTTCTGTTCTGTTCGACAGGCTATTTAATTTAGGTATACTTTAACCAAATTAAATATTTTTTTGTGTATTATGACTATTTGATAATATCAAACATAGGCTAAACCAGCGGTCGTCTAACTTTAGGACCTCACGGACCACTAATAGAATTTTTTAAAGTGTTAAATTTACATCACAGAACTATGTTCTATAGAACTGCAACTTCACAGTTATAGTGTATATATTTATTAAGGAGAACACATTCTTATTGTGAAGTTTTAATTATTATATATAATTATTATATAATATATATATATATATATATATATATATATATATATATATATATATATATTTGTACATTGATCATTGCACTTTGCTTACTACTATACCGGAAGAACACTGTCTGCTATAATACAGTAAATTACTAGTGTAGCAGGCAGGGTACCCAAATATATGTCTTACTTTCTTAGTGATATATTGTATTTACTTTGCCAAATTTTATATGCATACCCTCGGTAAATTTGTCTGTTATTTGAAATATTACGCAACACTCATAGTAATGAACTAGGTGAAAATGCATACTTAATAAATATTAATTTGAATGAGTAATACGTCAGACCGTTAGACATTATTTATCAATGTAAATACATCATACATGTAAAAAGTGAACCTAATAAATATATTATTATTATTATGGGTCTGTGATATTTTAAATACAAATTAAATATATTAATTAGAAAGATATACATATATATATTCAATTTTATATAAAAATATAGTTGTTGCTACCGGGATTCGAACATGGATCTCGAACGTGCATTAACCGATTATGCTACAGTACACTATGTTCTGAATAATTACAACTTCACAATAATAATGTGTTCTTCTTAATAATACATAAGTTGTTCAAAATTTAATAAAAATTAATTATCGTCTCGTATCGGACTACTCAAAGGTATTTGAGATTCCGTAAAAATAAAGTAGATGGCTTTCAAATAATGGAACTATAGATATATTAATTTGAAAAGTATAACATATAGGTTCGAAAAATTCTCATCCAAGTACTGTGTGCTGTAGCATAATCAGTTAATGCACGTTCCACGAATTGGAAGAGACCCAGGTTCGAATCCCGGTAGCAACAACAATATTTTTCGATAAATATGAAATTAATATATTTAATCAGTATTTAAAATATATTTAGAAAAAAGTGATCAAATAAGACATCAAATGCACCTAGTTAATAAGCTAAAACTGTAACCAAATTTGTTGTCAGATGTTCCGGCTTGCTTGAAATAAGATTATGTATTATCTTATTATCTCCAATGATGTAACTGCAAGACAGAAAACTGCATTTATTTTTAGAAGAGATCGGTACCGTGTTTTGATTGCTGGGACAGATGAAAATATCTTATCGCATAAATTAGTTGTGGAGAATTGAGCTTTCTTTTAAATTCATTCTTAAATTACTATCTGCAAATGGATCAATTATTCACATATTTCCTTGGATTAAAAAATATTAATAATATCCACATTTCCCTGCGGACCAGCGAAATTTTCTCGCAAACCACCGCGGGCATCAGACGTACAGATGTAATTTTATAGTGTTGACTTGTATATCATTGCATTCTTTAAAATGGAGTTCTGGTTATTCCGGCGTACTTCCGTATAACTGTGTTGAAAGTTTACCATTCTATGTTTTCTCTATTTATTTAATTTACTCCTGTTCTGAAATAAAAATGATATATTATGATAATTTTCTTAAATTAATTTAGTGTTGTTTTTTAATGGAATTGCCCTTATTAATTTACAGACAAATTATATAATAATATCATAAATTCTTGTTCTAATAAATAAGGGTATTTTATTTTTCACAATCAGTTGACGAGGACTCGATATACAGAACTGGAGACAATAATACGTCACGCGCTCGAGACGCTTACAAGACTGGCGCCAAAATCTCGTGCAAGGGTGAGAAAAAAACCAACGGAGAATCTTGATGATGTTATAACTTGCGTGACGCGTTTTTGTCTCATTTTATTGATAATTGTATGAATGTATTGCTATTGAAATATATTTACTAATATTATAGTTCAGTTGTTACTGATACACTCAGGCATTCCACCAGCTTTAATTAATTAATTTAAAATATAATGATATGAAGATCTTTACCAAAGTGAGCTTCCTAGATGACTGCCATAAAATCCAAGATGATATCACCCGCGTTGCAACCTGCTGCAAGGTGAACAAACTCCTGAATGCTAAAATATGTTTTCAAATAACATTCTCGAGAAAATTTAACAACATTAATTTTAATTACGCAATAGACAGCATTTGGCTAGAAAATAAAAGCGATATTGAAAACCTAGGAATAATGTTGATAGCAAACTTCTTTACAAGAATCACATTGACCAAATTACCTCCAAGGCCTACAGAATACTACGATTCGTACTTCAAACCTGCAAACACTTCCAAAATCCATATAGCTTCAAAATACTGTATTACGCATTCGTTTGTAGTCGCTTAGGTACGCATCTCAAATCTGGAACCCATGGCAGATAACATATATTGTCGGATTAGAACGAATACAAAATAGGTTTCGTCGATATCTTAATGTTAGATCTAATCTATCATTCAACTTTTATTTAGATGTAACAAACTTCCACAATATGAAAACCCTAGTATATCAAAGAACACGTGCTGACCAAATACTAAAAATATATAATTATGTAAATGAATAAATGACGACGCACTGTATTAAATTGTGACTTATATCAAATTATATCAAAATAAATATAGTATGTGTTTTAAAAAATAGACCAATCATTGCGCCAACGCCACCGAGTACTCTATAATATCTCGGAAAGTTTCTAAACTCAGATACCTTCGCATTGTTGTTCCAATGTTTCAATGAAGTTAGCGGATCCCTTTGATAAATAGGACTTATCAAACTAAACTTGTTGTGCAACTCTGGTTATTGGTAATGCCCTCGCTTCGGACAGGTTCATGCACCGTGTGCTCTTGCGCAGCAGCACGAGTGCCCCGAACTCGGTCCAGCCAGCGCTCTCGACAACTCGCTGGCTCCGAAGTCAATTTTAATATAGATTCAAATTAGTTTTGTACAACGGTTATGTAAAACAACTATTTGAATAGGCTTATATATTCTACTTTTGGTTTTGGCTATGGCTGACGTGGAATCTGTTGATATCCATCCAAAATATTTCTTTTGTGACAAATTATCATGATTTTGACACAAAATTATATATTTTTTTAAATTGTTTTTTGCTAAAATGCAACATTTTTTTAAAAAAGATATCAAAACGTTGCCTATGTTTTAGGCTATCATGCGCCCCGGATAATATAATAGACTATTGCTTCAGGTTTTTCAGCCGTAAGGTTCTATTTGTTCTAGGGCACTGATTTCCAGGAACCTTTCCCTGCATTATAAGATACAAGATTTGAAACTTCTCTAGAGAAGACATCGAGATGTCTCATTACATGTTAGAGGTATTCGAGTATTTGGGTTTTTATTGTTTTAAATTCTTCTATTCTTTATTCAAACTAACATATAATAATTTTGATTGAAAAAGTTCTTCAATAATTGCAAATTTACATATTACATTAATAATAATAAAAACAAGTTCAAGGATTGTGCAAACACCTTCCACTTAAAAGGTTAAACATCATGAAACAAAAATAATAAAAAACAATGGTATACGACCAACCCGAAGACTTGAAATGTCGTAACCTAAACCAATCAAGTATCTAATAAAAACAGACCAGCGAGAGGTAGACGAGTGTCTAGACTGAATCATAATGGTGATCAAGGTATGTATGGTGTTGTGTAGTGACTGCGGAGTCCCATTAGGCCCTTAGAGAATAAAAATATATTAATTAATTACGCGCACCGTGACTTTCAATCGTAAATTTTTATATTATAGAACATTTGACATGTTTACATGTGAATATGAAAAAATAAATATATTTTTCATCTTCAATTCACTTCTGATACTTGGCAAAGTTTTCATCCAGTATTGAATAGAAAACAGATGATAATAATTCTATTAAGTAATCTGGCGAGAATAATAAATTTACTTAACAAATCAATTTTATCGAAAAATATTATAGTTGCGTTACCGGGATTCGAACTTTCAAACCGGGAAAGGTGCATTATCCAACATTATTTTACAGCGACATTATTTTAGACAACAAATTTTCGAACCAAAATGTTACACTTTTTCAAATTAATACATCTATCGTTTCATTATTTGAAAGCCATCTACTTTGTTTGGTTTAAAAAGAGATCCAGTTTCGAAACCCGGTAGCACAACAAGAATATTTTTCGATAAAATTTATTTTATATGTATATCTTTATAATTAATTAGTATTTAAGATACTTATTAAATAAATATTACGCAATATATGTTAATGCAAATATTTTATCCCATCCTTCCTCTCTCAGAAAAGGCTTAAGATCTAAAATGTTTTTCTTCTTTGTAAGCTGCTCTCGAAATATATATTTTTAGTGTGTAATTTCAAAGTACCTGTGGCTAAAATGTTGATGTCTTTCTTTTTGAATAGCTAATTTTTCTGTTTTTTTTCTGAAATAAACGAATTTAAATTAATGAGATTAAAACGTCTGACGGCTTTTCCCAGTCCACAAGCTTAATGAGTTTCAGGAAAAATGGCTGCGCCGTAATATATTCCATTAATTTGTATTATTCTATTGAGTCTAGTCAAAGATTCAACATCTTTCTTAATTGTGTACTTCTTCGTATCTTAATTCAACGTATTTGTGTTCGTTCTATATATTAGCACGTATTTTGAAAAATCAAATGAAATGAAATAATCTCGTAGTTTACATGAAATACATTTAAGTATTGTATTGCAGTGCCTACTTAAACGTGGTAATGAAATTAAGCATTTTTCCAGTACCATCCACTTCAACAGAACTGACCTAACTGTCATTAGGGAAATACTTATAGAAATATTAAGTACCTATTACAGAGAGTAGGCACCTATAATACAACTTCCGAAATACGTTTCAGGCCTTCCAACGCGATGCTCTGTCTTCGCTTTTTTCACTCCATCAGTATATCACCGTCTAAAACATCTTGTGGACGGCATATCTGCGACAACACTAGGCGCTGCAGTACTAGCAGCTCCTGACCCTTTCTGCCACGGTGAGTGGACTTTCGTTAGATGAAATCTATCCGTAGACACTATTTTTCTCGATTTCTGTGTGAACTTATTCTCCAAATACTTATGGGTTTTTTACGGCAACTTTTCATGTTAACTTCACAAACTTTGAATTGTATTTGCACTTTATTTATAGAAAGACTTATAAGCCATCATCTACTATTTGTTTCGTCCCAATCAGACTTACAGTTCACATATCACGGCGTCCCAAAATTTACTGAGTTCGCCAATTTGTACCGCAACGATCGGCTGATCGGCTGCAACTGATGTAAGTAATATAAAGAAATCTTATATTTGTCTTTAATTCATAAATATTATTAACTTCCTTCTGCATCTTATACTTTCTGGGATATTAATTTTGTTGATTTTTGAACATGTACCTTATACCTTAAATCAATTTTAATGACAGCGGATTTTTTATCCACGATAATTACCTTAATTATTATTTGAATAAATCTTTCCTAAAAAATGTATGTTATAAATATCTTGGCTAAGTTTTTAAGCTTGCCTGATCCATATATCTGTTTTAAAATGGCGGCAGTTCAAAAACCTAAACCTAATGAAAAAAAGTAAAAACAATTTTGGGATGAAGGAACTCTCATTTTATTTTTGTTTTTATTATCAGTATTTATGAAAATATTATACCTACTGTAAATTTAATTATGTGAGTTATTTAGGATTGATAACAAAACATTAGAAGTAAAAACTATGCGTGGTTATACGAGGAGTGGGTGGGCTATTTGGAGAAGGATAAACCCTACCAATACTTGCTTCCATTCCGCCTAGTTTCTTACTAGTAACTAGCTGGTTCAATTTATTTCTTAGGCGATAGTATCTTCAATCTTTTGCATTATATGAGACAGTGTGTTTCAGAATTTGTATTTATTATCAAAATTAAAAAGTTTATTCTCTCACTAGGGGCACACCTCGTAATAACGTTTCCATGAGTTCCAAGTAAAAACCGTTTAAAAAAGTTAATTATTCAAATCAAAATGTAATCAGAGTCCCGGTCGTTAGACGAGTAGCTTAAGCGAGTAAAAGAGCCGCGATAACAGAGCATGGTGCTCCTGTAAAGGAGGCCGTTGTAACGAGTTTCCGTTAACCGAGTTATTTGAATTATTCGAGACGCACCTGTACATAAAAAAATCCTAGAGTGACATACATTTTAAGATAATTAGTTACATACAGTAAGTAATGAAAAACGCTGTAAAAATATTTTAATAAAAATTAACAAATGAAGAGAAAGGACGATATACTTTAAACCACTGCACAGATTTTATATGAGCATTCTTTGTTAATGTGAGCGAGTAAATATATTTTAACAATTTAATTTTCACAACAAAACTTTGTACTACACACACGTTGGGCTATTTTCACTACTAGTTTCTAGAGGTGCAGTCCCTCTCATCATCAGTTGATAACAAAAGTAAACTAAAATTCAAACCGCGAGAAATCTAAATACGAGAATAAAGGAACATCGCTGCTGCCCAAAAAATAATAACTTCTCGAAATTTTCTAACCACATAATTGAAACAAACCACTCCTTCGATAGTCATATACTAAAATTAATACACTCGGTACCTTATAAAGGATTTATAATGAACCATTTTAAAACCGTTGAAAAACAAAATAATTTAAATTCGGAAAAGACACTAATTAACAACATAACATTCCCTAACGCTTCACCTTTGCCGCCCATATTCCCATTACGACCGAAATACGCTCTACGCGACTACAATACTGTATTTAATTAAGTAATCACCTGATGAAGAGAGGGACTGCACCGCTCGAAACTAGTAGTACAAATAACCCAACGTGTGTGTAGTACAAAGTTTTGTTGTGAAAATTGAAATAATTATGTTACACCAGAAAGTAACCACCACGTGGAAAAATGATATTATGTATTAAAATTTGAAGCAATGAAAACAATATTAAGGTAAATGATCTCTCCCAGGCTTTGTCATTAAAGTGGGACATCTTGAATACTGAACTCACAACCCTAACTACCTGCTTTGAATCTGTTCCTTTAACGATCACACGCCTAATCGCAGTTCTAATCAATATTCTTAATTATTGGTTGCTACCAGTGCCTGGAAACTGATCGAATGCGAAGTAAATGGTCTTTATACAGATTGTAAATAGGTACCCACCCCTACATAACTAATAATTGATAACGCATAAACAATTATCACAGTATTCTGTCAAGATCCGAATAGCAGGATGATAGTATTCAGATTTTTTTCAATCCTTTTAATTTGTATCATTTTTTAAAAAGGATTATTGTGACCACGGTGTAGTTGCCTACATTGTGTGAACGTCCTACTCCGCTGTGTGTCTGTATATCTGATCTACATGATTTTGGGGCCGCTTTGGCGACAGTTGAATTATGCAAAGCCCTTCTTTATTACCTCAATACATAAGGTCTAAACTTCCATATACTTGGTCTCGTAAATAGGTAGCTTTGGATACTAAAAGTGCCGAGAATAAATAACTGGTCGAAACTGGGAATAAAATACAATTCCCGTGCGACGTGGTAAAAAGTGGACAGTGTCGTACCGTTTGTGTACAGTGTGCATCTGTGTAGATATTTGCTTCGATTTCCTCATTGTTCATACTTACGAATATATTATATTGGGTTGTACCGAAAATTACCAATTTTAAAATTGTGTGATTTTGAACATTCTTTAATATAAATTTCGTTAATGTGTTTTGGTTTGATAGTTATAAATCTGATTTATTTATATAGTACATATATGGCATTTACAACCTGAATATCCACGTATGTAACTTGTACATAAAATAGATTTTAAATTCAACACAATAGAAGTACAACTATGAAAGAGAAAATTACAAAATATTTTAATCTTGTGTGTTTTCTTAAAAGTATACAACTTTAAAATGAAATAAAACTCATAAAAATTGTGGTATTGGTTTTATTGTAAAGATAATTTCAAGCCATCAGTTTTTAAATATGATTTCGCCCATATGGGCCCCGCGGATAGCTCGAATAAAGCGCAATTTGGTAGTCCAATTTTCGACCACTTTTAGAGTAACTGGGAACGTATATCGGCAATAACGTGACGAATGTTGGCTCCCAAGTCGTCTATCGTCTCTGATTTATTGGCGTAGACTAGCAATTTCACATATCCTCACAGAAAATAATCCAATGGCGTTAAATCACACGACTTTGGAGACCAATTCACTGGTCTGTTTCGCGAAATTATGCGCTCATTAAATATTTCTTTCAATGACGATCACGCGGCTTCAATTCTTGCACGACCTTAATCTTGTAAGCTCGTATACCAAAGTCTTTCCGCAAAAAATGGATGGACACAGCTCCAACTACTGTGCACGATGGCAAATCGTCTCAATCGGGTCTTCCCCTATACTACGCTCCATTGCAGCAACAACTTCTTCGGTGCGCACTGTATGACGTCTCAACGGATGCGTATTATCAAAAAGAGTATTCGCGGTGCGAAAATGATCCATTGTTATTCGAATTGCTTTCTTGGGTGGACGATTAGGTCGGCCGTAAAATGGACGTAGCGTGCGGTAAGTTTCGCGAACTAATTTTCAAAATAAATTTACACAATTGTTGCCTATTCGAAAAATAAACCTCTAAAAAAATACCCTTTACCTATAAATAAATTTTATTAAATTTTTGCGTAATCAGTATAGTAGAAGTATTAGAAGACAAAATAAATATAATAATTGACTTTATTAAATCAAGTAAAATAAAAAGGTTTTTAGGTTAAACACAGAACAGCTTACATATCCTGATCGACAAAATAATGGTCTCTATACAGCATTTAAAAAATTACTCTTACATAATAATATACATATTGAGTCAGGTATTTTATTACTTTAATCCTTCAGAAATGGGATTAAAAAACAAGAATCACGTGTATTTTTTTGCATGAATTTAAACACGGGCATTGTAATATTAACCAAGCATGGGGTGAAGGAACCACTTCTGAACGAACAGTGTGACGTTGGTACGAAAAGTTTTGGAACGGAAACGTAAGTCTTGACGATAAAGATGGTTGAGGACGTAGTGCTAAAAATAACCAATTGAAAACATTAGCGGAAACAAACACCAGAAACGGAAATAACCAGAAATAAATTGAATGGAATAACCAGACAGAAATTTCTTCATTATAACTTTCACTTTTTCAAGCACCTCGATAATTATTTTCGGCAAAAAAAATTCAATAGGAAAGAAGCATCTAAAAATCACTGTAAAGAAATCTTGGATTCTAATCCGTCTTGAGTTTTATTCTACAGAGATTGAAGTACTTGAGATGTGGTGCTGGAGACACATGAATGGCGAGACGCATGAATGTTTCCATTCTGCAGGAACGGGATATCAAAGACGGACTCAACCTGCAGCCTGAGATGAATCCTTACATTTTTTTGTAAATCTTGCGAAAAGGGAAGGTAACTTGGAGAAGCTTGTTGTGATGAGCCACGGAGAAGGTCGAAGAAGAAGAGGAAGATCCACAACACGGTGGACATATCAAGTGGAAGAGGCAACAGGCACTTTTCTGGTGACAGATCTATGATCTGCAGGACGACAATTAATTGTTCTATTACAGTGGTAATGTCAGAACACATGCATTGATAACTCCGCAGTCCCCAGATTGCATTCATTCTTTGAGGAATGAATGAACTCTTTATAAAACTACAATATTACAATTTTTTGAATCTTAACTCAATGGCAACTGATAAATTTCTTTTCTCCACATATTTTTTTTTATTATTTTTAATTTTGATTATGAAAAAACATGCTGATGTAGAATTTTTTTATTTGTGCATTGCACTTCTGATGAAATTTTCTATTATTTTACAATTATGTAAATGCTTAAATAGGGTATATATAATAACAATATGTAATATAACTATCTTATAAAAACATGGGCATTATTTAAATGATTATTTTATCGCCTGAACAAAAAATTAATCATTTAATTTCAGAGAAATATAGTAGAAAAATTTTAATACCCAATAACGGTGGTAGATAAAATACTTGTGGCTGCTAAAATAATGGGAGATAAAACTATCATAAAGGTGTCATGAAATCTGCTAGATACATTTCTGACACATGTGGTAGCATCAGGTATTCTAGACAAATTAATGGCAGGTAAGGTGGTAAAACATTAATAAAACTGTGACGATGAAATAAAACACATTAATACCTATTTATTATGTATCGCGCAGTGCGATAAAATACAATAGTCTTTATTTGCTAGGATTATTTCATATGAATACCATTCTTTCATACAAATATTACAACTAAAAGAAACACTTCAAAAACACATATTTGGAAAATAAACAATATTACAGAACACTTCAGAAGCACACAAATGGACAATGAATAGAATATGTAAGCTATTATATAAAATTATTATAGTGTAACTCCCTCTCCAAGCACAAGAGCTGATCTCTTTTTTGAAAAAGGTAAGCGAAAGAAAAACCATGTAATTTTAAAAATGTCAAAAAAAAGTAAGGTGTTCGGAGAAAACTTTCAAGATTAAAGTGTAATTACTCGTAATCCATCAGGGTGAGGTAAGTGGGAGAGGTATGGTTCGACGCGCGTGATTTGCGGGATTGCCAGTCGCAATGAGTCACTGGTTGGGAGCGCACTGCGCGTTTACGGTTGGGCAATATTTAAAGTACGGTGATTAATTGGTTCGTGCGCTTCGCGTTTTTCGTAATCACTTTAATATTCAACGTGTAAGTGATGAGCCGAGCACGCAACTAATCTGGTGTTGGGTTTAAAATTTCAGACAAGAAGGGACAATGGATAATCAAACTCTTCCGGAACCATCAAGTGGCATAAGGTCGACGTGAAATTATACGCAATCCGCGTAAATCTACAGAGAAGATTGCAGCCTGTACTGGAATAAAAAAATCAACGATGCAACGTTATTTTGAAAAATAAATTACAGTTTCACCCATGCAAACTGCAAATCTTACAGTTTCTCAACGAAAATGACTATTCATTAGGTAAAATCTTAGCGAGAACGATGCTGGAACGTTTGGAATAACACGAACCCTTGTAAACATATTTTCGTATCGATGGCTATGTTAATAAACAAAATTGAACAAGGGAACGCCATCAAAAACATTTGCATTGTCCTAAAACGACAGTGTGGTGTGCAATTTCTGCCCGAGGGATAATTGACCCTTATTTTTTTTAACCAGCAAAAGACAGTCGCTGGGGATATGTATTGCCGAATGTTCGACGAGTTTTTGGTACCACAACTGCAGCTATTTCCAGGGTTCAACAACAGAATACAATTTCAGCAACTCCACACACAGTTAGAGTTTCAATAGAGAAGATGAGGGGAATTTTTCCCAATAAATTAGTCACCAAGTACGGAGACATACCCAGGGCACCTCGGTCACCGGACCTTACACCGTGCGACTTTTTTTGTGGGGATCCTTAAGTCGAGAGTTTATAGTAATAATCCACGAACAATTCAGGCCCAGCAAGAAAAAATCCGTGGTGAAGTTGCTGCCATTGAACCAACGCTTTGCTCTCGCGTGTTCGCAAATTTAAGAGTGCTTGGAGAGAAATGAACGACATTTAGACGATATTGTTTTTAAAACGTTAAATTAACATCGTTAAACTCAATTTTGTATAAATAAAATATGAGAATAACATTGTAGTTTTTATTCTATTAATATTAAACTTGCAAATTTTCCGCTGGACACCCTTTACAAACCGTGAAACAATGCTAGAAAAAACTGTGACAAATAAAATTTTGTGATTGTGACAGACAAAACTGCTTTGATTAATTGAATTCGTTGAATTAATTTAAAATTGTATTGAAGGCGGGAAAAAGTTTAGCTCACTTTTTTGACAGTTTATGAATTTTTATTTAAAAACCATTTTTTATAATGTATAAAATTTTCATTTTTATATTATAAAATTATAATATAAAAACTACATATTACAGGTCTCATAACACAATATTGGGAAAATGATAATGCATTTTTTTCGATTAAAAATTTTTTATCAGTATATAATGTATGAGTTATATAACGAAAACTCGTTTTTATTACATTTCAATGAAATTTTTCTGAAAAATAAACCTAGTGAATAGCTTGATAAAGTTTATTAACCAGCCTGGTCTTCTTTCAAAACGGCGATCGTTCAAAAACTTCGTAACTCCGTTAATAATATTCTTGCAACTTGTATCGAAAGAAGATTTTTAAACCGAATAATGTTGATTTGAATAAATGCAAAAATTAATTATCCTTTAAATTCAGATATAAAAGTTAATTGGTCCCATAAAATATGTAAAAAAAATCTTATCAATAGTGAAATTTTAATAAAAAACTTCTTTATTTTACAGAAATACATTCTTTAACCCCTCAATTATAAATTATAAATTCCGAATGTTATTTGAATAAATCGGCAAAAAATGTCTGAAATTCTCCCCAAAGATGCCGCGTAAAATGTAAAGCGCACAAATTTTAACTCCTTCGCGAATATTCTGTGAATAATTCACAACCTCCCAGCTGAATTTCTCAGCTGTAGTTTAAAAAGACTTTTAAATATTTTTTGAGAAGAAAATGGAGATTTATAATCCTCGGGGTACATTAATCATCCCTCAAGTCCGAGAACACAGAGAAACTCCCATCTCAACCAGTGGCGGCCGGTGGCAGCCCACCAAAGCCATGGTGGACGAAAAATATTTAATTGAACATAATAGCAATAAATTTATATTGACGTTCCATTCAAATTATTACATTAAAAAAATACTTGTATGAAGATTATTTAAATTGAATATGTATCATGTTAATAGTCACACACTTCAATATAACAAAATATTTATTTTTTCTTAATACGTATGATACGAAACAAAACTCCTGGTAGCCGTAAACATACCCAGTACCGACGTCATGTATGTAGCAATACCAATGCGGTCAGCAACCGTCTGGAAAATCGTCTCTCAGACGATACTTTTCTGATCGTCGCCTTCCCAACAACGGCTACAAGAATCGCCTCCCTAAACTGTTTCACATTGTTCGCTCAAACTTCTCTTTATTTGTTAACTGGGCCTAACAATAACTTCTTATATCAACTTTATTACATATATACAGGGTGGCCCAAAAAAAGTGAGAACATTTCGTAAAATGTGATATAATTACATCAAAATTAGTTTAACTCTATCGATAATAGCTTAAATAGTTTACTAATTTACTTACTTACCTATTTACCTTTATTATGTTTTATTTTGACAATTTCCGGTCGCCATCTTTGATTATTAATTTTCCCATTATTTATATTTGGTTTTTTCAAATTGTTGCCCAGAATGACAAAAATTACTGCAGAAGACCGTATTCTGATTAAAAATTTGCGAATTGAAAAACGTCGGAGTGATAGGAAAATGATCAAAGAGTTTCAAAACAAAGTCTGGAGTATATTACAGCATAACTGGACATTACAGCAGAATGGAGTTCCATCTCACACAGCCAGAAATATAATCAACTTTCTTCGTCGTGAGAATGTTAATTTCATTGAGCCAGGCATGTGGCCACCGAACAGCCCAGATTTAAACCCAGTAAATTATGCAATATGGAGTATTTTGATGATTTCGGATTAGCTAAATATTGCGCAAAAAATTACTTTAAGAATTATAATTAATTATATTATATTTTGAAATAACTCACACAGGATGGATTGCCTTTTACATAGTTATTACTGAGGTTTTATAGACAGTATTTTTTTTTATAAATGAAATATAACAAGGAGAATAAAATTAGATAAGATGTTAATGAACTATCCTACACCTACTTGGTATATTCCTATAATATACAGTTATTTCCATTTAGAGTAGTAGGACACGCTTTTAATAAAAAATTTTAACTTCAGAAGATATAATACATTTTTTAAATAATCAGTAGGATATCTAAACATTTCTTTTAATATTTATTTATTCTCTATGAGAGTAAGACTCGTGTATAGAGAAGGAGTATATACGAGAGTGTATTATTTATGTATCAGTTAGTCTGTGTACATATTTTTTGACTTCAGATATAAATTTATAGTAGTCTCTAATTTTTCTAATTGTGACGGGGAGATTGTTATACAGTTAAAATCATGTTATAGTAAAGTTAAAAGAAATTAAATGAATTACTTATAAAGACATAAAGAAAAAAAGTCTTTCGAAAAAATAAACAATTTTTTCAGTGTGTAACAGACCTAGTTCATATTTTATGGACCTGAAAATAATATAATATAACAAGGAAACAAAAAATTAGCTAAGAATATGTTATTTTGCTTGCACTTTTACTAGTGTCAACCGTGAGTAGTTTATTTATTCATAACCTGCTCTTGTCACATACATAATACATCCCACGACTATCAATCGAACACGGGAGTGGTGAATGAATATTGGGGCATCCACTTTTCTCACATTATTCACATCAAGTACATCTCATTCAGAACATCATCTGCAAAATCCTTTTAATATAACATATACGCACACACGCACTTCTACACCATCCATTTATCACCATAATTGGAAACCTTTGTTTAATTAGTAACCCGTTTAATGTGATTCGTTCCGCTTCTGAGACATCGAGTTGCGAGTGTAAAGCTGCGGTTGGAGCTCAGCGCCAACTCTCTGGCGCAAGCGGCGCTCTCATGGAGAGCTGGTTCCCTGACCAGAGAATGGCAACACCTACAGAATAGCTACAGACACAATAATGGCCGTGACTGAAGTATTTATATTTTGTTTAAATTTATAAATATGTGTGAACATTTTATTTATTTTTTTATTTATTTATATTTTTCTTGGTTTTCTTTTTCACAACATTATATTTATTTTGTAACTTTAATGTGTTATATAATATGTATTATCTTTTGGCGAATCGGGTTTAAAAAAACCTGATCATGCTGGAATAAATGCATTATTATTATTACTATTATTATTATGTGTCATTTTAAATTTCTTTGTCTCTAAAAAAAACACCCTTTACTAGTTTATATATATATAATAATAATAAATGCATTTATTCCATTTATTATATATATATAAATTATAAGATGTTACCAATAATACTTAATAAGGGATAGAATTACAGAGTTCAATGTAAGCTTTTTAATTGTGTGTTCAAAGGTTAAGCAAATCACCGCATATATTATATATACATGCACCATGACACCATTAACGCCGCCAGTGATTCAGCATGTATTAACCAGAAAGTTTTCTCGTGGCAACGCACAAATACCGTGTAAAAACTATTTCGTTTCAAATGAACTGCTGTCACATCAGGTGCTAAAAGAGTACCATCATCAGCTTAACCCTTTTTTCCACTTGCCTAAAAACTGTTTAAGAAAAAATTCACAATAAATCAGTTTTATGAATATAATCCATTTTCTCTTGTATTTCTCAACAAAAATTGATATTCATATCTGTTTTTCAGCACTTTTCCAAGGTCTCGCCCATTTTTGTATATAGTTTATTATAAATATCGGAACGTTTCTCGTAGCGCACGAAGCGTAGGAGAGAATAACCATTCGCAAGTATTTTTTACTAATTTATATATATTTTGTGAACAAAACGAATATAAATATTCAAGTTACAACATGAATGAATGGAGGATGGGATGGGGTCGTGTGTTATGTTAAAGGTTAACTTTGTTATGTTTAAGGTTAACTTTGTTGTTATGTTTAACGTTACTTGTTGTGTTTGTGTTGTATTTGAAGGATTGAGCTGTGTGAGAGTATAGCTGCCCCTAAAATCAGGTTTACTCTGGGCAGTCAGTAAGGGTAAGTAGAACAGAAACGCGTATTTACGATTAGCACTAAACTAATTAATGTCAATTTACAAAAGGTTGGTTGAAATATATTTATGGGAATCTACGCGGTGGATAGCTGCTAATCGGCCGTCCGAGAAAGTGGTCGCTTCGGCCCGCGTGGAAAGTAAGGTTACGATGTCACTGACTGCGTTTGGGTGTGTCTCTGGCGGTCAGTGGCGGCCAGGTGCCATTCTATAGGGACGTTCAGCCGCGCTTGCAGTTTCTCGGAACCGTGCTCACCACATATAGCTAGTATTATATATATATAGTTATTTATACACTAGAAATAACTCTTCAATAACGACATTAGGAAACCAATCATTTATTTGAAATTCAAATAACATACGATTATTAATAATTTATTCTGTTTTCACGCAATAACCGCATGTTTTTAGGCTATGTAATTGACAGGATATCATACTTGTTTTATTGTGTTGCTATGTGTCACGGGCAATTGTTGTTTATATTACGTTATTATGCGTCATGAAGGAAAATATGGGTAGGATATTTAGCAAAGAAAATAAAAATAGAAAAACGCTACAGCCGATAGTTAAAGTTATATTTTATGCTGGGTGAATATTATGTTCCAGGCCAATTTTGTTTGACCGCCATTTTGGTTTGGCAGACATTTGTCAATTCGCATTTAGTAGTAGTAGTTGATTACAATTTATTATTGAGCTCTCATGTCATCTCAAAATGTGGTGATATCGACTGGCCTCCTCGATCACCTGATTTGACGGCTTCCGTAATAATATTATGTGATTCTTGAAAGTAAAGGTTCACGCCAATAATCCAACACAATTGTCAATTCTACAAGACAATATTCGAAATGAAATTGCTGAAATAATACGCGATGTATGCGAGAATGTTATGAAAAGTTTTGTGCCGCTGCTAGAAGCGGCCACTTGGTCGATGTCATATTTCAAACATAATTATAATAAACCAAATAATCGATAAATAAAATTCTATTTAAAAAATTGCATTTCGTTTCTTGGTTATTCAAAAACAACATCGGCCCGGAACATTTGAAATATTCACTCTGTATAATTGCTCTTGCAATATGCATAACCATTAGCAGGCAGTTCTGCATACAAATAAAGTGAATTGTATTTATTATTCTGCATTATTATGAATTGTAATTGGATTTTTTTAAGCATAATTTGTTTTTCAGATAAAAACAGGGGTTCATCAAAAAAATACATCGTTAAAAGTGCCACCACTGGCCTCGCCCCGTTAAGGGAGTCTTATTTCCATTTTAAGATGCATCTCGTGTATTTGTATTTTAATATTTTAATCACATTATTATTATTGTCTGTTCTCACCTGGCCAGCATTATTATTTCTCGTAATTCAAATAGCTCGTGTTACTTTTACTCCATATTATTATTTCTCACAATTTAAATAGCTCGTGTTAATTTTACCTTACTTACCCGGGGGAAAACTTTGGCCGAGAGCTGCTATTTCACACATTCAAATCGCACGGTTTTGCACATTGCAAAAATGATTGAGTTTTCACCCTAACTGTGGACCAAAGTCATAAAAAAAGGCTAAATTTTACTGGTGGCAGAAACGAGAACTGAAAGTTATCGTTGTTATTCCCAGTTTTATCAAAATCATTAATTATTTTAGTTAATGCTGTTGTTCTGATAGAAATATTAATTTATGAAAATTTTTACATATAAATATTAATTTATTAATATTTTCATATAAAAATATGTAATTTTTAAATGTACAAAATGTTCTCCTCTTCGAATCCAAAATATTTCAGAGTTTTGCAGCGATTTTTTAATTTTTTTATTTATTTTCAACACTAAATGATACATTAATCATTTTGTGTTGTGCTACTGATAACATTTGTAATTCTATAAGAGCTGTAAAATTAACAAAGTGTATGGTTCAAAAAATTTCATTCAGGGAATTTCGATATTGACGATTTATGACTGACAGGCCTCAAGGAGGTTATTAGTGTTGTCATCTAAGCGGCGTATCTCAATATGCCAATCATCGCTGATTCGGGAGCAGTCTGAATCTTTTTGGGACGGGTTGTTACCGGAGACGAGAAGTGGATCCTTTGTCAATACCCAACGTAAAAGACAGTGGAAATCATGAAGCGTAATGTAACGTAACTGAATTTTTTTAATCTTCTCTGTCTTCGGTAATTAAACATTTAAATCAATATAATAAATAAAAAACTAAAAATATTTTCTGTTTTTGAATAAAAGTGCATTTTGAAGGTATATAGGTATACGAAATATCGATAGCAAACTTCTTTTCAAGAATCACATTGACCAAATTACCTCCGAGGCCTATAGAATGTTAGGATTCATACTTCCAACCTGCAAACACTTCCAAAATCCATATTGCTTCAAAATACGCATTCGTTCGCAGTCACTTAGAGTACGCATCTCAAATCTGGAACCCATGGCAGATTACATATATTGCGAAATTGAACGAATACAAAATAGATTTATTCGACATTTTAATGTTAGATCTAATCTATTATTCAACTCCTATTTAGATACAGCAAACTTCTACAATATGAAAACCGAGAATATCGAGGAACACATGCTGACCAAATACTTTTCTTCAAACTGCTTCAAGACCATATTGACTGTCCCAATCAATTAGAATTAATATCTCTTCAAATACCATTAAGATCGACTCGGCAATCCGTACTCTTCCACATTCCTAGAAGTAGACCATCTTACATACTAAATTCATCCATTCACCGGTCATGCAAATACATCAACATTGGCCTTACTACGCTTAAAGAGTTATTTTTATGAACCACCACAATCTCAATTCTGGCCAATCATTTTACCTATAAACACGTTTTGCTCTCTCTTTACCGCAACAATAGCTGCAACCTTCCCACCCTTTGTCCAGCCTTTTTTCTTTTTATTTATCTTCTGCACCTAAACATACTTATATACCTAAACATTTCTGTGGATTTTCATAAATAGTATCACATGTTAAATATTTATTATGTTAGTTATATTAAGTTTACACGGTCGTCAAAATACCTTAATAAAATAAAATTAAAATATATGTATTACGAGAAACGACCTGATACTTAGTTTAATTTTAAAATAATATTAATAATAACCTCACGAGAGCGTGAAAGAAATAAATAAACATTAATTGACAAGGCAATTACTCTGCGGTACATCACGACCGTTTCGATTTTTTCAGTAAACTAAACATTGTATTACATAACCATTGTTACTGAGGTGTTCAAATATTTTAAAAAAATCGCAAAAGATACTAATTAATAACATCACGTTCCCTAATATTTCATGACTCCTTCCATTTTCCCAATAACGACCGGAAAAAAACTCTTACTTCCACACCCCGCCACTCTACCCGAATAGATTAGCATTTAGCATGCAAACTGCATTTAGCTTAGTTATCATTTACACTTAATGATCATATGGACTGTGAAACTAAAATAGTGACAAAGTATACCTCAACGTGTGTGTAGTACAAAAGTTTAGTTTATTGAAAAATATTAAATAAGAAATACGTAAACTTATAATTATATTATTAATGAGAACACACTCTTATTGTGAAGTTATAATTATTCATAAGATAGGTCTGTGATATTTTTAATACTAATAAAATATATGCACGTTCCCCGGATTGGAAGAGATCCAGGTTCGAATCCTGGGAGGAACAACAATATGTTTCGATAAAATTGATTTTATGTGTACAGTGGAAACTCCATCTATTGTTTTTGAAGGGACCTACTAAAATAAACTATATTTCACATGAAAATGAATGTGTTTAAATACAAATAAAAGTAAAAAGCTGCACAATAATAAATTAAACTTTGTATCACATATAATCCTTCATCGTCATTTGTTTTTTGGCTGTCGCGTTATTGCCGTAAGTAAACCGTATTTTTTCAGTTTTCCAAATGACATTTTTTTCTGAAAACGAAGGTACATGCGAGTGATTCTCTTTATCAACATCTTCAACCTCTTCTGTTGTTTCCTTAAATTCAAGAATCAAAAACAGTAAAACATTTCATTGTTTTAAACGCATTCCTTCCCTTGTAAACAAATTTAAAATATTCGTAGTCATCCATGTCTTTTTATTTCAGTAATATTTTACGGGTAAAGATTTCGTACTCTTAAAATACCCAGGCTTCAGCGATTTGCCAATGACGATTGTCTCGCATATGTTAATTTCATCACTGTTGACGCAAAGCAGAGATCCTCTCTTTCGACCCTTTACCATCTTGACAGGACTCGCTCGTTAACGTCAATGTGCCGTTAGGCAAGCAATTATAAAACAAGCCAGTGAAACGAAATATGCTGCGTAATTTTAACGATTAATGCGGTAAAATGACTCGAAGAGGAACGATCGATGCGAACTATTTTTGCTTGTTTTGTATGAAATCAATTCGGAACTGGATGAAATAAACGACACGTGCCGAAAAACGATTATTCGAGGAACGATGGATCGAGATTTTACTATACATCTTTTTGTATTTAAAATATCACAGACCTATGTTCTGAATAATTTCAACTTCACAATACGAATGTGTTCTCCTTAATAATAGATAAGTTGTATCAATGCATCCAATATTTAATAAAAATGAATTGTTAATTCTGGAGACTCCTATCGGAGTACTCAAAGGTATTTGAGATTTCGTAAAAATAAAGTAGATGGCTTTCAAATAATGGAACGATAGATATATCAATTTGACAAGTGTAACGTGTGGGTTCGAAAATTTGTCGTCAATGTACTGTGCGCTGTAACATAATCCAGAGATCCAGGTTCGAATCCCGGTAGCAATAATAATATTTTTCGAAGAAATTGATTTTATATGTACATCTTTCTAATTAATACATTTAATTTGTATTTATAATTAGGTGTTATTTTATTTAATTTACTTGTCAATTCAACATCAAAAGTGTCAACAATATAAAAAAACTCATCCGTAGAAATTATTATGGGGAATATCGCTTAATAATTGGTGAATATAAACCAACAGCTTGCTCGATAATGACGATATTGATTTTGTAAAACTAAATCATTGCAGAGTTATACACGAGTACATAGTATTAATCTTAGTATTAATTGGCACTGCCGGCTGGCAAATTTCATTCATAAACGGTGCCTATAGGGCTAATCACACCTATAGAAGTGCAGAGTTCCTTAAACTACGAAAAGTGTATTGGGTAGCGTAACGATACTGGAGAAATCTTTGAAGTCTGCTAGTCAATCTCAGAAACATTAAACTGGATACGAAGCTTGCTGTACCACTTTAACAACCTTGCTGCTACACGAAGATGAAAATAATGTGCATATTGCATCTTTCAAAATTCCACACATTACAGATTGCGCGCTTCCTAAAAATGCATTCAGTACAACTTAAAACATTAACCTATATCATTTGTAAAGATTATATTTTTTGTTCTGTAGATAAATTTATACATAAATAAAGAATTTCCTTAGCTGTTGACATCTCGCGTGTCTTTTGGGTGAATTTAAAATTCAAAGCAGACTTCCCTCGTCACGGATGCATCGCTTTGTGGGTCTGGTTTGCCGCTGCGGAGCCTCCTCGATAAGGTATATTTTTTCTGAGCCCGCACAATGGCCATCCCAGCGCCAGACACAGACGGCTGTATTTAAGAGCTGACACATCAAAATAATATGGCGAGAAACCAATTTAGGAATTCCTCCCGTATCTCGCCGTATATCTAATTTTAAAATCTTGAAAGACTACTTACTGTACTGAAATATGTACACGGAGAGGTAAAGAAATATGAAGGACGATTTCTCTAATAAGATAGTAGCATTTGCGAAGAATATTTTTAAACCAATTTATTAATCTGAAAATAAACCAACAAAATGAAAATATCAAATTAAATTACAAATGCGGTTGTTAGACATGCTGCTACCGGTGTGCGTCGCGGCTAAAATGCTTCGCCGCATGGCCCCACAGGTGTCACTCTCTGTCCGTCTTAGAAGTTTACGAACGAGAGATGGATCTAGAGAATCTTGCAGTGGCACCCATAGTTGAGCATAGCGTTCTTATGGTCACGAAATGACTTATTATTTATAGAAAAGATTCCTATCGTTTACGTGATGAAACGCGTAAGTTAGAAAGAGATGGTAAAGAAAATATATAAAGGGAATTTTGAAGGCACACGTTTAAAAATTGAATTACAACTTTGGCGAAAAAGTGGCGGAAAGAAAACACACATTTCATTTCTTCCGCATTTATATGTATTTAAAAAAAATCTATTTAGTTTAATAGCAGTATATATGTTAGCAACATACGGAATTGATTAGGTTAGGACAAAAAAAATATATTTGTAAAAATGGAAGATAGAAAAATAATTATTTTGTTAAATATGATTAATTTCTTCACACCATCACGCGATAATTCCCAAAGGAGTAAGTAACAGTGATGAAATCATCCATCATCTCATTTGTACGCTATAAACCCATACACTGCCAGCATCGTGGTTGTATCGAGTCGAATACAGGTCCAGCTAGAGAGGATGGTATTTTAGGGTAAAAGGAATTTGAAAGGTTCAAAACATTTAAGTTTAAAGAGTGTCTAGCGGAAAATTTTTAAGTTTAATATTAAATTTAAAAAAAACTGCAATGTTATTCTGATATTTTATTTATACAAAATAGAGTTTAACAATGCGGATTTTACGTTTTATAAACAATATCGTCTAAATGTCGTCCATTTCTCTCAAGACACTATTAAATTTGCGAACATGCGAGAGCAAAGCGTCGGTTCAATGGGAACTACTTCACGGCAGATATTTTCTTGCTGGGCCTAAATTGTTCGTGGATTATTACTACAAACTCTCGACTTCACGAAGGTATCACCACAAAAAAAGTCGCACGGTGTAAGGTCCGGTGACCGAGGTGCCCCCTCAGCTTCTCTATTGAAAGTCTAGCTGCGTGTGGAGTGGCCCCGTCTTGCTGAAATTGTGTTCTGTTATTGAACCCTGGAACCAGTTACGATACCAAAAACTCGTCAATCATTCGGCGATATACGACCCCGGTGACTGTCAATTGCACGCCACACTGTCGTCTCTGGATAATGCAAACGTTTTTGATGATGTTTCCTTGGCTTGTCGGGGCACCAGTATCTCATTCTCTGTTTATTAACATAGCCATCGATATGAAAATGTGTTTCATTAGTAAACAACATGTTTTCAAGCGTTCGTACTGTTCCAAAACGTTTCAGCATAGTTTTCGCTAAAGTTTCACTTAAAAAAGTCATTTTTGTTGAGAAACATTGTATAGGTGAAACTGTAGTTTCTTTTTCAAAATAACGTGCACTGTTGATTTTTTTATTCCAGTACAGGCTGCAATCTTCCTTATCGATTTACGCAAATTGCGCATAATTTCACATCAAACTTGAGCCTCATGTTCTCGCGTCGCTGCTGATGTTGATGGTCCTGGAGGAGTTTGATTAACCATTGTCCCTTATTGTCAGAGCTTTTGAACCCAACACCATATAAATTGCGTAGTCGGCCCATCACTTATTCGTCGAACATTAAAGTGAGTACAAAAAGCACGATGCGCACGAACCAATGAATCACCGCACATATTGCTCAACCTAGAACGCACGGTGCACTCCTGACCAGTGACTCATTGCGACTCAAATCCTCAACTCACGCGCATCTAACAATACCCCTCCCACTTACCTCACCATGATGATTTATGAGCAATTACATTTAGTTTTGAAATTTTCCGCTGGACACCTTTATTAAATTGTATTTACGGGTATAATGTTTATGTCGTGGCAAAGAAATGTTTTTTTTTATTATTAATTTTAAGTATATGTAACTTTAAATGCGTTAATTAATAATACGTTTTACTTTTTATTTAATTTAAATAATATGGATTTCATTAATGAGACATGGAGTTAGGAATATAATCAGTCGATGAACCTGATGGCCACTACAATCAAAAACACGTAGAATGGCCCAAAAACGTGAGAACATCTCGTAACACACGAGTTATTCCAAAATATAATATAATTAATTATAATTCTTAATGCAATTTTTTTGCAAAATATTTAGCTAATCAGAAATCATCAAAACACCCCATATTGCATAATCTACTGGATTTAAATCTGGACTGTTCGGTGGCCACATGCCTGGCTCAATGAAATTAACGTTTTCTCGACGAAGAAAGATAATTGTATTTTTGCTGTGTGAGATGGAGCTCTGTCCTATTGTAACGTCCAGTTATGCTGTAATGTCTAGCTATACTCCGGGCATTTTTTTGAAACTCTTTGACTATTTTCCTAGCACCCCGGCGTTTTTCAATTTGCAAATTTCTGATCAGAATGTTCACTGAATGTTCAAAAAGATGTTGATAAGAATGTTCAAAAATCACTGCATCAGAAGAATTTATGATGCAGTGATTTTTGTCATTCTTGGCAAAAATTTTTAAAAAAACCAAATATAAACAATGTGGAACGAAAATTAATAATCAAAGATGATGAAATTGTTGAAATAAAACGTTATATAGGTAAATGGTTAAGTAAGTAAATTAGTAAACTATTTAAGCTATAGTTGATATAGTTTAACTAACGTTGATGTAATTATATCACATTTTACGAAATGCACTCACTTTTTTTGGGCCACCCTGTATATAGCTTCCGGCGAAGCGGACAGCTGTAATCTAATTTACATAATTACAATATTGAAAGAATTTGAAGAAAAACCAAATTAAACATCTCTATTCGTTTTATTAAACCATCAAGTCGAGCAAGCAGACTTATAGAGACAGGGGAACAAAATATAGTCATATTTTTGTATATTATTAACGCAATATTGTTCCCTTTGGAAATAAAACACGTTCTCTTTCCACGCACAATACGCAGAAAGACTAACCGAGCCTGTGTTGTGTTGTGTACCTTGGATTATTTATTCCCTCACTACATTATTCCCCCATTTTGGCGGCAAAGCGGTTTTCCGCCGAAAAAACCTTCGCTCCGCGCGGCCGCCGCGTCGGTGCGCGGTGCGCGGTGTGGCGAGCGGAAAAAACGTGTTACCCAAAATATGTCGGGGAAAAACTTTACGGGAGAAACTCGCGAGTGAGCGGTGTTTTGTTTTACCAAAAAAAATGTATTAAAAAAATATATAAATATACTTTCACACGAGCGTTTATGCATTTTTATAAATACCGCAATTCGTATCATTTCAATTTATTACATTGAGATGAAGTATTCTGGCTACTGACAAGGCTGAATCTATATGTACATTTTTTATTTAGTTTTAAAAATTATAAACCTAATAGTATTATTACATCTAATATGCAAAACTTTAGAAAATAAAAATAAAATTAAATCGTATAGCAGTTAGTATTTGGTGAAGAGATTAAAAATACAAAAGAAAATAAACACATGAAAAATGATCAGTTATTAAACTTAGATACTATATAATATATTCTGCACTTGATCTACGAAAAGTATCAAGACTAGTTGCTTCCTTCACATGAGCTTAACCATTATTCATTTTAATTATTTTGACGTTTAACTTATTCTTGTATAACTATTACACGTTAAAATAGTTCTCATTGTTCTGTATTGAATTATTTGATTTTATTTCTTCTCAGCTATTACAGGTGATGCCTATTGCATTTCATATATGGAAATATTTTTAATCTGATTTTTTCGTTATAATGTTTGATGATTCGTGCGTTATAAATTCCTTTTGAAAACCAAAAAAAAACCATATTATAATTAAAGAGTTAAGCTTTCACATCGCAAAAAAGTCCCGTGAATAAATATTGTAAACAGATTATATTTGAAAAAATACAAAATACAATAAATCAATCATAATCAGAAGAACGTCTTCATTTTTTAAATCAATTGATCCATATTTACATTTTTTTTTAAATTGAAATTGAATTGAAACAGCACATTATATAATATTAGGAAATAGTTACTCAACCAGTTACTGGGACAATTAAAAGATAAACAATTTTGTGTATACATAAAATTATCTTCCATCTTATATTTCTAAGTAACCAAACCTTGAAAATAAAACTTAATCCTTCAGCGTCGAATCACTTAGACACACAGAAAAATCTGTCTATCGTACATGGTTATGGCCAGGACTCGAATCCAGAACTTTCTGTTGCTGGAAAACACTTTAACTTTGGACTGTATAAATTCATTTTATTTTATAGTGTGTAGTAACTATTTTTAATTATCAAAGATCTATGTTGAAAAATTGCTAAATTTAATTTTTTTATTATAAATGTGATTTCAGTGAAAATTAATAATAACAATATTGTTAAAATCTTAATATTTATAATACACTCTTTATTTACCAAGACCCGGTTGTGTAATTAGTAATAACTTTTTATTACTAATTACGCAACCTGTTATACATTAGTTACTGTTATACATTAGTAACTTTTAACTAACGCACGTAGTAAAAATAATCATTAAATAAGTTTTATTTTATGCATTATCTATGGATTTTTCGCCTAGGCACTCGAAATCTGTCACTTTGATAGTGATTTTTTTTTCGTATTATGTGCTAATGTATATTAAACAACGAGATCATCGTCGGACGAACATTCAACACTAAAATAGCGGGATATTGAATGATTAATTGTCGTATACTGCAATTTTTGATGCAATTACTTTTGGAACAGCTGTGAAAAGTTCGCCATATTTAACTATCGATTCTCGCTTTTACAATCGAGAGTAAAATGAGTCTACTACGGGATGTATTTACTTTTGAACAGTTAATATATTTTTACTAACAACCAAACAACCCGTTTTAGCAAAAATAAATTACTTTAGTAACCTTTTTACTATAATAATAAGTTACTACTGCTCACACAACCGGCCCTAAGAGTAGCAATAAAGAATTAATTCGTTTTTATTCTATACACTTGATACTTATTATAGAATATTCTAAAAAAACGTCGGCAGAAGAATTGTTAATTCATTCGATAGATAGATAGATAGATAGATAGATAGATAGATAGATAGATAGATAGATAGATAGATAGATAGATAATAGATAGATAGATATAAATATATGGCTAAAAGGGCGTATGCAAGGAACTCCACTGAATAAGATTCATGAGAGATTTGCGTGAATAACCTTGCTTGATCATAGAGATCCACGCTGCACTATTAATTTCTGGGATCACGCTGGTATCTGAAACTCGCAACACTTAGTAGCAGTGGCATGCAGTAGGTATAGATTAAGGTTATGCTGTTACCAATTATATTATACAATCATATATAATATATAATACAATATAAGTACTTTCGTTTAACCAACGCCTTTGGACAAAATAAACCCGTCGTTTATATGACCCTATCATATATTTATTTATAATTTTAGAGTACTGTTAATAGTCTTTTTAATACCCATATAAAAAATGTATGGACGTTTTTAAGAACACTTTCTATGACTGAACATGATTAATTTCTTGTTTGAAAATACTTCACGTAATAACTGAAGGAAACAATTATTTTTTATTAACATTGGAAATAGTTCTGCCAATTACTTTTTGTTTTTCTCAAATCAAAAACCAATCCATGCACCAAATTTAAAGAACAATCATGAAATCAACACGTTAAAAACAGTAAGAGAGTAAAATTTGCGAATTAGTAAAAGAGGAAGTAGACACTTCAATTATTTGCACGCAGTTGTAACCCTGTCTTATGTTATTCTCATAATAAATAGCATAAGTAACGACTCCATACAAAACCGACCGATCTAAAGGAATTTTCAATTCAATAAATAGCCATTTATATGACTTGAGTAATTCACTAGCTTAAGGATAGAACTGAGTAATGTAAACAGCACGATGCGGCGAATAAAACAGAGCGCCATGAGCACAGCGGTGAGTTGCAGTGAGTTTTTAGAACTAAGCAATTAAAGTCTCTATTGGAAAACAGATGTCTCTAATTGCAAAATAATGTTTTAGTTAATGTTAAACCAATTTTTTTATTTATATTTGTTTCCCAGAAATTTTAATAATGCATAGCTTTATTGCTTATATGCACCGCACGCCCCTGCTTAGTAGTAATACTAAATGGCATACTCCAATGAAACTATTGCTGACACTCACAGGCTATAATGGAGCTGGACTATTTATAGTCAGGCAAAGAAGCTGGACGGCCTCACCAGTGTTCATCAACCAACTTTACGAAATAGATTGGGGGAGTTGTAATCAAAATTCAGGGTAGGTTGTAAACTGGGAGCAATATTTTACAGGCAGGAAAAATGTGTAAGTGATTGCTGAAAGTGTGGTAAAATTAAAATGTTAACACTTTCCGTGACAATATGATGGTGAAGGGTTGGAACATAAAACATCAATTAGGAACAAGGAAAGGGGGGAATTTTAAATGTAAAGCTTACGCCAAGGACAAGTGATAGGGGTTGAAATATAATTTAAAATCATTGCTCAACATAATACTTCATCAAATTTCAGCTTTTGAATATTTTCTTAAAAGATTTCTACTGGGTAAAAAATATGAAAAATATATGGTGGGCTAAAATTACAACTTAAAAATTAATATACAACGTTATGTATTTTTATTATTTATTAATGCATTTGCGGAAAACGTTTTGCAAAAAAAAAAAATTTATAAATTCATCTAAATGCTGTAGATTAATTTTATATTGTTTATTAATAGAAAGTAATGCGACGTTTATCAGTCAGCGCCTGTGAGTCCACGGAGCCTTAATGCCAAGTGGAAGTAAATAGCAGCGGAAGTAAATAGAACTATGTGCTTCCGCAGTCAACGTTGAATAATAGCGCGAATCAAAATTTTGAATAAGTATTGAAAATTTTATTTAGTATTTATTAAGACATCACCATCCATAATAATAAGATGCGATAATTCAGATAATTACAGGTTTTTCTGTACAAATATCATTGCAATCTGACTGAAGATGGTGCACATACGTACATTTTGTATGCAGTGGCGTGCAGTAGGTATGTACTTAGGTTATGCTGTTACCGTATATTATATAATATGCTATATATGCTACATTGTTAATAGGTTTACTTTCGTTTAACCGACGTCTTAAAGCAAAATATACTCATGATAATACAAATGCATTATCCCCTAACCCAAAGAACAATCATGAAAATAACACGTTTATTAAGGTAGTCAAATTTGCGAATTAGTAAATAAAGAAGTAGATGCTTCGATCAGCTCTAATCCAACTTCAAAACCTTTCAAAAGTCATTATGTTAGGAAATAGCATAAGTAAGAACTTCGTACAACATGGATCAGCTGATCCATTTCTTATTTTTTTTAATTCAGTGGGTAGCGATTATATGACTTGAACAGATCAATGTACTAAAATAGTAGCTAGCAATTGTGGTAGCAAAAAATGAAGAATAAACCAGGAGATACTACAGCGTACGATGGCGTCGCGGGGTAGCATCCAGAACTACGCAACTAATGATTCTACTGATACACGGTGGGCGCTAGAGTCATTATAGCATATGGATTATTTATTTTATATTTGTTTCCCAGAATTTTTAGTAATGCACACCTTTTTTGCTTGTATGGAGTGCACGCCCCTGCTTGTAGAATAGGGTAGGGTAAAGAAGTCCTCGAATACTGTTCAATTTATGAACACATTATTCAGTTAAGTATAAAATGCTTCTCTTAGACTCAGATCATTTTATGTTCGTTTTGATTTAGATGAAATTCATAGATATTAAAACTTTGAATAGCTTCTTGATTTAGTGTTTAAGACGTTGGCTGATGATCTAGTGGTCGGCGGTTCGAGTCTCGTTCCAGAAGACCAGAAAGTTAGTCCTATTGTCTTAGTACAAGCGTTTATCTTAGTTTGAAAATTGTGAGAATATTAATATGACATGTATTCTATGTATGCATTTCTATTTATTTTTAACCTCGATTTTTTAGCAAAATATCGCAGAAGGGAGGCAAAGACTTTTTAAAGAAATAAAATTAATTTAAAGAATTGCTGTGTTAAAAAGTGTGATTATCCGAAGTAGGCTCGGTCCACATTATCTTGAATTAGATTTAATTACAGGTGGCGCTGTTTAAAGTCAGAATTTAAAAAAGGTTTTAGTTACCTCTCAAAAAGTAATCAAGATATTCCAAAAACTATTTATTATTATTTTGAAAGAAAGAATTTGGGAAACTGTGTTTCAAAGCTAAGGACGTCGTTACCACGTCGGAATGGCTCCTGAAAAGTTCCGTATATAAAGCGAGAAACAATAAAGTTCCGGAAAAATCAGAAGAGAGCGACAGGAATATTGAATAAGACATTACTACTCCCGGATATTCTGCGGGACACGTGTCAATACATATGTATAGCCCACGTGAGAAACTCCTCCGACATCTGGGCAGCAGGGCGACCACCGGGAAACCGTAAACCGCCCCATCAAATGTTTACCACTTCACCAAAAATACGATCGGTTTTTGATTGTCGGTTAACGAGGAGTCTCCCATCCATTCTAAATACTACTCTGTGCTCGCACCTTCAAAATAATGTTGCGAAAAACATAAAAAAAACTCTTTTTTTTACAATTTTTAGGAATAGCCTTGTATTTAATACAGAATGGGCCAACTTGGACTGACTGATGTAAAATGCATATAACTTTTATAATTTTAATATTTATTTAAAAAAATATATTATTATATGAAAGTGCACTTTGTTAACTTTTTTAAATCTATGTGTGGAAAATAACACCACTTAAATGTCCTCCATTTTCTTGTTGACAAATAATTGCTCTTTCTAAAGTATTTTGCATTACATTACGCAACGTTTCTGTTTCCAAATTTGTTGTTTCCGCACGAATATTTTGTTTAAGCTCCTGAATGGTTGCTGGTTCGTTCATGTAAACTCGGCCTTTTAAGTAGCCTCACAAAAAGAAATCAGGGGCTGTCAAATCTGGGGAACGGGGAGGTCAAGCAAACTCTGCATTTTTTGATATTAGCCGGTCACCGAAAATAGATCGTCGCGAAACATAATAAAATTCAGTAATTTTAACACGCTCTTGCACTGGGTATGTAGCCATTATAAACTTTCTAAATTCTTTATTATCTGCAAAAATATATATAATTAAAAATAAACCCCACCAAGCCAAAACCCCAAATTGGCCCACCCTTTATTAATAAATTAATAATTTTGAAGAAGTCGTTATGGTGCGTGTCCACGGATTAGACTTTAATCTATCACATCAAAGATTTGTCAATATAGGTAGGCATATACCTGTTGAGTCATTATACTACGTGTACAAAATATATGCGGCAATGAATCATAGCTTGCTTCATGCTCACAATTCGTGACTTATTTGACTTAAGTGGGAATTATGGGAGTGGTTATTGATAGTGGGAATAAAACGCGAGATTGAAATAGAGTCGTTTATTTGGTCAGAGAATAGAACAAGAAGAATACAAAAGTTAGCTGAGAGAGAAATATGAAGAGTAGAGGAGCAAGTCGGCGGCGTTTGGTCTTAGTCTCGCACGGCGCCATCGTAGCAGAGCGGTGAAGTAAAAAATGTGCCGTAGGCTAGCGATTAAGCCAAATCTGCCCTCTTTTTACTGCAGCCTGCGTCTTCAATCCAGGTGTCGCTCGCGTCGTTCGTCGGATAAGAGCGGCGATGCTGGTGGTGATTCTGATTCACGCCCTTAGAGTATAAATTACAAATTTAGATTACGTAATATAACGCATTTCTGGCAAAATATGTATATGTCTCTCATTTTCAATATACATACTAATGTCGTCAAGTTTATCAAGGTCTAACAATTTTGATAAGCTAGGCATTTGGCGTGTGCATTAAGAGACGTTCAGTCAACGTTGTCAACAACGTTGACTGAACAAAATCCAGAAGAACCTGAATGCTCTCCAGGTCGATGATTGGTGAAACATGACTCAGAGCAGAAAGGACTGAAGGAATCTTCTTGATCCAAGGCCCACTCCGGGTGGCAGTGGATTGGATGAAGAATATATAATAGGAAAGGCATTGGACGATTAAGAAGGAGTTGTTTCAATGTAGCTTGTTTGTCTAGTGGTTAAGATGCAGACTTAATTATCTAGTGGTCGGGGATTCGCGCTTCGTTCCAGGAAACCAGCAAGTTAGTCCTATTTTCATAGTACGAGCGTTTAGCTTAGTTTTAAAATAGTAAGAATATTGATGTAACATGTATTCTGTGTACGCATCTCTATTTAAAAATAATTTAAAAATAGACGATAAAAGGCATTTAATATTCGAATTACAGATAATACCGTACTGATTAGTAAAGACGAAATACCAGAACTGATTAGTGAAGACGAAATGGCAGAATTTCTCTTCAAGATTGAAGAAGAGATCATGGGCCTGGGTTAATCATTTTAAGGCGTAATCTAGTAAATTTGAAGCTGAATCACATCCCGATTAGTAAAATATACTTAAATAACTTTTAAATACCGATTGAGCTTTTTTAAAAGATAAATATTATTTTACGAGTTTCTTAATGGGGTAGCGTTGGCAGCCCTAGTTTCGGGTAGTCAAAAAATAATAAAAGAATAATATTGTGACTTTCAACGTGCAGGGAGGGAGGGACAAGAAGGAGCCGAAGGAAAATCCATAATTCATCATAAGTTTTACCGTTCCGTTTTGCAAGTTTAAGTTATTGCAATTGAATTTGTATTTTTCTTTCTGGCAAGCGTGTGTTTGCTTTATAAACAAAGAATTTGCAAACTGGCAAATCATCTAACTATGTTACCAAATACGATTTTTTTAATATTATAAAAATAATATATAAACTTTCAAATCAAAAGTGAAAATGTTATACAACAAATCAATAACAAGATATTGAATTCATATGTATAAATGTTTAAATTCAAACATGATTCATAATGGAGTTATGATGCGGTACAGAGGAACTTACTTGGTCTTTAAGTCGATAACCGATTTTCTTGAGGTGGCAGAGCTCCAACTCGGGCTGTTATTGAATGTTAGAAGTAGAATGTCCATCTCGGGCAAATATTGAATGTATATGGGGATGTTAGAAGACGCATTTTGTTAATTTTGAGAGTTTTTACTGTTAAAGACATTGATTCTTTACTCCAGTTACATAGATCACATTCCGGTTACGTACTATAATCTATAACAAACGGGGACTAATTAATATGCTATGTCCATTTGACCCAATTAAATTATTTATAAAAAAAAATTAATCGATGGAATTAATGATTTTGCTTCGCTAATACACTGCACTGACAATAGATTAACACGGTATAAACATAACCTCAATTTAATAAGAAATATTCCTGTAAATAGAATAAAAATATAGTAGTAATGTATTGATGTTCACCAGTGTAAAGATAGTTATCACAAATAATTATGAATATCTTTAAAGGTTATTGAGATTTTACCATATCATTGTTTTTATATGGAGCACAACACTACTAACGACAAGATGTACACTCAAAATGACGGCCACGTACATTAGCAGGCTTGGCCAGAGTGAAACGTTAAGGGGGTGTCCGTTTTCCCCCATGTTCGTATGCCCCAGGTTTACCCTATGCAATACCATAAATATATGAAAATACGATCGAGAACGCGTGGTCAGCTTAAAGGATCGGCTAAAAGAAATATTGGATGATTGCCCCATTAGAAAGTTTAATTATCGAATATTGAACATAAGAAGATCTAATAAGATAAAATTGAAAAATACCGTTGTTGTATGCTACATCTTATCTGCTTAACCTTGCGGAGATACTTATACGATATCTCCCGCATCCACGGAAAGAGACAAGATGAGATAATATCTGAGATTTAGTTGAGATACACCTCAAAACCATGTACGTTGGGGTTTTGATCTGGAAATAAACCCATAGATTAGCTTGTGAGATTGATAGAGAGAGACAAAACCTTAAACCAGTGTACGCGACGCTTAATCTGACAGCGAGGTTCATCAGCGAGGTTCGAGGATCACCATAGATCTTTACAATTATTCATTCTGAAAATGAAATATAATTCATTAAACAATAACATTAATTAATTTACAAATATTTATTTAGTTAACTGCTACTGGAGATATTCAAAATCACCCAACTCACGAACGGCATTGACATTTGACGCACGTGACGGGAGTGAAAGCGTGAGACTGTGAAAACTGATAATTATTTCCAACGAATCCTGTGGGAGCAAAATCCGTATCTCGGAGATTGTCTCGAGCCGAAAATCTCTTAAAATTCTCATTTGTGGAGACCGGCCATTACGATGACAAGTTAAGTTAGTTGCCATTTTATAATAATATAGACAAATGAAAAAGTATTTTCTCATTTTTTTATTCTACAATTTATGTACATATGTAAAAATTAGAAAACTATGAGAGATAAGATATCACGTCGTTCAAATAAATACTATTCAATTTCCGATGTCGCTTCAGTGGAATAACAAATCATGTCTTACGATCGAATTGTATTATTTGTAGGGCTTGTGTTCCATTGGAATCGTTTTCCCCGAAGCTATATGCAAATAATTTGTTCAAACTTATATTTCTTAACGTCACAGCGGTTATAATAACTCAGCGCTGGATTTGAAATACAAGAAAACGAAAAAAAATAAAGCTTTACGATGAAGGACTTTTCAATTCGCTGGAGCAATCTACTTCATCCGAGTATTTTCTCTAACATTTTAAAGATTTTTTTTCAAGACATTTTAAAATATTTTTTCACTAAAACTTCGTCAACTGTAATCATAATGTAAATAAAATAATTAATGTATGCCAGGTTAAATATCGAAACTCCAATATATTGTAAGGTATGCATATTTATAATTTTCTCCAACAACTGTGGAGTCAAGAGGTGATTAGCACTCGGCAGAACAAGCTTCAAAATCTCAAAATTCCCTTCAAATCAAACATGTAACGATACCTCAGTGGTTCATGGAATTAGACACGATGAGATTTGTCTCAGTTGTACAGTTTAGATAAACTTCAGTGACGTGTACATGAATTGAGATTTTAATCTGGAAATAAAACTCAAACTGACCCGAATACACAACAGTGTTTTATTTGATAGCGAGACTCAACACGTGCGCATAACATCACCTAGAACCATGGATACATACAACTATTTATTCTGAACCGTTAGACAAGTAGATACATTAAATTTCAATACATTTATTGTAACTACTACACCACACGTTGAATTGCAGTTATATTATTGTGAATCTCAAATACTTAAACATAAAGTTGACTGCTTTAAAAAATGAAATAATTGATGCATCGACTATTACAGAAAATCTAAATAATTGATGCATCGACTATTACAGAAAAATTAAATAATTGATGCATCGACTATTACAGAAAAATTAAATAATTGATGCATCGACTATTACAGAAAAATTTAATAATTGATGCAACGACTATTACAGAAAAATTAAATAATTGATGCAACGACTATTACAGAAAAATTAAATAATTGGTGCAACGACTATTACAGAAAAATTAAATAATTGATGCATCGAATATTACAGAAAAATTAATCGAAATTTATTCAATTGCAATAGAGAAGTGGTGAACTCGCTTCCCCGGATAGGAAGAGGTCCAGGTTCGAATTCCGGATAGATTTTTCTGTATATCTTTCTAGTTGATTAATTTAATTTCTGTTAAATTACTACAGAACTATGTTCTTAAAATGCAACTTCACAACAAAAATGTATTCTACTTAAAAAATTTACGTTTATTTCACATTGTGGAATATAATTAAGCTAATCATTTGCTATAAATTAAAATATATAAATAAATATTCCGCTTTAGTGTTAGTAATTTATTGCATATTTTAATAAACTTTAACAGCTGTAGTTAGTATTCGTTCCCATATGGCACAGGGGGTTACTACGGGGGATTCAACTCACCCACTGTTACATTATTTATGAGCACTAGCTTTATATTTTTAAAACTAGTTTTTATACTTAATATTATTCAGAAAACAATATCACGTTAATCATTGACACGATTAATTAATTATCTTTTTTAAATAAGATACGCAATGAACATATTACTTTCCAACTAAACGATGGGCCAACTGATTATTTTTAATAATGTAAAATTTTGGTGGGATTTATTTTTAATTATATATTTTTATGCAGATAAAAAAGAATTTACGAAAGTTTATAATGGCTACATACCCAGTGCAAGAGTGCGTTAAAGTTATTTAATTTTATTATGTTTCGCGACGATCTATTTTTGGTGACCGGCTAATTTCAAAAAATGCAGAGTTTGTTTGACCTCCCCGTTCTCCAGATTTGACGGCGCCAGATGTCTTTTTGTGGGACTACTTAAAAGGCCGAGTTTACATGAACAAAGAACAAAAGAGAATTCAGGAGCTTAAACAAAATATCTGTGCAGAAATAACAAATTTGGAGACAAAAACGTGATGTAATGCAAAATACTTTAGAAAGAGCAATTATTCGTCAACAAAAAAATTGAGGTCATTTAAATGGAGTTATTTTCCACACATAGATTTAAAAAAAAGTTAATAAAGTACAATTTCATGTAATAATATATTTTTTTAATAAATATTAAAATTACAAAAGTGATATATATTTTACATCAGTCAGTCCAAGTTGGTCCACTCTGTATAACTAGTATTGTATTAAATACAATGAATCTCCTAAAAATTGTAAAAAAATACATTTTTAGCGTTTTTTTACGTTTTTCGTAACATTATTTTCAACGTGCGAGCACAGAGTGGTATTAGTCATTTAAATGGGGTTATTTTCCACACATAGATTTAAAAAAGTTGACAAAGTACACTATTACGTAATAATTTATTTTTTTAATAATTATTAAAATTAGAAATGTTAAAGCGCCCTTGAGGTGAAAGTTTTTACGAAAATGGCGCTATACAAATTATCCGTTATTATTATTATTATTTTACATCAGTCAGTCCAAGTTGGCCCACTCTGTATTAAGATTATCAGCAGAACAATCCTGTAAATTTTTTCATTCGGAGTGATTAAAATTATTATCAGTAATTCGTTAAATCATCATTATAGTAAAATAAAATGAGTAGTGATTTCAGATATTTCAAGAAACAAATATATTATCATTTTTCACTTCGCTTCCCCAATAGTAATTTAAATTAACTGCGTTGCAATAATATATCATTCATGACAGAAAATGCACTCAGCTGTGCGAGTTGTCAAGGGATGCAGCCATCAACGATGTTGCAAACTGTTTATATTTTTCATTCTACAGAAATAAAACGACTCTCACTACAGGGAGGTTTGAAATATTTCCATCTATTTACAACAAACATTTGTTTTATGTGATCACCTAACCCAAGGACGGTGGAGTTTAAAGAATTAGAAACATCGGAAACGATATGACGTCCCAGATATGCAGAAGAAAGATGAAAACGATAAGGATGCAGTGGGCGGGAAATGTAGCGATGCTGGATGCGTTCCGCAATACGTACAATGATCTTTTACACGAGAGAAGACGAGACCGGGACGGGCGGATAATGTCAAAATGAATCTGCAAGGGGTAGACGAGTACCAGTCAATGGATGAATGGCGCTCTGTAGTGAATTCCGAGTCCCACTAAAGAAGAAGACGATTTGTTTTACATCGATCAACAATTAATTAATGTAAGTGAAAAATAATTATTTAAATATATTTTAACTTTTTGTTTAAAGGATTACTTTTATGATATTTAACAGAAATTATTATTTTTAAAACTTTTATGATAGTTTAATTAAAGCTAAATGGGTTAATTGCTTGTTAATCTTTCCTCTCCGATGATGTAAACTGAGTTGACATTGCCTCTAATTATGTGAATATCTCTGTAAATATACTAAATACAGAATTCATATTGTAACTATTCCTCCGTAATATATTTATGTATTGGGTAAAATAATTACAATACATAATTATTTACCGTACACAACAATAAAAAATGTTTTCTCGAATAACCTGACGTAAAATTATCAATACGTGTATGTGTACGTGCGGGGTGCCGAATGCCGATCCTCGTTTTATTAGCAGAGCGTGTGCTGGCCAAGTTAGACGTGTCTTGTGCGTCTTTATGCTGTCGTGATGATTAATGTTTTTTCTAATTTTTAGCATTTTTACGCAATGATTGATGTGTATATTCATTTATATATATGACTAAAATTATTTTGATGATTTGTAAAATATTCATATTTATCCGACTTAAAAGTCGCAAAAGTCTACATGTACACTGAGTTTATAGCACCGGAACGCGCGTTTTTATTTAAGCACCGTAAGGGAAAGGTTAATACGAAAAATACGCATATTTTTAAAGCATTTGTGAATCTATAGATACATCTCGACAAGTGATATGTGGGTATAACGTTTAAGCATATAAATGTAATGCTAGCAGTCCACTCTCGCCAAGGTTCTTCGGGTGAAGCATCCGTCGAGGTGCTGAGACCCGAGTACACTCTTCAGCTCGTCTCGGCCGAGGCTCTTCAGGCGAAACATTTTCCGAGGTGAGGTAACCCGAGTAATACAAAATACTCTCGGGCTCTCGGCTCTCGCCTCTCTTGCCCTTTGACTCGAGCAAAAAACCGCCCGGGGACGCACTGTGAACGAGGCGAGGCGAGACAAGCCGAGAACTGCAGTACATTCTCGTGTTCAGCTCCTGACTGCTAAGGAGAACACATTTTTGTGAAGTTGCAGTTTTTTTTCAAAACATAGTTCTGTAGTATTTTAATACAAATTAAATGTTTCAACTAGAAATGTATACAGAAAAAATAAATGTAACTGGTAAGGCATTTCCTTCGATCAGAAAAGATTCAGGTTCGAATCCCGGTAGCAACGAAAATATTTTTTCGATAAATATATTTTTTCTGTATTTCTTTCTATTTGATATATTTAATTTGTATTAAAATATAAATGTTTTATAGGCTTTCACGGGTGCCAGAATTTTAACTTACTCTATGTCCAGCTTCTAGTCCTGAGCGAGACCTCTTATCATATTTTATAGTTTATTTTCTTCTTAAAAACTTTATTTATTTGTTAAATATTATTGTTATTATTACGTACTTGTATAGTGGTACGTTTCAGTTGTACACCTCATGGTTGGATTGATGGTTGTCCAATAAAACCTCTCATGTGACAATTAAGTATTTATTACAAGAATAATACAATTATAGTACAAGGTATAAAAATCGTATCGTTTCTACTTATACTCCTATATTATTAAATGTGAATTTAAAAAATGTGTTAATTAGTCTCTATCTACCCCTGTAAAAATAAATTCAGCCTCACGGCACATATACAAATATTGTTAATAATTTACGATAATTTAATTATATTGAATTAAAAATGAAAAGGTATAGATGTGCAAAATACCCTATAGATAGAGTAAAACTACCTTAAGAAATGCACCCACCTTTCGCTAATGGCTGTAAACATTAGTGCCTAGAACTCTCCCTTAATTCAGGCAAGGGAGTTACCAACTTTTCATTTTATACTATGAAATTTTTTCTCTTATTTGATATGAATAATATTCGTAGAACATCAGTAGACAACTGCGTTTTATTTTTATAGGGGTTATGTAGAAGGTCAGAGCGATTTCCTTCTTCTTCTTCTTTTTCTTTATCTATCCCTCTTTCCATTTACTTGGTGTCGGCTCTCCGTATACTCTCCTGCCCTAGATAGATATTTGACTTATGCGGGTGACCTTCATTTCATTCTCAGTGTTTAATCACTAAGGATCAGGGTTAGAGCGATATCAATATTTCTTCAAATACATCCAGAGAGTTATAGAAGAAAAAAAAGAAAATTTCGGCTTATTACGATAAAATTGGGGTTGTTCTCTAAACTAAACTAAGTTGACAAAATTCGATACCTTATTATTATTGGCTTACTTTAATAATATTTTATCTGCAATATTAGAATATATCCAAGAACAGACAATTATTGGATATTCACCTACAAAGGTACTGTTATTAAACAAACAACAGATACATTTTTGAAAGTAGTAAATATACTTTTTTCACATAACTTATTTAACATTACACTTACTTACCTCTAAACACTTACAACTTCTAAAAACTGTACAGGTAATTGCTTTAGAACAGACCACGTCTAGTGAAGTAATTACCTCTATTTTTTCATATGTACTATTTATGCTACAAAATAAAATATTAATATGTTAATAATATGTGGCGTCGCTTCGAACACCACTACACTATCACCATCTATGGACTAAATTTGATGTTTATTTTCCCAGAAACAGAATATATGTCACAATGAGAATTTAATTATTCTTTTTTAAATTATTTAAAGCAATATTCTTTATCTGTAAAATGTTTTTAACACATATACTAGAATACACATGAAAAATCAATACTTTTCAATTTTTATATATTTTCTTATTTTGATCAGCATATTATCAATATATATATAGTTACGCTGATCACTGACTCACTGACTGACACTGACTCTGTAACGCTAAATTTTTAATGCACACGTACTTTCGCTGAAAATCAATTTTAAAAAAGTATTCATTAGCATCGTTTGCATGTTTGTTATATTCATTATTTTTCAACGGGCGCCTTACGCGCATTACAACTAACTACTTAGCAATATTATAATTTGTCCAAGACATACAATTACTGGATTTTCACCTACAAAGGCAATGTTATTAAACAAATAAAAACATATTAAACAAAGGCTTTGTCTCTGTGAGATATGTATTATTTGTTTAATTTTTTATCTTTTCATTTGAAATATAGATATGTTAGTTATTTTAGATATTAAGATAACACTACGCATTTCTCAAAAAAATAATTGACAGAAATGCATTCACCAAATAAAGAGCAAGGCACGACATCTGGTTAGGGTTTAGGACAGAGACACATTGTGAGCACTGCACCGAGAAGAACACAGTAGAAGGTTGCACTTGTGTTTAGTTTTAATAAAATTACCAACATTCTTCGGTCTATTACTAAAACTATACTTTAGTTAAATTTTTAATTAAATTAACAAATGTTTATCCAAAAGAAAATTCAAAAACTTTTTTCAAAATACCTACTTAATCTTTTACTGTTTGTGCAGATAAAAGCCCCACCCTTAATTAATTATACTACAATGATAGCATTCTGAGTTCCTAATGAAAAATATTTTTTTAAGTAATACAAATAAAACATTTTGATAATTAATCAAAAACACTCGAGCAATATTCAACCCTTAAATCTTTATAAAGTGACAAACATAAAATTAAATGTGTACCAAATTTAATAATGTTACACCCTTAACAACACTGTGGGCTGATCAAGAGACCAGCAAAGCCTCCGTATAAAAGGTATCAAAATCCTTTCACTTATTAATTGGAAAATTATGCAGCATTAGCCTCAAATTCTTCCCTCTACGAGTCGCCCTTTGTTGTGAATGGGCCTTAAGATCGTGGCTATTGTGTGATGGAGCTCGTCATATCAAGTTTTCAGATTGAAGAATAGTGAGATTTAATAAAGGGTTGTGTTTCAAGGGATGGTTCGGGAGTAAATGGATTTCAAACTGAGCAAATTCATTTGTTAGGGACCGTATACGGAGAGGTTTAATAGTTTAGTGTTTGTAATAAGGGTGTATCTCAACGTAAGGGTCGCGGTCGGAGGCAATACCTTGCCCGTTCTTACATTCACGACAACAGCAACATATTTAATAAAATGTTTTACATGGTGGAACAAATTTATGAAACTTTGGGAGAACAGCTTTGAGAAAATAATGTACGATTAATTAAGTCTAATTTATTTTAATAATTAGTACGCAAAAATTTGTTGTATGCGAGAGTTTTATTAGTTAACGCCAACCAACATCGTTATATTGTATTAATTATTTTTAAATATGCAGGTAGTTGCGTATGCAGAATGCACGTCACATCACTATCGTCTTGATTTCTAAGCGAGTATTTTTACAATTAGAATATTAGAAATCTTCGCGTATTAGAAAATAAAATTAAAATATGTTTTTCGTTTCATGTCATCTTACATTATAGGTCCATGTTACAATACTTTAATTACAAAAAACACATGTGTAATATTACGTATTCAATAATATTTAATTTACGAAGTCATTTTTTCTAATATAGTTGTCTACTTCATATTCTATGATATGACTAATCTAGGTCCTCTATTGTTAACATGAAATTTTCAAAATCATTTTCAAGGTCATTTTTCGTGAAAAACATAAAAACTCAAAAAAATTGTTATCGCTGAAGCTCTCAAATATGATTTTACTTTATTCTTTCAACTAGGTACCATTTTAACAATATACAGTGGTATCGAAACCTTAAAATAAATATTAAATGTATCAACTAGAAAGATATACAGAAAAAATCAATTTATCGAAAAAATATTTTAGATGCTACCAGGACTCGAACCTGGTCCTTTTCCTATTCGAGGAAATGCATTAGCCTGTTTCGCCATACCAAATGAGTAAGTTGATGTCAAATGTGCGATCTTATATGCTTCAGCTCTTTCAAGTTGATATATGCATCAATTATTACATTTTAAACTAAATTATTTTTTCGATAAATCGATTTTTTCTGTATATCTTTGTAGTTGATTAATTTAATTTGTATTACAACTGAACAATGTTCTGAAAAAACTGCGAATTCACATTAATAATGCATTGTCCTTAAAAATAAATAACTTGTATCAAAGTTTATATTGATGTTTTTGAATTGATTTAATTCTGGGGTCTCCTAACGTATATTACTCTAAAACATTCGAGATTTATCGCAATATAAAGGTGATAGATTTTATTCACAGACATTTTGACATATCGATAATAAGTTCAAATCGAGACTTGTAATCTAACTGGAAGCCGAAAGTCCAAGGCACAACAACACTCTGATTTAATAGAAAAGTGCAGTGACATCCCTTTCTGTTTGACTGTATTCGGTAACTTGAAATAGTTCTTCGACTTCGATTCGATTCGGTCCGATTTAATGGACTGTATCCTCGAAAGAGATTTTTGACTCGAGACTTAAGCTATTAGTATTATGCTTCCATGAGATTTTTTGAAGACATTGAGACTACTATCACTGTAGATCACCGTCCGTATATACACCAATTCGTCGTTTTACGCCTCACTTCAACTAATACCTCTACAAAATTCACTGAATCGTACGTAAATTTGTATTGTTTACACGTATCGAATAATAAATTATATATTCCCATATCATATTCACGTCGTAGCAGGCGACTGAAGGTCCATTACGCTCGGCCCGTGAGCAGAGCAACAAAAATAGAAATCTTATTCATATTTACAGGAATACTTTGGCGTCTTCTAGCAGTGAATTACTCAGAGATATTTGAGATTCGTCGCAGTATAAAGTTGATTACTTTTAAAAATAGAAGAACAGATGTATCAATGTGTGAGCTACAGAATAAGTTCCAAAATTAGTCGTAAACGTACTTTGTTAATATTGCGGAACTGATAACGCATTTCCCCGAATAGAAAAAGATCTCGGCAGCAACTAAAAAATGTTTTGGTAATTAGATTTTTCCTGCATAATTAATGATTTTATATTTCTAATAACTCAACTGAGCAAACAAAATTTGAACACATGAATCGAAGTGTCATAGGTTCGCCGCTCCTGTCATAGATTATGTTGCATTCTATTATTTCTGTTCACCTCGAGAACTCGATCACAATTCACGATGTGAGATATTTAAATTAATTACACAGGAAAACAAAATCAACCCTCAGTAAATTCTATTTCAGATTCTGCGCGTCCGACCCGTCATATACTTCGCATTTTGCGAAAACAATACTCTTTTTCCGTGAAAACCTCAAATTCGCTCATTTGTATTTGTCGGTTGTCTTATCATCTCATCCGTCCCAATGGTCCACGCCGGATGCTGGGTATTGTGCTGAGAAGTAATTTGCATGACATTCCGGCCCCGAATCTCCCACTGCGGAATGCTTAGTGTCCTGAAAAGTTTACTTCAACAAAGGAGGGAAATGTGCAGAAGAAGCTCCGCGCTAGAAACTTTCAAGAAAATTATCGTCAATTCTGTGACAACTCTCTGGGGGGGAAATATTAAAACTATAATGTGTCACAATAAAGCTGTGAAAATATCGTTAATTTTGGGTATGACGACTTTCATATTTTTTCAATTGCAAAATTCCCACCTACTTATTTCATTTTTGTGCAATTTATTTTGGTTTTTTGGTATTTTTTGCAACTGACCTTCACAAATTGTCGTTGTGGTAATTAAATTAATTAATCATAATTGTTAGGTCTCTATTGATCTAGGATATATTTTTTGACGACCTATTAAAAGGGGCCAGTCTCGGAGACGTTGAGGTGTCCCAAGTTGCTAAAGATAGATATTAGTTTAATACTATATATGTTCCTGCAACTAGATATACAGGGGGGCCAAAAAAGTGAGAACATCTCGTAACATAAAAGAACTTGAGTTATTTCAAAACATAATCTAACTAATTATAATTCTTATTGTAATTTTTTTTGTACAATATTTGGCTAATCATAAATTATCAAAATCCCCCATATTACATCATCTACTAGGTTTTAATCTGAGCTGTTCGGTGGCCACATGCCTGGCTCGATGAAGTTAGCATTCTCACGACGAAGAAAGTTGATTGCTATGTGAGATGGAGCTCCGTCCTTCTGTAATGTCCAGTTATGCTGTAATGTCTAGCTATACTCCAGGCATTGTTTTGAAACTCTTTGATCATTTTCCTGCCACCCCGACGTTTTTAAATTCGCAAATTTTTGATCAGATTACGGTCTTCTGCAGTGATTTTTGTCATTCTGGGCAACAATTTGAAAAAACCAAACATAAACAATGGGAAAATTAACAATCGAAGATGGCGACCGGAAATTGTCGAAATAAAACGTAAAGTCATTAAATTTTTCAATTATTTAAGCTAATGTTGATATAGTTAAACTAATTTTGATGTAATTGTATCCGAAATGTTCCAAATTTTTTGGGCCATCTGTATATCTGGCTATGCCTAAATGCGGCACTAGAAAAAAACAGACAGATACACATTTATGTAAATTTATTTTAGGTAAAATATTATATTTAACGTAAAATTAAACATATAACTATTAAAATACTATCACTTACCGATAAAAGACAGAATAAATAAAATATAGTTCTATATTAAAACATTCAGAAATATAATATTAGCATGAACAGTTTAATTCCAATACGCTCTAACTGAACAATGTCTAAAAAAAATCGAATCCCACTATATTAAAAATTCAATGGCGCACGTTTCTCCCCAACTCATTTCATTTTAACACCACCCCCACGTTAATTAAAATCTCTATGTGTATTTAAACCAATCAAAGCATAATGTTCAATAACGACTGTAGTGTTTAATAAGCGAAATAAGTTTTTTGCAATAAGAATTCAGTAGAAATTAACATTGAGTCTTTGATAAAAGAACTGCATACTGTTTTGACCTTTAGCAGAATACTAAATTTCAAAATAACAATTACATAATTAAACTACACCCGTTAGTTATTAATACTTATTAATATCCGACAAAAGGTGAATTGCAAAGACAATGTTTAAAAGATTGACTCACATAGAATTGTGTACTGGTCTTTACCAGCGCGTCATCTCGCTCTGACGAGTAGTGAACACAAACAGTTTGTTACGTAACCAAACCAACACAATTTAATATATAGTTTGATTAGCATGAGGTACCCTCATCAGGTCGTTCGGCTGTACCGAAATGGATTCGATTCACTGCATCGATCACTCAATCAAGGGGGAAGAAGGAATTTTCAATGAAAATTAATATTGGGATTTTTCTATAAACATTTATTCTCATTGGTCTAGATAAAAAATAAAGTAAAATTAGATGTTACATGCAAGGTAGTATCCTCACCAGTTTATAGTTTTAAAGAAATTCACAATTTTCAAATTTGAGCTAAAAGGTCTTACAACTATGTTACAACATAAATACAAATAAGTGGGAACTTTTTGAGCGGGAGGGAAGGACTTGTGCCAAGGCGCGCTCCATAAATAAATGTAGGTAGTGTGAGTTAGCAGTACCTTTCTTTATTCTGCTGTGGTGGGTGACGATGGTCTACTCAAGCGTTTTGGCGTCGGCCTCAAACAAGGCCTGATGGTGGAGTTCAGTCCGACGTGGCTTCAAAAACAGGGGTTTATCACGTAATTACATGTATATATAACAATATTATTATTATTGTAGCGCAAAGGTTTCCACGGCTTTCTTGGTCACGTGTGAGATGTGACCATTGTCTCACTTGATTTTACTCAATACTAGTTATATGATTATTAGCTAGGTAACACTCCAAATCACATGCCTCGCAGTCATTAAAATGGGCTGTGGTTTAAATCTACGTGATTTTACTGATAAATCTTAATATTATTAGATTATAGGTAGGTTAACCCGAGAGTGAAAACCGAAATGCGCGTGTTATAAATTGAGTTATTCCGCACTTTGGAGGAACCGCTTTCTTGACCCGATGCCAGGACTGAACTCCCGCTCGCAGATGAGCACGCGATTCATTCTGTACCGTATCAATAAAGATAACTCTGGGATGGAAATTCGCGCTCCTTCACCTACTCATACTGATGTTGGAAAGAGAAAGTATATAATTAGCACCTTGTCGGACACTATATTTTGTACCGACAGGAAGTGTTCCTGCACGCGTATCTGCAGATTGCGTGCAGAACTTTCTCCAGTATGCGTAAGTTAATTTCGCGTCTTTTCATCCAAAGTGATCAGCGTTCAGACCAAAATGACGCGCGAGAGTTAGAACCTTTCTATCCAGCGCCTGGTTTGCTAATTATGCGCCATCTAGCCCGGATTGTCCTTGACACATGCCGACTCTCCTCGACTCTAACGGAGTTACTTTAAATAAAATTATAATTACGAAATGTTTTTACGTAACAAGTTATGTCTTACTTATGTTATAAATTATTTTGACTATTACTCATTAATGTTCGTGTAAAGATTTTACATAGATAATACATTAACAAATTATTGATTTTTTATGTATTTATTATGTCATGTCAGAAGGATTACCTCGTGTCAATAATTACTGACAATAGTAGTTGCGAAATAGAAATTAAATGACGGATAGGTGTGGCGAAAAGTTATATGTCCAGACAGTAAAATCGCGGTATTTCCAAGACAACGAAGGTCAGGCTTGTACAGTCTCTGGTGCATTCTATATTTTTATATAGTGTGGATTCACAGACTCTGAAGGCGAGAAGACGGATTGATGCTTTTGAAATGTGGTGCTGGAGACACGTGCTGCGCATACCATGGATAGCGAAATGTACGCCTCTATTCTGCAGGAATTAAACATCAAGGACAGACTCTCATCCATTTATTCTACCATATATTCAAACGTCTACTTATAAATGCGTGTGTGCTATCACGTGTGGACTATTGTAACAGCATCCGTGCTGACCTGCCAATGTTTCAGCTGGATAGATAACAATGTATTCTAAATACAGCAGCACGGATAATATATGGAGTTTCCAAATTCTCTCATATATAAACACTTTTACATCCACTACATTGGCTTCTTCAAGAGCTTTGTATCCCAGACAATTTGAATAGTAGACGTCAAACTCTCAGGTCAGCCTCTATTACAGCCGCAGAAATGGTTGTAGAACCGACCGACCGTTGCCAGATGTATAAATTTAGTGAACGGGCATTTGCGGTGGCAGGCCCAAAAGCGAGGAACTCTACCCTCCGTCATAAGAAACAGTGCATCAGAGATTTTATTTAAGAAGAAACTAAGAACGCACCTTTTCAAAAAATCATTCGCATAAGTGAAAATAACAATTTTTAATTTTAAAAACAAAGATAATGTAGAACTATAAACAGTTTATTTGTGAAGCGCCCTTGAGGTGAAAGTTTTTACGAAAATGACGCAATACAAATTGTCCAACATTATTATTACTATTATTTACCTGAGACGAACCCTTCAATTTTTTTGGGAGAAGGGAAGGAAACTTGTTATTGTCACATTGAAGTACGAAAATGAGGAGGAAGATCCCCCACCTCGTGATGGTAAACCTTCATATACTTTTTTTCACACATTTTTCTAAGTTTAAATACCATCGTAGATCGATCGGTAAGCCGACACTTCGGTTGTTGGTCGTCAGCAAGAGCACCCGGATGACTGGAGCACGGTAAGAAATGTAGAAAGCTAAAACCCACTTACGATGATTGTTCAGTATTTATGACAGGACCAGATCGTGCGGATGCTCCATATACAGCGCTTCGTGCTAATCGTCGAAGAAGTCTCCTGAAGTTCAGGAGGGCTGAGAGTACAGAAAGAAAATCCAGGTAAGTCGTGCTTCTCGGTTGGTTCTTGAGCCCTCATTGTTCTGTCCCTATACTAAATTATTATCACCCTTCCTGCATTCCGTTTCACCACCCCCTTGTGTAAACAATGATGATTAAATAAGAAATATTTCCTAGTAATATTGAGCATAAAAAAAATGTTAAATATCAAGAAGCTCGGCTGTATTTTATATGTCGTTCAGTCAGTCTTTCTGAGGCGTTTTCTACGAAAGAAGATGAAAATTGTTATTTTACATTGTTAGATCGTTGAATTCTTAACTCGGGGAAATTGCATTTTCAGCGAGGCATTCACTACAATATTCCCTCAAAGCAGACTACCGCTGCACACACGTGGCTTATAAATGTTTGGCTTCATACGACAATACGTCCCTCATCAGGGCCGGATCCAGCGGGCGCAGACGCCTTGTGATTTATATTAGTATTCTAGCAGTTGATGAGGTCTAACCGTACTCAAGTAAGGTTTTTATCTAGGTCGTGTATATCATTATATGTCTATAAGCCTATAAGTATTAAGTAAGTAAGTACTCATAAATAAAATCGGTATCTCTTACTGTGTGTCACGCGAAGAAAAATTGATTGAGTGTCAATTTCTATTTAATATTGTATTTGTAACCCTTTTGTTCTGATGGTACATTTTCATAATAGTCAATAAACAAATCTATTGTTAGAAATTAAAAAATTGGAACGTTGCAACGCAGCCATATTAAAGGTAGGTAATTATTTAATTATTATATAAGTAGATAATTATTTTTTCATAAATTTCTTTTTCAAAGTTAAAAGATCAAACTATTTTTTTTTCACGTTTCAAGACTTGGTTGTTAAAAAGTGTTTGAATTTGTGAGGCTTAATAAATTTGTAAGTAGCTACAGTTCAAAAAAAGCGAAGCTTAAAAGATATCCTAGGACGAGTTTTAGATACTACTTTTATTGCTTACCTACCCTGTTATATAATCTCGCCGCCATGCATTTATCTGCAGTATGACAAGTATTTGTAGAAATAAATAAAGCGGTTTTTGTCTTGGCTAAATATACAGTGTATATATTCAGCACTGGTGCGTTGCGTTATATAATATCTGATTATGCTAATTAGACTTAAAAATGATTGTATGAAATTAAATTTATCCACTAAAGAAGAAGAAAAATCTTGTAACTTGGTTGGATTCGAACTTATGCTCCCAGATGTAGTTTTATTTCTAATAATTTTTAACCTTAACCACTTTGCTACTATTACGGGTATTACCATATATTTAATGGAAGTATTCCACGTAAAATGTGTACCATCTAGCGTTGATGATTTTTTTTTCACGGACGTATTACTTATTATTTAAATTAAAGAGATATTCCGTGGGCACATTATGATTTTCTCAGTATGTCTTAGTTCAATATTTAAATTTAAAAGTTCTGATAATAAATAAACGTGTTAGGCATATAGATTTGTATCTTTCTCCCTTCTTATTTTCCTATCAAAACACTTTTTATGGTTTTACTAAGTGCATTAGCGAATTTTTTAATTTTTTTAATCTGGAGATTAACAACAGAGTACTGCGTCTCTGCAGGGTATGTTTGCTCCCGTGCGGGAGCTGCGGGTAATCTAGTGTTTAAGGAAAGTATTAAAATACGTAAATAGAAATTCAGCGCTTTATAGAATAGACACTGGAAAAATAATCCGACTACCCGGAGGAATCAAATTCCTCCCCATCCACGAGCACCCATCTGACAGATTCCTGTCACTCTCCCTATATCACGTGTGTTAAGTACGCGATTCACAGTTTCCAGTCCATATAATTATGATGACGTGAGAGAACTAAGAGAGCACATTACATCAGGATTCTGACACGTCCATCTTTGGGATAATATTTCATCTTCATATTACTATCCTTACGATCATCATTTTGAGACGCACTGATTTTCACCATTGTTTGTGGAATTAACTACACTCGGGGGTACTCGACTATTTCAATCTAGTACTGAACTCAGAGTATTGGAAGAGATCCAGGTTTGAATCCCGGTAGCAACGATAATATTCATTTTATATGTATATCTTTCTAATTAATACATATAATTTGTACTAAAAACATGACAGACCTTTGTTCTGAATAATTACAACTTCACAATAAGAATATGTTATTCTTATAGTTTCCTCATACCTGTATCCGGCCTTTAACTCTTTAGTTCCCTCTTTTTATATTCTAGGCGATATATGTTTAATTTTCAGTAATAATATGAGTACACTTACTCCAGTACACTTAGTAATGTCTTGCCTGCTTCCAACCTTTGTCTAAAAAGCTTTCTGACCACTCGACAGCACAACTTGGCTATCCAAATCAGTTTATCGATTGAGCATAGGAAGCCCATTATCAAGCAACGTTTAGATAATAAATGTCGATCATTTATCAATGATTTAATGTATCATTCATTCGTTCGTCATGTGAAACCACCCCTGCAATATCAGAATGACAGAATGGTATATTAAACAACTATGTAAAATACTGTTTAACATAATTTCTAAATGAGCTTCCCTGCAACAACACTGTTTATCATCAACTTTGCAGGGAGAATAAATTTAATGTCTTCTATTTATCTAACTTTCAGAATAAATAGTTGTAACTATTTTGGTTTCCTTGATGACGTTTGTGCCCACGAATCGAGTGTTGCTGTCAAATCAAACGAAGTGTACACGGGTTTGAGTTGTTGTCTCTTTCTACCAATCTCAGGCTGATTTCTGAGTTTACCTCCAGATCAAAATTTCTAGGCGTGTACCAAATTTATCTTAACTAAGTCTCTGAGATTTATCTCATATCGAATTTCGTCGGTAGCCTCGTGTACCAGATGAAACACTTATAAATAATTTGTTCTGGTGAGGTATAGGTAGCTGTCAAAGTACATTATGAAAACAATGACTTAATTCGCTTGATGTTCTGATCTTTTGTGAGTCCCACAAAAAAAGGGAAATTTCTAATTTTTCGTAACATTTTCAATTTCGCGCAATCCCCGTAATTTCAATGTGGACTCAACCATAGGTCGAAAAATCCCTAAATTATGCACATTTTAATTCCCTTGATGGAACATGGCGGACCAAGGGTTGCCTAGTAGCCATTAGCGAGGGATTCTGTAAGTAGGTGGTACATCTATATTTGTACACATTCAACCCTGGTTTCGCGGTGAAGGCTGTACTCTGTACTCCATAAACCTCGTTAAATACACCTCCTCAGCCACAGTCTCTGGAAAGGTGACAACGGCAACGATACCTCATTTTGACTTGTATTCGAGAGATGTCCACTGCCTACATCACCTTATGCAGAGAATTAAATATAATATTTTATGAAGATATCTTCATTATCAATAATATCAAAATAAAACACGCAAATATCTGAACTGTCAGTAAATTGCCATTCAAATTCTAATTTTGGAGGTATCATATTTAGAGTTTTGACGTTTAAGCAAAATTCAAACCCATAAAAAATATTTATTAAATTTTCACACAATAATTGGTGTTCACACAACCTTTGAGTGACGAACTAAATAATAATTATTAAATACATGAGAAGTAGGTACCTACCTAGGTTGGATACGAAAAACTCAGATAATTTATTTTAGTTTTAAAAATACAGTGTCAACAAAGTAATTCTTTTCTTTTCCAGTCAAAGGATGGTATTCTAGATGAGTGTAGAATCATTTAATTCGAAATATGCGTGCATGTGGTCGTTATTAAAATATGCTGTAAAAACGGCGAGAATTATATTTATGTAGATGATTTCGCATCACATGCGTGCAATATAAAATATATAATTTTCGCTTCCTTAAAAATGATTAAAAAACTTTAATAACAAGTCATGGACAAATAATATATTTTATTTAAATTTGACGGGACAGAAAATAGTTAAATTAGTTCACATAATTCAGGTGTTCACACCATGAAAACATATTACGAACTACTTGTTTTTAAATATCCTACATTCATTTTAATTAATATATGATGAATATATCAACTGTCAGTAATTTAATAATTTATAATATGCTGTTTATCACAAAAGTACGAGATTTATATTGTAGTTTAGTTATAATCCAGAGATGGCGCTTTATGCGAAATAATCCCTTAAACAGTCTCCGAAAACAGTTGTTACGTTATGTGTACACCTGGTAGGAGGCAATTATTTATTCCGCTCCATAGGATCGGCTTCTCAGGAATAGCTGGTCCTCGGGAGGCCTAGCGGAAGGGTTATAAAAGTAATAGGATTAATTAACCTGGGAGACCTTCATTCGGTATAGAAACTTTGCTTGATAGTAATACATATACCCTCCCCTCCTTCTTCCCTCGCAGTACGTTAATAATTAAATTAATTATTTTACTATATTAAATTAAATAACAATCGCTTTGTGTGAAACCACGAAATTTATTATATGTCAATCGGTTTCACTTATCTCAAGCTTCATCAGGATGTATTTGAAACTAACCATAAATACAAAAAGAGTGCATTTATATATACATAAAGAGGGAAATAGAATATAAAATTAGATGTGAAAGAGAGAGACATAATACATATACAGATAGACGGAACATTAAGGTAGGGGAAAATACAGTGTTGATGGATATTAAATTGATTTTAAAGGAAACATACCTAATATGGGGCTAATGGATAAATTAATTTGATTATTATGAATTGGCATACCACTATTTATTGGCCATTTTTATTTTAAGAGCACCTGAATTATCCAACCGGGGGCCAAACCCGTTTTTATGATGCAATATATAGTGGTAGATAAGCAAAACCGGTTGACGTATAATAAATTTCGTAGTTTCAAATAATATATTTTTATATAATATATTTTTATAATATATCAAATAAAAATATATTATTTTACTATTCACTAAAATACTATTTTCTTTGTATTCATAATTTTTAATGTGTAATACTTGACATAGTTATATCATAGTAACCATGTGTAACCAAGAAAATAAAATATATCATTTTAATTATTTATTATGTAACTATATTACTATTACTTTTTAGACAGTTTTTGTTAACCTTACTTACTTACTAACCACCATCACGCCGTTTCGCCGCGGGGGTAGGTAGAGAGGATAGAGCGCCACACTCCACTATCCAGACACAATTCTCGCCCCATCCACATTCATACATCTTCTCATACAAGGTCGCCGATTGTTGAGACTTTTAACAGAATCATCCTCCATTATCTGGTTTACCTGGTCGTGTCAAGTTTTCCGTGAATGTCCTCTATTTCTGGTGCCATCAATACTTGCGTCATATATCTCCCTTACCATTCTCTCCTCATTCGTCCATTCCATATGAGCGAACTCCCTGAGTGATCCTTTCTTAATCTTACTCACTATACAACATCAGCTTAACATTATTTCCTTATTTCTTCATTCTTTACTCTGTTATAAATAGATTTGCCTAAGTGATCTAATTTTCACTGCATTCAGTCTACTTTCGTTCCTCTTCTGCCAGCTCCAGGTCTCACTTCCATACATCAGTGTCGGTACCAGGACTCTATTGTACACCGCTAGTCTTGCCTCGGTTGACAAATTCCCGTTAGATATAATTCAATTCAAATCGTCTTCTAAAATGGATACAATCGTTCGCCTGACTGTCCTATACCATAGCCTAAAAGTTATCTAAAATATTTATTCTTGTATTGTATATGCGTTACTGTAATGTACGTACTGTTCTGTAGAAAAAAAATGTATTTTCATTGTCGTAGTGTCATTCAGGTACTGGTTTTTGACAGTCTTCATACGATTTTAAAGACTTTACCTATAATTAACATAGTAGAGATACATGTAGGTTATATATGTAAGCAGATTTACGGTCTTCGTGTTATTTACTCTTATGTGACGGACGTGATATAAATAGGACGTTTTACATAATAAACAAGTGCAGGTATTCTTTTAACGTGTGAACTCGGATGCAAGTACATAAACAATATGTTATGTACATCGTGCGCGCGATCCTAATTTGACCGTTGGCGCGTAAAACATAATATAACCATAGATTGTACACGGTCCATCCGTTGTAAGCTGATATACGAGTTTGATGATTGGATTTTCGGATATCTGTAACATACGGTAATAGACAAAAACGTTTAACTAGAGATCAGATCGCAGGTTCAAATCCCCGGCTGGCCAGTTTTTACCACTTACATAGATTCAAAATACAAAGCACTTTAGCGAGAACCCGAAATTAGATACTTAAATCATTTTAAGGATAGTTCCGATCGGATATTTGTTTCATAATTTCAACAGTGAAAAGTAGATTTATGACAGCCACCGTTGGTTGCAGAATGCCTAGAAAAATCTATTGCTTTCCGCTACTCATATTATATTAATTTGATCTAATTTGTTCAGTTGGGGATTAAAAGAACTCTAGTTTATTTTACATTTTTTTATATATAATTAGTTATGTTATCCCACTATTGTGAACAAATTCCTACCAAAATATGAATAATCTCTAATAAATGAGATACTAGTTTATATAGCATCAAATTATACACATAATATAGTTTCGTCAAAGCGATAAAGTTTGAGAGAAGTATGTGCGCGGGCGCACTAACCGGCTTCATAATTACTTTAAAAAAAGTTCTTTTTTTACTTCCCTTATGAAATATTTATGTTCATTATTATAACGCGAAAAGTTGCGCGTCTGTGAGGAGCGGCCGAATAGTGAGACGTTAAACGCTCGTGAAAAATAACGCCTCCTTCACGTTTTATGGCCCTCGCAAGTTTCCCGAATTCCACGGCTAAAGTGTGGAAGGAAAAAATCACGTCTATGGACAGTGGTTGGGGGGGGGGGAGCCAAGCATGTGGAAATGTTTTAAGTCTTACATAATCTGCGCGGACCCACAGGCCGGGGTGACCACGTGACCTCAATTTGTTAAGCACGAATTTAGTAATTTTCATAACTTTTCACACACTGCGCATGCGCTCGTCTTTTCTCATTCTCGATAAACTTTATAACTCGCTCCGTACAAAAACAGAGCGAGAGTAGTATTTACGAAAAGGGTACTTTATTTAAACTTTGCTCGATTGAATCGTCCGACCTATGTGGCCAATCTGGTATTTACCAGCACAATATGCAACCACCTCAGGTAATCTTACTTGTGCAAGTGAATACTATCCACTTTAATATTTTGAACATAGTCTAAGCGGACATCATCTTTATGGGAAGTGTTGCGTACAAAGCATAGACGGCGGAAGAATCTCAGGACAGGAAAGAAACTGGCACTCATCACAATCTAAATTCTGCTGACATCTCCAAAGATGTGGACTGTATATTTTAACTCAAAGATTCCGACACAGTATAGACGCGAAGTCTCGAGATTATATAATATTGTAAACTGCACCGTACACGTATAACCGCACTGGCTCAAGGTCGCCAATCAACAGACCGGGAAGGGAAGGGGGGGAAGACACAGTACGTTATTTTCGTGCAAAATTAATATATTTATACACGCATAAATATACGTCCCAAACAGGAAGGTTATAATTAATTAATTTAATTCAATATTATTTATCTTTAAGATATACCCTGCTATTTCAGAATTATTTGATTTACATATTACCGGGAAAATATCGGTATTTTCAATAAAACTCGACATGTTAATTGATTTAGCTTAAGATTAGCTTAGATTCATTTTATGTTGTTATTTGTGTTGATATACAGATCGTAAAATAACATAATATTCAATCCAATGGGTTTTAGGGCGGCCATTCCGCCTCTCGATATTTCTTGGATGCCACGAGATAGCTCCGGTAGTTCAATGATTATTCATTCTCCGAGCAATGTGACCTGCTATTTGCCAAATTTTCATTTTCTTGAAGTATTGGATTTACGTGGGGTGACTTTATATTCTTTTGAGGATTGTAGTGAACAATAAAGTTTGTTTTGTCGTAACCCGAGGTGTTTTAAATGTACCCAGATAACAATAAAATAAGGAAGGTAAGCTGAGATGATGAAACACCTGTTACCACATTTCTACCGATGCTCAGCCACCATTTTCAAGACACAAAAAACAAACAAGAGTATGAACAATAATAACACCTAATAATTTAGTATATCCTGTCTATTGCTGTGATAATATTTTAAATGTATATATCGTATTATACTTTACTTTATTGCTTATACAGAATGATCAACTCTGAACAATGAATGATGAAGATCTCCAGGATATTGAGAAGAGTGAAAAAGCATAGTCAAGAGGGCGGAAATTCATGGAGATCACGATCTCCAGTCATGAGGCACCGGCATAATTATACTATTCATTTTACGGAATATTTAAATCATTAACACAATTTGAGAAAATCAATTTAGTCATTCCACAATAAATACTTTGTAGAACAATTAATCTAATGTAAGCATTGGAAAATGGAAAAGTGTTTCTCGCTTTTTTGCTCAAAAAACCTCCTCAAATCTGTAGATTGCCTGGAAATCAGACTAAAATAAAGGTCCAGGATAAAATCGATTATTCACGATCAAGTATTAACACCCAGCATCATGAAAACTTTTCCGTTGGTTAAGGCGCAACCAGTGGCGTAACTAAAAAAAATGAGACCCAATGCAGAATGGAAGAATCCCCTGAATAGTATTACGACATATTTTATGCATTAAACCGCCGTAAGGCGAAAAAAAATTTGCTTCGCGTTACGGTATCGGTCTGGTCTCAAACCCAACACACTAGCAAGATACTATTGTATACATCGATAATATAATTGTTCGATATTTATGACAGGTCCATGATCGTCGATCACCGTGCGCGTGTGTGATGCTCCATTATATTTACTATACTTATTTGATACCCCCCCTCCCCCTCGTACACCATATAGCACAGAGTACGATTTTTCTGTGTGTGTTGTCTATGAACTTTTGAAGTGTCAGAAAGTGTGAATATCCTGCTGCATGCTTGTTACACTGATCCGTTATCGTACAGTTACTATTGCTAGTGTGTTTCGGTTTCTCGCGGTGTGTGCCGAAACAACTATTGTGTTCACAGTGCTTCGTGCAAATCAACGAAGTTTGTTCCTGAAGTTCAGGAAACCTGTGACTATAGCAGAGAAAAATTCAAGTAAGTCGTGTTTTTCCTGGTTGGTCCTTTAGTCCTCATTGTCCTGTCCCTATACTAAATTCCTTCTACCCTTTCTATATCCCGTTTTCTAATCCCCTTGCATAAACAATACTATTATATTTTCGTAATACTCAAGAGAGGAGATTTTTTTAATTTTCTAATTCCATTTCTCGCTTTGATGGAGTTCTAATCCATATTAGTGCTGTAGTAAGTTTCGATACCAAATATTTTGGAGCCAATTCACGGCATTAGTTGCATCGGCGTAATTCCCCCACTGGACGCAACGCAACCATGACGGTTTTGCAGGTAAGGAAAATGTAATTGTGATCGGAAAGATTATCAATGTAATATATTTTTATTACTTTACATATGATGTAACGCAGCATACGGTTGTCGATCAATTTCTGCAGTGTTATCAAAATTAGATAAAATTAACTAACTTAATTACCATAACACCGTTTCCCTGCGGGGGTAGGCAGAAAGGATAGAGCACCACACCACCACATTTTCGCCTGATATATCTTACCATCTATAGTTATATCTTAATACTTGCGTCATATATCTTCCTTACCATTTTCTCCTCACTCATCCATTCCATATGACCGAACCACCTTAGTGATCCTTTCTTAATCTTACTTACTTTACTTAGATCAGCTTTATATTATTTCCTTATTTCTTCATATTTTACTCTGTCATAAATGGATCTGCCACACATAAGCCTAAGCGATCTCATTTCCACTGCATTCAGTCTACTTTCGTACCTCTTCTGCCAGCTCCAGGCTACACTTCTATACATCAGTGTCAGTGCCAGTACTCCTTTGTGTACCGCTACTTTTGCCTCGGTTGACATGTTCCTATTGGCTATAAGTCTATTCAAAGCGCCAATCACACTGTTTCCTGCAGTCACCCTCGTTTCTGTATCCTTTCCATTTTTTTAAACATACTTCCCAAATACCCAATTCGTCTACTTGTTCCAAACAACCATTACCTCCGAGTATTTAGTATATTGTCTTGCTTTCTTCCTTCTCGAATACAATCACGTTCGATTTGACACTCACTTGAAGTCAATTTTCTTGCATACATCGTACGTTCTACTCACTAGACTGTAATTCTTGTTCATTATTCGGCATTAATACTGCATCGTCGGCGTACAAAAAACAGCATACAAACAAATCGCCTATTTTCGCTCCCATTACAGAAATATAAATCTACACTTCAGTTATTTTGTTGTCAAAATAATAAGTTCCCGTTCTAGCTTCGAGAAGGCACTCGGACCCTACTCGAGCTGTAGCGCCATTGGACACAGGAAAAGCAGTTTTGTGAAAAAAGGATACCGAAAAATGGCCGCCCCGCCGCAAGACAAGAATACAAATAGTTCATTACGGAATATTGCTGAAGCGGCCCTTCGCTGGGTGGGTCCTTCATTCTTCGTCCTTTTGCCGAGCCACTGAGCTACTGTCTCGCGGATGTTGCCCTTTTTGATAAATATTCACTCCACTCACTTTTGCGGATAGAATGTAAAAAATCTGCACATATATTTTTTTAAATTTCAAACCATACTTAGCGGTACCATTCAAAATGATCTCCCAAGACCCAACCCACAAATATAAATAAATTGTGCGATAAAATTTGACTTATTATCAAAATGGACGAAACTGTTCTTTCATTATTCTTTAATCTTTTGACTCCATTAGAGAGGAAACATTAAAGGAAATTGAAAATTGTAATGATATGTAAATTTCACTACTGCGAGGGATTTCTTTTTTGCCTTAAAACTACTTGTGTTTCGTATACACGTTCGAGTATCACATTGGTAGGTATACGAGTACATAATAATATATGAGATAATAACAAAAAAATATTGTAAACAAAGGGTAAAAACATTTTAGAGAATCCTTGATACGATACTAGAGACGATAACGCGATACGCGTTCCGGTCGTCTCCCGAGACAATACTGATGCGAAGTAGAATAGCCGAATGTGGATGGCGTAATAACATCAATGATGCATTTTCGTCTCCTCGAAAAAGTAAAGTAATTTAAGAATTCTATTTAAAATAAATTTTACATCTTTAAATATTTTAAATACTAAATTAATGTATTAATTATAAATATATACATATAAAATCAATTTTGTCGAAAAATATTATTTTTGCGTCACCGGGATTTGAACCTGGACTTCCCGGATTGGAAATAGAGATCCAGGTTCAAATCCCGGTGACGCAAAAACAATATTTTTAGACAAAATTGATTTTATATGTATATATTTATAATTAATACATTATTTTAGTATTTAAAATATCACAGATCAATGTTCTGAATAATTACAACTTCACAATAAAAATGTGTTTTCCTTAATAATCTTTAAATATTTTTAAAATAAGTGTATTACGTGATGATAGTCGATAAATACTAGTATACTATTAGTACCATCATGAGAACCTGATATTTGTATAACTAAAAAATACTAGTATACTATTAGTACCATCATTAGAACCTGATATTTGTATAACTAAAAAATACTGGTATACTATTAGTACCATCATGAGAACCTGATATTTGTATAACTAAAAAATATTAGTATACTATTAGTACCATCATGAGAACCTGATATTTGTATAATTAAAAAATACTAAACGACAAATTTATTTATTTTTCATTTCGAATAATCCATGCAGTAGTTAATACGTGTGTATTTTGTCATTATGCAAATCACATATATAATCTAATTGTAAAATATGTAACAATAATAAGGTGTGTTCACTTCTTTTGCACTGCGTTTTATTTTAAAATCGATCCATCGCATTATTATGACAATAGGTATTAAATATATTTTTAAGTAACAATAAAAAATGTTAATATATTAGCACGTCACCTCTTCTGGGAAGTTGCACACATTTTTAGTGGTGTCAAATACTAAGACACCGCTACACGTGAACTTGGAGTACTTGTACTCCCCCGAAGATAGTAGAGTACACAGATAGAACACTTTGCAATCGGTCGGGTCCCTGACGTAACCGGCTGCCGTGCAAGGCGATGGGGGGAGAGGTTCTGGTTCAGGTTCAGTCACTTCTGGTTCTGGTTCAGTTACTTCTGGTTCCGGTTCAGTCACTTCTGGTTCCGGTTCAGTCACTTCTGGTTCCGGTTCAGTCGCTTCTGGTTCCGGTTCAGTCGCTTCTGGTTCCGGTTCAGTCGTTTCTGGTTCCGGTTCAGTCACTTCTGGTTCCGGTTCAGTCGCTTCTGGTTCCGGTTCAGTCGCTTCTGGTTCCGGTTCAGTCACTTCTGGTTCCGGTTCAGTTCCTTCTGGTTCCGGTTCAGTCACTTCTGGTTCCGGTTCAGTCGCTTCTGGTTCCGGTTCAGTCGCTTCTGGTTCCGGTTCAGTCACTTCTGGTTCCGGTTCAGTCACTTCTGGTTCCGGTTCAGGTGTAGGTACTTCTGGTTCCGGTTCAGTCACTTCTGGCTCAGGTTCTTCTGGATTGGTCTACAGTGTATGTAAAACAAATAAGTTTTTTAATTATAACGTTATTTTTTTAAATAGAGTACATATCACATCTATATTCAAACTAAGCTAAACGCTTGTACAATGTTTGTACGATGCGTATTGCTGTAATTATTATTACTACTCGTACTTCTACTACTTTATAACACTATCGTTCTTCTCAAGATCTCTCAAACAAGCGCACTAAGTTCAAAATTATTGCATTTTCTTCTAGCGCACAGAGCTCCCTGATATATCATGTTACAATTCATCGTAGCCCGGAATATGAGCAGGAATCTATTTATCTTTATTTGTTGTGGATAATGAAACAGATACAAAAGAATTATATAAGATAAAAGGAGTAAAGCGACAAAATGTAGAAACACTAAGTATTATTAATACTGCAGGATTATGGATTGAAAATTGAAAATTAATATACATTGAAATATTGAAGCAATAATTCCAAGATTGTCTAATCATCAAAAGTTAATCCAGGTAGAACAAAAATTATTTCAAATACATTATATAATGATAAAACGCTAAAAATTGAAATCATTTAAAAAATTTGATGTGACTAAACAATAATCAGCGAAGGAGACGTTATATCGGTTTTAGACAGCACCACTAGTAGTATTAAGTAATGCTGCACTTACACCATTACTTCCTCCAGTTCTCACACCATTACTCAGCTTGGTCAGAAGTGGGTAGGTTCCCTTTCCGCACACTCCAGTCCAGTCGTCGGTGTCAACACTCCAGATCATAGCACCGCCGAGGTTGTTGTTGTGAATGTAGTCGACCTAAAAACAATGAAACAACGTCAGCTCAATTTATTAACTTCTTGAATCTTTAAAGTAATGTTTATATGTACCGGTATGTAAATATAAAACCGGAATTTCCCCATAGGTGGCCCTAGCTGTCAATATAGTTACCGTCAAATCGCGTTATTGGCGCCAGTTTCTTGTTTTGACATCTGACAAAGATTTTCAACTCATAACAATACAGCATAGTTTTTAATAGCGTTGGACATGTCGAATTTTGTGCCTGGAAACTACGATTTGCGGACAACATTGATTTTCTGTTACTATTTGAAGAAAACTGCTGCAGAATCGCATCGAATACTTGTAGAAGCTATGAGTGCTGTGAGTGGTTTAAAAAATTCAAAAGTGGCAATTTTGACGTGAGAAATAATGCTCTGTGTTTGATGGGATCAGAAGGGTGTGATCTAATCTATATTTATTTCGAGGCAGTTCTGTTATGTTCTATCTGGCTGTATGTGTATTCTGTCTCTCTCATTCACATGTAATCTTATATTCTATCTCCCTCTTTATGTATATATAAGTGCACTCTTTTTGTATTTATGGTTAGTTTTAAATACGTACTGAAGAAGCTTGAGATAAGCGAAACCGATTGACGTATAATAAATTTCGTGATTTCATACAATGTGATTGTATTTTATTTAATCTATTTATGTCTGTTATTTAGTGAAAAACCCTCATTCATCTGTTTCCAGAACATCCCAGAAATCTCCCGTTAGTTTCTGTTCATCTCATCTCTATTTTCCTAGATAGCTTGAATAATGCTTGTAGTTGATAGTGTAAACTAGTGATAATGTAGCGATTACCTTTTCCTGTATAGACTGTGCATTATCATAGCCAACCCATTGATTGCCCCGGACGAGGTAAGGCACCTTGGCCTCTTCGTCAAATGTTATGACCGATGCTGGGTCCAGCTCCATCTTACAGATCTACAAACAAAGGTTGATCGACTATTAGCTAATAGAAATAACAGATTCATATTTATGAGGAATCATCTTAGTAAAAATTGTAAAAAAAAATCGTATATTTTGAATAACTGTTCTATTACATACTATTTTTTTTTTTTTTTTTTTAAATTTAAAAATAGATTCTGGTGGAGAAACAATGCTATTTTTTAGTTAGTTATGACATCCTGAAGAAGGAAAAGGTGTTTTCCGAAACCGGTAGATGTTTTTTAAACTCAATTGTGGTTAATAAAACTAAGATAATAAATAAAAAATATACTATATTTCACCTAAACATAAAATCTATTTCAGTGTATGCAGTACTATTTCTTTTTTCACTAAATACATTTAATTTTCTTAAATTTGTGTTATAATATATTTTATTTATTCAAAGTTCACGATAGACTTACTTCCGTGTATCCGAGAATTCCTGCTTCTCCGGTAGTCGCTCCCGCCGTTCCTGCTCCTGACATGCCGCAACGTGGAGTACTACAAGATGTGGAAGATAGCGTGAAAGACCTGCCGTACATCCCAACTCCCAAAACTAGTTTTTCAGGAGAGGCTCCGTACCTCAACCAAGCTTTGATACTTTCATCCTAGAAAAAAGAAACGAACTAAATATTCATTCAAATAATAAGACTATAATAAATTTCAGAAGATACAGAGTGAATATTATGTTCCAGGTCGATTTTATTTGACCGTCATTTTTGTTTAATAAATATTTATCAATTCACACTTAACAGTCAAAAAGAATAATCAATTACAATTTATTATGGAGTATGTAATGTCTCAATATTGTGTTGAAGTTATTAAAACATTTTATCTAATTAATAATAGCAATGCTCTAACCATGAATGGTGATCGCTATCGTTGGAAAACTTCTTGGAGGCCAAATTTAATCAATTAAGCCTACAACACATGTAATTTCAACAAGACGGTGCCACCTCACATACAGCCCGAGCTACGCTTGAAATTTTGCGAGACATTTTTCCCGGCCGCATAATGTCAAAAAATGGTGATATCGACTGGCCTCCTCAATTACCTGATTTGACGGCTCCCGACTATTTTCTGTATAGATACTTGATAGGAATGGTCTACGCCAATAAATCAACAACCCGATGCTACAGAACAATATTCAAAATGAAATTGCTGAAACACGCGAAGTGTGCAAGAACATTATGAAAAAAATGGTTAACAGAGCACGCATTTGTGCCGCTGCCAGAGGCGATCACTTATCCGACGTGATATTCTATACATAATTGTATTAAATCAAATAATCGATAAATAAAAAAATTGTGTTGCATTTTCTAGTTATTTAAAAACAACATCGACCTGGAACATAATATTCTCCCGCATAATATGAGTATAGTTCAAGAATGATTATAGTGGAAAACTCACGACATTAAGTCCTTCGTTTTCTGTTCCGATTTCTTCGGCAGCTTTGTACAGAGGAGCATTGTGTCCGGTGACTTTCTCCCAGGCTCCGTGGAAGTCGTATGTCATTACATTGATGAAGTCCAGATATCTGCAAGGTAAAAAACAAACCAGTAGTATATGGTGCAATGTTATATGATTTAAAATTCGAAGAAGTAGAGACATAAGCTGTTGTTGATGATAAATAAAATAATACTCTTATTAAAATTGTGATTATTGAAGATTCTAATGTGACCGTCCTCCAGTATCTGGTTTACCTGGTCGTGAACAGGTCTTCCCGGGACGTCCTCTATTCTGATACGATCGACACTTACGTCATATATCTTCCTTGCCGTTCTCTCTTCATTCATGAATAGATTTAAAACTAAACTGACCAGATATGTAAAAAATAAGTTTTAATAAAAGAAAAGACTTTAATCTTGTTTATATTAGAGTGTATATAAGAGTGCTTAAGTATGCACTACGAGTATGTTAAGAATAAAAAATAAAAATAAATATGATCAAACCACCTTAGTTATTATCTTAGAATTTATATATATAAATAGCTAATTGATATATTTAATTTGTATTAAAATACTAGAGAACTATGTTCTGAAAAAACTGCAACTTCACAATAATAATGTGTTCTCCTTAATATATATATATATATATATATATATATATATATATATATATATATATATATATATATTTAATTATTCCCATCTTATTTACACCCCATTTCTTATTATATATTTACATGCATATGATCTCTAAATATATAAAACTACATTTTTAGTGTAGTATGTTTCTCATACTTTAGTAGTATTCGGAAACCATCGCTACATAATTGAGCGTATTTAAATAACAGATACACTAATTTAATGAACTACTAATATTTTAGTTATGTTATTTTATATGTTATGTTATAGTTGAGTTATTACTCACGTCGATACTGCTACGACGTCATAGGATTTAGTGAAGGAGAATTCTGCTGCTGCAACAGCTGCCGTCAGAAGGTACCCATATTTATCGAACTCCGTCCTCAGTGTCTTGAGGAGTTCGGTGAAAGCCTCGATGTCTTCTGGCACTCCTCCTCGCTGTCCAGGGTACTCCCAATCCAAATCCAAACCGTTGAATCCATACTTCCTAATGAATGCGACGGCGTTCTTCGCAAATATGTTTCTGTTTTCAGCTGTGGCAAATGTCTGAAGACAAATGTAATACAAATTGATTAAAGTTCTGTCAGCTCTTAGTATATCTACAGAATGTCCTAAAAATGTGCACACGTAAGACAGCAATTCCAAAATAGATCTTGCAAACTGCATTTTGAAGCGAGCACATTGAAAAAAGTTTTATTTGATGATGAAGGGGTGTTTTATTTTCAACACCCCCCCCCCCCCCCCACTATCGCCGTGACGGGAATAAAAATCGGTTGAAAAAGTTTTAATGAAAATCTACCGAAACGATGAATTCGGCGATTGAATACCCTCGCGTTCTCCAGGAAGACTTTTTATGGGAGCGCGTCAAAGATAAGTTTTATGGTGTAAATCCAGCAACAATTAAAGAATTAATGGCAGCTATAGAGGTAGAATACAATTTGAAATGATTCACGATGTCTGCAATTTCATTGATTTGCACTATCATCAGTGCTTGAATCAGACTAGGTATTTGTTTGAACATTTGCAATAACTAAAAAAAATATCCACGTATGTCTTCTGAAAGTACAAAACTTAAATTTAACTTAATGAACCAACTATTAAAATGAAAACCCTTCAAAATGTGTGAATTTTTTAAACAAAACGCTAAAAAGGTAAGCGAGATTATTAGGTGTACAGATTTTCATGATCGCGGTCAAGATTACATATCACTAAATTGCCCAAAAAAATTTAATTATGTATATGAATTATACCTCAGAGTACTTGATAGATCCCTCATTCCATCCACCAATGGCGACCAAAGTTTTTAGACCCGGAGACCTATTCCTCAAACTGTTAAATCTAGAGAAGGCACCTGTAATTAAAAAAAAAATTTTTTTTTTACTAATACACGAAAGAACATTTTAGGAGTGTACACTAAAATATTGTGTAGCCATAATTTACATTATACGAATAATTCTATAATATCACTAATTGACGTTGCAGTTATTTTGAAGTGCAACATAATTTTTAAAAATTTCAATAAACTTAACTTTGTACTATACACACGTTGTTATTTTGTTACTTTAGTAGTTTCGAGAGGTGCAGTCCCTCTCATCATCGAGTGATAACTTTGAAAGGTGTCACCAGTGACGTTATTGTATCGAAATCTCGTGAGAACTCGTGTTTTGTGACAGAACATGTTTGAACTAGTGTTTGTCCGTAAATATTAAACTGATAGAGCCAGTTGTTAGTTGACCATTGGGAACTTTGAAGGTGACTGTAGCCACTAATGTATACATTCACACGTATATATTTTTAATATAATTCGCATTCCGGGAATTAAATTGTCACACATTAATTTCGAGATCTCCTTGTCACCATCATCGAAAAAGTGCGTTAAAATTTCCCGAAAATTGAGTCTTGACACTTTCTACAAAACTTTTAAAAAACTACTTAACTCATTTCCCAATAAACTAAAATAAGAAATGAAAAATTAGCCGAATGCTATTACCGTATCGTACTTGTCCAAATAAAATGTCGCTTAGATTTTTAAAAATAATATTTAATAATATTCTTAATAAAAATCAATAAACCTGTTGTGTCCTTACAGTATTATCATGATACAAGTATTTTATTTTAAACTCGTACCTTGCACGCTTAATATTCATATTTAATTATTAATTATTATTTTGTGCTGATTATTTGTGCCGTATTACTACAAAACATTTTTTTGGATTGATTCAGGAAATATGACTATACTGTATGTAAAACACCTAATTACAATATTTTTAAAGTATATGTATTAAAAATACTATATGTATACATATTAAAAATACGAGTCGAAAATGTTCAAAGTGCATGTGCCTAATCTCAACGACGTCATTTTAATAAGTTGTGGTTAAGCGATTAATTTAAATACATTTTTTTTAAATTAAAAACTAGACCTACAAAACGTCTTGCTAAACGTTTGTCTGCAGGTACATTTATATCAATTTTATTACATTTATTATAATCAAAACATAATTTCAATTCATTTCGTTCTTACAGAATATTATCGATAAGCTATTTTTTATCATTTCTTCCAAATTCTGAGAAAGCGTACTCTTTCGTAAAAATCCAGGTAGCTTATTTTTTATTGTAGGAATAACTAAATTTATTATTTTTTGATTATGCCTCAATTTAAATGCTTCCAGGTTTACTATTTTTTTCACTATGCCTGTTTGAAGATTTTGTATTGTTTTATATTTGAGTCACAAGAATGATCCCACGATCGGAACCCATATCTTAATAATGACTGAATAATGATTACGTAATGAATTTTGGAGAATATTCCTAACTTGATTCCAAACGATATATTGAATACAAATTATTAAAACTTCAAGCGGCCGGGTTGTTCTATTTAGATGATATAGGGCCCGAAGATAAGATATAAAATAATACTGGATCAATTTCGAAAAAATATATTTTGAAGTAGTTTGAAGACTTAAGCTTAACATATTTTGTATAAATCTCATGCAATAATATTCACTGAAACAGTACATAATTTGTACATACTCCTCAGCTCAGAAATTGATTTGATTTAATTTCTACTTTAATATTATATTATTTCTTTAAATAAGCATATTTCTTGGTTTGAGATGGATTTCAAAATGTAAAATATACATGTGCGAATTACCTTTTCCGTAATCGTCATACAGTTCGTTCCATGGGTCTAGAACCCTTATGCCTGGGGGGGACGTGTCGAGTCCTACGAATCCAAAAATGAGATGGGTGCAGAGTCTGGGGTTGATGTCCTCCACGTCGAATTTTCCTCCGTTCTGTCTATATACAGACCAGCTACCAAAGTAGCAAACCATTTTTTCTAAAAAAATATACGGGTTAGTTGATTTTATTCATTTTAATTTTATTTTAAATTTCGGGCTAAGTATAAAATATATAATCTCACTGTTATTTGTTGTTCCGCCACCATTTCCAGGTGCGTCAGGATCAGTGGGGTCTACCGTCACGGGGGGTGGATCGGGCTGAAATAATTACAGATTTGAAATAGTACACAAAATCGAAAGTATTATCTCTCTAACTCCTCAATTTTAAAAACAACTAATGAAATCAAATATCTCGGAGTAATCATCGATAAAAATCTTAAATGGTAAAATCAAATTGTCGAGTTGTTAAAAAAAAATTTGAAAATTAATATATAATATACATATAAAATTTATTTTTGAATAATTCAAAGTACCAACATTTTGTGATCTATTTAAAAGAAAAAGAAAAATATCATTTTATTACTGAAAATCGCACTAGGTTTAAATTTGTATTTTCATGCTCAAAAATCAACACATCATTTGCACAACACCCGCTATACGCACATAGGAAAAAAAATTTAACAGTTTACCCGAAAACATCAGGAAGATTAATAATAATAAGAAGAAAATAATCAATGCTATCAAAAAACACTTTAAAGATAAACATGTACCTCGAAACTTAGAATATTTTTTTATCGTTGTTGCTATTAATTCATTATATTATTGTAAACAATCATTTTTATTAACATACACTCCATTTCTCTGCACAAGTGCATGCTTTTTAGAGAAGTATAGCATGAAAAAAATGTATCATATGATAGTATATACATATAACAGATGAATAAATAAGTATATTTAAAAAAATAATAACAATAATAAGATGCATAGATATTTTAAGGATTTTTGTGATGACTACAGTCAAGAAGTTTCGCCACGTGTTTTTATTGAATAATCATTTAAATCCAAAATAATGTTCGTAGTAAAAGGTTATAGCAATATGAATTCTGAAAAATTGTATTTTTTCTATTTTTATTAGTATTTTTTTTATTAGATGATATAATGAGATATAATACATTTTTAAACATAAAGTAAGAGATATATATATCATATATATGAGAGGGTATAAATATTTGTGTCTGTTAGTGTGTGTACATATTTTTTGACTTCAGATACAAATTTATAGTAGTCTGCAATTTTTCTAATTGTAATGGAGAGATTGTTAAAGAATTTAATGCCTTGATAAATGTAGTGATTTTCGGTTGCGGTATATTTTAGTTTTGGAATATCGATTTGGTCTCTAAATCTTGTAGATTGGAATTCGCTTCAAATATTTCATTTATTTTTAATTTTTAAAATTTGGAATATTGATTTTTTTTTGTATATGTCTATTATTTGAGTTGGATACCTAGATAGTCTTTTTTTTAGATTTATTTTTATCGTCATTTTTTAATTATTTCTAATTGTGATATTGAAGTTTTATATGCTCCTCCCCAAATGCAAAATGTATGAAAGAGCTAAAAGTATTTGTTTGGTCTAGCGGAGACTCGCCCACTGACGGAACGGTCGGGAGTTCGATCCTTGTTCCGGGAGACCAAAGAAATCGCTTGGTTTAATTTAAAAAATAGTAAGACAATTGATGTGTTGTATATTCCGTAGACGCATCTATATTTTAAGTCAATAATTTGATTATAAAACAAAGTAGTCATTACAATATAGTGGATCGAATCATTACAAATTTTTAACTATTTTTGATGTACTTTTATGGGGTATTTACACGATTAATCATTTTATTTTTTACTTCTTTAAAATATTATTCATACATAAGGGAAATTCATTGAGTGTAATTTTTTTATGTTCATCTGTCTGTATTATATAGAAACACAAAACAATCGTTTATTGATAGCCGTCTGTATCGCGTTAAAATGTGCCGTTATCGTGTCAAATAAAGTAAATTGTTTTACTATTGTATTTTCATTGTTTTCTAAATAAATGAATGTGTATAATAACAATTATTATTTTTCGTCATTATTGACTGGTTATTTTTTGTATTAAAATAATTTGTATACTTATTGACAAACATACATAAAATTCTGTAAAGAACATTGTTTTATAAATTTTCTTAATTGACGCACGATTGAAATTTATGGATCTATAAATGCGAAACCTCTAAAAGATACGTTGGGTATATTTTGGTCATTTATTTTAAATTTTACAGATGAAGTTCATTTGATATAAGGGACAATTTGAAACATGACAGAAAAAATTAAGTGCTCAGAAATAATACTAACTGCTGTGGCGATTCCACTTGCGACTCCTTTGCTCAACAGGGTGAGAAGGGGAGAACGTCCCATACCACAATCTCCCTTGAAGTCGTCAGTGTCGATACTCCAAATCATAGCTCCACCGAGATTATTGTTGATTATATAATTAACCTGAAATGGTTTAAGAGAATCTTTCGTAAACGAATGAGAAAATAAATTGATCTGAAAAGAATTTGCGAAATATTTTATAGATGGATATAAATAAGGCAGGAAACAATGTTACCTTGATTTGGATAGATTTCAAATTATCGTATCCGACCCATTGATTTCCATTCACGAGGTACGGCGCCATGGCTTCTTCGTCAAATTCCTGAACAGTTCCAGCCTGCAATTCCATTTTGCAAATCTGAAAATCAAAACGGAAGTGAAAAATTGTAAACGAGTATATTTCTATTCTATATCTCCTCATCGGGATCTATATCTTATCGCATTTAGAAGACTTGAGCATTTCGGGGATTCTGAGAGCTGTGCTGTCGGTAGTGTAACCATCAGAAGGGTTTCCCAAACCAGACTGCAGATCAGGAATTAGACTAAGAGAGTCCACTGCTAGATGGCAGAGTTGAATCAAGGCGAAGAAGAGTGACTTATTTACGCCTTGACATCAAACGTACGCAAGAGATCTGCTTATTGGTGTAATAGACACTCGCCTAGTGAACCGGTGGTCAGAGGTTCGAGCCTCATTCCAACAGACCAGCAAACTAATTTCCTATTTTCATGGTACAAGCATACAGCTTAGTTAAAAAATAGTAAGAATATTAATGTGACACGTATTCCGTTTACGCATCTCTATTTATATAAATAAATAGTGTAGATAATGGAGATATTTGGTGTTAAAAATATAAATGAAGCAATAAATGACCAGATCTACTATGCAGGTGTTTGTAGATAATGAAGGTCACCAGTTATAGTGATGAATGGATGATGTAGAAGTGCGCGTGTGGGTATATGTTTTGTTAAAAGGATTTTTCAGATGATGTTCAAAATGAGATATGCTTGATTCAATTAATGTGAGAGTGGTGGATGTCCCAATATTCATCCACCACTCTCGTGTCGAAAGTTATTGAAGGTCAAAGTAAACATAAAGGCTCAACTGGGAATCAAGTTCGTGACCCGGACAATCAAGCAGAAGATTCTGATGAACAAATCGGAAATGATCAAGAAAATCTACCTATAAAGACACCAGGCTATAGAAAAGCTAGTGGAAGAACGATTAGGTCCAAAAAAACTAAATTTGTGAGTTCTAAAATTAATTGTTAGTTCATAAGTTTATCGATTAGTACCTACTTATCTTTTTTCATTCTTAATTTTGCATTAAAATGAGAATGTCAGGTATCCATGATGTCATTTTATATTTTACTGTCACCTAAATTTTGGGTGTTGTCTAAAACAGGAATCTTATGTTTGGAGAATAAAGGAGTTGTGACATACATACAAAATTTGTATTATTATTTATTATTTAACATATATGGCCAGAGCAATGTTATGAAAAGAATGAACAACAAAAAGGAAACCTTCTCATTACCTTGTATAGCTAATGATGACACCCAGTGATCATTGAACGGATAAAGCACGTCGAGAAGAAGAATTATACATATTTTGGTTTTTAATGATATTCACTATAATTAGATGTGTTCTTGAAATGATACATTTGTTTAGATATTAAAAAAAAGGCCAATCTGTCAGCGATGACTTACTTCATGATAACCTAAGAAGCCTCCTTGTGCGGTGTAGGGTCCGGCTGCCCCCGGGCCGGTCGTGGCGCAGCGAGGAGCCGTGCAGGTTGTGGAAGCCAGACTGAAGGTCCTCCCGTACATTCCAACACCCAACACCAACTTATCGGGAGATGCTCCATACTTTATCCAAGCCTTGATTCCGGCATCCTGAAAAATTAAATAAATCATTTAATAATTTGCAAAAGCCTTAAAAAATTGCTAGATTGTATTAGGTTGATCAATAATTATCTGCCGCCAAATCAAAAAACAAAACAACGCATAATAAACGGCGAATAATTATACGTTAACTTAATATTCAAGCAATAAATTCAATGAAATGCAACTTACGACGCTAAATCCTTCGTATTCTGTTCCAACTTCTACACCAGCACCGTAGAGAGGAGCATTATGACCAGTCACTTTCTCCCAATCTCCGTGGAAGTCATAAGTCATCACATTGATGAAGTCCAGATAACTACAAGCATTAATAAACTTTAAATCATTGCTTAATTATTGCGCTCAAACTTTTAACTATTTTAGGTTTTTACAAAGAAAACTAGTGGACGTAGTGATGTTAATAAAACTATTAAATATATATATTTATTTTACGTAAATCAAAAAATTATTAAATTTATCTAAAAAATAAACTCATGGTAGTCCCGGCGCCACCTAACAGGTTCTGCTCAAACATTGTAATTCAAAAGATGGCCGCTTCGAATGGTAAAAAAGATATCTCACTAATTAGGTAACGTATGTAGATGGAATCTGACAATATTGTATAGTGTAATTTCTATACTTCTTTTCAAAATAAAGTGTTTGCAACTCGGTCATTCATTTGGAATTTACCGATGCAGAAAAATATTAAACTATTGCATTATAAAGACTCACGTTGACAAAGCTTTAACGTCATAAGACTGAATAAAGGAGAATTCTGCCGCTGCAACAGCAGATGTCAGGAGGTATCCGTGCCTGTCGAATTCTGACCTCAAAGTCTTGAGGAGTTCAGTGAAATCCTCAATATCTGATGGTACACCGCCACGCTGTCCAGGATATTCCCAATCCAGATCCAAACCATCAAATCCGTACTTCTTGATAAAATCGATAGCATTCTTTGTAAAGGTGTTTCGATTAGCAGCAGTTGCGAAAGTCTGAAAATAATTGCAGATTACATAATGTATGTACTAGTTTCCACTTCACTTAAGTTTAGTCGTTTAACAAAATTAATTGTTTACCTGTGAGTATTTGATAGATCCTTCGTTCCATCCTCCGATAGCTACCAGGGTTTTGAGTCCTGGAGATTTTTTTCTCAAGTTGTTGAACCTGATGAAAGCACCTGAAATGAAATGAAGAAAAAAAACATTTTTTAAATTAAATATAAAATATTTTTAATTATTTTACTTTGGATGGGTGGAATTTTAGATTCTGGTGAATTTGAGAATATATCATTGTTTCTATTACCTTTTCCATAATCATCGTACAGTTCATTCCATGGGTCGAGAACCCTTATGCCCGGAGGGGAAGTATTAAGTCCCACAAATCCAAAAATGAGATGTGTGCAGAGAGTTGGGTCAATGTCTTCTACATCAAATTTACCACCATTCTTCCTGTAGACAGACCAACTACCGAAGTAGCACACCATACGACCTAAAAAACAGTACAAAAATACATCATTATCACATTTTTCATAGGTACCTGAGAGTTCAATAAAAAGTAATCAATAATGTTGCTAATTTAATCAGTTTAGTAATCCGTGAATTAATTAATTATGCTAGCAATCTTACTTAAGAGTAGAGCTTCAATAATTGGTTATCAATCATCAATTGAGGGTATTAGTCGCAGAGACAGCAATATCCATATTTTTTTTATTTAGAGAAAAACTATTACTAAATTTACTAATTCATATATTTATTATTATTAATTCACTTCTTATTATGAATGATAATTTCTATAATCTGGTTTAAAATACAAAATAAATTCATCTAAAAACAAGCTACTTTCCATATCGGCGGCCATTTAAATTTTAGAATAATTAGTAAAATTGGTTGAATTATAATATTGTAAAAGATAGCAGGCAAAACCGCGACTAACGCCGATTTTTAATAACTAATTTGTATCAAAAAGAACTAGGTTTAACTGTTCATAAATTAAGATAATATTTGTAAACTCTATGAAAAGACAATAATGTTAAAAGTTAGAAAAAATAATACAGTGAAACTCTTTTAACAAATTTTTCCGAGGGAGCAGCAAATTCAAACTTATTAAGCATAAAAGCAGGAATGTCAATATACTCGTGCATTGTTTTCACTCGACATCTAATTTTGCGTTTTAATTAAAGTTACATATATACTACAATCATTTAAAAATGTTTATTAAGTACACATACACAAATAGTTTACCCAAGAGAAAATGGGATAGAGCGAGCAATCAAAACAATTGAATTAGAATTTCACCACTAATAAAAATACATTTTAGAAAGGAAATTAGCATTCACCACAATCCGGATTCTGCTGACATCTCCAAAGATGTGGTCTTATATTTTAACTCACTATTTCATCAAAGGTTCCGACACAGTATGGACGCAAAGTCTCAAGATCGTATAATATTGTAAACTGCACTGTACACGTATAACCGTACTGACTCAAGGTCGCCAATCGACTGGTCAGCGGCGAGGCCGAAAAGGGACAGGAAGGCAAGGGGGATTCACCGTGCATTATTTTCATTCAATAATTAATATTTATACACCAAATAAATATATGTCCCAAACACTAAATAATATTAAAACTAGGAATAGGTACCGTAATAAATTATTTTTTGTAACTGCCTATGAACTTATATTTTAATAGAAATTATATACCTAAACTATTATATACTACTAAATTACTATTTGTAAAAAGTATAGCTATCTAAACTGCAAAAATAATGGTAGAAAGTATCAAATAAATAATATTAAAATAAATATAAATCGGAAGTAAAATCACGGACAATATAAAAATGCGAAATTGATTTTAGAATTCCAATTATACAGGGCTTTTTTCTATTATAAAGGTCATGCGTAATAGGAGACCAACTATGACAAAAGATGTCACATATAAGACAGACATTATTTTATTATCTTATTGCTGACTTTGCAACTAGTGCACTCAATTGTAAGATGTTGTAAATTGTCAGAATTCATATTGTTGAGACTCAAAATCTCAGTTAATTTTAGCTACTTGGAAGGACGCAATTACTCGAGTGTATAAATATTATTATCATCAAGCCAGTGTTGACCTACTGCTCTGAATACTGGGCCCTAATAAAAAATAGTAAAAGGATACTGGATGTTTTTGAAAGGAAGATTCTTGAATGAATCTTAAGAGCCATACAGGAAAATAATACATAACTAATGCAAATTGTTTGAAGAGCCCTAAATCACACGGCATACTAAATTGAGATTTGTTGAGACGGTTACATAACAAAAATGAACCATAACAACTTAGAAAGTTCCTTAACAACAAGCCAGCAAGACGAAGGAGTATCGGGAGGCCCTAGGAGGATCATACTCCCTATATAGGATACTCAGAAACTGTAGACAGGCTGCATGGAGTACAGACATTTTCTGGAGTTATGTATAAAATGTTGAAAGTAAAAATACTTACTCGCCGCAGCAGCATTGGCAGCGAAGATGCTCAACAATGCAAAACACACTGTTATCCCTGTAGTTGTGACCATGTTCTAGATTTCAATATTGACCAAACTAAGACATGAGGATTGAAAAGAATGTTGTTGCTTATATACTAAAATAGGGCAGTAAAATAATTGACATATCCTCAGTTCTTTTATTGGTGGCTTATCTTAAATAATGGTTGAATTAAAAGATAATGATAATCATATATTGTAAATTCCTAAACTGGATTAAAAAGATGTTTATTTATGATGAATATATTTTGTTTTGTATAAATGTTTAGTCGAGTATGTGTGCACAAATGTAAAGTCTCACCAGTTATATTTGAAGAGACAAAACATGTCACGATTTATTTAATATAAAGCGACGTTTACTGCATAGTTTTCTTCACTATTCACTGCATGTGTATCTGATTTATTTAGCTAGTATTACTGAACTTATCGCAACATCTAAGGTAGGTGATTTCAAAGTCAGGTTGTAGCAGAAGGCAGGTCAAAGACTAGTAAATTGTAGCAATTGATGGTTGAAACAGGAATTAGAATTATATCAATAAAATGTTTACTATTTGTACCTATTTTAGCATGGTTTCCCTCCAGCCCTCTCTGTGGAAACCTACTTGGTACCTCACGGATAAAGGTTTGGCGGTTAATAATATAGATTAATTAATTAATTATTACATATATCCATCTACAAAAAGTAGATATATACATCAGAGGCGCACCCGAAAAAATATTTGGGGAAGGCTTCAAATTTCAAAAGATGTAAATTAGAAAAATTGAGAAATGAGAAAAAAAAACAAAAAATATTTTTTTTATTTAAATACAGGATGGCTTAAATACACAGTTCTCACTCTTTATATAGGTGAGTTAGTTTAATATGTAATTTGTTTTGAAACAATTACATAAAACAACTCTAGTGACCTAGTAGGTACTTTGAGTAAGAACACAGTATGAAATCAAATCAGGCAAATCAAGGATGTCCACCATGCCATTTAATAATTTGTATAAAAACATTAAATCATTTTAATTCTTCTACGCCACAAGTTCATTTGATCAAACGGTATGGATAGTTTGAAATTAACTTTTAAATATTATGTTAGATATCTTGAACTTTTTTCTGCTGAAGTAATGACGAAAAGGACTACTAGATAGGTGCAGTACCGAAGTAATGCTACTAAAGCGATTGTGTGAAAAAAATACAATGTGCCATAGACAAACATATTTTTTAAAGCAGACAAAAATTTGTAACATGTTTCAAAGTAAATGAGACAATACTTTTTTTTATCATTATATTTTTTATGTTTGTTTTTATATGTGTTTTTTTTAAATACTACATACCTACATTCAATTTGTAACATTCAATTTAATAAAGAAGTAAACTAAAGTATTTTATGCTCCCTCAGTAATTTGGCACTTTCGCTAACCTGGCACCCTTCTAACTAGCACTAATCTGTGCAACAATTGGCTGGATTAACAAGAATCTACTGAACATGGTCCTAAGACAAGATTTTTTATGATGTTATCCATCAAAACAGTCCTGAGACAGGGTTTATTCATCCACGAGATTCTTTGAAGACAACTCTTAACAAGCTTGTGGTCTAGTGGTTACTATACTCATCTAGTGATCTAATGTCCAGGGATTCGAGCCTCATTCCAGGCAGCCATCAAGTTAATCCTATTTTTATAGCACAAGCGTTTAACTTAGTTTGAAAACAGTAAGAATATTGATGTAACACATATTCCGTGTACGCATCTCTATTTAAAAAAAAACTTTCGGCACTAGTAGTACACTGTGTATGTCAAATATTGATACACTGACCGTTGATGTTCTGTTCGTCTGTTGGGTGAATTTGAAACTCCCCTGCAGTATTGAAAATAAAATAAATGTTTATAATCTAATGCCTTCAGTTTGTCTAACTTTCAGATACATAGTTATTTGTATACATCTAGGTGATGTTTCAAATTTTCGAACCTCACTGTCAAATCGAATGCAATGTAAATGGGGTGATCCTATCAATTAAAATCTTAAGTAGTATCCAGATTAAAATCTCAACTAAATCTCTTATCTTATTTCATGGAGATGGGCCGTAATTGTGTGTCCACAGATAAGACTGATTTTGATCTCTCATCTCAGATATTTGTCAGCAAAGATAGTATGTACTGACTGTGTCATTCTGCAGTGCGCACAAAATATGTCCGGCAATAATTCATACCTCGCATTGCATTTAACTCCTGCCCCTTACGTTAATTCGAGATAAATCTCTGAAATAAATCTCGTCCATGCACACAAGCCATAAAACATAAATTTTCTTACATGCTGTGGATCATTCTCATATTAGGTTTGTATTTGATTATATGCAAAATTCACTTTAGACTTTTATCAAATTCTAAAATAAAATTATATGGAACACTTATCACAGAATTATTATTGCTGGGACTAATGATCCGGGACAACGCCACAATTCCGCAATGTTTTAATCTAATTGATGTGTTGACAACATATTTATTGCAAATTACCTGTTGTTTATTATGATTACTTGTTTTTGCCAAATAAATACAACTGAAACGTAAGGCCATTAAGATTAAATGAATTAGTCTAAAATGCATAAAACATTTCTAAATATGTGCTAATGTTGTACACTGCATATACCATAGACTGCAAATCAAACAAAGGTTTCTACTCTTCATGAACTCCACAACATGCAGGACAAGAATTCTTATGCTCTTTGAGATGGTGAAACTGATGATCATTGGAAATGTATAAAGACGATGAGTGAAACGTCCATCTCTAGCATGGATTAACAGAAAATAAATAAATAATAACTCTTGAAAAATAACAAGAGTTATGCTATTTATTGCACTGAACAAGTTTCAGGATCATGGAGAGTGGAGACTAGCAGTCTGTGCTGTGGAAGCTAACCAAAAAACCACAATTTTGTGAACACAAGCACATGAAAAAGAGAAAAATGCATATATTTATGTAGTGTACAAATCAATTACATATAAATAAATGTTTTTGGTTGCCGAAGATGTCTGCAAACTCCCATCATATGCTGAATATGTTTATCAAATATGTCTAGAAAAGATATATATATGTATGTACATATGTAATCTAATTTTTATGAACTTTTTTTGGCAACAATAACTCCGAGAGTGACAGTTGTGTTTGTGCAGGCTCCCTTGGATTAATTGGATATTTACAAAAAAATCAGATATTTATAAACTTTTTTTACTTTAATATTCTTAGCTCACGTGTTTTTATAATTTAAACTATTTATCTTTAATATATTTCTTACAGTTTAGGCATTTGCGTTTTTTTCAGTAGGGTCTATTTATTGTTACATTTTTATTTTTATTTTGACATTTGTCAGAAATCTTTGTCAATTTAATTTAATTTAATTTTCGGCGACAATGGAGGAATTAAGACCTCCGGATCCTCCAGACCCTTTTCCTCCTCCATCACATCTTTCTCGTCCCTCAATACCCGCCTCAGAAGATGCAGAATCTTCAGACGATTCCACTTTTTTAACATTCAAGAAAAGAAAAATTGAAAAGAAGTCGGAAAAAACAAAGAACAATGCTAAAATAACCAGCATCATCTCATCTCCTCCTATCTCTCCCACTCTAATCCCAACCGTGACCTCTGACCTACCCTCTGCTTCTCCTGTTAATATAACCCGTCTCCAACTATTATACCCAAATTCGGCTGTCTCTCCTTTCCTTGTTTGTGTCTAAAAAACAGAACAAGGACCTATACATCCAATTGATTTTTGTAAATACATTACCCAGCAGAACACTCCTGGTATCTGCCCAGGCGGTATAAAAGCAGAAGGCATACAAAATTTCTGTGGAGTTTAAATCTGCAGTGATGGCGAATAATTTTGTTAAATCTCTTGAAAACTCCCAAAATAACAAATTCAAAGCCTACATTCCGACCTACAATTTTACCCGCATGGGTCTTGTGCGTGGTATCTCCACTGACCTCTCTGAGAGCGACATCATCCTGTCTATCTCTACTCCCCAAAATATAGGCAAAGTTATAAAGGCTAGACGGTTGAATTATAAAGATACTTCCACGGGAACCGTTATCTGGAAACCCTCCCAAACAGTTGTGCTCACTTTCGAAGGACAAACCCTCCCATCACATGTATATCTCTTTTACAATTCGTTGCCGGTAGAGATTTATGCTTTCCCGACAATGCAGTGTTTTAATTGTTGTCGGTTTGGACACTCCAAACCAACTTGCAGATCCCCTCCTCGTTGCTACAAATGTGGTAACAACCACCCTGCTGACCAATGCCCAAACTCTTCCGAACCTCCCACCTGTTTGAATTGTACTGGCAAGCATACAGCAATTAGTCTCACGTGCCCAGAATTAACAAGGCAAAAAAACATTAAGCAATACATGGCAGCTAATAATACGTCATATTTTCAAGCATCTAAAATGTTTGCCCACTCTAAGAAAACTTTTGCGGAGACTACCGCACAACCAGCCAGCATCACTCCAGTTTCAGCTAACGTAGCTCCTGCAGTATCATCTTACAAAAAATTTGTGTATAAAACACCAAAATCCAAGCCCTTCACTTTACCTGGCTATGACCAGCAACTTCACAATTCTCATCAAATCTATCCTAATGGAAATAATCCATCAGGATTCCCTAATGGCCATTGCTTAAACTCCACTAATGTACCTACTCCCTCGAGTTCCGCTAACCCACCATTAAATAATCTTTCAAAATCATTACTCTCTGACAACTCTTCTTTCATCCAAACCCTTGTTATGCTCCTCATATCCATTATTTCAAATAATAACTCATTACCGTCCAACGCTGCTACTCTTATTTCATCATTGTACTCCCTTCTTCCTAATGGCTCCATCTGTGGAGAGAATTCTTCAGTGGAATAGCCGTAGTATCAAATCAAATAGCCATGATATTGTCGCTCTTCTGAAGTCAAATTCCAATCAAATATCAGTGGCGGCAATTTCGGAGACATGGCTGAGTCCGGGTTCCCATTTTAAGGTCCAGGGTTACCACTGCCTCCGAGATGACCGACAAGATGGGAAAGGCGGTTCCACCCTTCTCATCAAAAATTCCATCCCCTTTACACCAGTGAACGTTAAACCCTCCGGTTGTCCATTCGAAGTGGTTGCCGCTAGGGTTGATGGTATCACAATCCTTTCCTTGTACATTTCTCCATCTAATCGTCCCTCAAAATCATTACTTCGAACAATGCTTTCCCGCCTCCAAAATCCGTTACTCATTTTGGGCGATTTCATCTCCCACCATAGTATTTGGGGTTCTGACTCCAACGATAGATCTGGCAGAGATATTGTTGATTTGCTTGATGAATTCAGTCTCTGCATTCTGAATGACGGATCCCCTACTCGTCTCCACATCCCAAACCGCCGTCCCAGTGCGGTAGATCTTTCACTGTGTAACGCAGCATTGGCGCCCAGCTTAGTCTGGACGACAATAGATGACCCCCATGGTAGCGATCATTATCCCATTCACATTCGATTTTCTCCCAGACCCCAAATCACCTTACCACAAAATCAGAAATTCACAAACTACCAAAAATCATTTACCCGTTTAAAATATCAGACATCCAATGCAAAATGGGAAAAATTCTCCGAAACTATTTATGGTAAAATTACTAGTTTACCATCCCCAACCCATGAAAATATAAATTCTTGTTATGATTTATTTATTTCCTGCATTGAAGAGTCAGCAAAATTATATATTCCTGTGAAAAAAATAAATAAAACGAAACCCCCTCCTGCCCCCTGGTGGGACAGAGAATGTGCTGACGCTGTCAAAGAAAGAAAAACCTTCGCAAAAGCGTACTCTAAAAACATGACGCTTGAAAATTATCTGAAATTCAAAAATGCTCAGGCGGTAACCAAACGCATCCTTAAAAAAAAGAAACGGGATGGTTGGAAAATTTTCTGTTCATCCCTTTCTCCAGAAGTCCCTGTAGCAAAAGTATGGGAAACAATAAGAAAATTTAGAAACTCACACATCCCCCCAAAAATTCCACCATCTTCGTCAGAATGGATTAACGAATTTATGAACAAATTGGCACCACCATATGTGCCCAACTTTAATGAAACATCCCACAAATATCTATTTAGTGAGACTAGCTGGATAGATTCACATTTCTCCATGGATGAGTTAAAATCAGTTCTAAATCAAGTAGCAGACTCAGCCCCGGGAATCGACGGCATTCCCTACTCTTTCCTAAAAAACCTTTGTAATGAAACTCTCTCATACTTTCTTCAAATGATAAATATTATATATGAAACTGGCAACATCCCTCAATCTTGGAAATCTCAAATAATCGCCCCCATTTTAAAACCAAAAAAAATCCTAATTCGGGACTCTCGTACAGACCGATTGCCTTATCATCTACTTTACTTAAAATTACTGAACACATGATAAAAAGAAGACTTGACTGGTATGTAGAAAACAAAAAAATCCTCCCAAACACACAATTCGGGTTCAGGAAGAAGAAAAGCACAGTTGAGAGCATATCAATATTGACTACGATATTCAGATCGCTCATTCCAGAGGGGAATATCTCATTGGAGCGTGCATCGATATCAGTGGAGCATATGATAACGTCAACATCAGTATCCTGGAACAAAAACTCCTAGGTATAGGAATTCCCCCTAAATTAACTTGTTTTATCGTCAATCTCTTTCTCCAAAGGTTAATAGTGATAGAAGTGAAAGGATCATCTCCTGTATTCAGAACTGTCACCAGAGGCCTACCACAAGGGTCTGTGTTATCTCCTATCCTATTTAACATATACACCCTTGACATAGCTTACCGTATTCATCCTCTTTCTCAAATCCTGCAGTACGCTGATGACTTTTTTATCTACGTTTCGGGTCCAGTTTTAAAGCAGTTAGAAAAAATTCTCAAAGATAGCGTGAACAATCTGGTTGATTGGCTTATGGGACATGGATTGGAACTGTCTGTGACAAAAAGTAGTGTAATCATCTTTACCAGAAAACGAAAAGTCCCCGCTGTACATATAACTTGCTTTGATCAAACCCTCCCCGTTAAATCCCAAATCAGATTCTTGGGAGTTATTTTAGACTCCAAACTTAACTGGAACGCCCATATAAACCAAATTGTTAATAGATGCCAAGCAAGTCTCAATACTATCAGAGCAGTATCTCGCATGTGGTGGGGCTGCCATCCATACACCCAAAAGTTATTTTATCACGCATATGTTCGTAGTCATCTAGATTATGCATCTTTCATTATGGAACCGACTTCAAAAAAAAATCTGCAAAGGCTAGATCGTATCCAGTCGCAAAGTCTTAGGTTAATAATTGGAGCAATGCAGTCTTCCCCAATCAATGCTTTACAGGTAGAAACAGTAGATCCTCCACTTCAATTGAGAAGACAGTTTATGTCTGACAAATTTCTTTTCAAATGTATGCGTCAAAAAGATCATCCTCTAATACCAAAAATTAAAACTCTTACAGATCAACTTAGAATTAGTTCATATTGGAAAAATAAAAGTCCCCCACTGTTGACCAATAGTTTTAAGACTTTTCAGACGTATTCTGACAAAATTTTAAGTCAAAACCTTCTTCCCCTATATGCCACTCATTTCCAAACCCATACATTCACCCCCAAAATACTACTATCATTTGGAATCCAGAATAACCCCCAAGCCAAAAGAAACTTCATCAATATTACCAGATCAAAGTGGCCGGGCTGGAAACTTTTCTTTACGGATGGCTCCAAAATAGATTTAACTAGTCACACCGGGGCAGCAACATTTTGTGATTCAGAAAACCTGGCACAGAAATATCGATTACCAAAAGAAACCTCAATATTTACTGCTGAGGCCATCGCAATCCTCGAGACATTAAAATATATTATGAAAAATCTACCCATTTGTAATAAAAGCCTGATCCTGTCAGATTCTCTTAGCGTCCTACAAAAATTAAAATCGTGTCCCTTTTCATACGCCGAAGATGAGCATTGTATCCAAATACGAGAATTAATGCTTAGTATGAAACAAAAAGACATGGATATTGCTTTAGCTTGGATTCCCAGTCACTGTGGAATTCCGGGAAACGAAAAAGCCGATGCCTTAGCAAAGGAAGCCTCTACTTCTGGCGTCCCTTTACATAATCATGTGACAATATCTGATATATTTCCTATTCTCAAAGAGAAAATGATCTGCATTTGGAGAGATCAATGGGAGACTTCTAAACTTGTAAAAGGTAAATGGTTTGCAGAAATTCAGCCAGAGATTCCTACTAGGCCCTGGTTTTCCAAAACGAAATTAAATAAGTTTGAAACTTCCTCGATCTGCCGTATGAGGATCGGCCATTGTTGTATAAATTCTCACTTATTTAAAATCCGCATTCGAGACTCTCCTATGTGTGAATGTCAACTAGAAGAGGAAAACTTAAATCATGTTTTTTTAGGATGCCCTATCAATGACCAGTATCCAAACTTAATCCAAGATCTTTCTAACAACAAAATTCCATTCCCCATCAACATCCCAACTTTGTTATCATCTAACAATCAAACCATTTTTAAAATATTAACGAGGTTCCTAAACGCCAATGAAATAAACCTGTAAAAATTAAATGTATCCAAAAGAAACTTCACATTAAATAAAATTACTCGGTAATGGCAAGAACACTCCATAAGGGTGAAACGCCAATTAAAAAAAAAAAAAAAAAAAATTTTATGAAAATTTGTTTGTCACTGCTATCACTGTATAATGGAATAAATGTATTCTTAGTTAGTAATAAAACTTTAAATTATTGTTTTTAAGTATTTGCTGCTGTCAATATTGATTCTTATGATAAAACTCTTCTTATTTTTTTATGATAAAACTCGATAAAACATTCCTTTCTTCTTTTCTGCATGCTGTATCTAACAGAGATTAGCAATCATTTTATCATTTTGATAAAAAAAACTTCTACAGATTTCAGTTTGTGATCATACTTATTGGGATCAGTTCCATTTCTCATTTAGCTAAATCCCCAAGTAATTGTACTACGATATCCTTTCAATGGGTTTTTTCTCATTAACCAGATTAACAACAGTGTTTCCATTTTAAGATATAATCATTGGCTTTTTTAAGTTTATGTTTAAGCTATATTTCTTGACAACTATGCTGTTTTTTAAGGCCCTCTAGGTTGTCTGCAATAATAATGGTATCATTTACATATTTTATATGAGAGGTATTGAAGCAAAATTGTACTATCCATTTGACGAAATTAAGGTAAACATGCTTACAACTGATTTTATAGCCAGAGGGAAGATTTTTAAATTGATATGTTTTCAAGAACATTTAGAGCTAGCGTGTATATACGACTTTATGTCGTATGACAGTTGTCGTAATGGCAAGGGGCTATGGAAATATATGACAGTACACACATTAACAACTGCATACCTACGTAGCCCTCACCATTATGACAGAACTGTCGTACGACAGAAAATCATAGGTGTGCGCTAGTTCTTACAAATTGTAAAAACAGCCACTATTGCCAGATAATCATTTTCAAAGATGTCACTCTATTATTTTTGATAATCGGATAGTGACAGTTTCATCTATATACCCCTCGTATTATTCATCATTTGGCCGTTTACAAAGGTTGCATTCTGCCACCACTACAATTTAACTTGTTTTCCAAAGCCATCTTTAAGGAAGCACTAGAGGAACAGTTAGCTGACGATCTCTATCTTCTAGAACTTCCTAAAGGTGGCTTCGTAATACACCAATTTGTGTGACAACAGATATAGCCTTGTCTGACATGTCGTTGAATTTCATTGTCATTAAACACTTTGTTTCTGGGTCCAATATAAATTTGTAATAAGTTGAATGTCACACATTTTAATGTATAATTTGTATCTAATTCTGTCAAAAGGTTAATCTTTACTAAAACCAATAATTATTTTTTTATATTTTCAATCTACATAGCTGTAAATGTAATTGAATATACACATCATATATCAAATTATTTTTTTTGCTGTTTTCTTCAGAACTATGTCTACCTGACATTTCAATTCAATTCAAATTAATTCCAAAGACAAGTTAATGCTAATTAATATATATTTTTCAATTAAAAAATAATCCTTAAATTAGAGTGAAAAATAAACCCATTCTTCAAGACAAGTCATCGATGAGAAACATTTTGTTTTGGATTTTATAAAAAGCTTCAAACAAAATCTTAAAGGATAATGATATCAAAATTAAACAATGGGATGCAATTATAAATTTCTATTATATATACACATTAAATCCATGTCCCACATGCTTTACTTTAAAAATCAAACAAGAAGTTACGAAATATAGTCTACGATTGCCACTTTTTCAATGGGATAGCAGGTACTTCTGGGGCAGCCTGTAAGCAAAAGAAACAAACCATTAGCAAAACAAAATATGTACAATCAATTCAAAATAATTTAATGATATTTTCATTGACCTAAAAGATGACCAAATTATTATTGAGTAAAAATGGCCTAATTAAAATGTAAATAAAAATACTAACATCACCAGCGATTCCACTTGCGACACCTTTGCTCAACAGGGTGAGAAGGGGAGAACGACCTTTACCACAGTCATTCTTGAAGTCATCAGTGTCAAGACTCCAAATCATTGCTCCACCAAGTTTGTGTTTATGTATATAGTCAACCTGTAATGATTAAGAAACTGTTATATATATACAAATCACTTTTTTTTTTTATGGAGAACACATTATTATTGTGAAGTTGCAGTTTTTTCAGAACATAATTCTGTGGTATTTTAATACAAATTAAAATTAGAAAGATATACAAATAAAATCAATTTATCGTAAAAATATTTTGGTAGAGACTGATTTTTATAAATAGATTTTATCTGTATATCTTTTTAATTTATACATTTAATTTGTATCGTAAATAATTTGACCTACAAGTAATAATTATTTTTTGATAAATATTTTAGAGGTATGAATAAATAATATTACCTTGATCTGTATAGACCTCAAATCGTCATATCCAACCCATTGATTTCCATTAACAAGGTATGGCACCATAGCTTCTTCGTCAAATGTCACAACACTTCCAGCCTGCTTTTCCATTAAGCAAATCTGAAAAGTCAAATAATAGTAAAAATAATGTGTCATCTTGAATGTTTAAGATTTCTATGATTTATAATCAGATTATGTTGATCTTTCCCAAATTCTCCAGAAAACATGTTATTAAATTGGTTTCTTATGATGAAAGTTTAGTTCAAGTATTAAAAAAGGCTAATAAAATTACTCACTTCGTAATATCCTAAGAATCCTTTTTCTCTAGTGTAAATTCCTGCTTCTCCCGGACCGGTATTCGGGCAACGGGGAGCGGTACAAGTTGTGGAAGCGAGAGTAAAGGTCCTTCCATACATGCCGACTCCCAACACAAGCTTATCGGGAGCAGCTCCATATCGTATCCACGCTTGGATTCCAGCATCCTGAAAAATAAAATAATCGTTTTAGCCATTTTAAAACATTTCCATTACCCATTTCAGGAATCCGATACATATATAAAAAATGTGCCATTTTATCAGTGATTTGTTATAAATCACAATTATCGAGTGTTCAGTTGTAACTCACCACACTATGACCATCGAAAAAGGTTCCGACTTCTACTTCAGCTACGTGAAGAGGAGCGTTGTGGCCGGTCACATTCTCCCAAGCTCCATGGAAGTCATATGTCATCACGTTGATGAAGTGCAGGTATCTGAAATGATATAATAATTTATAATACAAACATGCTAAAGTTATTTTTCGCAGTAAATTATATTTGATTACATATTATGGGGGGCCCGAATGAACATATTAAAATATCTTTTCTTTAGTGGAGATATTAGATTTGTCTAACAGACCACAATACCATGAATCAATATTTTTAACTTTGCTGATTTAAATACTTTTAAAATTAGCAATATTAACTTGGTGGTTAAGATTCATATTTTTTATTTATTATCTTAGTTTTATTAACCACAATTGAGATTAATAAAACTAAGATAATAAATAAAAAATATTTGCTGATTTTAAGTGGAAAGTTCAATAATCATTATATAATAATAGATTGAGTCTCACGTGGACAAAGCTTTGATGTCGTAGGATTGAATGAAGGAGAATTCTGCTGCTGCAACAGCTGCTGTTAGAAGGAATCCGTGTTTGTCGAATTCTGCCCTCATGGTCTTGAGAAGTTCAGTAAAAGCCTCAATATCTTCTGGTTTCCCACCTCGCTGTCCAGGATATTCCCAATCCAAATCCAAACCATCAAAACCGAACTTCTTGACAAAATCGATAGCATTATTTGTAAAGGTCATTCTGTTAGCGGCGCTGGCGAAAGTCTGAAAAAAGTGATATGATATTATTTTAAAAATCAATTAGTGAATTGTCTTTGTTGTTCAGATTTTCATTTAGAATTCAATTAAATGTATTTTTAAACAATTTTCATAGTTTACCTCAGAGTATTTGATAGATCCCTCATTCCATCCTCCGATAGCTACCAAGGTCTTAAGACCAGGAGCTCTGAATCTCAAATTATTAAATCGGATGAAAGCACCTGAAATTATTAAATAATAATAATATTTGATTTTCGTAAAAACTTGCATCTTGAGGGCGCCTTAAATTATTATTGTTTCTTTAAAAGCTCTTAGAATGTATATTTATAGATATCTGACAGATTTGAAAATATTTTTGACGTCTATAGCATTAACTTTGTGATTAGACATGATAATATTTTTTTAAATAATTTAGATAATTTCTGATAAAGTGCTATTGAAACAGATTGATGTCAAATTAATACAATATTAGTAATTTTTACTATTAACGGTTTTAAAATTTTTACTACACATAAAAATATGATCAATTCATTACCTTTTCCATAGTTATCGTATAGTTCATTCCATGGGTCGAGCACCTTTATGCCTACAGGTGATGTGTTAAGTCCTACGAATCCGAAAATGAGATGCGTGCAGAGAGATGGGTCAATGTCTTCGACGTCAAATTTGCCACCATTCTGTCTGTAGACTGACCAACTACCGTAATAGCAGACCATACGGTCTAAAAAACATAAGAACGCTGTTAACGTGGTTTCTAAGGTGATTTAAAAAATGTCTAAAATAATTGCAATAAAAAATGCATTGCCACTATACATTGCAGAACTTTGTAATAAGAATTAAACAATATTGCTGATTTAGTTAAACACTAGAAAAAAATTCAGCATTAACTCACAATGTATACATTTCAAATCACAATTCATGGATTCACAAATTCACAGACAACAAGAATTTTTATAATTTTCTAAAAAAATTCTTTCATTGCTAGGCGAAAAGTCACATTTCTAATGGCGCACTGATATGCCAAACTATTGTTATATATTTTTTAAATTAGTCAATAGACACTTACTCTCCGCAGAAACATTGGAAGCAAAGATGCTCAACAATGCAAAGCATGCTGCTAGTCCTATAAGTTTGACCATCTTTCTGAATTCACTTTTGGCAAAACTTAAGATATTACGAAGATTTAATTTTTTTTTACTCTTTTATACTAATTAGATTTTTCTTATCAACTTATTTTATTATCGTTTTATTTATGGCTTATCTTAATTTGTATATATATTTAATATATATTTATATATACATATATATATATATATATATATATACATGTATATTATATTCAATATGATTTAATAGATATGAAGAGATAACTTATTACGTGTACAGTTTATTAGTTAATATTTGAGTACCCATCAAATAGTTCACCATTAAAACTAAAAGATTCTGAATGAATTTTAAAACTAATTTGAAGTGAAGATAGCCCTCGTTCTATTCAATTTTGACTAAGTTTTAAAGGACTGAACTATGGTTCACTCAGGTTCATTAATGACAATATATAAATTCAATTAATTGACAAGTAAATTAATTATCCTGTTTAAAAAGAGGGGTATTGTCATTACCGTGTTAATGTAGGTATATCCAAAAACACAAAGAAGATTTGGTGTAAATTAGATATTATTTAATTGGTATACTTTGCTCATTTTGATCATCATGTGTATGTATGAATTCAATCACTTATTGTTGTTGATTTTATAAAAAAAATTCACCACCATCGTAATATTTACTTGATCATACCTCTTTCTAACATGGGCGTAGTACCTTTATAAATAGTATCATTAAGCAAGTGTACAGTGAACCATCAATAATTGTCCATGTTGACATTTGTCCTGTTTTTTGTTGAAATTTTTGTTTGATATTCGACCCTAAAAGTCGATATTCATCCCACCTGCCACATGAGTCAGTCAGTCTCTGGAATGGCTGTCCACTTGGGCCAAAATGCAGAATTTCGTTGAGAAATGGCACCCAAACATCGATATAATTAATCAGCGTTTTAATTCACTTTCGGAAAATTTTAACAACAATCATTGTTTTTTTTCATCCAAAAAGTAATTTCTGGTTAAAATTTTATTTATATTTTATATGCAGATAGACGGAACATTAAGGGATGGGAAAATACAATGTCGATGAATATTAAATAGATTTAAAAAAAAACATACCTAATAAATTTATCCTTAGGTATGTTTCCTTTAAAATCAATTTAATATCCATCAACACTGTATTTTCCCCTCCCTTAATGTTCCGTCTGTGTTTGTATTCTGTATCTGTCTTTCGCATATAATTTTATATTTTGTCTCGCTTGATATTCTATTTAACTATATGTGTATTCTGTTTCACTCTTTCACATGTAATTTTATATTCTATCTCCCTCTTTATGTATATATAAGTGCACTCTTTTTGTATTTATGATTAGTTTTAAATACATCCTGATGAAGCTTAAGATAAGCGAAACCGGTTGACATACAATAAATTTTATGGTTTCTTACAAAGTGGTTGTTATTTTATTTTATATAATATGTCAAACCTCAAAGTGATTGCTTTCTACAAAAATATAAACCATTTTTAGTTAATTCCCATGGGAAAAATTATTTTGATATTCAACCTTCTCTCGGGAACAAATTATTGACGAATATTGAGGGTCCTCTGTATATTATGTTCTATATGACCTATTAGATATGAAAAAAGGCTTTGAATACTATATATTTCTGGCAAATAAATCTCAATAATACTTTTTCATACCCATAAATAATCAGACTGGATTTAAAAGTTGAATGTTTTCATGTCTCAAAATCACAAAAATCTAGTTATACCTCAGTTATAGTTATAGTCATACTTCTTTTATCCTTTGCCATTGTTGCTCACTCTTTATTTTCTTGAAACTAGACTGAAAATATCATTGTGTTAATTTATTTACAAATTGTTTATTTTAATCTGCTATACCATAAGAATAATTTTAAATTGAATACCTTCAGTATATATGTAATATATTATATCTCTAACAAGATTATTTCATACATACAGATTTATTGTCATCTGCTAAAAGCCAGTGTAACAAATTTGTATTTGTTATTACATGAGATTAAATATATATATTCTATCAACAATCAAACCAGTGTGCTACGAAGATTCATGCACAATCTTTTTATGTATGCAGCTGATAATTATATATTGAGATACAATACTATAAAAAATGTATTTTATCAACATCAATCTAGTATAATTTATTAAATAACTTAATATTATTTTATTTTATGTTAAATATTTGCTTGAAATTTTGATTAAAATGATATTTAAAATATTAATTATTTAATAAATGTTGTATGAAAATCTGGATGAAATACTTTATTTTTTTCCTTCAGTACTATTCCCCAAGTAACATATGTATTTTTGTGTTAACAAGTAAAATATTATACGCCGCCATAATGCTGTATATTGTAAATTTCAAAATGTCCTCTCTTTATCTCTTAATTACAATACATGTGTCTGGCATCCATAGCATATAAAGCTGTTGGGGGTCCAGTATAGTCAATGTGTAGTGGGCTAATAATCTAAATTTTCATCTACAAATCACTCCTTACACCGAGATGTCACGTCAATGATTATGTATACAATTTAAGATAATTGCCAGATTAAAAAGAAATGTCTTATTTTGCAATAATATAATTTTAATCTTATAATATTGACATCATAAAAATGTTTGTAGGAGTGTCTGTAAAACCCACATATATACAAGTTACGGGTGTGTCTATAAGTAAATGTGTGATTTCAAAAGATATGCAAACCTGACAGTGCTTTTAAACATTTATATTTTTGAAAATCGTTAACTGTACAATTTATATCACCTTTTCTATGTAGTATATATTTTTAAGTACTTCTTACAAATCAAAGGGAAAAATTCACAGAACACCAAAACAATTTCTAATAATGATGGTTAAATCGTAATTCAAACTGTTATTGTGACTGAGATTGAGTTTAATTATAACGATGATTGGTAACTAATTATTTGTAATTCTTCAAGTAATAACTAGTACACTAGAAAGTAAACCTCCAACAGTTAAATCTTAGTTACTAATCATTGATAAATCTCAATTACCAATCATCGTCACAATCACAGTCATATAACGGTTTACCATTGCAGTTTTTGATATTATTATTTCTTTATATAATAATTTTCATTTCAATTGAAATTATGTTTCATGTCATCTTTATAACCTAATTCTCTAAAATTTGTCTTTATTATTTAATAAAAGTCTATTTTGTTTAAAATAATAAGACATTATTACAAACATATTTGAATGAAATCTATTAGAAACATAAAATATTCCAAGAACCTCTCCATTTCTCAACCAGTAACTGGTAAATTCCTAGAAAATATACAGGATGGCCCAAAAAAAGGGAGAACATCTCGTAACATGAGTTATTTCAAAACATAATATAATTAATTATAATTCTTAATGTAATTTTTTTGCACAATATTTAGCTAATCATAAATCATCAAAACACCCCATACTACATAATCTACTGGGTTTAAATCTGGGCCGTTTGGTGGCTACATGCCTGGCTCAATGAAATTAACATTCTCACGATAAAGAAAGTTGATAGTATTTCTGGCTGTGTGAAATGGAGCTCCGTCCTGCTGTAATGTCCAGTTATACTATAATGTCACACCCCAACGTTTTTCAATTTGCAAATTTTTGATCAGAATACGGTCTTCTGCAGTGATTTTTGTCATTCTGGGCAACAATTTGAAAAAATTAAATGGGATAATTAATAATCAAAGATGGCGACCGGAAATTGTCAAAATAAAAGTAAATTAAAAAACTATTTAAGGTATTGTTGATATAGTTAAACTAATGTAATGTAATTTGATGTAATTATATCACATTTAATGAAATGTTGTCACTTTTTTAGCCACCCTGTATATATAGCGAGCCATATATGTACAACACTGTATAATAAATTTGAAAATAACCGCCCGGTAAAAAAATGTTCAATGGGATAACCAAACTAGTATTCTCTTACAAGGCGACCATGCTATATCAACTAGCAACCTAAGTTTTTTTTGACAAAACCAACTGTGAAAAAATTGTTATGGAAACAGTCGTCATTTTGTTAGCAATGACAGTTCTGATATTTCCATTCTAAGTCGCATGCAATTACTTCCATTACGGTATGGGAAAGGTTTTTTCACATCTGTATTTTGCACATATATGTTACAGGCAATGTATCTAATTAATCAATTTATGGTTATATCATACCTTTGCATGATACGTAATAACACCTTAAATTACCAGGCAATGTGTGAAATAGAAAATATTTACACATTGCTAAGACACTTTACATAATGTCGCAAACGCAGTTAATAAGCAATGTGCAAAATATTTTTTTTGTATTATTTAAAGCTGCCCTGCCTCCTCCTACCCCTTTTCTAACCTAACCTTACCAGAGCTAACCAAAAAACCAATCTATAAAGCTGAATAAGAAATGTTTACATTTTTAAAAAGATCCTAAATTCTAAGATGTAATTACATTAACAGTTTGTATGTACAGATATGTTTTATTTTAATTACGAGAATATATTAAGCAACCTGTTTTGATAGTAAAATGTCTTTGAACAATAAATCAGTAAATTGGAATAATTCGTACTTTAAGTAAATATTTATCAGCTAATTTGGTAAGTTTTAATAAAACAATGATGTGTAAATGTTTGAAAATCGCAGGTGTATAAAATATATTATTTGTTGGCATGCAGTTAACAATTGTTTATTTGATAATCTCTTTACTTAATAAGACTTAATCATATTTATCAATAAGTTGTGAACTGCGTGCGTAGTAAGATTTATCATATTGTGAGATTTTTTGATATGATGGAATTATGATAATATGTAATAATAAAATATTTTTTCAAACAAAATTGTGTAATTTGTGCAAACGTAATATGTCATGCACATATGAATACTCATCGACTCAAAAGAGAGAAAAGGAGATCTGGTTTGATAAGATATTTTCTCTTTTTTATGTCTCTTCTCTCTCATATAATTTCAATTACTTACTTACTTACTTATCATCATGCTGTTTCCTCACAGGGGTAGGCAGAGAGGATAGAGCGTCATACTCTTCTGTCCTGACACATAGTTCTCGCCTCATCCACATTCATATATCTTCTCATACAAGTTCGCCGATTATTAAGGCTTCTAACAGGACCATCCTCCAGTATCTGGTTTACCTGGTCGTGCCAAGTCTTCTGTAGACGTCCTCTACTTCTGGTGCCATCAACACTTGCGCCATATATCTTTCTTACCATTCTCTCCTCATTCATCCATTCCATTTGACCAAACCATCTAAGTGATCCTTTCGTAATCTTACTCACTATACTAAGATCAGCATTACATTCTTTCCTTATTTCTTCATTATTTACCCTGTCATTAATAGATCTGGCACATTTATGTCTCATCTCATTTCCACTGCACTCAGTCTACTTTTATTCCTCTTCTGCCAGCTCCAGGCCTCACTTCCGTACTCCATTGTGAACCGCTCGTCTTGCCTCAGTTGACAAGTTCCCATTAGCTATAATTCCATTCAAAGCATCGTTCACTTTATTCCCTGCAGTCACCCTCCTTTCGATATCTTTTCTGTCTTTCCGTTTCTATCAAACATACTTCCCAAATACACAAATTCATATATTTGTTCCAAACATTCATTACCTACAAGTATTTAGCACAATGTCTTGCTTCCCTCGTTTTCGAATACCATCACTTTTGACTTGTTGACATTCATATTAAGATCGCTTTCCTTCCATACACCGTACATTCTACTCACTAGACTCTGTAATTCTTGTTCATTATTCGCCATTAACACTGCATCATCGGCGTACAATAAACATACTATCAAATCACCCATTTTCGCTCCTACATTCACATATTCCAGTTCTTTCACACAATTATCCATATACAAGTTAAACAGCCATGGAGACATTACACAACCCTGCTTGACACCCTTTGTAATATCAAACCATGGTGTGAATGATCCATTGACCCTTACACACACAGAACTTCCTTCATAAAGAGATGCGATTGCCTGTATAAGTTTGCTATTCACCCTGTAATCAGAGTACCTTCCTTAACCTTTCTCTTATAACTCTACCATACGCCTTTTGCAGATCTACAAAGACACAAAAAAGTTTTTGATTTTTCGCTAAAAACTTTTCCATCATCACTTGTAGAGAAACAATCTGATCCATGCATTCTCTTCCACCATTTCAATTAAATAATATAATATTCCTGAATCCATTGATATCTATTTAATTATTCAATTTTTCAATTTTATATTCAGGTTGTTAATAATTTTCAACATTTTTTTATACAAAAATACATTTTTTTCTGGTAATAAATATGAAACTATTGGCATTTTCATCTTTGGAGTAATACTGGCATCTAACTAGCTAACACTAAATCAAAAACATACACTAAGTAGGCTGGTAGATGAGTAAAAAGTTTTCTTCTTTAGTGGTCCCTCATTGTGAAGATGATATCTGCCATAGTTTATCTGAAATGATTCCTCACATGGCAGAGGAACCTTATCCTCAAACCACATACCCTTCCACATGTTGTGCAGGTGCATCCGTTGGCCAGGAGGATTCTGAAATTTCTCCTTTTCCTTTCTCTTTCTCCTTCTCAGATGGGAGTCAAAAGTAATGTGAGATTAAGTTTAGGCACTCTTCAATTACATAGCAATGTTCCTCTTTTCATATTCAGGGTGGCCCAAAAAAAGTGAAAACATCTCGTAACACATGCGTTATTTCAAAACATAATATAATTAATTATAATTATTAATATAATTTTTTTGCGCAATATTTAGCTAATCAAAAATCATCAAAACACCCCATATTACATAATCTACTGGGTTTAAATCTGGGCTGTTCAGTGGCCACATGCCTGGCTCGATAAAATTAACATTCTCAGGATGAAGAGAGTTGATTGTATTTCTGGCTGTGTGAGATAAACCTCTGTCCTGCTATAATGTCCAATTATGCTGTAATGTCTAGGTAGTCCAGGCTTTCTTTTGAAACTCTATGACCATTTTCCTACCACCCTGACGTTTTTCAATTCAAAAATTTTTGATCAGAATACGGTCGTCTGCAGCGATTTTTGTCATTCTAGGCAACAATTTGAAAAAACCAAATATAAACAATGGGAAAATTAATAATCAAAGGTGGAGACCGGAAATTGTCAAAATAAAATTAATATAAGTAAGTAAATTTTTCAATTTTTTAAGCTAATATTGATATAGTTAAACTAATTTTGATATAATTATATCCGAAATGTTCTCACTTTTTTTGGGCCACCATGTATATCTGGCTATGCCTAGATGCGGCATTAGAAGAAAAAGACAGATTTATGTAAATTCACTTTAGGTAAAATATTCTATTTAACGTAAAATTAAACATATAACTATTAAAATACTGTCACTTGCCGGTAAAAGACAGAAGAAATAAAATATAGTTCTATATTAAAACATTTAGAAATATAATATTAGCATGAATAGTTTAATTCCAATACGCTCTAACTGAACCATGTGTAAAAAAATTAATAATCAAAGATGGCGACTGGAAATTATCGAAATATAACGTAATATAGGTAAATAGGTAAGCTATTGTTAATACAGTTAAACTAATTTTGATGTAATTATATCACATTTTACGAAATGTTCTCACTTTTTTTTGGCCACCTGTATGTACATACAATGTTTCAAAGTATGTACTAAATGATCTAATTATAAAATTAATTTTCCAAAGATTCGTGAGTAGTCTGGATCAAGGTTACATAGAATGAGGAATATGTATATGTAAACAAATAAATGTAAACAAAAATCAATAAGTGGGCTAATTTAAGTGGTATTATTATTAAATTTTTAGAGCCTTGACTACAATACCATGATTAATTTTGCTATCAGAGTTATCTCAATCTCTTAATATTAATCGATTACTTTGCTTTTTTATTTAAGTAATCCGTTAAGACTGGCGTGGACGCACACATTATCATTAATTATAATTTGATTAAAAAGATAATTTTAAATTTGTGATATGCAATATCATTTATGGAGCCGATAATTCTTATTATTGTTGTAGTCATAATCCAGTGTAATTCGTTCAATGTCAAGATTAGATTAATTATTATGATATGTTTGTATGTGATCATACTTCTGAGGGAGCTACTAATCAACACATCTATTAAGAAAAATTGTATCATCATCCATGCCGGCACCTCATGACGGAGGATCGTGATCCTCATGACCTCCCACCGATCTTGACTCCTGCAGATCGGAGGGCCGTCGCCAGAGGAGTGCTTCTCACCTTTTCCACTTGGTCAATCTTCCTCTTTCTCTACATCCCTTCGACATGGCCCGCCGCAATAAACCTCTCCAAACTACCTTTTCTTCTATTTTAATTTTAAATTTTTTTTAAAGAAGTTGTGAGTCTCTCCTTGATTCATAATTCCTGTAGAATGAAACATTAGTATGTCTTGCCTTCCATGTGTCACCGGCACCACATCTCAAAGACTTCAAAAATTATATCAGTGACAGATAAAAGATATTTTACTCTGATACTTCTTGTACCACTATGCAGATGTACTATGATAGGAAAGAACCTTAAACAAGTTACTACTTGATTACTTAACTAAGTGATATTAAACAAATAATAGATATATCTTATAGAGACGAAATTACTTTTTATTATATTTAATCCAGGTTCGAATCCCGGTGGCGCAACAACAATATTTTTCAATAAAATTGATTTTATTGAAATTATATGTATATCTTTCTAAGTAATATATTTAATACATATTTAAAATATTACAGACCTATATTCTGAATAATTACAACTTCATTATGTGTTCTCCTAATAATAAAGTTGTATCAATGTGTCCAATTTAATAAAAATGAATTGATAATTCTGGCGTCTGCTATCAGAATTATTCAAAGGTATTTGAGATTCCGTAAAAATAAGGTAGATGGTTCTTTCAAATAATGGAAAGATTAAATATATTAATATCAAAAAGGTAACATATAGATTCGAAAATTTGTCACTAAAAATATTGTTGCTGTAGCATAGTTGGATAATGCATCTTCCTCGGTTTGGAAAGAGATCCAGGTTCAAATCCGGGTGGCGCAACAACAATATTTTTCGATAAAATTGATTTTGTATGTATATCTTTCTAATTACAGTAAAATCCCGTTTATTTGAAGTTGACAGGACCGAAAATCAAGAAAAAACTTTGAATAACGATTTAGGATAATGAATATAAAAATTTCAAAAATTTGATTCTTTTTCACATACTAACTTTTTTCATACAAACTCGAAGTAATTATATACACCTATATCCACACATTTAAAATTAACACACAAATTGTCAAAATACAGTGTAAACAAATCACGATATTATTTTTTTTAAAAAAACACTAATATAATGGACTATCTTTTCGCGCCATTTTTAATGACATAATAGTCAAACTTTTCAACCTGCCATTTCTCCGCTGAAGTTAACGACAAAAGTTTCCAGCGCTTTTTAAACATTTGTTTTGTGATGGTCGCAGCGACATTTGGCACTCGCCTTTCAACGTTAAAGTTCTTTCTGTCATCATGTTTTATTGTCGACAACCTCATTAATAGGGTCACATATTTTTCAGTTAATTTTGTTTTGGACAATATTTTTTGTCAATCTCTTGTATTAATTCGATTTTTAGCAACTGTCGGTGTTTTATACGAGTTTCACATTAATCCTATTATCGAGAATATAAAATTATCAGTCAAAATTATAAAAATGTTTTAATTTAAATTTAATGAAATACGGAAAAGTCTAAGGAACGCAAACCACGCATTCGTGAATTTCAAAATGTCTAACATTTAAATATTAGAGAAAAACAAAGAATGTTTGTTACATATAAAACAATGGCAATAAAATAATTAACAAGATACGAGAAAATCTTTAAAATGCTTTGACACTAAACTTAAATAGAAAGAAAAATGTCTACATTAAAATTAATACAAATTAAATCATTTATAAAACACGGAAAAGTCTGAGGAACTCAACCACGTACTAACGTTTATATAATAAAATATACAAATGCTACATAAATAAAAATAATGACGGTAATAATACGAAACAGAAGATCGGCAAGCACTGACATTCGCAGCTAGCAGCTGGGAGAACTAGAGAATTGCATTACCTATAAGGGCGCATAGATAATATTTGCTATCTTTTTCTAATGTAAAGAAAACAAGCGAGAGAAAAAAGCAAGCGACCTTAAATTAAAGCGTCGCGGTAAAAAATAAATATTTCAAATTGAGGACGCACAAGATATATTTGTCATCTTTTCTAGTATACTGAGAGTGAGTGGGAAAACAAACAATGAGAATTAACTTTATGTATCGTGAATCGGTATAGGGGCGGAACTACCCATTTTGATGGTTTTAGACTTTGGATAGGCATATCGCGTAGCGCATGTGTATTTTCCAGATTGCTGACATTTGACAAAAAAAATCGAATTAGGCGAAAAATAGATTGACAAATTCATCTGATAGAGTCCAAAAATAGCTTTGAATAACGATATACGATTTATAAGTACAATTTGGAATAAAAACTTTCCAGAGGGTCCACATTCTCCTCTAAAACTTCGACTTGCGGCGAATTTTGAATAAACGTTCTTCGAATAAACGGGGTTTACTGTAATATATTTAATTCATTCTTAAAATATCACAGACCGTCTGTTCTGAATTATTACAACTTCACAATAAGAATGTGTTCTCCTAAAAATATAATTATTGAGTCTGGCTTGATTTTGAATCCAGCACAATAAAATACAGTTCAATATTCGAATGAGAGGGTTGACAAAACATACTTGAAATGACATGAGCAAACAGGTCAAAATTGTCTTAATTAAAAGGTCATAAAAATTTCTAGATAGACTAAAATACAGATAATGCATTTCACAACAGAAATGACAGATATATTGATAGCTCTTATAAAAACAAGATAATTATTAAAATTTGATTGAAGTGCCGACCTGAAGAAAGCTATCACCTAATAATCCACATTAAGTTATAAGTCAAAATAATGTGGTGGATTTTAAAAATATGTATTACTATCAATGATAAAGACAAATATTTTCATTTGAATGCAGGTATAATATAATTAGGTTAGGTTAGTGCCAATTACTTTTATAAGTTGAACATTACACGGCTTTACAATTTTACACTTTTAATACTGAAAAATCTTGGAAAAAGTATTTAATGTAATATTTCTGAATCATTTACATTTATTTATTATCGACTTTAAAGGTTAGTCAGTCGGTTGTTACAAAATCGTATTTAAAAAAGTACACTATCTACTGTAAAGTTTACAAAAAGGAAGCCAAAAGTCCGTATTAGCCGTAGTCGCCTATAGACTGCATTTATCTCTTGATTTCCCCATCGCGGTCTAGTCTGCTAGGTATTCGCCTATCTCCTGCATGTACGTCTTGATGGTCCATCTACATCTCGGTCTCATTCATGATAACTTATGTATTAAGGCTCATCTACTCGATCATTACGACCTCCTCGCTTTTACCTTTCTCAAGATATCTGGTCATACTGTTATACTGTTTCAAATTCATTCAGTTTATCAATTCTTCAACTAGATTATCATGTATTGGACTGTAAATCTTCACACTCTGTACACTTCATTTCAAATTGAATATGTATATATTTCCGTACTGTTATTGAATATAGAAAAGAGAAAACATTTAAGTAATCTTAAATTAGAAATATTAAAAACAAAATAGCAAACATGTCAATTGTTTTTTAAATGGCAACGACACTACAGTATACATTTCAATAGTCCAATACAGTCTAATAAGTCATAGATAAAAGATGGAGAAACGCAATATTATTATGAATTATGAAAAATGAGTGATACATGTGCATAAGGTAAATGTGAGGTAATTTTCAATGAAAACAAAAAATACAGGCATTCGAAATTGAGTAATTTATTTCACGACAAGTAAATATTGTGTATAAATATTGACTCAAAATAAACTAATTACGTATGTATACATTACATGGGCAGAACATTAGTCCAGTTAAAAGAATAACAACAATCAAGATATGAATTATTATCAACCGTTATGTTATCATATGGTCATCAATCAACTCACTGGTTAAATACAATAATACTTCTATAATATTTTAGTTATTTTTGCTAAACTGAATGCCTCATTGTTTCATCCCTTTCCCGGTTCTATTAAAAACATGCATTTCTTCAGAATTTACTCTTTTAAAGTGAACTTGATTTTTTTCATTCATTTATGAAATCAGTCAAATTTATATTTTCATAATATATATATATAAGTTAGATGTCTTCTACTTCCACCTCTGCTTCATGGTCTTGATGTCAAAAATAAACCATTTTGTGCGAAATTTGGGGCGGTTTGAAAAGGATCATATTTTTCAGGTAATAAGTGGAAAAGGATTAATGTACTACAATTTATTTTCAACAGATTAGCGACATCTATTCAGTTTAACATATAGAAAAAGTCTTTGGTATGCAAAAATGTACCCATAGTATAATTTTACAAAGCATATTTGGGGAAAAAGAATTGAATATGTATTCATCATATTATATAATTATTATTTATTTATACATTTTTAACAATACACAATTATTAGCAACTTACATAACAATTACAAATAATAAAACCACCTAATTATGGAAGATCTATTTATTATAACTATTCACAAATATATATAAAACCTATTATCTTTGGTCACCCATAGGTAGTGACTAGATACAGATTTTCATTTTTATTCTAAATTTTAACCCTTGAGTGCCTTCACATTTTTACTATCATGATAGACATCCATCGGCACTAATGGGTTAAAACACATAAAAAAGTTATTTGAAAAATATCAGCACATAGATTCAGCAGACAATATGCTCCATCATCACTCATTATCCCTTTTGGGACAAGGCGTGAAGGCAAAATCAAATGTTTGACATACTGGAGTTATTAATAAGATCCTTGTCTTTTAATTCTACATTATTTCGCATATCAGATCACGAGGCGTAGTATTTTAAAAACTAACAATTTTTCAAGAAATATGTAAATACCATCGCGAGAACTAAAATATGATTAAAAAATAATTGATATTTGTATAAGCGGCGATCAATTTAATTCAATTCATTCTACTATCACTTTATGATGAACTACACTTTTCTCATGCAACATTACAACGACAATATTTTTCAGTCGACATCTTAATACATTTCAATGGAATTATTGGTTGAATTTTTGAAATGCATAATAACATACAACATAAATTAATATTTTTTAAATAGTGTATGATAAGGCATATATATAAATTATGTAAAGCTTTTAGCTATGCTTAGCTTAATGATATAATGTTTTAAAGGCAGTTCTATATATTATTATATTTAATTGTGTATAATATGAGTATAAAAGCAATACATACATGTTTGCATAAAAGAAGGCATATTACGGATGGTAAATATTTTAATATGTATATCACATTCATAATATTACTTACTAAATTTTACAACATATAGTAGTTCATAAATTACATTAGAAGTAGGTTTTTTAAATAACTAGAAGAATTTTCAGATGTTGGCAACGACTTAAACTTCTGTTGACAATCTTAATTATTGCAATATTTTTATATTAATGATAAAAGTTTTGCGGTTTGAAAATAAAACTGAATATCTCCCACGATATTGATATTACAAAATAAAATTAATTATTAAAATTAATATTTAATTTATGTAATTTTCAAATATTCCATAACGTATACTTTATATAGTTTATAATCCTTTTTTATCCTTCAAATTTATATTAAAAAAAGCTAAAAGATTAAAAAATTTAATTAACAAATGATTGGATTGAAAATAGAGATCCAGGTTCGAATTCCAGTAGCGCAAAAACAATATTGATTTTATATGTATATATTTATAATTTATTAATACATTAAATTAGTATTTAACAAATGATCGCTTAATTGGTTTGTAAGACGGTAAGAAAGATATAAAATGTGCGCTGATGGCACCAGAAATAGAAAACACAAGTGAAGGGAGTTCCTTTTTATTTGTTTTGAAAGTAATTTTGTAAAAGCATTCTTCAGATAGCACAACTTAGTGCCAAAACTAAAAAATGTTCACAGATATAATTTCATCAATAAATATTAAAGCATGCTATAAATTTATTGCTCTTTTATTTACACATATCAGACAAATAATTGAAATGAAACATAACATTCTTATCATTTGACAAGAAACGGTATATTACAATCATGAAAAGATAAAGTAATGGACATTTTTTAACACATTTCAGTACACTGGCTGTGATTAATTTTATGCTAATCTTCATTGAATATTAAATGATGTCACAATAGTACATATAAGATATAATAGATAAATTATTGAGATAATTTCCTCCAGAGTCGATGTATAAAAAACGTAAAAAACATGCGAATAATAATATCAACTGGATGGCAAAATGATTTATCTCCAGTAATGTATTGATTTAAGTTTAAAATAATGTAGTTTATAATAATGTATTTTTAAGAAAATCTTATTATGTACATACATTATATAAGACATAAATCATTTTATTTTGCTTTATAGAACAATTTAATATGAATGTTTTCAAATTATTTTTCACCTAAAAGACAATTTGTTAAATCTTGTCTATTTAAAGAAAGTTTAAAATCAGTTTATTCAAATATCACATAAACACAAAGAATCAATTACTAACTAACATGCTACTACATCAATATTGATCAATTACTAATACATTTTATCATAAGAAGCTATCTACCCGAGCGAAAATAATATTTCAAATATAATTAGACATGATAAGCGCATTAAAGCAAAACAAAATAACATGCTGTGCATTTCATTTCACCAGCTTTTGTTTGGGGAACATTCGCGACTGGTCTAGCTTCAACTGCTCCAACTGCAGCTGCCTTCTGATGGATCCCAACTGGGTCAAGATATTTTCCTGCTTACCGTCTTCTGTAAAGTTGTTCTTCAAAATATTCTTCTGCACTGCAGGCACTCTCCACTTCTGCTCTAAGTTCTGCATAGCTTCGCTTGTATGATTTTGTTCCTCGGCTAAAAATTCATTTTGTATTCTAATATTTTTTTCCGGTTCTCTTAATACAGGAATCGGCAAAGAATCTTCGAAGTCGGCTTCATAATTTCTATTTTTGGCTAAATTTTTTGTGTCAATCATTTCCGTGATATTCTTACTCAGAAAAGCTGGCTCGTAACTTGGCTTTGATTTCCTGTTAAGAGTACTTCTAATAGTAGAATTTCTAGAATTAAAATTATTCAAATCATCTTTGACTATTCTGTGATCACTATCAATATTTTGTTTCTTCTTTTTTTCTTTAATATCATTGTTATTTCTCTGATTAGTATAAGTTGTGTATGATGTATCCTCTGCATTGTAACTTTTTACAGGTATCGACTGGGCGAAAATTGAATTCTCCGGAATATTTGTGGAATACGGGACCCTTTTCGGAGAAGGGTCTTGTCCGAGATGAGGATTATTTCTTCTTAAATTATAACTTAATATTTCTGTTTCAGGTTCTGTATTTTCCATTCTGGGAGAAGTATAATAAAAAGGTAAATTGGACCGGTTATTTTCTGTCTCGTTGGTGGGTACATTAGTCCTCGTAACCGGATTGGACCGAGTCGTTCTCACGGGAGAGTCGCATAATGGTTTGATTTGATTTCTAGCTTGTCGTATCGCTTTCTTTTCGTGATCAATTTCAGTTTGCAGTTTTAATCGCCTTCGTTCAAATTCGTTTGAGTCTTTTCTCATCTGAAAAAAATATTTTTATAATTAATTATTATTAATTAATTAATAAAATTTCATTCTGGGTTTTGTGCATACATAATACTTATATCTCGTATAATTCTTGATTTTTGCTTTCAATAATTCTTTTAAAAATTACATAAATTGATATGGAGCTATTGAAAATAAAACATATGGAGATAGAACAAACATTTTGCTAGGATAAGATGTATCTCGTTTCTATGAATAACTTGACCTGGAATTATCTCGTCTCTACAACGGACAAGCTTAGAACCTGATTATCACAAGAAGCACAAGGATGGATAAATAAATGCACATAATATATAATACTACATACTGATACACAGAAAATTACCCAGCATAGCGATGCCATCTTCATTCCTTTGGTTACACACACTTACAAAAAACATTGTATTTATTTTAAAATATAAATGTGTTATTTTTTAATAAAATCCAAATAATTATTCTTGAAATTAAAATAAATAGTTCTAAAAATATCACACACCATGAATATCGTTAAACATTGTGTTACGTAAATAACTTAAAACAGAACAAATGAGTACATCAGTGGAATCCCGATTTTGTGTGCCCGAAATTCACATTTTCCCTCCATTTCTGTGTTATTTTCACAGTTTCATGTCATTTTAGTACATTTAAAATCTTGTTTTACGTTTGTCTTTCCCGCGATTTTATCTAAAATTTATTCAAATTTGGACAAAAATTAAATGACGTCACGACAATCATCAAATCATAACTAAACGCCCAAGATCAATGAAACACAATGCGGCCACACGTCTTGTCAATAGATGACGTATGTTATTTGTTGATTTTGTCATTCCAACGGACGACGCGCCTTCGTCCGGCCAATTCGCTATTCGTCATAGAGCCAAGAGTGTAAGCATTTCTCATTATCATACCTAGGTAATTTTTACATTTCATTTTTTTTTATTGATTCCGTAACTGGAATCAGCAAGACACAGTCCCGTAAAACTGGAATTAACAAGAAAATTGCCCAGAAGATAGTGTAGGCAACATGTGGTTGAGAAATAACTTTTGCAGACTCGAAGTTGACTCCAACGTAATAATATTGGACGTAGTGGAAATTGATGAAATAGTGGACAGTCAGTCGTATAAACGAAAACTTGACAGAAGAAAAACCTTCCGACAAAGAAAAAGTGTCTACTCATCCTATAAACCCAGTTCCTACAAAGGACAATGCCATGAGGCATATTGAAGGCCACAAAGCATATTTTACTAATATTAGCAATGTGCTACCAGAAACCTTTAATTTAATTTATAATATTGAACAAAGTTTGGGGGTTATGTCGGTGGTTAAATGAAATATCGATGTTTGTTTGCGCGTGTTGAGATTTTATTATGACAGTATGGTAAAAACAAGAAAGACAAAATGAAATGATGTAGAAGGTGCGTATATACTCCGAAATGAAATGTTGTGAAGCGGGCTGGCGGTCTCGCTCGGCTCCCGCGAGCCGGTGAGACCGCCGTCGTGAAACGCTGAAACTTGAGAGAGTGCCTAGCGGTGAATTCTGAGCCAGGCTTGTGGCAGCAACCGGCAACGCTGTCGCTAGCGTCGATGCCGACTGAGATGGCGGTGGATTTGAATTCCGGTCGCTACAAAAGTATTTGAAAACAACAAAAAAATTTGCAGTACAAAAAATAAATTTCATCTGTTTTTTTAATACCCCCAGTTTACATTATTTTTGTTGGTCCCTTCAAATCAGGGCTCCACTGTATAACAATGTAGTATTGTTTGTTAGTAACAATATTCTTATCTGAAAAGGATAAATAATTGCATTCTAAATTGACAAAAAACCTCAATTTCAAAATGAAGTAAAGGAAAATGACTTGTTCTTTTCAATTAATTGTCAAACCTGTCTCCTTTAGCACAGACTTCTATCTTAATTAAAGAGACATCGAATATCTTTACATTATACACGTATCACTGTATCAGAAATTAAGATTAGTTGGCAACTTTACCCTAGTGTATTAATATTGTGCACCTGGCAACATTACACAACATCAGTACTAGTATTGAGAGATAAAATAATAATGAATAGTATTAGAATAAAAGATGTAAGAAGTTAACACAAAACACTTTTATGAAGTGAAGAACCTCACCCTCGTGGCTAACTTATTCTGTTTCTCCACCTCTGTCTCTTGAGACATCTTCAATAGCTTCAGCTGTTCTTCCAGTCGGCGGGTTTCAGCCTCTTCCAACAGTCTGAAAACAGTTTAGTGTAATATAATAAATCACCAAAAACGATTGCTTGTCGAGAATTAGGGCAGTATTCACAAACTTAATTACTCACGATCATTGCCATGCCCTCATTCAATGTATAAATTTATTATTGTGAACGTAAAAGGTCAATCTTTTCAGTGGAATTCTGTCCTATTCTATGAATTTTGTCTCTAACTTTTCGTTTCTTTCATTATGGTGGTAAACTCAAAGGAGTTTCATAGTATTTATTTTGAATGAGTTGCCCAATATTGTTTATTACAACAGTTTTATGCGTATTGGAAGTTAAATAAATCAACAAGTTAACAATGTTCTATGGGTCATGATTAAAGTATTAATTCTATCAAGGTAAATATTAATTTGACGGAATATTTTATTAAATTGGTAGTACCATTTGAATGAAGTGTATATCTGATATTCAAGGATTCTAACTTCAGTGGCTCTCAATTTAATCCCACTGTCACGGTATTTGTAAACATTATAAAATTATTTTATCACTTCTTGCATTAAACAAAAATAACCACCTTTAGCCTGCCGTCATTTATGAACCAACATATAACAAAATAAGTACTTCTCTCTCATTTTCCTCTCCTCTCTAATCCTCTGTTGCTCCTCTATCTGCTTCTTCAACTCCTGTTGATAAGCTACCCTCTTGTTTGCTGCGTCCTACAAAACAAAACTATTTAAAGTACAAATAATTCATATAAGGCGAGTCAGGATAAATGCATCCATGGGGGAAGTGCATCTACGTCTCCTAATTACGTTAGAAATTTGATTTCAGTGCCGTAATCTATTAAAAAATGTTATAAATCAATATTTAAAGAGACAGTCCAGAGATGGTGCAAATCCAAACATTAGTTTCCTCGTAATACCATTTTAAATTATGATAATTGTTTGATGTCAACTTACGAGTTGTGTATGACTTTTCAATCTTTCGTATATCTCGATAATCTCTGTGCCAAGATACTGACATTAGGTAAATAACTTTATTTTGAGGTGTAGTTAGTTCTGTGAATATTTTCGCAGATTAGGATTTATAAGACCAGATACATTTACCCCATAACATCATGGGGGAAATGCATCTACTCAGTGGTTGGTATGGTACTCCATATATTTTTGTATGAAAACTTTCTCAACTAGTGATGTGTAGACAGTTTTGTTACTTTTAAAATAATGAACCATTTTCAAAAACAATCCTATCATATGTTGCACTTCCCTTGTCTAAGCAATTTTAGTAGATTTTTTTGGAACTCGGCACATTTTACCTGTCATTAAGGACCAACATAACTATGTAATTCATATTGTTATTAAGCAGATCAGTAAAGACATTTTCATTATTTTAACAATTTGTCAGAGATAATACAACTAGATGCTCTTACCCCAAATTTGGGGTAAGGGCATCTACTCTTCTAATTTTTATAAAATGCTATAAATATCCGCTATCCTAAAGGTGACATTCCGATTTTTAAATACTTAAATTAGGAAATGGTTAATGACCCTTGTATCAAAGTTCTACAAAGTCACAGTTTGGAAGTTTGAAAACAGTTCAAAGTTTATGTCGATGTTTTATGTCACACTTATCCCGATTCACCTTAATACTATGTACTAATAAATAAGGCAACCTGTGACTGGTTAATATTGAATAATAGAATTGTACTGATCAATAGTTAACTGAATATGAATATAGTTGATAAAATGGAGAAATCTTTATTGTAGTTTCATATAAGCTTACAACTACACATTTACAATTGTATTCAATAGTCATCTTAATCCAAAAAAGTTTCAGAACATAGGTGTCGCTGCTGACATATTTAGAAACACGATTGAAATCAAACTTAAAGTATCCAACTGCAGAATGTTTTCATGGTTTTGTTGACAGTGAGTCGGCAGTACTGACAATAAATAACTACAGTAAAACCGCGATATAACGAAATCCAAGGGACCAAAAAATAAAAATTCGTAATAACGAATTCCCACATATAACGAAAAAAATAAAAAACCTACTATATGTTACGCGCCGTCGCAAAAAAATGTTGCGCGGCTTCAAAAAAGATCGCAAATTCTGCAAACAAAGGAGGAAAAAGGCCATAGGGAACTGAATACCTACATATTTTTAGTAGTTTTGTTATTAAAACAGATAAGCAAATGGATAATCAAAGGAATTAAATTAACAACAGAATCTATTCAACACCAATTGGAAGATATTTTTGTAAATTCCAGAATATTGCAAATTTTATTTTATTTTATATATTTTAATTGTGTTTAAATGTAGAGCCGCTTCAAACATAGTTTTGGGCATGAAACATACAAAATAATTCAAAAATAACAATCTTACAGTTGAATCGCGGCATTTTTATAAAATGAGTCGTATATAAATTACGAAGGTATTTACCGGTAACGGCGGCAACCACTTCAAAATATATTTATAATCGTTAAAATTGTTCACTTAAAAATTATCGTTAACATTGTACACTTAAAATACACGAAAACAATAGTTAATAGAAATACAAAATGCCGTACAAAAATAGTTCATAAAATATTTTAACGAATTATTTATATTATTGACGAGTTCACAAGAAAACAATTGTCAAACGAAAATGAATTTATGTAAATATTCAGTTCGGTCATGCAATAATCGCGTTAAAAGCTGAACAAACAACTCTACAGACGTTACACTGAGACTGACATTTCCAATAAGTACATTCTGCAACTTTCGGGGGGTTCCTGTTAATTTTTGTATTTTACAGCCATAGATAAGTTTACAGCTGTTTGGGTCTGGGTTGCAATCATATTAGAGGCGTATGCGTACGTAAAACGTGTCAGAGAACGCCGCAAGAATTATGTCAAATGGTTTTATGGGCCTGCTATGAACCCAAGAAAAAGTTTGAATTGTTTTACTACCTTGTCGGCCGACCGCCGCGCACCGCCGAGAAGGCCATAAAACTGTTCGCATACGGCAGATGCATCGGCGCGGCTTTGTAAGTGCGAAATAATATTTTCATCTTTTAACATTTTTTTATTTCGTTATAAATTTACGTAAATGTATTGGCATTTTTTCGTACGGGACAAAAATGATTTTGTTATAAATATTAACGGGATTTCGTTACATAAATGCATTTTTGTACGAAAAATTGGTTTTAGGGACTAAATTTCGATTTTTTTTTCGATATACGTCATTTTTCGCTATATCGGGTTTCGTTATATCGCGGTTCTACTGTATCAGCTAAAATCATATACAGTAAAACTCTGTTAATTTGTAACCCTACATTTTGTATTTTTACAGAATTCACACTTTTAAAAAAAAAATTGCTACAAAAATAACATTTCATACTAATTTCTACTGATAATTTGTAAAATCTGATTATTCGCAGTTCATATGCGGTTTTGACACCCGAAATAAATAATTTGTTCACGTAATTCGCATATTTGCAAATATTTTTAAATCCCTGAATTCGCGCAAAGACATTTGACCTTCATCCGTTTGTAAACATTTGCAACTAGCCCTGCCTACCGGCCAATCACGACGTCGCGCGCTGGCATGACAGATGCTGCATATGTCATATGGCAAAACTCGTACGTAATATGATATTTACATCAAATAGGCATTTAATAAAATTTGTTGTTGTTAAATAATGTTTTCATTGAATCACTTGATCTAGTTTCTATGTTGATGAAACGTTGCGATTTGCATATGTAGGTACTAAAGAATAATAATAAACATAAATCTTTCATATTTAAATACGTTGACATTTTTTTTTTCACATTTCGTTCTCTAAAATGGCACCAACATCTTATAATTCGTATAAATCATTGACCATTTGAATAAATAGTGCTTATTTTGAAAACTGATAAAAAATTGATATTAAAGATAAAATTGGCGAAAAAAATCAAATCCCGAATACCTCTCTGGGTTCGAACTTGAAAAATTGCGGGAAAATAATAAGCTTCAACCGACAAGGCCAACGAGACATAAAGATTTAAAAGTTTTTAAGTATTTTTCACGCGCAATTTAAATATTCCAATTCGGATAGAAAAGGTGAGTTCAACCGCCAATCAAATTAATGTGTGTGATTTTGTTACCTTGAGAAACTGCCGCGTCACCACTCACCACACACCCTATTCAGGAGAAATACGTTATTTGATAACATTTCGACACATAAGAAACTGAAATAATGGAGTCATCATGTTCCAGTATGAAAATCGCGATGTCAACAGCGGCGGCACGCACTAAATCGCAAACACAGTAAACTAACGCATTTTTATAAAAATTTATATCTAATATTGCCTTTAAAAAACTTTGTTCTCATTATTTGTACTTCGGATTTATTTTTAAATTTCAGTCCCGTGATTTACGAATTAATGGAGTTTTACTGTATAAATATGTAAAAAAATCTCTAATTTCTAACTTTTGATGTATAAATAAAAATCTACATAATTATCACAATTTTTTCTGATTGTATGGAAGTGAAAGGTGAGTGTCTGGCACTTTTAAATGTCCATACTTTGAAAATTTTGTTGTAACTAATGTAAAAGAGAAATGTTTAACGTTCCTCCCTTACCTGTTCTATTTCCATATTCCTCTGCTTAATGGCGTCCTCATCAAAGAGCGACGGCATATATGTGTGCTTCAGGTCCTGCAAGAGTCTGCCTCTCGGGCTGTCCTTCCGAAACATGTTCTTACCGACACCTGGAGAGCAATCATCTTTAAGTGTAATGCAAACCAATTGTGTGTGCTGAATAAAATGTAATCTCTATTTTAGCAACATGACAACGTATTCTTACTGTTATTAATTGACGTGGCGGTTACTTTGTGGTGTAATATAATTATTTCAATTTTTACAATAAAACTTTGTACTACACACACATTGGGTTATTTTTACTACTAGTTTCGAGAGGTGCAGTCCCTCTCATCATCAGGTTATGACTAAACTAAATATAGATTTACAGTATATTCGGGTAATGGAGCGGGGCTTGAGAAGAGGGCGGAGATTTCGGTCGTTATTGGAAATATGAACAATAAAGGTGAGGTGTTAGGGAATGTTATGTTGTTAAATAGTGTTTTCTCTGAATATAAATTCTTCCAAATTGTTCATTATTAATCATTTATACAGTAGTACAAAGTTTCATTGTGAAAATCAAAATAACTTTTTCTTACTTTCACTTGTGATGACTAAATTTGTATACAGCGTTTACTTGAATCAAGCTGAATACTCTGATGCAAAAATATCTGCCCAATTCACAGTAGCTTTTTAAAAAACTTTGTAATGAATGTTACAAGCCAAACTGGATTACATATTTATAACTGTTTCAGGTAAATGTGTTTCAAAAAAGGAACTGACCACGTTGTCTACAAAATGACACCATAAAGCAATTTCACAATTCTCCGGTCCACTCGGCAGTTAAGAATATTATACAGGTTGTAACAAACCTAGTCCACAATACTTTATGGGTGGATACCTGACTAAATTACAATCCGAAAATGTTTAAGGGATATGTGCCTAATCTCAACCATTTTAGAGATTTCAAAAAAATTGTAATAATGTGATCATTTTGATTAATTAAAATATTTTATATACATATTCCAAATTACATATTGAATATAAAAAATTAAAGGTTAAATTAAATTAAATAAAATTAAGAATTTCGAGCGGCAAGACTATTTTTTATTAGATTTAGGGCCTTAAGCAAAGATATAGATTAATAATCAAACAACTTTGCAAATATTTATTTCGAAGTACTTCAAAGTAGTTCAAAGACTTCAAGCTTAACACAATTTTGTAAAAATTTCATACAATAATATTTTCCATAACAGTGCAGAATTTGCACACATACCTTAAACATTTTCAACTCGTAATATAGTCAGGTATACACCCATAAAATATTGTGAGCTAGGTATGTCACATGCTATATATTATATTAAAAAGTATTGACAAACTATTATATCTATTTTACAATTATCGGTGTATGGCGACCGCGGGGACTTAGATTAATGGGGTTAATAAACTATAAATTTGTATTTTGTGTTTAAAATTTTTTAATTATTTTTAATTTCGAATTAACTGGGTTTAACTATAGTCCTGATACCGATACTGATGTATAGAAGTGAGGCTTGGAGCTGGCAGAAGAGGAACGAAAGTAGACTGAATGCAGTGGAAATGAGATCACTTAGGCCTATATGCGGCAGACCTATTTATGACAGAGTAAAGAATGAAAAAATAAGGTTAGTGTATTTTTATTTACATAGATTGAATTGAATCCAGGAATAGCTACCGAAGCTAATTATGGCAATAATATGGCGGATCTGAATCAGAATGAAGAAATAAGGAAATAATGTAAAGCTAATCTTAGTATAGTGAGCAAGATTAAGAAAGGATCATTTAGGCAATTTGGTCATATGGAACGTATGAATGAGGAAAGAATGGCATGAAAGATATATGACAAGTGTTTAAGGCACCAGAAATAGATGACATCTGCGGAAGACTTGACACAACCAGGTACATCGGATACTGAAGGAGAAGCCTCAATAATCGTCAAGCTTGTATAAGAAGATGTACGACGTAGATAAGAAGGAAGAGTGTGGCGATCTATTCTCTCTACCTACCCCCGCGGAGAAAAGGTGTGATGGTAAGTTTGTTAGTTAGTTACTTTATGTAGCAATAACAAAATAAATTTTAAAAAGCACACCAGACGAAACAATGTTATAAAAATAAGAGTTAGCAAAATTATTACCATTAAATTAATATTAAATAGGTACCATTTAAAGCTTCAAAATAATCCCCGTCGTAATTGTCATGACTGGGAGAAGGCAAATACTTGGGGATAGTACTCTGCGACGGCACAATGAGGTTATTCTGCGTGCCGATGTTGACCTTCTCCACCAGCATCCTCCAGTCCTGCTGCTGCTGCTGCCCAGGCGAGCCCTGCACCTGCAGGGCTTGCTCTCGAGATTTAGGGTAGCGGGAGTGGACGGTCGGGCCATGGGCAGGTGGCCGCGGCGAGAGCTCTCGCTCGGCTTGGGTAAGTCGTCGGTCTAATGCCAACTGCAAAGGAATCGATTATTGATATAATTATATCATTAAAAAATCATAAAAAATATTATAGGAGAATAGATTCTTATTGTGAAGTTGTAATTATTCAAAACATAAGTCGGTGATATTTTTAATACTAATTAAATGTATTAATTAGAAAGATATACTACAAATACTATACATACAATTAAGCTACAATGATGACAAAATTCCGAAATACACTTTTCAAATGAATTAAATTGGTTAATGCATGTTCCCCGGATTGGAACAAATCCAGGTTCGAATCCCAGTACCAACAACAAATATTTTTTGATAAAATTGATTTTATATGTATATCTTTCTAATTACATAACACATTTAATTAGTATATAAAAAAAATACACTATAATATTACAAAATAGTTTAATTTAATTAATAAAAAATAATATATTTACTAATTTTACGTAAAACATCAACCTGAAAGACTAAAAAACAAAAAAATATTGTATGAAAATAAAACAGTTATAATTGAAAGATGTAAAATTAAGCAAGTAAAATTAAGTAAGCAGTTTATTGGTTCTATCATTGAAGAATGAATTAAATCACCGAAAAACTTACTACATCCATAGGATCTGTCTGCACGGCTACTGAGGATGGCCGTCTGCCCCCACGGCCAACCCCCTCCCATTCACCCTGCCAGCCGCCGGCAGGGCTCAGGAAAGACTTGAGGTGCTCCTGGTTCACTTGGTGATGGGGGATGCGGAATTCGTCCACAGGAGGGACCGGGGGGAGGTGTGTTAGAGCATTGAGATTTCTCTTCTGAAAATTACAAATATTATTTATTCATGATGGCATACACTTTGTAAAGTTAAAAAAATACCTTAAAACGATGTGGTAATACAACAGTTTGAAACAAAACAAAGTACAATTGAATGTTATTATTATTTCTAATGGAAAGTTACTAAACTGTGCAATATTATAAGGGTAATATAATGAATATAAAATAAGAAAAAAATAATAATGTGATATAAATGTTTTTCACCTTTTAATAATTTTTTGCTCATTGCCAATGGAATTATTGAACCGCATCGAGGTCAAATATGATTTAAAATTTTTTACTAGGGGCCGGTGATCTGCAGTAACTTTTTACTATAGTAAAAAAAGTTACTAAAGAAAAAAGGTTTGCGATAACGAGAACCAACTATGTAAATTTTACAATCATGAAATATTAATAATTGTGATTTCTGATATAAATATCTATTTTAAGAACTTGGATTACTCGTAGGTCATTTCTCTCACACCCTCATTCCCCCGCCCTCTCACCTGGGAAGGGTCCCACCCCCCGGCGGGACTCAGTAGCGACTTGAGGTGCTCCTGGTTCACCTGGTGATGTGGAATGCGGAAGTCATCGTCAGGTATAGTGGAAGAATGATGCTGCCGCTGCTTGGCCAGAGCATCCTGGTGTCTTTGCTATAAAATACAAATGTGATTATAAGCTCATTCAATTATTGAACATCTTTAAAAATTTCAGTAAATATTCTGTAAAAATAGGACCCCGGAATTTTCATGATCTGTTAGAAGCCTCAATAATCGTCAAGCTTGTATGAGAAGATGTATGAATGTGGATGAGACGAGAATTGTGTGTCAGGACAGAACAGTGCGGTGCTTTATCCTCTCTGCCTGCCCCCGCGGAGAAACAGCTTAATGATTGAAACAAAATATTTTCTTATTATTTATATAATATGTTGCCACAAATTAATTTTGTAAATATTGAAGAAGCAAATATCTTTTATTCTGGTGTAATTATAAATTAATAGAAATTAAATTGTATAAATAATTTTATTCTCTTTTATTCAGAACAGAACTGAAAAAGAAAACTTCAAAATGTGGGATGTTAAATAAAAGTGTACAAATAGTAACATAAAACAACAATTCAATTAACAAAACTCTTTAAGATTGTATTTCTGTATCAGATCTAACTAAATTTATTATGACAATGATAACACTTTAATTATATCTATTATACTGTAAACGTTTAATTTATGGGCACCAATAATTTATCGTTAAACAATGCCGTAAAAGACAGAATAATGAGGGCACATTATTAAATTTATGCAGCGGGGAACCATTTAATTTCATGCCGTAGTAAAAATTATAATTGCACATGATGCCACAAAAAATGATTATAAAAATGGGTAACTTAGTATGACAGATAATTTACAACCGTTATCTTAAAATTATCAGTGAATAAATCTCAATGATAAGGTTACAGTAGCAATGATGATTCCCTGAAGAGTAATAAAATATTATTCACAAGCAACAAGTGGTAAGCTCAGAGCCGTTTCTTCATTAGGCAAGACTAGGTGGCAAAAGGGCAGTAAAAGGGCGGCAAAAAAAATTATAAAAAATTTTCAAATGGTGTGATGTAAAAATGTATTGATTTATGACGCGAGGACCTGAAAATTAGTTTGTACTAGATGTTAACGGGGTTTTCGTGTTAAAGATGTTGATCGTGTATGAAACTGACAATTTAAGTCTTGAAAGTGATTGAAAATTTTGAATAAAAGGGGTTTGAATTAACGCAGTTCTACTGTATATACAGCTTACTTACAAAAGTTAAAGAGTACCTAGCCCATCCTTTATTTGTCTTGCCATTCTTCATGAAGTATGGAACTCCACATTTGTTCAATTCTTTCATTGTCCACCTGAATCTCACATACTGATCCTTTCCTGACCACCTATATGCTAGCATTAATTATTAAAAATATAAAACAAACTCAAACCATTAAGTGGAAACGCGGATAATCTGACGAGACAGGTGCAGTTGTGAAAAGTTACCTTGGCCAGATAGTCCCTGTACTCCTTCTGCCTCCTGTGCAACAATTCCTTCCTCCTCTCTTCGTACAACCCCAGGCCCACAAACACATCGTGCTTGGCCCCTTCGTAAGGCCGGCTTGTCAGGGCAATGTCCGGGTGGTTGGGGGAGAACTCTCCCGCCCTCAGCATGCCCATGGGGAGACCAGAACACTTCTGGAATGGAAAAAATTATTGTTTCAAAAGATTGTGATTTAGAAGTTAAAAAAAAAATATTATAAGGGCCGGTTGTGTGATCAGTAATAATTTTTTCCAATAGTTACTAAAGTAAAAAATTTTGCGAAAACGGGTTGTTTGATCGTTAGTAAAGAATATTTACTTCTCGAAAGTACATCCCGTAGTAACCTCACTTTACTCTGCAATATCAGATAGTAAAAACGAGAATCGATAGTTAAATATGGAATATGGCGGACTTTTCACAGCTTTTCCAAAAGTCATCTGACACATTGATACTTGGAAAGTTGCTGTATATGACAATTAATCATTCAATATCCTGCTATTTTAGTGTTGAGAGTTCATCCGATGATGATTTTGTTGTTTAATACATAATATGAAAAAATTTCACTACCAAAGTGACAGATTTCAAACATCGAACTGAAAAAATCCATAGATAATGCATAAAATAAAACATATATCATGATTATTTGTCACACCTACAGACATGAGATGGAGCATCTATGGTTTGACAATAGTAAATTTGACTTTCGAACAACCCGCAAACGATTTTAACCACGGGCGTTAGTAAAAAGTTACCATAACAAAAATGTCCAGTATTTGCACTGATAATAAAAAAGCAATGAGGAATGGGAATGGAAAAAGAAAATTATGTGGTAATATTTAATGTGTCATTTTGGTCACATCAATTTGGATTAAAAACACTCTGAGGTTTGAGTCAGATTCTTTTTTCTTGCTTTAAAATTTTTTAGTAACTATTAGTGAGCCAGAATTTTACATTTTGCCCTAAGTCTCTCAATCTGATCTAATTGTTAAGTATAGTGGCAAAACACACATTATAATCTAAGCTGTTGGTAGTTTGATCCTTGTCTGAACCACCAAGTTAGTTTATTTTCTATTTGTAAAATAAAATAAGCATGATTTAATTTAAAAAATAGTAAGATACTTTATAAAACGCTCAAATTTAATTTAATCAATTTTACATTCTAATATATATGTTATTATCCACACAACCTCATCAGCATCCGTGCCACTGAGGTAAAGGGGTCTGACTATAAATTAGATTCACTCCGGGAGCATAAGTATGAATCCTATCAGCTGAGTTTTTTTTTTTTTGAATTTGGTGTAATCTAAAACATCAATTAATACTTTATTTTCACAAACTCATTTTTAAATTTAATTTGCATTAGTATTATCTGTGAAGGTGTACATATATTTAGCCAAGACACAAACTGTATTATTTATTTAGTGCTGTCAATAAAGGACTGGTGATAATATATAACAAGGTACATACAAATATTTTCTAAACATCTTTATTTTAAATGAGAAAAAAGTAAGATGATAAACAAAGGAACATTATACCGTATCAATACACTATGTATGAAATTAAATTGAACTTTTCATAAAACGTTTAAATAAATACAATTGTTATTAAAGCAATAATAAATATCTCATAGAGCCAAAGGTATTTTTTATTAATAGAAAATTTGGAAGTATGGGTATTATGGGTACTATTTCAGGGAAAATGAATATCAAATTTAGTCCATAGATAGCGATAGTGTATTCAAAGTGTTTCCACATATTAACATATATACAACTTTCAACAATTTGATAGTTATGGAGGTCGATTGGGTAGAATGGTGGATGTTACATTGTATAAAGTGATCACTTAAGCCAGCCAAAGACAGGTCGTAAGCCCTATAATTACCCATACTTCCATATTTTTCCCTGAATAAAAAATAGCTTCATCTCTAAGAGATATTTATTATTTGTTTAATAACAGTGCCTTTGCAGGTGAAAATCCAGTAATTATGTGTTCTTGGACATATTCAAATATTACTAAATACAATTGTCTTTAAAGTTAAATTTTACAATCTCTGACTAATGTAACGTAATATTATAATATTGTTTTCCCTAAAACAAAACTGAATATTGGCGGGCATTCGACTGGAACGTTCCATTATTAGTACAACAATGCAATGTCAGACAATGGCACAAGGTGACTATTGAGATAAATATCATTCATATGGAAAAACTGTGTCACCAGTTTTAGAATAATTCAATTTGTCCAACATTTCTGTTTCTAACCGTTTCAAATAAAATTATACGCATTCAACTTTCCAGACATCAAACATTGCGGTCATGATGATAGTCTTTCTTTAAATAGCCACATCGGTTGCAAGTTTGAGAATAATCAATTTAAAACTTTGATTTGAGTTATCTACAAACACTTGAAACAAAGAAAAGTAATGACACACCAACCGTGTTCATGGAAACATTTCATGATAACAATTGCAAAAGTTTAAATTGAGATTTAGCAAATCAAAACTTTGGTGAATTTGTGACTTGGCATTTAACACATTCAAGTAGTGGTTAGAAATTAAATCCAACATATATTTTTAAGCTTGTAGAAAAAAATAAAATTATTAAAAAGCCAGACATATAAAGGTCTCAAAATGTTAGGATTTGTTTTACGGACTGCAAAAAACTTTTCAGACCTGCACACTTATTAAGTTCTCTACACTTCTCTGGTCAGACCTCAGCTAGAATATAATTCAGTCATATGGTCTCCACACTTCATTGTTCACTCAGCAGCGGTTGAAATAATCCAGAGAAAGTTTCTAAGATTCATATGAGGACATCAATTAGTCGTCTGAAATTGTTAAAATTATCAGTGAGACGTACGATGACCGATCTTATATTTCTATACACGGTCATCAATGGTATGATAGACTGCCCCCAGATTGTTGGTCTGCTTGAGCACCATTGAGGTCACCGAGACACAATTCATTGTTTTATTACAGTGATAATGTCAGACCTCACGCATTAGCTAACTCCGCAGTCCCCAGAATGCATTCTTTGAGAAATGAATATGCGGAGACAGTTGAAATTTTTGCTGTAAATTTAACTATCTATAGAACATTACAATTTATTATTTATTTATAGAATATTACAATTCTTTGTGTGACTCAATGGTGATGGATAAATTACTTTACTTCACATTTTACATTTATTTTTAATTTTGATTATGAAAAAACATGCTGACATTATATAATTTTTTTCTTTGTGTATTGTACTTCTGATAAAATTTTCTGTTATTTTACAAATTAACGCCTGAATAATAAATATAAAAATAACATTTTTCAATTGTAAAACTTGCTTCGTATTTGAGTTGCGCATTATGTGAGAGCTGGTGTGACCGCTCTAAAGGAATCAAATGTAGAATAGAAAATCCAGAGCTGTCTTCATTAAAATGAGAAACGTTTTTGTAGCATGACTTTAATCTGGTTCTTTCAGGTGAGATTGGTATGGTGTTCTTTTTGCAGTCCTGCTGTATGATATAGAAAGTTGGACTCACTGAAGCAGTATTGAAGAAACTTGAAACGTCCGTCTACACTTTACAATCAACAGAAGACGAGGTCTAGGCAGACGAAGACCATTATAATTTTAAAATCTTAAATAATGGTTTATTCAGATATCTGAATCTGTATTCCGGATAGCTGTAAACAAAGTTCAAATAGCCAACATGACCACAAACATCTGTTAACAGATACCACTCAAAGAAGAAGAAAACTAGTGCTATGTAGAGAAGACTGGATTAAAACCTACCACAATCGAATCTATAAAAAGTCTCCAAATGTTTGATATCCCAACATCAGAGTATATTAACATAACAATTATAAATTAAAACAACGACCCTGAATAAATTATACATGAAACAGAGAAGACCATGCTATCATCTGATGCACTACATGAGTTGAAATTTAAATAACATTGTGGAGTCAATTGTTTGTGGGTAGAGTGTCATATTCTGGTCGCATCAACATACATACATACGCATTATATTGTTAGAGATAATGTCACGCTGTTAATGCAGGGACATGCTGTAGGTGTCAACTATAACAATAAAAAAAATTGCCTATCAATTGGCTGTTTAAAGTGTAATTTCATTTAAAAACTCATTCTAGACCACATCGTATTTAGGCTACAATCTTTTTCAAAACGTATTTCATCATAATATAACCATGGTACATAAAAAAATTAAAACTATATATCATATCCCAAGGGGTGATGTTAGATAATTAAGTTCAATTCAATCAGCAGAAATCTTATTTTATCAATACATACATATATATGTAACAGACCTAGTCCACAATACTTTATAAGTGGATACCTGACTAAATTACGACTCGAAAATCTTCAAGGGATATGTGCCTAATCTCAACCATGTCATAAGATATAAACATTTAAAAAAAATCATAATAATGCAATTATTTTGATTAATTGAAATATTTTACTGATTTCAAATTATATATTGAATACGAAAAATTAAATTTCAAGCGGCTAGACCATTTTTTATTAGATAATTTAGGGCTTGAAGCAAAGATATGGATTAATAATGGAACACTTTTGCAAATATTAATTTTGAAGTATGTAGATTTTGTAAAAATTTCCAACAATAATATTTTTCTTAACATTGCAGAATTTGCACATATTCTATGAACATTTTCGACTGGTAATATAGTCAAGTATCTACCCATAAAATATTGTAAAATACTGTTACACCTGTATAAACCAGATACTGGAGGATGATTCTGTTAGAAGCCTCAATAATCGGTGAGCTTGTATGAGAAGATGTATGAATGTAGATGAGGCAAGAACTGTGTGTCAGAACAGAAGAGTGTGGCGCTCTATCCTCTCTGCCTACCCCTGCGAAGAAACGGCATGATGGTAAGTTAGTTAGTTAGTTACAACAGTTTACGCCACGGCCGCATCCATTAGTCGTCAAATCCAAAAGATTTTTTGGCATTATTATATATTGTATAAGTCAGGACACGAAGACACAAAAGAAAATGTTCCGTCGTATCCCATTAGCATAGCCGACGACCGAAACTATGCAAAAAAATCATACCTGATAGTAATTGCTCTGACCTGGCCAGTAAATGCTGAACACATGATGCAGCTAAATATGCAACATTTTTTTTTTAATATTTCATCATTTATAATTTACGAGTATTTCTTGAGTGTTTTTCAAAATAATTGATTAACGATTACTTAAAAAATGGACGAGTATACTAGAGTATCGAGTAGGGGAGGGTGGGGTACCATGATACAATTTTTAGTTTTTATTTTATTTTATTTTATTTTTAACAAGCATTATATTTAAGGATTAACTAGTGCAGCATGCAGATTAAACTTTTATTTATAAAATTTGCTATGGATAATAAAAATAAATTGTAGATAAAAAATGTAATAACATTTTGTATTTCAAAAAAATATTTAATATAATTGTACTTACTTATTGAATAGTTAAGATTGAAGATTACAAAAAAATGGAACTTCTTGAAAGATAATTAAAATTATGTGAACTGAAACAACTCAAGAATAGAAACAACGAAAATTTACTTTGATATCAAAAAATCACACATGTCCATCTCTTGCAGCAGCATAAACAAGTACTAAACCTTAACTACACATCAAACAATAGACCTGGTAGTTCCCAAGTTTGTCACATGGCAGCATTGTCAAATTATTTTGAGGTACCTAAATAATTGCTATGTAGTATGGTACCCCATGTATCATGATACCCCACTCTCCCCTACACTAATTGGAGACTCGAACTCTGCATAAACCCAAAATGAATGGTTTGATTGGGTAGGTTAGTCCCAAAAAAAATCTGATATATTTCCATAAACCAGTATGTATGACTAACCAGATTTCTTAAATCCCCACCCAGCTTCAAGATCCATCAAATAACAAGACGAGTGTGCCCATTTAAAGAGTGTCAGCAGCACATGAGACGTGTGCTAAATGAAGACGCTACCAATGTGTGTCAAGAAAGGTGCGGCTGAATATTGTAATATTATTCGGTGCACACTGTACTTGTTCACAATGAGCAAATAATAAACAGAAATGACATCAATACAGTACAGGGTTGTTTCAAAATATATGTATATGGTTTTTTTCACATTCATTGCAGTATTTTCACAAATAAAGCGTTGATAACATAATAAGGAATTATTTGAAAATGTTCACAGTATTTGTAACTGAAAAAATAGTATATCAAGTTTAATTAATTATCGTAAAATCGATAGAATTTACATGCTGTATGAAAAAAAAAAACAATTTTCAAAACATTGAATATGAACTGATTATGATTATTTCATTTTTCATTTTATTCAATAATTAAATATATTAACAAATTATAGATACTAATAGCATTCTCAGATAGCTTTGATTAGGTAAAGATTCATTATATTTACAATTCATTGTACAATTTTTTTAATGGCAATGATTTCTTGGCCAATGTTAAAAGAAGACTGTGTTTGGGACATGTATTTATTTGCATAAGTACATATTTATTATTGAACGAAAATAATGCCTTCCCCCCCTTCCCCTTACCACGCCGCCGACCCAGTCGATTGGCGACCTTGAATCAGTACGGTTATATGTGTACAGTACAGATTACAATATTATACTAATTCGAGACTTCACATCTATACTGTGTCAGAACCTTTGACAAAATAGTGTGTTTAAAATATACAGTCCACATTTTTTGAAATGCCAGCAGAATCCGGATTGTGGTAAGTACCAACCTCCTTCCTATTCTGACATTCTTCCGGCATCTATGCTTTGTACGCAACAGACTGTATAATGTAAATTTTGAAAACAAACCCTGTCCAGCCCTCGATCTGAATAGCTCTATTTCTTAGAACACCCTGGTAACTTTCTAAACAAATTATTAAATAAAATTATAGTCAGCTATTGTATGAAAACCCTGTACGTATTCAATTCATTGCCTTTAGTGGCCGAGGAGATTTGAGTTATTCAACAATTGTTTAAGGCGAAGGCAAGGATATATCAATTGAAAGAGCATTGCTAAGGCTTAATTGGAGCATAATATCATCACATTGATTTAGAGCAATTGAATCCAAAAATTTTATAAACAGACACCTCCAGTATTCTGAAGGCGTCATCTTGAATTGAATATGAATGCAGTAGCGAAATCAAAAATTTTTTTTTGAGAAATGTAAAAATTAACGAGTTTTGTTTAAAACGTTACATCATTATAGCTATATTGTGGCCGCCGTGCAATCATACAATTGCAGCTATGTAGCCGTGACCATTGTCTTTTATTTAAAATGACAGCTTCACCGGATTACGCCGAACCAAGGCAAATATTTTATACTTTTTGTATGTAGATGCTACTTCATAAAACATATACTTATAATAACAGTAGAAATATTAATAAATAGTTATTTTATAACCTGAATGACATTGGTTTTACGGGCATACAAAAAATATTTTAATTATATGCATGATAAAGGTTAAAAGTTATATACATACTAATTTGTGAAAATAATGTTAATAGAAAAGTTATTATATTTAATATTTTCGTATAAAGCGATCACTTTGTGGTTTGACATATTAGATTAAATAAAATACAATTGTATGAAACCATTAAATTTATTATACATCAACCGGTTTCGCTTATCTCAAGCTCCATTAGGACGTATTTAAAACTAATCATAAATACAAAAAGAGTGCACTTATATATACATAAAAAGGTACATAGAATATAAAATTACATATGAAAGAGAGACAGAATACATATACAGTTAGATAGAACATCAAGGGAGACATATAAGATTATATGCGAAAGAGAGAGACAGAATACATATACAGATAGACGGAACATTAAGGAAGTGGAAAATACAGTGTTGATGGATATTAAATTGACTTTAAAGGAAACATACCTAATATGGGGTAAATGGATAAATTTATTTGATTATTAAGAATTGGCGTACCACTATTTACTGCCTTTTTTAATTTATGTATTCTGTCTCTCTCTTTCACATGTAATTTTATATTCTATCTCACTCTTTATGTATATATAAATGCACTCTTTTTGTATTTATGATTGGTTTTAAATACATCCTGATGAAACTTGAGATAAGCGAAACCGATTGACGTGTAATAAATTTCGTGATTGTATTTTATTTAATCTATTAAATTTTATATGGTAAAGTGACTTGATTGATCTGTAGAAATATATAATAAACAAAACCAAAATTTTTATTTACCTGCAATAATCTTTGTATGTTCACGGAGGCTGCTTCTTCTGACTCTTTGTTTGGTGAACATTTCACTTCTTGTCTCTGTCTCCTTCTTCCAGGGGAATCTGACTGACTATTGGAAAACTGTTCATATCTTAAGGCACTTGTATCACTTTGTTCTGGATAAACCTGCAAATATATAAATGAAAAGATGGTACTTGTGGGCAATAAAACGGTTAGAGCGTTAGAAAACTTTAATGGGAGCAAAAAATTGTATAATTTAAGCCACATAGCATAATGGTGTTTAGTATCACTTGAGACCCTGTGCTAAACGTAGGCAACCTCCTCCCTTTCCCTTTCCCTTCCCCCTCTCTCCCCCCCCATGGATATCACAACTTCCTCCTGACTGGATTAAATTTTGCATTCATTGTTATTTTTTAGGGCCAGCACAAAAGAAAGACACCCCCCCCCCCCCCCTCTTTATTTTAAAATATACAGACCACTAGTATATTACACTTTAACACCTTTATACCGTAATAAGTTTTACTTGTTTTGCCTACATTTCGTAATATTCTGAAGGAAAAAACTTTTTTCTCTCTTTAGTGATTAAACGAATGAAAATGCAAATTGAATGTATCAATTAGAAAGATATACATTGTCACATTAGTATTAGATCCCTAAAGTTGTAATTTTGACAACTCGCCACATTCACACAGGAAGAGAGATAGGTAGGTCGGTCGGTGCTGCCGCGCGCAGCGACGCGGCTCATAGGTCACTCGAGTTCGTGCAGAGGAGCGGGGCGCGTCGCGCGGCCGTCGGCCGCAGTTAAATCGCACACGATCAATGGAAGGAAATACAATTTCCTTTCCTGCCACGGGGTAGAAAGCATCCGCTAATATGGAGATTGGCGTCTCGAAGAGCTGAGATGTGCGGTGAATGTCAGGCTACACGCGAGATGGAGCGACGAATTATTCTCTGTCATAGAACGACGGGTACATCCAGCCTGACGGCCGAGAACCTGCGTCGAGGCAGATCGGAAGGATGCGTTAATTAGTGCGCACCGAAATCGGAGGTTATGTGACATTATTATTATTTGATCAGGGTCAAGTGGAACGACTGATTTACCACCATGGAGGAGGGCCTAACTTCGTATACAGGGTTTAACTGCCTAGCAATCTGTATTTCAGAGCATCGCCAGGATTAGTTTCATTCCGTCAACTTCGGATCCGAGGGGCTCGCCGTCGTTATTGTAATCTACCGTGTTGTGACGTATTTTTCGTTTGCGACGCTCGTCTTTGGGGTACATTATGCCTGGTTGGAAAGATTATTATATAAAATCCTTTTATGTTAAATTAAACAAACTTGTTGTAAAATCAAATTCTTTTATTAATTAGCATCAATTCCTAGTCCGAACTACACGACACTGCAAATTTACCACAGGCGAAAGAAATGTCGTCGGCCGAAGGTAGTGCCTAGGATATTTCCAGCCGAACCCGCGTGTCTCACGCAATCACTGTCTAGCCGGTGGCGGTGCCCTGGCGTCCTATCCGCGAGAGCCAGACCGCATCGTAACAACATATAAAATAAATTGTATCAATAAATATAGTTGTCGCTACCGGGATGAGATCCAGGTTCGAATACCAAATACCGCAGAACTAAGTTCTGAAAAACTGCAACTTCGCAATAACCGTGTTATCTTTAATAATTAAATTAATTAATGTAATTAAATAAATCCGAATCTCGAAAGGATCGAGCGCGGTAGTTTTCCTCGACTTCTAATCAATATTGAAAGGTCGTTATTGCAGTTCTGACGCCGCTGACCTTCCACTGTTCACCGACAGGCGACCAATGGATATTTACATGACTAGGAACAATTCAGGATATGTATCGCGACTAGCAAAAGCTCAAAATCGATTATTTCTAGTAGATAGTGGCAGTTTCGCACCTAATTTCCGTCAAATTTAAATGTTAAAAAGGATTTAACACCGCGACACAACCGCGATACTTACTTGGCGGCAGATTGAGGATATCTCTAAATAAGGCGATTTGTGTATTGGCAAAATTAAAATAAATAAACTAGCCGGCAGGCGATTTGAACCCACGTTCCCAAAATTCTGATTTCTAAATCTGGCGTCTGAGTACACTCGGCCGCGACCGATAATATTAAACTATCAATGATATTTCGTATTTATAATAAAATGTACAACATTGCACGTTACTCGCTTCCGTAGCACAACGTAGTTAAAGATCGTAAAAAACACGAAAATATGTATTTTATTGAAGGATTATACAGTGTAAACAAACATAATAACTATTTAACATATGATACTAATAATGAAAATCCACAAAAATATTTAGATACATAGGTATGTTTAGATGCAGAAAATAAATGAAAAGAGAAAAAGATGGAAAAAGGGTGGGAAGGTTGCAACTATTGTTGCGGTAAAGGGAGAGCAAGATGTGTTTATAGGTAGAATGATCGGCCAAACATGAGATTGATGTGGTTCATAAGAAGAACCCTTTGGGCGTAGTAAGGCTAATGTTGAACAAGTCAATTTCTGTACATTTCTCATTATGGTATTTGCATGACAGTGAATGAATCAATGTTGTATGTGTTTACGTAATAACCATCGTAACGCGAGTTATTTAAATAACGACATTTCGAAAAAATATATTTCGCGTGTTTATGGGAAATTCCATCATCAGTCTATGTAATAAAAGTGTGTAGTCTGTAGAAACTAACTTCCCACATTCTCTAACACAGATCGCCTCGCCTCCTGGCCGACCTATGAGCACGAATCATATCAACATCCCTTTCCACGTGACGTAGAATGGACTATTCTCCAAGGTGAGGAATAGTCCATGTCAGCCATATAGGTTTCCCTCTGACTCACTGTTTGAAGAATGTCAACTTCTTGATATTCGACAACTCTATGAAAAAGGCTGATTCTTTATTTTCATTTCAACAAAGAGCTTCATCAATATCCATCTCATAATTATGCTACGAGAGCAAAACAGAATCGGCTCACCGTGAAGCCTAAAATGAAAACAAGCTTTGGTCAATCCTTCGGTATGTTTCTGGCCCCCGAGGCCTATAACATTTTTCCGAGCAGAATGAAACAATTCTCGATGGACAAACTCAAACACCATCTCAGGAGCCGGTTATTGGGTGTTGGCAGAAAGGAAACTGACCAAAGATTCATGGAAATGATCACATAAACAGAAGAATTCTTTTAAAACCCTGTTTACTTCATTCCTAATATTTTTGGTTTAGATAAAAAATATTAATAATAATAAAGGTTTTCATATTTGTATGATAGACAACGAATGAACCTGTCTCCTTTAGTACAGACTTCGGTCTAGTTGAAGAGACAGTGAACATTTCTTACATTATGAAGCTTGTTCGCCTTTTTTGTATATTTATTATAATGTTTATAATGTATAATGTGTACGTATATTAAGAACGTGAACATAATAAATAAAATAAAATTGAGCACAGACAGTAGAGCAGCATCGAGCAGGACACAAATATGAGAACTGATTTCATCAACCATTTGCCTGAGGCGAATTTTCAATTCTTTTGGACATCGTGCTGAGAAGAAGGGAAGATAGCCCCCTTCGTTGGACCGACCGACAGACAACAATTCTCAGATCTGCGGGAGGCTGATAAAAGTGAGGGAGAGGGCGGAAGTTTATCAATATCACTACAAACTGACCGGGAAGAATGGGAATTAACTTTTATCGCCCGCGTCCGCGGATGAGATCTTCATCTCGAAACAACATCTGAGACAACTCTCGATTTGACGTCTCGTGCCTCACTTCACCTCGTACGTCAAATGTCAGTCCATTAACCATTAATGTTCCGTTCGTCAATTGTGTAAATTTTAATCTCTCCAGCAACAGTTAAAACGGAATAAATTATTGTAATTGTATCTTATGTTTGTAGAACCAATATTTGAAGATGCTTGTGGTTCCAGGTGACGCTTATGCGCACATGTCGAGTCTCGCTGTACTGAGATTTATCTAAATCAAATCTCTGATATTTACCTCATCGTGTCTCATTCCCTAGACACGGAGCATTATATTTGAATCAAATTAAAAATATGTACACTGATATTGGCGCTTCTAAAATTGTGTTCTTGATATTGTAGAAAAGAAACCAAAATTGGTTTTGTATTTTTTTTATTGATAATGGTATGTACTTTCGTGATATTTAGTTGGATAAAATATATATAATTCCTATAAAAATACGTCATCTGTCGAATGAGGAGATTGATACTTCCGTAAAATTTGAGATACCTAAAGGCCGTATTGAAATACAGATAAGCAGAACAATAAGTTTTATTATAACTATAACTGTCTAAAACTCTCAAAATTTTGGATAATATATATAACAGATATCGTCACAACACGTCGAAACTCAATAGTCAATAGTATTTGTGTCGTCGGTCTGTTAATTTTCAAAATAAATGTAAATATATCACAAATGTTTATTTGTTACATATCAATAGTTCCCAAATTCAAGAGTTTAGGATAAATGAATCCAAAATCCATTTTTGCAGTAAATGTATTTTAATACAATCATGACCATCTAAAATTCTGTTAATAAAATATGTTTAATGGGTTTAACTTGATTTGGGAAGAATTGAAACATATCCTTGAAGCACAAATGTGTGCAGAGAAAATAGAACCTAGCACACATCTTTCGCTACTCCCGCCTCTATAAATTATCTTGTGCGTGCTCAGCTGTTGACATGATTGACTCCGATTTCTTGTTCTACTCTACCCACATTATCCTCGGTAATGTGTTTACCTAGCCGACTACCCCTTCACCAGCCACTCGCTCCACACTTGTATTCTCCCGTCTGCGGACAAGGCTACTGCTACTACAACGGAAGTCCGCTACATATTAGTTTTATTTTTGACACTTCATTAATTATTTTAAAAAATGTTGTTTAACCATTACCAGCGTCAGTTTCCTGAATAATAAAATAATCGGTTATTCATTACACTTCACAAACCTCTATTCGATCTATACTATCTACCTATACTACGACCTTTTAACACTATCACTCTCACCTATCACAATCACCTTCTCAAACAGCCATAATTTAAACAAATATAAATAAATAATTGGATTAACATAACCGTAAACATTATTTTACAATTAGCGCCATATGTGTGCCAGTAGAGACTTTAAGTGCTTAGTTCTAAAAACTACCACGACTGTACCCATGGCGCTCTTTTGTATTCGCCATTAACCATTCGTGCTATTTACATTACTCTGTTCTGTCTTTAAGCTAGTGAACTGCTTAAGTCATATAAATGACTATTTACTGAATTTAAAATTCCTTTCGGTTGATTCGTTTTGTATGGAGTCGCTACCTATGCTATTTTTTAACAGAATAACATTAGAAAAGGTTACAACCGCGTGCAAATCATTGAAGTGTCTGTTTACTCTTTTACTAATTCGCGAATTTTACTATATTACTGTTTTTAACGTGTTGATTTCATGATTGTTTTTTAAAATTGGTGCATGGATTGGTTTTTGATTCGGGAAAAACAAAAAGCAATTGGCAGAACTATTTTCTACCTTAACCTTTAATAAAAATAATTATATCCATTAGTTATTACGTGAAGGATTTTCAAACAAGAAATCAATCATGTTCAGTCATAGAAAATGTTCTTAAAAACGTCCATATATTTTTTATATGGGCAAGAAGTTATTATTTTACGTTAAAACTTAAACTTTACAAACACTATTAACATTACTCTAAAATTACAAATAAATACATGGTGGGGTCGTATAAACGACGGATTTATTTTGTCTAAAGGCGTTGGTTAAACGAAAGTACATATATTATATGATTGTATAATATCATTGGTAACAACATAACCTACTGCACTCCACTGACTAAATGGTATATATGAATACTAGCACTCATCTTTAGACGCAATTATTTCGAAAAGTTATTCAGCATATACGGCATTGTTCATGTTCATTGGAGCAACAGACGATAAAAATCAAAACAATTATAAAATAAAAGTATCTACGTATATTTATTCTCTCAAAAACGCGCGCGATGTTAGCGAAGACATAAAAATGTCCGTCTCTATTGTTGAATTGATTAAAAGCGCGTAGCGGCCACTATCTACAATAGTATCGGCACACAAAGCTGCGAGTCATTTTTGCTGTACCTATAAAATAAGTTTCCGAGAGAAGTTTGTAAACTCCATAATTATATATGTGAAAATGATAGTTTTTTTATTCTACTCGTTTAATTTACTTGAGACGCATTTCACCTTGTAAGAGCATTATCAATCTAACAATTTAACTTGACAACTTGTATTTATAATGGGGGACAGCTATACAATTTTATTTGCATGAGATGAAAAGAGACAACATTATTCATTGGAATTCTGAAAATTTCAATACATTTTGAATATTTCTAATTGCTCTATGTAACCATTCAGTTTCAAGAGCAGGTATTTTAAAAAATACTATGATCCTAATACCCTTTCAACCGCAATGAGAAATATACATTACTTATACAACAATACCGATATATACAGGTGGCCCAAAAAAAGTGAGAACATTTCGTAAAATGTGATATAATTACATCAAAATTAACGGATTACTTAAATAAAAAAGCAAAGTAATCGATTAATATTAAGAGATAGCAAAATTAATCATGGTATTGTAGTCAAGGCTCTAAAAATTTAATAATAATACCACTTAAATTAGCCCATTTATTGATTTTTGTTTACATTTATTTGTTTACATATACATATTCCTCATTCTATCTAACCTTGGTCCAGACTACTCGCGAATCTTTGGAAAATTAATTTTATAATTAGATCATTTAGTACATACTTTGAAACATTGTATGTACATACAGGTGGCCAAAAAAAGTGAGAACATTTCGTAAAATGTGATATAATTACATCGAAATTAGTTTAACTGTATTAATAATGGCTTAAATAGTTTACTAATTTACTTACTTACTTATATTACGTTTTATTTCGACAATTTCCAGTCGCCATCTTTTATATTCATTTTCTCATTGTTTATATTTGGTTTTTTCAAATTGTTGCCCAGAATGACAAAAATCACTGCAGAAGACCGTATTCTGATCAAAAATTTGGGAATTGAAAAACATTGAGGTGCTAGGAAAATGACCAAAGAGTTTCAAAACAAAGCCTGAAGTATAACTAGACATTACACCAGGACGGAGCTCCATCTCACGCAGCCAAAAATACAATCGACTTTCTTCGTCGTGAGAATGTTAATTTCATCGAGCCAGGCGTGTGGCCACCGAACAGCCCAGATTTAAACCCAGAAGATTGTGCAATATGAAGTGTTTTGATGATTTCCGATTAGCTAAATATTTGCTAAAAAAAATTACATTAATAATTATAAATAATTATGATTTTATGTTTTGAAATAACTCGTGTGTTACGAGATGTTCTCACTTTTTTTGGGTCCACCCTGCATACTAAGAATTGCATTTATAAACATGGTACATAATAAATTGATCGAAATATTTTTGTCTTTTTGTCTATCGGCAACAAGTATTAAATGTCATTCGTGATTTTTAAGATAAATAATTCCTATAAATATCATGTGACGCCCGATTGAATATAATCAGGTGAAAAAGGACCGTGTAATGTTCATAAGATACGGCAGAGCTACCTTGCAGGAGGACCTAGCTATTTGTTTTGTTTTATGTTTTTAAAATAATAATATAATAAATATTAAATAATTTCGCCGCGCCTGCAAAACCGGTCGAGCGCAAATATGATTTTTAAATTTTACTATTTAATAGTCTGTACGGAATCGTTTAATATGTAAAGTAAATTGCGTTTAAAATGCGTAACAAAATCTGATTATGTACTGTAATGAAAATCTGCACCTTAAAAATAATTATCAATATTTGAAACAAAGTCCTTCGTAAACAAATATATGATATCAGTTGAATGGCATCAGCAAAAATGCATTTTATAGAAAAATATTTCAATTAACATGCGATGCTTTTTATAACTCCTGGGAAATGGATCGTATTCCGTTGTATATTAATTGTATTCGGCCGGACTTGCGGTCGCGACAGAGACAAAACAAAGTTATGAATGTTAAAAAATCATTTTTTTTAATTCGTCGCCGCGGTAACAGTTCGCCTGAAGATCGGCTCTCGAGCGACTAGACATGGATAGTCGGATCGATAAGGATCGGAGGGGGAGGGGATGCGGAACAACCGTAGCGGGAAACCACCTCTCATATGAGAAGACTACATTCGTTTAAACAGCTGTTTATAGTCTGCGTACGTTTCGTAATTCTACAATATCTTTTACATATGGGTGCCAAAAATATATGTTCTCGTATTTAGAAATCCCACAAGCGCCGCCGAATAGGATAGTTTTTTAATCCTACAATTAAATTACACTTCTTTAAAAATAAACTTTTTGTAATGATTTGAAATATTCGTATTTGATCAAAACACATGTCATCGTAGCGTGCTGACGTCATCCGCCTACTATGTTTCAAATTAAGTATGTCATATATTCTAGAATTGTATATATATATAGTCGTAACGTAACGTTTCAGACATTTTTCGATGGCCATCTTCAGGGCTGATGGCCCACGTCATATATGGCCCCGAATTCGAAATGTGGCTCGAACATTGGCTACGACAAAAAGTGACCCACGTTAAAATGACTTTTTTATGATTATCGTTCGAAAACTGTTATAATAATGATGGGACAACATTGTGTAATCAAAACAGATACGTAAAAAATATATATATATATATATAAATTTGAATTCACGGGAAACACTATCGGTCAAGCGCGATAATATATATTTTAATTTTTCGTATTGAAAATTTAATTATCTATTGTTAAACGCATCATCCCGTGTCAGCACAATTAACTTAAAAATATATATTAAATTTTCATCGTAGGTGCAACTTTTCTGCTATAGATGCACGGCGCCATATCGCGGCCACTTACCCCTCCTCGTCAAAATAAATATATAAAAAATAAAAACATCAATAGAAAATAAAAACAGAATCAATTAATTCGTTCTAGAAAAATTCACGTCATGAGTAAAATAATTATATTTTAAAAACAACAACAACAAAAAAATAGCGAAACCGACGTGGTTCCAGACTGGCCGGAACTGAGCGACCTCGACCGACGGCGGGAACGGACTGCGTGAAAACTCGGAGTAAAAATTCAGTCGCTCCGTACCGGAGCGAAGAGCGGTGAAGAACGGTCCGCGCGGCGGTGACGGGGCGGTGAGGGGCGGTGAAGAGTGGCGGCGCCGTGTTTACGCGAGGTTCAGCGAACCAGCGCCAGGGGCGTAGGGAAGGCTTTTCCGCGAGATCTCGAAACAACTCAGCACGCGTGCAACTGTAAATGTATACAGTTACCGATCAACGTATGCACGTGCGGGGTGAATATTAAGTTCCAGGTCGATGTTGTTTTTCTCGCAAAATTTCAGGCGCAGCTCGGACTCTGCGCGAGGTCGCACCGTCCTGTTGATACCGCACGTACTGCAGGCCCAATCGACCCAATTCGGAAGATCACCGAGAAGTTTTCCAACACGTGTGACCATAGCGATCACCATTAATGGTTACAGCATTGCCTCTTGTACCCTGAAAGAAATAGGGCCCAATAATACCGCCGTAACGGTATATCAATTGAGGATTTTCAGTGCCCCAATAACGGCTGTTTTGTTGCTCACGATAATTTTGTTAAATGATAATTAATTAGATAAAATATTTTAATGACATCAACACGCTGTTTGGGCGTTAGTTGCACCACAATAAATTATAATCAACTACCACTGACAAAAATGTCTGCAAAACCAAAATGACGACCAAACAAAATTGGCTTGGAACATAATATTCATCCCGTACTAATTTGATAAATAAATGTTTTCAAAAGCGATGAAATCTTAACTTTTACTAGTAGAAGCATTCATTTGCAAACCTGATTTTTTTGTGATCTAGTGGTTTCGATACTCGCCTAGTGATCTAGTGGTCGGGGGTTCGAGCCTCGTTCCAGAAAACTATCAAGTTAATGCTATTTTCATAGCACAAGCGTTTAGCTTAGTTTTCAAATATTAAGAATATTGATGTGACACGTATTCCGTGTACGCATCTCTATATATTTAAAAAAATATGCATAACAAAATGGCATCAATATAAATGAACACTTTTGCTATCAGATGTGAACATAGCCCATAAATTTGATGTGTCAAGGTTGTTTGCAAATGTTAAATAAAGTAACAAAATGTAAAACAATTGGAGCAGAGTTAGGTTAGGTTGGTATTAAGTAGACACACGATATTATGCTTTTTACAAATGTAGTAAATGTATATATTGTCTAGAAAATAAATACATTTACTAGGAATAGTAGACATTTTTACCTCAATTGATAGTTTTGCTAAAATCTTACACTGACTACATTTTTTTACGCTTTTTCTGTAAAACACAGATAATAAAATAAAAAGTTTAATCTGTATTGAAGTGTTAATGGAATTTGATGAACTACCGAGAATTACATATTGCGCATCTCTTTAAAATAAATTTGACTTGCACGTTTTTCAAAATTCGTCAAACTGAAATTCAATAAGATTCCTTCCACATATCGTCGTCCATCTTCCAGTCGTATCTAAAATTTGTTGATTTTACAGCAGACGATGGATTAACAAATTGCGTGGAATCATCACTGTTGAAAAACGATAAAAAAAATAATCGTACCGATTTCTACGGATATTTTTTGATTCAAAGATAGTGTAAGGTATATTCATTCCATAAATATTACTTATTATTAAGAGTGGTTACGTCAAAATGTTTCTATGTAATATTACATCATTGGAATTAAATTCAGATGTGCCAGTTTGAACGGATTATGGGCATACGTCTGGGTAATGTAACTCCAGTCGTAACTCAATTTTAACAAAAAACGAGATAACGCATTTTTGAAAGATGGACGGCGATATATGTAACGAATGTTGTCTCCTACGGTATTAAGGTTGATAAATATGTATAATATATAGGTTGAAAATAAAGTGAATGATGCTTTGAATGAAGTCATCGTCATCTGCATGATGTGGCATGTATGAAATGGTTTTCTGGTACCTACAATGGTTTTTACAAACGATTTTTGAATGATGGACGACAATATATGAGACGTACAGTCTCTGGTGTATTCTTTTATGGTGTGGAATTATAGACCCTGAAAGCAATGGAGAGAATGGCTTTTGAGATATGGTTCTGGAAAAACATGTTACGCATACCACGGACGGCCAGACGCATAAATATCTACAATCTTCAGAAGGTGAACATCGAGGTTAGACTCGACCATTTGCCTGAGGTGAATCCTTTTTTGGGCATCTTGCGAGAAGGAAAGAAAGCTTGGAGAAGCTTGTCGCGGTGGGCCACGACGAAGACCGCTTATCTGATGACGGCCCTGAGATCTCCAGGATTAATTGATAAATCTTTTAATTAGCAATGTGTGGTAGGTAGTATCACACTATCAGCTGATTTTTTGAGAAAAAACAGGTTTCGATCTATGCACATTTGTAGCTCATCAAGAGCGAGCTGAAGAATCTTACTTTTGTTATACATTGATCAAAAACACGCGACCGCTACGGCTCGTTATGTAGCGATTGTTGACACTTTGTTTAGTAAGATTACGATTATACACACTTTATATTATAACTGTATAATATAATATGAATTGTACCGGCAAAATATAACGATAATGATGCGAGAGGGTGATATTGATAGGAAGATAATCCAATGTTTTTTTTCTCCTCGAAAGCGATATCAATCTCTGAACGATACCGCTGTTAGACAATCAGTTGGACATTACCTCACCTCCAACATGTCTGCTTCTCTATCTCGGTCCATACATCTTCGTCTGTGATATTTTAAATACAAATTAAATGTTTTAATCAGAAAGATACACATATAAATTCAATTTTATCGAACAATATTGTTGTTGCTCGCGGGATTCGATCCTGGATCTCTTCCAATCTAGTAGATGGCTTGTAAATAATGGAACGATAGATGTATCAATTTGAAAAGTGTAACATATGGGTTCGAAAATTTGTCGTCACGTTCCTCGGATTGGAAGAGATCCAGGTTCGAATCCCGGTAGCAACAACAATATTTTTCGATAAAATTTATTTTATATTCATATTTGGGTTAGAATTTTAATTTCTTCGCTTACTCATTTAAGCCGACCATTTGTATCAATCTGTACACACCAAGAAAAGAATTGTTATCAAAGTGTTTACTTAATACCGTGTTTTAAAATAACGTGTCACGAATCTGAATAAAATCACTAATAAAAAAATATTACGAATGAAAGAAAGTAATAACGTTTAAGGCAATTTAATTTGGTTTCAGATTTAGTCAAGTACACAAATTATAGACCGTTACCATAGAAATACCGCGGGGTCAGAAAATCAAAACACTCTCCAAGGACGGCACTGGACATTATACACTACTACTAGCGAATAGTTCCCGACAACTCGGCAGTAGTTATTTTCCGCTGAATGAACATTGCCAATTCAATTATTAAATCTTCAATTTGGAATTCGGGCAATGCATATTGCATAATATCACTACCTATTGTTATATAATATTTTGTTCAATTGTGCATACCTATTTTTAAAAGCATTATTTTTTAGAACTTTACTATTACACAAAAAAAAAACCTACGAAATTTAAGTTTAATTTTTGTACGCAATTGGAATTAACAGAATTCATTTTAGAATTCACGCTCACCTCTGGACATATTTCTTTCTAATCAAAAGTCCTCATGCGACTAAAGCTGGTGAGTCCAGCGAGTAGGAGATTTTTCTGTTCCCCTTCGACCTTCCGCGTACCGTTAACCTTTAAAATTCTCACACGACTAAAACTCATTCGGGGAGATGAAAATCAATCGTCATCGACAACCTTGTACCGTTCTGTGCCAGGCGCCGGGCGCTTATCCCGGGCAGTAGTGACTGAAATTGAAACACGCGACGCCTTAGCGGCGGCATATCCCGGATTTTAGTGAAACTAGAATATTATGAAATATCGAAGAGCGCTCTTTTTTTCATCGAATTGAACAAAAATGACAAAAAATAATAAATCTAATAAATAAAAATTGAGAATGAGAAAAAGCAAAGTTTCACTTAAATCAGTTTTAAAGCTCAACACTGTCTGCTTCTAATATTTTTCTTTTAATTTGATTGCGCCAAACTTCACACGAAATCTTCCTCAGATCAGTTAGCCATCGCTCTATTTGTGGCGCTCATTGTGAACTGAACGTTATTCAGTAAACCTCAAATTAAAAACTTGTCCATCTTTCAGATTCGTCTTGGCGACATTCTTAATTTCATTTTGGAAAAGTAAATACTGCCATCGCTTACGGCATTAATTGCTTATTGCAGTTTTTCCGGATTTTCGGCTGTCAAAATTATAAAAAACCGACAAAATATAAATAATTACAAAAATATACATATAAAATCAATTTTATCGAAAAATATTGTTGTTGCACTACCAGGATCTCTTTTTCTAATCCGAGGAAGATGCATTACCAACTATGCTACAGCGCCAGAATTTTTGACAACAAATTTTATGTTATACTTTTTCAAATGAATACATCTGTCGTTCCATTATTTGAAAGCAGTCTACATTGTTTTTACGGAATCTCAAATACCGTAAAAACAATGTAGATGAGAGTAAACCGATAGCAGACACCGGAATTAAAAAATCATTTTTATTCAATTTTGGACACATTGATACAACTTATATATTATTAAGGAGAACACATTCTTATTGTGAAGTTGTAATTATTCGGAACATAGCTCAGTGATTATATTATGTATTAATTATAAAGATATACATGTAAAATCAATTCGGAATTAAACAAGCTAAGAAATAATACATAATAAACTAAAGAATAGTACATTTAAACAAACTGATAAACAAAAAGATTTTTAAACTAAAATAAAGGTAATACTAATTTATTTGTACATTTGCTTGTAAACTATGCCCGTCTCAACGCAGAATTTCTCTAGTGAGACGGGCACAGCCCAAACATATTTTTACATTTATATTACATAGTTTTCAATAAATAATTAAATAAATTTCAAAAACAGAGATGTGCATCGAGAAAAATAAAATATCTTTTTTTTGTAAAAATATTTTACATTTTTCATAAAGATAATTTTATTTGTACAAATCTTCCCGGCCGCGATGAGGCGACAACGGTCGTGGCCACATAGCGGCCACAACATAGACGATTATTTTCCGCTGGTATAATTCATCACAAGGCGTCATATATTACACGTGGATGTTGAATTTATAAATATTTTAATACTTAATGCATCGCACGAAACTGGGATAACAGACGATCTCACTACAAAGTGCGATTCCACGTATGACTCAGATATTAAAACGAATTACATTAATTAACATTACATTAGCGATAATTTTATTAAATTCGTTCGTATTTTATACAGTTCACCGAAATGGTCCAGCAGATATGTTCCGATTAAAGATTTCGAAAGGGGCACAACATATTTAGAGACATTCAATACGAGTCCGGTATTCTTGATCAAATTGGAAGATTGAGTATGTCCGAGGTCTACTTAGAGTATAACAAAATAAAATCAACGATGTGCAATCCCCGAAATGACTGCTCAATATTAAGCCTGAAGGAAAACGAAGAATCCGTTGGACGCAAAATGAGGCGACAAGACAGTATAAGTAAAGACTTATCTATTATTGGCATGAGCAACTGGCGGGAAGCAGCCCAGTGCTGAGAGCAGCGGGGGTGTATTCTCGAGACATGAGCCTGGGACGATGACAACAAAAAATTAATTTCCAATTAAATAGCGGACATTGCATCAATTGTCTCGTTATCTTTTAGGACGTCGCATCGAGCATAATGAGGAACTTTTTGAACACATCTACCATCGTATGACGTTACATGATGCTATAGGTTTCATATGTATCAATAACTATACATTTCTAGTCATCATCATCATCAGCCCGTGTCAATCCACTGCCTCCCCACAAATGCCACCGGCGCCCAGCTGCCGACCCAGTGTGACTGGTCTACCCCGCGCTTACCACAGGAGACGCTGTCTCCCTACGACCAAAATGCCCCGGAACTTGTGGATCCAGGATTGGAATTTTCAACCACCTGCAGACCCACAATCGTGAAGGAGATTCTGCCTCTTAATATCCTAAATCTTCCATACGAAACCGAGCCATCGCAAGAGACTTTTTTAAAGAAAGTTACCCCCAATGACCCGCTAGTTGCGGGCTAAGACTTCCGCGTTGATGATTTTGTCTTGTCTTGACATTCAGGATACAAAAAAACAATAAGTGATCATTATCTGCCGACCTGTATACGTTGGGCCAGGTTTTCCTGTCACATGAGAACTATGCTAATCGTATCGCACAGAAATGACTCGCCATATCAATTGATACGATAAGACACGTGTTAATAATTTAAAGGTTTAACCAACGGCGCGGCGCCAAAAAACCTGTGGGATAGATTTAAGAAAACAAATACGTCTTAGAAAAACAATCCCAAGCGGCGGGCTGTCGCCATTTTACGTATTTGCGAATGACTGTGCATGTATTGTTATGAATTTTAATAAAAATAAGAGTATTCTGCTGCGGCAGACATTCTCCATTTTGTCTCCGTAGTGTGCTTATATTTAACAGCTTTTATGTTTCATTTCTTTCGACCTCATTATCATCATCATTATCGCCTGTTGAGAGAAGCTGAGATCTGCGAACCACCCTTGTTTTTTTGTTTCCTATACGGAACACTAATGCTAAGTAAACAAACCAGGAAGATACGAATTTTCGTGACAATATTAGGGGCTAAACCTGTACACAGGCACACTTTATATAATATAATACGAGATATCTTAGGGGAGTACCAGGAGTAACATTATACAGTGAGGATATCCGCGGTATGGAGTCCCAACTTCTACATATAGAAATGTCTCGAACAAGTATTACAAGTGCCAGAGGAACGATTACCAAGACGTATCGTTTTAGCTACTCCGGACAGAAGACAGCCGGTGTACCTATTGCCCCTAAATAAATTGAAGCATTTGAGACGTGGATCTACAGAAAAATGCTCATAATAAGCTGAATGGATAGATTTCCGAATAAAAATGATATGTTTCAAATAAATAAATAAAAAATAAGTAATTAAAACAATAAAAATCCGAAAACATCAATATCTCAGACATGTGACGAGGCATCCAGAGAAGTCTAAGATCTTGCCACTTCATAATATAGGGAAAGTTTGCTGGAAGCAGGGGCCCTGGAAGAAGAAGAACGTCATGGCTGAAGAACCTAAGGCAATGGTCTAACCTACTGTAGAGCCTTTCCGAGCCGCAGTGAACAAAGTAATGATAGCCAACGTCCGTTACACGAGAAGAAGATGGGATAGACACCACCAAGGATGTTATGTAGAAAGACTGGGTCTTCCAGGTCCGCCAAGGGAATATGGAAGCGCCTTGTCGAGACTTTGGACCCCAATCCTACAAGGATAAGATGAAAATGGTGTTGATGACGATGAATGGTTAGGTTACAATTTTCCTCACTCTACTCTAGCCCAATGCGACGGTTAATATTACATAGGGTAACCAGCGGAAAAATTTCAAAATTAAATTGTAATTGCTCGTAAACCATCAGGGTGAGGTAAGTGGGAGGGGTATTGTTCGACGCGCGTGATTTGTGGGATTGCCAGTCGCAATGAGTCACTAGCCGGGAGCGCACCGCGCGTTCGCGGTTGAGCAATATTTAAAGTGCGGTGATTCATTGGTTCGTGCACGTCACGCTTTTTATACTCACTTTAATATTCGACGAGTAAGTGATAGGCCGAGCACGCAACTTATCCGGTGTTGGGTTCAAAAGTTCAGACAAGAAGGAACAATGGTTAACCAAACTCCTCCGGGACTATCAACGTCAGCAGCGACGCCAAAACACAGCAAGTTCGACGTAAAATTATGCGCAATCCGCGTAAATCGATAAGGAAGATTTCAGTTTGTACTGAAATAAAAAAATCAACAGTGCACGTTATTTTGAAAAATAAACTACATTTTCACCCATACAAACTGTAAATCGTGCAGTTTCTCAACGAAAATGACTATTCTTTACGTGAAACCTTAGCGAGAACGATGTTGGAACGTTTTGGAACAGCACGAATTCTTGGAAACAATTTACTGACGATGCACATTTTCATATCGATGGCTATGTTAATAAACAGAACATGAGATACTGGTGCCCCGACAACCCGGGGGAACGCCATCAAAAAAGTTTGCGTTGTCCAAAAACGACAGTGTGGTGTGCAATTTCTGCCCGAGGGATAATTGGACTAATTTTTTTAACCAGCGAGAGACAGTGTATTGCCGAATGATCGACGAGTTTTTGGTACCGCAACTGCAGTTGTTTCCCGGCTTCAACAACAGATCACAATTTCAGCAAGACGGGGCCACTCCACACACAGCTAGAGTTTCAATGGCGAAGCTGAGGGGAATTTTTCCCAATAAATTAATTAGCAAGTACGGAGGTATACCCTGGGCACACCGGTCACCGGACCTTACACCGTGCAACTTTTTTTGTGGGAATACCTTAAGTCGAGAGTTTACAGCGACAATCGATCCTCGAACAATTCAGGCCCTGCGAGAAAATATCCGCCGTGAAGTTGCTGCCACTGAACCGACGCTTTGCTCTCGCGTGTTCGCAAATTTAAGAATCCGATTGCAAGAGTGTATTAAGAGAAATGGAAGGCATTTAGATGATATTGTTCATAAAACGTAAAATCCGCATCGTTAAACTCCATTTTGTACAAATAAAATATGAGAATAACATTGCAGTTTTTTTTATTTATTTAATATTAAACTTTAAAATTTTCCGCTGGACACCTTTTATACGAAATAAATCAGCCAAAGACCATCCGCCTGCTACTGACCACATCAAAGTATAATGAGAAGGGGTGCGGTGCGCAAATCTTCATCATATTTGCATGGCATGAATAATAATAATAATATAAAATGCGCCAACTACTGTCAGGTGTGTGTATTATATTGACTGAATAGCGGTACTGGCATCAACATGCATTATGGAAACTCTTTTATCATCACATTCTAAGATTCAATCCGGCGTCTTCAAACTACAACTATAAAAAATATTCATTTATTTTTGTCAAGTTCTTCGAACGACAAATATATCACTAAGGCGAAAACACATTCTTATTGTGAGGTTGTAATTATTCAGAACAGACGGTCTGTGATGTTTTTAATACTAATTAAATGTATTAATTAGAAAAACATACATCAATCAACATTGTTGCTACAGGGATTTGAACCTAGATCTCTTCAAATCCGGGGAACGTGCATTAACCGATTATGTTATACTAACAGTGGATTGACGACAAATTTTCGAACCTATACATTTTACACTTTTCAAATTAACAAATCCTATCTACTTTATTTTTACGGATAGGTTCGAACCCCGGTAGCAACAACAATATTTTTCGATAAAATTCATTTAATATGTATATTTTTCTAATTAATACATTTAATTAGTATTTAAAACATCACAGACCTATGTTCTGAATAATTACAATTTCACAATAAGAATGGGTTCCCTTAATAATACAATATAATTTATGTTACAAAATAGTTTTTAAGAAAGGGCGAATAATTACGTATCAATGTAATATATCTCTTGGGAATTCTATATTGATGAATTGTTAATCGAGTATAGCGTCGAATATCGGCCTCCCCACAGTCATACTTAAAACTCAGGTCTGAAATGTCAACACGCAACCGGCCCTCACTAATTGCAATTAATCAAAAGGCGCGAGGATAGCTGCGATAACTCTGTTCCACGTGTCGGGTAATTTGTTAAAAATGTCAATACGATATCAATACGCTTAATGAACTTTCATGACATATTTGACGAATCGCTTCAGAGAAAAGTTTGGGAATCTCGGCCCAGTGAGCCAGCCACTTTATGAGCGATACACAATTAGAAAAATCATGAAGCGCAAATAATATAAGCAGGGTGATTGCTCTCGTGCGGGGGGAAGCCATGAGCCATACACTCGCACACGCATTACACAAATCGCAATACTATTTTATTCATTTAGGTTATTTCTAAAATAAAGGCCGATTTTAACCTTCAAATTCAATTACACGCGAGACACGATGTATCTCAGTAGCATATACGCGTGTTCAGATTTTGATCTGGAGACAAACTCAAAAATTCAATAACGTAAATTACCTATTATTCTTAGTTTTATTGCTTTGAAACTAATAACATGAAATATGATGCATGTTAAAAATATGTTGTGTTTATAAAATAATATATGACACCGCATTTATGTAAAGGAACGCGAGGAAATCACTCATACTATAAGGGTAATAAGCAGTGTCGTGCAGTAGGTACAGATTTACCAATGATATTATACAATCATATATAATATATGTGGTTTCGTTTAACCAACGCCTTTAGACATAATAAATCTGTCGTTTATACGACCCCACCATGTATTTATTTGTAATTTTTGAGTACTATTAATAGTATTTTTAAAGTTTAAGTTTTAGCGTAAAATAATACCTTCTTACTCACGTAAAAATAAATATAAAAAATGTATGGACGTTTTTTAGAACACTTTTTATGACTGAACATGTTTCTTTTATCGTTTGAAAATCCTTCACGTAATAACTAAACGAAATATTTATCTCTAGAGACCAGCTTGAGATTAGTAAAAATCACACCAAAAACCAATTATTTCTGAAAGTTAAGCAAACATAGGCATTAAAATTAACCCGTTTTAATACACAAATGGTCAATAGACAGACATTTGACGTTTAAAGTACAACACGCGCGAAGTGAGGCGCGGACGGCGAATCTGTGAGACATGATGTGTACACGGGGACTACGAAAGCCGACAGGTGTCCCCTAAGAATTTCAAGACAGCAAAATCTGCATTTCAGAAATTATCTTGAGTTAGGACCTCATTCGTGGACACGGGCAATTATAGTAAATAAATTGTATTAATCAAAACATGAGCTATCTGATTTTTATTTTTGCTCTGTGTACATAAAACTCGGGCAGGTAGAATCAAAGAATTCATTAAAGACATTTACTGCTGCTTCTCTGTAATTAAAATTTTTGCCGTAAATAGTCAGGAGGTGCTCGAAAAGGTGAATATTTAAGATGCACAAAGTCCAAGTTTAAATTCAAACAAAAAAAAAAACACGTAACATTTATTTTGTCAGTCTAATTTCTGAAGGATTTAAATAATGCAAAGTAAACGCCGGACTCCATAAATATATAATATAGCAGACACTTAACTGTGAAACAAAAACCGCGGAACAAATATTTCAACAATGATATAATATTCAAATCGGCCAGTGTTTCCGGAACAATATTTTATATGTATGCCTTCATATTAAATTCACTTAAAATTTGTCCGAAATACATGGATCAATTCAATTTAGAACAATGTTGCTATTTTATAAGAGAATTAACTCGTGTACAGAAAGATAGTCAGGGCCGGCCCGAGGGGATGGCGAGCTCAGCTGGGAAAGAGCTAAGGTTTGAACAAAATAAAATGTTTATGAGCATTACAAAATACAAGAAAAGCAAGACGAACGTCATATAGATCCAGAAGAGCCGTCAAATAAGTGTTAACCCTGGAGAATGGCAGCTAATTCGCCAGTATCATAATAATTATAGCTTATGAGACCGAAAAACTCACCTGGACTGTAATCTTCATAATAACTGGGAAATGAGCTAAGAAATCGATGAAGATTCGGAAATTAAAATATTTTGCCCGTGTGAAGCGAAATTTGAAAGATATATGTAATACAATACTCTCCACTAAAGACTGAATCACGAAAAAGAGGGACTGACCGCAGGAGGACGTTGTAACTGCGGAATCTGAAAGAATGGTTCAACGTATACACCTTTTTTTTTAAATCAAGGATGGGGACGCCCAGAAAAATTTCGACCTAGAGCGCTAGGTTAGGGCCTAGGGCTAGAGTCGGCACTGGATAAAATATACCTACCTACTTAAAATTTATTCGAAATCCAACAACCCTCAAATAATCCGAATCTGTTAGTATTTTATGTGATATATTTTGTACACATATTTTGTAAAACGCTATAATTTTTATGCAAGTGCGTGTATTAACACATTCCTACTAGTAATGGTAAAATCGTTATTTAAACCGTTATTTTGTTCGATAGTAACAATGATTGATAATTGATTAACGTAATTCTTCAAGCAACCACTGGTACGCTAAAAAGTAAACCTCCAACAGTTAAATCTTAGTTACCAATCAGTGACACAATCACAGTCACCATCACTAATTCCTACTTCCATGTAGAGTATCGAAATTAGCAAAACGCCTGTGAAAGACTAATCATCAATGCAAGTGTTTTACAGGTTGTAAATACGAATACTAATATGCGTCTGCTATTTGTAAATAATAAATTATTAATAAAATAATATATATCACATAGAGACGAAGCTATTTTTATTAATGGAAAAATATGAAAGTATGGGTAATGATTATACAACTTACGACCTGTCTTCGGCTGGCCTAAGTGAACACTTTACACAATGTAATGTTCACCATTCCACCCAATCAACCTCCATATCTATCAAATTTTTTAAAGTTGTATATATGTTAATATGTGGAATCACTTCGAATGCCACTAGACTATAAGTGAAATTTTTAGATGGTTCTCAAGAATTTTTAAAATATTTTTTATGTCCGTGCAATTCCGAGTATATCAACCAGAACGTGCATGTTATATTTGCTCATGCCACGGTTAAATGTTTAATTAGAAAAATATACAAAACGACATCAAAATAATGGACGGAGGAGGTCAAACGCCTCGTGAACCGTTCCAAATACCGAGTCTCTGAGAATACAAGTTTAAAATATTAAATACGAACGTCGCCGCATACGCGCCACGTCGGTCACCCACAAAGTGGTGAATATTTTAAATTAAAAGTCGATATTGTGCAGTTCATCCCCGAGTCCAGAGTTCAGATATCGTCTCGACTGCCCTGCCCTGGTTATCGGGTGCGTGAATCTCTTCGAGATAATCGCGTCTAACCTATCACCGACATCTATGTAACACAAGCGAAAAAATATACAAAAAATCTTACACCTTATAAACCGATATAATACCAAATTGTGCATAGTTACTGTGATGTCCTTGAGATCGCGTGTACGTGTGTGTGTATCAGCGCACCAGCACCGCCGGTGTGAGATGTATGTGGGTGTGTGTGGCGGGCTTAAAAGGATGACGCGCGCGGGGCACGGCCTCTTTTCGTTACCGTTTGACTCCGTGACTATATACTTAATATCATATAACTGTATTTTTCGTGTAATAAAGATTATAATTGTCACTGTATCGCACAGAATTACTCGCCGAGGAGGCGCCAATTAATCGATACGATAAGACACGTGTCAATAATTTGAAGGTGTAATCATCGGCATGGCGCCAAAAAGTCCGTGGGATAGATATCAGGAAAACAAAGACGTCTTAGTAAAACGTGCAGCGGCGGCCTGTCGCCGTGTAGGTACTTGCAAATATAACTAAATGTATTGTTATGAATTGAATAAAAACGGAGTATTCTGCTGGCGGAAGCCATTCTCAATTTTGCCGCCGTAGTGTGTCTATATTGAACATTATCATCATCATCATCGTCGGTTGAGAGAAGCTGAGATCGGCGAACCACTCTTGTCTATATTCTTGTTTCCCGTACGGAACAGTCACATGATGGTTTATCTTTGGACCATCAACAATCTACCACGAGGTATACAACTTGAGAAGTACTCATCACGCGAGCACGTAACAGTTACTCTTTATGATTCAGTAAGCCCTCTACATGCGAACGAGTCACAGACCAGTAAATGAATAGACATGAAATAAAGTGCACATATAGGAGAGGGGTTTCTAACATTAGTTGCGGGACGAGGGGCATTGTACAAACATTATTTATGGAAACATATATCCGATAGTTTATGACACATTTTTTTTTATTTATTATTAAACACGCCCTATTCAGGCATTAACGGAAAATATTATTGTTTGAATTTTTTACAAAATTGTGTTAAGCTTGGAGCCTACGTACTTCGAAATAAATATTTGCGAAACTGTTTCATTATTAATCTATATCTTTGCTTCAGGCCCTAAATCATGTAACAAAAAATAGTCCAGCCGCTCCAAATTCGATGACTTTTATTTTTTGTATTCAATATATAATTTGGAATATATTAATTAACCAAATAATCGCATAAATAAATCGCATATAAAATATATTAATTAACCAAAATAATAGCATAATTACAATTTTTCTGAAATGCTTACATCTATGACGTGGTTGAGATTAGGCGCATATTCCTTGAACATTTTCGACTCGTAATTTAGTCAGGTATCCACCCATAAAGTATTTTGGGTTAGGTCTGTTACAACCTATATATAAACAGATATACGGATATTATAAGATATATTCCAGCTATAACATTAATATTTCAAACACACGCGGCGATCTCGAAATTAATATTATTTTATTAATGAGCAAGTAGTAAAAATATGTAAAACAATTTTTTTTTAATAAAAAATTATTGACTGGCAATAACATTCTGACAATGAAATCATGCCTGATCGAGCTTATTTTATGTTTGTGACCTTCGTTTACATATTTTTATGATTTTCTAAGCACAACATTTTAATTTATGATACTATGAAAAATTCTAGGCTGGAATTACAAGACCGCAAGATTTGTTTTCTTTAGTTTCCGAGTCTAGCACTCAGAAAGTACGACGATGCGACACGCGGGCTAGTCTTCCCGTTCTACAAAAATTAACATGGAAATGTCGGTGGCATGTTTTGGCGGTCTAGACTTATTGGCTTATTTTTCCGTAGAACTTTCGACAAATATCGTGACGTTTCTGAAGACGCACAGGTAAGGCAAGAAATGCGAAACCTGTTTGTTCACGGGAAGGCGCGCTTTTAAATATACGTGTTCATTATTATCGAAAAAATAAATACACATTGTAAAATCATAGCATGCGTAGAATTAAATTGAAACTATTTTGTATGATACCATTCATTTAGACTGGTATACTCTTTTTATAATACACTATGATTATCTATTTAGTTCTAAATAACTAAATATTCTAAATTGTATTATTCAAAAAACGCTGTGTCCGCGTAAGATGTGTAATAATCTAATTATATGATTGTTCTACGTTACATCCTCCATTATATGTGTTATTGCCAGTAAGAAAAATACCAAAGTAGCGAATACGTCGATCATGTTTTTAATATATCTAGGCTAAGATTACTATTATATATTCAATAAAAATATTTTTTATATATTCAATAAGTAAATGAAGTGTACATTACTTTTATTACGAGTAAGAAAAAACATAATATACATATATTAGCGAAATCGTATAATTTTTTCCGACTGGCAAGTATATTGACCATCTGTCATCTTACGTAGTGAATCATCTATCAAATATATGTTCGTAATGTTTACGTTTGATCTATAATTATTTATTGTAAACATTATCTCAGTTTTTTCAAGAATTTCTTTAAGTGGAACGATTAATCAGATATTATATAATTCAAAAATGATACTTAAGAACACCGTTTGTACAATCCAAGGGAGGGTAATACAGAATGCACTAGCAATGACCTTTACTACTATTAATTTTATTATAAATACAGTAACATTGACACATCTTACAACGGCTTATGGCTTTCATTTTTTCAATTTACAATTTTCATCCCGGCACAAACCGCTTTATTGTCACCAGGTGGTGTCGCAGTTGTCGTCGTCAGAAAAGTACTTTATGTTTCATATTCAACATTGTAAATCCTATTCAACATTGAAAAATATGTTTAATGTAAACATTGGCCGTACATGCAAACATAATACCAATTATAGAGTACGTTTGGTTTTAAAATATGATTACTTTTTTAAATTTAATAGTATCGGTGATTCGACGCAGAGTACCTACTGTCAAAGCGGCCACCGGATTGGAAACGAACTCGAGTGTATGAGATCGTTGCGTAACTCCTGCCTGACGTGCGTGCCCGTAATAAAAGCCTTATTTTCAAGGCTTCAGGGGTTAAAGCAGTCTTAAACGGCACGAGAAGAAATTATAAGTGCGTGTTGTGGTCAAGTTCCGTTCAAGGTTACGGAATAAACACGAGCATGATTCAATTATGGTGGGACTGAAAATACTTTAACGTTTAATTTAGGGGTAATTTTCAAAACTTTCCAGGGCACTAATAAAATGTATAAAATAACAATTTAATTTATTCAGTTTAACTCGATGCTAAAAATACAGAACTAAATATTTCCAAGTACTAATGACCGTACAAACTGATTGTTTTGGCGCCAATATTTACCACAACTATTTGTTTATCGTTTTACTACCACGTGTTGTAAGAATTTATTTTTTTAGTATTCTTTTTATTTTTTAATTAAAACCAAACCCACAATTATGAGCCATTTTTCTACCATTTCTTCCAAATTGGGAGAAAGCGTACTCTTTTGTAAAAACCCAGGTAGTTTATTTTTTAGTGAAGGAACAACAAATTCTAACGTCGTCGATCTACACTTATTGGTGATTTGGGAATTGTTAAATTCAGATTAGTTACACCTCTCGTATTTTTTCCGTGTGAAGCCATTGTTATAATTGTATTTTATTAAAAGGAACAGTAACAGCCCGTGTACAGGAAGAACGTTTACGGAAGAATATAACAATTTACCAGGCTTATCATTTTTTTCATTATGGCTGTTTGAAGATTTTGTATTTGTTTTATACTTGAGTTACAGGAGTGACCCCACGATCGGATCCCATATTTTAATAATGACTCAACCAAAAAAAAAAAATTATTCGTAAAACCGGCTAAATGACTAAAAAAAACAAAAGTGGAAGCGCTGCACCTGACTCAATACGTGAATGTTCCGTAGCCAGACGGGTCACAATTAACTATTGTTACAATGTGAAGTAGACATAATTTTAACATAACAATAATATTATTATGCCAATTAACCACTTAGGCTGGGCCTGAGTCTAGGGTATTTAAGTGCACACATAATATTGAATAATCTAATGTGTTAAATAAAAAAAATGTTATTTAAGTAATTGTTAGGCGGCATATATTTATTTATTTAATTCTTAACATAGTGCATACGTAAGCACTCCTATATATGATCTAATATAAACAAGATTAAAGTTTTTTTCTTTTACTAAAACTTATATTTTACATATCTGGTCAGTTTCACTTTAAATCTGGTGAAGATTAAGGAGAACACATTCTTTATTGCGAAGTTGTTATTATTCAGAACATAGGTCTGTGATATTTTTAATACTAATTAAATGTATTAGTATTTAAATCTACTCAATATCTCCTTCTTTCTTATGTTTTCTAACATTTCATTAAAAATCTACATCGCACTATACATCATTGATTTCTGAGATTTGGCCTTCTTCCTGAACGGCAGTCTCAGTCTATCCCTTCCTCTCGTACGGTGCTCGTGCTCATATTGATTTGCATCAATTTTTCGTGTAAATTCCGCCGATATTTTCTTATTGAAGATTATATAAATATATACCATTTATTTCGAGTAGCTTGTTGGTGTAGTGGTCAAGATGTTGGCCTAGTGATCTAGTGGTCGGGGGTTCGCGCCTCGTTCCAGGACACCAGCAAGTTAGTCCTATTTTCATAGCACAAGCATTTAGCTTAGTTTGAAAATAGTAAGAATATTTATGTGACATGTATTCCGTGTACGCATCTCTATTTTTTTTTTTAAATAAAAAAAAAATTAAAAAAATATTTTTTCTGCTTAAAGATCATCATATTCAGATCTTTCAGCATTGCACTGATCCGAATATATCTATTTTTTCTAAGTATTATTCTCAAAGCTTTATTTTGTAACACTGACAACTGTTGCATTTCTTCTTCAATAGCCAAAAACAATATTAGTTAAAAATATTTTGACTTTTGAGTTAAGCAGAGTAAATACAAAATTATCTAGACAGTGATCCATAACGGAACCATAGTACCAACACATGCCTTAAAAATCTATGCTTTAATCCACCTTGTGCTTAGAATAAAAGGAAAATAAATTAATTGGAAATGCGCTCATTGGGAAAAATAAAATACAACAAAAAATGTGTAAAACAAGAATGGACGTAATAGATAGGAAGGAAATAATTTAGATGGTACGGAAAGAATGATAAAAGAAAGTATCGCCAAATATATAAGAAAGATGCAAAGCACAAGATGTACATTGAGATGTGGATATATGACTCTCCATACTATTTTATCTACTTATATATTAGGGGTACCAGTCGAAAATGTCGCATTTTAAATAAAAAGGCAAATATAAATTTAAATAATTTATTATTTGAAAAAATTTATATTATATATTCCCCATTACTTTCTAATACAGTCTTCCATCTATTTTCAAGCATTTTTATGCCCTTTGAATAGAAAGTTTCTGGTTTCGACTGGAAATAGTCGTCAAGGGCAGATTTTATTTCGTCTAAGTTGTTGAAATTTTTTCCCGATAAAAAATGCTGTAGGGATCTAAATAAATGGTAATCTGATGGGGCTAAATCCGGTGAATATGGGGGGTGATCGATTTGTTTCCAGCCAAAGGCGTTTATTTTTTTTCGAGTAATCGCTGCAGTGTGGGGTCTTGCGTTGTCGTGTTGAAAAAAAACTTTGTGTTCTGCGTGCATTCTGGTTCGCTTAACTTTTATTTCGACGATTTTTTTCAAATGGCTTTTACACTCGACCAGGAGTATCCGAGTGTGTCTGCAATCTGCTGAATTGATTTTGTTGGATTTGCTTCGACTTCACACATTAAAATGTCATCATCCACTTTAAAGACCTTTTCTTCTCGAGGCTGGTTTTCCGTATCAAAATTCCCACTCTGAAATTTTTTAAACCACTTTTGCGATTGGCGAATGGATATCACATCACCGTATATACTGCAAATTTTTTCTGCAGCCTTCCTCGCAGAGGTTTTTTGGTGGAACTCGTAGATCAAGCAATTGCGCACAAAATTCTTATCTGGTATAAACCCTTCCATTTTAAATGTATCGCTAACAAAAATAAAAATAACTTTCGAAAGATGATCTCCAAATGTTAAGGAACAAAAGTAATATATATTACGTGCTGACGACTCAACGAGACGGATGCGACTGAAGATCAAACAAGGGCCATACCGAAATGCGACATTTTCGACTGGTACCTCTAATATATATATATATATATATATCAGGCGCGGTCGCTTCATACATGCTTTGGTTGTTGACTTTTTATTTCTAACCGAAAACAGCACCGATGCAAATAAATTCGCACTGTCTTTTAAGAGACCAGTCATAAGACACACTAGGACATAGTGCGCGCACGGAGCGAGTTGGAATACATATACATTCTCAACTTTCAAACATCTATGAATCACATAAACACACAGATTCCAGCAACAGTGGATTCTATAATTTGTTCCGTATTCACAAAATTTGAAAGTATGCAACTTTCGCGCATGCGCATTTAGTTCCGCCTGACAATGTCTTTGAACGTTTACGCGTTCGTCTACGTCTCTATACGCATTCGTAAACAGCATATAATGTACAAAAAAACTTTAGAGTATAATGCACAGAATAACATCCTACAAAACGAGTGGATTATTTAGAGAAATTTGTTTCAGACAATTTGGGTTGAATACTTGAAGCCGAATTATTGAAACATTGAATATTCTCTGATTATATATGTATATAGGTATAAACTTATTATCCAGCATCCCTTCTACAAAAAGTCACCGACCACCACTGCTATATATCACCCTTTCCGCCCTGGCACCCTTTCCCCTCCCGCCATATTTTTCTCAGATGCAGATGCAGATAGGACCATGACAAACAAGAAACAAAGAAAAGCAAAGCCCCCCACCCTCTACCATTCTATTTTAAATTATAACGGAATCTGAATCCCTGACAATGCCTTGCACAGAATGATGGTTATGTATATATATATAATATATAAACATTGAAAAATATATATTGAAATACATTATTCTAACGAGACTTTATTGTTTACTGCTTTAACATTGTCCACCCGCTTAACTGATTACTTGACTTTTACATTAATTATTTTTCTGTTTGTTTAAAGGTTCCAAATACATATATCATTTTAGGACATCTACGAGGATCTGTAAATAACCAGTTTAAATGAAAAAATTAATAAAATTCTGAAAGATGTTTGTCAGTCACAACTTCATGTTAATTAATTCACAACATAGGGCAGCTGTCATGGTTAGATTACTTTATATGATCTATTATGATCAGGTTCATCAATATCGATATCATTATCATCAATATCGATATAAAAAGAGGTAAATACAAAAAATTGATTGCATACCTCATATTGATAATGTGAACAGTAGATAATATGGAATGACTTTCGTTTAAAATTATAAAAATGCTAAAATATAAAAATATTCAACATTAAAACTCCACCCTTATAAAGTAAAAATGTACAGGGATGGTTTGCCCTGCCTTGAAAAATAAACAACCTGCAATACATTAGGGAAATTAATGGGAGTGGCAAAAAGCATGCCATCACCACAAAATGAACCTACATGTTTTCAGGCAGTGCAGACTACATATGTTTATTAGTAGAATATATATATTCCATATTTATATATTTATGAAGCAAAATTACGATAAATTGGCGAGAAATCTAATGTGTGGTTGCGAAATTAAGCAGATATTATAAATTTATAATCCAGTTAAATAAATCTTCCTACTGCCCGGGAGACTAAATATATTATAACAAGTGTTTAATTAGTTTTAAAAATAGCAAGTAAATCTACGTGACATGTATGCATTAGAATATATTTCTAAATACATAATTTTCTAATAAATCCTTTACTTTTCAAATGAATTCTAGAAATTTTAGGTATTCTATACATATTTCATACTCTTCCAAGATAACAACATATTAAAGTGCTTTATTTTTATGTAAATATTGCTAAACAAAAGGTTTAGATACAAAGAATAAATAAAAGAATTATGAAGGAGAACACATTATTATTGTGAAGTTGTAATTATTCAGAAAATAGGTCTGTGAAATTTTTAATACAAATTAAATGTATTAATTAGAAAGACATATATAAAATCAATATTGTTGTTGCTACCGGGATTCGAACCTGGATCTTTTCTAATTCAGGGTACGTGCATTAACCGATTATGCTATACCAACACAGTGGATTGACGACAAATTTTCGAACTTATATGTTATACTTTTCGAATTAATACATCTACTGTTCCATTATTGAAAGCCATCTTCTTTATTTTTTTTTTATTTGTCGTCAATCCAAAATGTTGGTATTGCATAATAGGTTAATGCACATTCCCCGGATCGGAAGAGATCCAGGTTCAAATTCCAGTAGCAACAATAATATTTTTTGATAAAATTGATTTTATATGTATGTATTTCTTTCTAATTAATACATTTAAATTGTATTAAAAATAAAATAATTGGTTTTCTCACATTCAAGACAAGCTGAAAGCTACACTAAACAAATTCAATGGTTACAAAAATATCTAGATTGTTTTAATTATTACATATTTTGTGGGCTTTATTCATGATACAGCAGTATACATAGATTTATTTAAGTATGCATTTAAAAAAAAAACTAAATATAACCAATACTAACCAATATATACAAAAATTGCATATTTTTATAAAAAAAAAAAAAGGTAAATTATAACTTAACATTTTGTGAGTTTGTACTCCTAAGCCCTTGATGAATCTTCATGGAACTCAGTCGAAATGAGAATGATTCATCCAATTGTTGACAGACAATATTCAATCGCCAAAATCATCAATCTAAAGTGGGTTCACTAAGTTTTATTAGTGTGAATAGAAAGTGCTCTAAAGAACTTGTTTTACGTTGCTTCCTTCTGTGTGCAACCGGGTCGTGTAATAATTTAACATGATTATATTTATTTATGTATATGTATATACATACATAATATTTATGGTGCGTATACACAGATGAGACTGCTCTCTCGTTTCAAAGATTTGACAGTAAACGTTGGCCGGTCAACAATCATCAAAGTACAATAAATAACAAATGACAGTTTCCTCATTGCTCAACTCTGTATCGTCTTTTACTAGAAAAGTCTTATTTGTGTACACGCACCATAAGAATGAGATCATCTCACTACCTGTCTTTTGTTTTTCCAATAACCAGATCACATTCTTGCATGATACAAATAACATTTGTAACCAAAAAACAAACAATAATAAATAATTATGGTTTAACACAAATTAAATGTATTAATTAGAAAGATATACATATAAAGTCAATTTTATCAAACAATATTGTTGTTGCTACCAGGATTCGAACCTGCATCTCTTCCAATCTGGGGAATGCGTATTAACTGATTATGCTATAGCACCACAGTGAATTGCAATCTATATGCTACACTTTTCAAATTAATACATCTATCGTTCCATTATTTGAAAGCCATCTTCTTTATTTATCGAATCCCGGTAGCAACAATATTTTTTGATAAAATGGATTTTATATGTATATCTTTATAATTAATACATTTAATTTTTATTAAAAACGTCACAGACCTTTATTTTGAATAATTACAAATTCACAATAAGAATGTGTTTTCCTTAATAATAAAATAATGATGTCTACACCAGCCATAAATGTTTGCCAAACTATACACATAATATGTATTAAAATATACACAAAACTATTCTTACACTACTTACTATACATTAATTGTTTAATTGACTTACATTGATCTTCAATTCCTCTGAATAATCTTTACTTTTATTCCCGCTCACATTATCTTTGTTAGCATCATTACAATTACTGGCATTTGTGTTCTTTAAGTCACTGCTAGACTTGATATTCGGCTCATGTTCGCTCACCAACTCATCGCATTCAGAGGCCTGAAAAAAATATCACAGGAAAATAAGAACCTGGGGGAAAAATATGAACATGAAACTAATTAATTGCACCTACCGAAACTTAACGTAAATTCATATTACAGCTAACCACATAATGTAAACAATAATAAACATTAAGAATATTCCACAAGTGACTAACCTCTAAAAACAAATAAGAATTACTAATATCAATACATGATAATTTAAATTGCCCATATCTGGTTCAGACTCGGGCTCTTTAAGATGAATTGTAAGCAACATTTACTGAGTGCAAAATGTTAATCAAAACAAACACTTTACTCACGGTCAAATCGCGTATTGATTATACAAATTGATGAGAAAAAATATGTAAACAAATGAACATGCTTGCGACATATTGTAGATTCCTGCATGTAAAAAGAATTATATGAAATATAAATCTGGGCTATTACGTACAAACTGAGAAACCTAAATATTACGAGTTAGGTTCTAGCGCGAAAACTATTTAATCAATAGGTTGCCAAGGTTGCGAAAATAATCGATTTAAGAACACATGTTGGCGAAAACATAATCGCAATCAACAGGTTGAAAAATCTGAACGATATTTTAATAAAATTTCTGTATAATTAGCTTACATATCTTCAAATCACTTTTTTAAAAATCGAATTATTATATTTCTACAAACCTTTTCGATGCAATCGGCCGAGACATGTCGAAATCTATTAATTATCTTCTTTTCTTCCTCTAATTCGTGTCTTTTCAGTTCAATAAACTTTTTAACATCTTCCGCGGATAACATTTTTATGAAAACAATATTTTAAAAATAAAACTACCCATTCAAATCAGTCGAAAACCAACGAACTCAGCCGTCAAAATAAACAATAAACACGAAGATAGTTACGAAGAGCAATTTATAAGTACAAGACATCATGTCTATTCTCCGGCCATATAAAGTCGATTATAAATAGGTAAGAACTACGTAATTCACAGAGGTTGATACAACCGGGGCCACGACTTGTGCGCCATTCGGTTCGAGTCGGGGTTCGTCTAGGAGTCATGATTCATACCATGCTCCTGATCGCTCGTCAGAACGATCCCCGCACTCTAATGGAATATTCGCTCCGCGAACCATCCATCGGATATCACGCTTTCATTATTATTACCATGGTTATAGATAAGGATACAGGTGAATATGAACACGCGAAGATGTACATTATACATTTATTAGACACATGTTTACATTAGCGGGCAGGTGGAAATACTTATAACTAACTTAATCTAAACTTATTCTACCTCGGGTTGCTCGGCGACGTTCCTCCGGAATCCTGTTTCCGGCCGGCGTAGTGATGCCGCTGGCATCCGGCATGGGCGGCTGTCCGCTGTCTGCTCCGTAGGACTGCAAACCGGTCTGGGCGGCTGCTCCTGGGTGGGTTGCGATGAACCGTGGCTGCTTCGGGACGATATGCGGTGAACTGCTTCTGCGTGCTTTTAACTGCGTCTCGGTAACTTCTCTTCTGGACCTCGTTTTGACAACTCTCGGTGTTTTCCAATCTTTTTCTTCAACTCTCTTTTTCCTTCCAACTGATTACGACTGAGTTCACGATTCTTCGACTGACTGGTCTCTTTGACTTTACGACTTTCTGCTCCGGGCCTCGTTTCGGCAACTCTCCCCGTTTACCACTCTCTTTAACTCTTTCCGACTGTCTGTAGCACTCTTCTTCCTCCGGGCCTCGTTTCGGCAACTCTCCCCGTTTACCACCCTCGCAACTCTTCCCGACTGTCTGTAGCACTCTTCTTCCTCCGGGCCTCGTTTCGGCAACTCTCCCCGTTACCACCCTCGCAACTCTTCCCGACTGTCTGTAGCACCCTTCTTCCTCCGGGCCTCGTTTCGGCAACTCTCCCCGTTTACCACCCTCGCAACTCTTCCCGACTGTCTGTAGCCACTTTTCTTCCTCCGGGCCTCGTTTCGGCAACTCTCCCCGTTTACCACCCTCGCAACTCTTCCCGACTGTCTGTAGCACTCTTCTTCCTCCGGGCCTCGTTTCGGCAACTCTCCCCGTTTACCACTCTCGCAACTCTTCCCGACTGTCTGTAGACCTCTTCTTCCTCCGGGCCTCGTTTCGGCAACTCTCCCCGTTTACCACTCTCGCAACTCTTCCCGACTGTCTGTAGCACTCTAGCTGGGCCGTGTGTAGGCCATCTATATACCCCAACAATGGGGTGTCTCCCAACTGCCGATCCGCCCTCTTCCCGTCATGGGACGGGCCACCATCCCATTGGTCCATTTGCTTCTTCTGGAGGCCACGCCCGATCCGAACCCGAACTGACTCCTCCTTCGTCTTATCGCTGACTATAATTAATCTTATATCCTAATTATTTACACTTTAGTTAAATCTAGTTATTTATTCATTTCTTACGCTACTTACAAAATCTTATATCTTGTTACATATATCATTTAATTATTCCTAGTCAATTTAGTTTTTATTTATTTCTTATTCTACTTAACGCTAGGCCCACCGTGATCGATTATCATATGCATTATTCATTCGTACTCATCGCTTCAAAATCATGTTCACGTTAATTATTATTTACTATACTCTAGTGATTAAACTAAAGTCTGAATTGGCGGGAATGTTACTTCTTTCAATTTTCGAGCATTGCATCATATTTCGAGCCATGTGATTCGTCCAACGTGGCATTAAAGGAGCAGATTGCACAAAGAAACTGCGTCTTTTGTTCTAGTCACGTCCCGACCCTGAACGCTCGCTAACAGACACGCAACGGTACATTTCCTATTCTCGCCAGTACAATGGGTCCAGCTTTAATGGCCCTACGACCTTCGGTTATATCCTTCGGCAGGATGCGTCTCCTCGAAACAATGCGCGCCCTTAGAGATCTGCTATTGTTTCTCAGGAAACCTTTATAACCCCGTTATTTTCAGCCCTCGTCATTTTCCGTTCATTGCACAACACGTGGGCTGAAGGTCACTACGGTTGCAACTCGCATTTTGCACGAACCGCTAGGTTCCTTTTTTGTTGAGGGACGTCCGGTCCCGTTTATATGGGTCTGCCGTCGACGACCTGCATGCGTTTTGCGAGATGCGATTGCCCGCCTTTATTCTATTTCATTTATTCGGCTAATAAATGTGATAACTTCGCGTCACTTCAGGCTTAGGCATATCAAAACGCCCACCTTCCTTTGACGCGAAGTATCATATTTAATCTTATCCTGGTAACTTAATCTGCAAGGCGCTTCGAAAGACAAACTTGACCCAAAACATCTAACACGAAATATTTTTCCGACACAAATCACTATGCTAAATCCTAACCTGCTCTGTTCGACAAAACCTCCGTAATTACTTTCTCGGCTGAAACGATCCCCGCTATTTCCGAAAATACAACATCGCGATATCTCTAGAACATTACGTCGCCGAATTACTTGCAAAACAAACTATCGTCTTCTGGTTCGGTTCATAGACCGATCAAAACTTAAATTTAACGATTAAATTTTTGGCATATTTCAAATCATCGGAATCTGGGATCACGCCCGATATCTATCAATTCACTTAACGCTCTAAACAAAACTATCCCTACATTATCGTTATCCTTTATCCTATCTATGCTAACAGCCGTCTTTAAAACCTATTTACTCGCACGTATTTTTCATATTAAAATACATAATATTATACAATATTTGAATCTTTGGTCTTCCGTTACTACAGGCAACGAGACGAAGCTAGCAACGATTATTTGATCTTAACGGCACTCTCTACTTTATCTATATTTACGAAATCCTAGTCGCTAAAACTGTTCGCATGCCTCGGTTTTTTTTTGTTTCTATTCCCGTGATATTAATTCTGACGCAATTCCGACTTGCCTAACTCATCATAATCTATCCCATACGCAACGATACTTAACCCGTCTTCATAATTACACACTACTGTTTACTATACATTTTCTTTACAACTTACAAATTTTCTTTAGTCCGCCCCATCTGACGAATTTTTTTCCTTCTAAAAAAGAATAATCTTATGTTCTATCTTCAAAATATGCTACATTAGCCGATACTATCAAACCCATTCTTTGGACGGGCAAAACTTCGTACCAAACAACGTGACCTCACACGGAAAGGAAAAAAACGCGCCATTTTTTCCTTATAATCATTACACTCTTGGTTCACTTCAACCTACTAATTAACGTAACTATCTATATCTCTTACTTTCGATGAAACACTGAACCGTACGATCTACCCGGTATTTTACCTTCGCTTTCTCTTTCACGACGGAGAAAGATTTTAGCAATCACAAATCATTTTTAAAATTTTTATTTCCTTATTCCCATCTATATTCTAACCGCTATCCCCGTGGTCAGGTCAATTTTTCAATCAGTTAGGAGTCGCGCCGATATCTCGCTGATATCGACGGATCTTTTTTTTTCACCTGCGCGATCTTACACTCATATCGAATTTCGCATTCCACCGGGTTAGTAGATTCTACCGTGCTCCGGCCGCTGTGATCTATCTATACAGTGTGTACACTACTAGCTGCTGTCGCTATCGTATACGCCCGTATACTGTTTCAATAATCGTCTCGTCTGTGTGCGCTACACACAATCTATCTCTGTTGCTGCCTTCGATTCCACACGCTCGTGTGTCTCCTCGTCTTCTTGGGTCTTCGCTACCCTCTGATGCATACCGTCGTTTCTTCGCTTGTTCCCTGCCGACTCCATTATCGACACCGGGATCCCCTCGTCATCGTACACTGTATAGATTCACTGCGCGCCTCTTCATACAAAATAAAATTTTCCACTACGTTTCGCTTAAAACCCTAACAAAATTAAACATTTTCCAAAAAAACTCTGTTTACACTGCGATCATCGCATCTATGTTATCAACTAGATAATATCTCAATTTTCACGTGTTCTTCCGTCACCCTCCGGCCTCCGTCGGCTTACGCCCTCGTCAGTCCTCTTACGGCGGTCTGAGCATTTTCATTGCTAACCACAACATACGTACCACGTGTACTTCCTTGTTATACGTTCTGTTGTCGGTAGCGAATTCCTTCGTGCGTCCATCGTACGGGACGAGGAAATTCTCTTTCTTTCTCGCGATGACGTCACCGATTTTCCCACGCAGGCCAGATATGGTACAGGATCCGTATTCGCTGCAAAGCCCATCCGCAACGACCACTGCCGCTCTTAGCAATCGCATCGCCTTCGTGGATAGCTCCAGCGTCAGGGGGAATCCAACCTTCTGCGCCCTCTCTCTGCATGATAGCAGGCATTCGGCCGTCCACTTCGCCACATCTCGCTTCCCGAGTTCGATACGCCCTTGCATATTCAATCTCATGCGTAATTTCGCTCCCTTGCGAACACACACCCTGAACATAATCGCAAACGCGTTTTTCACTCCGCTCGTCAGAATCTCTGAAATCGCGCCAGCTGTCGACTCATATCGCACCCTGGCCTTATTGCATAACATAACTCCCGTATTTATGCCCCTCACCGTCGTTCCGCAAAGCGCGCCATACGCTTCGTACACCAAAATAGACATCGCGCGTCCTATCAATTCGCATCGTACTTTGGCATTGTTGCATAATACCGGTCCCGTGAGCATACTCCTCGCTATTACATCGCACGCCACTCTGCATATTTCACACATTAATCTCCAAACTACACGTATTAATTCACTCCCGCTGAATATAATCACTGCTATTCCGATCAGCATTGTCTGCATGACCAATGTGGCCAATTTCGTGGCCCACATTACAGCGCTCGTTGCCTCTGTGGCCATCTCTCTTAATTTGTCCGCCGCTGCTTCACACGCGGCCTCCAGCTCCGCTGTTTGCTTTTCAGTAGGCCCCTTCGCTTCTTTGGTGGCCGTTACGTGGCCCACCGTACTCGGCAGGTTAGGCGGCGTACGCCTCTGCTCGAGTCGTCCGCAATTATCTATCTTCACCTCCGGTAGCCCTGGGCGAGACGGCGTCCGTTGTTGTCCACGCCCGGGCGGTGCACGTTTCCCGCCTTCCGTTCAAGGAATTCATTCCTCTCTCGGCAGTCTCTATTGAAGTGCCATCCTGGGCAGTATTGACACTTCGGCAGCACCTGTCTGGGCGGCTGCCTGCTCATGCTGGCTGGCGCCGATGGTCGATCCTGACGCCAGCGGTTCCTCGTGGCCGGCTCTGGCGCTCGGTACTGTTCCAGCGGTTGGGGTACCAGCGGTTTGGTAGCCCGTTCCGGCTGCTGATCGGGTCTTCCGAACAATGGTTCCCTCGGGAAGTCCATCGCCGAAACCCTCGCTTTCAGGATCTCGTAGGTATACGTTCCGAACATCAGACCAGTCTCCAGGATGTCTCGGTACTTCGGCTTCATCAGTGCTATCAAATCGGGGCAGGCCCCATCTAACGACGCTTCGCCGTGCAGCCTCTCGTGGACGAGCCGCTTCCGCTGCAGGAACCTCACACCACTCTCGACACTGCGCTGAACGTCTCCGTATAGGCTCACCAGCAAGGAGGCTCTCGCTGACTCCGTGCCGTACCTTTGGCGTAGCTGCGTGGCAAACTCCTCCCAAGTCCATCGTCCTCCGGAATGTGGCTGCCACCAGCGACGAGCCTCTCCTCTTAGCCACAGCGCTCCTTTCTCTACTTGCGTAATCGGTGCGCATCCCGTGGCTTGAAAGTGCGCCTCACAGGCCCGAATAAACAATTCGGGATCCTCCTCCGCCAAGCCGCTAAAATGATCCTCCAGGACCTTGGGGATACACGAGAACCTCGGCGTTGTCTCCATCTCTACGACACGCTCTTCCCGGCGTTCCGCTTGTCGTGTCACATCTACTCCGTCCGTTAGCACGCCATTGGTGGCACGCGTCGTAACCCTTTGTTTCATATTGTTTATTCTTCTAATTTATGACTTGTGGTGGTATTCCGTGCCGTGTACACACAAAGAATGAACATTAGTTGTACCTGCATATTTAACGTTATGAAAAACACATTTATCAATTTACCTATTGTTTTCGACCCATCATTCCGACCTATTAGAGGTGAAAATTATCATTACCGCAATTATAACATTACACAAACTTCAACAGTACTCGTACACTTAACGCAAGTGAAAGAAAAGACAACGGCTAAATTCTACGTCAATTTAAAACATTTCTGAAATTACGCTGAACTTATTCAGTTCCCGAATCGTGTTTATCTACTTTCGTTTTCATCTGAAATATTTACTATCGCACAAATTCCCCAAATATTTACGAGTGGTGGCCATCTGAGAAGCCTTCGACTCGACGAAGTTTAATGACCCATATTCACTAACATAGTAACCCACTTAGCTTGTCATAAACCTTCGGCGGTAATGACGTACTCATCGTTGACCGCAATTATCAGTACTTAGGGCTGAGGGTTTTTCCCATTGATACCCATCCCCTTTGTTATTCGCCCGGCTTAACGAAAAGGTTTTTATGACGGCTCCTAGATAAGAGAAAGGTCTCTTTCACGATTTGTAATAGCGAGTAGTTAAACATACGACTGAAATTTCTGTAACATATTTACGTAATGTATATAACATCCCGTGATGTCTATCATTTCTATTCTATACTGGGCGCCACGTTTTTTTTTCTAAAAAAACGAAAAATTAAAACCTATTACGTTCCCGTATTCTACCTGTCTCCTCATATAACCATGGTACGTCAATCAAATTATCTCAGGGTTCTCGGGTAAGTTTGAAAGCATTTTTCAAAATACGCGGCATTTAGTGCGCTGCCCCACGTTCGGGAGCCATGTGATACAACCGGGGCCACGACTTGTGCGCCATTCGGTTCGAGTCGGGGTTCGTCTAGGAGTCATGATTCATACCATGCTCCTGATCGCTCGTCAGAACGATCCCCGCACTCTAATGGAATATTCGCTCCGCGAACCATCCATCGGATATCACGCTTTCATTATTATTACCATGGTTATAGATAAGGATACAGGTGAATATGAACACGCGAAGATGTACATTATACATTTATTAGACACATGTTTACATTAGCGGGCAGGTGGAAATACTTATAACTAACTTAATCTAAACTTATTCTACCTCGGGTTGCTCGGCGACGTTCCTCCGGAATCCTGTTTCCGGCCGGCGTAGTGATGCCGCTGGCATCCGGCATGGGCGGCTGTCCGCTGTCTGCTCCGTAGGACTGCAAACCGGTCTGGGCGGCTGCTCCTGGGTGGGTTGCGATGAACCGTGGCTGCTTCGGGACGATATGCGGTGAACTGCTTCTGCGTGCTTTTAACTGCGTCTCGGTAACTTCTCTTCTGGACCTCGTTTTGACAACTCTCGGTGTTTTCCAATCTTTTTCTTCAACTCTCTTTTTCCTTCCAACTGATTACGACTGAGTTCACGATTCTTCGACTGACTGGTCTCTTTGACTTTACGACTTTCTGCTCCGGGCCTCGTTTCGGCAACTCTCCCCGTTTACCACTCTCTTTAACTCTTTCCGACTGTCTGTAGCACTCTTCTTCCTCCGGGCCTCGTTTCGGCAACTCTCCCCGTTTACCACCCTCGCAACTCTTCCCGACTGTCTGTAGCACTCTTCTTCCTCCGGGCCTCGTTTCGGCAACTCTCCCCGTTACCACCCTCGCAACTCTTCCCGACTGTCTGTAGCACCCTTCTTCCTCCGGGCCTCGTTTCGGCAACTCTCCCCGTTTACCACCCTCGCAACTCTTCCCGACTGTCTGTAGCCACTTTTCTTCCTCCGGGCCTCGTTTCGGCAACTCTCCCCGTTTACCACCCTCGCAACTCTTCCCGACTGTCTGTAGCACTCTTCTTCCTCCGGGCCTCGTTTCGGCAACTCTCCCCGTTTACCACTCTCGCAACTCTTCCCGACTGTCTGTAGACCTCTTCTTCCTCCGGGCCTCGTTTCGGCAACTCTCCCCGTTTACCACTCTCGCAACTCTTCCCGACTGTCTGTAGCACTCTAGCTGGGCCGTGTGTAGGCCATCTATATACCCCAACAATGGGGTGTCTCCCAACTGCCGATCCGCCCTCTTCCCGTCATGGGACGGGCCACCATCCCATTGGTCCATTTGCTTCTTCTGGAGGCCACGCCCGATCCGAACCCGAACTGACTCCTCCTTCGTCTTATCGCTGACTATAATTAATCTTATATCCTAATTATTTACACTTTAGTTAAATCTAGTTATTTATTCATTTCTTACGCTACTTACAAAATCTTATATCTTGTTACATATATCATTTAATTATTCCTAGTCAATTTAGTTTTTATTTATTTCTTATTCTACTTAACGCTAGGCCCACCGTGATCGATTATCATATGCATTATTCATTCGTACTCATCGCTTCAAAATCATGTTCACGTTAATTATTATTTACTATACTCTAGTGATTAAACTAAAGTCTGAATTGGCGGGAATGTTACTTCTTTCAATTTTCGAGCATTGCATCATATTTCGAGCCATGTGATTCGTCCAACGTGGCATTAAAGGAGCAGATTGCACAAAGAAACTGCGTCTTTTGTTCTAGTCACGTCCCGACCCTGAACGCTCGCTAACAGACACGCAACGGTACATTTCCTATTCTCGCCAGTACAATGGGTCCAGCTTTAATGGCCCTACGACCTTCGGTTATATCCTTCGGCAGGATGCGTCTCCTCGAAACAATGCGCGCCCTTAGAGATCTGCTATTGTTTCTCAGGAAACCTTTATAACCCCGTTATTTTCAGCCCTCGTCATTTTCCGTTCATTGCACAACACGTGGGCTGAAGGTCACTACGGTTGCAACTCGCATTTTGCACGAACCGCTAGGTTCCTTTTTTGTTGAGGGACGTCCGGTCCCGTTTATATGGGTCTGCCGTCGACGACCTGCATGCGTTTTGCGAGATGCGATTGCCCGCCTTTATTCTATTTCATTTATTCGGCTAATAAATGTGATAACTTCGCGTCACTTCAGGCTTAGGCATATCAAGGTTATGGGGCTATGACAGGGGTTATTAATGTTCTAATGTTATATTTTCATTCGTAAATTTAACAAAAGATTTAAACAATTTAACCATATCGTGTTATAATGGTCAATTGGTTTACAATAATCTCAGTCTGGACAAAATCAGGTAAATCATAGCTTGCATATTAACTTTTTTTTCCACGCTTTTCTAGATTATTTCCATCGATCTTCCTTTTGAAGGCATTTAATTATTCCTCCCTAGGTTTGTGTTCGGATCAAATTTCCCAAATGTGTGCCAATACCAATTTAATAAGGTTTTGTATTTAAATATATGCAAGGCAAGATTCGATTCGTTATGGATTTCTTAATTCGGTAGTCACATTGACTACTCCCCCAGATTAATTAATATTAATTTTGCGTTTGTTTTTCAATACCTTTCTCTTTGCAATCTGGTGCCCATTTCTGGATGTTATCATCTTTCTATGGCCATCTTAACAATCATTCTTCATTTTTCGCAATAAAAAGTAGAAAAATACAATAAAACAATAGAATATTCGCTTATGATTTATATTGAGTTCAACGCCCAAATCAGGATGTTTCCGTGTCAGAGAAAAAGTACAATTTACTTTTAAAATCACGCATTGCGCGGAGCGAAGTAAATGGAAAAAAGCTGTAAATAAAATGTATTAATCACCATTCTAACATCTTATTTTGTGCCGCCTTAAACTTCCCCGTAGATTTATTGTATAAAAGCCGTGAATTCGTTCCCCGTCAGGAGAGTTATTTTCGTTTTTTCGGTACAGGGGCAAAAAATGTACATCTTAGAAATCTCCCTGGATTCGATAAAGACACCGTCGCTGATACCATTTATTCAAGCTTAGCGATAAATTTATTAAAATAATTACTTAAATCTTTAATGGATTATTTTGTTGTTAATGTAAATTGTATTCCTATGTTGGATTAATTCCGAGAGAACACATTCTACATTAACCAAATCCATTATTTATTCATTAGTGCACGATTGTCCTGATGAAATTGCAGTGGTATCGAAACAGGCCGACGTTAAAGTAATCAACTTGACAAATACTAATTTAATTAACAATTAGTTCTGACCACAAATTTAACGAAAACATCGAAACATACTAGCGGAATTTAGATTTAGTTAAATTGAGGGGAGAGGAGGCGCCTTTGTTTTGCGCAGGCCCGAAATAATGACGATGTATGCAAAATTTGCTCCAGCCAAAGGTAGGCCGAGATGTCCAGGGAAGTGGGGTGACTATATTTTCTGTGTTTCAGGGTGCAACTGAACTAAATATGGATGACGTTCAATATAATACATGTTTTTTATAGGGTCCTTAAGAGTAATTACATATATGTACAAACATTGGCTTAGATCGGGCAAAAGGTGTAGTATTGTATAGAGAATAGATAGACATTCCATTTCCTACAAAACTTTTTAAGTTCCTTCACTCTTGTGTTGAAATCAATAAAACTTATGAATTTTCGTGACTGTAATAAATGCTAATATCTATGCAACCGTTGAAATTTTTCAAGTATAGATTTTCAAGTATCATTTTTCTCAGTGCCCTGTGCAAAATATATTCTCTATATAGAAAAAATTCAGAAAAAATATACATATGTATATATATATATATTTTTTTTTTTTTTCTGAATTTTTTCTATATAGAGAATATATTTTGCACAGGGCACTGAGAAAAATATATATATATATATATATATATATATATATATATATATATATATATATATATATATGTATATATATATCTATGCACGTGATGCCTGGTGGAACCAAAGAGTACGGCAAAAACTTACTAGGGGTATATTTTCACAGTGAATAACATAATGTGGAGTGAAGTGCGGGAAGTTGTTTGTGTGTAAGGGAAGGTTGTGGTGCAGGGGGTTATCGCAGGAAGGAATTCGGGGAGTTGATTTCATGATGCGGAGAGGACAAGAAATAATCTAAACGTCCTATCCTTTATATATTCATTGTCATCATCAGTCTTTAATATATTCAATGAAATAAAAATTGAGTTTTTCTGTATTTATTACAAAGTATATTCTTAAATAAACCTAGATAACATCAATAAGAAAAGCGATTTACTAAAATAAAATTTCTACCATTTCAAAATTATAATTAATTCTTATTTTCTTCATAAAATTTATCAAATTCGGGCACTGCTGACAGAATATCTTCAGCAAGTAGTTGGGGTTCTTCAAACGCCGCGAAATGACCACCAGTTTCAAAATCGGACACCTGTACAAGGTTCAAATATTTTTCCCTCATTTGGAATCTTGTGGTGAACGCTATTTCGTGTGCAAATCTTGCAACGGCCGATGGTACAGTTATCGGAATGCTGTGAAAAATAAAAATGTTCCTTTATTTTCATAGAGCAAATCTAAATAATTCATTAAAATAAAACATTTTCCAAATAAAATTATGTTGTTACAATGAGCATTTCTTTTTTTTTTTTGGGTTTTCATGGCTTTGCTGGATTACATCTTATTTCCCTTGATAAAATAATTTCATTTAAAATTCCTTGCAAATCTATTATACAGTGCGCTTAATGTATGCAGAATCAAATATTGAGTAAAATAACCATATCAAAAGGTACATATTTGCTTCCAAATATAATTGTCTAATTTTAAAATTGTTAATATATTAAGTCATAAATAAATACATAACAGTATGGAGAAAACAATGATATTATGGATATGCTAATTATTATAAGCAATTTATTAAAGTTATATTAAAATAAAGTGAATTTAACTGATGAGATTTTCAGAGAAGTGAATATATGTAATTGTTTTTTTTATCATTTATCCTGGATAATTGGGAGTCTATTGTGTATAGTGGAGCATTTTAGACTATTTTTTAAACATTTTTTGTCCATAACGTTTTACATATACTCAATGTAATCCATGTTTCCCTTCGAACACCCATACACACTACTTCCACTGTATAAAATATGACGAATATGCTTACTAGTCGATTCCTAATGACTTGTGAGCCTTATTCAGCGATTCTGCGTAAAGTCGCATGGAGGTAGTAATGCTCTTGCTATCCCAGTACACCATTATATTATCCAACATTTCGATTAAAGTATGTTTCCTTGTCAACCCTCCGTCACGTAAACTCATCCATTCCGGATTAGTCCATGTTGAGAATTTCTCAAGGATGTATGCAGCCAACCCTATTGGTGAGTCCATCAAAGCGACCCCTGAAAAATACTTATTTGTCAGTTATTAAACGCAATATCAGGACATATTTTTTATGTATAAGATATATTTAAAATCCTTAACAAATATTTTAAACATAATTTTTTTTTACTTTTATTCTTCAAATATTAATAAAAATTCTATAACAGATATGTATTTATTCTTTTGTCATATTAAAATTCACAATATATAAAATAATATATTAAATACTAAATTAATGTATTAATTGTAAATATATACATATAAAATCAATTTTGTCATAAAATATTGTTTTTGCGTCATTGGGATTATTGTATGATTTGTGTATCCAACCTACTTGTCGATAACACCTAATAAAACTGACTACACAAAATAGTAACATTCTGGATTTTACATGTATAAAATGTGTATTGATAATGTTAACTTAATGGCGCACTCTCTGGAGGTCCAAAGACTCAACAAGGCGCTTGCATCTTTCCGTGTCTTGCGCCACTTCGCTACTAATTATCCAATCAATTCAAGGCATAATTTATCTTCAATATTATATTGGATAAATATTTTATTTCAATCGGAATAAACTAATTAGTATGAATTTAAAGTGGCTCATAGTGTAGTGAACAGAATTATGAATGGGTCGCTAAGTACCGTATTACATCCATTATAAGACGCACCCTCATTTTCTATGCTAGAAAGAAAAAAGAAAAAAAGTAAATAAAAATTGTTATAAAAATGAAAGATGTCATATTATATTGCATACACAATAAGTTTTCGTTTCATTGCAGGATTGTAGTGAATTGTTTTTGAAGACACAATTTTATTAAAAAATAATCGCGTTCGACTGCCACCGATAGACGAATTTTTCCCAACTGTGCAGCAGCAGCATCGGCGACCGTTAGCTTACTGGTGGTAGGTTTCAAGGATCGTCACGGCAAGTACAATTTTAACAGCGATTGTAAGATGACATCGAATATAAGACGCACCATGAATATAGAGACACCAAAATAATAAAAAACATGCGTCTTATAATCAAGGCAGTATGGCAAATTGGTTATGTGGAATGAATGAATGAGGAGAGAATGGAAAGAATGATGGATAAATGCACGACACAAGTGTTGATAGCACTAGAAATGGACAATGTCATAAATCAGGTAGCGAAAGATGATCTTGTAAGGTTGCGTTTTGTTGATACGAGTTGTCTCGAAACTCGCATAAACAACAGTACAGAGTTGAGATGGATCAAGAACAGAATGACCAAACTGGCTAATGCATACCAGCCTATCACCAAATCTCCAAGATACGAAAACAATGTCTCAATCATAAACACATACCCTTGAGAGCCTCAATAATCAATTAGCATACATCAGAAAATGTACAAATGTGAAAGCGTTCATTAATAGGTAAATGTTGCCGTAATTACCTTTGATAGCTAGTCCTGGGTTTTCTAATTGGTTTGTTGAATATATTCATTCAATCTATGTAAATAAAAATACACCAACGAAACTGGGCTGCTACTCGCCAATTCTTCTACCGATGGTTCCTCTCTCTGCTCTTTTGAATCTTCTGAAAACTTGGCTGACCAACCTTTGAAACTGTATCACAACCGATAATCCAAAAAATAGAATACAAAATCTTTTTATATATCACCAACGTAAAATATATGATCGACTCCGAAATTATCTCTGAACAGAAGCAGTTTCGCTATTGTTTTCTGTTTTAAATTTACATAAATGGAATGCAACATATTCAAACTATGATACCAGGCCTACCTATCGAAGTATAAAATGCGTAAATATTAAGCAAGTAATTCCTAGAAGTTCTAGTTAGGCATAGCTTTTTCAAGATATGCAGTATGCGCCCCTGATCATGACCTTTACTTACCAACAGTATCTGGTTTTGTTGCTTGAATATGTAAATACCCCAATTCTTGGAGAAGGTTTTGGAAAAACTTAGATAGTGGATAAATTTTCGATTCATGTTCCTTTTCCACAATCATTGGTGGATACAAGCTACCCAACAGGAGTTTCAATGTTCCCAGCTCTGTTTGTACCACTGGCATATTGGTGTGGTATCCATAAATGTTTTCAGGATATAAGATCGCCATTGCGTGAGTTATTGCACTGCCCCAGTCTCCGCCTTGGATTACATAACGAATGTAACCGAGGCGCTCCATTAAGTTTCGCATAATGACTGCCATGTGCATGTATCCCAATCCTGGCTTTACAGCTGCCTAAAATATAAATCTCATTTATTCCAACAGCATACCTTTTATATATAATTAATAATTGTTTTAGTTATAATTTTAATCAGAAATCAGAAGTTCACAAAACGCAATTAAGAGCTTGATTCTATAGTGAGATAGACCGATGGGTTTATCAAACATTAATTTACATTTAAAACAAATTTGATGAAAGACTTTGAAATATATTACCAGGACAAGTGCCTGGAAAAAAGTTTTTATAATTCATTGGAAATAAAAAGTTGATAGTTTTTGAATAGAAATAATGAATGTTTCACATAATGAATTACATATCTAATGTCTAAATTTGTCATAAAACTAAATGGTGTAATAATAATGAATTCTCTGGGTAAAAGAATGTTCCGGATTCGAGTTTCGGCGATGTTTTCAGAGATCAGTCTCATAGAGAGATTATCGTGGATCCAGGCCTTGAGGCAAAGAAGTTTCAGTTTAATAATGCGTAAGGCAAATTGAATCTTATTGAGTGTGTAATCTCAATAAGATTCAATTTGCCAATAAAAATAGTTTTAATAATATTAAGGAAAACACATTCTTATTGTGAAGTTGTAATTATTCAGAACATAGGTCTGTGATATTTTAAATACTAAATTAATGTATTAATTATATGTATATATTTATAATTAATACATTAATTTAGTGTTTTAATAATAGTTTAAAATGACGTAGGATCAAAGATGTTTGGAAAATTTCTACTTTAATAATAAACCATTGTCATACAATTTTAAATAAAAATCAGTCTAAAAACAAAGGCATAAAATTTTAACATAAAATTTTTTTCACCTGCGAATATCCATACCCAGGAAGACTTGGCACTACAATACTGAAATCAAAATTACGATCTTCACTCGGTGTTGTTAGCAATGGAATCATTTTGAGAAACTCCACAAAGCTCCCTGGCCAACCGTGAAGAAGCAACAGAGGAATCACTCTCACATCTTTCGTTGGTTTCTGTTTTATATGGATGAAATGTATATCCAACCCCTGAATATTGGTCTTGAACTGTGGATACTTGTTCAGATATTTCTCTCGTTCAGTGAAGTCATATTTGGTTCTCCAGAAATCAGCTACTTCTTTGAGATATCTGCCATTAAACCCATATTGGAAACCAATTCCTTCCAATGGTTCGGTGAACCAATCGTTTACAGATAGTCTTTGCTTTAGACCGGCCAATCTCTGTAAATACAGTATCATTTTTTTAATATTAAACATTGTATAAAATACAGATGATTCCTCTGATGGAACGCCACACTCTTCAGTCCTAACACACAATTCTCACCTCATCCACATTCATACATCTTCTCATACAAGCTCGACGATTATTGAGGCTTCTAACGGGACCATCCTCCAGTATCTGGTTTACCTGGTCGTGCCAAGTCTTCCGCAGATGTCCTCTACTTCTGGTGACATCAACACTTGCATCATATATCTTTCTTACCATTCTCTCCTCATTCATTCGTTCCATATGACCAAACCACCTAAGTTATTCTTTCTTAATCTTACTCACTATACTAAGATCAGCTTTGCATTCTTTCCTTATTTCTTCATTCTTTACTCTGTCATAAATGGATCTGCTACATATACGTCTAAGTGATCTCATTTCCACTGCATTAAGTCTACTTTCATTCCTCTTCTGCCAGCTCCAGGCCTCACTTTCATACATCAGTGTCGGTACCAGGACTCCATTGTCAACCGCTAGTTTTGCCTCAATTGATAAGTTCCTATTAGCTATAATTCCATTCAAAGCGCTGTTCACTTTATTCCCTGCAGTAACCCTCCTTTCGATATCCTTCTCTATCTTTTCATTTAGGTATATCAAATATACTTCGCAAATACACAAACTGATCTACTTGTTCCAAACATTTATTACCTACAAGAATTTTGCACATAGTTTTGCTTTCCTTCTTCTCAAATACCATCACTTTCGGCTTGTTGACATTCATAATAAGGTCGCTTTCCTTGCATACATCATACATTATACTCACTAGCCTCTGTAATTCTTGTTCATTATTTTGTAGTAAATTGAAATTTACTGTTAAAAATTCTTGATAATTAACAATAGGAACTTTACATATCCTCATTACTTAAAATTGTTGAAGTGTCTAAAGGTTTAAAGCTACAAACAGCAAAGCAATTTTATGTAGTGTTGATTTTTATAGCTCGCTAACTGTCAGTGACAAACTGTATTGCTTGCAGAAAGGAAATTTTTGTAAACATTGAAGTTATGTATACAATATGTATTGTGATCTCAAATTTTCTGTCCCAATTAAGTGATGTAAATTACTGTTAATTCCTCGGTTTGGTCTCCATTCCTTGAGATTTGGCCCAAATAAGCGGCTGCCCCAATTAAATGTAAAATTTAATTTAATGTAAAATTTGTAGTATTCTGCATGATAGCTTCAAAATTGATCCTAGTTTGGACAAAAATATTAGTAGCAATATTCAAATATGTCCAAGAACACACAATTACTGAATTTTCACCTACAAAGCCACTGTTATTAAACAAATAAATATAATAACGTTATAATAAATATATAGGTTGCCAATATATTAACAAGCATCGTCTCATACTTATTGGAAGCGGGAATATTTATTTTGAATCACTTTTTCAATATCTGGAAGTAATATGTATATATTAAGCATTGCTTTATTATCCTCAAGACAATTGCTTGGGGTTCTTTAATTATATGCACCCACCCATAAAAAAATGAGTATTTAACAAGGAATCCCTCCAGCCCGTCCCTGTATACAATCACTAAAGGAGTGTTTTATTATTCTTTTAAATGAGTTTATTTTAAAATACATATATTGTTTCGTGAATCAATATTTGCATTTTACAAACACTAAAATGCTAAGACGCCAACATTGTTTCACAATGTATTACCTTTTATTCGAAATTCTAGTTATGCACCTTAAAGTGAAATAAATATTATTTTCATTGGTAAATATCATCTTATCATGTATTTTATCTTTTGATTGTGTAGTAGTTTGTGATGTAAATCTCATTTCAATTTCAAGATACAATTTAAATACCTCTGGATTAAATTGCACTTTGAATGGTCTCACTGAAATATCAGTTTTAGCTGGCTGCCCTGGTCCCCACCATTGATTTTGGTCGAGTTTTGGTACGGGAGGAACTTGGAACAAGCTGTGAGAAGCGTAACCCAACAATGCTGCCAATACTGCCGCAGCAGGCAGGCACAGCTTCTTGCAGCACCCCATCTAAAATACATTAACATCTTACCTAGCAGTGAGTTTTCTCAAACTGTACACATATTTTTTTAATTTCCAGCAAAACATATTCGTTACCACAGTAATAGAAGGAAAGATAGAAGAAAAAGAGGACGGCTGAGAAAATTATTCATGGGCATAATGCTGGAGTGGAGTAGATATATAAGTAGAAGGTTCTACAGCCCAAATCGAACCTCTCCGCCTTGGACTTTAATCGAGTACCCTCTTTGGAATTCATGAATAATGTAACCGGTCTATCTTGGCCGGAAGTTTAATTGGAATAGGGTTCGGTGGAGGAGCTTCAGCGATAAGGAAATGTCCCTTAAGCAGGAGAAGGAAGCATATTTTCAAAGTACTATCCTGAAAATAAATTAATGTATACCAGATGTGAATGAATTAATTATTACTTAAAATTGTATCTTTATTCAAACTATGTATAAACCACTAAGTTATTTTTACGTCAACCGATTTCAATACTAACATCTCTTCATCAGGACTGGCGTTATACGCTAGTTGTATGCCAGTCCTGATGAAGAGATATTAGTATTGAAACCGGTTGACGTAAAAATAACTCACAGTGGTTTATAGAAAGTTCAAATATAATTACAATTTTTAATTATGTCTAACCACAAAGTTAACGCTATTATTACTTCATCAAGAATCAATTCAAAAATGATATCAAATCAAATCAAAATCAGTTAAGATTCTAATGAGATTATTATATTCGACAGCAACAAATGCCCACCTTGAAATTATGAGTATTTTACACTAAAGCAAAAGTTCAATGACTAATAGGTTATGCATATAATGAGATAAGTAATTATCTTTTTGTTATATAATATATAATGTAACACAAAGTAAACATGCAAGGTAGGCAGTTTGTTTGTAACTTCATGTTGGTGTAAATGTCATAGATAAGATATTTTGCATAAAAATAATGAAATATGTAGTTCTAATGTTAAAATTATCTTAAAAACATTATTTAAAATCTACCTGTAAAATCAACATATAGCACAAATAGGTACCCTGTTTTTATATTGAACCAAATCCCCTCTAAGCGAAGAAAAATATAGCAGAGTTAAGGTATAATGCAAGTCCTCAGGAGAATAATATAATTTTAGACTAGACTATATATAGACTTAAGAATATTATTATTACTATGCACTATATTATTCTGTACATACACATACTATTTCAATGTTAAGTAATCATAATAAATTAACTAAATAGGTTAAAATTATGTTTATGATTACTCAGTTTTTACTGATAAATGTATCTATAGATATAACTTACCTTCAACCGTAGCGTTGTTCCAACAAGTAATGATTTCATGTGTATTATTCTTGTATCGTTGAAGTTATTATCTTTCTGTTTAAAAATAATTACTTGTCATCATTGGTAATCAGAAAATATATCCAAATATGACAGAAATACTGTAAAACCTCGTTATTGCGAAATCCAAGGACCAAAAAATAAAATTTCGTAATAACGAATTCCCACATATGGCGAAAAAAAAACTTTTTCCTAATATGTGAATATTCCGCGCGCGCCGTAGAAATACTCGTAAATGTAGCGCGGCTTTAAAAAAGTTCGTAAGTTCCGCAAACAAGATACCCATTGTCAGTTTAATATGGGATATAACATAATAAGGCATTCTGCAAACAAAGGAGGATTTTCTGTATAAAGAAAACTGAATAATCTATTTAGTTTTGTTTCAACAGATGAGCAAATTGATAATAATTAAGAAATTAAATTAAAAACATTTTACGAAACAATATACGATAACTTAAAATTCGGCGATATTTTTGAAAATTCCAAAATGTCATGCAAATATAAAACAACATTAAATTTTAACTGTGTTTAATTGGAGAGCCGCTACAAGCATTGAGAGTTTCGTATCGGTGTCGATCTTCATATTTCTTTAAATCGTAGAGAGACGAATTCGGAATCATAGTTTTTTGTCGAAGGTTAAAATTTTGCGGGAATTATCAGGACCTGAAGCCATTTTAGGGTTCCACAAAATATTAAAAAATGTACTTTATAGAATAAATTACGAAATACTAGTACATATAAATGTCGGTAAACAAACACAAAAACAATTGTCAAAGAAACACATTAACGAAAATGTCGTACGCAATATTATCGTTCATTGGAATCGATGTAAATGTTCAGTTATAATGTATAAAGTGACATAAGTTAACGATGATAATGAAGATAAAAAACGAAGATCAAAGATGACAATGTGCAGAATTATAGGCATCATTGCGGGAGATACCACACACAAAGCTTACACGCGCGTGCCCTAAAGTGTGACTTCGGTTTCAATTTCGGGGGTTTTCATTTTTTCCAGCTGGTTTAGATAAGACCATAGATAAGGATAAGACCCGTTTTTAGAGGCGTGAACACGTGTACGCTTCAGAGTGTGGGAAGAGTGCCATTCTAACCTATTTTGACAATGGACAATAAATCCAACCTTGGACAAGTGGAGATTATGCCAAATGGCTTTATAAGGGTCTATTATGATCCCAAGAAGAAGTTTTACAAGGGCGCAGCGGACCGCCCACGCCGACCGGCCTGCTGCGCCAAAGCAATAAAACATATGACAAACATGATCGTAAACGGTCGAAATATATTTTGAAATATTTTCGTTGTAAATTTTTTTTTTCGTTATATATTTATGTAAATGATTGGTATTTTTTCATACGGGACAAAAATAATTTCGTTCTACATATTAACGAAATTTCGTTATATAAATTCATTTTTGTATGAAAAATTAATAGTATGGAATTAATTTTGAAAAAAATTTCGATATACGTTACTTTTCAGTATAACGGGGTTCGTTTTAACGGGGTTTTACTGTATTAGAAAATATATATGAATACCTAAAACATAAATAATGTGTACATGTGACAAAAAATATATCTGTATATAACAGATGCATACCTACAACATATAACCAAGCACAGAAAACATATGAACTTATAATTTTGCAAACAAATATTTCAGATAGTGAAATTGGAGAAAAAAATTGTTTCACTATAGGCAAAATTTGCTGAGAGATGGTGGTGTTCGTGCAAACTTGAGGCATCGACATGCATCATACGTCTTCATAAGAAGATTTTCGCAGCATTTATTGATAATATGTGTGGGAAGGTTGGTTGATTGGTGTTCGAGTAAAACCTTATACTAGATATTTGTTCATTATTGCCAGGGAGAAGCCACCGAGTGAAAGAAGCGACACAAATACGTAAAGGACATAGTAAAAAAACGATGCGAATATTATTTGACGGACCGAGTCGGGAAGAGCTGGATGAAGATGGTCGACTCGAGTACTGGGCGCAGACTGCTTCCTTTGGTGCACATATGTTTTGTTCGTCGGGCAGCGTGACTTAGCTTCTCTCGAACATTCTCCTTTAATTCACTCAGGATGGCATAATACTGAGAAATAAGGGAATGAGGAGACGCATCTAGACAATGCACGCAAGCCGCCACATCCATTTAAACTAATTAATGAATTCCTTTGACAAGCGTTTTGGGTATTTACAAGGGTATACCCCAAAATCAGTTATGAGTATTATACAGCACGTAGCTTAGGTGGTTGGCACCATTCTTGTCATCGCACATCAAGTTGCAAAATATATATTTGGAATTGAAAAAATAAAACTTGTTAACCGTTTGCGCTCTTTTTCGTGCAGTCTTCTCGAAATTATTTTTTGTCTAATTATATAAATTATTTGCATTTTACCTTTTATTTCCTCTGCATTTTTTCTGAAACGGAGTGTAGTTGAAGGATGCATATTGTATTCATTGCGCTTGGGACACTTTACATTTTGCATTAATATTTAAAATTTAAAAGAGTCTAAAATTTTACACGGCATGATATTTTTTAAAACAATCACCAACATGCAGTCTTGGATTGCGTTCATAAGTTTCACAAATATATTAGATTTATTTTCGTCCGCCTTGAAAACCTCGATTCGAACACACCACAGTCTTTAGATAGTTCAATTAGGACTAGAATGTGTAGTTTGCCATTCAACCGTTACTCCTGGCCCATGGTCATTGGCCGCCCTTTAATATTAGCTGTGCCTTCGTGATAATCATAGATCAATTAATTTAAAAGTATTCTCCGGAACCGTAAATGGGACAAGCAAGAGAAAAAATTATTACTTTTTTCGAATTGAATAGATGTCAAATTCTTCCTCTAAAATCCTGTGTCATTCAGCATCCGATATCCTCGTCCAGTTTATGTAAATATCGCATTGAATGAACAGTATGCATTGGTTTCTTACAATAGACTTGCAAGTTGTGGGTCGGGTTTGTGATGTCTACTAAGGGTGGACTTACGAGTGGAAACGATTAAGGTATAAAGAAAATTCTTGTTGATGCTTGAAATTCTACACAGGTACTTAAAAAAAGAATGATTATTATAATGGTCCGTACAAAAGAGATTTTCGACTCGAGACAATCTCTGAGACATGGATTTTGCTCCCATGCGATGCTTTAAAGACAACTCTCGGCACACCGTATTTCTCGCCTTATTCAGGCTCGTATGTCAAATGTCAATTCATAGATAAGAGATATGTCATCGTTGTCATATGGGTGGTCTTGAACATCCAGTTAAAAGAGAATTAATGTTTGTAATTTAACGCCCTATGTTAATGTTTTGTTTAATGAATTATATCTAACTTACAGAATAAATAGTTGGAGGGATATATGGTAGTTTTAGGTGACGTTTATGTGCACGTATCGAATATCGTGTACAGTTTTGTCTCTTTCTAACAATTTGAAGCTGATCTCTGAGTTTATCTCCAGATCAAAATCACATCAAGTGTATATGGTATTGAGATGGGTTCCAACTAAATCTTTTGAGATTATATCATCTTGTCTCCTTCCATGGATACGGGCCGTAAGCTTTGCATTTTTCAAGCAAAGGTATGATCATTAATATATTCATTGTAACTTTATACTTACTTTTTACAGGAAAATAGTATGTATTAATCTCGCGTCCTTGAATGCCCTGACCTTTGTGATTTGTGACCAAAGGTAGACCTTTTAATTACTCAACACACAACCTGTTTATACAGTATCTGACACACAGTATTTATTTTTCACACACACATTATTTTTACTATACATATAGTTATGTAGTAAAAATATTTTCAGCAATTTTATTTTCCTGAACTAGTCTAAGAGACACAGAAATCTTTAATTTGAAAGTGTGATAAAAATAATCACATCCATATTTATTTACTCGTTGAACTTCTATTGTCTCTCTCTTAACAATAAGATTAATTTTAATTGACGTCACGCATAACATATTAACTAATCAACAAAATTTATAAATTATAATTTATTAGCACTGAGAAATAATTTTGTGTTAATTAAACATTAAGTGTCGCTTCATAAGATGTCACTGACATTATCGTCTACATTATGTATATAATAATGCATAATACCTAATACATACCTGACACATAGCATATGAGGGAAAATGTAGTTAAAATCTGAGTGATACATAAATAATCAACTAAATAAAAAGTATAAATCAAATAATCGGTAATATTAAAATACAAAAAAAAACAAAGACGGCAGTGTCAATAAAATCAGAAAAAATATGTTTATTGATACAACATTATAATATTACAACACATTCCATTACTTATCTTCCTCTCGAATCACTTTGTGATCATTCGAGTAGCAAGCAACCTTTTCATTTTCAAAGCTTTTCACATTTCAAATTTTTGGGGGTGTTAGGCTAGATAAGAAAAACACATACATACATTAATTTAAATATTTTTAATTATCATTTGCCAAACTTAAGCTCCTGTTATTTATTTTATTAAAATAATCAAATTCTGTAACTGCTGACAAAATGTCGTCAGCCAACAACTGGGGTTCCTCAAAGGCAGCAAAATGACCTCCATTTTCGAAATCCGAAAGTTGTACAACATTCAAGTATTTATTTTTAATTTGACATCTTGTAGTGTAATACAATTCGTGCGCAAACCTTGCGACAGCTGTAGGCACCGTCACTGGCAATCTGCGGACAAAATTAAAATATACATATATGTGTAATATTTTATAACCTTTGCACTCGTAAGACTGCTCTAACTTGATTCGGCCCGAGGACTACAAAAGCAATTGGTCACTAAACCAAAATTGTAATATAGCAAACTAAGATTTATTTATCAATCAATATATAATACATATAATTATGAACATAAACTATTATTACATAAGTTTAATCATGAATTAATGAATAGTATTATTATAATTTAGATCAAACTGCAACTGTACAATAATTGTGACGGATGGTTTAGTTAGGTATGTACTAGTATCTACAATATGATTTTTTATATAACAGACCAATATTGTTTTTGAATTACTTTTTAAATAAAACTATTTACTTAATTTTTTTTTAATAGAACCTTTATTTAACTTTTAATAATTTATTATTATAAATAATATAGCCTAAATGGCCACCTTTAGACGCCGTACAAATACGAGTTCTTTCAATTACATTTTTCATTGCATTTCGGTAAAGTTTAGAGATTATTTGTTTGACTTCTTGACAAATGTTGTCTTTCATCTATTGAAATATTGTTGTCTTATTACTATAGACTATTTCCTTTATGTAGCAATAATGAAAAAAAATCAGATACAATTAAATCAGGTGAATGAGGTGGCCAATTGATATCACCAAATGTTGATAATATGCAGCCAGGGAATGCATACTGCAGAATTTTCATCGCAGCGCGAGCTGTGTGCAATATAGCACCATCTTGCTGAAACCACAGATGCAATATCGCATGATACTTCTTGTGCACACCTAACTGAGGTCCCTGTAATATAACTAACACATTATCTATAACATCAATGTTTACGCTGTATGTTCGATACGAGCGCTGCCAAACTTTGGCAAATCTTGCACTGTATACCCTGTTTCAAAATTTTTAATCACATAATGTATTACACACTTTGGAGTTATATGATTTAATCTATAAAAATCACAAAGTTATCTTTGAAGTCACAATTGATGAGCCATTGTGATAAAATGTTTTGATTATCATAACATCTTATTGTGGCATTATATAATAAATTATTAAGAATTAATAAATGATCTATAAAAAAAATCATTCAAATTATTTCATTTATAAAATAATTCAAAATCAAAATCGTAAATGTTTTCATTTAAAAACTATAAGAAATAATATGTACAAATAAAAAAATACAGATATTCTGAGACAGGAATATGTATATTAAAAATATATATAAAACAAAGAAATAAAGTTAATTATAAAAATTTCAAAACAATTAAGTACTTATCTATATTAAACACCTAACTGTAAGAAAAATTTACAATATCTGAGAACATTTTTTATATATTTTCTCATCTGGGTGATATGTCATGTTGTCTAACAAAATAATTTAACAATAAAAAAGATAATTGTATTATTAAGTGCATATTTCTTCTTTGCAAACCATTGTTAATAATCCGAAGCAAATAAGTTCTTACTATAATACATACGTGTTAATGGTCCGAAGCAAATAAGTTCTTACTATAATACATACGTGTTAATGGTCCGAAGCAAATAAGATCTTACTATAATACATATGTGATAATAGTCCGAAGCAAATAAGATCTTACTATAATACATATGTGTTAAATGTAAGAATTTTAGTTACTTAATTAGAACCTTGTCAAATAAAATAATAAATAGGAAATGAAAATGAGAATTGCCAGATAATATTGATATTGTTTACAATCTGAGAGCAAGAAATATTACAATAAGCACACTTTAAAATGATATAAACATGCTTACTCATCAAATCCTAAGTTTTGATGAGCTGTGTTGAACGATTCTGAGTAGAGTCGCATAGATGTTGTGATGCATCCACTATCCCAGTACACCATGATGTTGTCCAACATTTCGGTTAACAAATGTTTCTTTGTCAAACCTCCGTCTTGTAAACTTATCCAATCCGGATTAGTCCATGTCGAAAACTTTTCTAAGATGTAAGCCGCAAGTCCTATCGGAGAGTCCTTCAAGGCGATACCTGGAAATTATCTGGGTTATTAAGAATGAAATTAATTGGCAAATATAGGATTTTTACAAAGAACAAACATGTGTTCCTTGATTATTAAATAAATGTAAATATCTGATTTAAAAAAATTTTTTTTCAAAAATAAACTAATTTCCTTGTGGATTTACTATTCGCATCTTTCTTCTGTTATCCGTATTTTTCCCATTAAAGAGCTATTCAATTTAATGAATGAGAAAATATTTATCAGATTTGAGTTCAAAAGAAATTTGGCAGATGGCGTCAGGATTCTTGATACATTTTTATAACTCGCAAATATTTTATGATAAATATTGTTATTTAATTATATTTTACTGGTCATGTTTTAATTTTTACAGAATGTGCATTGTAATAGAGAGGCTTGTGGTAACTGGTAAGGTTGAGGGTTGAAAAGAAAGGGGACGACCTACTGCCACTGAAAAATTCCACAAAACACGGTGAAATATCTTGTGCAGGTCACAATCCTTAATATGAGATAGGGATGAAGAAGATATTTGGTGATAATGAAATAAAAGTAAATAATACATCATTTGTATATTTTCAATGGTATTTTATATTGACAGAGTTATTAATAGTTTATCACTCAATCTCGTAATTATACATTTATAATATCAAGTACCATAACAATGTGTCGACTTCTATAGTGTTTTTTTTTTTTATTTATTAAAACTATTATATATACTAACCAATCGTATCTGGTTTGGTTGATTGCAAGTGCAGATATCCGCTTTCTCGAATAAGATAGTGGAACGTCTTCGATAATGGATAAATCTTCGAAATATGCTCCTCATCCACTACCATTGGCGGATACAGACTCCCTAAAATGACTTTCAAAGTTCCTAATTTTGTTTGGGCCACCGGCATGTTGGTATGATATCCATAAATGCTTTCAGGAAACAAAACTGCCATCGCCATTGTAATAATACTTCCCCAGTCACCACCTTGGATCATGTAGTCGTCATATCGGAGACGTCTCATTAAATTATGCATAATGACTGCTGTTTGCGAATATCCCAATCCAGGTTTTACTGCTGCCTAAAACAAGGAGCATTACAATAAATTAATACATTTTTCAATTTGTGGAGGGCTATCGCAGTGAAGCTGAACAAACCCAGCAAGGCAGTACTTGCATCGCAACTCCCCTCAACCATAAAGATGTAGAGTACCGACTGCATGCAACAAGCAAACGCAGCCGCCTGCACTCAGATGGGACACCACCACTCTAGACATGACCATTCTACCTTTTGACAACGTCCAAGCAACAGCTCTAGAAGCCACCTCCAATATCAGTTAGCGCACCTAGTATTAACTTCTACCTTTGTTCCTAGTGTATCATTTTTATATATTTTTATTTTTTGCCTGAATATTTGTAATACATAATACTTTTTTTTTTAAATGTTTTTTGTATAAGGAAAAATTTTATTTGTGGGAACATGTGAGTGGGTATTAAGTGATAGGTATTATTTTATTTCAATTTTTGGAGCTAGTTTTCCAACCTAAGTAGGTAGGCACCTATTTCTCATGTACCCAATAAAAATTTAATTTAATTAAACCTACTAATCATTTTTTTATTCTTCTCTTTTTGAAATATGTTTTCAGTTATTAATAATAATAATGCCCCCTCACTAGGATGATCATGTGTTGAAGTTGGCTATTGTTTGAAAGTTATTCAAGTATTTATTAATATTTCTAAGAAAAATTTATGACTTTTCTCTATTTTTTATTTAGTGCTTGTCATTAGTTCTCTTTTTATCATATTGTTGTCTAACTCATTAATTATGACTATTATTTAATATCTCGTGGCCTTAACTGCTGTGTGTTAGGGTAATTTTAAGAGTTTTTATACTGTGTATACAGAGTTTTGAGTTTTTATGCTTTGGCCTGGTTCAATAACTATTAATTTTGTTGCCTTTCAAATAAAGCATGTCATTCGCATGTGTACGAAATAACGACCTTGCAGTTGGCAGTGTGTATATATTAGAATCGATTTTTTTTGCAGATCATGTTTTTTTAATGTCTAATGATTTAATAACGCTTGGGTCCGGTGACAGAGGAGGACTAAAGACACTTACTACTACAACAAATGTAATGTTTTCTACTAATTAAAAATCATTAAAGATTAATTTAAATCGTTCACATTACCTGAGAGTATCCATATCCTGGAAGACTTGGGACAACGATATCGAAAACAAAATTTCGGCCTTCTCGAGGGGTTGTCAACAAAGGAATTAGCTTATATAACTCCACAAAACTCCCTGGCCACCCATGAAGAAGCAGCAAAGGAATCACTCTCACATGTTTCGTCGGTTTCTGTTTTATATGGATGAAATGTATATCCAACCCTTGAATATTGGTCTTGAACTGTGGATACTTGTTCAAATATTTCTCTCGTTCAGTGAAGTCATATTTGGTTCTCCAAAAATTAGCAATTTCTTTAAGATATTTGGTGTTGAACCCGTATTGGAAGCCAATTCCTTCCAGTGGTTCAGTGAACCAATCGTTTTGAGATAGTTTTTGTTTCAGATCAGTTAGTCTCTGAAAATATACAATGATATGTAATTAAATTCTTTAGACAGGTATTTAGCCAATATCACTAGCAAAGAAATTTTTCAGAAATCTTGGGTTGAATTTATGACAGGAATCATCATTAAATTTACCTCGGGTTTAAACTCCACTCTGAATGGTCGGATTGAAGTGTCCAGAGTTTTAGCTGCGTCTCCGAGTCCCCACCATTGATTACAATCTAGTGTGGGAACCGGGGGCATTTGAAACACACTGTGAGCTACGTAACTCAGAAATACTCCCAATACAGCAGCACTCAGCAGACAAAACTTTTTGCAGAATGCCATCTGAGTTTTAAAGAACAAAATTAATATTATTTATAATACAGAAAAGCACCACCTTTTTGAAGAAAATTAATGTTTATATTTATCTTACGTCCAAATTAATGCAGTGAGATTTTATAGTCCCAATTGTATACATTAACATCAAGTATCTATATATATAAAACTCAATGTCTATCTGACTCTCTGTTCTCTATATGATTATATACCCTTTAACGCTTTGGAAGGTTGTGGGAGAATCAGATCCACAGATAGGCAGCACAAGTATATTTATCAAACAATGTAAAAATCGTTTCTCTCTAAACACATCTACCATAGAACATGTGTAAAATAGTCGATTTATCAATCCATCAAACAAATCATGTGCGTCACTGTACCGATATTGTAATTGTTGTAAAAAATACGTAAGTAGTATATAATAGTTTATAAGTTTTATAATAGTTTATAAGTTTTTATATTGAAATATGTCAAAAATATGGTATACTTTATCTTCTAAATCTAAAAAAGCACCAGTATACAAAGACAAAAAAGACAGCGTTTTTGATGTACCACATGAATTGCGTTTGTCCCACGTTAGTTTTCATTTGTGTTTTTTATAATCTAATGTCACTAAAAACATGTTTTTTATTATGTCATTAATCATTCATTTTCAAAGTCGTAAACAATACATTATATTAGTTCCTGTACAGGCTGTGGGAGTATATTTACCACATCATTTTTCACTGAGAGGGGGGTGGAATTCACAAAAAAATTAATTGCTAATATTTTTCTAATACTAACACCTACATTATTCCACTTTTTAAACAATAAAAATATTAGGAGGTTTCTGGGGCCTGGTAAAGGGTTAAACGATCTTAACAAAATTTTGCATACTTATTCTTTAGAACCCTGCACAAAACATAAGCACCATCCCCTAAGCATGAGATATTATCTCCTATAGAGAGGTAGCACGTATTAAAAAATATTGTTTAATGAATATACATAAATACATATGTATTTGTACACATTTATGTTAACAATGTTACATTTCTTACTCCCCTTATCCCAAATGTCACCCATTCCAAATTTAATTTAATGCTGTCCATTTCAAATTTTGCATAATTACTCTAGGTTTCTGCATAAAACGTAGGCCCACCCTTCCTTGAAAATTTACCCCCCTTCCGCCGATATAAATGTGTAGTATATAATATTGAAAGACATCCATTTTGAATTTTCACAATTACTCTTTAGGACCCTGTGCAAAATATAGGCCTCCTTCCCTTCCTACTGGCCTCCCCACCCCCACATCTAATGAGACAACAAATTTAACTTAAATGTATTGCATGGGCGTAATAGATCTCCACAGAATGCCAGCCATTAAACATTTTATGAAAGATGACTTTTCTATGATTGCTGTAAGAGTTCAAGCAACTATTATTTATCATACACGTATGAAAGAACCATTACGTATCTGTGAAGTTACTTGTTTTTCACTAGAGCCTTAATACAGAGATTGCTAAAAGAGAATATGCTATAAAACCAATTATTCGTTCATTTGAATAAAAGTAATTTACTTATAATATCATTATTTGAAAAAAACATATGTATGCCGACAGAATTCAAACTTTAGACTTTCGGCATTCAACAAATCGCATCCGACAACCCCGTGCATATGTTTCTCAATCTGCTTTATTTTTAAATGTATTACAAGTTGAACAAATTTTTGTTAACAATCAGTAACTTGTTTTATTATACAAACGAATGAAGGATGCACTGTGTTAGGGATTATCTCGTGGACTGTATGAAAGAAAATATGGTGGGAGAAACAGGATGACACAGTACTTTGAAAACTACCACTGACCTTTTGTGGTTCCGGCTCTCTTTCCACGCTCAGCAATTCAAGGATCCCTCGATGGATGCTCGAAAAAGGTACACAGCTTGTATTGCTTACAGGACGGCGACCAAATTAGCACTACATGCCGCACTAATGAGCGAGTAATTAGTTTATCGAGTAAGTGTCGGAAAGTTGGAAGGGATCTATATCGGAATTAGGAACATAATTTCCCTAACACACCGCACCAAAGTAAATTATCCTCATTGTGTATAGAGATATTTAATGAGAATTTATGTTATTGTTTACTTGGTCTGTCACCGTATCACAAATGGTGTGCCAGCCACGTAATAGACTTGTATTGTGTGGTCTCATACGTGTACCAGTTGCGAGAGTACGCGTAAATCCAGTTGAAAGTTATGCTATTTTTTTCATGAACGGGATTATAACAACTTTTCACTCTCCCGCGCCAATATATTTAGATTTTTTGTGAAATTATGTGATGAAAGGAATTAATAATAATAAAGTAATGTTTTTTCAAAACAATAACATCCTTAATTATATTGCGCTCTGACGTGATGTGTCAGGGTACTAGGTTACACATTTAGCCAAGACACAATCCGCTCTGTCTCATTGGATTATTTAAAAACAAGCTATTAATAATAATCACCGCCAGGGCTGCAAATCTCAGAACATAATCGCTAAGCGGCACTTGTGTCGCCGGAATGGTAATTACATACTTAAATAATTCATACAAGTTAAATTAATGAATTTGAAAGATATGTAGATTTTTTCTACATATCTTTCTAATTGATTATAAAATTTAATTTGTTTTAAAAATATCACATAACTATTTTCTGAAATGCAACTTCACTATTACTGTGTTTTCATTAAAAACTTTAATAACACAATAATAAACTATATTTTCAACATTGAAAAATAGGTTTTACGGAAACACCATCATTATGTCAGATAGATATGTATGTAGGTAGGTACTCACCATTAGGTACGTGTGCGAGCACTAATTATTATTCTTATATGTGTAATATTTTACCACTCAATCTAAAAATATATTTTGTTAATTAATAATCAACTGTGGTTGATTGTTGTTTTAGTACAGCATATAAATATGTTTCTCATAAAAATGCAAAATCTATGTTTATTAAAATGAGATGTGAACTAAAGCAAAACAAAATCTACACTGAAAAGTTTCCTCTTCACAGCCTTGAAATGTGTATCTAAACTCTGATTTGTTTGCTAGTTCTATTAGTACTGAAATTTGAAAACAAATAACAAAGCAGGGACGTTGCTACTGGCCTGGGCAGCCATCAGGGGACTATAAATGAATTCAACAATTGCAAAAATTACTGCACAGTTTTGAAAATCTTAGTGACAAATGAATATGTAAAGATAGCTGACTAAATTAATGTTCAAGGTGTATGTACAAATTGAATAAGATTTTTACAAAATCATCTTTAGCTTCAAGTCTACATTTTTCGAAATATATTTATTTTACTTATACACACCCTATTCAGGCATTAACATAATTTGTAAAATAACAGAAAATTTCATCAGAAGTGCAATACACAAAGAAAAAAATTATATGTCAGCATGTTTTTTCATAATCAAAATTAAAAATAAATATAAAATGTGAAGTAAAGTAATTTATCTGTTACCATTAAGTTGAGATACAAAAAATTGTAATAATGTAGTCCTATAAAGAGATAAATTTACAGCAAACATGTCGACTACTTCCGCATATTCATTCATCAAAGAATGCAATCTGGGGACTGCGGAGTTAACTAATGCAAGAGTTCTGACATTACCACTGTAATACAAAAATGAATTGTGTCTCGATGATCTTAATGGTACATGAAAGTCAAGCAAACCTACAATCTGGGCAGTCTATCATACCATTGATCCTGTATAGAAATGTGAGGTCGGTCATTGTATGTCCCACTGATAATTTTAACAATTTTAAACTGTTCAAAGGTTTTTGGTGAAACTTTGTGAAATTCCATGATTTTGTAAATTGAGTTAAAACACTGTTTATTTCACTATATTTTATTGTATTTAAACGTTTTCGGGAACATCTTCCCATTATCAATAATATAATTCAACTAAAATTAAAAACACTTTCAGACAGTAATTACGGGTGTGTTTGGAGTTATATTATTGATAATGGGTAGATGTTCCCGAAAACATTCTAACATTTAAATACAATAAAATATAGAGAAATAAAACTATTTTAACTCGATTTACAAAATAACAATTTCAGACAGCTAAGGCGATAATCATAATTGATATCCTCAGAGCATATATTTAAAAAGACCTTTTATTTTTTTTTATTCAGTATATAATTCAAAATTAATAAAATATGTTAATTAATCAAAATTACTTACTTAACACACTTTGTAATAATTGAACATAATTTGTTTTATAAAAATAATGATAGGTATATTTACCGCTACGAGTTATTTGTGTGGGGTCACTCATACTACTGTTCATAGTTCAAGTGTTATCATGGTGACCAATAAACACAAGAAACTGGTCTGTGATGAATGATAACTAATTGAATAATTATGCCTAAATCAGTCCGGTAACTCGATTCAATTGCTTTCAATTCTAGCAACTTGAAGAATAAAAAATGACACAAAGGTATTTATTTTAATATGTACATGACAGAAAAGCTTTGTCATTATTTTACAAACTTTAGAGCGGCATGACTATAAAAATTGGTTCCCAATGCGAAATGTAAAAAATGACCCTTGTACATACTGTGACATTTTAAATATGCATGGCGGCACCGAACGCTACGTACCGATCCGGGTGAACTCGGTCGGTAAGAGGGAAGGGATAACCTCAGCGCAAGGTGCGAGCGCTGGACGGTGCTTCTCCGTAACATGTAGAAATGGCGACAGTCGATGACAGTTTAAGTATTATTTTCATGGCAAAACATGAGATAATTTGGCTTTGTTCTTCCCGTGAAAGTCAAGGAGAATCTCTTCGCTGGGACTAGTGCGGAAACTGCCTGTAAGCGGTGGTAGAGCATGTTGAGGTCTTCCTACTTAAACCTCCTCGAAATGGTGTGCCATCGAAGGCGAGATGGAAGATTGGTCCAGGTGCATGGTGTCCGGAAGACGACTGTCACCCATCACCCAAATGGATAAATCAAATATCATAGAAACCGTAACTTCTAAAAGTGTCTCCTCGTCTGCTGGGGAAGTGGCAAACTTTGTTAGAAAGAACTATTTGTTATAGAAGATCTGGAACTCTACATGCTTACAATATCGGGTGTCTCATGATTAATGTGTAAATCGAGTGTTGTTATTGTTTGAAGCTATTCCCATTCAAGTCAGCCACACCGATACTACACCCACAGACTGAGCCAAGTCGGTGGTGTGACATGCTGGCGTTTGATCCACCAATGCCAGCGTGTCACGTAACAATATATGTATTGTATATAAGACAGAAATTTTAAGTACGATAATAATAGAGGAAATAATAAGTATGATAATAATAGAGAAAAAACGAACTCTTGTTTCCTATAATCTTCACACTTTTATGATTTTTGGGCATTCATTACCGAGACATTCACTTTGCATATGTCTTGTACCTAACCTGACATATTTTTGGATACTGATGTATACAATCGATAAAGTTTTCTGGTGTTTTCCTAATGCATGTGAAAAATTACTTTTTAATTCCAAATCTTACTGTTGTAGATTTAAAAAATTATTAGTTCATATTATCACTGGAAAAATAATCAATACAAAATGTACTGTAGGGCGCGGATGGCGCCCTGCAGTACATTTGGACCCCTATCTAATAAGAGCCTCAATGTACCACATTGGCGTAGTTACGCGACTGCTTTGAGGATCCCACTATTCTAAAAATTTAAGATTTATAAATCTGTTGAATGTTATACCTATTATGTTTTTTACTATTGGTTCATTGGTAAAAAGCCATTAAGTATGTTAATGAGGAATCAAGTCAATTGATAAATAAACCTTTTCTTTTGACTACGTTTTTAAAATATCTAATAGGATTGTGCAAAAACATAAAGATACAACATTTTAGCGTAAAAATAATATATAATACTTACTATTTTTATTATAAATCTATCTATGGTTCCAGAAGTTTAAGATTTTTAATTTTGGTTGCGTAATTCTACAATGAATATTGTAAAAACAATGTTTTCACACTTTTTGAATATCAGAAAAACATTATTTTGATCTTTGACTTTTTTCTTTAATATTATATTATGCTTATTAAATTTAATTACATCAGACTCTATTATTCATGGTTGCATTAATCAGGGTGCAGATTAACCGAAGCTTATAGCTCCGGTTAATTTAAAATTTAATTTTTCTTCAACTTTTTGATATATTTTTTCAGTAGATTACATAATTTTATGTACCAATAAATTAAACTGGCAATATTGATAATATGCAACAAAAAATATTGCTGACACGTCATCGACTGGGATGTCCGGTTGATAGCGGATTTGCCGATTATTGTTTGGACTCGCTTAGATTCAGTATGAATTTTTGATGCAAGCGAGCAGGCGCATCATGACTATTTTTTACAGGGTAATATTCTTTCCTTACCACCCTGTATATTTGAAAATTTATTTTATCTAAAAACTGAATATATATCACTCATATAAATACACACAAATTCACATCAAAATGTAATGGAATAAGACAAGAGTCCCAGTAAAGTAAATTAAACGAAACTTAATTTGTAAAAATATTAAATAAATTGTATTTTGTTTCCATAATAATATAAGAAAAACACCGAAAGTTTGTATAAAATAAAATGTATTATAAAAAATTTTTAAAGGAATAATCAACACAACGTCTTTGGGTCTTCAATATTCTTTAATTTTTTGAATTACAGTTCTTGTTTTTTGGTTTTGTAAAAATTATCAAATTTAGGCACTGCAGTCAAAATATCGTCAGCCAGCGACTGAGGTTCTTCAAATGCAGCAAAGTGACCACCGTTTTCAAAATCAGATACCTGAATGAGATTCAAGTATTTACTTTTCATTTGACATTTCGTGATGAAAACTAGCTCATTTGCGAATCTTGCAACAGCTGTCGGCACTGTTACTGGGAGGCTGTAAAAAAATTTATATTATATATAAAACAATATCACTTAAAATATTTTGGGAGACTTTCAGGGTTCACTGACAATCTAGTACATTGTTACCTCTAACTAAAAACATTATGCCCCATTGCAAAACGAAAAAAAACAAATGATAATATTTTCATGTGTCATGTGAGAAATGATTTTTAATTTTTATGATTCTATTTCTTGCTGTGGTGGATTTAAAAAATTATTAGTCCATATTAACTTTGGGAAAAGTATCAATATTAAATTTATTATAGGTTAGAGACCTTCTAGTTAGTTGCAACGCATTTGCTGCATTGACGTAGTTATGCCACTGCCTTTTAGTTACGCAGCTGCACAGTCACACAGGTTATGAATAGTCACCGCGCACTACATCAGAATCTTCACGTATCATTTTGACACAATAAATGTATACTAAATCATCTCTTCAATTTTCTGTTTCAAAATATTTTACAGGTTCGGTACCTAATAAGCAGTGGGGTGTGCAGTAGGCATAAACTTAGGTTTTGTTGTTACAGACAATGCTAACTAATTACATATACAATAGGTAGGTGAACTAGGTTAGTTAGTTAGTTTTTTTTTTTTAAATTTTGAGAACAATTCTATCAATTTCAAATTAGAATATAATTGTAAATTTATTACTTTAAAACAGGCAAGTTCTTTTATTGCTTGGTACCGTACTCTGGTTTCGATTTCACTTAAAATATTTTCTACAATTTCTCCTTCGGACAATGGATTTAAAATATTTCATTAAGTGTTCAAAAACATTTATTTAAATAACTAGCTTTTCAAATTAGCATAGCCGAAACTCATAACAGAAATAATTGACTTTGATATTTAATTTAATATTCGTTATAATCTAACTTAATAATATCCTGAAAAATGCGAATTCGCTCGCTTGATAGATGATAAATTATAACCTATAAATTTTATCTACACAAACACTGAAATATGAAATCATAGGTTTAAATACACTAGGAACACAAAACGTTTAGTCTGTCAAGTAAAACAAATATGTAGAAATGTTATTCTACAGTTTTTAGTCAGGATTAGTCCCTTTCGAAAACAGCAGACTTTGTTTGAAAAATTGATAAAATCTGCAGATTTCAAGTTGCCGATATAGATTCAGTGAAGAGATATTTAGTTCAGTACAATTATTATAAGGATTGAAAAAACAAGTTAAGTTCGTTCAAGACCTAAGTGCTAGCAATTTGCCGACAAGAATGCACATGAAGTTGTTACAAATGGTTTGCAAATATTCCACAGCAAGACAAAAATCGTGGGTAATGTCGCAGACAAGGTTACGCTAATCTGGGTAATAATGGCTAGAATTTTATAGGGTTATAAAGAATATTTAATTTATTTTTATTTCCCAGAATTTTTAGTAATGCACTGCTTTTTTGCGTGAATACAGTGCACACCCCTGCTAATAAGGTATATTTTTTATTTTGTAACTCCCTCAAAATCACTAGCAAAGTATTAATTTTATTAATACACATTTAAAACTTTACCACGCAGAAATATTTTATTCCGCGCAACAAGTAAAAAAATTCAGGGAACATTGATCGACTGTGTAGATATACCTTGACGATTCTACAAATAAAGTTCTACTTTAAATGAGTCAAGATTACTTACTAGTCAAATCCCAAGCTCATGTGAGCCTTGTTGAACGATTCAGCATACAATCTCATGGATGTGGTAATACTTCTACTGTCCCAGTACACCATAATATTGTCCAGTATTTCCGTTAAAGAATACTTCTTCGTCAATCCTCCATCTGGAAGACGAGTCCACTCTTGATTGGTCCACGTTGAGAACTTTTCTAGAATGTACGCCGCCAACCCGACCGGCGAATTCATCAGAGCAACACCTAGAACATATTATTGATTTTTTAACAGATCAAGAGCCATTTTGAAACATTAATGTAATAATATAAATTAAATATATTAGAAAGATATACATACAAAATCAATTTTATCAAAAAATATTGTTGCTACCGGGATTCAAACTGGGATCTCTTCCAATCCGGGAATGTGCATTAACTGATTATGTTATTACCAACACAGTGAATTGACGATAAATTTTTAAACTTATATGTTACACTTTTCAAATTAATACATCTATCGTTTCATTATTTGAAAGCCATCTTCTTTATTTTTACGAAATCTCAAATACCTTTGAATAATTCGATAGAAGATGAAGAATAATTCAATTTTGGACACAACTTATAATTAATTAATTATAATTACAGCAATATTAGAATATGTCCAAGAACACACAATTACTGGATTTTTACCTTCTAAGGCACCGTTATTAAATAAATATCAGATATCTCATAGAGACAAAGCTATTTTTATTATATTTAATGGAAGATATATTAAATACGGGGCTCACGACCTGTCTTCGGCTGGTTTAATTGATATATATATATATATATATAATCTTCACCAATTCTAACCTCTCAATGTCCATATTTATCAAATTTTTTAAAGTTATATTATATATGTTAGTACGTGGACTCGCTTCGAGTAACATTACACCATGGTTCCAAAAATTTGATAAATATGGACATTGAGAATTGGTAAACATTATATATATATTTCATATTTCTATATATCTTCCCTTAAATATAATAAAAATAGCTTCGTCTATATGAGATATCTGATATTTATTTAATTATAATTACAACTTCACAATAATAATGTGTTCTCCTTAATAACTAATGTAATATTTAATCAAACTAATTGTTAGCAGTGATGGTCTCCAATAAAATTATTGTTTTAAAATTAGTCATTGTTTCGTAGTTTAGTAGTCACTAAAAAGTAACTACACAACAAATATAGCGGACAGAATTCAATGTAAAATTTTAAAATAAAAGTTTTATGTAAATTTATTGTGACGACCTCATGGTATATATTGTAAAACATAAATCATTTAATAAGGTGTATATTTTAGTTATTGTTCTCGACCGAGAGAAGGATTCCGATTGATTTGAGAGATTTACAGATATAATGGACTGGTAAATTTTCAAGTATTGAATGTAACAAAATAATTAACATTGTCTCAGTATTATTTTATTTTTTTGACGGCAAACGGTTCAGCGTGAGACGGTATTTTTTTCTGGATGGTTCATTGTGAACTATTAGCGGATATCACTGGCGAGGAGGCTTTCGGTAGAAATATTATTCTGTTACAAGAAATCTTCAAAAAACCAACGCTGGCTGTATCAGATTGTTAAGAAAATTTAACTCCGTAGCAGTCTTGAACCAGCTGTATATTTTCTAACTCCAGTAAAGAGGCTATTAGAAATCTAGAAGATCTATATAGATTCTTCTAGTAGGTATATTCCTCGTAGTGTACTATAAGAATGTCATTGCTATTGCTTTTGGTACCTTAACATTTACAGATATACCAATAACTAAGGAAATGTATCACATTATATACCTCTTTTTCATCAATTATCATGAATGCTGTCTTCCCGATATAAACTAGAAATATTGCAATATTAGTGAATTTTAAGATGTGTATAATATTCCATCCTGTAAAATTTTTAAGTACATTATACTAACCAACTGTATCTGGTTTTGTTGATTGAATGTGCATATATCCACTTTCTCGAACAAGGCGCTGGAAGGTATCCTTCAATGGATAAATCTTGGAAACATGCTCTTCTTCCATGAACATTGTTGGATACACGCTTCCTAAAATGAGTTTCAAAGTGGACAGTCCTGTCAGAGCTCCTGGCATATTTGTGTGGTAACCATAAATTTCTTCTGGGAACAGAATTGCCATTGACGCTGTTATAAGACTACCCCAGTCTCCGCCTTGAATCACATAGTTACTGTAACCAAGACGCTTCATCAGGTTGCGGAAAATAACAGCCATATGCGAGTATCCTAAGCCAGGTTTTGCTGCCGCCTGAAATAATGTAAAGTATGGATTTATTTGAATTAATAAAGTCATCCAAGATACACAGAGTCTGAGAACAGAGATAACATTTCTGAACTGCCATAAAACTATTGTTATAAAACAGTGTTTGAGGACATATAAATGAAAATGTGTGTACCCACGTATTCTTAAAACCTTGCGACTATTATTTATCATATCACAGGCACTTCAGGACATAAATAGATAAAAATAAATGGTTTATATTTGTGCAGCGTGAAAATAATATTATATCTGTCATAATTACAAATTAAATTATGATCTACTATAATGCACTATTGAGGCGCCATCTATTTTTGAGATTTTGTAATATGTTTGCTTTAATTTATTTATTTTGTTATTACTAATTGATACACATATGATAAATCTTTGTTACGTTCAAAAGGAATAATATTTGTATAAAAATTATAACTGATAAATCTATAATAAATACATTTTAAGAACACGACAAACATAAAAATTACAACTGATGAAGATTTTAAGAATAACAATAATTAATTCTAAATAACATTTCCAAATTCAGAACGAATGGTTTATTACCTGTGAATATCCGTATCCAGGAAGACTCGGAACAATAATATCAAAAGCAAAATTGCGATCTTTGTTCGGTGTCACCAGTAATGGAATAATCTTTTGAAATTCCACAAAGCTCCCTGGCCATCCGTGAACCAACAACAGGGGGATGATCTTCACACCCTTCACCGGCTTCTGTTTCAAGTGAATGTAATGTATGTCCAGCCCTTGGATGTTTGTCTTGAACTGTGGATATTTGTTGAGATATTTCTCCCTTTCTGAAAAATCATACTTGGTCCTCCAAAAATCGACGACTTCTTTCAGATATTTGCCATTGAACCCGTACTCGAAGCCGATGCCTTCCAGTGGTTCAGTGAACCAATCATTTCCAGATAACCTTTTCTTCAGATCAACTATTCTCTGAAAATTACACATATATAAATTGATACATAGTATTCTTAAGAAGAACACATTCTTATTGTGAAATTGTAATTATTCAGAACAGATGGTCTGTGATGTTTTTAATATTAATTAAATGTATTAATTAGAAATATATACTTATAAAATTAATTTTATATATATTTCTTTCTAATTAATACATTTAATTTGTATTAATACATAATACTTTATAATAATGAGAGGAGCCTGTTAATTGGTCAGTAACTAGAAATACTTTACAGAAACTCGTAACTTAATGTAATAATAAATAAATAAAATAATTAGAATCTAAAACCAATGTTTCCATGATTGGTCTACAACCAAACCCTAAAGATTGTGCCCATCTAAAACCATACATTATCAATAATTCAACAGATGTATCTCTGTTTGATTTTTCTTACTCATTATAAAGGTCAAACATGACATCAAAATTTTATTCTTCATGGTAATTTTTTGACAGTTTAAATATCTATGTACTTTATTTCAATATTGTAAATGATTTTTTATTATTTGAAGATATCTTTAAAAACATTTAAATTTGTGGACACGTGGAATCTGCAGGTTAACTTAGCATGTTAAAAAATTATCTTAATACCTCAGGATCGAATTGAACTTTAAATGGACGAATCGAAGTGTCTGGAGATTTAGCTGGCTGCCCTGGTCCCCACCACTGATTATTGTCTAGTTTAGGAATTGGAGGAACTTGCGACAAACTGTGAATAGCATATCCCAGCGCCGCCACCAATACGGCTACACTCAGCAAACAAAACTTCTTGCAGCAGCCCATCTGAAATGTGGAGTAATATAGAGATCCCATGCACAGTAGTCATTAGTTAAATCGTTAATTTGATTGTTATTTAACTATTGGAGGTTTAGTTTCTACTATACCAGCTCGGTGAATTACAAATAATCAATTATCAATCATTGTTTCAATCAAATACAAATCTTAGTCACAATCACAGTTTATCTCATCAATAATATACGGAATATATTAGTATTTTCAAATTAAGCTAAACGCTTGTGGTATGAAAATAGGCGAAACTGGAATGAGGCTCGAATCTCCGACCCCTAATCACTAGGCAAATGTTTACCACTACACTAACAAGCAAGTTATAAATTAACAGAGTTACTAAATTTTTTAATGTTCAAACAACCGTCATTTCGAAAGAAAATAGCGAATATGGCTGGCTAATGAACTTATCATTTTGTTTACATGTAAGAATGTAACTTATAACAGACCTAGTCCACAATATATGATAAATCGATGCCTGCTTAAATTGTTTGTTGAAAATATTCTACACTTAACACTTTTAGAAAAATATAAATAGGTACGGAGATAAGCGACTTCAATGTTTGCATTTTTATTTTCTCAATATTTCTAACTTATGTTATTTAAAAAGTTTGACAATTTTATTGTTGAAGTAATTTATATCAATTATAAATTTATTCACTTTATACAAGTCAAATTAAATAATACAAACCTTGTAGAAAAAGTTTGGTTAATATTGTTGTATCAAAAAGGTTAAATGGTTTCAAGTATATTTCCAGACAGCTATTTATGTACTACGTAACGTAGGTACATTATAAACTTATCTGTGGTGCTTAGATACACAGACATGGACCCGACAATACAATCGTGTCTCATATAATTTTGAATTTTTTTGTAGTAAAGGTAAAACTATTTTGATATGTTATACTGAGACATACTTTCTCCCTTTCAACACTTGTCTGTGTATTTGCTTGATACTGTGTGACAAATCAAAACCTGTTCCAAGCGACGCGATAATATTATACAATTATAGAATGGAGATGAATACAATCGTATCTCATAATTTTGAATATTCCTGTAGTGATGAGCTCAAAATCATGAACCGTGAGTCAATATCACTAATAACTTTGAGTCACACTCACTATCAGTGATATCAGTGAAATCTGGGAATATAGTGATTTGTGATTAATTATTTTATTTTATTTATTGATTTATGATTCGGCACACGTGCAAATGAAATCAAAATATTCATGAATGAATGATGTTATAATTCGTGATAAGCCCCATCTAGCGTAGATTCTGCCAAAAGGTTTTACATATTTGACCTGAAAAATAAACTCAAATTGATTCGTAACGATATTAAATAAGATATATATTAATTATACATGTTAAAATAAGTTTTTTACTTAATTGAAATTTGAATATATAAGTAAATACGCTCAAAATTATGTTTTTTTTCAATTTATTTTGTGTATTGTGATATGCGGAGCACGCGTATTCGTAATGAAACTGTGATCACAGTCACAGTTTTCAATCACTGATATTATCGAATATCAATCACAATCAAACCATTGAGTCAAGAATAGCATTTTTTCTCATCACTATCTTCCTGTAATAAAAAATAAATATTGTGCATTTAACAATACATTAGACTAAGAACTTTTGATACTTGCCATCGGCGATTTCGATTTTAATTATTAATTTTTTTCATTTTCGCATCTTCGTGCTCACGTTATAATTATAATGTATATACGTCTACAATTTATTGTAATAAAAAAAGGAATAGTTAAAAAAACAAGCCAGAGGCACAATAATTAACCAGATGTATTTGCCAGTCATTGTGAGTTGTTTTTATTAATATTAAATATAATCACCGCATAACAAGACTACTTAGCATCGAAAGGTTTCTTGATGAGATTTATTTTTATATTTGTACGAGTATATTAAATGATTAGATCAGAATACTTCCTATCTACATCCTTCAACCTCATATTCCAACAATCTAATGGTCCAAAATATGTGAAATCCATTGAGGGTGCCGGAAAAAATATGTGCATTTAGTATGGAGAGAATACCGAACCAACTGATAATTCTACTCTAGCATATATCAAAGTATCAAAATGCACCAAATCACATTTTCGAAAGCTTCATTAGCTAATAATTAGTGTTTAAGACCTGTTCCGAGATGGGCACGAAAGAGAACCAACATAGGACATGTTTAAATAATTACTTACTTGTTAATTTATTGTTTTTCTATTTGAAACATGTAACTTCAAAATAAAAAAATTAAGTAACATATTTTGTATATTTCAAAGGAAATTGACACTTTGTTCCAATATAATGTATTAGTTTCCTTTCAAATTCCCTAAGCGTGACACACAAAAAGAAATTGTGTGAAAAGACATTCCTAACTCTTTGCACATTAAATTAATGGCTAAAAAAATTTAATATATTAGGTTCTGAACAGCCCCTTAAAACGTGAATCCTTAAACTAAGGTGACCAAACGTACTCCTTTTAGGAGTTTTGTACTTCTTTTTCATGAACTGTACTCCCAAAATACTGAATGGACTGTACTACCAAATTATTTTTAAAAATTCAATGCAAATTTTTCTTTCATTCGTACTGCTTTTGTACCAAAAATAGTTGGTCACCTTACATAAACAAATTCATAATATTTTATTTATTATATGTTGGCCGGTATTTATTTTAAATGGAAGACCGAGTGTCATGGAAATAAAGATTAGATTTGAGCTATAGCGCCACTGAAGAATTTAAAAAAAAGTATTCATTCTGTGTGACACACAACTTCTGTCAGTTACAGGAAAAATATTTGAATTTCAATAATGCAGTTTTGCATAGTTTTAAAGGTAACCTTCATGTACAAGGAGCGAGTTGGAAAATTATCTCATTACCTACCAAAATTATATTTGCTTAATTTGAAAAATATTATCGATAAAATATAAAAATACGAAGAGTGCTTAATTAATTTGACCTATACGAAAAAAACGGCATTTGTCGAAGTATGGTATTAAAAGTGTACGTAAGTATGTATTCACTGAGGTAATAAATTATATTTAATATTCATGCGAACTAAATTATCTCCAAAACTATATATACACGCATGATAAGCAACATCAAATTACAGTTAAAAACAAACTCGATTTTTACATATTTCGTGTATGTTATAAAACATGTTCTTTTAAATAACCTTTAGTACATTGTTGGTATAATATCAAAAAACTATATTAGAAATACACGAGTGGTCTTTGATTTACATTAATCTCCATGCAGGTAGTCAACAGACACGGAATTATTCGCTACTTTAAAAGATTTAATCTGAAATCGCCTACTTATGATTACCGTAACGGTCATCATAGGTTAATAACATCCACGAAATGCTAACGCAGCACAATAATTACAGTTACCATATAAAACTCCATGATTTATTTCACTAAACTCGTTAAATTAATTAATTGAAAAAACACTAATTACTAATTATTAGAACGAAAATCATTGCACTAATTAGGTAAAGCGTCTGACCGAAAAATTACAAATAACAAAAAACTACAAAATCTAGCATAGGTTAATATAATTAAAATCGCTTTCAAGTACCGACTCTACACGTAAAAAAATGTACACATTTAAATATAATATTAATAAATACCTTTACCTCACTTTCTTGATCAATTAGATTTTATATATTAGTTTATTAAACTATACAACATCACTTCTCACTAAGTGCCGGTGTAATGGAATAATGAAACGATACACACAGCGGAGATATACAGACAGACTGATCGCTGGTCAATGGTCAGCGGTCATCTCGTGACTAGAACTATAAAACAGGTTAGTACATACATATGTACGTTAGCTGTCAGCTCATTTGTACAGTGGGAGGTCAAATTTCACTACGGTAAAAACGTGTTAAAATTCTAAAGAATTTATATTTTTTTATTATTATTATTGTTTTACCAAATATTTACGTGTATTTTTTTTAACTCAGAATACGGAATCAACTGCTAGTTAGTTTAAAGTTTAATATAAATGTTATTTTAATGAAAAATAAAAATATGCATATTTGATAGGACTTTGGCTCGGATAATATAATCTATTTATATGTATATTCTACATTATCCAGTTAAGCGTACGATCAGTTGTGGATTTTTATTTGCTTAAAAAAGAGAAATATGAACCTTACTACCAGATAAGCAATCGGCAATTGCCGATTGCTTGCTGCTAGGTCCTGCGGGCGGCTATTGTGGCCGCTTCGTGGCCAATAGTGGCGCTATGCGGCCATCGGTGACCCCTGCGCCATCAGAGTCTCAGCAGAATCTATATTTCAATGCGGAAATCCCTTTTATATTGCTTTAACAATAATGCATTGTGCATACTTATTATATAAGCTCTGGTCGCGCAGCGGTCACCGCAGGTCCTTGCAGCAAAAAGCAATTGGCTATCGCTATTGCTTTTCTGTTAGTGCATTCTATATTGCTCTTCCTGGAATTGTACAAACGGTGTTCTTACGTATCAAATTTGAAATATATATATCCACTAAAAGACATTCTTGAAAAATATTAACAAAACATTCATTAGTCATCTCCTTTATAGCCGCATTTGACAGTGCTTCCTTCCATATATAAGAGCGAGATGACCATGAGACATAGATGAGATGACAGATCCTTAATAAACTTTCCAGCTGTAATGCGATTTCGCTAATGTATGTTTTTTCTTACTCATAATAAAGACAATATACACTTCATTTCAAATTAAATATATATGTAGGTACTGTTATTGAGTATATAAAAGAGAAAACATTTAAGTAATCTTAACTTAGAGATATTAAAAACACGTTCGTTTTTCCCTGCTCGCGTCTCACAGACCTGGCCGTTTAACCAAGCGCTTTACAGCCACAAATGATACTACATACGATTTAATACATCCATAAAGTCATAAAGATAAAATACATCATAAAGATAAAAGATGAAAAAGCAAAGTGTTTTTATGTATTTAAATTTTCTTATTAAAATACGACTAACATATTTTACTGTTAAGAATGAAACTCTGGACTTTTATATCTGAATGCAAAAATGTCTTCCTCAAGCCAATTTGTAATAATTCTTACATGTAAAAAAATATAGAAGGTAGGTACATAATATATAGGGCCGATTGTGTGATCAGTAGTAACTTTTTAGTAACGCCCGTAATAAAAATCCTTTGCGGATTGTTGATATATCAAATTTACTACTATCAAAGCATAGATAGAGATGTCTACAGGCACGATATATAATCATGAAATATACTTTATTTTATGTATTATCTATGAATTTTTTCACCTAGATCTTTGAAATCTGTAACTTTGGTGGTGAATTTTTTTGGTATTATGTATTAAACAACGAGATCATCATTGTGCGAACTCTCAACACTAAAATAGCGGGATATTGAATGATTCATTGTCATATACTGCAATTTTCAAAGTACCAATGTGTCAGATAACTTAAAATAGCTGTGAAAAGAGTCCACCATATTTAACTATCAATTCTCGTTTTTACTATCGGATATCGGAAAGTACAATGAGTTTACTACGGGATGTACTTTCGAGAAGTAAATATATTTTTTACTAACGATCAAACAACTTTTCTTACCGTAGTAAAAAGTTACCATTGATACAAGGTACTGCACCCTCGAAACATGAAATGAGGTAGTCAGAACAAAAGTGGACTAACACAAATTTTCCAAACATCAGAATTTGAACTGTAATTGTTAAATGTGTTATTTGGTGGTGCGGGGATTTTCATAGAAATAACACGATCTTCAGGTTCGACAAGACTTTATTGTAAAACAACGCCACAAACGGGCAACCTAACTAGGTCTCTTTGGGAAGCCGACTCTTTTCATTCTATCTGCGTGTGCTGACGCTGTGGTCCTCGCCTCTGCCGACGCGACGCACGGCGCTACCAGCGCGCGCACCTAACCGGAGTGAGAGAACTTGTCCTGCGTCTCACTTCCTCTCTACAGCAATAATGGACCAAACTTGATTTTAATATTGTCACACAGACAGTGTAATGGATAATTTAGCATTTATTTAATTGTTTTTGAATTTAAAGCACTGCTACTTAAAAAAATCATTAATTAAAGAAATTAAATTCATAGTTACATTATCTCGTATAAATTAGATAAATATCGTTGTGTATAATAATTAACTTTTAATAATTAATATAATAATTTGTTCACCCAGTGTACATAGATAAAATACAAAAAATAGGGCTGTGCCAAAAAACGAATGAAACGTTATCGAGTCGGCAATTTATTATAAAAGGCCTACTAGGATTTAAGTCAAGAAATAATAGTAAAAGTTATTGTATCAAATGAACAATAATATTATCTTGCGACTGTTATCGTCCATATTATACAAATACAGATAACAGTCTGTTCCGCACAGCAAGGCGGCCGCGGATAAAACCGCGGCAAAATGTTTAGCCAAGACACAAACCCGGCCGCGGAGAGCGCGGCGCCCTGGCCCGCGCAAGCGTTTAGCCAAGACGCAAACCCGGCCGCGGTTTCGCGCCGCCGGGTGGTCGCGGGGGGCGCAGCGCCCCGATCCAAACACGCGCCGGGCCGAGATGTGGACTTGGCCGCTTCAAAACATCTTCGCGGTCGCCACACTACGCCCGTGGAAAGTCGCCGCCCCTGGAGACAGCGAGCGGCCGCCGGGGGAGCGGGGCGAGCGGGCCGCGGCCGAGGCCACGCCCCGGCCGCCGCTAGAAAATTTTGATTATGTTTTTGTATGATAACTCTTGTAAAAAAATTATTTCCGATGTAATAAGAATACCAATAAAAAGAGAATTGAGAGGGCGATCGCCCGGGAATGATTTAATGCACCTCAAAAATCCTTTGGTAATAAAGAATGATGTTTTAAGGTTTGAGGTGCATTTACAAATTATCCGGGCTATCGCCCGCTATAAAAACTACCAGGCATCGCGAGGCAGGTCCATGTTTGTATTAAAAAATACTCGCGATGCCTGGGGCATGTCATGTTTTATAAATATAAAAAGAAATGTAAGACGAATCAGAGTTCTGCCGCCCCTCACGGGACGGCGGAAAAAATGGCCGCTGTTGCCAGTTTTCGCCGCCGAGCGCTGGCGGCGCGGGACCGTATCGGGGTGGCGCGGGGCCTACTGAACACAGTCAGTAAAGTTACGAATGTACTAGATGTTTCATTTTAATCCGCAAGCGAAACACGCGCAATGACGATTCATAGGTCGAATCTCCGAGATATATATCATCCATTAATACGAGACTCAAGAAGCATTGTTTTAAGTAGCAGTGTTTTAAATACAACATTTTAATAAATACAACAACAATCAGATAAATGCAAAAACTGATCAATACACATTGCCAACTAGTGATCATTTTAAAAAGCAAAATTGGTCAACTATTGCAATTAAAATAATTCAAATTCATTTTTATTTAATTTATGTACTTATATACTCATGTATGGGTAAGTTCACTTTTGTTCTCTCTGCCTCAGTCGTACGTAAATTAGTTTTTAATTTATTTAGTTTGCAATAAAGGGAATACAAATTTAGAATCTGAAACATAAAACCGTTCATTTCAACGCGTCGTTATTTACAGCTACTAACTAACTTATCATCACGCCCACATTTCCCCGCGAGGGTAGGCAGAGAGAGGATAGAGCGCCACACTCTTCTGTTCTGACGCACAATTCTCGCCTCATCCACATTCATACATCTTCTCATACAAGCTCGCCGATTGTTGAGGCTTCTGATAGAACCGTCTGGTTTACCAGTAGACTATACAGATGGTCCAGAAAAAGTGAGAACATTTCGTAAAATGTGATATAATTATATCAAAATTAGTTTAACTATATCAACAATAGCTTAAATAGTTTACTAATTTACTTACTTACCTATTTACCTATATTACGTTTTATTTCGATAATTTCCGGACGCCATCTTTGATTATTAATTTTCCCATTGTTTATATTTGGTTTTTTCAAATTGTTGCCCAGAATGACAAAAATCACTGCAGAAGACCGTATTCTGATCAAAAATTTGCGAATTGAAAAACGTCGGGGTGCTAGGAAAATGATCAGAGTTTCAAAACAAAGCCTGGAGTATAGCTAGATAACAGCATAACTGGACATTACAGCAAGACGGAGCTCCATCTCACACAGCCAGAAATACAATCAACTTTCTTCGTCTTGAGAATGTTAATTTTATCGAGTCAGGCATGTGGCCACCGAACAGCCCAGGTTTAAACCCACTAGATTATGCAATATGGGATGTTTTGATGATTTCTGATTAGCTAAATTATAATTAATTATATTATGTTTTGAAATAACCCATGTGTTACGAGATGTTCTCACTTTTTTGGGCCACCCTGTATTGTGTACCTCCTTTCCATGCCAATTATTGTTGTAAATTATAAGAATTTGCAAGCAGGCATAGCTACTGAATCATTTGTAGGTAAATAACAACTATTTTTCGCTCCATACATATTTGGGGGTTAGGTCGGTGGTTAAATGAAAGAGTGAGTGATTGGCGTGTTGATGTTTATTGTGTTGTATGATAAAAACAAGGAAGACATAGAATGAAGTAATAGTCAAGTGAGTCGGCGGTCTCGCTTGGCGCGCGTGGGTCAGCAAGACCGCCACTGCGGAGCGATGAAACAGGAGAGAGAGATCGTCGCTGAAGGATCAGGCCAGATCCGTAGCGGCAGCCGGCAGCGCTGTGTCGCTAGCATCGATGCCGGCCGAGATGGCGATGAATTTGAAATCTGATCCCTACACATACATAAACATTAGGATATATCCCCCTGACTCATTAGTTAGATAAATTTGCCGATGAACACGTGTTACACGTGCCATTGTCAAGGCGTTGCCTCAAAAAAATCAACCGTACTTTATCGCGGGAGATATAAATTTCAGTCCACAGTCGAGTGTAATGTTTTAAGGTAACACTTTGACAATGGCGAGAGTTATCGCGCCGAAATGTCGGCCTAAGTTTCATCTACAAAAAACGCGATCTAACCTAGAAGATACGCCAGTTCCATATATATGTATATGCTGTAATATAAACAATATAAATATTTCCCTTTTTACTAAACTTATCTTGCACATATTTACTTCGTTTAATCCTGAATTTATATAATTTCTCATTTGGCAGTTCATTGAAAATCTTCATCGACTGTACATCACCGATTTCTGAGATTTCTGAATGGCGGTCCCATTCTGTATCATCATTTTGTATGATGTTCGTTTTTTAATTTAGCGAGGATTTGTGAAATCAACACCATAGTTACGCCACAACACATAGTTAAACACCTCTTTTCACTCTGGTTATTCAATGATGTACTTTCATGTTCATATTTGTTATATTATATTACTACATATATTGGATTGAATTCTATTGTACACCCCTACAGATTTATTACTCTTTTTAGAATATATTTTCCACACCTCGACTGCTACCAGAGTCCGAGAGGTCGAGGACGCTCCGTCAAGTTAGTTTTTCTTTTCACAACACAAGCGCTTAGCTTATTTTGAAAATAGTAAAGAATATTGATTTGAGATGATTTAAGACGTAAATAATCTGAATAGACTTCACGTTGTGCATGTATACAGAAATAATACCTGATAACAGCACGACAATATCGAGAAGACAAACATATTTATTTCACAATTTAAAATTAAATCATTTGAGCTAATAATTAGAGTCACCATGCATATGCGGTCGTGCCCAAAGCTATTATCTGAACGCTTAGCAACAGTTTTAAAATATCGATTCGTACATTTCGCGAGTCATCACAACGCAACATTTTTAACTGGTGGTAATTTTGTTATTCAATTTTTGATGACAATTCAAGGTGAAGCAATTTCAAATGCATGTATTTTCGCGATGATTCTACTCGTATTAAATTTCGGTTTGATAAAATTAGTATGCAAGTTTTCCAATCAATCAAGCATTTCAGAATACGTTTTTTGGCGCTTTCAGTTGAATGGCACGCGTCGCATTGATTGGTGCATTCAAATTTTGAAATTGACCAATAGACTGCTTACACTCGGCTAAAGTCAATACCGAACTATCCCCATTTAAGAAGCTAGGCCCTTTTTGTCCCTCTTGTACATTTTGACAAATGGTTTTTCCGCGGTATTAAACTTACTCCGACGATATTTTGATATTTCCATACCTATCTACTTAGTATTTCTTACTTCATACAGTTGTTAATTTTGAATTCACTGCGAGTGCGATATGTCGCTACTCAGATTTAAAAAAATATTTTGACATTATTTTTTTATATACATGTTATCAAAATCTCTACAATATTCTACTGACAACATTATCTAACACATTTCAACTGCCGTTTTCATGTCGTATATAGTTTTCAAAGTGTGAGCCGGGGCGCCGGGCGAGCCGGGGCGCCGGGCGAGCCGGGCGAGCCGGGGTGCCGGGCGAGCCGGGCGAGCCGGGGCGCCGAGCGAGCCGGGGAGCCGAGCGAGCCGGGGCGCCGAGCTAGCCGGGGCGCCGAGCGAGTCGGGGCAACCGTGTTGCCCTGGAGAATGACTTATGGGGAGCCGTTAAAAAAAACTGACCAAAAAACTCACCTGGGATGTAATCTTAATAATAACTGGGAAATGAGCTAAGAAATCAATGAAGATTCGGAAACTGGACTATTTTGCCCATGTGAAACGAAACATGAGAGACATATGTAATACAACACTCCACCTTATCATCAGTGCAAGATTGAATCAAGAAAGAGGGTCTGGTCGCAGGAGAAACCTGTAACTGCGAAACCTGAATCTAAGTAAATGGTTCAACAGAGCCACCGTTTTTTTTTTTTTAATCAGTGTTGGGGGCGCCCAGAAAAAAATTACCCGATGGCGCCACAGAGGCTAGGGCCGGCACTGACTACCTGCATCAGGTAAAATTACTACCTGCTATAAAAGCAGGTAGTAACTCATTCTTGGTGCAAGTTTTGAAGAGTGCAGTTTGATTTTAACAGTTATTCATACAAAGCTATAATGGAAGTGACAAAGGAGCATATTTTGCTTTTACGAGTTCAATAAAGGCAACAACGCAACGGAAAGTGGGAAGAATATTAATGCAGTATATGGAGGTCGGACAATTACCGTAAGCCAGTATCAACTGTGGTTTTAGAAAATCCAAGCCGGGAACTACAGCCTAGAAGATGAGTCTCGCCCTGGAAGATACGTAAAGCTCGACAAGGATGTCCTGCAAACCTTAGTGGAACAAAATCTCATGGTAACTGTTGAAGACCTAGCAGAGAAGCTTGGATTTGGTCATTCAATCGTTCACCGACACCTGCGCACCATCAGAAAAGTCATCAAATTGGGTCAACGGGTTCTTCACAAACTGTGATTCCATCCATGTTCTTCCATCAGGATAATGCTCGGCTATATACAGCGTGGATGACATTACAAAAGGAATTTAAATGGGAAACGATGCGCCACCCACTTATTCACTTATTCTACAGTCTTCAAAATCATCTGGTCGAAAAAAATATGAATTCCATAGACGAGGTCAGAACAGTACTGGAGGAGCATTTTTCATCACGAACAAGTAAATTTTGATGGATGGATGAAGAACGATGGAAGACCATTGTAGAAAATGGAAGAGAGTATATTTTAGATTATAAAAAACTTTATCTTAATTTTGAAAAATAAAAAAAGTACGCAAATAGAGTATTTAAATAATTAACATGTAATACATATCTCATATTATTTGTATTAATATTTAACTTTAAGAATGCAAACAATTCCTAGCCGAAAAACCCAATTCTTAGAATAGCTTAGATCAGCCACACTCAACCTTTTATTTCATACGTATCTTAGGTAAGTTATGCGGGCCGCAACATTATACTGATACGGCGAAAAAATAATTAATATAGAAAAAACAGTATTGGTTGAAACCCGTTTGATCAATTGATGGCGCCGCCACTTGATAAATCAACTAATATATTTTTTAACTAAAACAGAATGATAATATTACGTATCAGCACACCAGCCAATACCAGCTCAAAAATTAACAACAGCATTTATTTCCCCCTATATGATTTTTTTTTTCGTCATATCTGTATACTATACCTCAAAATACAATAACGAAAAAAATAAAACTCAAAACTAACGTGAATCCAAGCGTTTATTTTAAAATTAGTGTGATTTTTGATACTGAGATAAATGTTTTACTATTTTAGACAAATCGTGTTTATAATTGCTACATGCTACCCTCAATACGTCATCAAGGTGAGAAGCGGTAAGTCGATTCCTGTATACGTTTTTCATATATTTCATTTTGGAATAGGATGATTCACAAAAATACGTTGATGCTAACAATGCGAGCAGCAGGAAGGCACATTTATGACTAATTTCCAAAAATCAATGTACTCCTTTCCCTCTCTCTTTTCTTTAAAAATAGCTTTCAGATTAGTATCAACCTTACACTCGATAAACTCATCAAATAGCTTTGCATAACCACATCCCAATGCAGCTAATTGTGTTATAGTTGCTGTTCTAGGTGCCAGGGATTTTCTATAAGTAACAAACAATTCTTGATACAACGTAAGTCCTGAAATCTGTTCTTAAATTCATCGACTAAGGCAGCTAAATATTTTTAAAATATCATATAGCTATCTTGAGAAATATACAGGATGGCCCAAAAAAGAGAGAACATTTCGTAACACTTGAGTTATTTCAAAATATAATTAATATAATATTATTACATGCCTGGATCGATGAAATTAACATTCGATGAAGAAAGTTGATTGTATTTCTGGTTGTGTGAGATGGAGCTCCGTCCTACTGTAATATCCAGTTATGCTGTAATGTCTAGAAATACCCCAGGCTTTGTTTTGAAACTCTTTGATCATTTTCTTAGCACCCCAAAGTTTTTCAATTCACAAATTTTTGATCAGAATACGGTCTTCTGGAGTGATTTTTGTCATTCTGACCGACAATTAGAAAAAACCAAATATAGACAATGAGATAATTAATAATCAAAGATGGCAACCGGAAATTATCGAAATAAAACGTAACTCTTTGATCATTTTTATAACACCCCAACGTTTTTCAATTCGCAAATTTTTGATCAGAATACAGTCTTCTGCAGTGATTTTTGTCATTCAGGGCTACAATTTGAAAAAACCAAATATAAACAATGGGAAAATTAATAATCAAAGATGACGACCGGAAATTGTCAAAATAAAAAGTAATATAGGTAAGTAAGTAAATTAGTAAACTATTTGAGCTATTGTTGATATAGTTAAACTAATTTTGATGTAATTATATTACATTTTACGAAATGTTTTCACTTTTTTTGGGCCACTGTATATACTATTTTGTTTTGCTTTTGTTACGATTGGAAGAAAGTTCAAGATATTCAGAACATAGAATGCCAGATTCTTTTAAATCACGTTCCTGATAATAAATGTGTTTCGGGTCGCACATAGAATCTTGGCAGGCCGCAAGTTGATTTTGGCTGGCTTAGATTGTTTGTGGATTTATGGCAAGCTTATCCTTTCAGAGAACAAAATAATGCATCGATATGTATTACTCTAATTGTACACTGTTCCGCATTAACAATACTTTTAATATATTTCGGGAATTTAAAATATCGTATTGTTTTATCAACATTTTTTAATTGTATGAATAGATTTTGTATAATATTATTTGTTATATAAATAATACTCAACTGATCAACAATTTTTATGAAAATTACTTTATTTCTCACTGTTATTCGTTAGTTTTAGTTTACGAAATAATTTAAAAAAATATATACATAGGTTGTTTTTTAAGAGGTATAGAACTTTAAAGATAATTTTATGCCATTAGTGTTTAAATATGATTCCGCGCACATGCCCCGATCACAGCCGCGGCTGGCTCGAATAAAGCGTAATCTGGATGTCCAATTTTCGACCACTTTTTGGAGCAGCTGGGGACGTATATTGGCAATAGCGCGACAAATGTTAGCTTCCAAGTCGTCTATCGTCTCTGGTTTATTGGCGTAGATTAGCAACTTCACATATCCCCACAGAAAATAATCCAATGGTGTTAAATCACACGATTTTGGAGGCCAATTCACGGGTCCATTACGCGAAATGATGCACTCATCGAATGTTTCCTTCAATAAATTGATTGTGGCTCACGCAATGTGGCACTCTTGCACGAGCTGGATCTTGTAAGCTCGTTAACCAAAATCTTCCATAAAGCAAATGGACACAGCTCCACTTGCTGTGCACGATGGCGAATCGACTCATTAGGGTCCTCCTCAAAACTATGCTCCACTTGGTTACCATTCTCCAGGGCAACTCGGTTGCCCTGTCTTTCTCGGCGCCCTCGGGCTGATCCTGACCGCATATACCCCATAGACGGCACAATGCAAAAATGCCTCAATATTGCAATGTGAGTGTCGCATCCAGCTGGAGATTCCAGAGTCAGCTGTGAGGATGACTACCGTACAATTTAATTCAACATTGTAATAAAAATAAAGATGTGAAGACACGCTACATTACATTTCTACTACTTTATTTTAGACTGTATTTGCATCGCTCAGACTCCATTGGTCATAGTTCACTATCAGGTTAGTTCCATTCTCCCGACTTCAATCAAACACTCACATATGTAAAATCAATTTTTATTTGGTAATAAATGTAAACAAACAGAAGCTGGGACAATATTACCCATCTGACTATATCAAGTTAAAGGGAAAACTTACATTTAGGGGGAATTGTACAGAGATTTGCATTCAATAATTACAACACTGCTCTTCACATACATAACAATAGAATAACTATAATTTACTAAAACAAGAAATAAAACTTTTATAATATTAAAAAGGAAGCATAATATATACAAATTTAAGATCAACAAAAGGTAAATAGCAATAGAGGTGGAGTCCCGCAGCCTTATTCCCACTAGCAACACGTCCACTGTTGCACAATAGTGATGGTAAAATCGTTATTTAAACCTGTTGACGCAAGTCGAGACTCCTCGTGCATTCCGTCTTTCCAATAAACCTTAATATACATTTCCCGCTCCGGCCAACTAATAACTTAGGGATTTCGCTGAAGTGGGACGAGGTTGCAGTTCGACGCGGAGCTGTCAACAGGCTTTTTTATGGATTGAAAGTGTCGCTGTGTTGAAAAAAGCAATTTTCTCCAGCATCCATGAAGTGCAGTGATATCTCTGTTCTTCACTACAAAAGTGTGAGTCAAGTGGAGGTGAAAATTGTCATCCAACCCAGGACTTAGATCAAGGTAAACCAGATACATCTGCCATTAATCTTTTCTGAATCCAATTCGGGTTGCGTCAACTATAACATAATTTTAATTGATACTGTCCACGGGATCCATCCCACAAAAGAGTTAGTTTAACTGTTATTGTGACTGTGATTGTAAGGATGGTTGATAACTGAACGTAATTCTTTGAGCAATGACTGCTATACTGTAAACTAACAGTAAACTGACAGTTATTACCTAATTACCAATCATCGTTAAATCTCAGTTACCAATCATCGACAAAATCAGTCACGTAATGGTTTACTATCGCTATTACGCAACATTTAGACTGCTCACGTTAACAATGTGCGATGCTAGCTCAAATAGGTCTGCACTCTTTAACACCTTGAATAGGATATTACATTTCTCCAAAGTGTTAATTTTAACAAATAAAATACAATAATAATGAATACTAAATATTAATACTTTGTAATTAACACGTTCTGTACTGACAATACGCTTCTCTAAAAGATTGCTCATTTTATGGGCTTATTAATTTCTTTATTTTACAACAGTGGGGCGCCATGACAGTAGCGGGTCAAATCATTTCCATAAGTTAAAATAATAATTTTTAATTTTAAAAACAAAGATAATGTAGGACTATAAACAGTTTATGTGTAAAGCGCCTTTGAAGTTAAAGTTGTTACGAAAATGGTGCTATACAAACTATCCAATATTATTATTATTTAAGGCACAGAGATGCAGTATCGCTCGTCAGCAGTGACAGAAATTGGTCGTAACGCTCATTATATTGAATATTTTGCACATCAGACGTATTGACAAATAATAGTTTCCATTAAGAATGTATCTAAAACCAACAATGCCAGATAATAAAATAAATAATAATATATTTAAAAAGAAAATGAAATTTTCTTATTTAACAAGTAACATTACTGTCAATTGTGGGAAATAAATCTCTACCTTCAAAGCAAAAGGAAAACTTGTTTCTGTATAGCAAAAAGATGGGAGTCCTTTTAGTACCGCTCGCCATTGAAAAAGGATTGGAAATGAAGCAATTGGATGGAAGTCCGCTGCATCCTTTTGTAGCCAACATTACATTAGTACCCGTCTATCACATATAATGACAGCAACGGTGATAATTTTTATAATTGGAAGTGACAATATTATATTACAAAAATAATTTTGATGAACCCCATCACAAACAATTACACCGTCCGACAAAAAAAAAATTTTTTGATGCCGTCGAAACTAGACCTGACTTTATATGCATTTGGATCAATGATTTCAAAAATTCCTGTATCGACTCTTATTTTTGAGATATTATCACATATTCACTTTTCACCTAGTATAGTATACTAGTTGGGTGAATGATGAATGTTACATCATGTAAAGTGATCACTTAAGCCAGCCGAAAACAGGTGGTAAGCCTTGTAATTACCCATACTTTTCCATTAATAAAAAATAGCTTTGTCTCTAAGAGATATCAATTATTTGTTTAATAAATCTTTGGTCGCAAAAGAAAAATATATCCTATCACTATTGCAAATAAAACTTGGTCTAATGCAACAAGTGTTGGATAAAAATAAGTTGTGTTTTTAAGATTTATTTTAAAAATTCCCTATAAAAAGCACAGAAAAGTTAAAAGCTGGTATTTTTGATGAACTTTTGATGAATTTTTGATTAGAGACCTTATAAATAATTCCTCATTAATTAATTCTATGGATGATGTTTTTACCCGGCCATCATTTGTTTCAGTGATAAAATTATGCATGCTTAGTGAAATTAACAAATTTTCAAACTCTCCGGTGCAACATGACTATTAACCCGCCCGGCGTGGTTGTATCACATTTGTCGCGCCATGCTTTAGGCCCACACTGCGGTTGTACCATATTTGGTATACGACGTTTGGATGTCGGTAAAATCGGGAGTATTCATTATAGAACTGTCAAACTTTTACAGTAAAATTCCTTATTTCGTCACCTTAGCGACATCTCCAAGATACATTCGAGATTATTTTGTTAGGTTACCAAAAATGACATTTTTCGGGACCTCGTCCATCGATCTCAAGTCCTTATCAGTTTGAAAATTTGCCGCCATATTAAGATTGAGCAGTGCGCACGCGCAGTTTCGAATGCGAACTCGTCGGAAGCGGACTCTGCTCCGATGCATTATTTTCAGTATACATTGGTTTAACGGAACATTAATTTATCACAAACTATTTAAACATTTTTTTGCAAGTGTTAGGTGTGCTCTTTTTTCTATTCGTGTCGTGTTTCGGAGTTGTTATAGTGAGTTCAATTATAATTCGGAACCAAAACTTTTATGTGAGTTTACATTTTGTGTGCGTTTTTGTGCGTGTTTTTGTCAAATTTTAATTTTATTTTATATTGTTTTCCACTGTAAAAAAAGTATTCTTTAAAATGGAGCGGCAAAATTTGCATGAAGAACAAATTGGTGACCTTATTCAAGAATTAGACTCTGATTATGAAATGAGTGAAGAAGAATTAGAGCCATGTGACATAGTTAGTGACGATTTATATACCGAAGCACAACCTATCGAGGAAGACGTTGGACAATATATGCAATCTTGGACTTCTGGACCTCACATTCCTGTCATTTATGAATTTGATGACTTCCAATCTGGCATAACAACCAACATTTTTTCTGAAAATTCATAAGAATTAATTTTTTTCGAACATTTCATCAACTTTTTAATCATGTCAAAAATTGTGGAGGAAACTAATAAATTTTATTATTTTAATTTTAATAAGAAGGAACACGGGCCAAAATCACGTTCACATAAATGGAAAGATACCACCGTACAGGAAATGTATGTATTTTTTGCAACAGCAATGCTTATGACAAGAAATAAGCATTTGTCTATTGAAGAACACTGGAGTACTGATCCCTTACTCGTGAGTCCAATTTTCGGTAAAACAGTGCCGAGAGATCAGTACCAATTGTTACTACAGATGCTACATTTCTCTGACCCATATGAACTAGCTTCGCAAGATAAACTCATTAAACTTCGATTATTATTAGAACATACCTGTAAAATATTTAAAGAAACTATGGTCCCACATGAAAATTTATGTATCAACGAAAGTATTATTGTTTTTAAAGGCCGGCTTAAATTCAAACAATATCTTCCAAAAAAACAACATCGTTTTGGCATCAAAATGTTTGTTTTATGTGACGTAATGACAGGCTACATCATCGATTTCATAATTTACTGTGGACAAGGGACGGAAATAGTGGATGATCAAAATATTGGAGTTTCTGGAGCTGTTGTCACTACCCTCTTAAATGATTATATCGGTAAAGGCCATAATTTGTGGTGTGATAATTGGTACACAAGTCCGACGTTATTTAAATATCTTCATACTAACCGAACGAATGCATGTGGGACGGTGAGAAAAAATCGGAAAGGGATGCCAGATTTTAAAAAACTAAAAAAGGGAGAAATAGAGGCTAAGAAGAACAGTCCATTATTGGCCCTCAAATGGTGTGACAGAAGAGATGTGCATATCCTTACCACTTTACATGATGAATCTTTTGAATGCACTGGGAAAAACCATTATCAAATGGGTGAGCCTATACTGAAGCCAAAGTGCATAATCGAGTACAATAAATCTATGGGTGATGCTTAGTAGCTTATCATGTATGAGAAAATCTGTAAAATGGTATAAAAAAGTAGCATTTCACATGATTGATTTATATTTATTGAATGGCTATAATATGTATAAATTTGTCACCGGTAACAAAAAAACATTAACTGAATTTCAGCTGAGCGTAATTAGGCAGCTCTTAGAAAAATACTCTGTACCAATTATCAATACACCACATCCAACACCTTCAACAAGCCATACTCCACACAGAATTTTGCCCAAAACACTAGCCGACCATATGCCAGAACCCATTCCACCAACACTTAAAAATAACAAACCCCGAAGACGGTGTCATGTTTGCGGCAATACGAAAATTCAGTAAAAAAAAATGTCCCTTACAAAATTTATGTGTGGTGCTTGTAAAGTGTCCTTATGTGTATATCCTTGTTTTAAAATATATCACACCTCAAAACATTTTTAAAACTTTACAGTGTTCGGACTATTAATAATAGTGAAGTGTCTCTGCCCCTAAACTGTTCTTCAAGATAACATTATTTTAATGATAAACATTTGCGTGTGATTTATTGGTGTTCCACTTGAAAAGGAGTCTGTAATATAAGGCGCGCGGCGCAGTGTTCCGACCTTGTACAACGGACCAACATGGCGACGTCGCTCGAGTGGTGACCCATCAGTATGAGATATTTTTGCTTATATATTCTGTCAATTCAAAACATGTCTCTGTTTCTTTTAGTAAACAGAAAATATATTTATCTATTATTGATCTTCTCAAGTAATACCAATTATTTTTTACTCTCGTATTTATGATTTAAATTAAAGTATAAATATTCTTGAAACGGTGCTGCGTACTGAAAATGTTGTTGTTGAAAGATGACGCGTAGTGAGGGTTAAGGTTCATATCTTCACAGCCATTTAGATTGCTTTTCAGATCATCTTGGTAACTTAAGTGAAGAGCAAGGTGAATGATTTCACCAAGATATCAAGATAGGTAACCAAGGGCAGTGGGATGGCCACATGATTGCAGATTACTGTCGGAGCCTTCAACGGTACTGTCTTGCAAAACCTCACTTCAAAAAAAGTTATAGAAGATTTATAAATACGTGAATGATATTTCCGTCCTATTTATTGAATCTAACTCTTTTCTTTAATATTTTTCAATGTTGTTTATCATGTTGTTAAGGCTGCATCTCACGTCTGATGTTCACGTATTGCATTTATTATTTTCGACGCGAAACTTTAAAATATTAAAATATTGTTGCATGCGGGCCGCACGTGATGTTACCCCCACTTCTCCCCGCTCCTGAACAGGCATCCACAGTTGAACGAATGGTGGCTACTGACCGAGATGGGCCGCTCTCTCTAAACTTTCTCTCGGACCTAAAATATTGGCTCCCGGAGTGCCACCGGTTTGCAGCTGCCCTCCGGGCAGCTCCTTGCCGACTGCCATTTTGCCCCGAGACAAAGCCGCCAGGAAGCTGTGACGTGCCTCCTGGAAAGCATCCGATGACCCTATCTTAGACATACCGATACCTGAATGCGCAACCATTCCCAATAGGTATCCTATCCCACAATTGTCATACCAGCAGGCCAGGAGCAGAGTACGAGAATGTACTGCGGCTCTCGTCTCGCCTCATCGGTTTTTTGCCCGAGTCAAAGGGCAAGAAAGGTAGCGAAAGCGCAAGGGAATCCCGGTGTCTTGACTTTCGACGTTTGAACATATTGTCTAGCAAAAATGGCTGATTTGGGTAATGAATTTACTTTTATATTTTTGGAACTTATCAAGATGAGCCTACGATTTGGGTTAATCATTCGCTTGAAGATATAAAAAATAAGAAATACTCCCGCATGGCCACTTTTAGGGGACATTTACGTAAAAAAAAAGCTTCCATCAGATCAGGAGGGGGTGTGAATGACATTTACAAACCAATGTGCTTTGCTTTTGAACTCATCTACAATGTACTAGAAATATGCTTAGGTACAGTCTTTCCAAGGTCTATTTTAATTGTTTCAGCCAATGCCTTCGAGCCATGAACTTTCTGTTTCGGGCTTTGAAGAAAGTCAAGGGGAGATTAAAATTCAAACAGCAATAGATGCTGGAACATTAACTGCTTCACAGATAACAGTTCGCCGTCGAAAACATCCTCCTGAACTTGAACAGGCGGGGAATCACATGAGACCATTAAATACACTAACAATGCAATCACCCAAAGGATGTGTCAGAATGAAGAAGACGAATGCAACCTAGATGGAAAAATATTAGCCAAAAAACTGCATTCCCTCTCAAGTGTATCTAACCCCATGTATCACCTGGCACCATCATCAACATCATCATCTACAACCTCATCAGCATCTCACTCCCCACATGACAGACCTCCTTCTAATTTTTCCTCACACGGTGACAAGCATCAAGGAACAGGTATGGCACAGAGGGACAATATCGTCAAACAAACAATGTTTATGACATTTATTCCATAACAAAATATTAAAGCATGAACGAACCTAGTTATGTTAATTTTTTCAGTGTTAAACCAAAAATTTTGATGGGTTGATCATCAACGTGATCAATTGTGAATGGGTTAATCATCAACGTACATAAAAGCGAATTCAGTACGCAAGGCATAAAATTCCTCGGATATAAGATCACTGCGGGGCAAGGTAGAAGCCATAGTGAACTTCCCCAAGCCCGACACAGTTAGAGCACTACGACGATACTCGGGATGCCTAATTATTATAGAAAATTCACACCACAAGCAGTGGAAATCCAATGGCATCTTTACTAAGCAATAGTCAGCAGTAAGCGGAATGACAAGAGCTCAGTTAAATGGACGCCAGGCATTCGAGTACACAAAAACTTAGCTCACGAACACCACATTCTTAGTCCATCCAACCCAAAATGCGCCAATATCTATAATGACCGATGCCTTGGAAACAGCCATGGGAGTAGCTTTGCAGCAACAAATTGACGGGGAATGGAAGTCCCTTGGATTCTTCTCCTGAAAATTTTCTCCAGCCCAAACCAAATATAGTACTTTTGACAGAGAATTAACGGCAACATACGAAGTGGTCAGGAACTTCAGAGACCGTGTAGAGGGGCGCCAAGTGCGAGTAATTACGAACCACAAGCCAATTTAATTAGCAATTAGCATTCTCAAAGAAGAGGGACAACGGTTCACCACGCCAACATAGACAATTAGACTTCATATCACAGTTCACCACTAACCTTACTTACACCAAGGGACAAGATGATGAAGTAGCGAACGCTTTATCAAGAGTGGAGCAAATAACAGTCATCGACTATGCAGAGGTATTGCAACAGCAAACAAGCGACCCAGAGCTAAAGAGTCTACTGGACAGACCGACAGCTTTAAAACTAGATCAGGTTACCATCCCAGGACTTGAGCCAACAATATGGTGTGACATGTCCACAGGAACATATCCCACACTAGTATAGGACTAACGTAATTCAGTCTGTTCACGAGATATGCCATCCGAGAATCGGAGCTACTACAGCACTTTGTAAAAGCGGTTTGTTTGCCCACATATACATAAACATGTGAAAAGCTATGTGCATTCATGCATACCTTGCCAGAAAAGCAAGGTCACGAAGCACAACCATAACCCTGTTCAAACAATTGCAACACCGTAACAGAGGTTCCGTTACGTGCACGTAGACATAGTCGGACCACTCCCGCCATCGCAGGGCAATCTCACACTCTCATAGACAGGTGAAGTATTAAAAAGTTTACGGTTTCTCTCGAATCTCAAATAGTGCTAATAAACTCAAGTAGAGTAATAATATTGTTTCATTTATATCCATCCATCCATCACACTCTTGGCTCTATGGCGAAAAGTGAAATGGCCAAATGAATTTCAATAAATTTTAGACATAAATTGCGGAAAAGACAAATGTAAAATAGGGTTTTTTAATGTACTAAAATGACACACGACTGCAGAAATAACACGGAAATGGAGGGAAAATGTGAATTCCAGGCAGGTAAATTGGAGTTTAAATGGTCCATTTCTAATTTATTACATTTATTTCCCACAATTTCAAGTAATACTTGCTTTTCGCCCGAATGCGGCTACGGAATGGAGTTATCATCGGTGCTTGACACAGCTTCCACTTCCGTAGAAAAGTAATGGTCCAGTAAAGAGTTGCATTGATCCATGGCAGTCATATCCGTGACCTTGGCCTGGTAGCGATCACCGCTCGCAGCGCCCTTCCCTTTCAGAATTTGACAGATTCTAAAACATTATTTATAACTCATTAATGCCATTTGGTTGGAAATATAGCTTCTCTTGCATTTTTCTAAAGTTATCAAATTATAATGTGTGTATACAAATTAAACATTGTGATCCAAGTTCGAATCCCGGTAGCAAAAACAATATGTTTTCGATAGATTGATTTTCTATGTATATCTTTCTAATTAATACATTTAATTTGTATTAAAAATATTACAGACCTATGTTCTGAAAAATTGCAACTCACAATATAATTTACGCAATAAGTTCCATTTTAAATGCACATATAAATATTTTTCAAGGTACACAAACTCAATAATTTATTCAATAAATAAATGACGAAACCAACATTGTTTTAGAACTGAAGAAAATTTCTCGACTCTGTAACCTTAATTTAGCCGTATAAACATGTGGAATTATTGTTTTTTCCAATAATTTAATAAACAAAACTATAATATAAGTACATATATTAAACATTCAAATCGATTAAACAGTTTTCTTGCAAAAAATATATTTTTTAAATAGGCTGTTTTTCAAAAATTATGATTTTTTCACCACTTTTTACATGGTTACCAACTTTTTAACATAAATAAAAGAAAAGAATGGATATTTTAAAAATTTAAATTAAAACAAAAAAAATCATTCCGTTTCCTTGATTTTAGCTATTTTTATGTCAACACATGGTACAGCAGACCGCTTCCTGCAGTCGAGCTGGCATATTCTCTGATTACACTTTTTAATATTGATTGAACGTCTGCCCATTCAGTGCAGTGCACTTTTAGGGTCGGTTGTGTGATCAGTAGTAACTTTTTACTATAGTAAAAAAAGTTATTTGATTGTTACTAAAAAAATATGAACTTCTCGAAAGTACATCCCGTAGTAAACTCATTTTACTTTCCGATATCCGATAGTAAAAACGAGAACCGATAGTTAAATATGGCGGACTTTTCACAACTGTATCAAAAGTCATCTGACATGTTGATACTAAGAAAGTTGCAGTATATGACAATTAATCATTCAATATCCTGCTATTTTAGTGATGAGAATTCGACCAATGATGATCTCGTTTAATATATGAATGTGTACATTAGCACATAATATGAAAATTTTTCACCACCAAAGTGACAGATTTCAAATGCCTAGGCGAAAAAATTGCTAGTGAATAAAATAAAGCATACTTCATGATTATTTGTCACGCCTATAGACATCTCTATCTATGTATGCATTGACAATAGTAAATTTTATGTATCAACAACCCGCAAAAGATTTTTACTACGGGCATTAGTTACTACTGATACTACTGATCACACAACCGGCCCTTAAAATAAACTGATCAATTATATTTATTTTTTAGGTTTGATGTTTAGGATACACATTTAATGCTGTACTGGCAGTGTCCATCTAGCATTGCTCGGAATTTAGATTTAGTTATAATTTGAAATAGGGGTTTAGGCAGAGTGTAGTGCCATTGTTTCATGCAGCCCTTAAATATCAACCGTGTATGCAAAATTTAATCTAGGCAGGCATTCAATTTTATATATTGTGACATGACAAAATCACACCCCTGTGGACGCAGCATTAGCAAACTTAAATGACAGATTATGCATTATGAAATCTCCGCACCATTCCCCTAGTGGCAAGTTTATTGTGATCGGCCATTTCCAAATGGGACGAGATGCGGGGAGGCAGCAACCGCGCCAGACATTGGCTAGAGCCAACAATATTGAGATTTTGGAATGAAGAAACGAGTGGAGGGTAGCGGGGAGGATGGCCACAACAACGGATTAAGCAGAAGACAGGGAAATCGTCCAAAAGAATTAAGGGCACCTGGGCTTCGCTTGGGTTCGACATATGAGAGGCATCCGGGGCACCGGGGAAATATGACAATTTTGGAGCCACAACTGGGTGTGCTGTGTTTAAAAAATGTAGAATATTATATAATATTTGTCATTTCGACGCACTGTGGTGAAAAGTATTGGAATTAGAATTCCCTCACCCTGCCAAAAAATTCCGTAAAATCCTTCTGAAATTCAACTGAAATTATGGCGGATGATCGCCTTAATCCTAGCCATTATCGTAGGTGCGAGTGTGTAATAGTCGGTACTGTTGTAAGGCCACTCACCGAGGTCCGAGGTGGGCAATGTGCTGGGGGGGCCCCCGCAGCTGGATGCAGCCCCCTGGGCCGCCTCCCTCATCTCCCGCAGAGAGCATGAGCAGGGTGGTGGCGGGTAGAGCTTGCAATGCGCGGGTGAGGCTGCGCAAATAGTCGGGAGACGCGCAGGCCCGGTGCAGTATCAGATAGGGCGCGATCGGCCCGGCCAACACACGTTTCGCCTCCAGCACGGCCAACTCCTCCAGCAACGCCCCTGTGCGCCGCATTGCCGCGCGCGCTCCCATCTGCAATTTCTCCACTAGTGAGGCGTGCTGCGCCGCCTCCGACCTGAAGAATACACAACCAATGAATGAATAATGGACAAATTATTATCAATTAAGTATTGTAAACATTAAATATGATCCATTTATTTAATGTTGCCAACCAAACAAAAAAGTGGTCGCCTCAAGAAACCCCACTAGGGTACGAGAGGATTCACCCGACCGCAGTCAAGCGTCTCCACTCGCTCCTAATCGCCGGTGGCCGCAGGTCCAAAACGCCGTCACTAGGCAGAGGGCGCAGGCTGGAAGGCGGCTGGACGGCTGCAGTGGCGAGGCTCCGAAGGGAAGAAATGAAAGTCAAAATTTGCTAGTTGTTGTCGGTGCGCCGCAGACGAGACGAGTGCGCTCCGTACTGCGGCGCTCCAGTATTTATTTCATACGGGCGGGCGCGCTCCGTTAGCGCCACCCGCCACCCCCTGGGTGGCCGCCGGGCCAATCAGGGCGCGTTTACAACCCTAACCGCACCCCGAGCGACGCGGCGGCCGTCGCCGCCTGCCGGCCGAAGCGCGCAACTCCGGCTCATTTTTCGGTCGCGGGCTGGCGGCCGGCAGAAACGGCTTTACACATACAAAAATGAAAAAATAAAATATAAAGACAAATTTCCGGGATATCACGAGTAGGGGACAAGGTAGAGCATATTATTCCTCGTGATATCCCGAAACAAGAATTACGGGGCCAGTGCTCCTTCGAAAGTTATAATCATTTTTAATGGCCGAAATTATAAAATGAGCAGAAGGCTCATTTTTCGTGGCCCTGAAAAAGGCTGTGGGGCCGCGGAGCAGAAGGCTCGTTCTCTTGCAGCCCTGAAAGAGGCTGTTTGGAAGGGGCACTGGCATCATATATGGGTGCCGTGGACTATCTCATTTGTTTATTCTACTGCGTCCACGGCACCGGGCAAATAGACATTTATTTATTTTTGGTAAATCATGGCGGCGTACCGACGGGTGGGCAAGTTTATTGTATTCCCAATCCCGCGGCACGCCGCGTAAAGTCAACAATTAAATTTACAACATAATTTTATAGACATAATATATTTTTTCACACAATGCTCAAAAATAGCGAGTTGTCACGTCTCTGTGTGCAACATTTAATGTGTTTAGTTTGTAGAACTCCACATTTATTTTTAATTAAATTTAAAAAGTCTAATTATAATAAATACTATTATTATTATTATATGTTACAGCTGTTTCGGTGATTAAGGCCATTTTCAAACAGTAGATAAACCACGTACAATCGACAAATTTAACTATTTAATTTAACATATACGCCTAAGTGATCTCATTTCCACTACATTCAGTCTACTTTCGTTCCTCTTCTGCTACTTCCAGGCCTCACTTCCATACACCAGTGTCGGTACCAGTTGTTCACCGCTAGTCTTGCCTCAATTGACAAATTCCCGTTAGATATAATTTCATTCAAAGCATCGTTCACTTTATTTCCTGCAGTCACCCTCCTTTCGATATCATTCTCAGCCTTTCCGTTTCTATCAAACATATTTCCCAAATACACAAACTCATCTACTTGTTCCAAACATTCATTACCTACAAATATTTTGGACGGTGTCTTGCTTTCTTCCTCGAATACCATCACTTTCGACTTGTTATCATTCATCATGAGTCCACTTTCTTTGCATACATCGTACATTCTACTCACTAGACTGTAGTTCTTGTTCATTGTACTGCATCATCGGCGTACAATAAACAGCATACAATCAAATCGCCCATTTTTGCTCCTACATTCATACATTCCAGTTCGAATTCTTTGCTTAAGTCCGTATATACTGCAGTTAGAATAGTCGAAGTATAGGTGAGAAAGATGCCTATAAAACATATATATATTCTGGCTAAAGTGAATTAATACACTCTTAATAAATAGCATATTTTAGAAATAAAATAGTTTTACTACAGTTGTTATCCATTACAAAGATATTATGATGACTTGTATATTATGTGGTATTACGCTGAGGTAACATGCAAACTGCAATAACTGAGAAAAAAAGGAAGATCCGTCTCACAAAACCCTTTTGCACATGTGCAACATGTGCAAGAGCGTGCGCTCCCAGAATACGGATGCTCATCAAATTGGCTAAACATCTAGTCCTCAACATGCTATATTAAGAGGAAAACTTACAATAACCCAAGAATGTAACTTACTTGAGCAGCTTGGTGAGGGAACGCTCTCGTTCCAGACAGAGCTGGAGGCGATCCGTGACTCGCCCTCCCACTAGGAATGTGATGTTGGTTTTGTTCTTCTTTCCGGCTTCGGCCCCCAGCACCGTAAGCACTTGCAGCTGGCTGAAAACGAGAAATCATTAATACCACATGAAGATTAGTCACTAGTCAGCATTCTATAAATATATAAATATGAGTGTTACAAATGTAAATAATAGTCAGCTTATTACTTGCAGCTGGCTGAAAACGAGAAATCATTAATACCACATGAAGATTAGTCACTAGTCAGCATTCTATAAATATATAAATATGAGTGTTACAAATGTAAATAATAGTCAGCTTGCTAACTTTATATTCATATGCAAGAGAATTGAACTACACACATCGCTGCCGTATTAAACCAACCAAAAATACAATCTTCTCGTGTAGACTTTTCTAGGAAAGTATTAGGTATTGATTTACAATGAATACTTATATATAACGATATTTACAAAATAAGTAAATGATGAACCCCAACTACCCGCTGCAAGCAAAGTAAGTAGATGTCATAAAGATGATGTTTTTCAGAAGTAATAAACGCCTTACTTATAAAAGCCACTCATTTATAAATCAACATTGAATTTACAAATTTATTGTGTTTCTCATTAATTTTAATGGCTTAGGATAATGTATAAATTTTTACTGAGACTTAATTTATTTGCTTTGTATTTAAAGAATACCAAATAATGTCTAAATATTTTATGTAATTTGTTGTGTGTATGTACTTTTCTTTATGTTTATTGGCAGCGTTATCAAAATATTGATTAATATATTTTTAATGTGAATGAATTAAATAGTATGCATGTGATGTTTTGTGAAAATAATTAGTAACAAATAGATTTTATTTATTCATCCTTCATTTCAAGATTGGTATTTTTTTTATTTTCTAGCAATATATAAATGTAATATATTTTAAGAGGCAACTTTCATTTTTCCAGTTTGAATTTCGAGATATTTTTTCATTTTGCATACCCTTTCAAGATAAGACTAATAGTTAATTCTTTTACAATATCAAGTAAACATAAAAGTGCGTTATTTTTTATGTAAATATTGCTAGAGTGAAAGATATCAATAGAAAAGGACAAGTATACAATTGTTGGTTTTCTTAAATTCCTAGGTAATAAAGCTATCAGAAAATAGCCATCTTCAACATTGTTCAACATTCATAATACATATGTGTTGCCATTTGAAATTATCAAGCAAAAATTAAATAATTTGTTAAAGTTCTCACCCAAGAATTGTTGTGTTTATGATAAAAACCATTGTTTGTGTCGATAAACATATGATTATAAAATATTACAATTTTGCCCCGATTTATAAGGAAAAAATTGACGTAAATTCATACTGATAAATAATATTGATAACTTTTGAAGCAGCTGTATTTGTGAAGAGAAAACTATTTATTCTAATATTATATAATAATCATACTCTTGTTATAATAAAAAAAACTTTTTAAAAAAAAATATTTATTTATTGTTTTAATAAATTACGTATATATTTAATATTAAAATATAAATGAAAATATGACAAAAGTATTATTATTCAATGTTAAATAATTAGTTGTTTATCGAGCATATTATCGTTATTCAGAATTTTGTTGTTTTTTCTTTACACGTATTCAAAACAAAATTTGATCCACACATATTACAATTTAAACTGAATTTAGAAATAAAACTTTGTTCTTTCACATATTCAATATTTGTTCATGTGCACCCAAAAATCGATTTGTGGGAGTAAATTTAATTAATTTGAGAAAAGAATTGGTTTATGTCGTCGACCCCTCTTTGCCATCCAATTTAGAAAGTTCACACGAGTCCGCACATTCAATGCTCAGTTCGGGAACATCCTGAAAATAATTAATAATATTATTATTATTGTTATTTAGTTATCAGTATTTTTATGTCTAAAATATTAAAATACTTGTTTAATCATTTATATGACTATAACAAATACATTTGTATCAGACAGGTCTGTCATGTATAATTCTTTTGATAAGATTATTTATCTTTAAGGATATGTATTTCCAATAAAAAATAATTTATCTGCATTACATAATATATGTATATTGAACTATGTAATTTATATTGTTAAATCAAATAGAAATGATAAAAATTATCAACTTACATTACGATTTTTATTCCAAGAAGATAACCATTTAAAATTTTGTTGGAATATTTCCAAGAGCATGTCAATGGATACTTTTTGACCTTAGGCATTTTGAGTCACAGGAGGTAGTAATTTTAGAACAATAATGTATTATTGACATTTGATGAGAACCAAACCGTGCGTTAGCCGCCATGCGCTAGCTGCGCATGCGCTATCCGTGCATGTGCTGTCAAATTCTCTCATCTATGGTCAGATTCTAAAACAAACCAATCGGTTGACGAATGTTTAATGTCGAAATATCAAAATTATAATCTGTTTTCGTATAAAAACAGCCCAAAACCATATAATTTACAAAAATAAGCAATTGGTATCAAGAATAAGTATAATATTCATTCATATTGTAGTCAAAATTTGTAGTAAAATGTGTTTTATAGGCAAATTTAATAAAAATTTATCGGAGCGTGGATATCAGAACCGCCATCGCCATATTGAATGGCATACTAGCACTGTGAGATATAATTAATAATATTGTATTTCATAAGACTGGAAATATATTATTTAAAAAATGATTATTGTGTTTCTGATATTAAACTTAGTTTTAAATAGTATTTGAAGCCTCAAAGCATGTGAGTAAATATAGTATACTATTTAAAAACATATGTTTTTACTAAAACAAAGTATTTTAAAAACGTCAAAAATCATCAAATGTACTGCAAATTGAATGATTTATAACTCTCTTCATTTTTAACATTTTGCTAATTTGGTTTCCTACAGATTTGTCTCCGTAATCTTGGCTTCAAGATTATAAGAAAATATATTTCGTTTATGCATTAATTTAGCGTATTGACTCAATTTCGTACCATGCCTAAAATGCATCTAATGGTCACGGTCTTTCTTATAATATTTGTATCGTCTTAATTATGACAAATAACATTCAGTTTATTAGTTTTATATTAATGTAAAGGTCTAATCTAAGTAATAGTTGAAAAAAAGTCAAATCTATTGAATAACTTCTGATATAAATGAATAATAAAAACCCACATTTTCATAAAAATGCGAAAAAATGAATTATTATTGCAAGTCACCCCTTAAGGGAAGTGAGATGGCGGTGGGACTTTCGAAAAGAAATAAAATTTGCTAAAAATATACCAAGTAGTCGGCCACTTTTTACATATTTATAAATATTTTATTTAAAAAGTACTTTTTAGTAGCATAATTTACTAGCCTAAAACGCAAATAAAAAATATGACAACAAGACAAAGGCATATAAATACTTTGTACAGCATACATACATAGGCAGTAATATGTACATGAGTATGCAACCTCACTGTATAAATAGTATAATGATCTTGACTTCTGTTTTCCAAAGATATTTAGGGTAGATTTTTGACAGAAGACAATTTAACCTGAAAGGTGTCATACAATCATCGCACCCACTGTCTCCTCTGCCTCTGCCTCATTTCACATTGTAGGTTAGTAATTAAATAGGTACTGATTTGCTTAATGTTTATTAATCGTAAATAATTGTATGTCTTAGTTGTGTCTGCGCCTTATATGCCTCCGATAACATTATTAATAATTAGTCAAATAACCCATGAAAACCTGCGATGAGGCACCTCGGTAGCCATTGGTTTCTTTACTTTATGCAATCTTCATACTTTTGTAGATATTTAATGTAAGATCTTTTTTACATCCCCGAATATAATGATTTACAATAAATTAAAAATGTATGTTTACTTAACAATTTTTTATATATTTTTATTTGAATGTTCTAACAGTAGTCTTGCTTTGTTATGTTATCCAGTTTAACCGTTCAATTAAACTAAATTTACAAAATAAAATTATTTTACCTAAACACTACCAGAGACCAATTATTGAAATTGGAAACACATTTTCAGCACACAAGGAAGGAAGAATGTATATCGCCACATTAATGATATTATTGGTATTAAGCTGTAAATATAAAACTAAAAGGAGCACCTGAGGTTAGACACGTGCGTCCCGCAACATAGGTTTTCATCGACGTCGGCGATGGTCACCACCCGCAGCAGACCCCCGCGCTGGTCCTCGGGGAGACCGCGAGTGTGGGCCTGCGTGGCTTCCTCGGGAAGGCGCAAGGCGGTGCTCACAGGCCGCGCTTCTCGGATGAGGGCGTTGCAGCGCTCCTGCAGGGGAGCCAGCAGAGGTCGCAGCGTGGCCGGTGCCCCCTCCACCTCCACGTGACTCTCCGCGACTCCTAGCCACCATGAGGTGGTGGGCACGTTAAACTCTCGCTCCAAGATGGCCGACAGCAGATGTTGTCCTAGATTTATGATTTACCATGTTTAACTTCATTTTTCTTCCCGGTATTATGGGTATAATTTAACAAGTACATTGACAACTTTGTTGAAAATAAGAACAGAGGCCGCAGTACCCGAGTTCCAGTCGTACAAAGTCAGTTTAGAGTCCAGTCGATTAATATGCCAAGATATTTTGTAAAGGATTATTTAGGAAATCTTGCATTAGATTTAACTCGGGTGACTAGCTGACCATGTCATTCATTATGTACGGTTCAAATACTTGGGCTATTAAAATTGAACTATACAATATAATCTCGGTATTTTATATAAATTCAAAAAAGTTTGTAGAATAAAATGATAATACTAAAACGCATTTATATTTTGAACTTTGAATAGAATTTTGTTCCATGGAAAACAAAATGGGGGTATTTTTAAGGGTGTAAATAAAATTAAAATTAATAAGTTTTCCATAGTGATGAGTTCAAAATCACGAACTGTGAGTTAATTACTATATATATTGTGATTCGCAATTCATTATTTCATTTATATTTGGTTGTGAATCGTGATTCGGCGCATGTGCATATGGAACGAAAATATTCATGAAGGAATGACGTTTAATTCGTGATAAGCGTCATCTAGTAGTTTTAATAGTCAAAAATATTGTGAAATATACTGGTCTAAATATGAAGTTAAACATTGAAAAATACTGCCTTTTCAGAAATATTTTAGTATATATAGTATATTTAAATGAATTTCATAAGGATATAACCCCACACATAAAGGATATAACCCCAAACATAACAAAAAATAGTCTCAAGCTTCAGCGATATCTATACTGTTACATGAGAATGAATATCAAATTTTCAAAAAAATCCATAAATGGCGACAGCGTAGTTGGTAATAAATAAGTGAAATGTTCTAACGTGATAACACATATATAAAACTTCCAAAAATTTGATAGATGTGGTAGCATGGGTAAATAGGTTAACGTTACATTATGTAAAGTGATCACTTAAACCAGCCGATGACAGGTCGTAAGCCCTGTAATGCCCAAAACTTCCATACTTCCCATGGAAAAATGATAGCTTCGTCTCTATGAGACATCTATATTGATCGTCATCTAGTACATTCTGCCAAAACATTTTACGAATTTGACCTGAAATGCTGAGAATTTGACCCAATAAATAAAGTCACTTTTTTATGGCTTTTATTCTCTTTGTGATGATATTAAATTAGTTATATATTAATTATATATGCTAGAATATGTTTTTTACGCTAATGAATTTTGAATAATATAAGTAAATATGCTCAAAATTATGTTTTTTTTATTTATTAATTTATTTTGTGTATTGTGATATCGTACAGCGCATACGTATTAGTAATGAAACTGTGATCATAGTCACAGTTGTCAATCATTGATATTTTCGAATATCAATTACAATCACAACAGTGAGTCAAAAGTAGCATTTTTTCTCGTCACTAGTTTTCCATGTAACTGTAAGCTACAAATGTATGGAAACTGTAACTTCTAAACCAGCTTAAATCACAAAATGAAACTTACAGGTTTTGTTAAGTACCAATACATGTATCCTTGGGTAAAAACTTAAATTTTTATCTGGTCCCCTATTTGAGATAGTTGACCTTGAAATCAGCAAAAATGAAAATGTTGAAACTTTGATGCCAAAAAAAGCCAAGAGTTCCTAACCCAAAGTTAAATTCTTCACAGCTGAGAAGTTTACTAGCCATAGTTATAACAAAAAAAAAACCCATCTTGTGGTTCCAACCCCCAATCACCTTAAAGTCATCAAAACTGGTGATTACGCTTCCAAATATGGCACATTAGTCATGGTTTATATGTATATAATTTTTAGTAATTTCTATAACCCTATTGTGTCTTCTTTATGTTAGTGAAAACCAGAACCTTTTATCTTATAAGGGAGGAGAACAATATATTTTTTTCAAAACCTCTGCAAAGTCTCGTTTTTGCCTGTCAATGGGAAGAAAATTGAACCTAGATCCAAAATAATGGCAGATAAAGATTGTTTTGAGCTACACAGTTACGTATGGTAAAAAAATATCTGAAATGGACAAGCAACCACATCTAGGAGATTTCAGATGGAATGATTAATACGAAATGAATGTTTCACAATCCCCTATGTTCCGTGCAGGAAATAAGAATGTGGACAAAGATGGTTCGCCGATCTCAGCTTCTTTCAACCGGCAATGATGATAATGATAATGAGGTTGAAAAAAAGAAACACAAAAAATGTTCAATATCGGAACAATACGTCGACACGACACAATCAAGAATGGCGTCCCGCCTGCAGAATATTCTGTTTTAATTCAGATACATAACAATACAGTCATATTTGCAAGTACCTATACAGCGACAGGCCACCGTTATAACATTTTACTAAGAATGATAGTCTTTCCCGAAATCTATCCCACAGGTGTTTTGGCACCAGCCTGATGATTACACCTTTAAATTACTAACACATGTTTTATCATATAAATTAAATGGCGCCTCTGCTGCGACCTCGCATATACCCTGTGCAATATACCCTGTATTTAGAATTGGTGAGATTATACTGTGCAAGAGAGTATATTTAATAGATAATAAAATTATTTTACAACATAAACAAAAAAATATTACAAATTGGACAATGCAGGAAAAGAAAACATTAAATTTTGTATGTAGTGACATCTTGTTTAATAAAAAAAGTGCATTTGCTGGCGGGAAGAGCGCAACAGATTCTCATGATGCTTTCTATCATCTCACACAAGACTCGGGACTTCATAATCAGTAATGTGCATACCAGAATGTTGCTGCATGTGATCAAATCGTCTTTCCCAGTCGATGGTTACGAGCACCGTGTCGCCCTCCTTAAAGGGGTTCAGAGTGTAGTGCAACACCTGTTCACCGCGACGCTCCACGCGCACCACGGGTGAGCCCGAAAGCTGGCCGTTGTCGCTCGGCTGAAACATTGACAAGGTATTTATGTTTCATTTCATTAAACTTCCTCTATTCGACACCAGATTCTCGTTTATTTATATATTTCAAAGGTATCGTGGAATATGTTAGGCTCATTCAGATTGCAATGAAATGTGCGTACAAAAATATGAAGTTACAATAATTAATACTACTTTAGTCTAAATGAAATTATAATCAAATTTATTTGAATGTATTTATGAATGCTCTTACTGTTAGGTGTTACTATCATGCTTAATAATGTAATGTTTGTAAGGATGTGCAGTCAAGTTGTATCTCTCTGGGTTCATTTTAGATTAGGGCAGATGATTGTTACACTACCTGCCCACCGCCTTCGGGGAAGATAATGCTGTCATCTAGCACCACTCTGTAACCCTTCGTCTCTCCCGGCCCCGGCACCTCGCATTCTTGGCAGGACTCCACGCGGGCTGTCCACTAATGAGGAATACCATAAATCTCGGCAAATTCAATTTTTTTCAATTACTCTATAAACTCCTGAGGAAAATATAGTCACTCCACTCGGGGATAGGGTGACTACATCCCACAGATCTCCACCTGAACCAAATTTTGCTATTTCGGACCTGCTTCCCCCTCCACCTAAACCCATTTTCATTATAATGTGTGCGGTTCAGGATCGCAGTCTTAACCGAGTGTCTGGACGGACATTGAAACCCTTAAAATATTGTTCCTGTGTTTTTACTCACACGTAAGTAATTGAGTATACCTTTCAGCAATATTTGTTAATAGAAATACATGTTTGTTATATAGAAATAATCTTCTTCAACGGCCTCATGGGACTAAGTCCATGACCGCAGTCTGCTGGAAAATATATAGAAATAATCCACCATCAATTTTGATTTATGATTAATGTGAAAATGAAATAATTGACTATTATGTGTGGTATAAGAAAAAATATTCCCAAGATTTTCATTTTATATAGATTTTAGCACCAAGTACAAGTAAATAGAGTTGACAGGCTCAAGCATGTATGCCAATTCATTAAAACACCAATACAACCAATTTTAAAAGGATCAAAAAATGTAATAATTTAACGCAATTGGTTTAGAATTATATAAGAAATATTAAAGTGGAACGAGGAGCGGTAATGGCAGGTGAATGCATACATAGCGTCCGGTCAGAACTGAGGAAGGACATTATTAGCTGCTAAGCTCCGAGGATGAGAGATAACAAATAATGAAAACAACATAACTACCTCCCTCAAAAAACTGTCTTCCTGGCACTTGAACACCATTTTCAGGAGAGTGTCGTCTTATTATCCATTAGCTGTAAATAACATATAAAGTTTGAACCGATTGAAAAGCGAGACCTACAAACTTCGGTCACAATTCACACTAAATCTATCATCTTATCAATACTTATAGGTTAATTTGACCATAAACAAAAGAAATACTAATTTGACATCCGACCCGACCATAGATCATCCGACGACCCGATGCTGATGTTTGAATAAAACCATTTTATGCTTCTTGATGCTTCTTTATAAAAGAGATAGAGTTAACCCAAACAATGTTAATAATCTTATTAATAAAGATAACTAACATAAAAATATTACAAATAGGTAGCGTAATTTTCAATGAACAAGATGTATAATAAAATCAAATATATTGCACGGATTTGCGGAAAGAAAAACACTATAAAATCATAATCTTTTTATATTGCGCCACATTGCAATGTAAAAAGATTATGATTTTATATTTAAACTAAAGACAAAATGGCGTAATGTTTACCGACTCTCGAGATACTCAAAAATCGAATAAACCATCTCTCATAGCTTATCGGGAGTGACAAGGCCATCAGTTATGCAATTCACTGTTTTGTTTAATTGGTTTTGTTTCTCTTTTTTCTACTTAACGGTCATATTTTTAAACATAAAATTTGTATGGCTCTGGACCAAAATATAACACGAAGGTGTATGTACATAATATACTAATTTGGGAAGGTTGGTTGGTGTTCTCGTGAAAACCATTTTTATCCGAACATGTTTATTCTCATCGGGGAGAGGCCACCGAGAGCAGGAAACAACACAGAAGACGTAAAGGTTATGTAAAAATACGATGCACGGTTAGTGAAAGGTGAGGGTCGGGATATGCATCTGCGGTCCGGTCGGTTCGGGTACTGGGCGCCGTGTCTCTCGCCGACCGCCTCCTCCGCTGCGGGTATTGATGCACATCTGTGGTGCACGTGTGTCATACCCGCTTCTTCGAATGTTTCCGCTTTGTACACGTGGGATGGTACAATACCAAGAAATACAAAATGAGGAACATTTGGACAATGTGTGCGAGCCGCCACACTAATATAAACTAATGCGGTACGCCGCCAAGTAGTAAACTATAAACGCAATGGCCCGAACCACGGATGAAATTTGTATAAGATCTTTGGTAATAACTCTAGGCTTTCACAGTCCACTGTATACACATCAAGTCTCAGAAATTCAAGAATCACCACTTCTCGTGCCTCCCTTCACGTTTGTTGTACGTCAAACATCAATATCAGTCCATTGATGGTTGATGTTCTGTTAATGGAGATCTATCGTCTCTACAGCCATTATCACCGACCACCTCACATTTACTAGTGTGTATACCAGCGTTCTTGATAACTGTAAAAACACGACGTTGGGTGCCAATAACATGCTCCCACAGCCATCCGAGATGCTGACTCTTGAGCGTCACTCCTCTTGCTGATGCCTTCCAGTTAAAATCTCTAGCAAACTCTCTTATATTCAGACTTAGCATTTGTATATTTCTCAACTGTAACTGTACTTAATCATCAGTAAACTTGTGTCAACCGTAAGTAGTTGTTGTAAGTAGTAGTAGCTGTGTCCCGGGCAAGGCCCTCATTGCGGAGCGGTGAAACAGAGGAGAGATCGTCGGTGAGGGATCGGACCAGACCTGTAGCGGTAGCCGGCGGCGTTTATATCGCTAGTATCAATGCCGGCTGAGACGGCGTTGAATTTAAAATCCTGTCCCCTACATATACAATACATGGGCTATAAATTATTTACATATACAAATGTATTGTGACTACATTTTTCTTCTCATGCATGCTCTATGTTTTGAAAAGAACTGCTCTTCATTCACCAGTCAAGTCACTAAAGTATTGGTTTAATAAACATATGTGGCGGCTCGCACACATTGTCCAGATGTTCCTCATTTTGTATTTCTTGGTATTGTACCATCCCACATGTACAAAGCGGAAACATTCGAATAAGCGGGTATGACACACGTGCACCACAGATGTGCATCAATACCCGCAGCGAAGGAGGCGGTCGGCAAGAGACGCGGCGCCCAGTACCCGAACCGACCGGACCGCAGATGCACACCCCGACTCTCACCTTTCACTAACCGTGCATCGGATTTTTACATAACCTTTACGTCTTCTGTGTTGTTTCCTGCTCTCGGTGGTTTCTCCCCGATGAGAATAAACATGTTCGGATAAAAATGGTTTTCACGAGAACACCAACCAACCTTCCTAAACATATTTAACGAAAATCTGGAGCTTAACGCACGATGTCGACAGTCCATAATAAATCTCTCTCGTCAGGCGGCGTCTGCAGTCGTATGGCAAACATGGTGTGTTACAGGAATGGTAAATTACCTATTAAAATAATTTTAAGAATACATCTGATTGAATATTTGTGCGCGTTATTTGTTAAGTTAGGTAGGCAATTTTCTGTTTTTTTTAAATTATAAATTATGTTTTCAACTTTGAAAAATATGTTTTACGGAAACACTGACCATGGCCACCATTTATAGCTAGCGTAAATGAATTTTTGAATATATGGTATAAATAAATCGGAAAAAATTATAAGATCGCATGGCAAAATAGTCAACTTTGAAATAAATAAGATCATTATGGCTTCGTTCAAATCTTATTTTATTTGTCGACTATTTTTGGTAATCGAACAATTTCTAATATTTTTTATTATTGAAACGCAGCCATTATACAGGATGTAACAGACCTAGTCCACGATATTTTATGGGTGGATACCTGACTAAATTATGAGTCGAAAATGTTTAAGCAGTACGTAAAAATTGTGCACCTTTACGAAACATATTATTGTATAAGATTGTTACAAAATTATGTTAATAATAATGCGTTTATTCCAGCGCGATCGGTTTTTTTTTATGGAGACCCGATTCTCCATAAAGATAATACATTTTATATAATACAATAAAGTTACTAAATATTATTTATGTTATGAAAACAAAACCAAGGAAAATATAAATAAATAAAAAGTTCACACACACACATATATATAAATATAAATAGTACGTATATAAATACTTTAGTCACGGCCATTAATGTATCTGGCTATTTTCTGGTCACGGGACCAGCTTTTCATGAGAACACTGCTTGCACCAGAGTTGGTGCTGAGCTCCAGCCGCAGCTTTAAGCCCGCAACTCGATGTCTCAAAAGCGGAACGAATCCATGCATACGGCCTTCGGCAAGCACTGTAGATGCGCTACAATAACGCGCCAATCCGAACAGTATTCTGTATGAGTTGTACTGAATTTGGAGATGGTTGTATTTTATTTTTATATCTTGCTGCATTCCTAAAAATTATTTATTATTATTTTATTTTTTTTGTATTCAATGTACCTATAATTTGGGATTAATAAAATATTTAAATTAATCGAATAAATCGCATAATTACAATTTGTTTGAAATGTTTATATCTCTGACATGATTGAAATTAGACACACGCAGCTTGAAATTGTGCACTGGGTATGTTGCATTCATATTATAACAGAATTGGAGCGGGAATTTCTCCATTAAGATTTTTTTTTAAATTTATTAATATTATAAATATAATACAATTTCAATAATCAGTGGATGTATGTATAAATATTTAAACATTTGTTTCTTCTCTATGAGAGTAAGACTCGTGTATAGAGAAGGAGTATATTCGAGTTAATTTATGTTTCACTAATGTTTTATTAATGTTATGTCTGTATACGTATTTTTTTAAATTCACTTACAAATTTATGATAGTCCTTAATTTTTCTAATTGTGATGGGGAGATTGTTAAAAAATTTGATACCTTGATAAATATATTGATTTTGAGTTGCGGTATATTTTAGTTTTGGGATATCAATTCGATCTCCATATCTTGTAGATCGGAATTCGTTTCTAAAATTTAATTGATTTTTAATTTTGAAAATTTGAATTTTTTTGTATATGTCTGTTATTTTTGGTACTTTAAAATCTGTGAAAAGTTGTATACTTGGATAGTCTTTTTTTTTTTTTAAGAATAATTTTTATTATCATTTTTTGAGTTATTTCTAATTGTGACATTGAAGTTTTATATGCACTTCTCCATCCAATAATACCGTATTGCAAATGTGACTGTACAAACGCGTAATATATTATTTTCAGATATGTACTCGTAAGTGATAAGATGTTTCTGAGTCTAAAAAATATGTAGGCAGTTTTCCTTATTTTGTTTGTGAGATTAGTAATATGTTCTTTCCGTTTGAGATTGTTATCTATTATGATTCCAAGGTACTTGATACAGTCTTTTTCTTCAATTGATGAACATTGGTCACAAGTGTTTTCTCGAGTACAGGCCTTGGTGTGAATTTTAATAGAATTTCGGTGTTTTGTTTCTGTCGAATAGCAAATCGTAGAAAGTATGTTTTATCGGTATTAATTGATAGTAAGTTATCATCTGTCCACTTTTTTATGGTATTAACATCCTCATTTGCCGATATATTAGCGTCAGTCCAAGTTTTTTCGTTAATTATTAATACTGTATCGTCTGCATAAGATATTACTTTGCCATGTAATTTGAGTTTAAATATATCATTAGAGTATATAATAAATAACAATGGTCCAAGTACTGTACCTTGTGGTATGCCAAAGTCAGTGGTTTCAGGTGTACTATTATGACCATTTATTTTTACATTTTGTTTCCGATGTGTTACATAACTTCTTAGCCATGATAAAACATTTCCATCAAAGCCAATATTTTTAAATTTATTATGTAGTTTCTTGTGTGATATGCTATCAAAGGCTTTCCTAAGGTCTATAAATATCCCAATGCATTTGTCACTGTTATCTACGTGTTTGTTAATTATTGAAATTAATTTTGCGATAGCATCTTGTGTGCAAATTTTTTCCATGAATCCAAATTATTAAACTTGAATTGTTACTATCCTTATATACCTACTTGTATTCAATGCAGTGTTTGTAACAGGTTTTGATTGCGTGTTATTTTAAAGGTACCTCAATTTTTTGAAAGTTGGACCGGACAGGTTAAAGCTGTTTCAAGTACCTACCTAAACTTTAGCAACATCACGGATGGTACTCGGTGTAAAAAATAATAATGACTTATTTTAATGACATTCTACTAATTTACATTTGATTAATGATAGCGTAGTGACGTTGCATAATAATTAATGTTTGATTATGAGAATTACAAATTTATGGACCTCCTTCAGAAGGTCATTTAGAAAGTTAGTTGGAATTCTCTCGCTTAACTCGAAAAGTATTAAGGGCACACTTACAAAAATAATTAATATTTTCGTGTGTTTTACGAAAATGCGAGTTTTTATTATTCATTTATATCAGAAGTTATACAATTTTTTTAAAACTATAACTAATATAAAAATTTTACACTAATTTAAACTAATAAACTTAATGCTATTTGCCATAATTAATAAAATACAAGGATGATACAACCGGGCCACGACGTTGTACGCCATTTGGTTTGAGTCGGGGTTCGTCTAGGAGTCATGATTCATACCATACTCCTGATCGCTCATCAGAATGATACCCCGCACTCTAATGGAATATTCGCTCCGCGAACCATCTATCGGATATCACGCTTTCGTTATTACCATGGTTATAGATAATGATACAGGTGAATATGAACACGCGAAGATGCACATTATACATTTATTAAACACATGTTTACATTTACGGGCAGGTGAAAATACTTATAACTAACTTAATCTAAAGCTTACTCTACCTCGGGTTGCTCGGCGACGTTCCTCCAGAATCTTGTTTCCGGCCGGCGGAGTGATGCCGCTGGCATCCGGCGTGGGCGGCTACTCGCTGTCTGCTCTGTAGGACTGCGAACCGGTCTGGGCGGCTGCTCCTGGGTGGATTGCGATGAACCGTGGCTGCTTCCTCCGTCGATTTCGGTCCCAACTGTGATTATCTTGACGTCTCTTTCGGACCTTGTTTTGTAGCTGCGTGCTTTCGACTGGCCTTCGACTTCTTTTCTACAACTCCCTTTCGGACCTCGTTTCACTCGTCCTCACGGACCTCATGTCCCCTATCTCCATCTCCAAGTTTACGACTCCCTTCCGAACCTCGTTCCATTCGTCCTCCCGGACCTCATGTCCAGCTCCGGGTTTACAACTGCGTCTCACCACTCTGGGTTTCCAACTTCACTGTTTTCTTTTACAACTCAACCCTTCGACCGTCCACTCCGGGTTCACAACTTCCACTCCCATTTACAACTCCATCCCTCCGACTCTCTACTCCGGGTTTACAACTTCAACTCCCGTTTACAACGCCATCCCTCCGACTGTCTTTTAAAATGGCGTTCTGGCCCTTTTAAAGTAACCGTGGCGAGGGCATACTTCCCGCTCGGGGTCGGTCCGTCCTCACAGGATTGGCGACGCCTCATTGGTCCATCCTTTGACATCTTCGCTACACCCTCGCTTATAGGCCTAATTTTCGGCTCCGCCCACTTTCTTCGTAATTAATTATAGTCCTGCCTTAAATCACATAAAATCCAATAATGTCACTTTTCACTTAAATTGTCCATCAAAAGCTCTACAATAATCCATTAACATATATAAACTATTACTAACTTATATTCTATACATTTTTCACATTAAGCTTATCAGAATTATTACTATCTCTATTTATCTCTAAGACTTTTATAATTAGGTAGATATGGGGTTTCTTTATTTCAGCTTTATTACATCGTTTCGTGAGTGGTTTTCGCACTACTTACACTTATACCTATTACATATTTTTCTCACCTGCCCAGTTATAATTACATTATTATTTATATTTATTTACATTGCAATCTCTTTGCCTGCCTTCATTCTTATTTGTATTAGTCGACTCGATTATTGCTAGTAGATTCAAGAACGAATGGCGACTGAATACTGCGGAAGTGCTACTACACCGGCACACTTTGATTAGATCGAATCGCGGTCGATCTGAGACTTGCTCACACGGTTTGTCCGTATTAAATGAATAATTGACGACGGAATAGTCCGATCTACGCACCACATGAGGTGCATGAATATGAAAGATGTGAATCCGCGTACACAAACTTATTCGTACGCGACCTATTTTCTCTGCCTACCCCTACGGAGAAAAGACCCGATAGTCAGTCATCGCTCACGGTGGCCCTTCCGCATATGGGTACTGGCCCGCATGCAACAAAAGAACTTTGTTACCCCGGAGTTAATTATCCTCGGGCGGAAAAATGCATCCGCTTCTTAATGGTTCCTTTTTTTTGTGCGGTCATTGTCTTATTGTCGACCCCCTAATTTACTGACGGTACATTGTTACTAGGCTGCTCCTGAGCGCGACATTTTCGGAACGATTTCTTCTCGGACAAAAGGCAACCGATTGACTCCATAACATATTGCCTCACACGTGTGGTCACCCTTCGCAATTGCGGAGGAGATAAATATTCCCGATGAATGGCCTAGGAAACAAAGGACAGTTTTCCAATGACAGAAGAAAAGGTCCTCGTGTGACGTGGGTTCTTGCGAAATGCACTTCCAAGAAAACAAAGTATTCGCGGATGACAAATAATTATAGGTCGGTCCGAATCAAAATCGACACAGATTACCGTTCAGGCATATCAAGCATTATAAGAATCGACCATTACATCTATTTTTCGTGTGCCACCAATTGTCTTAATATAGAAAATTATTGCATATACACAAATTTGCAAAATGTTAAAAATTACTAGAGATATAAACCATTCAATTTGTAGTACATGTGATCAATTTTCGACGTTTTTAAAACACTTTATGTTAGTTAAAAAAATAAATTAATAATATATTATATTTAATTAGTTGCTTTGAGGCTTCAACTACTATTTAAAATCAAGTTTTATATCAAAAATACAATAATTTGGTACTAAATAGTATTTATATCGGTTCTATTAATATGTGTATTTTAAATCGACGATTTACGTCTAGTTTATATAATAGCGATCCTTTATTACAACTAAAGTACTCAAATATTCTAAAAAAAAATTTAGCTAATGAGATAATCATTTTTTTCTTAGTTCCAAAGATTCATCCCTGTTTCTGTATGAAAAGTTAATACGTGTATATAAGTGGATACTTGTGTATACGAATATATGAATGACATTCAACCTGTCTTTCCGTCGCTTTACGGAATAATTGCATGCGACGTGCGCTATTTGCCGGCGGTAAGTTGCAATAAATGGTCATATCGACAGGGTGAAGTTTTCGAATAAATATCTAAAATACAAGGTTCGTACGCATTGTTGTAACATAGTAAGTAATATTTTAATTTTAAAATCCATTGCTTAAATACAAGAAATCGGCTTTTTAATATCAGTGTTTTAATAACTGCGAAAAAAGCCGGGAATGAAGTCTGTAATATGAGTTTTCTTAATGATAAAAGTATACATTTTCCTATTAAAACATAAATTTACTTCAAGGTAGATATGTAATAATAATTGTTAGTTCAAAAGTTTTAAATTTATAAACTAATTTAATGTATTAATTATAAATATATACATATAAAATCGATTTTGTCAAAAAATATTGTTTTTGCGCTACCGGGATAAATTGATTTTATATGTATATATTTATAATTAATACATTAAATTAGTATTTAAAACATCACAGACCGTCTATTCTGAATAATTACAACTTCACAATAAGAATATGTTCCCTTAATAATTAAGTTTATATGTTTTTGAACAAGGAAATTCTATTTATTATTATTTGTACATCATAGATATTGTACATTCAACTATGTACTACGAAATGGAATCTATGTCTTACCTGCCAAATTTGACATTACTGTTCAAACATCGGTTTGTTGGTTTCTTATTATTACTTGTATTAGATTTTTCGACTATCTTTATAGGGATGTACTCAATTTGTTTTTGAAACCTTGGCGCTGCATCTTATATATTCAATTAAGCGTGTATATATTTTTTATTAAAAGCTTCATATTATTATCTTTTCAGATGGGCTGGTGCTGTAAAACAGTAACTGTGCTGACAGCTTTGCTTGCAGGATGGGTGGGTTACAATGTTTACAAACTTCTTCAAATTCCTCCATTACCGGACCTTCCACTGGACCAGTATTGGGGATCTGGCAAGCCGACCAAGCCGGTTGATACTTCCATCAGATCATTCAAAGTGGAATTTAAACCTGAAGTAACTACTATTTATACTAATCAATTTATCAAAAATGATTCACACGTACAAAAGTTTTATTTGCAGATATTTCTTAATTATTCCACTTCTTAAGAAGAATTTGGATGAACTTTGATACAACTTGTATATTTTTTATGAAAACACATTTTTGTTGTGAAGTTGCAATTTAAGAACATATAGTTCTGTGGTATTTTTATTACGGTAGGAAAAGGTTCAGTTCCAAATATTTTTTCTGTATATCTTTTTAGTTGATTAATTTAATTTGTATTAAATATGATAATTGTGATAAGAATATTGCAAGGTACATATGAATCATTTTGCAGACATTATTTTTAGTTAAGTGGAGCTTATTTCAAAGTGCTGACTATATGCTGCTGTGTACTAGGTACCTATATATGTACATTCAGAAATCATTATCTTTTGTGGTTTCATATGAAATTACCTTGGCATAAAACTTGATTACATACATGACTGTGGAGTCTCTGAAATACGCATGTAACTTGAAATGTGTGTTTATATATTGTGATGTTGCAAATGTAGTCACATAGTAATTTATTAATTATTACAGAAAACAAATTTTTAAAATATAAAAATAATTAAATTTCATATAAGAAATAAGTAGTCACTTGAGATTGATTTTTTGGGATGGCAGCGTTCCTATACTATTCGTATCACCAGATAAACACCAACTTCAGACCGCACTGTCTATTGAGGGGCTTTTCATTTGGAAATGGGGCATTTAGCTGTCAAAATTGTGTGCTGCTAGCGTTTAACTGTCAGCTGATTATTGTAATGAGCAGTCAATCAAGGAAATGGGATATTTCCTTCTTTGGACAGGGGAAGAATCCTCATACCTTTGGGTCACGGAGTAGATTTTCACATCTCTCGGTGGAATCTCCTATTACTTAAAACGGAAAACGTGATGATCACGGTTTGGCAATGGAGGTGTTCTAAATGTCAGGATAACCTAAAAATGATGTAGAAGCAAAGTTGCCGGTTGGCGATATAAATCAATAAATAATTATTTCTTTTAGGTTAATTTTGTTGCAGATTTAACATAGAAAATTTAGTTTTGTTTAGACCTTCATCATTCCATGAATTTAACTCATTGAAAATGATTGTCATAGAGTAAAAGATTATTTAATATCCTGTTGTGATTATTGTGGTAAATTCTTCCATCATTATATAAACATTTTTGTAATGGTGCCTTATTTGTAATAGATAATTTTATAAACTAAAATCTCTTTCATTGCTGCCCATAATATTGTTAATATAAATTTCCTCAGCGAAGAACAATGGCGGAATGCAGTAGACGGATGCAGGTATGTGATCCTAAGATCATGGACCTACATTATCTCTTGCTTTCCCTTAGCTAGTCGGTGGTGGATAGAACTCCCCAGTTCAACTTTCCACAATATTTGAAGTGACAGTAGATCATGACTTCCTAAATAATTGTTATATTTTCAGATGATTTCTGATTTGAAAGAACGTCTGAACAAAACTAGAAGCTATACAACTCCATTTGAAGGTATCGCTTTTGAGTATGGCTTCAACAATGAGTATCTCAAAGAAGTTGTAGATTTCTGGCAAACAAAATACGACTTTGCCCTAAGAGAAAATTATCTAAACAAATTTCCTCAATTTAAAACAAATATTCAAGGGCTGGACATCCATTTCTTACATGTGAAGCCAACTAATCCAAAGCACTTGAAAGTTATTCCTTTGCTGCTTTTACACGGCTGGCCGGGAAGTGTTGTCGAATTTTACAAAATGATTCCACATTTGGTTACTCCGTATCCTGGTAAAGATTTTGTTTTTGAGGTTATCGCACCAAGCTTACCCGGCTATGGATATTCACAGGTAACACATTTCTATATAATATCTTGTATCCAAACAAAATAAGCGGAAATATACATTTTTTATTAAATAAACCTGATTGCCTCTGTGACACTGAACAAAAACGATGAAGTTCAATGAATAACGCAGTGATTTTACACATTATTAATTTACTACAAGCGAGTAACAATAACCTTGATGTTTTCTATTTCATAATTAACTCTGTCATGTGTTTGTTTCTCCTAAATAATTTATTATTTTTCATTTAGTCAGCACTGGTTACTTACTTACATACATGGTTCCACATTACGAAGTAGCTTTTGCTAAGAAAATTCTTTTCTTCAATAATTGCAAATTAATAGAAAATTATTTTTATGGAAATGATCATTATTAGCCAAAAAACACTAGTTTATTAGATTTGATGGATTCACTTTGTTTTGTTATAAAATTGTTTAAATTATCTAAAAAAAATTATACAGTGTTTGTCAAAATTCTCTGTCTTTTTTAAGCTTACTCACAACTATTTGGACTACATTTATACTTGAAAATTACATTAAATATTTATTGTGTAGATACTAAAATCTCCTATAAATATTATGCATGCATCCTATTGCTATTTCTAGTCAATTTGGCTCTTTCTGTATTTACTTACGTACCTCTGTTTATGCAAGTAATTTTGTGCCAAAAAGCTGAATATATGAAAAGAGTAATGTGATTTTTTTCTAGAGAAATAATTTGCTAAATGTAGAAATCTATATTAAATACATATCTGAATAGATTGTATAGTGATATGTAAATTGTAAACAGATGTCATAATTTTCAGGGTGCTTCAAAACCCGGATTAAGTGACATCCATGTTGCTGTTGTAATGAAAAATCTAATGGAGCGATTGAATCACAAACACTATGTGATACAGGGCGGTGATTGGGGATCCGTCATCGGATCACACATTGCCACTTTATTCCCCGATAACGTCATTGGATATCACTCTAACTTCGCAGCTGTCGGTACAGTGATGAGCAACTTGCAGTATTTATTGGGAACCTTTTACCCTCCGCTTATTATTGAGAAGAAATTTGAACACAGAATGTTCCCATTGAGTGCATTTGTGATGAAAATGATTGAGGAAAGTGGGTACTTTCATATACAAGCTACCAAACCTGACACTATTGGTGAGATTTGTATTTTAAATTCTAATTCATTAAATATTCATAATTAAATATTCAGCATTATTGCATAAAATTAATTTCAAATATTCGGAGATTCCTGTAAATTGTAACTATAACTGTAAATTGTTGTATGTTTGTATTTAAATTTTCTTTATTGTATAGAAAATTAAAAAATTAATAGTGCTAAGCACTATTTAGAAAATCACTTTAAAATATTCACAGGTTCCTGTTACTCTTATTAATTGTAATAATACCCTATTATTGTTTTATCAAATATAATTTTTTTTCCATAGATTTCACTTTAATGTTGTCAATGATCTAAGAGTTTTGTTTAGTTATTTGTTGCATATATGTACATATATATTTTTACCTGTGTGGTGTGAAAGAATTATAAATAGATGTAGTGTAATGTACATAATCAGCAGAGGTGTGTACTGCATACAAGCATAAAAGCTGCACATTATTAAAAATTCTGGGAAATAAAAATAAATATATATAATCTTTATATTATGAAAAGACCCTATAAAATTCTAGCCGATATTATCCGGATTAGCATAACCCACAACTTTTGTCCAGTCGTGGGTTATTTAGAAAAAAATGTGAATCATTTGTAACAATATCACGTGCATGGTCGTCCGCAATTTGCTAGCACTTAGGTATTGTATGAACCTAACTTGTTTTTTTTCAATCCTTATAATAATTGTACTGAACTAAATATTTTCTTACTGAATCTATGTTGGTATCTTTACATCTGTAGATTTTTTGTATTTTTCGAACAATTTGTGCTTAATTCTGTCGTACTCGAAAGGAATTAATCCTTATTGAAAACTATGTGAAATTACGTTTTTAAATATTTGTTTTACTTGACAGACTAAACGTTTTGTTTTCATATGTTACTCATTTATCGTTTTCGGTGTTTGCGTAGATAACATTTATAGGTTCTAATTTTTAATCTGCCGAGTGAGCGAATTTGCATTTTTCGGGATATTATTAAATTAGATTATTACCAATATTAAATTAAATGTTAAAATAAAATAATTTCTGTTATTAGTTTCGGCTATGCTAATTTGTAAAGCTAGTTATATAAATAAATGTTTTTGAATGCTGTTAATGAAGCATTATACAGTAGAACCGCGATATAACGAAACCCGATATAGCGAAAAATGACTTATATCGAAAAAAAAATCGAAATTTAGTCCCTAAAACCAATTTTTCATACAAAAATGCATTTATATAACGAAATCCCGTTAATATGTATAACAAAATCATTTTTGTCCCGTACGAAAAAATGCCAATACATTTACGTAAATTTATAACGAAATAAAAAAATGTTAAAAGATGAAAATATTATTTCGCACTTACAAAGCCGCGCCGATGCATCTGCCGTATACGAACGTATTTATGGCCTTTTCGGCGGTGCGCGGCGGTCGGCCGACAAGGTAGTAAAACAATTCAAACTTCTTGGGTTCATAGCAGGCCCATAAAACCATTTGACATAATTCTTGCGTTCTCTGACACGTTTTACGTACGCATACGCCTCTAATACGATTGCAACCCAGACCCAAACAGCTGTAAAATACAAAAATTAACAGGAACCCCCCGAAAGTTGCAGAATGTACTTATTGGAAATGTCAGTCTCAGTGTATCGTCTGTAGAATTAAGTTTGTTCAGCTTTTAACTCGATTATTGCATGACCGAACTGAATATTTACATAAATTCATTTTCGTTTGACAATTGTTTTCGTGTGAACTCGTCAATAATATAAATAATTCGTTAAAATATTTTATGAACTATTTTTGTACGGTATTTTGTATTTCTATTAACTATTGTTTTCGTGTATTTTAAGTGTACAATGTTAACGATAATTTTTAAGTGAACAATTTTAACGATTATAAATATATTTTTAAGTGAACAATTTTAACGATTATAAATATATTTTTAAGTGGTTGCCGCCGTTACCGGTAAGTACCTTCGTAATTTATATACGACTCATTTTATAAAAATGCCGCAATTCAACTGTAAGATTGTTATTTTTGAATTATTTTGTATGTTTCATGCCCAAAACTATGTTTGAAGCGGCTCTACATTTAAACACAATTAAAATATTGTTTTGTGTTTGCAATATTCTGGAATTTACAAAAATATCTTCCAATTGGTGTTGAATAGATTCTGTTCTTGATTTAATTACTTTGATTATCCATTTGCTTATCTGTTTTAATAACAAAACTACTAAAAATATGTAGGTATTCAGTTCCCTATGGCCTTTTTCCTCCTTTGTTTGCAGAATTTGCGATCTTTTTTGAAGCCGCGCAACATTTTTTTGCGACGGCGCGTAACATATAGTAGGTTTTTTATTTTTTTCGTTATATGTGGGAATTCGTTATTACGAATTTTTATTTTTTGGTCCCTTGGATTTCGTTATATCGCGGTTTTACTGTAAATCTATTGCCCTGAGGAGAAATCATAGAAAATATTTTAAACAAAATCAAAAGCAGAGTACGGTACCAAGCAATAAAAGATCTTTCGTATTTTAAAGTAATACTTTTTTTATGATTTCCTAATATAGGTACGTATTATATATTTAATTAGCATCGTCGGTAACAGCATAACTCAAGTTTGTGCCTACTGCACACCGCTGATAATCACCCTATCAACAACAAGCTCTTGGCAGTTTTCGTAGGGACTCAGTTGGTTGGCTTTTGTTTTCAACCAAGGGATCTAAAAAAGCTGATCTATTTTTTTTCTAGATATTCTTTTATATTTCTTGACCTCTTTGACTTCTGATATCAGTCCATCATCAAAGCTAGCATAGTTGCTGTGTTATTTTGAGTAATATTTTTGACTCCAAAGAGTCGTTCATGTTCACTTCATTTTGAGATAAAATCAGTTATACTGGATAAAAATATTATTTAATATTGTCTATATTTTATTTTACCTGAACTAAAATGACTGATGATTTAATAAATTTAGAGGAAGATGAAAAAAATTTGTATTTGAAAATTATCTTCCAGCTGTCTTGTAGTATTCTTTTCAATAATCTAAATATCAGCACATCCTTACACATTAAGACAGTCGGCACTAGATCTTCATACTTATTATGTTTTTACCGTTTGATAGGTGCTGCATTAATGGATTCTCCAGCCGGATTAGCTGCGTACATATTAGAAAAATTCTCTCTTTGGACCAATCCCAAGTACATCGCTTTAAAAGACGGTGGAATCCTTAAAAAGTTCACAATGACTGAGTTGTTGGATAATGTGATGGTTTACTGGGATAGTCAATCCATCACAACATCCATACGACTGTATGCAAACTCGATTACCAAAATGCAGATGGTTCTTGGTATAGATTTGTAAGTAATTAAACTTTTTTACTTTTTCATCTTTTTTCAATTGTCACATATTTAATGTCATTTTTAAGGCCCGTGTTCGCGGAAGGAGATATCAGAGAATCTCAGATTTACACGTGTTGATAATAATCTGGGGATAAACTCAGAGATCAGCTTGAGATTGTTAGAAAGAGATAAAAACTCAAATTGGTGTATACGACATTCAATTGAACAGTGAGGTTTAGCATATGGACACAAACATCATCTCAAACCTCTATAAATATATTCTTACAAGTTAGTATAAGTTAAAGCATCAATATAAGGTGTTATAGTACAAACATTTATTCAATTTTAACTACTGCTGGGGAGACGTACGTGATGAGTACAAAGTAGGGTGCGAGATGGCGAGTCTCTGAGACGGTGTGTACACAGAGACTACGAAGATTGATAGTTGTCTCCAAAGAATCTCATAATAGCAAAATTCATATCTCAGAGATTGTCTCAAGTCGAAAATCTCTTAAAAATCACATTCATGGATACGGGCCATTACTTCATCCACCAAATATATTGTTACTCCACATTAACAAAAATTTCTGGGACATTTTTAGTTCTAGTATTTTATTTGATACATTTTTAGGTGGCAGTAATTTTTTTCTATGTGTATTGTGTTCAATAGAATATAATTAAAGGCAATATATTTTAAAAAATACTGGCACTTAAAATATGCATCAAATATACGCCTTGTCATACTAAAAAATATGTAGATGCCTAAGACTAGAATTCCGATTATCTGAGGTGACATTGACCGAGCCGCCTACCTCGGATATTCAAAAACTCTGATAATATAGACAGGCGCAGGCGCAGGCATCATATACTGATTTTTATGCTATTATAAAAATAACTTTATTTGGAATATATAGTATGCCAATTTACAAAACTATTTGTTTTGTTTTATTCCTCACCTCTCTGTCACAATATTCCTAGTAACCGGAGCGAGCAGTAAGTAGGGGAAGGTTTCATCAGCCACACATGCATTCTACTCTCAAAATTAAAAGTACATACTCGTGTTTGAAAAATTATATGAGCCTTTGAAAAATATGTTCAGATAATACGGAGACTGATGAGTCAGGACTTTGTTAATTGATTACCTTTAATGTTAATGTTATTCTTTAGAATACATAGAAATTAAAAATAAAATATTTGTTGCCGTAATTACCTTCTATTGGTATTGTTGAATACATTCATTCAATCCATGTAAATGAAAAGACACCAACCTTTGTGAAACTGGGCTGTTAGTCGCCGATTCTTCTACGGTCGCTCTCTTTGCAGTCTTGAATCCTCCGAAACCTTGTACAACTGATAACCGAAAAATAATACACATATTTTTATATCACCGCCATAAAATATATCCGATCAAATCCGAAATCATATCTCACCAGAAGCAGTTTCACTTTTGTTCCTGTTTTAAATTTACATAAATGGAATGCACATGTTCAAACTATGATACCAGGCCTACCCATCGAAGTATAAAATGTGTAAACGATATTAAATGTCTGTTCCATAAATTAGATTTTGAGAAACATTTATTTTAGCTGCAGTTGCTGTAGTCAATATTAGATTATTTTTATAATAATATAATTATCTACTCCCTTGAAAGCATTGTAAGAGAATTTCACATTTGCTATTTTTATTCAAATATTACTTGACGCAACATTTTTATTTCAGCATTCCAACCCAAGTGCCAACAGCCATCGCAAGATTTGAAAATGAAGTGCTGTTCTTCTCCGAGAGTCAGTACAAGACCAAGTACCCAAATTTAGTACAACTGACTGACTTTTCGGATGGAGGACATTTTGCTGCATTCGAAGTACCAAAAGTGCTCGCCCAAGATGTGTGGGAAGCTACAACGAAGTTCAGGCAGTTTTATAAACAGCAAGATTTAAAAAATGAGCTGTAATGATAGGATACAAGGTTTATGACGTTCTTGCGTTTTATGTTTGCCACAACATTGTATATTTTCTTGGCCATTGAATGATATATTAAACGACCATACAAAATAAATAAAAATACTATTACACATGATTTCACTGCAACAATACTGTATATATTATCCAAGAAGCCAACGCACTATCTATCAATATTTGTAAAACCCGATATGCAGGTTGTTGCAGAGGAGGTCTCAAATTTATAATATATAATATAATTTACACTTTCTGCTGATCTCTGACACGAACTCAACATGGAAGATTCTGTACAGCCGAGGCCTTTTTTTATTAATAGTTCTATACTATCATTATGAAACTTATTTCTAAAAATCACATAACAAGGTTGAATGTAATCAATGAATGTGATGAAATACCAAACTTAAGTACGTAGTATGTAACTATAGTTACTGCTATTCGCGTAAATTAAAATGGCAAGGATCTGGAACGGATTAAGGACATATACTGAGGTATCACTGTAACTGCTAATTTTTGTATGTATGGACACTGTGTGTGTAAAGATTACAGATTTTTATGGTTATTTTTATCTAAATGGTCAATTTCTTATGGAACAAAGTATATATTTTTATGATTTTTTAATTTTTTATACCAATGATATACATTGACAATAAATTTATAATTTTGTTTTTTCTGTTTGTTATTCTTATTTCTACAACCTTCAATTTATTATTGCGTCTTAAAGAAACAACTATGGCTTTTAAGTTAGTTCTATTAAGATTAAAAAAATACTTGTTTTTGGTGCCCCTTGTATAATCGTGTATATATATATATATATATATATATATGTACTTCAAAAAATTCACTAGTTTTGTAGTGCAAAAGAATGGAGACCGAAAATAAAATATTTAATCTCAGTTTTTTGTTTTTTTTTTAATGTATTTATATGAACTTCACACTACAAACAAGCTAAGCCTAAAATATCTACAGTATATCTCTTATCTACATGCTACGCGATAGGACCCATAGATAAGATAGGACCTCACACGGGCATGGCCATAGATAATATCAAATTTACAAATGTAGGTATAACTTCTCCAGCCATCTAAAAGTTAGTTCGTACTATGTCCATTTTTAAGAAAATTACTGAGCTTTGCAATGATGGTGTCGATCTTATCTATGGTGTCGATTGAGCGCATCAATTTTACATACTCTAACTTTATTTCTATAGCGTTATATTATAGAGATTAAATGCTGAGAAAAATCTCATTAATTTTCAGATCAAAAATGTCACTACGGCAGATTTAGAGGAATGAAATAGTGACAAATTAAATTATTGCAAGAGGTTATCTGTAATCAGCTTTGACTTCTTGTGATGATAGTACATAAGATAATTTTGTTGTCGTTTGGAAGAAAAGTGAACTAAAATGATGCACAGATAACAAATAAGAAAATAAAAATTTAAAGATATTTATTTAATATCATATGTTGTATTAACTACCGATACACACTAAAATATGATTTTTAAATTTGTATCCTTCGAAATACGGTGGGCGGCATAAAGCGAGCGAAATACTGTGCTGATTGATAAGTTGTCAGAGGTCGTTGTAAAACCAACTGGTATTCGTTTTTATTTACATCATACTTTTCAAAATTAAAAGATATTCACAAAAGATAAGATAAGCGAACATATTTTCAAATTTACGTAGAATAATTATTAAGAACCTGCCTTTTGGTATCGAATTTAATTATTATTGGGCACATACGATGTATGTATCTACCTAGGTTGGACACAAAACTCGTTCAAAAAACATAATGTTCAAAGAGCAATAACTTTTCATACCCATTCAAGAGATAATGTGATAAAAGATTGCTGAATTATTATTTCCTTAGAAATTCGCATGCTAAGGAAACTATTAACTACATACTTAACTGCTCACATGTTATTAAAACTTTCAAATGAATTACACCTAAATATTTTTTCTTTTTAAATGGTTTGGTGATTTTAACATCAAGGTATGGAAGGAAAAATTGTGTGTAGTGGAATATCTGGTTGCTTTAATTATATAGTACATGAACCTATTTCAGAAGTAAAGATAAACATTAGAGCCAGTATGATGTATAGACACAAATATTATATTTTCAAAACTGGCAGCAATTGCGTTTCTATGCCTAGGTACATAAAATAACTAAGGGCAAATTCAATAAAACAATAATTTGCAAAGAATGTTTTCATATGTTTATTGATTTTTTTCTACATATATAAATATGTATGTAAATACTGTTACCCACAAGTGTGGTTCTAACGATAGCAAAAAGTCGTCGCCTTAAACGCCTCTTCTAGGGAGCGAGCAGATTTCGCATATGCGCTGTAAGCACAAGCTAGTCTAACTTACTCCAAATCGCCGCCGGTCACAGCTCCGAGTTTTGGATGAAGAACTTGCGCTTCAGAAAAGCACGAGAGCTCTAGAATAAAAATACAGGCGTATGTACTTATTCGCTGTGCGCCCCGTATTGCGGCGGCGCGCTATTTATTCTTGCAGGAACCGGGCCGGGCTCGCCGAGCGCTCCCCCAATCCGGTCTTGGTGCTGAGCCAATCGGGGCGAGTTTACATGCTTGACCACACCCCGTTAGGCTCAACATAGTAACCGCCTGGCGGCCAATTTTACAAACAACTGGCTCATAGTTAAGCCATAACCCAACGAGCGGCAGAAATTACATTTTGTCTTTATTTTTAAATCTAAAATTATTAATTGTGTTTTTTCTGTAATATTAATGGTCTTTTCTTCGGAAAGTGAGTACCGCGGGTTTGTGGAAGGTCTCCCTTCGATGTTTTTGAACATTTACCCGGTGAGTGTGGAATAACTCCCTATGGGTATTAAAATAACATATTTACAAGTAAAATAAACAATGCAGGCAACCAAACTTTATTTATTCTACACTGTCCATGGCAAGGTTTTTTGAGAGTTTCATACATTGATAATGGTCACTTGCTGATGGGCGGGTAAATATTTATTTGTTCCCAGTCCGCGGCGCGTTACGACAAGAAATCAAAATTATGTACAAAAAAATATGATCTCTGATGTATGTGAATAAAGCATAGTGGGTGGATATCGCGAGCATTTAACATTTATTATCAAGACTAACCCGCTATATTCACCACATAACAGGGAACAGATTACAAGTGTGGGCGATTGTCCGAAATTTCAATACACAAAACGATTACCTTCGGCAGATGGTCGCCTCATACAAAACATAATTGGCAGTCCTATTAAGGACCGTCTGCGGCCTCACTATGGACGCTTGCTGGCGCTGCGCACTTCGCGAGTTCATGGTGAGCAAAAAACCGCTAGCTGTATCGCTCGCTGGTAGCTCCGCCGTCAGGAGTGGGTATGTAGTGTCTGACCCCTTCTAAAACCCACTACTGGCGCTTAGCGCCCATCGACTCGCTCGGAACCACTGGACTGGAGAAGAAAAAGGACCCTTTCAGGGCCACCCTATCGGAAAACATAAAAGGCCCGTTTTTCTTTATTTATTTTAAATGTATTGAATGCCCATTCATTCGTGAGAATCTATTGATACATACTTACATTATAAACAGATAAAAGATGGAAAAATCTTTATCACAAGAAATTATCCTAATACTACACGATATTTATTAATGAAAAATTATAATTTATTGATTGAAATACTTATACAATTTACTTGCAAAATAATATATAAAATACCGTGCGTACGTGACTTTCTCAATATATTTTGGACATAGATCATACCGATATTCAATAGCAAGTTGTCAAACGTCAAAGTGATGTCCGTGATGTCATATTGTGTCATATCAAATACATACCATTGTTCTTTCGCTCTTCCGTTCGTATCGTTTATTTATTTAATCCAATCAGTATTTTTTACAAACCGGCGTTTGCTTCAAAGTTCTGTTTTTTCAATTCTTTGAAATTTGAAACATATTTTAACATAGCCGCCAGAGCCTGTTCGTCATTTTGTTGTTTTTTAATTTTCATTTCTTCTTATCAGTAATTTTTGCGTTGTGCCGTTTCTCCGAACCTTAGTAGTTAATCTTAATTAAAATGACCGCTTTTCGCATAGATGTGATTAAAAATCATTTAAATGGTATTAATCTCGCACAAAATAGGTAAGCATATATATATTTTGTTAAAGTATAAATGTCAAGTAGTTTGTATATAATTGAGATGAAAGTTCAATCTATGTATTTTTTTATCTTATCCATACTATGTTTATAATAATGATGGCGGATTATTGGCAATTCCTCTGTATAAATCTTGATTGATGATCTTTGTATCAAATAAAAAGTATGTATTTCTATTCCATTTGTGGCGTTTGACAGTTTCTCTCATTTGAACTGTAAAAGCGGGATAATTAAAAATTGGATGTATTTTCTGATTTTTTCCATTTGATGTGTATGAACATTTTTTGCAAATAGAAAGTCATCACCTTTCAAATATATTACTATTTTAAGTTTTTGACCTGAGGGATAAACAAGCTAATGTTGAGCATGTTAAGAAACATATTAAATAAATGCAATATTGGATTTGTTGTCTTAAGATTCCCTTTGACTCTGAGCTCTTCAGCTGGTGCATTGTCATGTTGAAAGAGCACTGTTTTATTTGCCAAATTGAGCCTCTTTTCATCATTCAACGGCTCAATAAATAAATCAGCTATGCTATGCATTGCTCCGTGATTGTCCTTTCCTTCTCCAAATAGTCGGTGAATAAGATGTCTCGCGAATCCTAAAAAAAATGGCCATGACCTTTCCGGCCAATGGAACTGTTTTCGCCTTCTTTGGAGCAGGTTTGCCAGGTAAAGCCAGATGGATTCATATTTCGTCAACGGTTACGAAACATCGTAGAAACTTTTTTGGATTGCGCTTAAACGTGTTCAAATAGTTCTCCAAAGTTGTCATGTAATTTTGTCTTTGTTCCATTGTGAGCAATCGTGGCACATATCTCGCCTATAGCTTTTTCATGTCCAATTTTTCGTTTAGGATATTTTGTACACATTCAATTGAGATGTTCACAATGTCAGCAATCTCTCTCATCTTAGTCCGACGGTCTGATAACACAATATCGTGGGTTTTGTTGAACATATCCTCCGTAGTCACCTCAATCGGACGACCTGATGTTCGACCATGTCTGTATTCATTAAACCAATATCTGATGGTAGTCATTGATGGTGCTTGGTCCTTATAAAAGTTTTGTGAAGCAAACAAATTCTACAAGCTGTTTGGCAAAGCAGCGGAATTGCTGAGAAAGAACCGCTTCCGCTTACTGAACAACGATTTTGAACTGATAACAGAGTAATAAGCCTGCCAAAGAGATAAACAAAGCGCTAAATATTAGATTGCCTGTGTGGTCAAAATTCGAGAACTACTGGCTAAACTTAAAAGGACAAAGCAACCAATTATATCCTGAATTGGATGATCTCAACATTCCTCTGATTATCATTGGTACCATGTCATCCTTTTTTTGCGATGCACTGAATTTTGAAGATGAGACGCCAGGATCATGCTGCTGATTTCAGTGTTAGAGCTTCCAAAATTGAGAGCTATTGAAGAGCATTGTTGCCGAATGCGGAAGCGAAATCAAAAATGTTTTGTACGATCAAATGTTGAAATAATTAAATTAAAACACTACGATTAAATAATTTGTGATGACTTGATTTGTTTTGATTTTTTTCTTGCTACTTTTTTTTCAGAAGAATTATAAGGGAATATGAAATTAAAATACACAATAATTTAAATTACGGGCTAAGCCGAGTAATAGAGTTGTTATTAAATGATAAAAATTATCGTTATTTATTTTCCATTTAATTTATTGTTCCTCTTAGTTAATAACATAAGTGGTTTGTGGTTAGTTAATATAATTAGTTTTTTTTTATGTATTTTTCAGAGTTGCGAGGCCGTACAGAATTTATACCTTAAGAAATTCAATGCTCAGTGATGACCAGAGGAATTTTTATGAAGAAAACGGCTATCTGATAATCAAAAAATTAATACCAGATGACATTTTGGATAAATGCAAGTAAGAATGAGTTTGATTTTTAAATTTGATATTGAAAAATGAAAAATTACAGTCGAATTCGGATATAACGAGTTACCGGTTAACAAAATTTTCTTGTTATAACTACAGTAAAACCGCGATATAACGAAATCCAAGGGACCAAAAAATAAAAATTCGTAATAACGAATTCCCACATATAACGAAAAAAATAAAAAACCTACTATATGTTACGCGCCGTCGCAAAATGTTGCGCGGCTTCAAAAAAGATCGCAAATTCTGCAAACAAAGGAGGAAAAAGGCCATAGGGAACTGAATACCTACATATTTTTAGTAGTTTTGTTATTAAAACAGATAAGCAAATGGATAATCAAAGGAATTAAATGAAGAACAGAATCTATTCAACACCAATTGGAAGATATTTTTGTAAATTCCAGAATATTGCAAACACAAAAAAATATTTTAATTGTGTTTAAATGTAGAGCCGCTTCAAATATAGTTTTGGGCATGAAACATACAAAATAATTCAAAAATAACAATCTTACAGTTGAATCGCGGCATTTTTATAAAATGAGTCGTATATAAATTACGAAGGTATTTACCGGTAACGGCGGCAACCACTTCAAAATATATTTATAATCGTTAAAATTGTTCACTTAAAAATATATTTATAATCGTTAAAATTGTTCACTTAAAATTATCATTAACATTGTTCACTTAAAATACACGAAAACAATAGTTAATAGAAATACAAAATGCCGTACAAAAATAGTCCATAAAATATTTTAACGAATTATTTATATTATTGACGAGTTGACACGAAAACAATTGTCAAACGAAAATGAATTTATGTAAATATTCAGTTCGGTCATGCAATAATCGCATTAAAAGTTGAACAAACTTAACTCTACAGACGTTACACTGAGACTGACATTTCCAATAAGTACATTCTGCAACTTTCGGGGGGTTCCTGTTAATTTTTGTATTTTACAGCTGTTTGGGTCTGGGTTGTAATCATATTAGAGGCGTATGCGTACGTAAAACGTGTCAGAGAACGCCGCAAGAATTATGTCAAATGGTTTTATGGGCCTGCTATGAACCCAAGAAGAAGTTTGAATTGTTTTACTACCTTGTCGGCCGACCGCCGCGCACCGCCGAAAAGGCCATAAAACCGTTCGCATACAGCAGATGCATCGGCGCGGCTTTGCGAGTGCGAAATAATATTTTCATCTTTTAACATTTTTTTGTTTCGTTATAAATTTACGTAAATGTATTGGCATTTTTTCGTATGGGACAAAAATGATTTTGTTATAAATATTAACGGGATTTCGTTATATAAATGCATTTTTGTATGAAAAATTGGTTTTAGGGACTAAATTTCGATTTTTTTTTCGATATACGTCATTTTTCGCTATATCGGGTTTCGTTATATCGCGGTTCTACTGTATTACTCTCTATATCCGCGATTCTATTGCCGATATTCCATCTTTATTCTTCTACAATGTTGACACTGTTGAATAGGTCAATGAAAACTTTTTACACACTTAAATATTTTTTGCTCCACATTCTAATTTACAAATAATTTAGACTTTTTCACAAATTGAAAGGCACTTTCTTTTATTAGCACTGCTAGCTAGAAAATTATCATTATAAGAATACTAGAACATCTCAAAATAAATTTAAGTTTTGGCGAATACAAGGTAATCAATTAAGTGTCCGACAATGCAATTTTAACAAACTTCAGTTAGGTTAGGTTAGTTAGGTTCATTTACTGAGCCGTAATTCGGTGCAATCATAAACATTTAGTTGCCTTTTCATATTTATCTATTATTTCAAAAATTGGGGACTATCTTAGAAATTGTGATTATTTGTATTGTTCCACCGGGTACCAAATGTTTGATATATCGTGAAGAACTCTCATTATACCATGTTAACCATTTTATAACAGATGATATTTTAAAATGTCAAAAATAAATTTAATAAAATTTTATTCTTTCCTATCCTATCCATAATTATGAGAGTACTAATTGTAGGTACTCTAATTTATTGTCAGACGCTGAGTCATGGTGAGCAATTCTATGGAAATACACATCAAACTATATATCATTGCAATAAAAATTAAAGTCAAAAATAGAGCTTTAGATAAAGAACATATATTTCATACTATTTGTTGTTTTGAATCTGAAATGTTAAATCCGTTGTGAAAGAAAAGAAAGAGCGGCTGAAAAGAGAGGAAGGGAATGAAAATGATTAGGAATTTCAAGGATAATGTAAAATTCTTCTAGTCGAAAAATCTCTGATATGGTGTTGAAAGCAGTAGTATGAAAGCTATTAAGTCAGTAAATGGAGAAATGTTAATGAATGAGGTCAAAATAAAAGATAGATGGATGAAATATTTCCAGGAAACGTATGAGAGTGAAGAAGATACAAATAAGGAACCCCTCGAGAAGCTCTCTGGGGTAAGTATTAATGACGAGAACGATATGAACATAATATGAAGAATGGTAAGGTAAGATATAATAATGTCGCTTCCGAGTGTGCAAATTTCTTTAAGGCTGGTGGTCCATTAGTTGTCTCGTGGCTTCATGCGCTCTTCAATCAATGTTTGGAAGAGAGCCACACCCCGTTAGATTGGAAGAGGGCTGTTATTATGCCTCTCTACAAAGGCAAAGGGTCGCGAATGGAATGCGGTTACTATAGGGCAATTAGTCTATTAAGCTCGGTTGGCAAACTATGGAAGAATTTTTATAGAAAGAGCAAGAACGGGAATGAAATAAAAAGTAAGAGACGTGTAAGGGCCCTTTGTGGGTGGAAGAGGATGCATGGATCAAATCTTTTCTTTATGAGTTATGTCAAAATAGTTATTAGCGAAAAACCAAAAACTTGTTTGTGCCTTTGTAGATCTGCAAAGGGGTATGATAGAGTTATAAGACAAAGGTTATTGAAGGTACTCTTATGATAACAGGGTGAATAGCAAACTTATACACGCAATCGCATCTCTGTAGAAGGAAGTTCTGCATGTGTAAGGATCAATGGATCATTCACACCATGGTTTGATATTACAAAGGGTGTCAAGCGGGGTTGTGTCTCCATGGGTGTTCAACTTGTATATTGATAATTGTGTGAAAGAACTGGAATATATGAATGTAGGAGTGAAAATGGCCGATTTGATTGTATGCTGTTTATTGTATGCCGATGATGCAGTATTAATGGCGAATAATGAAGAAGAATTACAGGATCTAGTGAGTAGAATGTACGATGTAGGCAACGGAAGTGACCTTATTATGAATGTCAACAAGTCAAAAGTGATGGTATTCGAGAAGGAGGAAAGCAAGACAATGTGCAAAATATTTGTAGGTAATGAATGTTTGGAACAAGTAGATGAGTTTGTGTATTTGGGAAGTATGTTCGATAGAAACAGAAAGTCTAAGAAATATATCAAAAGGAGGGTGACTGCAGGGAATAAAGTGAATTATAGCTAATGGGAATTTGTCAACCGAGGCAAGATTAGCGGTTCACAATGGAGTCATGGTATCGACATTTATGTATGGAAGTGAGGCCTGGAGGTGGTAGAAGAGGAACGACAGTAGACTGAATGTGGTGGAAATGAGATCACTTAGGTGTACATGTGGCAGATCCATTTATGAAGAATGAAAAAATAAGGAAAGAATGTAAAGCTGATCTTAGTATAGTGAGTAAGATTAAGAAAGGATCACTTAGGTGGTTTGGTCATATGGAATGAATGAATAAGGAGAGAATGGTGAGAAAGATATACAAAGCAAGTGTTGATGGCACCAGAAATAAAGGATATCCGCGGAAGACTTGGCACAACCAGGTAGACCAGATACTGGAAGATGGTGCTGTTAGAAGTCACAATAATCGGCGAGCTTCTATTAATTAATTAATTTATTTAATTCTTAACATAGTGCATACATAAGCACTCCTTATAAATATATTATATGCTCTGGAAGATGGTGCTGTTAGAAGTCACAATAATCGGCGAGCTTCTATTAATTAATTAATTAATTAATTTAATTCTTAACATAGTGCATACATAAGCACTCCTTATAATTTATATGCTCTAATATTAACAAGATTAAAGTATTTTCTTTTATTAAAACTTATCATTTATATATTTAGTTAGTTTCAATATAAATCTATTCAATTTCTCCCCCTTTCTTATGTTTTCTGGCATTTCATTAGAAAAATTTCATCGCACTATACATCATCGATTTCTGAGATTTGGCCTTCTTCCTGAATGTCAGTCTCAGTCTATCCCTTCCCCTTGTATGATGCTCGTGCTCATGTTGATTTGCATCAATTTTTCGTGTGAATTCCGTTAATATTTTCTTATTGATGATCTTGTAAATAAATACCATTGTATTTAAATATATTTTCTGCTTTAAGGTCATCATATTCAGTTCTTTCAGCATTGCTCTGATCCGAGTATATCTATTTTTTATGAGTATTATTCTCATAGCTTTATTTTGCAACACTGACAATTGTTGCATTGCAATTGCAAAATGCTGCTGCAGTAGTTGATACGAGGAATAATAACAGAGTTTTTACTATTTTACAAGACTAATAAATCTTCCGATCCTTCCTAGAAGTGAGATTTTCTTAGCAATCTTTTTAGTCACGTATCTTGTATTTTGCGATAAATTCAATTTTGAATCTATTATGATTCCCAAATATTTTGTTTCAGTCACTTCCTTCAGATTTTCACCATCTATGATAATTTTTGGTGTGATTGATATTTTTTTTATTTCCAATGTTCATGAATTGTGTTTTGTTTACATTTAGTTTTAATTTATTTTTCTTCAGCCATATTGATATATTGTTTAAGTCATAGTTTAATTCTTTCTGTATAGTTGCATAATTGTCTCCCGCTATAAATATGAGTGCATCATCTGCAAGTAATCTTATTTAAAAATGTTTTAGTATTTTTATGATGTTATTTATATAGATAATAAAAAGGATATTGTTACGTTATTTCTTCTTTCTGCCTCGGCTTCATGAGGCATATAGCCTAACTGGTTCTTTTTTTAAATTATCATCAAGTCAAATGGTTATGAAATGAAATTACAAAATGCCATTGTTTACAATAAAGTTGATTTGCATGTATTAAAAGTTGAATAAAGTATTTTATCTAATTAATTATTAATAAGACGATTCAAAAATAATTACAATTAAATTAACATTATATATGTGCCCATCATGCCAACATAAAGTTAACTACCAAATTTTCTGTGTCGATTCTTGTCTGATGTTGATTATTCAGATCCCTCACGTAAGGGATTGCCTTTTAGGAGACGTCTTCCACGTGTAGATGATGGTCCTGGAAGTGAAGTGTGGCTGGGAGGTGAAGTGTGGCCGGGAGGTGAAATGTGGCCAATAGTTGTGGTGCCAGGGTAGAGTGACGGAGTTCAGGATTGACCACCAGACGATGTCCAATTGTCCAGGCAAACCGGGACTCTGGACGCGATGTGCGTATGCAATTTGTGCGTACCGTATATGATCTCGTCTCTTTTGATAGCGAAAAGTTATTTTCACTACATCAACGATTAAACACAGAGAACATCACAGTCTAAGCTTTATACTCGAGGCGCACAGTTTACATTTCCCCCGGAATCACAAATTAGAAACGCTTGCCCAATATTAGAGAGGATACTAATTTTGTTTTCTAATTGAAAACTAGATCGTGTTTATGGAGCGATCTCTCCCGGCTGGGATTTGGAGAAAGACTGACGCATGAGGGTGATGCATCCCTTATGGTGCATTTGCCTACGTGACTAAAGTCACGTACGCCGGGTTTTTTATTGGCGTTCCCACGCTGCATTCTGGGTTTAATAATACCGACGTTTATTGCCCTGTCCCTTACTTCGACTAAGTGCTTTTGTATCCTTGAAAAACAAAATATTGTTTTGGGTAATTTTGCATTCTAACAATATGTCAAAGAATGGATGTGGATGAGATGAGAATTGTGTCAGGACAGATGAATGTGGTGCTCTATCCTCTCTGCCTACCCCCACGGAGAAACAGCTTGATGATAAGTTAGTTAGTTAGGACATTAATTAAATGTTACATTTTTTTCAGAGTTCATTTCCAAAACATTTGCGAAGGAATTGTGGATAAGGGTACAATGACTCTAATGAAGGAGATATTGAAAATGGACTCTACATCAAAAGGAATATATCTTTACAATAAAGTAATTCCTTTAGAGCTTGAATAAATCTCATTTAACATTTAATATATACACCCAGCGCAACAAAAATAGCCGCACCTGTTGAAAATATAATTTCAGCAGTTTTGTTCATTTTATCAGCTGTGTTTTGATAACCGTTATAGTTTATGTAAATAAGGTAACATATGTACATACTTTAGTTTTAATAAATATACATTTTATAGCATAATAACAGCATCAAGGGTTTAATTGTTGAAGACTACATTTATTAGGAAAAACTTCCATAAATATCTCTTTCAATTAAATCAGTCATTCTTAATTCTAAATGATTTCCATGTCATTTCTATATCGATGAGTTATTTAATTTTGACACTAATATTTTAAATTAAACTAAATTAGAAGGGTTTTAAACCGAGTTTATTATTTTAAACATCAAATCAATATTTTTTTTGACCCGCTTTGGAACGGATTATACTCTGAATATGTTTCGACATTGATTTATAAAGATTGTGTATGTATTCCACTGTAATTTCTTCACATCACACTCATTCTACAATGTTTTTAATTCTTTAATAGTTTTGGGTTTCAATAATATTTAAATCGGGATTATTTTTTGGCCATGAAAGTGATTTCAATTCCAACAATTCTTTGAAGTGTGATATCTGTAAAAAAATGAAAAGGAATTTAGTGTTGAGAATACGCACTAAGTAAAAACACAAATAAATTTTAAAGATTCATGAAAATTAACTTACAGAGCGGCCAGAATTGTCCTGAAATACTGGATCATCAATTTTTTGAGTGAAATTCTTAATTATTGGTAAAACACATACAAGAATTTTTTTTTTGTATTTCTTGGCATTTACTGATTCTTCTAGCATAATAAGATTGCCAACACCAAGTGATGTGATGCATCTTTACACCATGACATATGGAGAATGTTTCACTGTGGGTGCGATGCATTCATCGCTGTACCTCTCTCCGGATCTCTGACGCACTATCTGCAATTTCATTTTGTCAGAAAAAACAACACTCTCATCACTCACAGACCAATTTTCTTTTTCTTTGGCCCATTGCAGTCGTTTTTTCTTTATTTCTTTGGTCAATAGGGGTTTTTTTGCGGGTCTTCTTGCTCGTAAACCCATACCCTTGAGCCTATTTTGAATGGTTCTGACACTAACACTAGCACTGGTGATGTCTTGGAGTTCCATTGAAGCAGAAGCAAAACGATTTTTTAAAGAAAGCCGTTTCAAAATGCGATCATCTCAATTTGAAGTACTACGGTTTAAGCCAGTTGCCACTATCCGATTTAAAGTCCCACGTTTCTGAAATTTTTGGAAAAATCTTCTTACCAATGATTCATTACACTAAATTTACCTTGCTATAGCACAATTAGAAGAGTTTTGTTTTGATCACTCAACTATCATTGCTTTTTTTGTTCACTTAGTTGAAGTCTCGTAGACACTGCGATTTGTTAAAACTAGTAACACACTAATAAAATGACCACACACTTCAAAAATAGGCACTACAGTGTTTTTCAAGTACCTGATAAGCGAATTGTCCTTCCTGGAAGCGGACCGTTTGAGTTTTATTGACGCTTCATGTGAATTTTTGTACCTAATTAGGGGGTGCGGCTATTTTTGTTGCGCTGGGTGTATGATTGATAGTTGGTTAATTATTTTCATATTGAAAACAACTCTTATAGAAAAAAAAGATGGATGATTCTTGACCTGTTTTTTATCTTAAAACTGCCAATTGCTTGTACGTTTTTGATTATTCTGATATTATTCAAAATTTTGAAATAATGTATAATTTTGTTTTTAAAACTATTATTTTCACATCACAAATATTGTTCAATAAATAAATATTATAGATTCCCAGAAAGTGTCATCAAAAATTCATGTTTTAAATAGTATTCCTATGCGGGGCTTAAATACACGGAATTAAAATCACTATGGAAATGTCGTATGTATGTTCATATATTATGATTATTTTTACACAATATAATTTTTTTTTAATTTGAGAAAAGTGAAAGTTATATCAGATAAATGACAGTTTTATTAATTATGAATTACATACTTTTGACAATTTAAAATTAAATAGAAAACATTATAACAATAAACAAACAAAAAGTATTTTCATTAATAATATTTAACTAATTAACTTTTCACGCATTTATTTAAATTTCAGATACAAGATATAGTCCATGATGAGGTGTTCTCTCTGTATACAGAATACCCTCAGCTTTTGGACTATGTAGAATGTTTTACTGGGGTAAACATAATGGCCATGCACAGTATGTTGATCAACAAACCTCCCGGCACATCGATACACCCACCCCATCAAGTAAGTACACTTTTGTTAATGATTAACAAGGTTTAATTATTGAGGACGCCCTTTTAAAACTAATCCATCTTTTTGTATTTTTAACAAAAATGTGTGTTTTTATTATATATATAGTTTTATATATCAGAACCTATTCATTTTTAAAAAAAATATTACTTAGATAGGATCTTATCAGTAATGTAAAACTAATGCTATTATTATACTATTTGTCGTAATTAAGACAATAGAGGCATTATAAGAAAGTCCGCGATCATTCAATGTGCCACAAAATTGCCTTAATTTGGAAAACATTTGCATATATGAAATTTTTTTTTTATCGTCTTGAAGGCGAAGTATCACACTACGCACTTCGCTCTTCGCTTCGCACTTCAGACATTTCATTGAAGTATAGTTACTTACTTACTTATCATCACGCCGTTCCTCGCATGGGTAGGCAGAGAGGATAGAGGGCTACACTCTTCTGTCCTGACACACAATTCTCGCCTCATCCACATTCATACATCTTCTCATACAAGCTCGATGATTATTGAGGCTTCTAACAGGACCATCCTCCAATATCCGGTTTACCTGGTCGTGCCAAGTCTTCCGTGGACGTCCTCTACTTCTGGTGCCATCAACACTTGCTTCGTATATCTTTCTTACCATTCTCTCCTCATTCATCCATTCCATATGACCAAATCTCCTAAGTGATCCTTTCTTAATCTTACTCACTATACTAAGATCATCTTTACATTCTTTCCACGTTTTAAATAATGATGTAACCACACTTTATTGAACTATATGAATTGTGAAGCATTTCGACCTGTATTGGGAGTGGGCCAACCAGTATTACCAACATATTTTTCGAATGAAGCATTCATTTTGAACGCTTCAAGTTGGTGAACATGCATTTCGTGAAGCGCTAATTACTAAATGAAGTTTTGTCCTTCGCTACTGGTTATGGCTATGGTTATGGCATTCGGGGCCTCCACAGATGAGTTTAGTTAAAGTTGTCATATTGCGCGCCGGTTTCGGAGTTTTAAAGTTTAACATTTCCATTATTATATGCCTATATTTGTGTTTTCCACATTTAAAACAATTCTTAGTTATTTTTGTGTAAAATAGCGTGAAAATATTACTGCCATCTGACATATTGACTTTTATTTGTGAATTTTGTGAAAACTGACTCTCTTTTAAGATTTTAGACTTTTTATTAAGTGTTATTTGAAAAGTGTAATGAATATTACATATTTTTATTGCGTCCTCATGTTAAATTTGAGTCTTTTTTGTATTTTATTTTATCTATAGTTTTTATATATTTCAAATTTAAAATGGCGTAAGTTCGCAGTACGTATAAAACATTAACAATTTTTAAGAAAACGGATTTTAATTAAAGTAAAGGACAGTAAAATTGACAGTAAGGGAAATATCGTGAAAAAATATGGTATCGCCAACTCGATTGTTTCAACAATTTTCAAAAAAGATCACACCAAAATTTAAGAATCGTATCATAAGTTGAAGGAAAGTAACTCTCATCGACGCATTCACCCGGCAGTACACGAAGAGCTGGAGGTTTGAATTTTTTTTTCAAATGCGTGTGGCCAAAATTCAAATTTCTAGTCTAATTTTCGTCGAGAAAGGACATTCATAAGCCAATGAATTGAGGATTAATGATTTTGGAGCCTCTGATAATTGGCTCCACAGATTTAATTTAAGGTTTTACATAATATGCTTGTCAATATGTGGCGAAAGTCTAAAAGTTGACGAAATGGATGTGGGGGGGACTTTGATATTTCAAAATGTTTTGAGAAAACGTATATTTATAGTACACCTATAAATGTTTATAAAATATGCTGTTTTAAAAACTTTGTATGAAATTCTATTTTCCTCATTCAAAATTTTTTTTTTTTTTTTTTTTTTAAATATTTGTCTCCAATTTGGTATTACAGAGCTTTTATTGTATTTCATTTCACAATATTAATGTGATAACACGTGAATAAAATTATAAAAATTAGTTGTTTTTAACATCTGTCTCGAATGTGAGAAAGTCAACAATTTTATTGTCATCTCTTTCTACCAAAACTTTCCTCTCTAACAAGATTTACATAACAATTAACATCCTTTATTATTTAGGTGAACTTATAAGAAGTTTAACCATTAGTCCCGACTTGAAAGAGTATGTAATTCAAGTAGAATTTCTCGAATTTCTAACTGGAATAATGAAAGTATCCTCTTAGTCATTAGTAAAAAATATATTTTTGTATACAGATAGCCCAAAAAAGTGATAACATCTCGTAACACATGAGTTATTTCAAAACATAATATAATTAATTATAATTTTTAATGTAATTTTTTTTTTGCACAATATGTAGCTATTCAGGAATCATCAAAATACCCCATATAACATAATCTACTGGGTTTAAATCTGGGATGTTTGGTGGCTGGCCTGGCTCGTTGAAATTAACATTCTCACGGCGAAGAAAGTTGATTGTATTTCTGGCTGTGTGAGATGGAGCTCTGTCCTGCTGTAATGTCCAGTTATGCTGTAATGTCTAGCTACACTCCAGGCTTTGTTTTGAAACTCTGATCATTTTCCTAGCACACCAACGTTTTCCAATTCGCAAATTTTTGATCAGAATTCTGCAGTGATTTTTGTTGTTCTGGGTAACAATTTGAAAAACCCAAATATAAATATAAACAATGGGAAAATTAATAATCAAAGATGGCGATCAGAAATTGTCGAAATAAAATGTAATATAGGTAAATAGGTAATTAAGTAAATTAGTAAACTATTTAAGCTATTGTTGATATAGTTAAACTAATTTTTATGTAATTGTATCACATTTTATGAAATGTTCTCACTTTTTTTGGGCCTTCCAGTATGGTGTGATTTGTGTAGTGTCTATACAGTGTAATTTAATAATTTGGCTGCTAACAAATACAGTAAAATCCTGTTTATTCGAAGTTGACGAGAACGAAAATCAAGAAAAAAGTTGGAATAACGAATTAGGATAATGAATATAAAAATTTCAAAAATTCGATTCTTTTTTACATACTAACTTTTTTCATACAAACTCGAAGTAATTATATACTCCTATATCCACACATTTAAAATTAACAAACAAGTTGTCAAAATACAGTGTAAACAAATCACATTATTATTTATTTTTAAATACACTATTATAATGGACTATCTTTTCGCGCCATTTTTAATAACGACATAATAGTCAAACTTTTCAACCTGCCATTTCTCCGCTGACGTTATCTACAAAAGTGTTTTGTGGTGATCGCGGTGACATTTGACACTCGCCTTTCAACATTAAAGTTCTTTCTGTCATCATATTTAATATTGTCGACCTCATTAATGGGGTCGCGTATTTTTCTGTTAATTTTGTTTTGGATAATATTTTTTGTCAATCTCTTGTATTAATTCGATTTTTAGCAACTATCGGGGTTTTGTATGAGTTTCGCAATAATGCTATTATGGAGAATATAAAATTATCAGTCAAAATTATAAAAATGTTTTAATTTAATTTTAATGAAATATGGAAAAGTTGAAGGAACGCAAACCACACATTCGCGAATTTCAAAATGTCTAACACGTAAATATTAGAGAAAAACAAGTAATGTTCTTTACATATAAAACAATGGCAATAAAATAATTAAGAAGATACGAGAAATTCTGAGAAACGCTAACTACGCATTCTTTAATATGCCTTAACACTAAACTTAATAGAAAGAGAAAAGTCCGTATTAAAATTAATACAAATTAAATCATTTATAAAACACGGAAAAGTCTGAGGAACTCAACCGCGTACTAACGTTTGTATAACAAAATATACAAACGCTATGTAAACAAAAATAAGGATTGTAATACGGAACAGAAGGTTAGCAAGCACTGACATTCGCAGCTAGCAGCTGGGAGAACTAGAGAACTGTGTTACCTATAAGGGTGCAAAGATAATATTTGCTATCTTTTTCTAATGTAAAGAAAACGAGCGAGAGCGTCGCGGTAAAAAATAAATATTACAAATCGAGGACGCGCAAGATATATTTGTCATCTTTTCTAGTATACTAAAAGTGAGTGAGAAAACAAACAATGAGAATTAACTTTATGCGTCATGAATCGGTATAGGGGCGGAACTACCCATTTTGATGGTCTTGGACTTTGGACCGGTACATTGCGTAGTGCATGTGTATTTTCCAGATTGCTGATATCTGACAAAAAAATCGAATTAGACGAAAAATAGATCGACAAATTCATTTGATATGGTCCAAAAATAGCTTTGAATAACAATATTCGATTTATAAGTACAATTTAGTATGAAAACTTTCCAGAGGGACCACATTCTGCTCTAAAACTTCGACTTACGGCGAATTTCGAATAAACGGGGTTTTACTGTACATCAAACTAATTAATTAATTAGAATTATTCATTAATATGAAAACAATCAATTTCAGGACCTGCATTACTTCCCTTTCCGCCCAGCTGAGAAGATTGTGGCCAGCTGGACCGCCATGGAGCCGGTATATAAGGAAAATGGATGTCTGTATGTGATCCCAGGAACTCACAAAGGACAACTGTACAAACACAGCTATCCTATTGCACAGGTAGGTTAGGTTGGATTAGATTAATATATTATATTCCGGAACTCGCAATGCTTAACTATCCACCTTTAGACAATGCTTGTACATTGTGGTGTCAGGAACTCGCATGGTATATTGGATCATATGTATATTCCGGTACTTCCCGCATTGTTTTAAGTTTCTGGTCTGTTATTAACCAGTGGTCAGTCACATTATATTGCCACGGAGATAGTAGTCCTACATAGGGGAAGAGATGTGGTTCCAGGAAATATTTGTGGACTGTATTCTTTTTCGGCGATCCCTCGTTACGAGGATGACATCTGCCATGGTTATCGATTGTGAGTCCAAGTGTGGCTGAGAAGCTCTATTCTCGAACCACACACCCATCCACATGTTGTGCACGTGCATCCGCTCGGCAGGGGGGTTTTGAGTGACGGATCTTCCTGCTTTTCTTTTTGTTTTTTAAAAAAAGACTATTGTCATCATACTGGACAGTTTGTTAGGTTAGGTTAGATTTAGAGATGAGCCAGCTACTTTTTAATATCACAGATCTAACCGATACAGTAGGAATTATAATTGTTGGGGGACAAAATTTTGCAAAGATGGTTCTAACCACTTAATGCGCTTGAACAAGCGTGACTCGTACACCCCGCGCATGTTGATTTCCGCTAACCCGAGTGACGAGTTTCAACATTTGTGCAACTTGAACAATAAAATTGCGTACATACTCGCCAAGTACATTAATTTGTCACACATTTTAGGCTACAAATACAAAAAATACTCACGGACGCATTATAGTGTTAATGAATTTAATCCATTCAATAAATTTGTGACATTTTTCAACCATTGTACAATGTTATTTAGTTTTTAGCTGTTTTGGATGTATGTATTATCATAATTGTGATATTCAAGGTCTCTACAAAAAGGAGACTCGTAGTGAATGGGAGGATATTGATGTAGAAAATCATACTTCTTTTTTAAGTTGAATTTTTATTTTTTTTATGTGCAAAATATGTACCACAATGTTAAACTTGTTATTTTTTTTAATTTAAAACACGACTAAATAATAAAAAATATATACACATACTTAAATAAAATATAAATATATTTTTTTATTTATTGTAATGTATCATGATGTAGTGAATGTGTGACGCGCGCATGTTGGCAAGAATGACAGCATGGAAGGGATAAAAGAGTGTCGCGCTTGGGCATGCACTCTCTTGCGCCGGAATCGTAGATCAGAACATATAAAATATATTGTCCCTATAATTGTCAGACCTGTAATAAACTGTATTGTTGTTACATCGAGTTATCTTGATTACCCGATTTCCCGCACACAAGAAGACACCATCCTTTGTAGCCGAACAATCGGTATAAGGAATTTTACATTTAAAATCCCACGTGAAGTGGTTAAGATACCACAGGAAGAAATGAAGAAGCGTATTATTAGAGTTTTGAATGTTGAGAAGGTATCGAAGCTGTTAGGTTTGTGCAGATTGAATTAAGGCAAGATAATTAATTCAGGAGCAGCTCTGTATTAGGGTTAAAAATATCACATTGGCTATCCAGAGAGCAGATATCTCTTCCTTCCAACACAAGCACTGCATTGCTTTATTTATGCATACGTTTCTGTTAGATTATTTTTACATTGCACGGTACAAAATAAATGACTATTCATAATAAGTTTACCCTCGATTAACAGAAGCGATTAAAATTTTGCATATATGATATTGTTGCGGTCAAATGAGCTCATTTAGTGATATGATATCAAGTATTATTATCAACGAGTAATATTTTTCTGTAAAATATGTTATGTTATCTATTATTATTACAGCTTGTGTCGTTTCGCATATTTGATTAGCAATCGCCAAATGCATAATTCATGGAGTAAACATATATGGAATTAATGCTAATTGTTGGCTTGCCTTAATACTAGTTTATACATTTAATGGAAAATAAAACAATGTTATAACTCTACTTTACTTTACTAGTTTCGAGAGAAATAGTAACTCTCATAGACAGGTGAAGTGTCTAACTAATCTACAAAGTTAACGCTGATTCTATCAATGATATATCTTATTAGGAGAACACATTCTTATTATGAAGTTGTAACTATTCAGATCATAGGTCTGTGATATTTTTAAATACCAATCAAATGTATTAATTAGATTTTTTTTTTTTTTTAAGTTTTTACAATTTTTATAATGTGAGTTAATTAATTAATTAAGTATTGTATATGTATAATGACATACCTCTCCAAAAAAGAGACTAGCTTTTGTGCTTGGAGAAAGAGTACTATACATATAAAATTGATTTTATATGTATATCTTTCTAATTAATACATTTAATTAGTATTTAATGATATATCTAATGGAGACTTGTCAACTGAGGCAAGACTAGCGGTTCACAATGGAGTCCTGGTACCGACACTGATGTATGGAAGTGAGGCTTGGAGCTAGCAGAAGAGGAATGAAAGTAGACTGAATGCAGTGGAAATGAGATCACTTATGCGTATATGTGACAGATCCATTTATGACAGAGTAAATAATGAAGAAATAAGGAAAGAATGTAACAAAATATCCCACCAGACACATAAAGTAACCTTTTTTAAGGTCAATGATGGTCAAGGTGTCGAAACTGGTGTTTGACTTGGGGAAAGTCTTTTTTTTTTATGTGGATTGTTTATAAAGGATCAATTTTTCATCTCCAGTAATAATTTGTCTCAAATGGATCGGTTTCATACATGTTTAGCAGTGAATAACAAATTGTCACACATTTACTGTTTTTAAGGTAAGTTTGAAGAACTCCGTAATCACATAAGTGAAATTAAAATACTTTTTTTTTTTTTATTCTACTCGTTTAATATAGTGTTAGTGTTGAAACTGAATGGTTACTTAGAATAATTAGAAGCATTTAAAGTGTATGGAAATCCTCAGAATTCCAATGAATAATGTTGTCCCTTTTCATCTCATGCAAATAAATTTTATAGCTGTCCCCCATTATAGTTATGAATACAAATTGTTGAGTTAAATTGTTAGATTGATAATGACCCTACAAGGTGAAACGCGCTTCAAATAAATTAAACAAGTAGAATCAAAAAACATTAATAATTTCATATACGTGAAATTATCACACGTTGATCCAAGGCCGACGGCGATAGACTGTGCGGAACCCAAACTCCCCTTGTCTATGATTTTTGCCAAGCCTTTTCAAATGACTTTTTACTATCGATGAGGTACAGTCGATCTCTTCTTGATGGTTTTGTGCGGATCTGACCAGTGAGTTTAACACGTCGTCAGATTTTTTGAGGTCTTCCTGGTTTTAGTTTATCTTTTAGGTTCCTATTTTTTTTTAAATTGTATTAACAACATTAATAAAAAATAGCTTCGTCTCTATAAGATGTCTATTATTTGTTTAATAACAGTGCCTTTGTAGGTGAAAATCCAGTAATTGCGTATTCAAATATTGCAAATATTTTTTTGATGGATAGAATTGATTCAGCTAATTCGTTTTACAATGTATTTTGAATTTAGTTAATATGCAGCGGTTGTGAAAGTGGTGGATAGGGGGGGGGGGATGCAGTGGCATGATATGTGAGGCGCTGCGTTAATTTCTGGTTGGTCTATTACAGTTGGTTGAAATTAGACTGTGACTGGTGATGCACGCAAGATGTACATCCCCTCCAAATAAGATTACAAATGGCGCGCGTTTCTTCGCAGCGGACTTTTCAAATAAATTCCCATCAGCGATATTGAGAGATCTTCTCCTAAACTTTGACAAAATAAGTTCCCGCCAAGTTTCCCGAGATAACTTTGCGTTTAAAGTTATATTTTCCCCTGTAATATCCCGGATTGCGTAATGTTACCGAGGGGTGGGGGGAACGTTGGACCGAGTTTTATTCCTTTGCATTCAAGCAAATCTGATTTAAATTGGATGAAATTTCATTCTTTTCATCAGTTTCCTTTGACGTTATCGCGGGGCTTTGCTCTCTGCTAGTTTTTTTTTTTTTTCACTTCGCGTAACAATAATAATTAGAAAATGGATTTATGTCGGCGCTTCCCGTGTAGTTTAATAAAGTGCCACGCACCTGCCCCGATTTCGCTATGAGATAAATAAATGTTATTATTCACCAAAACATGGAGGATGTGAACCAGAAATATATAAAAGTCTGACGAAAAAATTGAGAAATTAGTTCATTTTAAAAATAACGTTGGCATTTCCGAATGTTAAAAATTACATCCGTAAGTTTTACAAATGCTTTCAGTAACTTCTTTGGGTATTAATCCCTTGTTAAATAAAAACAACAAAATATATCGCAACTGCTTCTCGATCTCTGGTATTGCCATTTTTACTATGGGTGAAAATGAAAAAAATGATGTGAAAACAGAAAGAGTATGAACAGACCTACAAAATAATAACAATGCTGACGCACTTACTCGACCTCAGCCGAAAGCTAACTGACTTCAGAACAACACAAAAAAATCAATATTTCTTTTCGCTTTACCTAATATATGAATATTTATACCGATTTTGGCTTACACATATCACACGGCGTACATGGCTTACATATATTACATCACTGTTACAAACACTGTGTTTCCAATCCTTTTCCATTACTTAACACTTGTCACTATTACTTATTGACTACTGCAGCGCGTCTCGCGCGCTTCCGGCTGGGCTGCCCACTGGACTAGCTACCTTCTAATATTCCAACAGTAACATTTACCGTACCAACAGAAATTGTTTATATATGATGTAATATTATCATTCTATCGTAAATAGTCAATCATTCAGATAATTGCTACATATGAATTACTAATGCACTAGAATTATTATAATTACTTGCGACACATCACAATGATTTAGTTATTGTTCTGCGATAAGACAGGGCAGTCAAATGTCACTTTTCACTATTAATATGATATTTTATCACTGAAGCTTTCGTATGTTCAGATAAAACTATTTTAGTGACAAAAGTGGGGACGTTTAGTTCTTACCATAAGATTAAATTTTCAAGATGATTTATTTGGATGAATAATGTTGGTATTGTTTTCATATAGGTATATGGCATTAAGTAGTAATGATTTGACCTTCGACTTTTCAAACTGTTTCTCTCATCTTATAGTGATGAATGTTTAATATTCCCAGGAGGGTGCGGTGAACAAGGCTTATCACGGTATACAGAATGCAGATGAAGTGGCACCAGAAGAGAAGAGGGTCTATGTTCACATGGAGAAGGGTGACACGGTCTTCTTCCACCCGTTGCTTGTTCATGGTTCTGGACCTAATAAAACAAATGTAAGTTCCCATGTTAGATATGTTTTTCTTTTTCAAAACTGAGTCTTCACTTTAAATTACATTCATATTGTGAAATTGTTGTTCACGCGACTGTTACTTCAATTAGCACCACTGAGTTTCCTGGTTTATAATAATGTACACGTGTGAGTATTGCCGCCCTTTTTTCTGAAAGCTAAGAAGACGGTAACCGACAGACGTCATTCAATTACATCCTGTGCTTCGACCAGTCCAGCAGTCCAAATAAACCACCAGTGCGTGCTTCGATCGGTCGAAATCTAAAGAAAACAACCCAGCTAAAAGAAAAACAACATCAGACCAGAATGACAGCAAAATTAAAAAGGTTAGTTCAGTTAACATATCATATGTGTGCTAATTGTTAATCGGAAACCAGCTATCGAAAGCATTTACATAAACAGTTGTAATTATTCAGAACATTGGTCTGTGATATTTTTTTAAATGCAAATTAAATGTATTAATTAAAAGGTGTACATATAAAATCAATTTTATCGAAAAATGTTGTTGCTACCGGGATTTGAATGTGGATCTCTTCCTATCTGGGAACATGCATTAGCGTATTTAATTTGCCCATATATTTTCATACAGCTGTTGTTCAATAATATCAGATTATTGTCGTCTGATGGCTGCGAAAATCTACGAGTATTAGTTTATTTATTGGTATTTTTGTTATATTCAAACTTAAAAATATAAAAAAATGTTATTAAAATTTAAGAACTGCTACAGCAAAATATTTATTTGCACATAGAGGTTGGGAAATTGTGATGTAGGATGGATGGAAGAAATTTGGTACAAGGACTCAAGGACCAACCAGATATCAGGAAGAATATAATGACATGTGCACGACGACCGGCGATCCATGGATTTATAATAAAGATCTAACAAGTAAATTAAACAAATGAAAAATATATCAGACATAAAGTACACCAGTCATATAATAATTCATTATCAGCCTTACATACATTTATGAATATTCATTCACTAACAAATTTATATTTATTCTGTGTCAAAATAAATGTAATGTTGATGCGTTGGAATTATTCCAAAAATGATAGCATTGTGGACATTTATAATGTCGGTAGGGTTCTGACAAAGGATAATAAAGGATTGACATTGTCCCATTTGTACCACCTTTGGGTTTATTTCTCAGGATAGCTCTACATGATGAAATATTCATATTTCAATATTGTACCTTGAAATTTTTCTTGCGTAATTGAGAAATATATTATAATACAGGTGACTTTATCGCAGCATTGCGACCTTTATACTAGGAAACATTCTCATATTATGATAACATTGACACTGATTGATTATATCCGTGTATCTATTTTATTTTTGTTATTTTATTATTATGAAATAAATATTTGGGAGTCATAATAGAGTTAAAATGGAACTTTTTCCAAAATACAAGACATGTGACTAAAATGATTGCTAAAAAATCTCACTTCTGGGAAGGATCAGAAGATTCATTTGTACTGACTCTTGTAAAATACATAGTATACAACTTTGTAAAATAAAAGTTATCTTTATATTAGAGCTTTATTGAGGTCCCTTTATATGTGAGGTCCAGAATCAAAAGCAGACATGTCCACTTTATCTGTCATTAAAACTGTCACATTTGGAATTATATTGAAAATGATCAGTAACCACAGGTCACATGACCAGATACTATCGTCTTATTGGCTGAAAACATATTTGTATGGGCTTGAATTAATTATCCATTGGACATGTCTGAAATTGAGGTAAGCAAATTTTAAATGGATTTGAATTTGAAATTGATGATATTTGTCTAATTTTGATAGGTTTGATAAGTCTTATCTTATTATAGAGATTAATTTGATTTATATTTGTACATACCTAACTCAAAAATAATTAAAATTGTACATGTCTGATTTTGATTCTATACCTCACATATATACTTATGTATGCACTATACATATTAAAAAATAAGAACAAAAATCATACTTTACAATGTTTTTGCATCAAATATTTAAAAAAAAATTGAGATAACTTTGCCCATTTAATTTTGCTTAATTTTGACTGCTCAGCCTTATGCTGGGCCTTTAAATTAAAAAATAATAGTATGTAGTCTCTAACTATGACAAACATTCACATATAAAACATTACACACCTTTTCATTCCTTACTCCTTTATATATTAGTTTAGAGTAGATACTTAATTTGTTATATTAATATGTTGCTTGTCGCTGCAGTATTTTAAATAATTTAAATTAACTTCATTGATTTCAGGCATTCCGCAAAGCCATCTCGTGTCACTATGCAAGCAGTGACTGCGAATACATCAACACAAAAGGAACCATTCAGGAGAACATAGCACAAGAAATTGAAGAAATGGCTCGGAAAAGAGGCATTGATGCCGACTTTAAGGTGATTTCATTATATGTATTTGGCCTTTGTCTTTATCAATTATTAAGTAGTTTTCATTATTGTTATACATACTTTATTAGTCTATATTATTTTGATTTTTCTTCACATTTCTTCTCTAGCTCGTTGGATTTTTATTTTTATTTATTTATTATTATGTATTATTATTATACACACCCTATTCAGGCATTAACATAATTTGTAAAATAACAGAAAATTTCATCAGAAGTGCAAAACACAAAGAAAAAAATTATATGTCAGCATGTTTTTTCATAATCAAAATTAAAAATGAATATAAAATGTGAAGCAATTTATCCGTCACCATTGAGTTGAGACACAAACAATTGTAATAATGTGGTCCTATAAAGAGTTACATTTACAGCAAAAATGTTGACTACCTCCGCATATTCATTCCCCAAAGAATGCATTCTAGGGACTGTGGAGTTAGCTAATGCATGAGTTTTGACATTATCACTATAATAGAACAATGAATTGTGTCTCAATGACTTCAATGGTGCGTGGTGGGTAATTGTACGTCTGATGTCTTTACCAGAAGGGACCGGTACTGCAAGTTGAAAATTAAAATCCCACTCAAAAATACACTTCTTTTTATTTTTCCCTCAAAAATGACTAACAAAACACTATATATATTTTATGCATAATTCAATAGGTTGGCCAAAAACTTAGGGGTAACCAAAACAGAATTTGATACGCATCCTTTGAATTTACAAAGCGAGAGAAATGTGAGAATCAGGAGTTGTTGGAGAATATTATTATTTTACTTATGTTTGGTTATTTTCTTTTAGAGTATTTGGCGTTTGCGGGCCAAACTCGTCAGGGGTTTGAGGAAAAGCAAGCTGTGAATATTTTACAGGACTTTTGCAAGGTTTATCACATTTTAAATATTTGCTGCATTCGAGAGCTTGCTTTTTGTAAATTGTCTTGCAAATTATTGCCTTTTGGATTTTATGATATATCATGTTTAATGTGACTTGTTTGTTTGCTTTAATGATCAAGGAACAATATGTTCTGAAGAATCGCAACTTCACCAATAAAACGTGAATTAAAATAATTTTTTTTTGCTTTACGATTACTTGATAGAGACTGAATATAATTTTTTTTTTTGACTTGCCACATATTCGATACCTATCATTAGGATATGAGATTCATTAATTGATTATTTTGTAGGTTCATATTAGAAAATTTTTATATGAAAAAAAGTAGACTGGGTATCAGGTCCAAGTATTTTTACTCGAATCTAGCAAGTCCGAACAACCTTAGATGCGGGCCATTACAGTATGATCACACAGCAGTGAGTCTCATATGGGAAAAGTTAATAAAAAATATTTGTCAATTCTTTATATTAATTTTATTTTGACAAAGCCTATCTACGGTAACGTTACTTGTCATAGCTGGAGTTCTTCCTGCAGACCTCGAAATTATGGAGTTGTGAGCACGTCGTAGCCTGAAATCTGGAGTGGAAGTGAATTATTAAAGCACTCTTTTTAGACCTTCGGACACTCTTCAACGAGAAGGCTAAGAGAATGAGGGTATTAACATTAGAAAGATGGGATACAGTGCCGCAGGGTAGATAAACTCACCCGCATCATTGTTAAATCGAAGGATGCTTGGGGACCTCCGGATCTGAATCAGTCTGAGTGACAAATGATTACGGGGCACGGCCAATTCCGAAGTAAACTGTTTGATTTTAAACTCGTGATGTGTATGTGAGCGAGTGAATCAAACTCTGGAACACATCTTGTGGCATTGCGTGATAATGAGGAGTGCTCGTGATCGCATGATTGGAGGCTTAACTGTGTTCAGTGGTCGGCCTGAACAGTAATGTAAGGAATATCCAGCTGTACAGAGGGATTTCATCAAAACATGGACTACGAGATGGGGTATATTAGGCAGATGATGACAAGATTGTGTCAGCGAGAATGCGGACTTTTCATATGACCAAGTCAAATTCTTAAAACAAACAAAATTGTGCGTGTATGGCGTGACTCGTACATCGCCCAAGTCCATTTATGGGAGAGTGTACTTGATAGTAAGGCCTTTAATGGTTGTCTTGTACCCATTGGTTTCTGTCCTTCCTTATATACATAATATTTTATTATCTGTTTGTGTGTAATGTTGATATGTACTTATATCTAAGAATAAATAAAGATAGCACTTGACAGGGCGCAGGAAGGTCTAAATCAAAATCTTTGTTCGTTTTGCTTATCAAACTAAAATATTAATTTCTTACGTTAGCTTTTTTCTTTTCTTTTGTGTTTATTAATTGTAGATTTCACGTTACTGCAGCATTGTGTGTGGAACGGATAAAATAAGTTGCAAACTTCTACAATGGTTCCGGGAAAAAGGGTGGGTCCCCCCCTTCTAGCATCCCTTTATAGTTAGTGAATTATATTCCATTAAAAAATTCTTACTGTAGTTGCATTTTACTAATTTCTTGTGTTATTTTTTTCAGACTCTTTGGCACTTAAGAGGAAAATGTTTGAGGGGTGAAGCAATAAAGTTTTCAGGATAATCTGTCTTGTTTCCATATTGTACTTATATTTCATACGCAAAATTTAAAAATATCTTCTAAATATGTACATAAAATTTGCGTATAGATTTTACAAAGTTTATTTAAAACATTTTTATTTATATACATGTAGCCCTCGGTTTATGACGGATTGATTTGCTTAATAAGCTTGTGACCATGGGATAAGAGCCAAATGATAAGAATATCCATTGAAATATTGAAAAGTAAATTATTTGAAAGTACTTCATAATCACATATGTGAAAATAAAACACTTGTTTTTTGATTTTTAACTCAACAATTTATATTTATATCTATAGTGGGGGACAGCTATATACAATTTTATTTGCATTAGATGAATAGGAACAACATTATTCATTGGAATTCTGAAGATTTCCATAAATTTTTTGAATGCTTCTAATTATTCTAAGTAACCATATTGTTTTAACACTAATGATAAAAAGGACAGCTATATAATTTTACAACATAAGAAGACAATACGGCAAGAGGGACATTTTTGGTATTCGGGAATTTATATAATTTTTGCATGATTCGTAATAATTACGTTCAACGAGAATGAACTTTGACATTCTGACTTTGATTTTTAAAAAAATTTATGGAAATCCTCAGAAATCCAATGAATAATGTTGTCTCTGTTTATCTAATGCAAATACAATTGTATAGCTGTCATCGACTATAAATACTAGTTGTTGAGTTAAATTGTTAGATTGATAATGCCCTTACAAGGCGAAAACCGACTCAAGTGAATTAAATGAGTAACAAGTGTTTTATTTTCACATACGTTATTTATTATGCACTTAATTGAATAGTGCATTTATTTCTAATCTCTGAAAATAGCATTATATTACATTTGTCTATTTTTAGGGAGACCTGAAACTTGACTCTTTGACTTCCCATTGACTTATAGATGTAATTATTAGCTTCATTTTAAGCCAATTCTTTCAGTTCATTCAAGAACGGAACCCAGCATAAACTAAGAGTTAACTCTAGTGTACCTATATATTAATAATGTTCCCCTAACTGGGTAGTACATACCCATTTTGATGGAATCATATTACATGATGTTGTCTTAAAGATAAAAAAAGTATTTTGAGAAATTTTGATGTTTTTGACTTTTAATGTTTAGTATGTATTATGTACATATAATTTTATCTGTGGATGCCTATTTTATGAGGAGGTTATTGTATAGTTTTGATGCAGTGTAGTGGAAATTGTTTGACCAAATTTGGTGGCCTTTCATGAAATTTTAATTAGCAGAAAAGTCTGTTATTAAATTTCAAATGTAAACATAATAATACAGTGAAACTCTGTTAATTTGTAACTCACGGAACCGAAATTTAAAAAAAATCCAAATTACGAATAATGATAACAAAGTTTTTTAAAGGCAATGTTAGAAATAAATTTTATGCGCACTGCCACTGTTGACATCGCAATTTTCATACTGAGACATGATGAATCTCTATTATTTCAGCTTCTTATGTGTCAAATGTTTATCAAATAATGTGTTTCTCCACCATTATTCACCACTTGACCAGTCACTTGACGCAACAAAATCACGCACATTAATTTGATTGGCGATTGAACTCTCCTTTTCTATCAGAATTGGAATTTTTAAAATGTGCGTGAAAAATAATTAAAAACTTTCAAATCCTCATTTTTTTTTCAAAATAAGCTCCATTTATCCAAATGGTCGAGGATTTATACAAATTACAAGATATTGATACCATTTTAGAGAACAAAACGTGAAAAAAAAGTCAATGTATTTTAATATGAAAGATTTAGTTTCTTTAGTACCTGCATATGCAAATGGAAATGTTTCATAAACATAGAAATCAAGTGATCCAATGAAAACATTTTAATAACAAATATTATAAAATGCACTATGGAATTTGATTACATATGGCTAATCTCGGTTTGGCACGTCCTGTCATAGCGTGCCGTTATGCGATAAGGAATGGCGTCGTGATTGGCTGGTAGGCGGGGCTAGGTACAGATGTTTATGAAAGGTTAATAATTTGCATTTGGAAATATGTGAATTACATGAATAAATTATTTACTTTGGGCATCATAAACGCATACGAACTGAGAATAATCAGATTTTACGAATTATCAGTAGAAATTAGTATGAAATGTTGAGTAATTTTTTTTTTGAAAAAATTGCAAATTCTGTGAAAATACGTAATATAGGGTTATTAATTAACAAAGTTTTACTGTATATACATACAATATTTGTCGATCAACCCATTTGCCTCCTATTTATTTTTATAAAACATTCTTTATTTATTTGTACCTATTGAAAATAATAGAGAACTACGCCAAAGATGTCAATTTTTTTTTCTTTTTTATGGGACGTCACAATGGGAATATAGACACTTGATTATATGTAAGGCAGGCTGATAGGTGAATGTTTTTCTAAATCCTTAGGTACCCAAGGTATAGTATACACTTGTAATACATATATAAATAAATTATAAATATTAATTATGGATTTAGTATGAAATTATATTGACACATATTTTTATAAGAAAATATACATATGTAGTGCAGTTATAAATCTGCAGAAATTCGTAGGTTGTGGATTTACCGATTTACCAAGTTATCCCTGATCATATTTTTATTTATACATAAATATAAATTTTAAAATTTATTTATAAAGTCCTATGTTTATTGTCAAAATGTAAAACATAATTGCAAGTTATTTTTAAAAATGATTATATTTTATTTTATATTGAAGAAGTAAAAAATGTCATATACATGTGTAAAAGTGTTCCAAAATGCAAGATAATGATTTGGAACAGGTTGTATATCCATTGTAAAGTCAATATAAAACTTGTACATCAAATTTGAAACACTATAAATAAATAATTCAATATATTTTTTTTAAACCAGTTTGACCCAACAACCGAACATTTTCTTGGTTAAATTGTGACAGTCATTATTGTTTATTTAGGTATTAAATAGCTTATGTTTTGTCCGGTGATTGAGATTGTTTATTTTAAAACACAATAAGATGTATATTTTACATATATAAAACGTCAATTGATGTGTTCGCTACAAACTGTTTGAACGTAAACATGAACACATTAATAATTATTTATGTAATTTTATATGTATTAAACTGGCGTTCTATGCCTGTTTAGGATTCAGATTTAGTTATAATTTCAGACAGGTAGTGGGTAAAATGTCCAGGGGTGGTATGGGATAGTTTCCTCAGTGTTCTAGAGTGCAACTGAGCAAATTTTGGAATACATGACATATAATGCACATATATTTATATCTACGGGAAGGGGCCAGGGGGAAGGGTCCTAAAGGTTGGTTTAGATTGGTTAAATGGTATGGGATTGTATAGAAAAATTAGAGACATATTTAATTTTATATATTGTTTTGTACAATTGTTATTGTGTAAATAGGGTATACATATACACGATAATAAAATGGAACTTGTAGGAAATTTTAGACTTATGTAATTTTAACAACAATTCTAAATTGGAAAATTTTGAGTTCAATATCTAAAGTAATTTAATTTTAAGTGTCCCTAATTTTATTTCATGGAAATTTGCATTGGTTTACATTGAAAGTGCCTTTTATATCCAAAATATTTGTATATACTATGTATGTACATATTTTTAATACACAAATTAATACCTCAAATTTATTCAGTCCGATTGAATTATTGGTTTTGGTCACGTCTTTAGCTGAAAATAACTGCATACATACTTAAGAGCGAGCGCACACTGAGGAAAAAACAGTTGTGTGACAGTTCGCCACCAACTAGTCGTCAATGTGTACATTGTCAACTAGTCTTTAGTCATCAGTGTGTACATTGTCAACATTCTCATAGTCTTCGCCATCACGACAGAAAATCGTAGGGTGTGCGCTCGCACTAAACAGACAAAGAATTTAAAGTTTTTTTTACAATTACAAGTAATATATGTACATATATATTATAGCTGGTGATATTTCCTTCAATTTAATCTGTTTCTTTATGAAAAATATTCTTTATTTTTATTAAATTGAAGAACTATATTTCAAGTATTACAAATTAAGGTGCTATGCAAATATCCAGATAGTTTTTCTTGATTTGTAAATATTTTCCATCAGAAAATGAATTATTTGTAAAAATGTGAGTTAACTTTTAATATTAATATTCTAAATCTTAACTAAGTGTATTATAATATATTTGTATTTTTATATACTTTTTATGAATAATAATTTAAAAGCGCATTATCAAGTAATTTGTGTGGTTGTAATAAATAATGTCATGCATAATTATGGAGTTTTCTTCAGATCATGTTATAATCAAAATAACTTTATTTATCTCATAAATCACTTATCTTAAATATTGTTTGACATGACTTCTGTTATACTTAGATCAGCATCATCAGAGGGGCAGGGCATTGGAGGGAGGAGGGAATTTCAGTTAATGAGAATATGGACAGTTACAGGGTGAAGTATTAGGGAACATGATGTCATCATTAGTGTTTATTTAAAATATTATTTTTTTAATCAAGGACTCCCCCCTCCTGCCCCGCTGTCTATCCAAATAGGTCAACACGAAAGTGCATTTAGCCTAGTTGCCACTCGATGATGTGAGGGACTACATCTCTCGAAACTAAAGTAGTGTCAAAATAACCTAACATGTGTGTAGTACAAAGTTAATTTATTGAAAAAATTTAAAAAGACTCAATGGACTCGAGGCTCAATAAACTTTCCCTGTTTAATTTTTTGAAAATATGCTAAGAAAGGGGCTTTAGGTGAATAGATGACAGTATCGAGAAATAGGCGGGGAACAGAATCAAAACATGTAATATGAATAGGACAAACAGAATTAGTATACAATACAAATTAAATTATTTAACTAGAAAGATATACAGAAAAATCTATTTATCGAAAAAACTTTCAGTTGCTACCGGGATTTGAAGATGGAATGCGCTTCCACGGATAGAAAGGTCTAAAGGTCTAGTGATATACCTTGTACTAAATTGTAGCTTATTGTAATAAAAGGTTAATTGTTACAAAGTCTATTTCTTGGACCTTCACATTACGAGGTGTACACTAAAGATGTACTAAGAAGTCAAGTATGTAACAATTAAGAAATCAAATTAAAAACATTTTATGAAACAATATAAGATAACCTAAAATTCGGCAATATTTTTGGAAATTCTAAAATGTAATGCAAATGTAAAATAACATTAAATTTAAACTGTGTTTAATTGTAGAGCCGCTACAAGCATTGAGAGTTTTGCGTCGGTCAATAGATCTTCCTATTTCTTTAAATTGTAGAGAGACGAATTCGGAATTATAGTTTTTTGTCGAGGGTTAAAATTCTGTGGGAATTATTACGACCTGAAGCCATTTTAGGGTTCCACAAAGTGTTGAAAAATGTACTTAAGAGGCAACATTCATTTCTCCAGTTTGAATTTCGCGATATTTTTGCATTTTGCATACCCTTTCAAAATGAGACTAATAGTTAATTCTTTTAGAGTATCAAATAAACATAAAAGTGCGTTATTTTTTACGTAAATATTGCTAGAGTGAAAGGTATCAATAGAAAAGGACAAGTATACACTTGTTGGTTTTTTTAAATTCCTAGGTAATAAAGCTATCAGAAAATAGCCATTTCTTCAACATTTATAATACATATGTGTTGCCATTTGAAATTATCACACGAAAATTAAATAATTTGTTAAAGTTCTACCTTAAGAATTGTTATGTTTATGATAAAAACCATTGTGTCGATAAACATATGATTATAAAATATTACAATTTTGCTCCGATTTATAAGGAAAAAATTGACAATTCAATTTGTACGGGACAAAAAAAATTTTGTTATACATATTAATGAAATTTCATTTTGATTGTAAGGAATTAATTTTTTTTTTTCGATATACGTCATTTTTTGGTATAGCGGTGTTCGTTTTAACGAGGTTTTACTGTATTAGAATAACTATTGGTATTTGCTACTAATTTAGTAATCAATATTTACTCCGATACCAATAATGTCAACAATTTCATCACATTTGCTCGATTGATAAGCAGTTTTTATCATAATCATATCATGACTTATTTTAGATTATTTCAACATTATCCAACAGTGTTGCCTTATCTCAACCAATTTTGGCAATCCCTATTTTTTATATACTCAGTTTATTCTAATGGCAACATAATTTTGATTATTAACAGATTAAATAAATTTCACCGAATTGATAAATTTTTGTTGGTCATTGCTAGTTGTGATTTGCCAGTGACTCAAGTGTCACTTTTTTATTGTATTTTTATAGTACAGTATTTTGTAGTTACAATTTTATTACAATGGACATTTTAATAAAAAAAAATGCACCATGGAGTCACAAACCTAGAATGGCACCAAATCCGTAAGTAAACATTTTATTAAATTCAAATGTTACATTTTATGCATGCATCTTTTGGTTGGTTAAAAAATAATTGAAAATGCAAGAAATCATCTGACGCTAAATAATATCATTTTCAACCTTTCTATATCCGCTGCTGGATGAAGGCCTCCCCAAGTGTCTTCCACTCTTCTCTTCATTGTTTTTCGCCACTACATGTTGCCACTCAATTTGATAATTATGTTCACTTGAGAAATTTAATTTAATGTTTGAATTATTTTTTTACTATCAAAATTTAAAAAAAAAATTAACATCACATAAGAAAAAATCTTGGAAAAAAATTTGAATAAATTTTTTTTAAGATTGTTTTCTTTTAATATAAAAAAAATCATGGAAGAAAAAATTTATCTGAATTTTCTCTAAATAATGTAACTTCCTGTAAAAATCCTTGATAATAAAGAATAGATCTAATGAATGTCGCACGGTTTTCGAGATATTGAAACTTTTATGAATTTTTGATAAATTAATTTCCAAAACTTAAGAAAATATAGCTAAAAACGCAATAATTTATAAAAGTGGCCATTGTTTTATTAAAATTTTACAAAAAAAATAATTTGAAATTGAAAATTGAATTTATGAAATTACAAAGTCAATAAAGGGACGGTTAATTGAGCAATAGAAATTAAAAAACTTTTAACAGACATACGATTTGGTGGACATTGATAATTTTCAACAGGATCGACACCCTACCTGCCATCACCATCGGAAATTGTCAAATACATATATTGATGCTAGAAGTTCTTACGTCGATCCGCGTGAACAATTGGTGCTAAATACTTGTACTAATATAATATTTTCGAAATATTTCTCCAGAATACGCAAGAATGCATTAATTTTTTTAATAAATTTACCACTATTGTTCACAATCGTTTTACTAATTTTATGAATTTAAAATTCATTAATTCGATTGATTTATTTGGTTCTGCTCAATTTTTTTTCTTTCGGCCCTTTGAACTTTGAATTAATGTGGTTTTACTGCATATGTATATGTATGAATTGCAATGCAAGATGAAATTTTTGTACATCTTGTAGAAGTTTGTTGTGGCTAAAACTGATCCACGGTAGAAGAACCCAGAAGACGGCTTATAAATGTTATAAATAAATAATTAGATTAAATAAAATACAATCACTTTGTATGATACTACGAAATTTGTTATACATCAACCAGTTTCGCTTATTTCAAACTTTGTCAGGACGTATTTAAAACTAAGCATAAATACAAAAAGAGTGTGTATATACATATACAAAAAGAGGGAGATAGAATATAAAATTACATGTGAAAGAGAGGGACAGAATACATGTACAGATAGATGGAATATTAAGAGAGGGGAAAATACATTTCCCCTCCCTTCCCTTAATGTTCTGTCTATCTGTATATGTATTCTGTCTCTCTCTTTCGCATATAATTTTATATTCTGTCTCCCTTGATGTTCTATCTAACTGTATATGTATTCTGTCTCTCTCTGTTACATGTAATTTTATATATAATCTTTCGCATATAATTTTATATTCTGTCTCCCTTGATGTTCTATCTAACTGTATATGTATTCTGTCTCTCTCTTTTACATGTAATTTTATATTCTATATCCCTCTTTATGTATATATAAGTGCACTCTTTTTGTATTTATGGTTAGTTTTAAATACGTCCTGACGAAGCTTGAGATATGCGAAACCGGTTGACATATAATAAATTTTGTGATTTCATACAAAGTGATTGTATTTTATTTATATGTCAAACCACAAAGTGATTGTTTTATATGAAAAAAAAGAAGTTATTTGTACTGTACATTATAAATAATTTGACTCGTCTAAACTAAATCATAATTGTGCTCCTGTTAGTGATATTCCCCATGAAGTTTGCGCAAACCGGTTGTTAAAATTGGAAAACTAGCTGAGTTGCTGAATATTTATAATTTAATGAAATGTTGGGATAGGTACATATAAGAGAAACAGTTATAACTTGAACCATTATTTTGACATTCCTCTCAAGATCCCCAAAATATGATAAATTAATGATGTAATATGATATTTAATAGTCATTAAAAATAACTAAAATATGTTTATTGTGCGGTTGACACTGGCCTCTAAGACCCTATTACATACTTATTATTGGAATTTATATATCTAGCATATTTGATAATTGATATTTTTTAATATTATTAATAAAATAAATTGATTTATTAAATATTTTTCCAGCAATACATCAATAACAGTTTAAATGATTTTCAGAGTAGCAAATACAATGAAACAAGCCCGTAAATTTAGTCTTCGTGACTCTCCCGGACAGATAGAAAAACACTACAAGGAAAAGGGTTTTGTAATAATCCAAGGTTTAATACCTGACACCATAATAGACCACTGCAGGTTTGATTGAATTTTTTAAACTTTATTTTTATTAAATACTCAAATGCTTTTCTTATGTATATTTTTTCAGTATTTTACTTTTCTACGATATTGAAACCTGAGATCTTTCTGATCTTTCCTTATAACCTTACAAAGAAGTCATGTTTCTGGTTGATGCAAGATTAGATCTTCAAAATCTTCTAGGATTAATTCACATTCACTAGGGATACCCGAAACAATGAATGATGCAATTCAGAGCCAGAAAACTTGTTAACTGTGAAGTCAAATTAAAAATGCAAAATTTTCTGAAAGGGTGATTGGCCATGGAAACGTGAGCAATTAGGTTTTCATTTCCGTGGTGTTGTTAGTAGTAGATAAATTAACAGTAGAAACACCATAATGGGTGATTCTTTTGTTGGTCCTTGATATATGAAATGAGTCTTCTTGATGTATACTAAAAAGATTAGGTTAGGTTAGGTTGGATGGTTGAACCTACGCAGCATTTAAGGCTGTCAAAAAGTTATGGTAGGATAGGAATATCACCAAAGCCATCAAAATTCTAGTTCTCTTGTCTTTCCCTGTCAACAATTATCCTCTACGGTGCTGAAACATGAACTGTTGGTAAGTTCAGTGTGTTTTGTTGGTAAGTGTGTATTTCTAATTTTGAAAAGGTGTTTAAAATTGCATTTAGTTCAATGATTGTATTTTTATTTATTTATCTGTACAAGATTACTGATAAAATTAAATGTATATACATATAATATAAATGATAATATTATTTATAATATATTAAAAGATTACATATGTATTTGGAAAGAATTTAACACTAAGTCATTACTTCTTCACGAAGTCTAATTAGAAGAAATGAAGATAAAGAAAAAATAAGCCCCCTACAATTAATCAGTGTATCTCTATAAAACACCCGATATGGAAAAAAGTCTTGGTTTTAAATCATAATTTATCTAGTTAGTTATCTACAAGTAAATGAAATAATAATATATATTAATTTCAATAATTTTCTTGGTCAAATTTTATCTGCATAGATATAGATGTCATTTACATTTCTTGAAGTAATTGGAAATTGTGAAACACTCCTGGATTCTATTAATAGGATAAGATAAGATAAAGTAAAAGTTTATTAACAAATTTTTACAAAGTTTTACATAAGAGATGAACTATTATAATGATAATATAACCAAATAAAAAAAATCTATTAGAAATTAGGTGTCATCATCACCTCTAATAGTTAGCCAGTGTTTTCCTGGCTACTTTGCTGGACTCTCGTTTATATTAAAGGAGTGAGTTTTTTTCACGCTATTTAAATTAATGTGCATACATATTAATTATACAGTGGAATCGGAGGGTCGATAATATTCAGACAAAGTTAGTAGATGAGCAGCTGTAGATGTTAAAAATTATACATATAATATAATAAAAGATGAGGAATGACGCCCATGATTTGATGGTATACATATTTGGGGGTTAGGACGGTGGTTAAATGAAATAAATGTGATTGGCATTTTGAGGTTTATTATGACAGTATGATGAAAACAATGAAGACAGATAGAATTGAAGAATGAATGAAGATGTAGATGGTGCGTGTTGATTATGAAATGATGTAAAGCGATTTGGCGGTCTCGCTCGGCGCTCCCGGGCCGGCAAGACCGCCGTTGTAGAACGATGAAACTAGAGAGACTCCTTAGCGGTGAATTTCGAGCCAGGTTTGTAGCAGTAGCCGGCAGCGCTGTCGCTAGCGTCGATGCCGACTGAGATGGCGGTGGATTTGAATTCTGGTTGCTACACATATATCTAATAATAATGTGAAGTCAATGAATAATTCGTATTATGTTTTCAGAAAGCGTTTTGATAAAATTTGCAGCGGAAGTGTGCTCCAGGGTTCTATGACTTTACTGAGAGACCAGGAAGATAAATGCATTGAAGTAATTTATTTTGCATATTTAAATTTGTCATGGATCTGTTATATAACTTAATAATCCTTTTAAAATTGAACTAACTTTCCTTCTAGTATTAAGTAGTGATGAGCTAAACCGTTATTTTAACCATGATTCGATTATAATGATAATTAGTAACTAGTAGTAGCAATCACTGGTACACTAAACCTCCAACAATTAAATCTCAGTTATCAGTCATTGTTACGATTGATTACCAATTGCACAATCAGTCACAATATCGGTTTAGCTCATCACTAGTACAAACAATGTCATATCTTACATTTTCTCTAAGAAGACAGTTTTAGTATTCATGGAAATAAAAATAATTTAATGGATAAAATTTTCTGAATCAAACTTTTGATATAATTTAAAATGTTTACCTCGAGATATTGATCGCAAACAAAGGTAATTAAAGATTTGTTTTGATGGTATTCTTACATTACTATCAATACATAAAATGCATTGAATATTGTAGCTGATAAAAAAAGTATTCTTCGGACTTGGTAGAAATGTTTTGATAATCTCTTCACATTGTAATTAACATAAAAACACTAATCTATAACTGAAGAATTCTGTTGTGGATATATGTCAAAATGCTTGAAGAGACGCAAGCTGGAATACGTATCCTTATAACTTTAGAACATGCTCCCTGAGAAGAAAATAAACAAACATGTTTGACGCCTTCGAGATGTTACGTTGGGATCGAATATTAGGATTGGGGGACAAACAAATGTCTCCATTCTCCAGGAACTCCATACTAAAAAAAGACTCTCCACATCATGCAGGAAAATAATTATTTTGTAGTTCGGGAAGTTTGCTTGAAGAGATGGATATAGCAAGGAGAAATATGTGATCACTGCGAATGTACAAGGATGAAGGCCAAGATGTCGTATTCCAGCACAATGGACACAGCAAGTCCAAGACATGACCGGAGCCTCGCTACACATCGTACTAAATAAATAAGGTCCGGGATCACGAAGAGGCAGCAGATTGTGCTGTAGAAGCAGATAAAGGACTATGATGCTCAGTCATGAGCACATTGATTGAGTTAGAGTCTTTTGGAAACATGAAGAAAATTTGAAATGGTTACAACTTATAAAAATATTTAAATAATAATAAATGGAGATCCCAAAACAATATTTGCGAAGCTCTGATGAATGCATGATAAAACTTACTCTCAGCAACAACTGTCAGAACCCTTTCAAACTAGTAATGCTCTAGAGTAGGGAGGTTTATTGTCACCTCTGACCTTTAATCTGGTTCTTGAATAAATTACAAGGAAATCACAAATAGTGTGCATTAGGTTTTGCTGTGATATGTACATACACATACTCATGTATTACAAGTATTGTACAGTTATAAATATGAGTAGACAATACAATACATAATGCTAACACGGAATCATCTTTTAGTATTTTAGTAGGTATACCAGGTGCCTTCCTCGTCGAGCTCTTGTGGCGATAGATTCTCATCAAGCTCAACAGCAAAAGCAGCTTTCAGCAGTACCATATTGAATGAAAGAGTGATGATTGGCGCGTTGATGTTTATTGTGACAGAATTGAATGGAACAAGGAAGACAGATAGAATGAAGAAATGCAGAAGGTGAGCGTCAATTATTAAATTGAAGCGAAGCGAGTCAGTAGTCTCATTTGGCGCGCGTGGGCCGGGTAAGGCCGCCGTTGCAGAGCGCTGAAACAGTAGAGAGATCTTTAGTGAGGGATCGGGTCAGACCTGTAGCGGCAATCGGCGGCATTATCAATATCAGCGGCAGCATCGATGCCAGCTGAGACGGGGGTGAATTTGAAATCCTGTCCCCTACAGATTGTTCTAGTATATGTTTGTACAACTGCCAGAAGGTCCTGTTCTGCAAGACATGAGAGACAAGAGTCAATATAATCACGTTGTACAAGAATAAGGGCAGCAGATATGGTTGCAACAATTACAGAAGTATCTTAGCATTATGGGAAAGATTTTCACTAAAGTTCAGTTCACTTTTAACAGCAGACATCCATTTGCTTTCAAGGTGAAATGTGGAGTGAGGCAGGGATGCACGATTGAACCCATATTGTCCGGAATTTGTCTAATACTAAGTCAAATAGAAAACTGCACAACATCAGAAGAGGGAGACAAATTCTAATAAGGAATTTATTATTAGCAGATGATGCAGCCTTGCCATCGCATGCCGAATACGACCTTCAACACCTTATAGATCAGTTTTCTTAAGTTAAAATTTATCCTGGGGCAGAATACTGATCGTGTGCCAGATATAAAGATTGATCTGGTCTAAATTCTGTCACTCTTCTACATGGCTAACTTGATTAACTTGATAAAAGGATAAACGTCTTTCACTTTTCACTTGGGTTATTTGTGATATATTTTCAATGTGTGGTGGCGAGAAGCCCTAGCCTGCATCCAGGTGTCATCTATTGACTGATCATTTTTTACATTTACGTTTTAATGACAATTTTAAAAAGTTTTTTCGTTTGTATGATCACATTGTTGATAAAGTTCATATTTTTGATTCTAGATAGAAAATATCTTCAATGATAGTGTGTTCTCTAAATACACAGAATATCCTATGCTCTTGACTTTGGTGGAGTATGTCACTGGACCAAACATTATGGGCATACAAAGTAAGGTGATTAACAAACCTCTTGGCGCGTTGGTGGATCAAGTAAGTACCCTTTCTTAAATATTTATTGTTTCCTTTCAATATATTAGAATCTGTCTTTCCAAAGTACTGTATATTTCTTAAAATATTGATCATTCATAAAATATGAAATAGTTAAGCCACTGGTGTATCGTTATCGTGAATGTTGGCACATTATTTCTTCTTCTTAAAGATTAAACAAGCAATAATTCTTGTGAAAATAATACAATTATTAAAAATCCAATAACTCGCTTTTTAAAATCTAAATGGCATGAAAAATTGTCTGAAAGATGACAATTTTTTGGTATAGATTTTATATTTTATAAATATGAATTACTTTATTACTTTTCTTTCTGACATGTTTTATAGAATTTTTGGATTTAATTAAATAAATTATTTTTTTAATAGGCTTATCATTTTTTTATATTATAAAACTGAATTCTCCTTATCAGTATACAAGATATTAAAATTAAAAAATGTAAAACTTCTCATATATTTCAATCTATACATTATTTCTCTTATCTTATCTATCTATCTTATCTAATACTGTTTTATAACTTTTGTATTTTATTTTTTAAATGTATAATATTTTACTATTAAATAAAGAAAATATAAGAAATAAAGTTTCACTATTGAAAAACTATGTCTAGCAAATGGCGTTCATTTTCTGCTTCACACAAACGTGCCCTCTCTAAAGTGTTTTCCATGACAGTTTTTAGAATTTCAGATTTTAGTGCCCTGATTTCTGTACAAATGTTGTCCATCAGCTGCTGAAGTGTTTGAGGCTTGTTAGCATAAACTTTGTCCTTGAGATAGTCCTAAAGAAAGTAATCAGGAGCCGTCAAGTCTGGGAACTGCGGTGGCCAAATTATGTCACAACTGAGAGATATTATTCTTTGATCAAATATTGTTTTAGAAGTTGGATTGTGGCTCTTGGCTGTATGAGCTATTGCTCCGTAAACATTTAAGATTACAGAATACGCAGGAGCGACGTCGGGGATACCACAAACTGTCCAGATCGCCTTCGCGTTAATATGGTCGGGTCTTCTTCGACACTTTCCCTTACACACTCCGCAGTGGCTTCGTTCTTAACGGAGCGACGTCTGTCAATACGTGAAAGGTTGCTAAGAACCCTGGCTCTCAAAACGACTAATCAAATGTCAAATCATTGATTCACTTGGAGAATTTTGCAATCGAAATGGTGACCATATGCACGTTGAGTTAAAATTATAGATTGCTGATTTTGATAATAAAATTTCACTATTTCCGTTCGCTGTTCAGTTGAGTACCTTTCCATGATCAATCCCCAAGAATAAATCTGTAACAAATTTAAAAAATAATATATATTTTTTAAAATTATTAAATATTGTAACCCCTTTGTAACTTTAGGTCCACCTGTATACATAAAGAAAGCATTGTTATACATTTTTTTTTTCTAGAATATTTTGCCATTTACTATAGTAATGGCTAAATCTTTGCCACCAATAACCACCAATTATGAGTTTGCATCTCGGGACAAATATTAAATTAATAGATTATTGTAAATTTCAGTATCAAGCTTTCATTCCGGCTGAAAAGTCAGTGATCTGTTGGACTGCAATGGAGACAAAAGTTACAGATAATGGATGCCATTATGTGGTATGTTGGATTGTATGATTTATTAAATTAATTTTATGACTTTTTCACGGTTATGATCAGGTGTACTACAAATTCTGTTTAGAAACATATAGAAAAGTTTTGTGTTTTTCCAAATCATAAAACAATAATAATATGTAATAATATAGGGTGGCCCAAATTGAACACCGGATTTAAATTGGAAATAAAATGATGTTTTTATTGATTGGATTTTTATTAAGTATTAAAGTGTACACTCTCTGATTAAATATTAAAAATTATGTTGGAAAAACGGCCAACTCGGCTTCAGCTACAAATTAGTTCTTTTCACAAAATTTTCTATTACAATTTTACACAATCTGTGATCAATTTCACTGATAACTTATCAGATTTCATTTTTGAACTCGTCAAACTATTTGTTTATGTAATGCCTTCAATCGTTGGTTTCCAGGTTTCCAATTAATAATAGGTACACATATGATACATGAACTGCACTAACCTGTTAACTTTACTGTCGTTAGATTTCGGATGGCTGAAGCCACCACTGGTGGACTGTTCCACTGGTCGAAGCACCGGAAGTAATGAGAATCACGCCTTCGTTCTGTTTTCACCGATTCCGACAAGACGCGGCAATAATCACGCACACATATGCACATTATTATCAACTAGGAAACCCAGTGATAATAAGGCGTGTGAACACTATTTGTGCATTGCTGGTACAGATCTTAGATTTCAGACAAATTCCACAAAATCTTGCTGCCCTATTGATGTCGGCATTCTGTGAAATTACGCGACCAGAAAATTGTTGCTGCAGTAAATCAACTGTTGCTCCAGTTGTATGGCAGGTGGCACGATCCTACTGGAACCACATTTGTTCAAGGTTCATATCGTCTAGTTGGTGTCAATAAAACTCCATTATCATTTTACAGTAATGATAGCCTTTCACAGTTACCACATTTTCAGCTTCACTTTCAAATTATGGACCTATCACGCCGCCTGTCCAAAATCCACACCATGCGGTGAGTAGTTCGGAGGGCATTTACTTCTCATGAATCACGCAAGGATTTTCCGAGTCCCAAATGCGGCAATTTTGTTTGTTTACGAAACCATCGAGTTGAAAATGCACCTCATCGCTGAAAATGATTTTTTGATCAAATTGAGAGTCCACTTCATGATGCTCTACAAACCAACTGGTGAACTGTCAGTGGTGGAAATGGTCAGCAAGCTAATCGGATTTTCTAATTGAATGAATCATAGATTATAACTCAAAGTATCAGAGTCACTAACCGCAAAACAAAAAAATTATGCAAAATTTAAATCCAGCATTTCATTTGTTTCACCCTTTTAGTTTATTTGAAATATTAAATGTACTTGACATCATTTTAATACTGGCCTTGCTGTACATACTGAAGTAATTTTTATACATTGGTGATCAATAATCAGCAAATAGAAATTGAAAATAAAATTATAAATTGTGATGTCCTTGGGATTGTGTAGTTGTGTGTGTGAGTGTGTATATGTGAATGCCATTATTTGGCCATTATTATGCCATCATTGTGTCACCATTATTATGCCATCATTCTATTATTTGAAAGAGCTATCTACTTTGTTTTTACGGAATCTCAAATACCTTTGAGTAATCCAATACAATATATTAATATGAAAAAGATAACACATAGGTTTGAAAATTTGTCGTCATAAATAATGTCGCTGTAGCATAGTTGGATAATGCACCTTCCCCGGTTTGGAAAGAGATCTAGGTTCGAATTCCGGTGGCGCAACAACAATATTTTTCGATATAATTGATTTTATATGTGTATCTTTCTAATTAATACATTTAATTAATATTTAAAATATCACAGACCTATGTTCTGAATAATTACAACTTTTCAATAAGAATGTATTCTCTTAATAATAATAAAAGATAAGTTTTAGTAAAACAAAATACTTTAATTTTGTTTATATTAGAGCATATGTAGGAGTGCTTATGTATGCACTATGTTAAGAATTAAATAAATAAAAAAATGTACGCGTATGTAATGATAAATGGGAAAAGTTTTTAATATGTGTATTTACTTTTAAATTGTGTCAAAATATCATACTTTTATAATGGAAGGGTGATAATACTTTAGCATTGAAATTTTTAAACAAGTTAAGGTACAATGTACAATATAATTATATAATTCAACTTTTAATAGTTATGTCCGAAGTAATAAAGACATTTCAAATCTGAAGGGAAGTGAAGTAATGGTACTGAATAACAGCAAAAACATCACAACCATGTTCCAAATGAAATGTAGAGAATGACCTACCTGTATGAATATACCTGATGCGCTTGTTTGGTCTAATAATAAGACAATCGCCCAGTGACAAAGTGGTCAGGGATTAGATTTGTTTTATTTTTATAAAATAAACTTACTAATTTTTTTCCGGGTAGGCATTTTTATTTAAAATCACACTTAGAGTTGCATATTTACTAACAATTGTTTTTGACAGAAAGATACTAATTTATTTTAATATTGTCAGCAGGTGAACAAGGATTTTCGTGGTGTTCATAAACCGAGTGAAACATTAAGAGAAACTATTATTTTGGAAAAGGGGGATACATTATTTATTCATCCTTCTTATTTTCATGGAGTCGAACCTAATAAAGACATTGTAAGTTTGTCATGTTATTATAGTACATAATCTGCTTTTCTAATAGAGGTAGTATGGATGTACCATTCAAGCCCATAGTTGGTTAATGGTCATGGGGTATCCAAGTAACAGTATGCGTATAGTAGAGTTAACACTTAATCACGGAATATATGCAAGTATATTCCGTATGAAGGCTTAATATTATATTATATTATTTAATGATGTAGTATGATGCAGGTCTGACAATAATTAATCTCAAGGCCCATGTTCACGGAAGGAGACAAGGTGAGATAATATCAGAGTTTTAGTTGAAATAAATCTCAATACAATGTACATATGTTCAGATTTTGATCTGGACATAAACTCAGAGATCAGCTTGAGATTAGTAGAAAGAGACGGAAACTCAAATCAGTGTACGTAATGTTCGATCTGACAGTGAAATTACAAATTAATTACATAATTGTGGAATATTCCAAATTACTCAACTGATGTACAACAATTACATTTAACATACGTACGAGTACATAACGTAAAGTGAGGTGGGAAACGGCGAATCTTTGAGACATGGTGTGTATATGGGGTACGAAAGCTGAGAGTCATTTCCAAAAAATCTCATGAGAGCATAATCCATATCTCAAAAGTCGTCTCGAATCAAAAATCTTATTCGTGGACATGGGGCCATAGCGTGCATTTTAGGAACATTGTAAAAAACAAAAACAGTTAACTTCTATGTAGATATGTCTATATACGTATGTTTTAATAATAAGCAAAACTAGTGATATAATATTTTTGAAACATTTCAAAAAATTAAACAAATATTTGTATCACAATGCATTTTGATAAAATTTGTGCTATATATTAACTTTTTTCACTTGCATGGGTAATAATACTTGTGTTTAAAGTATATTTAACTAATTATAATTTTTAATTAAATCAAAAGAGTAGTATTATAAATTTTAAATAATTAATTCATATGTAAATCTAACTTTAAAATGTCATTCCGGATTCGTGACCTGTTTAAAAAATAAACAACTTGTAAAAGGTTTGATTTGATATTATATGTATACTGCATATCATGTCTTATATTTGTCAATAACTGTATAATATAATATTATATTGACCCATCGTACGTAAAGTATCCTAAGTAAAAAAATTACATTTTGAATCATTGTGGTATTGAACTTATTTACGCGGCAGATTTAAAAAAGTATTCTTTGATGTAGGTACTCATAAACATAATATTGAAAAAATTACAGCCATTTAAAAATGTATCAAATATGTGCTAAATACTAATGTTTAAAAATGTCACTTTTTACTTATAATATTTTATGTAAGAGGGGTTGTTACACTTGTGCGTATTTGAATTTATAATATTAGCTCATAGAATTAACTTAGTGATCAATTAGTAGTCAGTAATATTTTTTGTAAAAATATAGTTATCAATTGTTAAGAATAACTATTATTCTTCATGTAACATATCAGATATTTTATATTCTTTGAAATTCAAAAGATCTAAAATACTTTTTAAAATATCCACCAGATTCAAAATCAAGGTTTTGTTTGGGAAAATTTGGACTCATCACAATCATATTCTAGCTAGTTTGTTAGACTCTAGTCTACACGAGAGGTCCATCTCCAACAAAATTGACAGATCATGTCCGAGACGTGACCGGAACCTCGCAACATATCTCACTAAATAAGGCGCAGGATTGCGAAGAGTGGAATTAACTAAATTGCATTGTTGAAGTAGATTAGAAGACTATTACACTCAGTCGTGAGCACATTGACTGAGAGAGTATATATGAAAGTAGCCAGCATTTGTGTTTGAGTTTTCATATACAAGGTGGCCCAAAAAAAAGGAGAACATCTCGTAACATATGAATTATTTCAAATCATAATATAATTAATTATAATTCTTAATGTAATATTTAGCTAATCAGAAATCATCAAAATACCCTGTATTGCATAATCTATTGGGTTTAAATCTGGGCTGTTTGGTGGCCACATGCCTGGCTCGATGAAATTAACATTCTCACGATGAAGAAAGTTGATTGTATTTCTGGCTGTGTGAGATGGAGCTCCGTTCTGCTGTAATGTCCAGTTATGCTGTAATGTCTAGCTATACTCCAGGCTTTGTTTTGAAACTCTTTCATCATTTTCCTAGCAGCCCAGTGCTTTTCAATTCCCACATTTTTGATCAGAATACAGTCTTTAGCAGTGATTTTTGTCATTCTTGGCAACAATTTGAAAAAACCAAATATAAACAATGGGAAAATTAATAATTAAAGATGGCGACTGGAAATTGTCAAAATGTAATATTGGTAAGTAAGTAAGTAAATTAGTAAACTATTTAAGCTATTGTTTATTGTTGATATGGTTAAACTAATTTTGATGTAATTATATCACATTTTACGAAATCTTCTCACTTTTTTTGAGCCACCCTGTACATATCTATACACATGTGCCGAGATAGATATAAATAATCATTTATATTATTTTCAGACAAGTAGAAAAGCTATCACGTGTCATTTCACCAGAGGGGACATGGAGTTCTTTAATAAACTTGGCCCTGTTAAGGTAATTTAAGAAATGCTTGAGAGGAGAGGGTACATTTCTGATTTTAAGATTAGTTACTGCAGTAGGTCTTTAAGGATTAATTTTATTGATGTTTCTTGGGGTGCGGTATAATGTTGCACTCGAGTTGGCAGTAAAAGTCTGTTTGCAACAGTTAGCCAGTCAACTCTTCATATGAAACACGATAGACAATTCATTCTCTATTACTTTATTATTATTATTACTTATTTATACAAGTTTCGAGATTCACGTACATGTACCCTTAATTACATTGGAGTATTATTTAAATTCTTTTATTGAATAGGTATATTACACGGGTAATTTAGCTATGTTAAGTCATTTGTTTGAATTTTAAGGAGAAACGCTGTAATTTTGAATGAAGTAAATTTAGAGGTACATTTGCAAACGTGGCTTATTCCCTAAAACACGTTATTGGTGTACTAATATAGTATTTATTTATATAATTTCTCAATCTATTGATAACTAAGCATATTTTATATAATTAATACATATTTGTTTCTTTATGAATAACTAAGATACTTATATTTAATGTTAGGGTTTTAGTCTGTCGGTATCAAATAATAAATCACAAGTTGTTAAATAGAAAGTTATTTTAGTTTGATTCATACTTGGTTAGATGAGATTTATCATAAATTTTAATAGAATTTTCAAATAGAGAGAATTTAAATGCGTGTTTGAATTTGAATTGTATATACATTTTGTGAAATTAAAATACTAAAAATATTTAATATTTACTTTTAAAATTAGCAATATTAACTTTGTGGTTAAAATTCATATTTTTTTATTTATTATCTTTGTTTTATTAACCACTTGAATTGAGTTTAAATACATCTACCGGTTTCGAAAAATACCATTTTCTTCTTCAGGATGTCATAACTAACCAAAAATATATAGCATTGTTTCTTCATCAGAATCTATTTTTAAAATTTAAAAAAAATTAAAAAAAAAAAAAACAATTATTTAAAAAATAAATATAGTACCTAACTCAAATTGCTGCTCAATACAAATTTAGTCAAATAATTTTACGAGTCCTATTCTAAAATTTTTTCCTAAAAACCTTTTTTAGGAAAAAATTTTAGAATAGGACTCGTAAATTTAGAATAGGACTCGTTAGTTATGACATCCTGAAGACTCGTAATATTTAGAATAGGACTCGTTAGTTATGACATCCTGAAGAAGAAAATGGTATTTTTCGAAACCGGTAGATGTATTTAAACTCAATTCAAGTGGTTAATAAAACAAAGATAAAAAATAAAATAAAATATTTAATATTTATTTATGTTTCATTTACAATATTTTACATTGCAGGCTAAACTGGTTCCTAAGCAAAACAAACTATGAACTGTTTTCCGAGGACATGGAGGTTTATTTCAATTTTAATATTTGTTTCATTTGATTGTTTTCTTTTTGTGTAATTTTATAATATATGTACTCATAGTATTGAAATTATTTTATTAACTTTGTCACTCGTGACACAAATCAAACTATATTTTTTATATTAACAATTATTTGTGAGGTTTATGTATTTTTATATATTTAATCTACATTGTAATACATTTTATTGATTGGCTGATATTATTGCAGGAGAGAAACAGTGGACATTACAGAGATTTTGTGATTGCTAAGATAATTGTAAATAGTTGAGATGACACTTTTAAAATATACAGTAATTATAATATGCTAGATAATTTTACACAACAAAAATTAAATCAAGTATCATAAATGCTTTTTTTTAAAAATAACAATTCATCATATCTTTAGAGTAAAGATATTAATTTTGTGTTATATGTAATCATGTACTATACATGTAATAAACTATTGTTATGAAATGTATTTCTTTCTTTATGCCTCTGACAATCATTTTAAAATACAATAGATATTGCAAAATCAATCATCACGTTGGACATGATCAGTGGTGTTACTACCGAGGAACAGTTGGGGAACTTGTGACTTGATGCTAGTTTAAAAGTGATGCAAAATTTTGTTCACAATAAATTAATTTACTATTGTTTTACCGATCAATTTCTTTAGAGTGCGGTTCAGATTCATAATCTGTGCAAATTTTTCAACATTTCTGTCGGTACTAATTCGTGCAGACTCGACAAGTGGCTTAACTTAAAAAATTAGCCTTAATGTAAAATAGAAAGACCCCCTTTATATGTATTGTATAAGGAATATTAAGTACTACAATTTTATCCATTTAAGAGTAAGAACAAAACAAAATTTGTCTCTTGTCCTATAATAATCACATTTTCATAAAAAAAAAAAACAACAGTATATTTTTAGGCATTTATATATGGCGATAGTCTTATCTTTCACCCAATGTACTAGCCGGGTACTGTTGTATACATTTATAATGTTTTCAAAATGTATGTTCAAACTGATTTATTAAATTTTATAATTCCATTTCTTGCTGTGGTGGATTTGAAATATTATTAGTCCATATTAATTGATACCAAATGTATAGTAGGGCATGGACCTTTTGGGCCCCTATGTAACGTGGACATCTGGTCTCGAGCCATTGCTTAAATTGATGAAGTTATGCCGCTGGACTCAAGATTGGTTAATGAATTGACTACTTAACAATGCGCAAGTTTTAATTGTCTAAAAAAATGTTCAATTTACTAAAAATATGCCTTCCCTTTTAAAATAGAGATTAATTCTCATGCTTAAATATATGGAATACATCATTACAGCGTTTAAATACATCTAAAAGTGTTAACGAAAAAATAAAGAGTTTGGTGAGAATAATAAAATAAAATGAAGGTTTTACACTGAATCAAACATGGTAACATCCCACAATTATTGACAGAGATTTTAAAATGTATCACATAATTATAATCATTAAAATTATCTTTACTTTACATTTTAAAATTAAGTACACTCAAGGTATGTACATATTTAAAATTTAAATTGGTTCACCTCAATAAGAGTCAAACCTAGTGAGTATAATTGAATTCATAATAAAAGATTAAATAAAATACAATCACTTACCGGTTTCATCAGGATTTATTTAAGACTAAACATAAATACAAAAGAATACTTATATATGTATATAAATAAAGAGGGAGATATATATATATATAAAATTACATGTGAAAGAGAGAGACAGAATACATATACAGTTAGATAGAACATTAAGGGAGACAAAATATAAAATTACATGTTTGGGGGTTAGGACGGTGGTTAAATGAAATAGATGTTTGTTTTCGTGTGTTGCGGTTTATTACATTATGATGAAAACAAGAAAGACATAGAATGAAATTAATGAATGTGAAATGAAGTGAAGCGGGTTGGTGGTCTCGCTCGACTCTCGCGAGCCGGCAAGACTGCCGTTGTGAAGCGCTGAAACTAGAGAGACTGCCTAGCGGTGAATTCTGAGCCAGGCTTGTAGCAGCAGCCGACAGCGCTGTCGCTAACGTCGATGCCGACTGAGATGGCGGTGGATTTGAATTCCGGTCGCTACACATGCAAAAGAGAGAGACAGAATACATATACAGATAGATGGAACATTAAGGGAGCAAAAAATACAGTGTTGATGAATATTAAATTGATTTTAAAGGAAACACACCTAATATGGAGCTAATGGATAAATTAATTTGATTATTAAGAATTGGCATACCATTATTTATTGCCTTTTTTATTTTGAGGGTTTCTAAATTATCAAACCGAAGGCCAAACTTGTTTTTATGGAGGATATTGACCCCTGTGCTATTATTAAAATAATGGTCTTTTTCAATAATATGGTTGGAACATTCTGGGAAACCATTACTGTTTAAATATTTAAGATGTTCTTTGACACAGATATTGACATTACAAGCAGTTTTGCCTGTATAGAATGAGGAACAGTTATTACAAATTAATTTATATATACCTGAGTGTCTTAATTTGTTATCTATATATTTTGAGTTTATTAAAAATTTTCCTAAATTGTTGATTCTGTAGAACGCTGGCCTGATATTAGATGGAAGATTATTTACGCAAAGGGAAGAAAAATTATTAATATATAGAACTAAAATTACTATATACAAAAACACAATTATGCATATGTATTATATAGAAAATGAATTTAATAAATTTATAAATAAATGGCTCTTAATCACCCGCTCCTAACCATAGATTCCCTACTTTTATAATTTTAATATAATTTCTCTTTGCTGGCATTCCTACGGCGTGTTTCCAGTCAAGCCATAACAGTATTTTTTCATACGACTCATAATGCACATGATTCCAGGCATCGATGGAAATAAAATAGGAATTTTATTGGAAGGTAAAATAATTTTATTTTGTGTTCTGTATCGATGCCCAAAATCCATTATGAGAGATCTATTTGTAATCATCTGGTGGCTTGATAGTCTGGCGTTATATGTGATTGAAGAGAGGCGCTAATTAGCCCTGAGGAAATAGTTCCAGGAGCATTCCGGATAGAATTTCCGGAAGGTGGTTTTTTAAGTTCTAAAGCAATGATGTCTTGGTAATTTATAATTGAATAAATAATTTATGTAGTGCAGTTTAAAATATACTTATGTACTAAAATTCCGTTTATTTGAAGTTGAGGGGACCGAAAATTAAGAAAAAAGTTTGATAATGAAAATAAAAATGAATTTTAAGTGAATCAGTATAGGGGCGGATACTACACATTTGGACGGACTTTGACAGGCACATCGCATGGCGTAGATTATGGACATTTGACAAAAAAAATCCAATTAGGTGAAAAATAGATTGACAAATCCATTAGATAGGGTCTAAAAATAACTTTAAATAACAATATTTGATTTATAAGTACAATTTAGTATGAAAACTGTCCAGAGGGACCACATTCTCATCCAAAACTTCGACTTGTGGCGAATTTTGAATAATGGTTCTTCAAATAAACGGGATTTTATTGTATATAATATTTAAGATATATGAAACCGAATAAATAATTTTTAATTTGGTCCCTTTTCATAGAAAATGAGATGTAAAATGCAAGGAAAACTGTGAGAAAAAATGTCTGTTGCTGTCGAATTTTACTTGCTTTTCCGACCAGTCACCTTGACATTCTATGACTTTGAAATTATACATACGAGTATATATTCTCTCCAACACAAAAATTGTATTGCTTAATTCAAGCGTAAGCTTAATCTCAGAATTATTCGTAGTGTTCCGGGGAAGGGGTGGATTTTTTTGTCGCTCTTATCAATTATAAGCAATAATTATTAAAGTAACCGAATGTTACTTAATATACTTATATTATGTGACAAAACGTAATATACTGTAAAATAATTAATATCAGTAGCTGAAAAATGTACTTACTTGCAAGAGTGAAGAGTTCCAAGATTAACGCAGAAATTGGTACTATTTTTTTTTTGCTCCAATTCCATGTATCAAAACAAAACATTAGATTGAAACTGAAGTTATCCTTAGTAAATGATGGTAAAAAAATAATAAATATTAGAAACTGTCCTTCTCAGAACTGTGCACAATTACGCTAAATGGAAAATAATGTACATGTGTGAAGTATGAGGGATAATCGTTCAAAGTATTTGTATTTGTAAATACTTTGATAGCTAGTCCTGGGTTTTCTATACGTAATGTTGAATACAGTAATTCAATCTATGCAAATCCAAAATACACCAAACTTTGTGAATCTGGGCTTGTAGACGCCGATGGTTGCTCTCTCTGTAGTCTGGTGGTCCTTAACTCTGCTGGCCAGCCTCCGAAACTTTCTCACAACCGATAATCCGAAAATATATAATACCAAATATTTTTATATCGCTGCCGTAAATATTGTCTGAACCGAAAAATTGTCACTTTCCAGAAGCAACTTTGCTTTTGTTTTTAAATCTACACAAATAGAATACACATATTCAAAATTTTATACCAAGCCTACCTATCGAAGTATAAAAGCAAGTTAGCCAAAATTTTGCATTGAACATGTAAGAACATCTGAAAGCAATACATATATATCAAACATTGACGTTTTTAAGCATTGTTAGAATATAGACAAAAAAACCGCTAGGTCTCCTTTATTATGCACTCAAAATTAATGTATTTTATGAAAAATTTCAAAAGGTAACAAAGTCTTATATTTCTTAATTCATTTAAACCATCTACAGAAATTGCAGTTAGGTACTGATTTGATCTAAGAATATTGTTTTTTCTTAATTTAACAAGAGGCTTGCCGGCCCAAGTCAAATTTAAAAAGGGCCTCGCGCAAGTTTCTTCGAGCGTACATTTCTTCAAATGTTGGTTATCTTTGATTATTTTCACATTACATGAAAACAAGATGAATGATTATCAATATTTAAATATGTCCAAGAACACACAATTACTGGATTTTAACCAACAAAGGCAATGTTATTAAACAAATAATAGATATCTCATAGAGACAAAGTTATTACAAATAAATGATTATTTAATAATAAGTGTCAAAATTAATCAAAGCGATTATTATTTCCTGCATTTGATATTGTTGCAGAAAAATGAGCTCATTTACTGATATGATAACAAATTTTCTAATCGATGAGTCATATTTCTCCTTAAAAAATGTTGTTATCTATTATTACTATACATTGTATCATTTCGCATATTTGTTTTGCAATCGCCGAAGCCATTCCATGAAATGTAAAAATATGGAATTAATGTTAATTTTCAGAAGTATTATTGGCTTATCTCAATACATACTAGATTATGTATGCAAATGATTGTTTAAAAAGTCATTTTGAAAAAGCGTTGGTACCAATTGTTATTATCATTTCCAACTGTGTTCTGAATGGTTTTTATTAGAATTTTAATTGAGATATGGGTTTTGCTTCCATGAGATGCTTTGGAAAAAACTCTTGACTTTTATATTCATCGTGTATACACCGTGCTTCAGAGATTTGCCATCTCACCCCTTACTTCACGCTCATACGCATTGAATAGATACATATTATATGTAGTTAAATGTCAAATACCATTGTTGGGTGATTTTGGGTGATGCAATAAATGTTTATAATTTAACGCCTTATGTTAAGGCGATTGTCTACTAAAGCAGCAGATGGATTTCGGAAGAATTTTAGTTAGTTTTTTGGCGGGATGAAGGGAACGCTTTACAGGATGCGGGAATTTAGTTCCATTTCTATCCGTAGCCCTGCTGGTCAGCTAAGAGGCCTGGCAAAACAATTCCGTTCAACGGGTGGTGCATGGAAATGACAAAAATATAGTATATTAAAAATTTTAAATTTTTTATTACATCCTTATAAATTTAGTTATGTGTTACCATGCTGAAACTTCGGCCTAGGTTTCTCAAGGAAACCATCTACAAAAAACGCAATCTGACGTAGAAGAGAACCCAGTTCCATATACTAGTGCTTGCGAAAACCTTATATATATCGGGTCTATTCTCAATTTCAAATCAATGTCAATAACCATGATCTACATCGCTATTGTATAACATTGTATACTTCGTCAATTTTGACGTTCTCTACGATTGAGTGACGTGAAACCAAAGGTTCAATTTTAGCAATTGGTTATGTGATTATAGCAAATGTTTGTTGTCTATAGTTGGATATTTTTATTTATGGTATAGTCGGCTTCTGATTGGTCGATAACCAAATAGACATGAAAAAGGGTTGTGCATTCGCAAGCATCGACATCAGTACATGATTTTATTTTTTGTTTTATTAGAAAAATAAACACGGATTATAATTTTTAAAATGTCTTATATAACATTCTTATTAATATATAATAATTAATGACTTACTAAAATAAGTAAACTGTCTCTCTGAAACGCATGATTAATAAGTATTTTCATTAATTTATACCATGTTTCAAACTTTTTGTGTTAGCAACTGATTTAATTTGTTGATTCGCTAATTTGTTTTTACAAAGGGAACTTTACAAAAGTACAATAAAAGGGTATTTAACGATCCAGCGTCTTTATTTATTCAACATATTTTTTTGGATTCCGAGCCGATGCGGGACAAACATTTGATACGCACTGATTTAAGGGTAGGAATACAGCCAATAGCAGAAGAGATAACGTAATAACGTATATGCCGCATTTTTGTCTTCATGAAAAAGCCATTAGCGGTACAAGTATCCATATGGACACACATATTTTGATCTTTGAGTGACATGGATTTTCATTTCTTTTTAAACTATTTTTTTATATCTACATTCCAGAGAACTAGTAACTGGAAGAATTAACAGACGCATTGCTTGACAGACGAGTTCATTCTTATATCCAACGTACAACTCCAAAATAACATTTAATTAGAACCACATTATAGCCAGTCAAAATTAAAATTCCAACAAAACAACTAATTTCATCTGAAGTGAAGGTTTAGATTGGTTTATTTTTGAATTGTAAGTATTTATTAGACTCCTCAATAAGCTAATTTATGATAGTATCATAGAAAAATAATTCAAACAGCTGAGTTGTAGATTTATTTTTGAACCAACTATAATCCGATATCTTCTATGGTATCATCAGTATCAATTTGGTCCATTTTTATGCATACACATGCATTATCATTACATCATCGGCAAATAATTATCTATAATTTAAATTATCTATTTTGCCGCCTTCGTCTTCATTATCCAAATTTTCAACGTTAAAATGGCGGTGATATATATATATATATCTATATATATATATCACCGCCAGATCCTGCCATTTTAACGTTACGTTATCAACGTTAAAATGGCGGTGATATATATATATATATATATATATATATATATATATATATCTATATATATATATCACCGCCAGATCCTGCCATTTTAACGATGAAAATTTGGATGATGAAGACGAAGGCGGCAAAATAGATAATTTAAATTATAGATAATTATTTGCCGATGATGTAATGATAATGCATGTGTATGCATAAAAATGGACCAAATTGATATTGATGATACCATAGAAGATATCGGATTATAGTTGGTTCAAAAATAAATCTACAACTCAGCTGTTTGAATTATTTTTCTATGATACTATCATAAATTAGCTTATTGAGGAGTCTAATAAATACTTACAATTCAAAAATAAACCAATATAATATATATATATACATATCATACTCAGTAACTTCATCACTATTCTCTTCTTCTATTACGTCCAATATACCATTTACTGACAGTAATCTTTTCGTTCTAATATAAAAAAAAAACAAAAATAATATTATTTCTTGAAAATCATATTATTTAATTTGTTATGTTTACTATCAAGCTTGTCCATATGGACATGCATGGTTCACGGTAATTGATTGCATCATTAAAATACACAAACATCAGTTATTATTATTCAAATTTTAATTTTACATATTTATGATTCATTCTATAAAATAAAAAAGATTTTCGAAACAATCAACGCAATAAAAATACTTAACTCAGACATCGAATCACAGTTTTTTCGTTCGTTATATGAGCGTCCACTTTGATAATTAATATTGTTTTCACTAAATTGTCCAGAATCTCGAAAGAACATCTGGATCGAGCTGCATACCACACTCGAATGACTCGTGCAAAGAACATGAACGTTTTCTTAGAAATTACACAATACGAGACCAACATCGGCAACAATAATTTTGTGTCCATATGGACATCTGTGACACTAATGCAAACTATTGGGTCTGGTACTAATGAGTTTTAATCTTACTAAATTTTTATGTAGGTGTTGGCAAAGAAATTTCCCTTCAAAAATTCAAGTCAATAACTTTCTTAGCTTATGAGCTTTGGGTGACAGACAAACGTGATTCACATGCACTGTCTTTGGGTAATGCGTGATTAAATAAAGGAATAGTTTTCACCTTTGTACTTCCTAATACGTAGTCATTATTTAATAGTTCCCATTGTATTTATGCTTTCATTATAAATAACCATCTGTCTATCGTACGAATTTTATTTGAACATTGAATACTGTAAAAAATTTATGCACGCCCATTTAGAACATCTCCATTGAAATAATCGAATCTCCCGAAATATGTACTTTTTAAGGACTTTAATGCATGAAATATGAAAATAATAATTCTAATAAAAAAATTTACCACAATAAAAGTCGGTATTATTTTTGCGAGATCATTCATTCTGCACATCCCTAAATGAAAAGTAAGAATTCTAATATTTACTACGGTATTACTTGTCAACATAAATGAAACAAAACTTTGTTTTGATTTACGAAGTTATTTATTGAATTAACAAATGGATATGTCGGCTCACCGTGGACTTGAAATGTTGTCGATACAGAGAAGCCTGATGCTGGATTGAAAATCAGGCCAAAATGTTAAATAATTGCATTGATTGGGTGTACTCCATATAAATGTAAGGTTAGTTTAATTTTCCAAATTTAATGTTTTTTAATGAAATTGATCTGTATGATTCTGAAACCAAGTCAAGATTTTAAATGAACATATTTTGTGTTTACTTATAATACAAAGATTATGTGTCTGAAAATTTTATACACAATTTGATTATTTTTGCTGTACTTTTTAATTCACATTTATTTAGAATCAAACATGTGTCCCTCAGATCAAACAGTTAATGCTTTTATTCCTGGATTATGTGGCTTATCATTGAATTTGATCTAATACAGTACATTTCAGTCTTTTATAGAATTGCGTTCAAACGTCAAGAAGAGAGCAAAAGATCATTTGGTAAAGTCCAGGAAGACAAGAGGGGCACCTCCCACATTACCTTTCTCAGAACAGGATGAGAGATTCCTAGCAGTCGAGAGGATGCTGGGAGTAAATGGAAATCCAGAACTTCAAGTGATTAGAGTTAACATATCTCCGGACATTAGCCTACCAGGGAATGTACAAGGAGAAAGCCAGGCGTCCATTTCACCATCACCGTCATATTCAGTCAGGGTCTTCACAAATCTTCACTGTGAAAAATAGTCCAGTTCAACCACTGAGGCCCTTCGTGGTCACGCCCATGACCACGGCCTTACACGACTAGAAGATCCCTGGCAGAAAGAGCTATGCAGATGCGAGCATTATGTTTAGAAGTGTGGCGCGGACCGTTTTCTTAGCATGATATGTCATGCTGAGAAAATGTCAAGCATTAAAAGAACACATAATCACATTGTTATATTTTTTAACTGAACCCCGGTTAGTTATCTCCTCAGATGATAAACCAAAAGGGAGCTTCTAGTCATGTATAGGTACGGAGATCGCCTTGACCTCTGCACTGGACTACGCCACAGTGGCAGAACGGGAGGTTCCTGACTGATCGTTACTTATTAGAGAAATATCTGTCATTGTGGGAATGGATGTGCAGATTTCCCCTTGTACCTGGTAGGACAGCAGTCTACTTTGTACCCAAGTGTACATTCTACATTAAAGAATCGTTAATTACTGCCAAGGTGGGCGACCTGTTTGCCTGACTTAATTTACTTACCACTTTTATTTATTTTCTATAATGCATATCTATATCCATGTTTTATTAATGTACGCAGACAGATTTGTTTATTATTACTACAGTTAAATGTGAAATAATATTTGTAAGTTTATATAAAAACATAACATTAAACCTGTGTTTTAATATTCAAAATATATAACACTTCTTTCCAAATAAAAAGTATGTATGAGGAGGATATCTGCTATCGGTTTATTTACAAGATTCTAAAAATAAGGGAAATTAAATAAAAATATGAGTTGTACATAATGAATTTAATAATACATATAGGTAAGGAATATCCCCTGATTCTATTACAATTGTCAGAAAGAATCGGGGAAAAAAACTGACATGATAATACTTTCAATATATTCACAAACGTTTGTTTACAAGATAAAAATGTAATAATACTTGAGAGGTTATGTATAAAGGTCAACAACAGTAAATTAGGATCAACAAAGAAGACAGGCTAATTTATTAATGTAATAAAGGAAAAATGTTCCTGTAAAACTTCATTCCAGACACCCCGTTCTTGAATTGGAATGCTTATCGAATGTTCATTAGTTGGAGGATTTCCAATGACATGAAGAACTGCATGAATTATTATGAACATAGAAGATTCGCCCAGCAACAGTAGGACTATAGTTCAAAACTCTGTGCTTCATAATATACCAAAATCTTGATTTTAAAACTCATATACATCTTTCCACAACATTTCTTGATTAAATGTAGGCTTTATTTGTATCGGGATTCCGGTGTATTCCTTCCTCGATTTTCAGAAGGTGTGATAAGCCAGGAGCAATGGTTCTGATGGATATCCAGAATTACCTGAAAATTCAATAATACATCATCATAATACCCAAAAAACGTAATGCGATTTGTATATTTTCACAATATATTTGAAATTAAAATTACCAATCTCATTTCAATTTTATAAAAATCTTCTAATTTGTGATGTGTGCCATATTACTGCGTCGTTAGTGCACCCGGGATACAATGCATTAAAAGACAAAATCTTAAGATCTAGGCTCCACATATCTGTAACAAAATAATAATTAAAACGTAATTATAAAAATTATGTATGGTACAATCGAAATTCGAAAAATAACCTAAAAACGCGAGTATTATTTTAAAACATCTATCTTCATTTGACGTGAGAGATCTTGCCACCTTTACCGCCTTGATAAGGAAACAGTTATGCATCCAATAAATATATAACTGTTTCCTTATCGAGGCGGTAAAGTTATAAAAACTGGTTATTTGGAATCTCCAGCGGGTTACAGAAATCTCGCGAACGAAGTCTATCTATTCTCGAGTTTCGACTAAAATATCAGTTTTTAAATAAAATAAGTACTAATACAGTATTCAAAGTTCACAGAAAAAGATTTGTTTCATAAATTACCTATTAATTTCCTCATCCACAGCGTCGTAGTGAAGAATCACGGCCAATCCTGTCGCCATGTTTATGTTTTGACAGATTATGGTACGTTTATCTCCCTCACTCTCTCTCTCTCTCTCTCATTCAAATATAACACGGACGTTAATTTACGTACTGTCTATTTTTGAGAGAAGGTGTAACAATCACCATCATTTCAATATTGCAATCTTGAGAATCGGCCTGTATTATATGCACATATGTAATATATACCACCCAAACAACAACAAACAGTGCATACAGAATGCTTATTTCATGTTTTCAAATGTTTCTTAACCTTCTACTGTTTTTTTTTTTATCTGAGAAACTATATTTATGCATTTTCTTATTAATTTGTCTTAATTATTTTTGATCAATATTTAACTAATTTATAAAAATTGATTAATATGTATAATGTTTTACCTTTTTCAATTCTACATAAGTTTAATCTAGCAAAACTGGAAATGAAAAATGTAATTAAATTTATGAGGATGTAATAAAAATGATCACGTGATGAAATCGATGTCACATTGAAACAAAATGATTTCTGCCTGCCTGGTGAGACAAACAAGCAAAACAGAAGCAAGGCTACCAATTGGATAAAAAGGAAGGGAAAAGTAGCTTCGCATACTAAAGACGCAACCGAAAAGGAAATCCTATTTCACATGTATAGTCTGGATAAGGGACGACACTACATAATTTATTTATCATCAAATATTGTAAATATAATGGCCATGATATGTCCATGACTGAGCAATGTGGTCACGAACTAATATCAAGTGGCTGCTCCAATTAACCGAAGCGAGCGTGAAATAAAACAATTATGTAATATTTTTCTTTAAATATATCTGTATTATAAATTATTAAACAAAAATATAAATTATAGAGAATGTCTAAAGGTGCAAAAGGGAAATTTTTGCACTAATCTCTCCGGCTGTTGTGGAACTTGTTAATATACAAATTTTAATGAATGGATGTATGTAATTAACCAATTTTCCTCGATATAACATCTTAAAATGTTTTATTACCCCCGTGTTCATTAGTTGCACTAACAATGTGGTATTAGGAGGAAGAAATTCCAGTTATATATTTTTTAGATTGTCTAAATGAGGGTGTCCTGTACAATTGTCATCTGCGTCCCAACTCGTAAGTCAATTTGATGATAAACATTGAAATTATGTACATATATAATATGTATTGTGATCTTAAATTTACTGTGCCAATTAAGCAGAATGTTATCCCAACTAAGCAACGTGAATTACTATTAATAATTACTGTTGTAAGTTCCTTGGTTTGGTTTCCGTTCCTTGAGATTTGGCAGGAATAAGTGTTGACCCAATAACCGGGGGCCCAATTATTTGATTACTGTTAGTGCTACTAATTTGTTAATCAATGTCTATTCTGGCAGTAAAATGTCAACAATTTTCTAACATTTGCTCCATACATAAGCACTTTTTATCATCGTAAAGGGTGTCCAGCGAAAATTTTCAAATTTAATATTAAATAATAAAAAAAACTACAATGTTATTCTCATATTTTATTTATACAAAATGGAGGTTAACGATCCGGATTTTAAGTTTTATAAACAATATCGTTTAAATGCCGTCCATTTTTCTCAATACGCTCTTGCAATCAGATTCTTAAATTTGCAAACACACGAGACCAAAGAGTCGGTTCAATGGCAGCAACTTCACAGCGGATATTTTCTTGTAGGGCCTGAATTGTTGCTATAAACTCTCGACTTAAGGTATCCCCACAAAAAAAAGTCATACAGTGTATAGTCCGGTGATCGAGGTGCCCAGGATATGTCTTCGTACTTGTTGATTAATTTATTTAGAAAAATTCCCCTCAGCTTCTCCATTGAAACTCGAGCTGTGTGTGGAGTGACACCGTTTTGGTGAAATTGTGTTCTGATGTTGAACCCGGGAAACAGTTGCAGTTGCGGTACCAAAAATTCGTCAATAACTGGTTAAAAAATAAGGGTCAATTATCCCTAAGGCAGAAATTGCACACTACAATGTCGTTTTTGAACAATGCAAACGTTTTTGATGGCGTTCCCTTGGGTACAAGTATTTCATGTTCTGATTATTAACATAGCCATCGATATGAAAATGTGCTTTGTCAGTAAGCAATATGTTTCCAAGCCTTCGTGCTGTTCCAAAACGTTCCAGCATCATTCTCGCTAAAGTACGCGTAAAGATTAGGCATTTTAGTTGAGAAACTGCACGATTAGCAGTTTGTATGGGTGAAACTGTAGTTTCTTTTTCAAAATAACGTGCACTGTTGATTTTTTTATTCCAGTACAGGCTGCAATCTTTCTTATTGATTAGACACGGATTGCGCATAATTTCACGTTTAACTTGAGCCACTTGTTCTGGGGTCGCTGCTGACGTTGATGGTCCCGGAGAAGTTTGGTTAACCATTGTCTCATCTTGTCCAAACTTTTGAACACAACACCAGATATGTTGCGTGCTCGGTCCATCACTTACTCGTCGAATATTAAAGTGAGTACAAATAGCGCGACGTGCACAAACCAATGAATCACCGCACTTTAAATATTGCTCAACCGCGAACGTGCGGTGCGCTACTGATCAGTGTCTCATTGCGACTGGCAAATCAGCAAATCATGCGCGACAAAAAATACCTCTTCCACTTTCCTCATCCTGATGGTTTACGAGTAATTACACAATGACACTTTATATTTCAATTTATAAAAGATTATCTCAACATTATCCAATAGTGTTGCCTTTTCTCAACAATTTGGCTTACTTACATACTTGCTTACAATCACGCTGTTTCCCCGTGGGGGCTAGGAAGAGAGGATATAGCGCCAAACTCTTCTTTCCTGACACACAATTCTAGCCTCATTCTTATTCATACATCTTCTCATATGATGTCCTCTATTTCTGTTGCGATCAACACTTGCATCTTTCTTACCATTCTCTTATCATTTAGTGGTTCCATATGATCAAACCACCTAAGTGATCCTTTCTTAATTTTACTCATTATATGCTCATAACGCATGTTGCGTCATTTGGCATTCCCGTAATGACGCACACGTATCCGTGATACATGCGCACGTGTTGCATGTTGCATCGTTTGTTTGAAGTACGAACTCACACACACGAGATACAAAACGTTTTGTCCATCTATATCCCTGTTGCAGTGAACGCTTTTGGCACTTCACTTTAATTTTCACATTAGTTTTTTTCACTGTTGTCGCGGTCACCACTGTGGGAAGGTTGGTTGTGTTCAAGTAAAAACTATTGTTATACAGATTTGTTTATTCTCATCGAGGAGAAGCCACCGAGAGCAAGAAACGACACAGAATACATGAATGACAGAATGGAAAAACAATGCAAGATTAATAGAAGGACAGAGTCGGGATGAGCGTTCACGGTCCAATCGGTTCGGGTACTGGGCGTAGACTATATGTTCTCGCTCGAACGTTCTCGCTTTGTTCGCACGGGACGGCGCATACTGAGAAATACAGAAGCGAGGAACATCTGGACAATGCGCGCGGGCCACCATACATTCTATCCTTATTTCTTCATTTTTTACTCTGTCATACATGGATCTGCCATATACAGTAAAACCGCGATATAACGAAATCCAAGGGACCAAAAAATAAGAATTCGTAATAACGAATTCCCACATGTAACGAAATAAATTTAAAAAATCCTACTATATGTTACGCGCCGTCGCAAAAAAATGTTGCGCGGCTTCAAAAAAGATCGCAAATTCTGCAAACAAAGGAAGAAGAAGGCCATAGGGAACTGAATACCTACATATTTTAGTAGTTTTGTTATTAAAACAGATAAGCAAATGGATAATCAAAGGAATTAAATTAAGAACAGAACCTATTCAACATCAATTGGAAGACATTTTTGTAAATTCCAGAATATTGCAAACACAAAACAATATTTTAATTATGTTTAAATGTAGAGCCGCTTCAAACATAGTTTTGGGCATGAAACATACAAAATAATTCAAAAATAACAATTTTACAGTTGAATCGCGGCATTTTTATAAAATGAGTCGTATATAAATTACGAAGGTACTTACCGGTAACGGCGGCAACCACTTCAAAATATATTTATAATAGTTAAAATTGTTCACTTAAAAATTATCGTTAACATTGTTCACTTAAAATACACGAAAACAATAGTTAATAGAAATACAAAATACCGTACAAAAATAGACCATAAAATATTTTAACAAATTATTTATATTATTGACTAAGTGAACGCCGCAAAAATTATGTCAAATGGTTTTATGGGCCTACTATGAACCCAAGAAGAAGTTTGAATTGTTTTACTACCTTGTCGGCCGACCGCCGCGCACCGCCGAAAAGGCCATAAAATCGTTCGCATACGGCAAATGCAGCGGCGCGGCTTTGTAAGTGCGAAATAATATTTTCATCTTTTAACATTTTTTTATTTCGTTATAAATTTACGTAAATGTATTGGCATTTTTTCGTACGGGACAAAAATGATTTTGTTATAAATATTAACGGGATTTCGTTATATAAATGCATTTTTGTATGAACAATTGGTTTTAGGGACTAAATTTCGATTTTTTTTTCGATATACGTCATTTTTCGCTATATCGGGTTTCGTTATATCGCGGTTTTACTGTATATGCCTTTTGGCAATCTCTATTATTTATCTGTTCAACTTATTCTAATGAAAATATAATTTTGATTATCAATAGATTAAATTTCACAACTGATAACTTAAAAATGGTAAAATTTAATTGCTCATTAAATTTTACCATTTTTAATAAGTTCAGGCTTGACAGTAGAAGCAGTTAAAGCAATTTTTCATTTGCCAGTGATGTGAGAGTGTCTTTTTTTGTTGTTGTCATATTTAGATCAATCACAATATTACCACAATGAACTTTTTAATGAATAAAGATGCATTTCCTAATGCTCCACGGAGTCACAAATCCAAAATGGCACCAAATCCGTAAGTATACATTTTAAAATGCGAGGTGTCATCTGATGCTAAACAATACCATTATTATTAAGGAAAACACATTCTTATTGTGAAGTTGTAATTATTCAGAACATAGGTCTGTGATATTTTAAATACTAAATTAATGTATTAATTATAAATATATACATTAATTTAGTATTTAAAATACCATTATTAACCATTTTCTATCCGCTGCTAGATGAAGACCTCCCCAAGTGTCTTCCTCTCTTCTATGTCCATTGTTATTTGTTACCATGTATTTTTGCAGAATTTGATAGTTATGTACAAATGGAATAATATAATAAATATTTTTAATTAAAGATAAAAAAATATATATATCATCATAACAAATATCGATTCCCAAGATGCCAACACCGCGGTCGCCCAATTCGTCGACGATACCTATATATCTATTTTATCTACATCAGCAAAACCCACACTAGCGATCCGCAGCGTCCAAAGACAAGCCACCCTCTTAGAGGATTGGTGCAAGAAGTGGCGAGTCGAAATCAACCCATCCAAAAGTGCCGCCACTCTATTCCCAAGAAGGCGCCCTAAAACCAAACACCATAAACGCAACACAAAAATGTTTGGATAGAACATCCCCTGGACCAGTGACATCAAGTACCTTGGTGTTACGTTGGATTCCAAACTCACGTGGAGCAAACATATCCAAAACAAATTAAGCACTCTGCGCATTGTACCCACTATTAGGCAAGAACAGCAAACTTGCCGTTGACAACAAGCTCCTCATTTACAAGATACCATTTTAAGACCTATACTCCTGTACGCAGCCACCATCTGGGGTCATGCGGTCAAAAAAAACATGATAAAACTACAGACTTTCCAGAATAAGATCATTCGATCAGCACTGGGCGCGATAAGAGTCACACAATTACATCATGATTCTGGCATTCTCCCTGTAAAAGGTTCATAAAACAAATCTCCAAGTGTTTCTATGTGGACCTCTCTAAGCACCCAAACCCAACTATAAACGTACTATTTAACTATGATATGACTGTTCCAACTCGTATTAAATGTCCCAAGACTGTCCTCATGTAGAGGATATAAATCACTGCGCCACTTTAGCAGTATCATGTCCCATGTTTGCAGAATAATAATAAAAAACTAAAAATATTTTTCAGGCCATTATGGCAAACAACATGATGAAGGAGCAGAAGTGACCCGGTCCGAATGACATTAAACCAAAGTCCAAAAACAAATATCAAAAATAAAAATATGTTAGAGTAAGCCTCTAAATTATGTAATATTTCTTTACATTATTTAATTTCTCGTAAATATTTAATTTAAAATACTTATCATAATTGTCATATCACTTTATCACTAAAATAATAATTTTTAAGTAATCTCTTTACCAGAATTTTTAAAGCTTATTAGGAGATTATTATAAAATAAGTTTTCAATTAATTTTCTTCCGTCAGTTAGTTAAATTATACAGTAAGGCCCCGCTTAACGCGGGGGATACGATCCAATAGGGGATACGTTCCAATAAGTTCCAGCGCTAAACAAAACAGCGTTAAACGAGGCAATCTTAACACATAAAGAATGGGGATAAGTGAAACAAAACAGAAAATAAGTTACTTTATTAGTTCTTGTAACATTTATTGTTAAATACTTTTTATTACATTAATTACATATCTACTAATATATTACTAATATCTAATTTTTCATAAAACATCCATGACAATAAAAAAAGTTCCGAGTAAAGAAGTTGTTAGCGATAAGGAAGGTTCTTCCTCATTTGACTTTTTATGTTTTTTTATGAAGAAGTCATCTAACTTCGTTTGTCTTTTCCTGTTTCGTTCAGCAAGAAGTTGTCGATAACGAGACATCGCATCAATGACACTTCCTCTTGCCTTAGAGCTTCTATCAAAATTGGTATCATTTTGAATAAATTGATCCATAATTTCCGTTATAGTGGTTAAACTAAAATTGTTCTCACGTTTTCTATTGTAATAGATCGACTTAATAGCATATTGCGTTCAATGTCATCAGATGGTCATCCAGATGGAAAATCATTTTTCCATTTCCTCAATAACTTAGCTTCTGGAATGGGTAATTTTGGTTGCTGAAGTCCTTGAGGTTGTAGTTGCTGATGATACGATTTTTTCTTTATTTTTTGAATTGTTTGAATTGTTGAAGTAGACAAATTTAATGCAGCACCTATATCAGATTGCTGTTCATCTGCATCTAATCATCCGAGCACTTGCATTTTAGTTTCCAGTGAAATGTTTTTCCTTGTCACTTTACTTTTTTCTTATTTTTTTGCAAATACCCATTTTAGGAACTAAAAATTGACATATTTATCACAATAAAATAATATACTTGTTATGGTTATATCTTTATATGTACATAATAACCGATAATAAATTAACTATGATGTAACAAACGTGTGTTCGTATTAAAACACACCGCGAGACTGCACGCGAGTGTCAAAGATACAAATAATAAAATCTTATTTTTATTCCAAGTATTATTATGCGACAAGGAAATTTATAATCCAAGATTAAGGTAATTCAAATCACGCATTAATATTTACAGATACTATAATATGTCATCCCTTTCTACAGTGTCAGTGGATGGATGGCACGGGTAGAACAATATTGAAAGATAATCATCACGCAGCATCTGGATGGGTGTGATATATGTGAATGTGTGGCCGGCCACATAAACATGTTTCATAAAATTTTGGGTAAAAAATAAAATAGGAAGCCGAAACATCAGTTGTATCAAAAACCGACCCACGGTAGATAACCCAGAAGACATTCTATTATCAGCTTGTAAATGATACAAATAAATAATTATATTATACATTATAAGTAATTTAAAACACATTTATTGTGTGATGGAGACTGGCCCTTAAGTCCCTATTAGTTATTATTGGGATATATCTAGCATCAGTTGAAAGAATCCAGGGAAAGTTTTTAAAATTCATTAGTTTTAAATTAAATATATGCTCTGAGAATATCAATTATGATTATCTCCTTAGCCGTCTGAAATTATTAAAATTATCAGTGAGTCGTACCTTATATTTTCTATACAGGATCATCATTGTATGATAGACTACCCCCAGATTGTTGGTCTGCTTAACTTTCACGCACCATTGAGGTCATCGAGTCACAATTCATTGTTCTATTACAGTGGTAATATCAGAACTCATGCATTAGCTAATTCTGCAGTCCCTAGAATGCATTCTTTGGGGAATGAATATGCGGAGGTAGTCGACACTTTTGCTGTAAATTTAACTCTTTATAGGACTACATTATTACAATTTTTTGAGTCTCAACTCAATGGTGATGGATAAATTGCTTTACTTCATATTATTTTTAATTTTGATTATGAAAAACCATGCTGACACTATGTAATTTTTTTCTTTGTGTGTTGCACTTCTGATGAATTTTCTGTTATTTTACAAATTATGTTAATGCCTGAATAGGGTGTGTATAAAAATAATAAATAAATATTTGTCAATTGATATTTTTAATATTATTAATAAAATAATTTATTACATATTTATCTAGCAATGCATCAATAACAGTTTAAATGATTTTCAGAGTTACGACTGTAATTAATCTACCCCGTAGATTTGCTGTTAGCTCTCTCAAAGAGATAGAGGAACATTACAGAGAAAAGGGTTTTGTAGTAATCCAAAAGTTAATATCTGACACCATAATAGACAACTGCAGGTTAGATTGATTTTTTACATATTTTAAATTTAAATTATAAATAATACATAAAAGGTTATGTACTTAAATGATTTGTAAGTATGTTTATTGTGAGAACTGTTAACTTGTTGTGTGAATGTGTGAGTGTGTCCGCTATGAGAATGTGAGTATGAGTGGGTGGGGGGAGAGCTTTATAAGTCGCCGCTTTAGCGGGGAGCACTCTCTCATCTCAGATCCTTCCAATGTTAATTACTATTTCTGAAGTATATATATTATATTAACTTCTGTACTTATGTGTTCTAATAAACTGATAGTGTTACCTGGAAGACCGAGTTTATCTTTCAATAATCTGTACATGAGATAACCAGACAAGCAGCAGAGGATAGAACACCAAAGTAATCTGGTGGTAAAAGCAAAGTTTACCACATTTATGTATATTTTTTGTCTTTAACTTTTCTCCACATAATAATAACAGTTGAATGTATTAGAAGTGTGGGATTCCATGCATGCTGTACTTTGTCTTTATGGATCCAAGTAAGGGGCAATTGCTGCGTTGTTTGAGGTACCGGGTTTAAAAATTATAATAAGGCGTGGTAAGCGTGGTTTTAAACCCTATGTCAGCTACTTTTTAATTTATTAATTTTTCCTCTCAAAAATCTGTATTTATTGTATGATGGTTTTGGCTATAATTATCTTATTGACAGCAGACTGACAAAACTGCATCGTTGTCTTTCCAAACCATTCTCGTAGATATTAAATGTGAGATTACAGTATTTGGTACTACAATACATATTATGTTTTATACAATTTTAGTTGAAAATTGTGATAAAAAGTCATAAATTTAATTTTGATTATCCATAACAGTAAAGAATTTTTACTCCCATTTAAACATCTTTGACTAGAATTAAGGCATGTATCCACCTATAAAATATTGTGTACTAAATACTGTTATACCTTGCGATACGTATCTTTGTAAGTACATATTACATATTCTGGTAACTTACATTGTAAATACTAAATTAATGTATTAATTATAAATATATACATACGAGGGGCAAGTAAAAAATAAGGTTCCTACATTTTTTTCAGGTATAAGGTATTTTTTATTGCAATAAATAAGTAAACCATTTGAAAGCTTGTACTTTATTCTATTTTTCTACATAGTCTCCTGATTTTTCTATGCATTTTTCCTGACGAGTTATCCACTTCTGAAAACCCGCTTCGAAGAATTCCGCCGCTAGGCCGCCGATGAACTTGGTGACCGCTTCTTTCACCTCTTCATCTGTATTGAAGCGTTGTCCACCCAAGTGTTGCTTCAATTTCGGAAACAAGTGGAAGTCGCTGGGAGCAAGATCAGGGCTGTAGGGGGCATGGTCAAGCAATTTCCAGCCGAATTTGTCCAGTAGGGCGGTGGTCTGTCGAGAGACATTGCGGGCGAGCGTTGTCGTGGTGCAGCCTAACGCCCTTGGTCAGCCTTCCTCTCCGGCGATTTTGGATGGCTCTTTTGATTTTTGTCAATGTCTCGCAGTACCTGTCCGAATTGATGGTGGTCCCTTTAGGCATAAACTCGGTCAGCAAGACGCCTTTTCGGTCCCAAAACACTGTAGTCATCACTTTCCCTGCGGAAAGCGTCTGCTGAAACTTTTTCAGCCTAGGCGATTCAGGATGGCGCCATTGTTTGGACTGTTCTTTTGTTTCTGGAGTGACGTAGTGACACCACGTTTCATCTCCCGTAATAATGGAGTCCAAGAATTCTTCGGTATTCTCGGCGCATTCTCGAAGAAACCCCTCGGCACACTTGACACGATTGTCTTTGTGGGTTTCTGAAAGCATGTGTGGGACCCACCGCGCGCACACCTTGCGATAACCAAGTTTATCGGTCAAAATGTTGTCGATGGTTTTTTCACAAACCTCAGGAACCTGGACAACAAGCTCCCGAAGCGTTACTCTCCGATCTTCGAGGAGAATGCGCTCAATCTTCGCCACGACTTCGTCCGACACCGATGGCCTCCCACTCCTTTGCTCGTCGTGGACGTCTGTGCGTCCTTCGGAGAACTCTCTGCACCATTTGCGGACGTGTTGGACGCTGATGCAAGCTGTGCCATAAACTTCTTCCAACTGTCGATGAATTTCAACAGGTTTAAGCTTCTTCGCGTTTAAAAATCGAATCACCAAACGGATTTCACACCTGGCGGTAACGGCGATGGCGGGTTCCATAGCGGATGGCTGTCAGGCCTTTACTGAGCGTCGCAGCGTTTGCTCCCGGTAGTGGGGATGTAGTTAAGGGACCAACAATCAAGGCAGTGTTGCCGGATTTCGCCTAGCATCTCGCGTGGCGAGTGTACAGCGTAGGGAACCTTATTTTTTACTTGGCCCTCGTATAAAATCAATTTTGTCAAAAAATATTGTTTTTGCGTCACCGGGATATATTAAATGATATATTTTTATACATCGAACAATGCATTTACTTTAAGTTTTACAATGTATTTATATGCAATCTAATCGCATTTTGATTTACTCTTTATATATATTTATTTGTACATTGAACAATACACTTTGTTTATTACTATACTAGAAAGGCACTGTCTGCTATAATACAGTAAAATACTAGTGTAGCAGGCAGGGTACTGAAATATGTGTCTTAATTTGCTGCAATGTTATCAATTATAACAATATAACACTGTACTATGAAGCAAAAAATAAAATTATTATTAAACTTCAATAATAGTTGAAAGATGATCTCATTCTGAGATTTTTTGTCATGTTTTATCAATCTTATTATGTATTATTAATTATGTTTGTTACAAGATAAATTCATTGGATACATACAATTTAATTATTGACGATTTTAAGTAAATATTCTTACACATAACGCTTTGCAATCTTGTCATAGTACGTTTAACGTGGTGGGTGTTATCGCTGATAGTTATTCACTATTTTCCTGGCTACTTCGCCAGACTCTCGTTTATATTAAAGGAGCCAGTTTTTTTCACACTATTTAAATTAATGTGCATACATATTAATTATACAGTGGAATTTAGTAGATGAGCAGCTGTAGCTATTAAAAATTATACATATAATATAATAAAAGATGAGGAATGACACCCATGATTTGATGGTATACATATATCTAATAATAATGTGAAGTCAATGAATAATTCGTATTATGTTTTCAGAAAGCGTTTTGATAAAATTTGCAGCAGAAGTGTGCTACAGGGTTCCATGACTTTACTGAGAGACAAGGAAGATAAATGCATTGAAGTAATTTATTTTACATATTTAAATTTATCATGGATCTTCTATTTAGTTTTATTATTCTTTTAAAATTTCACTAATGTTCCTTCTGGTATTAACATTCAAACAATGTCATATCTTACTTTTTCACAATTTTAGCATTGATGGAAATAAAAATAATTTAATGGATAAAATTCTCTGAATCAAACTTTTGACGTAATTAAAAATATTTACCTCAAGATATTGATCACAAACAAAGGTAATTAAGGATTTATTTAACGTTTCTCTGAAGATGGAATTGTTACTTTGCTATCAATACATAAAATGCATTGAATATTGTAGCTGACGAAAAAAGTATTCTTCTGATTTGAAAGAAATGTTTTGATGATCTTTTCACATTGTAACTAACATAAAAACACTAATCTATATCTGAAGAACTCACTGTCGTGGATATATGTCAAAATGCTTGAAGAGGCGCAAGGTGGAATATATACCTTTATAATTTTAGAACATGGTCTCTGAGAAGAAAATAAAGAAACATGTTCGATGCCTCCGGAATTTTTTCCTGTGTGGAACATTTAAGGTTCACATTCTGGGATATATTTCTGTACTAGGTCAAATGGAAAATTGTATAATATCAAACGACTAAGGGAGACAAATCCTTGGATGCAGCCATTTTACTGCTAAATAAACACCTTATGGATTAGTTAATTTTGAATTGTGATCGCTTCTCCATAAAGATTAGTCTAAAAAAATGTTATTCTGGGGCAGAATACAGATCGGGTGCCAGATATAAAGATTGATGGTAAAGCATTGTACATCTGCTCTAAAAGGTTTTTTCACTTTTATGATTAGTGAACAAATTCATATTTTTGATTCCAGATAGAAGATATTTTCAATGACCGGGTGTTCTCTGAATACACACAAAACCCTGAGCTCTTGAACTTCGTGAAGCATGTTACCGGAAAAAACATTATGGGCGTGCGTAGTAAACTGATTAACAAACCTCCCGGTGCATTAGCACCATGTCCGCGTCAAGTAAATACACTTTTCTTAAGTATTCTTCTTTCCTTTTATTTATTATTTAATATCTTTGAATCTATTTATCTGAAGTGTTGAATATTTCTTAAAACAGTAATCATTCATAAAATATGAAATAACCAATAACAAGGCATAATTGTGCCCGGTGCCCACTAAAAAAATTTAAAAAAAACGGTGGATCTGTCGAATAATTCTCTCAAACTCTCAGATTCCGCAGCCATAACATCCTCCTGAGATCAGATCCTCTTTTTCGTGAATCAATCTTGCACTGATGACGAGGTGAAGAGTGTTGTATTACACATATCTCTCAAGTTTTGCTTCACACGGGCTAAATATTCCATTTTACGAATCATTATTGATTTTGAAGGGTAGAAGAAAGAAGAAAAAAAATCAGACACATTCAAATACAACAACAATCCACTTCAAATGATATTTTGGAATTTTAGCCGGTCATAAAATTAAAGGTTATCACTTTAGTCCAAGTGAAGATAATACAAAAATATCATTTTTATGTACCGCCTAAAGGACCCTACCCTATTAAAAATGTAGTATTGTAATAGTATAAATTTTATTCAGAAATCATGCATTTAAGTGCAATTCTAACTTTGAATAGCAGACACATTTTAAATCGCCAAAATATTGCAAATTGGTATAAACATATGAAAAGAGGGTGCTGTCTGCATCCAGCGTATAAAAATATCAATTATATATAAATATCATATAAAAAGAGGATGCTAAATAAGTTGGTGCGGTTTTTGAGTCCGGGGATTAAAATAGGTTAATTCTATATAAACATGATATAAAATATGTTTTTTTCTAGGTTTGAAATTCCGTTAAATAAATTTTGGAACTACAATTCCTAGCGACTGTTTGAGGTGTAATGATTAAATCTTAGCACCACCTGTTATGAGTTTCCATCTCGGGACAGAAGTTTCAATTAATAGATTATTGTAAATTTCAGTATCAAGCTTATGTTCCTTTCATTCCGGCTGAAAATTCGGTGGTCTGTTGGACTGCAATGGAACCAACAGTTAGAGATAATGGATGTCATTATGTGGTGCCAAAAACTCACGAAGGCATACTGTACAATACAAATCTTGCCGAACTGGTATGTTGGATTAGATTATTTATCAATCTTTTTTCATGTTAATGTTAATGTTGGTGTTACACATTGATCTGTAACATAGAGAAAAGTAATGTGTTTTTCCAAATCATTTAATAATAATAATAATAATATGTTGTAGTTTATTTAAAATATTAAATGAACATGCTAATATTTTAATGCTGGCCTCACTGTACGTGCTGATTTTACATTGCTGATTAATAATAAAATAGAAATTGAAAATAATATAATGATGTATGTAATAAAAAACCGGAAATTCTATTACTATGTGTACGTTTTCACTGTATTGTATGTACCTTCATTTTGTATTTTACCTCGTATTTAATGAGTTATATTTATTTATGAAATATGATTTGTTTGCCAACTTGCCTAGTTGGGCAATGCATTTTAAAAATCTGTTATCAATTCTTATTTTGACATGTTTTTTGGAAAATTGTTAATTTTTTTGTATATTGTAATTAATTGTATTCAATGTTCAATTGTATTACATATTGTATATGCAATTAATAAAAATTGTATACTTTTAGATCGTGTCAAAAGATCATATTTTTATAATGTAAGGATGATAATACTTTAGCATTGACATTTTCTAATAAGTTAAGACAATATAAGTTTTAATAGTTTTGAGAGTTACGTTTGAAATAATAAATACATTTTAAGTAGGAAGGGAAGAGAAATAAAGATATTTAATGACAGGCAAAAAGTGAAACAGAGAATGTGGTGTGACTGATGTGTTTGTATTATCTAACAATAAGACAATTGTCTAATAATAAAGTGGTCAGGGATAAGAGCTAGTACATACCTACAATCTTTTGTCATACAACAGTTTTGTCATAATGGCGTGAGGTTGTGGAAATAATATATATGACACTGATAACTGAATATCTCCTTAGTCCTCACCATTATGACAGAAAGTCATAGATGTACGCTAGCTCTTAAATCTTTGAGCTGCAAAACCACAGAGTTAATTTTATTTTGAAAAGTAGTAAGAATATTGATATGGAATTAATTGACGAGGCATTTTTATTTAAAAAAAATTAAAATTTTTAAATTAAGTTTTGGCAGGAAGATACTAATTAATTTTAATATTCCCAGGAGAATGTGGCGTACAAGGATTATCTTGGTGTTCATAAACTGGATGAATTAATGCCTAAAACTTCTAGGGTCACTATTATAATGAATCAGGGAGACACATTATTCATTCACCCTTTACTTGTTCATGGAGTTCAACCTAGTGAGGACAGAGTAAGTTTGTCATAACATTAATCTGTGTTTCCACGTAGTATGGACGTACCATTCAAGCCCGTGGTTGGTTAGTGGTCATGGGATATCTTAGGCATACGGGAGGGGTGGTGGTAACAATATACAGGGGGTGGCCCAAAAAAAGTGAGAATATTTTGTAACACATGAGACATTTCAAAACATAATATAATTAATTATAATTCTTAATATTATTTATTTTGCACAGCATTTAACTAATCAGAAGTTATCAAAACACGCCATATTGCATAATCTACTGGGTTTAAATCTGGGCTGTTCGGTGGCCACATGCCTGGCTCAATGAAATTAAAATTCTCACGACGAAGAAAGTTTATTGTATTTCTGGCTGTGTGAGATGGAGCTCCGTCTTGCAGTAATATCTAGCTATACTCCAGGCTTTGTTTTGAAACTCTTTGATCATTTTCCTACCCCCCTGACGTTTTTCAATTCGCAAATTTTTGATCAGAATACGGTCTTCTGCAGTGATTTTTGTCATTCTGGGCAGCAATTTGAAAAAACCAAATATAAACAATGGGAAAATTAATAATCAAAGATGGCGACCGGAAATTGTCGAAATAAAACGTAATATAGGTAAATATGTAAGTAAGTAAATTAATAAACTATTTAAGCTATTGTTGATATAGTTAAATTAATTTTGGTGTAATTATATCGCATTTTATGAAATGTTTTCACTTTTTTTGGGCCATCCTGTAAGTAAAGTAGCGTTTACATTTAATTTTTGGAACATAAGTATATTCAGAATGAAAAGTTTAAACTTAATATTACATTGGATGTAGAAAGAAAAAATTCAATTAATTAAATGGAACCAATATAAAACTTGTTAAAAAATAATACGTACTTTAGCAATGTTATATGTATTATATTTACATGCAACATTTATGCAGGTCTGACAATTAATAATCTTAGCATGCATTTCAAGAATACTGTAAAAAACAAAAAATAATTCATTTTAGAGTTTTCTAGAACTTTGTATCTTTCTACACATATTTAGTTTTTTAAAGATTTATCTTATGTTTTAATAATAATCAAAACAAGTTTTGTATTAATGGTTGATATAATATTTTTAAAATGTGTATCACATTTCAAAAAATAAAACATTTGTGTCATTGATAAAATTTGTATGTACTATGTATTAATTTTTTCCACGTACATGGGTAATAATAATTACATTTAAAGTAATATTTTAACTTATGTATATGTATTTTAGATTTGTTGAAAGATAAATTATTATTATTGCAACTATAGATTTAAATTGATTAGTTAGTAATCAACCATTATTTTTTTGTAAAAATGCCAGATGGCTGCAATTTATTAAATATTTTAATCAATGACAGTGACTGTTAAAAATAATTGTTATTTTTCATGTAACATGTCACACATTTAATAATTTTTGATAATTAAACTATCCCAAATCTCTACCAGACTCAAAATCTATAAACTCCGAAACAAAGATTTGTCTAGGGAAACCTGGATGAATCACAATCATACTAGAGCTCTTTTGTTAGACTAGTCTATACAAGCAATACAAGCAGTGCCGGTCCTAACCTCGGGGGAAATTTCTCCTGCGATCAGACCCTCTTCAATCTTGCACTGATGATAAGCTGGAGAGCGTTGTATTACATATATCTCTCATGTTTCGCTTCACATGGGCAAAATATTTCCAGTTTCCGAATCTTCATTGATATCTTAGCTTATTTCCCAGTTACTAATAACATTACAGCTGAGGTGAATTTTTGGATGAGCCTTTTTTAACGGCACCCCATAAGCTGTAATTATTGTGATTTTGGACACTTAGCTGCCATTCTCCAAGGCAACACTATAGCGGAGACGTTTGTGATGATATTTGAAGAAGCAGATGGATCTTCTGGATCTATATGATGTTCGTCTTGCTTTCTTGTATTATGTATTTTGTAATGCTCATAAACTTTTTATTTTATTCAAACCATTTTTTATTTTGGCTTGTACGGCGTCCCAGCTTGCTCGGCGCCCTCGAGCGGGGCCTGAGCTCGCCCTCCCCTCGGATCGGCCCTGTATACGAGAGATCTGTCTCCAACAAAATTAATAGATCAAGTACAAGACATGACCGGGACAACGCCCAGGACTGCGAAGAGTGGAGGCAAGCCATTCACGCTTTTGAACCAGATTAGAGGACCACAATACTCAATCACGAGCATATTATCTGAGAGACTCTGTGCCAAAGTAGCCAGTTTTTGTTATATGTTTGAGTTTTCATATGTATGTATACATGTATACACATTAATATTAATTTATATTATTTTCAGATGCCTATAAAAGCTATTATGTGTCATTTCGCTAGCGAGGACATGGAGCACTTTGAGAGACTTGGCTCCAATAAGGTAATTTTAGAAATATATAGTAAGTTTTTAATGGTAAACCAGATATTAAATGGTCTAAATTCTATCTATTCGCCACGTGGGAATTATTTGAAAATTTCCCCCTTAATTGAAAAATGTTGCACTCGAGTCTCGGATATTTGGCGGTAAAAATTAGTTTGCAACAGTTAGCCAGTCAACTCTTCATACAAAAAGCAACAGGCATTGTATAACTTACATTTATCATTCATTTTGTACACTTATTTATGCAAGTTTCGAGACTCACATTATGCATTTTTAATCACATTGGAGATATACTTTTATATATATATACATATATATATACATGGATAATTTAGGTTTATTAAATAATTTGTTTGGATTTTTAAAAATAATTTCAAATTAAGTAAAATAATTACATAATAAATTGAAGGTATATTTGAGGCTATTCTTTACAAACATGGACTTTCCCCTAAAACACGTTTTAAGGAAATCTTTTTAGTATACTAATATAATATTTATTTACATTAATTCTCAATCAATTGATAACTAAGCACATTTTATACAATTAACACATATTCGTTTCTTTACGAATAAATATGATATTTATATTTAATTTAAGGATCAAGCTGATTTTGTAACAGGCGAAATAGGCCATACTGTAACTAAACCCTTTGGATATATCTATCTATATGTACTGAAAGTAACTCCTAAACAAATCAGGCTTGGGAATGATTTTGGTCTTGTAGATATATTCCGATGCTTAATGTTTAAATATAAGAGTAATGTTTTTGATGCTGTTCTGAGTTAAAGGTGTAATTGATTTTAGAACTCGGCCATTTTGTGTTAAATTTAAATTTCTATTGTTTTTTTTGCTTAACTTTCCATTTTTTTTCTTTTAAATCAATTTTATGAACTTCTGTTTTATGTATATTACATGCTACTTGTGTAGTTGCACATCTTTTTATATATAATTAATTTTGTTAATGGCCATAAGGGCGTGAATACAATAAAAATAAAATAAAACGCGCCTGACACCATTATACACGTGACTAGAAAGGTCGGCTTCTATTGGTTAAAACGAAACAATCTGAATTTGAAACAATAAAATTGGGAAGAGCCACATTTGAACGAGCAATACTTGCAAATAATAGGCTCATTTGTAATATTTGTGGGAGTAACTATTTGATTGGAAGTTTTAAATAATTAAGTTAAAATATATAAGTCTGTCCTGTCGTGAAACCAGTCAGTAGTATCAAACAATAAAACACAAGTGGTTAAATAAAAAAATATTTTAGTTTGTTAGATGAGATTTATCATGAACTTTAATTACATTTTCAAATAGAGAGAATTTGAATTGTACATTTTGTGAAATTAAAATATTAAATATTTATTTATGTTTCATTTACAATATTTCGCATTGCAGGCCAAACTGATGAATAAGGAAAACAAACTGTGAACCGTTTTCCAAGGACATGGAGGTTTATTTAATTTTTCATATTTGTTTCATTTGATGATTTTCTTTTTGTGTAATTTTATTATATATGTACATATTATTTTATTAACTTTGTCACTCGTGACACAAACTAAACTATATTTTTTATATTAACAATTCTTTGTAAGGATTATGTATTCTTATATATTTAATCTACATTGTAATACATTTTATTGATTGGCTGATATTATTGCAGGAGAGAAACAGTGGACATTACAGAGATTTTGTGATTGCTATGATAATTGTAAATAGTTGAGATGACACTTTTAAAATATACAGTAATTATAATATGCAAGATAATTTTATACAACAAAAATTAAATCAAGTATCATAAATGCTTTTTTTAAAAATAAAAATTCATTGTATCTTTAAAGATATTAATTTTGTGTTATATGTAATATATGTACTAAACTTCTAATAAACTTTTGTTATGAAATGTATTTCTTTCATTATACTTTTGACAATCATTTTAAAATACAATAGACATTGCAAAATCAATCATCACATTGGACATGATCAGTGGTGTTACTACCGAGGAGCAGTTGGGGAACTTGTTGCGACTTAATAATAGTTTAAAAGCAATGCAAAATTTTGTTCACAATAAATTAATTCGCAATTGTTTTGCCAATCAATTTCTTTAAAAAGCGTGGTTTATATTTGTTTAAATTACTGAATATGAAAATCTGCTGAAAAACACCTTTTTAACCAATTTGAGATACATATGTCATTGGATTTGGAATGAATTTTTTAAATTTAAAAATGTATGTTTTCTTTTCAAAATACGCTTTGTTAGCTAGCAATATTAAATATGCATAATATTAGGATGAGCAAAACCTGGTATAATGCGATGTGACTTTCAAAACTTGACATGTTATCATAATATGTATAATATACAGAGGGGGCACAAAAAAAGTGAGAACATCTCGCAACACACAAGCTACTTCAAAACATAATAAACTCAATTATAATTCTTAATGTAATATTTAGTTATAACAATTGCATAATCTACTGGGTTTAAATCTGGGCTGTTCGGTGGCCACAAATGAAATTAACATTCTCACGACGAAGAAAGTTGATAGTATTTCTGGCTGTGTGAGATAAAGCTCCACCCTGCTGTAATGTCCAGTTATGCTATAATGTCTAGCTATACTCCAGGCTTTGTTTTGAAACTCTTTGATTATTTTCCTAGCACCCCAACGTTTTTCAATTCGCAAATTTTTGATCAGAATACGGTCTTCTGCAGTGATTTTTGTCATTCTGGGCAACAATTTGAAAAAATCAAGTATAAACAATGGGAAAATTAATAATCAAAGATGGCAACCGGAAATTGTCAAAACAAACGTAATACATATAGGTAAATAGGTAAGTAAATTAGTAAACTATTTAAGCAATTGTTGAGATAGTTAAACTAATTTTGATATAATGATATCATATTTTACGAAATGTTCTCACTTTTTTTGGGCCACCTGTATATGTATTTGAGTTCAAATTATTACAATAATTAAGTTTATACAGAATGATTTTACTTCAAATGAAAGTAATTAATAAACTTTCTAAAAAGTAATAATAATAATAATGCTTAATATTAAATTGTGGCAGTTATTCTCATTTTTCTCAAAATTATGACAATGTGTTATAGCAGATATTGAAATTCAGTGATTCATTTGTAATCACTGCAAATTTTTCAACATCCGTGTCACCAGTAATAACTCAAGTGTACTTGGCAGAATTAATCAGTGGAGTGACAAAATAAATTATATCCTAATGTAAAATAGAAAGACTCTTTTATGTATAGGTATTGTATAAAGAATATTGTTCTATGATAATCTTACTTTCATGAAAAAACCCAAGTGTATTTTTAGACATTTATATATGATTATAAAAATTTAAAAAAACCGGAACTTTTGGGTGTCTTGAAAGGTTTGTTCGGGACACAGGGACACGAGACTTAAAAACGGTGACAATCCCGATTAAACTGGACGTCTGACAACCCTTAATAATATGTTGGAACATAGTTACATACAGGAACATCAAAATAATTATAAACTAATATTTAGAAACATGGTTTCAAGAAAAAGATTTGTGTAAAAGTTTATTATGGCTTAGTAACGAATTGGAGAATATGTCTAACCCATTTACTATCATTATACAGTCTACACATGCGTAAAATCAGATTAAATAACGCAATATTGCTGTAGTAGGCATCTAGTCTGAATGTTTGTTTAATCTCCCTATTACTTGACCATACCATCTCAGCCTGGCTTCTTCATTGTTCTCTGTGATTGGTGCAGTCTTGTCGCACATCCAATCCGTCTGATCGTTTTGAGTTTCTCGGTGCTGATTTTTGTTTGTGAGCCTTCTTTGATCGGCATTTTTGGATTGCAAAGATTATCACTTTTGTCATGCAGTTTGAATTTTATGAGTAACATCAGTCTCAATTTCACATTCACAATATTTAAAATTATCAGTTATCGGTACATTAATATTTTCTACGTCTATTTAATGGTTTGATCTTTTGTGGTTGGGTCGGACTCGTAAATCATATATTCGGTTTTATGTTTGTCCGTTGTTTCTTGGCATATGAGAAATTATATTTATTTATTAGACTTTATTGACATATACGTTTTTGTTGTAACAGGTGAATATAAAATAATATAATATAACATGATAAACATAAAATACAATTATATTGCAATTAAGTATATACTTATAGTTTATTGTGTGGGATAGAGTAGACTTTACCTCTGATATACACAGCATTGTCCTGGCTACTTTGCTAGACTGCCGTCTGTGTTAAAGTAGCCAGTTTTTTTGGTGGTGTTATTTAATTCAAGAAAGATAAAGGTTCGACAGGAATAAAAAAAAATGTACAACAGCATAATGATTATGTTAGAATATTGGATAGCTATGCTTCTGATTGATCTCTACCCAATTGGATCATATATTGGGTCCATATTTGTGTAATCTTATTAAAAATAAATGGTTTCCCATCAGTGCTGAGTGTGTTGCACAGTTTCAGAGCTAAGAGCATGTAGAATCTTTGATAAAATGTCGTTGTTGTTCTCGGAACTGGCGTGTAGATGTTCATTGTTTGTCTTGTGTTGTGTCCATGATTTATTGCTTGGAGTGAGTTGTTGTTAGCAAGGAAATATTGGACGAGGCTCAATATATATATATATTTGTCATATGTCTAGGGTGTTGTACACTTTAAATATAAGATCTGATGGATATCTAAAGGGAGGATCATTTATTACCCTAAGAATTGTATTTTGTGCTCTTTTAACCGACTCTAATATTGCTTTTGCTACTCCTCCCTAAACTAAAATAGTATAATTAATTAAGGAGTAGCAGAGTGCAAAGTACACCGATCTTAAGAGTTTGTAGTATTCCTTTAAAAAAGTCAATTAGTTTTCTTAAGCGTTTAGCTAGGTTTGATATATATTCTTTCCAGTTAGATGATCATCGAACAGTACTCCCAGATGTCGAATAATTTTAACTCATGTCATTTTTTCACATTGGCATGAGGAAGTCGTGTTCTTGTTTGTTTTGCAGTCATGTACGATGAATGTAGGATTTTGATGTGGCTGTGATATAAAATACGTAAAATAAGGTAGGATTTCACACAAACAATATTATTTTAGTGTATTGGGTGTTTTGTTTGTATGAGCAATATCAGTGATTTAGTTGAGATATTGTGTACACGTGATGAGTTTTTGTCGTAGAGATAAACTCAGAGATTTGCTTGAGATTGTTAGAAAGAGACAAAAACTCAAACTATTGTCCATGGCATACGTTCTAACAGCGAAATTTGATACGTGCACATAAACGTCACCTAAAACTACCATATATCCCCACAACTATCTATTCTGAAAGTTAGATATGTCATTAAACATTAACTAAGGCGTTAAGTTACAAACATTAATAGCGTTTTAACTGCTGCTGGTGATATTCAAAATCATCCAATGACATTTGACGTTTAACATAGGAGATTGAAGTAGTGATGGGTCTACACTGTACGAAGTAGATAGGTACTTCAATGAACTTCTTCATAGTTCGCATGTTTTAAATCGTTATGACACTTCAATATTTCACACCATATTCACACACACTAGGAAATAACTTAGTTGCCTGCAACGAAGCTCTTACTCAGCAACGCGCACAATTAATTGCGAACCGTGTTGGTATAGAGAACGAAACTTCGCGAAATACTACACGAGTTTTCTGTTTACTTTATGGAGTTCATCGAAGTGTATACTACGAGAAATATTACACTACACACTTCGCACTTCAGACACTTCAATTCTGGTGTATAGTTCAATAACAGATTAAATAACGATTTAACCACACTTCGTTGAACTTTATGAAGTACAAAGCGAAGTACGACAATTTCCAATTCCAATTCCTTAGAGTCTACGATACTCCTCGTACTCTACATGCGGCTAGACCGCCTAATCTACTGCTACAAGTGCGTCAGCGCTAATCGCTTTGACATTAACACTAACTACTTATTGTAATAAGCATCATATGTGTTTTATATTAATACATGAATTGTAAGGGTAAAAAATTCTGATAAAAAAGCGAAGTACGATCTTCTTCGGGAGTAGGCCAAGTTGGCCTGGCCAACCGAGTGGTACCAATATTCTTCGAAAGAAGCGTTCATTTTGAACGTTTCAAGTTAGTGAACATGCAATTAGTGAAGCATTAATTATGAAATTAAGTTTTGCTTTTCGCTAGCGTGAAGTATGGCGTGAGACGGTGAATATCGGAGACACGGTGAGTACGAAAGTTAAGAGTCGTCTCCAAAGCATCTCATGGAAGCAAAATCCATATCTCAATGATTGTCTAGAGTCGAAAATCTCCTAAAAGTCTTTTCCGTGGATACGGGCTATTATGTCAATAGGTTAGTTCTCCCTTTACATTGTATTTTACTATGAAGTGAAACTGTCTATAAGGCTGCGTGTACAAGAATTATTCTATGTCGTTTTTTGAACTCATGTAACTGAAAACTTGCGTAAAATACAGTATCAGCATCAGACTTTCGGTTTACGAACAGGCAGGCAGTCTTAGAATTCACTACAAAAGAATTGGAACAACTGCTTAATGAGCAGCAAAAGACGGAACGGACAGAAGAAATATTATTTTCAGATACTGATGAACGAATAAAAGATGTTCTTAGGTTCTCAATTTATGAAGTGCTCGCGAAGTGGAGTGAGGTACAAAGTTTTGTGGAAAAATATCATCCTGATCATTTTATCAAATCGTGTTATAAATCTATTTAATGATAATGTCATGTCTCATTTTCTCAACATTATAAAAACCAAAAAGAAACAAATATCGTTGGATAGGTTTTTCGTGAGACATGAACCTGATGAACTTCAAGCAACCGATGTTTTCATGGAAGGAGAGTCCCCTTCCAAGCAAAAACATTTTACTACACATTTTGTAAGATAAGTTCAAATAAAGTTTGTTTTTACGTTTGTTCTTTTCATTTTATTACTCCCAATTCCTCTTAAGTTGAAACCATGAATTTTCATTGCTTTTATAGGATTTCAAGCGAGAAGTAGAAAATAAAAATGATAAAGGGACATTTTCTTGGGGTCTTGAACGGATTAATTCATTTTACTAATAATAATAATTGTCACGGTTTATAAAAAACTCGGTTTTCGAACAGTTTTACAGAACGAATTAAGTTCGTAAAACGAGGTTACACTGAATATTTATTATATATATATATATATATATATATATATATATATATATATATATATATATATATATATATATATAATATAAATATATAAGCAGTATAACCTCGTTTTACGAACTTAATTCGTTCCGTAAAACTGTTAACTACCCGCTTTACCCGGCCCAAAAAAAATTTTTTTTTCTCTAAATTACAAAAGTTTAATTCGGTTAATATTTGGCCTAGAGAAAAAAATAGAACCATTCTATCATAGATGAGAAAAAATAATAAAATAATGCAGAGCTGATCTTAATATGGTGAGTAAGATTAAGAAAGGATTACTCAGGTGGTTTGGTCGTATGAGACTGATGAATGAGGAGAGAATAGTAAGAAAGATATACGACGCAAGTGTTGATGGCACCGGAAATAGAAGACTGATACTGAAGGATGGTTCTGTTAGAAGCCTCAATAATCGTCGAACTTGTATGAATGTGGATAGGCGAGAATTGTGTGTCAGGACTGAAGAATGTGGCGCTCTATCCTATCTGCTTACCCCCGCGGGGAAATGGCGTGATGGTAAGTGAGTAATAATACGTTGAGAAATATGTCAAAGGGCTTGTGTATTTATCGCAATCATTTAAATCCGTATTTAAAAATGAACATGACAATACGACGATTTAATATTCAAATACAAATTTAATTTTAAAGATCTCAATGAAATTTTTCCCAGCGGTAAAATAACCCTTTGTTGACTGGTATTCCGGCCATCAAAGAAATATTTTACGAACAATGTTGATCGCTAGAGGGACCAGATACAGATATATAATAAAAATATAGCGCATCTGAAAACAAGGCCCGAGCCGAGTTTAAAGGGGTTGCTTTTCTTCCTATTATAAAAGTATAACGGATTCTACCATTCAACCGCATTCTAACGATTGTCTGTACTCTGAGCGATGTGACTTGCCCATTGCCATATCATATTCTTGACGCATTCAATAATTCAAGTGTTCTCTTATTCATATGTTTCTTTTCTTACATCCTTCGACGTTCTGATCCTGCCCAAAACAAAGGTGACATCCCTATCCCTGATAAAAATGTATGTTATTCCGAACGTCATCCGTTCCAAATTTTGCTCAGTTACACTCTAGGACTCTGAAGAAAATATAGTGATCCCATCTCTCCGTACATCCCGCCCTCCTTACGTGGATTAGTTATATCATGCATGATAATGAATGAGTTATCAAATCATTTCGAAAGCAAACGGTTATTTTTACATTATAAATATACTTTTTTGTTTAAAAACCAATAGTCCGTACATTTATTTTTAATTGTAACTAAATATGAAACCTGGGTAATGCCGAGAACCGTTATATATAACGATTGTATTATGTTTTGATATAACTCATTTGTTACGAAATGTTCTCACTTTTTTTGGGCCACCCTATATATATACTATATATATATATATATATATAGTAGGGTTTTTACTTTAAATTAAACTTTAATTTTGATTAATTTCCTATTTTCGTGTGCAAAATCACAATTTTCTGTTAAATTTGTAACACACAACGCAAGCCTCTCCAGTGAATTTTCGTGACTATAAATTCGTTCAGATAAATAATGTTTCCAATCGTTAATGTTCCGAACACAATTTACATAGCAAAGGGGATATTTGCGATCAGTATACAACAATAACTCGCAACAAAACAGACGGATAATATCGAAAACAAAATAATTAAAGTAGGTGCGGTTCAATGATCGCAGATGTGATTTTATTAAAATAATACTCGCATCACAAGAGGCTCATGATGCATACGTATTATCTGTTTATTATCCAGACAGGGAAGGGCATGTTGTCTGGGGTGGTGACGGGGGTGGCCATATTTTCCTTAGGGTCCTAGAGGGCAACTGAGTAACATTTAAACAAATAATAGATATTTCACGGAGACGAAGTTATTTTTTTATTAATGGAAAAATATGGAAGTAATTACAGGGCTTACGACTTGTCTTCGGCTGGCTTATGTGATCCCTTTCTACAATTATACAATGTAACGTTCACCATTCCTCCCAATCAACCATCATATCTATCAAATTTATGAAAGTTGTATATTTGTTAATATGTGTAATAATTAATACTTCCATATTTTTCCATTAATAAAAAATTCTATGAGATATCTGATATTTGTTTAATAACAGTGCCTTTGTAGGTAAAAATCCAGTAATTGTGTGTTCTTGGACATATTCAAATATTGCTGATTTTGATCTTGTTTATATTAGAGCGTATATAAAAATACTTATGTATGCATTATATTATGAATAAATAAATAAATATGCATGTATATGTTTCACGTTAATAAAAGTATAACCTACGTACATACGGGGAGAATTTTTTTAACGTTCATTGATATCATTCAATCAAACAACCTACCTAGAGAATAAAATTTAACGCAGTTTTAATAATACGAGTAACAATCCGGTGTCCACGGATGAAATTTTAAATATATCTTTTTGGGGGTTATGTCGGTGGTTAAATGAAAGAGATGTTTGTTTGCGCGTGTTGAGGTTTATTATGATAGTATGATAAAAACAATAAAGATATAGAATGAAATGAATGAATGGAGATGTAGAAGGTGCGTGTTGATCATGAAATGAAATGAAGCGAATTGGCGGTCTCGCTCGGCGCGTGGGCCGGCAAGACCGCCGTTGTGAAACGATGAAACTCGAGAGACTTCTTAGCGGTGAATTTCGAGCCAGGCTTGTAGCAGCAGCCGGCAGCGCTGTCGCTAGCGTCGATGCCGACTGAGATGGCGGTGGATTTGAATTCCGGTCGCTACATCTTTAACTCGAGACAATCTCTGACACAGGGATTATGTTCCTATACATGAGATTCTTTGTACAATTCTCGGCTATAATAGTCTATCGTATACACATCGAGTCTCATGAGGTTTGCTGTTTCGCGCTTCACTTCACTTGATGTACCTACATCAAACATCAAACAGTCCAATAGTCAGTTGGGTGAATTTGAATCATGATATATCTTATCGAATCTCATTTTGTGGACACTCTGGGGATCGTTCAGGAAACGAACTATCGTTCGTTACTCGAGAATGACGTTTGTAGGTGTGAAGTACTTAAAACATAGTACTTAATAATATAGTAAATACTAATTAAATTAATCGTATCGAAAATGCTATCGGTAGTCATTAAATATTTTTTCGATAGATAGAATTTTCCTGTATATCTTTCTAGCTGATTAATTTAATTTGTATTAATAATACCTACAAGTAATATAAAAAATGAAAACAAGTTCATGTTTCGTGTCAAAACTTTCCAAACGGCTCAATAATGAAACTGACCGATAGTAGATCAGAATTTAAATAACGTGATTACAAAATTAGTTAAGGATTTGACGTCGAGAGTGACGGTTTGTTTTTTCGGATTTCATTACTTGGATAATGAATGAATTTAATAAATTTATTGAAAAATGGGGCCAAAGATGCAAGGAAATCACCTGTGGTGTGGCTCGTACGCAAATAATGTAAGTGACAAAGACCTCTAAAATACGTGTATTGAGTTTCAAATAATAATATGATAAATGGTATAGATAAGTGGTAAATCAATCTATAAAAATTATAAATTTCGTAATTTCTCAAAATTGATAACATATTTTTTTGCATTTCCTATAGTATTGATGCTTGCACCGTATCTTAAAAATATCTAATGAAGCATTTAGATGAAAATTAAATTTTTAAACGTTTTTCGTGATTAAAATTTTCGGTTCTGTTAAAAATTCGTTATAGAGGGGTTTTGGAAATTAACGATCCGTATCTTTATTGTCCGACGATTTTCATCCGGAGCGAGTGCGTGAACGGGACCTGCACTCTCGCAGTCATAAACTCTCAAGATTTGTGCGCTTTTGTGCAGTTCTAAACCTAGAACTTCATGCGTGTCGGCTCGAGAAGGTAATTCACCGCGGCGAGGGATAGGGGGGGAGGGCGGTGGATGGTAGGGTAGGGTGTAGGGAGGTAACTTACCATCACACGATTTCTCCAAGGATATTTTCTGTCTTAACACAATTCTCGCTTCATCCTTCTCACACAAGCTCGTCGAGTAGTGAGGCTTCTAACAGGACTATCTTCCAGTATCTGGTTTATCTGGTCGTTGTGTATTTCTGGTCCCATCAACACTTGCGTCATACATCTTTCTACTACACCTCATTCCATCATACTAACTATGAAGCTTTACGATAAGTTTATGATTACCGTATAATTTTCAGATTTAGTGACTTAAATTAGTCGGCTCGATCGCCCGATTAAACCCCAATAGTTTTTTTTCTTTGGGGCTATCTTAACGATAAAGTCCAAAATAATAAACCACAGATCCTTGTGCAACTTAAAATAAATATTATTCCGGAAATCGAAGCCATCGGGGCAGATATTTTGGCGCCTGTTATGTAAACCGCCCTCGTAAAATAAAAAAAATATTTTTCAAACATTATTTTTAATAAAACAGGATATTATTTCTCAAACATTATTTTTGACAAGCCGGGACATTATTTCTCATCATATAAAGCGGGTTTTTATTTTGAAACATAATTTTTATGTAACCTCCACGTCATCATCATAATTATCTTCCATTTTTTATCAACCGCTGGTTTCGAACGTTTTGCAGATACGTGCAGTCAGTACATTGAAACATGTTTTGGGAAATATAGTGAAATTAAATATTTATCTGACAGAATATTATGATATATTAAAAGCTAGATAAAATTATAATAATCGTGATATTTATTTACACCCTATACCGAATCGTTTTGAGAGTTGTTTACTCTCATTTCGATTCGTCATAATTACATATTTATATTTTTAAAATTAGCAATATTAACTTTGTGGTTAAAATTCATATTTTTTATTTATTATCTTTGTTTTATTAACTACTGAATTGAGTTTAAATACTTCTATCGGTTTCGAAAAATATCATTTTCTTCTTCAGGATGTCATAACTAACTAAAAACATATATTATTGTTTCTTTACCAGAATCTATTTTTTAATAAAACAACAATTATTTAAAAAATAAATTTAGTACCTAACTCAAGTTATTACTTAATACAAATTTAGTCGAATAATTTATGAGTAAGTTTCCTATATTTTTGTATAAAATGTATACATCATAAAAAATTCGTTGCAATTAGTGGATATGTTAAAGGACATGGATATTTCCAACAATGTTACAAATAATAGTATAGGAAATTTACTCATAAATTCTAAAGACAAAGATGATAAATTTAACAATTCTGGCGTCTATAAACTTAGTTGCAAGGTTTTATATTGGTAAAACGAGTAGAAATTTTAATATAAGAGTAAAGGAGCATTTGAGATGTTTGAACAATAGTGGGTTTTCAGAATTTTCTAATCATTTGATAGAAAATGGTCATGGTTTTGATAAAAAATTGGGTTGGTCAATTTTGCATATAAACGGTGTTGGTCAAAAATTAAATAATTTGGAATTGTTGGAGATAAATAAAGCTCGTAAACCTAATCAAAAAATTATAAACAACCGACTAAATTTAACTACGAGTCCCATTCTAAATTTGTATTAAGTAATAATTTGAGTTAGGTACTAAATTTATTTTTTAAATAATTGTTACTTAAAAAAAAAAAAGATTCTGGTAAAGAAACGATAATATATATTTTTAGTTAGTTATGACACCCTGAAGAAAAAAATGGTATTTTTTGAAACCGGTAGATGTATTTAAACTCAATTCAGTGGTTAATAAAACAAAGATAATAAATAATAAATAATTACAGGTGCCAGTCCGGTTTAAATTGTATTTAAATAACTAGAAAATAAAAAATAATTGATTTTTATTTATCGATTATTTGATTTATTACAATTATGTATAAAATATGACACCTCTGGCAGTGGCACAAATGCGTACTCTTTTAGCCATATTTTTCGTAACATTCTCGCACATTTTTGAAAAATGTTTTAATGACTTCAACACGTTGTTGAGGCATTAGAAACTTCATAATAAATTGTAATCGACTATTCTCTGCGACGACTAAATATAAATTGACAAATATTTGCAAAACCAAAATAGCCGCTAAACAAAATCGGCCTCGAACATAATATTCAAGAGAAATAAAAATATATAAATATTATTTAATTTTTAAATGGTAATGTATATTTTGGACTCTGTATATAATGTAGGTATCGTGTAGCTTATCATATTTTCTTGGTACTTAACCGATATATTTCCGGAAACATCACTTTTTCATGGTAAAGCGCACGGTGTTACCATGAAAGTACCAACTGTCACGTAATATCCTGAAATACCCACGATTTAAATATTTCAGGGAACCTACGTACATGAGTGTAGGAAGAATTTTAAATTCATCAGTTTAACAGCTGAGATTTCAACATAATATACATGAATCTAACCAGTAATCATTATTATTGCGGTCACTATCAGTCAGGGGTGTGCAGTGCATACAAGCAAAAAAGCTGTGCATTGCTAAAAATTCTGGGAAACAAATATAAACAATAATAAATATTAACACAAACGAAAACATCACTTTACAATTAGCGCCATCTGTGTACCAGTAGAGACATTAATTGCTTAGTTCTAAAAACTATCACGACAACTCACCGCTGTGCCCATGGCGCTCTTGTGTATTCGCCACATCGAGATATTCATATTACTATGATCTGTTTTTAAGCTAGTGAATTACTCAAGTCATATTATTGGCTATTTACTGAATTGAAAACTCCTTTCGGTTGATTCGTTTTGTATGGAGTCGTTACCTATGCTGTTTTTTAACAGAGTAATATTATAAAGGCTTACAAGTGCGTGCAAATCATTGAAGTCTCTACTTCCTCTTTTACTAATTCGCGAATTTTACTATCTTACTGTTTTTACAGTGTTGATTTCATGACCGTTCTTTGGTGCATGAATTTGTTTTTGATTTGGGAAAAACAAAAAGCAATTGGCAGAATTGGCTACGTTAACCTTTAATAAAAACAATTTTCTCCTTTAGTTATTACGTGAAGAATTTTTAAACAATAAATTAATCATGTTCAGACATAGAAAGTGTTCTTAAAAACGTCCATAAATTTTTTATATTAGTAAAAAGGTATTATTTTACGTTAAAACATAAACTTTAAAAATACTATTAATAGTACTCTAAAATTACAAATAAACACGTGGTAGGGTCGTATAAACGACGGATTTATTTTGTCTAAAGACGTTGGTTAAACGAAAGTACATATATTATATCACATATATTATATATTATTGTATTCTATCATTGGTGACATCATAACCTAAATCTATACCTACTGCACGCCGCTGCTATCAGTATTATACAATACATACATATGTATTACTTGCGGTACACGCTCGGCGACACCCAGGATTAAGTATTAACTAAGTTTCTAATTTTAAATAGATACATGTTATGTAGGTTTTTTAAATAATATCTTTTTTTACTCCTATTATAATACAAAATTCGATACAAACAGCGAGAACAGTGGGGGTAAAAATACACATTTAAAATTTCTATTAGATTCTTTATTCTATTAAGGGCTCTAGAATCCAACTAAAATAAATGTGGAAGGGACGGCATTTATTATACCTAATACGAGTGAGGTGGACAGGGGAGAAAGCAGAGATTATCTCAAGTATCTAGGAATCATAATAGATAACAAACTCAAATGGAAAGAACATATTACTAATCTTACAAACAAAATAAGGAAAACTGCCTAAATATTTTTATATATCTTATCACTTACAAATCTGAAAATAATATATTACACGTTTGTACAATCACACTTGCAATACGGTATTATTGGATGGGGAGGAGCATAAAACACTTCAATATCGAAATTAGAAAATCAACTCAAAAAATAATGATAAAAATTATTCTATAAAAAAATTACTGTTTAACCCAAAATCACTATATTTATCAAGGCATCAAATTTTTTTAACAATCTCCCCATCACAATTAAAAAAAATACAGATTACTGTCAATTTGTATCTGAAGTAAAAAAATATGTACACAGGCTAACTGAAATATAAATTATACACTTCCTTCTCTATACACGAGCCTTGCTCTCATAGAGAAGAAACAAATATTAAAAGAAATGTATGTATATGATTATTTAAAAAATGTATTATGTCTTTTAATATTAAAATAAAAAAAACTTAAATAGTAACTGTTCCATATTCGTAATTATTATTTTGATCGGTGGACACAAATAAATACTTCTTACATATATTCCATGGTTATTATTGTTAAAAATGTAGTATTATTGTCGCCTGGTTTTAGATTTTTAGTACCAGTGCCATTTCGTCTGGCAGCTAGATTAGTTCTTAGTTTTGGGAATTCGTCGATATTTGGAAGTTCAATATGATCAGTGTATCGCCAATCGATCAGTGGAACGATCTTTGTACTGCATATAATTACAGAACAGAATATTTGTGTTCGTGTAATTTATTGGACAGTGAACGGTGGGCTCATTACAGTCGTCTGTTCGTGCCGTGCACTTTGGGGTGAACTTCAGGATGAGCCAGGGATGGCGTCATCATCAGGTGAGTTGAGCTGTCTTCATTATCCCATTCCTATTTCCCTCACCATCCCTACTTTATCCATCTAACCTTCCACCCGTTTCCTCCTCCTATTCTATCCCGTTGTGATCAGCGCGTAGCGTTGATCACAGTAATAATTAACTTACCATTACGCTTCTTCCACGCATGCATAGGTAGAGAGGATAGAACGCCACAATCTTCTTAGCGATCTTCTATCTTAGTTATAGTTATAAACAGGTCTACACCTAATTTGTTTCTAATGTATTCAAACCTGTGTTTAATAGAGTGAAGTGTGAACTTAATTGGAAGGTTTTGCAGTTTTTTACACAGATTACGATAAAATAGTTTCTTATAGGTATACCTATTTCTATGCAAAATTTGGGTTAAGATGGTCAAACGGTGTAGGATTGTACAGAGGACAGACAGTCAGATTTTCTGTTTTAAGTACAGTGGAATCTCGATCGATCGTTCCCCAAATAATCGTTTTTCCGCATGTGTCGTTTATTTCTTCCAGTCCCGAATTAATTTCATACAAAATACGCAATAATAGATCGCATCGATCGTTCCTCTACGCACCATTTTTCCGCATTAATCGTTTAAATTACGCAGTACATTTCATTACACTGGCTTATTTTATAATTGCCTGCTTAGCGGCACATTGACGTTAAAGGGCGAGTTTTTTTTACGTACATTCAATAACTGATGCCGAAAAAAATGTCATTTGCAACACAGAAAAAATACTGTTTACTTACGGCAATAACGCAACAGCCAAAACATGATGAAAGATTATGTATGATACAAAGTTTACTTTTGAAATTAGCAAAATTAACTTTGTGGTTAAAAGTCATATTTTTTTTGTTAACTTAGTTTTATTAACCACTTATTTAGTTTAAATACATCTATCGGTTTCGAAAAATACAATTTTTTTCTTCAGGATGTATTGACATAATTTTTTGAGACCGGTAGATATATTTAACCTCAATAAATGATTAATACAACAAAGTTAACAAATAAAAATATAGATACAAAGTTTAATTATTATTCTTTGTTTCTGTACAGCCTTCTAATTTTATTTGTATTTAAAGACATTCATTTACATGTGAAATATATATTATTTTTAGAATATAATGTATGAATGTAACCGTTTTCTATATTCCCGCATTTATAATTTTTTTAAGCAGGTCCATTCAAAAACGATAGATAAAGGTTTCACTGTATATAGATTACTGTGGTCAAAACCATGTATTGTGATTATATGAGTGTATATAAAAACATGAAATTTGAATACAACCTGTTTATGTGAGTGATATATAAAGATGTCCAGCGGAAAATTGTCTAGTTTAATATTAAATAAAATAAAAACTACAATGTTATTCTCTTATTTTATTTACACAAAATGGAGTTAAACGATGTTTTATAAACAATGTCGTCTAAATCCTACCCATTTTTCTCAAGAAACTCTTGCAACCGGACTCTTAAATTTGTGAACGCGCAATTAATTTTTGATGGCGTTCCCTTGGATTGTCGAGACACCAGTATCTCATGTTCTGTTTTTAACATAGCCATCAATATGAAAATGTGCTTCGTCAGTAAACAATATGTTTCAGCATCGTTCTCGCTAAAGTACACGTAAAGAATAGTCATTTTCGTTGAGAAACTGCACGATTAGCAGTTTGTATGGGTGAAACTGTAGTTTCTTTTTCAAAATAACGTGCACTGTTGATTTTTTTATTCCAGTACAGGCTGCAATCTTCCTTGTCAATTTACGCGGATTGCGCATAATTTCACTTCGAATTTGAACTACATGTTCTGGCGTCGTTGCTGACGTGGATGGTCCCGGAGGAGTTTGGTTTACCATTGTCCCTTCTTGTCTGAACTTTTGCCTGAATCAAAATAATAATAAGTGTTTCCTAATCATAACCGTGATCTCACTATAACCGTGGTCTCACTATAACCGTGCTCAATATAACTGAGTTCGACAGTATATCCAAAGAACACACAAATTACATTTCAAAGATGTCAAAAAAATAATTTATAACAATTTTCGCGGAATAAATATTCGAATTTATCTAATCTTGTTTTAGCAACGATACCCGGTGATGACGTAACATACAAAAATATAATATGTGAAATAGCAACAGATTTCTAAACTTTGCACGAAAGTCGAGTGGACGCCACTAGTATTTTTGGACAAAATATCAAATAGCCACTACTACTACTGTGAACATGTGAATCAACTGTCGCGTTCGAAGCTCGATAAAATGGGTCGATGAACACTCGCAACAGATTCGTTTTAACAACACAGAAAAACAAAATAAAGTATTATACGAGTCGTACTTTATTACTCGACGCGCGACCATTGCTTGCCGTTTTGTTCGCCGCTTGTATTTTGCGGACGGGGTTTACATCAGTTTTCCCGAGTTGGGTAACCAAAAGTGCATTCATTCTCGGGAGACTTTCCCCATTTTCCCATCTGGAGGGTGGGTAACTTTCTTCTGAATTCTGCGTCTAGTTATTCATAATATAAGACGACGTAATATAATATAGCCAACAAGGTGGTGGCCGCTGCACGCCCATGGTCAGTGTTTCCGCAAAACGTATTTTTCAAAGTTGATATAATGTATGTATATTTTTATTTAATTGTAAAATATGATGATATTCTTACATCTAGTACGCAACATTTTTGAAAACATAAAATATATATATATAATTTATCAAGAAAAAGGAAGCGGTCTAAAATACCTTATTAACCGTTTAGATATTACGCAACATACGACTGAAATGCTGCTAGGAGACGGATTATATTGTGGTTTGTGCTTGGTTAAATTAAAGTTAAAGGTGTACCAGTTAAAGTATACACCATCGTGTGATGGCACGTTGCTTGCGTTTGTAGTAAAATATAATATAGGATACGAGTTCTATAATAATTATTCACGATTATGACAATTTAAAATAGGATACGCGTTTTATAATTTATCTCGGATATGTATCTCAAGATCGACAAGTAGACGCCCCGTTCTGAAAGCCGAGACTTCTATTCTGTATCAAATAATTGTTTAAAAATATATATTACACATTACACATAAATTTAATATTATAATGAGAATTGGGTATTCAGATTGAACTTGATAGATTCCTCAATGTGTGAGTGTACTGCCGAGGAGGAAACCCTTGACTATATCTTTTTTGCCTGTTCATTGCGGATTACAGGTTTACAGTAATCTCGTCAATGGTAATTTTCAACTCCCGGTTAAGTTGTGTCATCTTCTTTCCCTTAAGTCGCCACATTTATTCTATATAATAGCTATTTTTTTGAACGACAATTCGATTCTATGATATTATTGTACTTTTTTCTATAAAATAATGTTTTAATTTGATTAATGGCACAAACCACTCTTGAAGGGTGGATTGGCTATTTAAAGGAAAAAAAAGAAGAAAGTTTGTGTTTGATTGCTGATAAAACTAGACGCATGCATGTATCCTGATAACTTTTAGTGAAAAGTTCACGAAAACATGGTAAAAATATAAACAAAAATTAAATATGTATAAAAATGCATATTTAAAAATCTTTTAAATATATAATTACATAAAATATTTATACAAGATCGTCTTCTATTCATTGATCTTGTCCCATCATCTCAATAAGGTCCCTGTCGTCAGCTGCTTCTGTAACTGCAACTCATTGTAGGCTAAACCTTAAAATATTATATTGAAACCCATGTAATGGACACTACAGAGTTGAGCGCAGAGTGAGCTGTGGATCATTGTCATTAGATTTTTATGGATATAATACAGAACTAACTAATCTTTATCTCTACCCTCAAGTGTGTTGAGACGCGCATGACACGTATCTAGGATAATAAATAGTAGGGCAACCAGGGTAACTAAGCATTACTAAAAAAATACCATACTCGTCATCTTTCACGGGCACGTAAACTTTTTATGATACATTTTATGAAAATATTCAAAAAAACTTATTTTAATATTGAAGTGAGGTGTAATTATGTTTCATATATCTATTAAAAAAAATGCATCTCAGAAATGTACATACCTAGAATTTTATTCGCCCCGCCCCATCTCGTATACTAATCATTATATTTTGTTACGGTCTCTTTAAACATCGTCTGAATGTTGTCAAGCTTAGATAGTGTCGGTTTTTTATATGGATTTAATTCTATAATATGTTACACAATTAATTTAGCACACACGGTACACACTTTGCCTGAGAAATCTCCGAAAAATAATATGTTGTCTTAAAAAGTGTTAAATAATCAATACATAATAAATAACTAAGCACAATGTGCACGTCTGGATGAAAACGTAAGATGAGGGTGGATTGTTAAATATTAATCGTTATTTAATTAAAATAACGCGGACAAAATGAATGTATTATTTATCTGTCGTGAAACTATGAATGCTTCGATTGTAGACAATTTCGGTTGGGGCCGTATCGAATTAACAGCGCCACATGGTCAACCTTTCGGATATAGTCGGCCTCCTCGCTCCTCGCTCCTCGCTCCTCAGCGTTCAGCTCCTCACCCTCGAGCTCACTCCCGCTCCGAGCGTCGCGAGAGTCGCGCGTGCCAGTGCTCCTCCGCTGAGTCTAGTTTCGGACCGTCCGCGATCGATATCCAAATTGAAAAAGGAAATATGCGAGTCTGACTGACGAGGACAGCGCACAGCGGCGACTCTCGGCTCGAGAAGGAAGTACTATTTTGTGTGAATTTTGGGAGGATATTATTTGTGGCGGGCGATTTTGTGAAAGAAAAACCCGGCGGTGTTGCGCGTGCGCGGCGGGCCGGTCGATGTCGCCTTCCCCTTCCCCGCTTCTCCGTTCCCGTTTTACTACAGACCCTCGGTGCTCTCGGCTCGTTCCGGCGAAAAGGACTTCCCGCTGATGCCAGGAGTCCAGGAGCGCCAGCGCCAGCGCCAGGAGACAGGACCCGGAAGGCCCGCAGCAGCCCGGCGAGGACCCGGCCCGCTGCCGATTGATGTTCGTTTTGTGTAAGAGCGAGAAACGGGTCGATTGTTGTAACTGAAAGTACCCATTGGTATTATTTCACCCGGAACAATTATAAAACTGTCAAATTAACGAATTTAAAGTGATCTTTCGAGGAAATATGACGGTCTGGATTATTAAAAGCGAAGGCTCTTCGGACTGAACTATCGGCTCGCAGCGGTGGCTCCAGGCATCGCAGTGTGACGATCGATTCCGAAGAAGTTGGGAAGAGATTTAGTTCCGGGTGCGGAGGCGGCCCTCGTCCATCGAACCGCTCCGGCCGCACGCCGGGACGCGGAGTGAGCGACTCGGGTCAGAGCTTAAATCAGTTCGTTTGACAGATCGATCACTTTTGATATTTTGTTCAGTGCTCTAATCCTCGGCGCAGTCTCGCTCGAGTCCGCCGCCTGGACGGGCGTCGCTCCGGGCTGTCAACACGCGAGGGTCCGTCCAATGTGTTGAGCGATGATACTGCCCGCGGAGTACGGCGGTTCGAGTGTCTGCAGGGCCGGAAGCTCGGGGTGCGCGAGACCGAGGGTCGCGAGGTCATGTCTCGCGAAGGGTATCCTCCCCCGGGGCCGCTAGGAGACAACAGGTCTCCTCGAGGAAGGAGGCAGGGAGAACTCCCCACCGTGGACCGCTCGCCCTCCAGGGGCTACCCGCCCCGCCTGAGGCAGCCCCCTAGTCCCGACCAGGGGTACCCGCCCCACCACAGAACCATGGGGTCCCCTTACTACGACCACGAGGCGCCCCCGAGCCCGGAGGAGCGCCGGGGGCACCGCTCCAGGAGCGCCACGCGCCCTTCGCATCCGCTGTCCGTGAGATACCAATCTCTGGACAGAGAGCGAGACAGAGACAGGGAGTTCCTCCCGATTAGAGAGCCCAGAGAGCGCTCCTTAGAAAGAGGAGCTCTCAGAGACAGATCTTTAGAAAGGGGACTCTTCCTCGAAGAAGAATTATATGGAGCCCGTTCGGCCAGGCAGTCTCCGTCCTTGCGAGATTCTGGAGGAGTGTTTATTGGCGAGCTGCAGCACCAGAATACGGATCTGCAGCGGGAGTTGGGCAACCTGAAGAAGGAGTTGGAGTTGACGAACCAGAAGTTGGGGTCCAGCATGCACAGCATCAAGACCTTCTGGAGTCCCGAACTGAAGAAAGAGAGAGCGCTGAGAAAGGAGGAGAGCGCCAAGTACAGCCTCATCAACGACCAACTGAAACTGCTCAACAATGAAAATCAGGTAAATTATTGGAATACTTGTTTTTATTTAATTGATCAAATCATTTTGTGCCTTATTGATGTAATAACATACTAAATTATAACTTTTTATACTTTTTAAAACTTAATTAATTATAAAACAGGATAATGTAATTTCATTATATACATTATAGAGAGTGGTTTCGTTACGCTCTCTATTTTATCAAAATGCATGATATTTTCAGTACTCATATACTACTTATTTTTAGGATGAATAATATCTACATTCAGCATGACATTCCACGTATGTGTGAAGTAATTTCGTTTTGGAGCAATGTTATCGTTGGTCTCTTGGTAATGGTAATGACAGACGATACTGTCGAAATTTCAAGTCATACATGTTATGTATTATTTTTTAATATTTTAGTTTACATGTGTACATACATGTATGTATTATGTTCTGACTTGCTACTGTAACGATGCAAACAGCCTCACATCCCATAGAGCATCAATAAAACAATTGTTGGTGCGCACGCGAAGAGAGATCCCCCATTCCAGGGTCGGCTTGAGACTATAAGTTAACCGAGGCGTTTTAAAAATATTATAGATTTTCTTCTTTTATTATTAAATAGGCAATCCACCCTTCAAGAGTGATTTGTGTCACTTAAATTAAAAACTTTATTTTATAGAAAAAAATACAATAATACCATATTACAGGTCAATACCATTGCCGCTCAAAAAACCTGCTATTATATAGATTAAACGTGGCGAGTTAAGAGAAAGATGATGACACCAGTTAACCTGGAGCTGAAAATTACCACTGTAAAAAAAACCTGTGATCCGCAATGGACAGGCAAAAAAGACATGGTCAAGGGTTTCCTCCACGGCACCACACTCACACATTGAGGAATCTATCAAGTTCAATCTGAACAGCCATCTGGCAAAGCCCAATTTTCATTCTAGATATTATAGATCAAATATATCATAAATTCCATGTCAATTCTTCATTATAGGACTTAAGAGACGTTAATAGTGGGCAGTGGTGTATACTTTGGCGGGTCGCCCATAGGATTTTAAATATAGCGCACGTATGTCATGTCATCGCCGAAACGATACATTGCGTATTTAATTACGTCAAATAATTTTATCAATATGTTTGATTGATTTGTTTGTCAAGTTATTGTGGTTGTTCAGTTTAAGTTAAGTTAAGTTTGTGGTAAATTTCTCCCAATTTTTTTATATTGAAGATTTTACAGAACCACTGGTTGTGACCGCATAAGCCAAACTGAAAATGTGCATTGGTAATAGCCGATGGCGTTGATAAAAGTTCTGTTAGTCTGTAAGATCTGTTAGTGCATGTGGAACGAACGAGTGAAAAGAGGAGGAAGGTACTGTATTTTGACAGTACCTTTCTCCTCTTTTTACAGTACCTTCTTTACATGTCATGCAGGCTTTATATGGCTTGCAGAAGCAAACACGAGAAGATGTATAAAAGTGAATGAGCAAGAGTGATGTCAGGACAGAAGAGTATGGAATTCTATCCTCTCTACCTCTGGAAAAAGAAATGGTGATAATAGTTAGTTAGGTATCGTTTGTACACATTTGATAATCATTTAACAGTCTTCCTCTACAGCCTAAAATGCTAAGATTCTTAATTTTTTTTAACATGTTACATCGCGTCATTAAATCAGGAGATATTTCAATTTGTCTTTATACCTCTCACTAAGAAAGTAGAGTATGGCCAGTGTAAGAATGCGGCTGAAATTATTCACGCAGAAATGCACTTGAAGAAGGGGTGTTGCTTTGTCCAATATAACGCCAATCATCATTAATTAAAATTAATACATATTAAATTAATCAACTAGAAAGATATATAGAAAAAATATTTACTTGGTACCGGGATTGGTACCTATCCGGGAAAGCGCATTCTCCACTTTCGCTATAGCACTCGAATACATTTTCGACAAATTCCATACTATGTTTTGAAAATGCAAATTCACAACAACAAAAAAAGTATTTCATTTAAATTATTCATCGTTAGGTTGGCAAGCGAGTCTGATTATTTTGTTGCATTAGATCGCTTTTTTAATATATTCAACACGATCAGCCGGATGCGCGTGACAGAAATTCCAGCCGCATTCTTAGAGTGGCCATACTCATGAGATGAAATTTTTACAATTTTTGACTCCTGAAGACTGGAATTTCAATCACCCTTTTTTGCCCTAATTTGCCTTGACTGCATGTTGTATATTAAAGTGGACTCGACAGTTTTTTTTACACAATATTTTGTAAATAATATTCTAATTTCCGTTTGCGTCACGCATAGGGATATTTGAAAGGAAACTGACAATACATTTTTCAAATTGAAAACCTAAATTGGAAAATTGTAACATTGTAATGGTACTGTACTGTAGGTACGTAGATTTTCTTACAGAATTCCAAAGTATGTATTTTTTTCCCAACCTAGGATGGGTTTTAAATGCTAATCTTATATTTATGCGTTTAGTAATTCGAAAAGAAACTGATAAATTGCATTATAGTAAAGTTGGTGAACATGTGACGTTTATGTTGTGATGACAAATATGAAACAAACGAGTCCATTTCTACTGTCAGTTATTTGAATATTGGAACACTGTAATGTCGCTGTACCGAGTGAGGTAATTATTGTAAAATTGCAATCACAGTAAGTTTTTATTAACCAATGTATAATCCTCCCAGTCCTAACAAGCTTAAGTCGAGTCAGCGAGTCACGTAAACAGTCTTACGGGATAGAATAACAAATGAGGATAATCTCATCGGGACCAAAGTATGAGATGTAGTCTATCGAATAACAAAGCTAAAATGGCAACGGGCCGGGGAACCTTCGAATAAGCGACTACTGCAGATACTAGAGAGGATACCCCTGACTGAAAGACGAAACTTGGTAAACTGACAATATATAAAAAAATTGCAGAAAACAGCTGGATGCACAGGACAGATGATAGAAAATCGTTAAGAGAAGTCTTTATCTAGCAGGAAATCGTTCTTAAAAATGGACAAAAGCATGATAGCTGAAGAAGAATTGAAGATTTGAATTTGAAGAAACTACAAATTCGAAGAGACATGGCCGATATCATTTTCCTACACAACTCTAAAGTAGACTCTTGATTTACTCAGACGCATATCCATTCGAATGCCAACCAGGTCAACCAGAACTAATCGTACATTTAACCTTCCACATTGTCAAACAGAATTCATTTTTCAACCGACCACCCCTTTATTTCAATTCACACTTATACGAACTAGACATTTTCAATACTCCAGCTACCTCAATTAAATCTAAATTCAATACATGAACTTTAATGGCCTTCATTTTATTTTTATCACACAGATTTTATTCCCTATCCCATTTTCCTTTTCCTTTCCGCTCACCCTCCCGTTCCCCTGGAATATTTTCTTTTTTATAATTTTTATCTCTTTGTTTATATATTTATTTTCATCTTTTCCTCTCACTTTTTTCTGCATTATAGTCCTTTTTAAATTGTACTCACTGTATAAAGTGTACTGTATCTTCTGAGAAAACATGTAACTGGTTTAATTAATATTATTTTTGTATTTACTAATAAACTGTATGTTTTCCGAATAAAATAAAAATGAAAATAAGAAGAATAGGTCTCATGTTTCGGTACACTTTACAAGTCGTTAATTAATTCTGTACTGACTAGCTTCCGGACTACCCTTGGACTCGCTAAGACAAAAAAGAGCCAATAATATATTTAATAAAACAATTCTTCGTAGAATATTTGACTCGACAAACGATGATGGTATCTGACGAAGACGTTGTATCGCAGAGCTCTGTACGCGCTGTACGATGACGTCAGCGTGGTCCAATCGATCACGTTGAATAGGTCATGTACACAATGGTAGATTTTTAGGCCTAGTGAGGCTGGCTTCCTGCACCATAAATCCGCCCCTGCATGTGCAGCATACGGAAGACCAGGAACCGGAATCCAGAGGAACGTAGAAGAGGGAGGCCCGAACTGACCGGCTGCTACATTGGACATGAACTTGTGGAGAAAATTTTTGCTCGCAGTCATATGATAATGACGATATGTGTAGAAAAGGATCGCAAAAAGTTAAGTTGATGCCGTTGACTGGCATTCTGAATGCGGCAGCACAAGTAATACATATATAGAACGTTTAAATTCTTTCACACAATATACCTTTAGCGTGAAGTATTGTACATTAGCTCCGTTTCCCTAAGATGAGCGGAATTTAAATTGTGTCGGTTGATGTACATAGCGTCACATACCTAACATGGCACCTCTGTATCTTCAAGAGCTCTATATCCCAGACATCTTGAATGGTAGACGTCTCAAGTTAACTTTTATTTCAGCCGCAGAAAGGGTTGTAAAACTGACCAGTGTAAAAGCGCGAAACTCTGACTTCCATCAAAAGGATTAGTGGATTAAAGACTTTGTTTATAAATATACATTTTTACAAAATCGTATACGTACGTTCAAATGCCAATTTTAAATTTTAAGATCATACAAAAATGGCGCTATTTAAATTATCCAATGATATCATTTTACATAATTAATATTGTCCATATTTATTAGGCCGACCGGGAATTTTCCCATCCGTATATTTGACGTCCCAGCCGATTCTGCCCTTTGCTAATCTACCATTTGATTACAGCTCGGACGGTCGCTTACACAACTCATCGAGGAGTAGGCACTCCGAGCGAGCCCCGCTCCACACGAGTCTATTAGCGGTTGCGGCTTTGAATTCAATGCCAGTACAATTAACCTTTCTTCATTATATTAATACTTCTCGCAGCTTCCAGTCGTGTTACGTGTCGTCCTGTTATACATACCAGCACGGGTGAAATATTTTTGCAATTTAATGAAAAAGATGACTAATCTGTACCTCACTGGAAGATGAGACTTACTTATAATGCGTGTATTTTGTTGAGAGGAACTAATACACGAGTTCAAAGTCAAGAAACGGCTCCGGGAAGCGTGTACACGGATGAGACTTGTCTCAGAGGCTCGCCTCGAAAGCGTGCAAAGGACAGTACAGAGTTGATTAATTGCCGCGTGTATTTTGTATGCAGAGTAGAATGACGACATTTTGGAAGAATTAAAGGAAAATAGATTTATCCTACTAATGTTTCGGCCATTGGGTGGCTTCACACGAAATAAATACAAGAGGTGTAGCTAATCTGAATTTAACAATCCCCAAAATCACCAATAAGTATGGATCGAGGACAATAGAATTTGTTGTTTCTACAATAAAAAATAAACTATCCGGATTTTTACAAAAGAGTACGTTTTCTCCTAATTTGAGAGAAATTATAAAAAATGGTTTATCGATAATAACCTCTGACCTGTAAGAATTAAATGAATTGTTTAAACTGTGACTGTTTAGTCATGTTTTTGATTATTTTAAATGTAACAAAATTGATATTTATTTTATTTATTTATTAATGACCTTACAAACTTTTACAAAGTTAGTCTAGTATAAAAAACATTAGCAGCTACACAAGTACCTATTTATATACATATATATATATATAAATAGAAATTGAAAGAATATACATATATGTATAACTTAAAAAAAAAGAAAAATAAGCAAAACAAACTATAAAATTTAAGGTAAGAAAAACAATAAAAATTTTGGTTTGACACAGAATGGCTAAGTATCAAAATTAATTGTATATTTGACTCACAATAGCATCAAAAACATTACTCTTATATTTAAACATTGAATATCGGAATATATCTACGAGACCAAAATCGTTCCCAAGCCTGTGAAGTCTTTGTGTGGGTGCATTCCTATAAAAATGAGTATATAATGATTTTACGTGGAACAGCACCGACGACCTGGTACACCGCGCAGGAACGTGGTATACAACCAGTTCAGTTAAATTAGGGGCGTCTAGTATGCCATTTACTATTTTAAATAAAAATAATAAATTATTTAAAGTTCTTCTACACAACAAGTTACTTAAATGAAGAGTGCTCAATAGAAAATCAAAATTCAATTATTGTTCAACGGGTATACATAGTTTGAAGTTAATAAACCTTAAAAATTTATGCTGAACCCATTCTAATTTTAATTCGAGACTAAATAGTTGAGTTGAATTCTAAATTGCTACGAACCATAGCCGCGTATAAAACTTTAAGCGATTTAAGATTTAAATGTACCTGTAGACAAACGTCTAGCAAAACGTTTTGTGGGTCTAGTTTTAATAAAAAAAATATAAATACACCCTCTGGCATAAATCATTCCTAACCATAGTGATAGCTGGAAGAAGAAGAGGATAGTTGAGATAAACATTCAAGAGATAGTTATCGAGAAGCAAAAGATCTGGCACAGAATAGGGCCGATGGAAAGAGCTACGCCTTCAAGGGAGTGTACCTTAAGTAAAAGTATGATGATGCAATGGACCGACGAAAGATGAAAGTTTTATCCGTGGAAGGGTGAGGCAATGCCATTCTATCATATTTATCAAAATAACAAATTTATAGTTCAAATATACTTGAGAAAACAATAAAAATGACAAAATTTTAGAAACAAGGACAGATGATTTTGGTTTCTTGAAATTTATCATATACAGAGTGGCCCAAAAATAGTAAGAACATCTCGTAACATACGAGTTATTTCAAAACATAATATAATTAATTATAATTATTATTAATGTAATTTTTTTGCATAATATTCAAGTAATCAGAAATCATCAAAACACCCCATATTGCATAATCTAGTGGGTTTAAATCGGGCTGTTCGGTGGCCACATGCCTGGCTCGATGAAATTAACATTCTCACGACGAAGAAAGTTGATTGTATTTCTGGCTGTGTGAGATGGTGCTCCATCCTGCTGTAATGTCTAGCTATACTCCAGGCTTTGTTTGAAAACTCTTTGATCATTTTCCTAGCACCCCAACGTTTTTCAATTCGCAAATTTTTGATCAGAATAAACAAAAATAAAAAAAAAACAAATATAAACATTGGGGAAATTAATAATCAATGATGGCGACCGGATATTGTCGAAATAAAACGTAATATAGGTAAGTAAGTAAATTAATAAACTATTTAAGCTATTGTTGATATAGTTTAACTAATTTTGATGTAATTATATCATATTTTACGAAATGTTCTCACTTTTTTGGGTCATCTGTAGTTTTAATATTCAAAATTATAAATGGAAATATATTTTTACAACTTTCAATACGATATCATGTGTCGCTACAATAATACATTTTAGAAAATACATAGAAATAATACACGAGTATTCCCTATATATACTTCGTAAGTGCGATTTCCCTACATTCAGATGTTCCCTACTCGTAATGAATACATTAAGTACATGCTCGCTGGAAGGATCCGAATAATTTACACGATTTCCATCTCTTTTGTAATTTTAACTAAAATTACATCTCTTCATAATGGGTATGAAATGTTGTCTTTGTAAATATGAAAATCTTTAAATTGCGAATCCGTATTTTAATGAGTCTCTAATGGTCCGTATCCACGAATGAGATTTTTAATAGATTTTCAACTCGAGACACTCTCTGAGATACGGATTTTACTCCCATGAGATTCTTTGGAGACAATTCTAGGTTTCGTTGTTTTCGTGTGGCCAGGATGGCCCCAAAAAAAGTGAGAATATTTCGTAAAATGTTTTAAAATTACATCAAAATTAGTTTAACTATATCAACTACGAGGCTTGTCCGTAAAATAAGTTCCACGGACTGCCGCTGGCGCTAGGATCGTTTCTATGCGCGACCAGACAGCAGAGGCAGGTTATTTGGTTCCTCCACTATAATTCCTCACCAAGCCAGCGTCGCTGCGACGTTTAGTCTAGGCCCAGCAGCCGTCAACGATGGAGCTTCCTCTTGCGTCTCCCGCCAGCTGCGAGTTGCGGTCTGTTATTCGTTTCCTGGCCGCTAAGAAGAAATCGGCGAAGGAAATTCACGAAGAACTTTGTGAAGTGTATGGAGAAGAGTGTATGAGCTCCGGGATGGTGCGCAGATGGGTCAGGGAATTTAAAAATGGCCGAACAGACGTCCACGACGAAGCCCGTGCAGGGCGGCCATCGGTTTCCGACGAAACAATTGCCAGAGTCGAAGCGGCAATGCTCGAAGATCGACGGATTACGGTTAGGGAGCTGTGCGAACAGATTCCGGAGGCCAGCAAAACCACAATCGACAAGATTTTGACTGAACATTTAGGCTATTCAAAGGTCTGCGCAAGATGGGTACCAAAAATGCTCACTGCAGATCACCAGCGGCAGCGGGTTGAAGCGGCCCAAGAATTTCTCGCTTTTCACGGAACAACCGAAGAGGAATTTCTGGACTCTATTGTTACTGGCGACGAGACCTGGATACACTACACCACACCGGAAACAAAGGAGCAATCGAAGCAGTGGAAGCACCCTTCTTCGCCAAGAGCAAAGAAGTTCAAAGAAATCCTGTCTGCCGGAAAAATCATGGCTAGCGTTTTTTGGGATCGAAAGGGCGTATTGTTGTGCGAGTTTATGCCTCGCGGGACAACAATCAATGCTGAACGGTACTGTGAGACCTTGAAAAATCTTAGACGTGCAATTCAGAACAAGAGAAGAGGAATGCTGACCAAAGGAGTGCGTTTTCACCATGACAACGCCCGACCGCACACCGCCTATCGAACCACAGCCCTCATCGAAAAATTTGGATGGAAAATGGTGTCTCACCCACCCTACAGTCCAGACTTAGCACCAAGTGACTTCCATCTCTTCCCCGAGTTGAAGAAAAACCTTGGCGGAACCCAATTCAAGACAGATGAAGAGGTACAAAATGCGGTTGTTAGTTTTCTACGCGGACAGGCGGCAGAGTTCTATGACTCTGGTTTAAAGAAGTGGGTGCCTCGAATGCAGAAGTGCATAGAACGCAACGGCGATTATGTAGAAAAATAAAAGAAGGACTGAACTTTCCAAAAATATACTTTTCTTTAAAATTAAACCAGTTTTTTTATGTGAAAAAAATTCGTGGAACTTATTTTACGGACACGCCTCGTATAATAGCTTAAATAGTTTACTGATTTACTTACTTACCTATTTACCTATATTACGTATTGTTTCGACAATTTTCGGTCGCCATTTTTGATTATTAATTTTCCCATTGTTTATATTTGGGTTTTTCAAATTGTTGTCCAGAATGACAAAAATTACTCTAGAAGACCGTATTCTGTGCTAGGAAAATGATCAAAGAGTTTCAAAACAAAGCCTGGAGTATAGCTAGACATTACACCATAACTGGACATTACAGCAGGACGGAGCTCCATCTCACACAGCCAGAAATACAATCAACTTTCTTCGTCGTGAGAATGTTAATTTCATCGAGCCAAGCATGTGGCCACATAACAGCCCAGATTTAAACCCACTAGATTATGCAATATGAGGTGTTTTCATGATATCCGATTAGCTAAATATTGTCATAAGAATTATAATTAATTATATTATGTTTTGAAATAATTCGTGTGTTTCGAGATGTTCTTTTTTTGGGCCATCCTGTATATCAGTGATTCGCTACCTAACGCTTTACTTACGGTTAGCATCAAATGCCACTGTCGAGTTAAATTGTTAGATTGATATTGACCTTACAAGGCAAAACGCGTCTTAAGTAAATTAAACAAGTAGAATAAAAAAATAAGTGATTTATTTTCATATATGTGATTACAGAGTTCTAGAACTTACTTACCTAGTTACTTCCCTCTGAAATTATATGCATATGTTAAATCCATGAATTAGGAATAATATCAAATATAGACACATACATAATATAGTATAACGTTGAATAACATGACGTGTCACACTCTGTGAAGGTAAATAATGATCAAAAAATATCTTTATAACTAAAATGTACTTTGGAACTCCATCGCGTGACTCAAAAACTCACGGATAAATCCAAAAATAATTCTGAAATACTCTGATTCATCGCAGAATTCTTGCCGGCTAACGCGACGTAAACTTTTAACTACGTGTTTGGGTTATTTTAATACAAATTGAATGTATCAATTATTAAAATATACAGATACAATTTATCGAAAACGTATTTTTGTTGCCACCCGGATTCGAACCAGAAACTATTCCTATCCGGAGAAGTGCGCTGACGTATTACACCACGTCAACATAGTAAGTTAACGACAAATTTTCGAACTTATATGTTGCTCTTTCTAATTGATACATTTGTTATAATATCACATAATTATGTTCTGAAAAACTGTAACTTGATACATTTGTTATAATATCACATAATTATGTTCTGAAAAACTGCAACTTGATACATTTGTTATAATATCACATAATTATGTTCTGAAAAACTGCAACTTGATACATTTGTTATAATATCACATAATTATGTTCTGAAAAACTGCAACTTGATACATTTGTTATAATATCACATAATTATGTTATGAAAAACTGTAACTTCACAGTATAATATCACATAATTATGTTCTGAAAAACTGCAACTTCACAGTAATAATGTGTTCTCCTTAAAAACATATTTGGCTTTTTGGATATTTTTCTAAAGAACTCTAAACTCTCTCTCAGGTGATGTGCTCATTTCTGAGTATGTGGTTCTCTGATCTGATTACTACTTGTCTCCATCTCAACTCTTCGAGCTCCCGGGCTTTGTGCATGGCTCCGGTCGTTTCTCGGACTTGGTTGAAGATTGACCTCTCGCTATTCGTCCTTGTATATTTCCAATGATCATTAATTTCTAGAGGCTGCTGCTTCTGGCGACTTGCCCAAGAATTGTTTTCCTGCATTTTGTAGAAAGCCATCATTCTACTGATTAATACTGTAATTCTCAGTTCATAATAATTCACGCTCTGAATACAGAATTCACGAAGAATGGAGATATTTTTTCGTTACGCAGTCTGCAGTACACGCATCTCTAGAGGCTTGTTGTGTGGTCAGTAGTAATTTTTTACTATAGTAAAAAAAGTTACTAAAGTAAAAAAAATTGCTAAAATAAAAAGTTACTAAAGTAAAGAAAACGGGTGTTTGATCGTAAGTAAAAAAAATATTTACTTCTCGAAAGTACACCCCGTCATTTTACTCTGCGATATCCGATAGTAAAAACGAGAATCGATAGTTACATATGGTGGACTTTTCACAGCTGTTCCAAAAGTCATCTGACACATTGATCCTTTGAAATTTGCAGTGAATGACAATTGATCATTCAATATCTCGCTATTTTAGTGATGAGAGTTCGTCCGTTATTACACATAATACGGAAAAATGTCACTCCTAAAGTGACAGATATCGTACGCCTAGGCGAAAAAATCCATGAATAATGCATAAAATACAGCATATTTCATGATCATTTGTCACACCTATAGACATCTCCATCTATGCTTTGATAATAGTAAATTTAACGTTCGAACAACCCGCAAACGATTTTAACCACGGGCGTTAGTAAAAAGTTACTAATCATCACACAACCGGCCCTAAGGGGTTGAGAACGTTCTATATTTCCTTCTAAATGTCCATACTGAGCTATAAAAGTACCAGGGTGTCGACTAAAAATCTTATATAGTTAAGAGAAAAGTATACATTATTGTTATCAATTATGCAGAAATATATGAATGTAATTAAGCAGCGATTACATTTATTTTTTGACCTTAGCTTATGTTCTACCGTTTCATTTCACATCTTCTCACTTACATTGGTAGGGGGTTTGAGTACAAAACGTTACCCACCGCATAACTTCGGTTTTAAGGGTTGCATTTTAAATACCGAAACAATTTAGATTATATTATGTCGATATCACAGTCTACCAAATATATAGGCATGAACTAATGCAAATTCTTTATTTCAATATTTTCAATTTGGTGTCACCCACGTAATCATTTTGGTACCACTCACGCAATCAAGTAGCTCCGCGACTTTTTAAAAAATATAAGTCTCGATTGGAACGAAAATTGAAACGCTGACAATATAATATGCATTAATGTAAAAAATACGTCTTCTTTACACAAAGATTTAATTTTCTACTGTTGCATAAATGAGTTATAAACTATCGAATTTATATTTCGACCAATAATGTGTGTAGAATGCCGCTCGTGCCGCAACTAATGTTCTAAACCCCTCTCTTATATGCACACTTTATTTCATGTCTATCCATTTACTGGTCTGCGGTTGACACATAATCATCCTCCATTCTTTTCGCAACGTTTGTTTTTTGAATTTGACCTTTAATTGACATTTATCATAATATAATTGTTTAATAGAGTTAGGCATTTCGCGATCTCAATGAGCTCTTCTGCCGGTTGTGGAACAGGACGAAAGTTGGACCATCAGGACACTGGCTGAGAACTTCAACATCGATCAGTCCACGATTGTTCGTTATGTCAAAAAGATCGGCAAGGTGTGGAAATAGATCGGATAGGTCCCGCACAATCTCTCACACAACAACGAGGCCGACCGAATCCAAATTTTTAGTTATGTTACAATATAATGTAAGTTAAAATACAATTTTAAATACATAATATTTTGTCGACCAGTATCGATTAGTGAAAATACCGTAGAGTACGGTCTACGTAAGTTTGTGCATGAGTTTTCGGCCACGCGCATCTATACGAAGATATTCGTAAAACTTCGGAAAAAAGACGCACACGCCGAATGCTTACAGTAGGTGAACAAAAAAGCGATCTTCTGAATTTAATTGACTTATTATATTAAAAAATTCAGTTTCATTTGATTTATTTAATAAATATACAAGAAAATAACACATCACAAATATTTTTAACTCTTTATTAATACTGGCTTCTCACAAAATTTAACAGAGGTCACAATTTAAAAAAATATGAATATAAAAATTTGATGTTAAGAATTTATAAACAAATAAAATAAAGTATAATGTAAATAAAAATTAAAATGAAAATTGTTACATTTAATCACAACAATATTACATTAAAAAGATTTATGAAAATTAAGTCATTTACAATTAACCCCAAAAATATTTAAAAAATAAAATTAGAAATTAAGTTATTAACATTTTAACACAATGGCACAATAAATAAAATATAATCATTTACATTTAACTGCGAAAATATTAGTCGTCTTTCAACTTTCTTCAAATCACTCACCCCAATGGCAGCTCAATTAGACATGAACTTGTATACGTTGAAAAATATTCTCGCAGTGCTCGTCCGCGTCGCAAATAAGATGCTGAAGACATTAAGTGAATATTAAAATTTCCGTAAATCTCGATTAGGTTGAGTGTACCTGCACTAAAAAGCAATCGGAAACGTCCAGAGCACACAAACTCCTCGAAGGACAACGGGTGACTAAATAAAATGAGAGCTGATTGGTGACACACTGGATTAGGTCACACCTCTACCCCAAATGCGTCGTACTCTACCTAATGGTGTTGAAATATATTTACAACTTTAATTTTTTAAAGATAGCTAATCACATTTATTGTGCAAGAATGTAATCTTTCCATTTTTCCAAAAAGTTGATCATTCATCTCATATCAATGTACTGACCACTGTTATACAACACTATTTTTTAAAACCACACAACTGATCTTTATTGTACTATTTTATCCTATTGTAAACGGACTTGTATTGAAAGTTCACTTGATATTTTGCTACTCAAATGTACTGCGTGGAATTGTTCACATTTTCATATTTTAATTTAGCACCTGGTGCGGCATCCATCGATATAGGCCATAGCCAGGGCTGATTACAATTAGATTTTGTTTGGCGTTACGGGGGAGAACTGAAATTGGTTATTTGTATACTTAAACTCAATAAACATAATTACTTCAAACCGCCAAGTCTTCATATTCAAAATGTTCTTTGATGGTACTTAAGAATTCTTTACAATCTCAGAGAACATTTTACTTTAACTGTCATATTGTAAGAAATGTATCGATCGAAAATTACGGCAAATTGCAACCACAAATTGATAAAATGATTAAACATAAAAAATATTTAATCTCGTCCAAACTTAGAATAAATACATATAAACATCTTTGAACGAAAAAATGGTATTATTTGTTCTGATTATTATTGTATAATTTTATTGGTCGATAAAATTTTTTTATTTGTATTTAACTAAATTGAACCATTACAATCGTATTACTTCGACAATCAAATGACGAAATGTATTCCAATACGTATGTAATAGGTAGAAGTGTACCGGTGAGTGTTTGTATGTGTGTGTGCGACCAATCACTAAAGCTAAAGTGTTTCCCCAACCAAACATCTGGTCTACAGATGATCCGAATGCGGGAGACTGGCAACGGATAAGATCAGGGGCGAACTAGGTCAACTGAAACAAATGCAATTATTATTTAAAAAAAAAAATTAAATTCTATTTTTACTATTAAGGAGAACACATTCTTATTGTGAAGTTGTAATCATTCAGAACGTAGATAGATCTGTGATATTTTAAACACTAATTAAATGTATTAATTAGAAAGACACGCATATAAAATCAAGTTTATCGGAAAATGTTGTTGTTGCTACCGGGATTCGAACCTGCATCTCTTCCAATCCGGAGAACGTGCATTAACCAATTATGCTACAGCACATAGTGAATTTACGATAAATTTTCGAATTTATATGTTACACTTTTCAAATTGATTTATCTATCGTTGCATTATTTATTATAATCGATAGATGTATCAATTTGAAAAGAGTAACATGTAGGTTCGAAAATTTGTTATCAATGCACTGTGTGTTGTAGCATAATCGATTAATGCACGTTCCCCGGTTTGGAAGAGATCCAGATTCGAATCCTGCTCGCAACAACAATATTTTACGATAAAATTGATTTTATATGTATGTCTTTCTAATTAATACATTTAATTTGTATTTATATTTTTACGGGCATTGAGTGATGAAGAGGTGAGGTTTTTACAATCACGTGGCATTGAGTTCGTAAAGTTCTCTTGTAAGCTGCGAACTCAATTGCCGACAGTCGAATAGTATGGGATGAAAAAATGAAGACAGCTTAAATTTAAAAAATTAAATACGTAGTTAAAAATTAAATGTTATTAGCGAAGTTAAAGTTTTATGATCACGGCAAATACTTTATATCGAATCGAAGTTAGTGACCGAGGTTAGGTTAGGTTAGGTTAGGTGGTAGCAGTAAGTTAACGATAAGAGACTAGTGAGCATTTCCGTCTCGAATTTTAGTACAGAGATTAGATCAGTTCAAGTTACAGTTTAGTTCAGAGATCAGATCAGTTAATGTTACAGTTTCTGGAAAAAATAATTACCCACACTCGAGAATGTTTACACCAAAAAATAAAAATATTTTTCAATTATTAAAATTAATGAGGTGAGTGTAATATAATAGCGATTAAATGTTTAATATTATTTATGAGATGAATATTATGTTCCAGGCCGATTTTGTTTAACTACCGTTTTAATTTGGCGAAGGTTTGTCAGTGCGCACGTAATAGTAGTAGAGAGTAGTTAATTACAATTTATTATAAAGTATGTATCGTTTTAACAACGTGTTCAATTCATTAAAACATTTTATATAAATAATAATGGCAATGCTGTAAACCATTAATGGTGATCGCTATTGTCGCACGTTAGAAAACTTCTTGGTGGCCGAATTGGGTCGATTGTGCCTGCAACGCGTGTGGTTTTGACAGAACGGTGCCACCTCATATACAGCCCGAGCTACGCTTGAAATTTTGCCAAAATTTTTTCCCGACCGCATAATGTTAAAAAGTAATGATCATCTGATTTGACGGCTCCCGAATCCAACAACAATTCCGATGCTATAAATAGGTCAGTATTCGAAATGAAATTGCTGAAATAACATGCGAAATTTGTGAGAATTTTACGAAAAATATGGTTAAAAGAGCAAGCATTTGTGCCGCTACCAGAGGCAGCCACTTAGCCTATGTCAATTTTCATACATAAATGTAATAAAACAAATAATTGATAAATAAATACTTAATTACAAATTGTGTTTCATTTTTTAGTTATTCAAAAACAACGTCGGTCTGGAACACAATATTCACCCTGTATTTTAATTAGTGTAAAAATGTATTAAAATTAATTAGTTTTAATTAGAGATGATTTAATTAATTATCGTATGACTTTTAGAATTAAAAACGGCTGTATGATAAGTAGGTATCCGTGTTAGCTAAATTTATTTATTTGTTAATATAATCTCTTTTTAGCTCGATACACTTAGTCCAGCGATATTTCAACACTTTTAAGCCAACCAAAAATACGATTTATCGAAATGAGCCTCTGTTGTTGAATATTGACGTGAACCGTTTTCTGCCAAGCCATTATTTCATAATTGGAAACAAAAAGAAATTGCACGGGGTAAATCTAGAGAATAGGGTGCACTTAAAATTTTAATATCGCTTCGAGTTAATTTCTTTGAAATAAATACATTATGTACATAAGTTAATTTGAGAGTTATAATAATGATATATTAGTATTAGATGAAATGAATACAAGTTATTGTTTACGTGTGCAGTACCTACATACTCGTACCTGCCAATTTAAATAATTATTAAAAATATTTAGTCATACAATATGGTAATAAATTTGTTGATATATTTGTGATAACAAAAGTAAAACTATTTCAGCGACAGATGGTCTAATGTAGTTAATTTCTTTTGTACGTGGCAAAGTCAGTTGAAGTAATTAAGTGACAAACTTTATGATTTAGCAGAGTTAGTCCGGACCACCATACACTTTATTTATACTTCCCTAGATCTTCCTCGCCACCTTTTTTGTGAAACCCTTGAAAAACTTTTTATAATGATAAACATTTCACATAAATTAGACCGCAATTATCCGCAGTTTTGGTGCGCATATTTCGCAATTTGAGAGATGTTATAGAAATATCTTTGTTAACTACAGACAATTAATTTTAGAGATGGTTCCATATAAAAACAAGAAATGAAGTAATATGTTACGTAAAAATAGTATTTATTTTTCATATCTTAGGTATTGTTCAAGACTACGAAGCAATAAGATGCACCTGGGGATATTGGAATCAAGAGTGTATTAGTACTATCCTCTATTACTCACGCTAAAGCAAATCATTTTAGTCATTAATATTTAATATATATATACATACAATATATATACATGCGTCAATAATACACGGATTCTTTATTATATGATCGGCTGACTGCCACCGTCTTACATACCTACATTAAAAGTGGTTCCCACATATCGATACCACATTGAACGATATTCAATGACACCCATACGTTAACTAATATGTTGTCTCGAGTGGAAGATACCTTTATATGTATAGCTCTGTACAAAACCGCCATTCTAAAGTAAGACTGCTTAATAATGGCTTTGAGATTTATAAACCGCATTTTGAATTAATACGGTATCTCCAATGTAGATTCAAAATACAGTTTCCCTTGATAGTGTGTGCCTAGATTAAATAATTCGTCCGCTCGAGAGCATTAACGTAATATATTACATCCACCCGTACACTTTGTATTTTCAAACAATAAATTGTGCAGAATTGCAATGATCGCGAGTGAGAATATCTCACTACGTCTTTCGTTTGAGATAAATTTTAGTACGAAGAACCCAGAGTAGACGGAGAGCAAACATTATTTCACTTCAATGTATTTTATAGACCCCCGGGTTTGTAGGTTGGATCGTGGCTTCGAGCACTAAAAGGTTCTACTGGCTGAAAGCCTTACGCCTCGAGTGGCCATCAATGCAATGTGGCGAAGGGGAACTCGAGATTTTTAAAGCCTGATTTATTTACAAAGCTTTTTTATAAGCGAGCCACGCAGACATAAAGTTTACCCTCTTTTAGCAGAAATCAATGTGCTTACAATTTATTAATAATAATATATGTAATCATAAATCAGGAATCTGATGATCAGTTCCATTTTAAATTATTCCCGATATTTCTCCCTTCTTTCCCATCCCTGTACTCCCAAGGCACTTGACACCTAATGATTAATGGCTTCCTAAAAGCCCGTGTCCACGGCGTTCTCTCAATGAGACTTTGACGTCTAAGAGTGGCTAAAGGTATGCATATACTAGAGGCGCGCAAACATATGGGGTGATGATTCATAAATGGCTATTTTTAATATTTGCAAATTATACTTTGTGGTTTAATATGTTCATTTTTATAGATTATTTAGCTTTGATCAGTAAACACATTTAATGAGTCATTTAAAATATTAACCCGTTTCGGAAAACATTGTTTCCTTCTTCAGGATGTTCCTGAAGACGGAAATTATGTTTTCCGAAACCGCTTCATGTTTTAAATGACTCGTCAAGTGGTTTTAATAAACAAAAGTAAACAATATTTAAAAATGAACATAAATCGCTGTTATGTTAGCGGATTAGAATGATGCATTCAGTACACACGTACCTTTAGCGAATTTCAGAGATCAAAGTCTCATTGAGAGATCATTGCGGACGCGAGCCTTAAAGATCTTGAGTACATTATGCGAACTAATGGGAACAGATAATAACTCAGTCATAGAAAAATTTGAAAATTTAAATAAAACAAATTAATGAATCAGTTAAAAAGATACATACAAAAAATTATCTATCGAAAAAATATTTAGTTGCTACCGGGATTCGAGCCTGTACCTCTTTCTATTCGGAGAAGCACGTTCACAATTTCTCTATAGCTATTGAATACATTTTAGAAAAAAATTTAAACTTATATTCTGGAATTTTTCCAAATGATACATCTAGTATTTCATTTTTAAAAAGCAATCAACTTTATATCACGGTGAATCTTAAATGACCTTTGAGTAAAATCGACTTTATATTTTTGTTTTTATCTATGCTTGTATTTTTTAATTTCAGTATACATTGTTTCCTAAAGATGATACCATAGGTATCGAAATATGTAGAATAATTAATAAATAGTGGTTTAAACAAAGTATTTTGTATAATTATTAATTTATAATAAGGCTACACAGTAATTTTGCAAACATTGAAGGAGCGAAATATGAATGGCATCAGAAATAGAGAATGTTCGCGAAAGTCCTGGTGCGATCAGGTCGATAGAATGCTGAAAGTTTGCTGCATGAGAATATGAATGAATGCAGATGAGGTGCGGGGATTTGCGTATCATGATAAAAAAGTGTGGCGCTCTATCATTTTTGCTTCCCCCTCGAAGAATGATGTGATGTAATGGTAAATTAGTTTAGTCAGTTGTCTTTTCCTTCTGTTTTCCTTACCTACTTCTTCACGGCTGTTTCAAAAGTAATTTGTCACATCGGTAGTTAGAAACTTGCAGCGCACAACAATGAATTGTTCAATATTCCACTTTTTAGTGATGACAGTTCGTCTGACGATGATCCCGTTGTTTAATTACCGAAAATTTTTGATAAAATATAAAATTGTACGTATTGCCAATGGTGAATATTTAAAATAAATCAATTCAGGTTTTAGATGATTACTCGCCTTGCCACCCTGTGAGGCGAAATTCTCTTCAGCAGCAGTAAATTTGACGTACCAATAACCCGTAAACCTTTTTTTTTACCACTAAAAGTTAGTTAAAATTTACCATGGTCAAAATTTACTACCGATCGACCCATAGTTATTAAATAATTAATTTGCAACATGCAAAAAATATTTGTCACTAACTACATCGTTGGTTATCATAATTGGCTGGTAGTAGACTCGTATCGCGTTTGTCTCCAACTCGGTAACAACCGATCGTTTGTCTCCAACTCGGTAACAACCAATCGATTTGTTATGTAAAACGACCTGTCGGTGTCGGATGTCATGTTGAAAAAAACGATGCCAGTATCTCAACCAACATTTCTAATCATTGTTTTGTGATAAAACAAATGAACCCCCTGATAAAACAAACGACCTCCGGTTGTAGTGTTATGTTCATTGGATCAATAAAAGTCGAATAATGTGATCGCTAAATTTATCTTCATTTGTTCAGTTTGAAAAGGACTCGCCGGATAAATTGTCTCGCAGTTATATAAAAAGCCGAGCTCAGAAGTGAGCTTCTTGATAAAATATGTATATTTTTTAGCTCAACAACTATTTAAAACCCTACCGAAAGAACGGGTGCGAAAGATATTTAAAATTTCTGTTTTTTATTTGAAAATTGTCACATATTCATTGGTATTATTAGATCTTGGGATCATTCTATTGCTGGTAGACTGCTCTTCCAGCTGAGTTCCATACTTCAGTGAAATGTTTATTTTTTCAGTAGAAGTATCGTTCCAGTATGGATATATCGTAACATGAAGTGAATAACACATTCAATCTCTTCGGTTCTGGATCACGTTGAGTGTCGATCATCGCATTTGGTCTGATGAAGACTATCGTCAAGTTCGCCGCCCTTCTGCAGTGATCACTATCATTTGAAGGGTGTATGCGTATCTTAGGGTAATATGTTCGAAATATGTGAGAATCCTTTTTCTGGATGCCATTAATTCCTGGAAGATGGAGACTTTCATGCATCTTCTCTAGCATGTTCATCTTTTTCTTTATGAAGGAGACACGATGAGATTTAGTTGAGATACATCTTAATACCGTGTACCTACAAGTGTTGAAATTTTGTTCTGGAAATCGGCTTGAGATTGGTAGAAAGATACAAAAATTCCAACCAGTGTATGTGGCGTTCTATCTTACAGCAGATTTAACACGTGCACACAAACGTCATATAAAACCACCATAGATTCATACATCTATACTGAAAAGTAGTATCAGTCGTTAAATTTTAACATTCATTTAAGGTGTAGATTAAAAACAGTTTTAACTGCTGCTAGGGAGATTCAAAATCACCCAACTGACGAACTACAATGACATTTGACGTTTGACGTACATGCCGAGTGTGAAGTAAAGAGCGATATGATGGGTACACAGGGACTACGAAAATTGAGAGTTATCTTCAAAGAATCTCATGGGAGAAAAATTCGTGTCTCAGATGTAGAGTTAATTATCTCTTAAATATCTCATTCTTGGCCATTAGAGCCCACGTCTCCACCCACACAACCCTGTGGAAAACACTAGATATTTTACCAAACCGCCCTTGCAAATTGCTCGTTATTAATTTTTATCTGAATAAATTTCAGAATCGAAGTGTATCAACCTAACCTGACCTAGTCGAAGCTGATTGATGACTAAATCAATTTGTCTATTAAATCGCTGCTAGTCAACTACTGTTTCCCCTCCAGCTGGTATCTTCGCTAAGTGGCTTTTAGCTAGTCTCTATGACATAACTCCTCGCAGTGGCGGCCGACCACTAAAACAGTGGGCGGTAAGTGGTGAGCGCAAACAGTGGCAACCTGCAGTGTGGCGGCGGTGCGTGACGGGCTGTAATCACATCGCCGTAGTCACCGGGACCAACTAACACTAGTATCTGCATTGTACAATATTTTACAAATCAATAATAGTCTAGTTCTAATTTTAAAATAATTTAAACTTAGGAGAGACATAATTATATTGTAGGAAAGTCCTAGCTATAAAATGGGGCGGTGTTCATCATATTCGACAAATTATTTGGCTAATATAACGATCGTTATTGTGAATTTTAATGAACGGAAAATAGCATATTTTTGTGTACACAGTAGGTATTAATAGAATAATAAATACTTAATTAATGTATTAATTATAAATATATACATACAAAATCAATTTTGTCGAAAAATATTGTTTTTGCGTCACCGGGATTCGAACCTGGATCTCTATTTCCAATCCGGGGAAGTACACTACCAATTGTATTATAACGCCAGTATTTTTCATGACAAATTTTCAAACCAATATGTTACATTTTTTCAAATTAATACACCTGTCGTTCCATTATTTGAAAGCCATCTACATTATTTTTACGGAATCTTAAATACCTTTGAGTAAACCGACTGCAGACGTCAGAATTATCAATTCACTTTTATTAAATTTTGGACACATTGATTCAACATATATTATTAAGGAAAACACATTCTTATTGTGAAGTTGTAATTATACAGAACAGACGGTCTGTGATATTTTAAATACTAAATTAATGTATTAATATATTTATAATTAATTTAGTATTTGAAATATCAAAGACCGTCTGTTCTGAATAATTACAACTTCACAATAAGAATGTGTTTTCCTTAGTAATAGAATAATATATTATTCCTTCATTGATTGATTTGGCAGTTACTTCGTGGTGTAACATATTAATTTTTTTCAATATTTATTTTCACTTTGTACTACACACACCAGTCCTTCCCATCTACAGGTGTAAATTGTATTTCGAATAAAATTTTCAAACCCTTCGCCCCTTTTATCAATATTTCCTAGAAACAATAAAGCCTCGCCACCCCAATAGCCAACTGTATTTAATTAAATTTTAATCAAATCATTCAATAAACAAATTCTAACAGAATTGGAATTGTAAACTTTTAAGGAATTCACTCAGTTAACATAATTTAATTTGTCTTAAATACCACAGAACTATGTTCTAAAAATGCAAATTTACAACAAAAATATGCTTTCCTTAACATCATTTTGCCAATTTTGTTTATTTATTTATTATTATTTTATTTATATATAAATTTACAGATAACTGACTAGTTGCTGATAGACTATGCTTATATTCTACAAACTTACAAATTAAAAATCAATTGTAAAATAATAATAATTTTGACATGAACTGGTGGGATAAGATCTCGTGGACTGTATCGATTATAATATTGATCAGTGGACGCAACTCGAATTGGAATTATGAAGGAGAATAATGTAGATGGATCTGGACTACCTCGCTCTAAAGTCCTGGGTTGGGCATCGTCTTTATCTCCGGTTGACTAGCACGTTTGTTGTGCAGAACCGAGATATCACTGCACTTTCGGCACTGTAAGAAAACAGCATCTTTTGGTCCGAACGTTACGCACGGCGCGGCTATCGGGCGGCAGAAAAAAGGCACAAGATATTGATAGTTCGATGATAGCGCAATCTGACCCCCGTCGGCGAACTCGAAAGTAATTAACTAATTAGCCAGAGCGGGACAGGTATAGATTAAGGTTTAGATATTGGATGGGCAAAAGAGACAGGGATTGGGTACTCAATTTGCGTCAACATGAACAAATGACAAATACACTTTTTTAATGGTTAAACCGTATAAAAACAAATAGAAAGTGCATTAAAGAAGAAGAAAAGATGAAATTAATATTTATAAACCTACTAGTGATGATGAAACCGTTATTGTGACTATAATTGCTTTCGATTGAAATGATAAAAGTTAAATTTCAATTACTGATCATCGTTACAATCGAACAAAATCACAGTCATGACAATGTTTTGCCATCACTAATACAAAATCACAGTCCTAATAATGGTTTGCCATCACTAATACAAAATCACAGTCTTAATAATGGTTTGCCATCACTAATACAAATGTATAGTCAAATATATCTTGTCAACAATAACGAAAAATTAATTGTCCCCTTTATTATTAAACGTAATAAAAACAACATAAATATTTCAATACGCCTTCTTATATTTAATTTTGTAAATTTGGTGCCCTATGTCATATTTAAACAATATAAATCAACGCTTTTCACCATGAAACTGACCAAAAATCAAGTAATGGCCAATAATCAAGTAATAAGTATTTATGGAAACTGACCAAAAATCAAGTAATGGCCAATAATCAAGTAATAAGTCTTTATGGAAACTGACTAAAAATTAAGTAATGGCCAATAATCAAGTAATAAGTATTTTTAAAATACAAAATTAGTGCTTGCTGTGATATTAATTAATTTATCTTATAAAACCGATTACCGAATTTTCTCGCTCCTAACAAATCTTTGAGTAGTTTTACATTGTAATTTTCTTTAATTTCCTCATCTTACAAGTCAATATGTATTTTTTATTCTGTCTACGTTTGTAGTACTCTAATAATATTATTATGAACCATTTCACATCGGCACTAAACATACAATTTATTACCGAAATTTGATGAACCATCGACGCGTGAGCTTCATACTTTTTACGGTCGTACGATGAAGATCGAGCTATGAAAGGAATGCGATGATATTCTTTGTTACGTGAGCAATCGTGATCTTATTATGACTAAACCAAATTGGACCAAGTTATGACTAAGCAAAGTGTTACGGTTATAATAATAATCTCATCGTTTAGCTTTGAAGATTGAGACCGCCGTGTTTGTTTAATTCTTTGATTCGCGATGTTATTTTTTAAAACATTAACCTATTCGCGGGTATATTGCATAACGCTCAAATTTACTAAGAGTTGTTTACGAATCATGGATTATTACGAATAATGGTTATTTTGGATTAATTTCATCGCTTTGTAATTAGTCCAATATAATCAAATTATAATTGTCTTTAAGTAATGAAATTATATTATAATACGTAATGTTTCTGAATAAACAAAACAATTAAACATCCGAATCATATATAGTGTGTGACAGACCTAGTCCACAATATTTTATTGTTGGATACTAAATTATGAGCCGAAAATGTTCAAGGAATATGTGCAAAATCTGAACTGTTAAATATATAGGTAATGCCTTTGTTCTGAATAATTACAACTTCACAATAAGAATGTGTTCTCCTAATAATAAAGTTGCATCAATGTGTCTAAAATTCAATAAAAACGAATTGATAATTCTGGGGTCTGCTATCAGATTACTCAAAGGTATTTGAGATTCAGTAAAAATAAGGTAGATGGTTCTTTCAAATAATGGAACGATTAAATGTATTAATATCAAAAAAGGTAACATATAGGTTTGAAAATTTGTCGCTAAAAATATCGTCACTGTAGCATAGTTGGATAATGCACCTTCCCCGGCTTGGAAAGAAAACCAGGTTCAAATCCCGGTAGCGCAACAACAATATTTTTCGATAAAATTGATTTTATATGTATATCTTTCTAATTGATAATATATATATATATATATATATATATAAAATGAACACACAAGAGCGCCATGTGTATAGCGGTGAGTTGTCGCGGTAGTTTTTAGAACTAAGCAATTAAAGTCTCTTCTAGTACATAGATGGCGCCAACTGTTAAATAATTTTTCCGTTTATGTTAATCCAATTATTTAATTTATATTAGTTTCCCAGGATTTTTAGTAACGCACAACTTTTTTGTTTTTATGCACTGCATGCTCCTGCTTACGGTTTACTCTGTCGTTTGACAATCTTCCAACTCATTGGAATTCCCTTTCTAATTCACCAACAACTATTTGTGCTATACTATGGTACTTTGATTACTAATTGCTATAATAAATCGTCAATTCTGTCTTATGTAAGTTGCTTCCAAAAAGAGGTAGATAGCTGATTTGTTTTTATAATTTATGTTGGCATTGCTGAGAAAATTAGATTTTATAGGAATAAAAATGAACATTTTTTGACAAAATTAGATTAAATATTTTGTTAAATCAGTTGTTGCGCATGGCATCTGATGGAGATAGAGTTGTCTGCAGCAACTCTTTCACACACAGCTTCAATTTTTTAATCTGAGCAATGTTCATGGAGACGTGCAGGTCTTAGTATATCATACACAGTTTCATCTAATTTTTCCATTAAACGCTGGATTGTTCGCTTAGCCAAATAGAGACCAAATTTTTTCTTTTAGTACCCACAATTAATCCGTTTCTTTTATAAGATGCTTTAACAAAAAGTAATCGTGTAATGATGGCTGTCAAGTATCCATTTCCAAAAATCACCGACAGAGAAACGGTGGCAATTTCAAATCGGGTACCTCTCGTTAGAACAAATTCATAAGTTTGTCCTTAGAATAATACTTAAATCAAAAAATAATCGGAACCTTCCTGAACAAATCTACCAGTAGCAACGTAAAATTAATTCGATCATGAGTAGGTACTAAATCATGCGCTGCTCATGAATTCAGCAGCGCTGAGCAGCCTTAAATATTCAGTTTTCTTCTCGCACTAGCTTAACTAATTCACGATAATTTATCTTTCCTCGTTGTAGCACCGCTTTTAATAGTGAGTTATGTATTTATAGCTCAAGCGAGTACACTAGGGTTATGTCACGCCTAAGCGGTCAACGAGCGCGGGCCGGAGCAACTAGTCACTGGGTCACTAGCACTAGGAGGCGCTAGCATCGAGATCTGCCCAAAAGCTTTGAAGCGGTGTGGTGTAGTTAAATTATTTTTTACAAGTAGTTATTTTAGAAATGTAAAATATATATTTTTACGTAAAAACTAGTTGTAAATGCCTAAATATAAAATATTCAATTGCGGAAACCAAAGGAAGTAGAGTTACGGCGATTTTTATGTGAAGGATTGATATAGGAAAAATGTTACAATATTTTATGTTTAGGTGTTTTTCATAAATTCGTATTATTATAAATTTAAACCATTATCCTAGTTTTGCATTCAGTGTACATTGTGACTTGTAATATATTCACTTCTTCAATATTAGCAAAATTACTTTGTGGCCTCATTTTAATAATTAGACAAAATACTTTGTTTAAACTACTACTTATTGATTGTTCTACATGTTTCGATACTTATGGTATCTTATTTAGGAAACAATATCTATGAATGAAATTAAAAATACAAGCATAGATGAAAACAAAACCACAAAGTGGTGAATAAGTAAGAACGTGGTGAATAAGTAATACAAAGTGGTGAATAAGTAAGAACTAATACGAAAACAAATTTAATACGTAAATCGCAAAGAGGATTTGGTTGTTTATAATATTTAGCTTGTTATTAATTCTTTTTCTTATTTCTAAAATTTCAAATTTTTTATGTATAATTTCTAAACCCTTGTTAATATCAAAACAATGGTTTGTTTCCAAAAGGTGATTGGAAAATTACGAATAGTTGTTATTTAGGCATTTCAAGTGCTCTTTAATTCTAATATCAAAATTTCTGTAAGTTTCACCTATATAAAGAAGATACCGTAGGTATCGAAATATATAGAATAATCAATAAATAGTGGTTTAAACAAAGTATGTTGTTTAATTATTATGTAATATATTCGACCAATAAAATGCAAGAAAGTTGGCGCGCAAGTCGTTGTATTTTTCTAGAAAATCGATTCGACCAATAAAATGCTAGAAAGCTGGCGCGCATGTTGCGTGGATTATTTCTTCACGGGCATTGACCTTATTTCTCTTTATCGACCCCTCAAATTGGTTTCCACAATATGGTTCTTTTCACATGGAATTCTAAGCGTTATAGGCGCTAATATTTTCGTTAAAAATAATGTCGCTGTAGCATAGTTAGATAATGCACCTTCCCCGGTTTGGAAAGAGATCTAGGTTCGAATCCCGGTGGCGCAACAACAATATTTTTCGATAAAATTTATTTTATATGTATATCTTTTTAATTAATACATTTAATTAGTATTTATTTATTATTATTTTGGATAAATTCGCTTCATAACTGGTTATTTAGTAATATGGCGTATTGAAACGAAATTCATAAGTGTAATAAAGAAGTAGTGAAGCGTCTATTGATTTTTGGCGCTTTTGGCGAAGTGCCTGATATTTTAAGTACTTACCTACACTGTTAAAATAAACAAACACTTCTCTTTCACTCCGAGGGCTTAAGTATTGTTTGGTTGTTTTCATTTTCGGACATTAAATTATATATCACTAAAGAGAACACTTTCTTATTGTGAAGTTGGAATTATTCACAACAGACTGTATGTGATGTTTTAAATACTAATTTAATGTATTATTTAGAAAGATATACATATAAAAACAAAATAAAGAAGATGACTTTCAAATAATGGAACGATAAGTGTATCAATTTGAAAAGTGTAACATATAGGTTCGAAAATTTGTCGTCAACCCACTTTGTCAGTGTAGCACAATCGGTTAAAATATCCAGGTTCGAATTCCGGTAGCAACAAAAATACTTTTCGATAAAATTGATTTTATATGTATGTCTTTCTAATCAATACATTTAATTTGTATTTAATGAAATCATTTACACATTGAGTAAGTATTCGCTCTGTAATATTGAACACATGATAACACAAAATATTTTGAGTAACTCTGCCGCGTTTTTATCCTAGCTGACGAAAAATGTTCCATTTATGCTGTGTGAGGTAACAACAATGAGTCACCAATTACCGATTAGTCAAAATCACGAACAGTGAGTCAATCACTGATATGTCATGTCTCAATCACTGATATGTCATATCACAATCACTGATATGTCATGTCACAATCACTATTAGTGATTGAGTACTTATCTGAAAATATCGCGTTTCCTATTTCTCATCTGAAAAAATTATCAAATATATTGAATGAAAACAAATTTTGTTGTAATGTTGCAATTTCAGAGTACAGTTCCAGGGTATTTTTAATACAAATTAAACTAATCAGTTAGTAAGATATATAGAAAAAATATTTATAAGCAACCAGCTAGCAGGATTTTGATAGCAGGACCTGAACTTTTTCCTATTTGGGAAAAAGCGTTACCGTTCCGCAATCGGTCTATTAAATTGTCAACAAATTTTATTTATAAATAATATATTTAATTTTACAGTATAAGATCAATCAAATTTATATTGCAATGAATCTCTAATATCGGTAGCAACCAAAATTATTTTTTCGATATATACATTTTTTTTTGTATATTTATCTAATTGATTAATTTAATTTGTATTAAATATATTCATATTTTATTAAAGAATTAAATTTTTTCATAGTTTACTATAATTTGATTAAAATTTTTATGTACTTATTTATGCTAAGAAGGTGTGAATGAAATATCGTCACCTAAGTGGCAATATCTCACTTTTTATCTCTCTTTAGAAGAGGAATAAAACTGTTTTTTGTGTGACTGATGCTACTTTTCAAATACTTATTTATCTAATGTGGCAACCCTTTAATATAAACTTTTACTGGAAAACCGTTAAATATGAAGGCTTTCCAAACGTACGCCCGCTCGTGAAACCACCTCATTATCGCAAAAAACAGAGATAGCCGGCGTTGCCACTTAGATAACGATATGTTTTTACGCGAAGGATTGTAAAATACTGTTTTGGTACTAATTTTTTGTTCATTTATTTCGTTTGCGATATTATATCGTATCACTGATATAGGTAATCGAATGAAAATCACATTCGCATCAGCGAGTGAAAAGTAGAAGTTTATCTTATAACTAACACCGATACAATTATACGTCGTTATGGGCGTCCCCTAACTACCCTATATGGTGTCAAAAGTTCCCCAATATTTTTATAATTAAAATTAATAATTTAATTTGTATACGGCTCATCGTTTAAATTTTCAACCTTCATAACTATGAATGCCTTTCGTAGTTTAATGAAAAAGGCTTAACTCTGACCATTTGTCTGTAAAAAGAGGGAGTAATGTGTGTTCGTGTCGACATAATGGTATCTTCTAATTTTTTTGCATACATGACATGAAAATAAAATATGTAATTAAGTTTTTTGGCAAGACAAACAATGTTTAGCGTTGAGGATGATTTCAATTTATTCTTGGCTAGACAGTACGCGAGACCAATGTACGAGTGCGATCCAAAGTTGAAAGAATTTCCCGAGCAATGATAATATGTATGCGAAAGATTTCCACCAAATGATGGTAGGGATTTTCACGCCCAGTAACACATTTCGCTAAGTACTGAAACATCCCCGCCTATTCGGCGTATTTAATTTAGCAACATTTGTAAATGAAACAAATTAAGGCTAATAGGTTTCAATAATCGGTATCCTTAATTGTATTGCGGTATAAACGCAAGTAGCCACCGTCACGTGCCGTCGTACGATAGTGTACATTTTAGACGAGATTCACTCTGTAGTCACGACACAGACCGCTCTGTATCGCCGTAATCTGTCGCCAGGCGACGTCGGCTCGCTCGCAATACTATTATAATAAAGACAATATGTAGGGGATATATAATAAATGTAATTGTATCCACCTATTTCACATAATTCGTAGAAGACAGACATAAATAGATATATCCTTCCTTCTAAGAACATTTCTATCACACACCGAACGGTTGACGGTTGTATATGATACGATGTTCAAGTGTCGCTTTATGCGAATTCAATTTTCTTCCATATTAATTAAACGCCACAACAGTTTTTGATAACTCATGTACTAAAATGTTGAGAAAAATGGTTGAACGTTTTAACTTTGGGATATTTCTAAGAAATTAAGGCGACTTAAAGTATTTAAGATGTGAACCTACAGAAGAATGCTCGAAATAAGAAGATGTTATGGTTCAGATGAATAATAGGTGGATAATAAGTATTTAAAACAGTAAAATTCCATAAACTTCACTTTCTCTGACGTGTGATGAGACATTCAGGGAAGTAGAAGATCTGGCACCGCATAATGCAGGGAAACGTTGCTGAAAGTCGGGACCCTGGAAAAAGGAGAACACCATGGCTGAAGAACCTGAGGCAATGGTTTGGCCAGTCTACTGTAGTGATCGTAGCTAATGTCCGTTAAACGGAAAAGGCATGAGAAGAAGAAGAAGATTAAATAACAATTACCTACCTATGATATATTCCTATCAGAAATATTACAGTTGCAATTCCAATTTTAAAATCGTTAATAATGTAAATGGATGTTCTTGTTTACTATTTTGAAAAAATTTAACTTCAGAACAGAAAAGCCGTATAAATCAATTTAAATTCTCTTCAAAATGTATAAATTTCTCATTGAATTTTTTAAATATGACAAATAGACATATTTTTTGTAAGATATGTAGGTATCGTTTTCAATATAAGTTTATGGTAGGTGTTCAATTAATTGTCTTTTTTATTCATAAAGTTTCGCTGCAGTTAACAGAGAATGCCGCAGACCAAATGTTCGATATTTATGACAGATCCAAAGATTGCAGATCGCTGTGCGCGTATGTGGATGCTCCATTGCTCCATTATGATTACTATACTTATCTGTCTTCCCTCTCCCCTGCTCTTATACCTCAGAGTACGGCTTTTTCTATGTGTGTTTGTTTATGAACTTTGAACTGTTAAGAAGTGTGCGTTTCGATTTCGCGCGATGCGTGCCAAAACTAATTTTGTGTTCACAATGCTTTGTGCGAATCAGCGAAGTTGTTCCTGAAGTTCAGGAGAGCTGTGATTACAGCAGATAATATCCAGGTGAGTCGTGTTCTTCCCGGTTGGTTCTTGAGCCCTTACTGTCCTGTCCCTATACCAAATTCCTTCCTACATTCTGTATCACCACCCACTTGCATTAACACCACGCTTATGAAAATTTAAAGTTAAAAACTCGCTTTATATAAATTGAGTGTATGATATTTCACAAGGCTGTCTGAAACAGACTATTTACGTTGAATATTTCACAATTTTTCGGAAACAAAATCCATTTTTCATTCGCTAAAACATGAATTGTAAATGAAAAGCAAAGTTGTATCAAGACAAATCACTCGACGAAGCTTCCACGCGTGCGATGTAAACAAGAGTCGAATTCGTGCCGTGACCGCGTAAGACGACGCATGTAAATCAAATAAATACGGCATTCAAGGCAACTTAGCACCGCAGTTGTGTACCGAATATTTCCATTTTGGCAACTTAGGCAGTAGCTAGGAATACAAATTATACGTAAAATAATAATAAAATAGTGTGTTTAGTTAATGGCGCGTATCCACGGACAATCTCCGACACGGGGGATTGTGCTCCGATGGGATTCTTTGCTGGCAACTCTCTGCTTTTTTAGCCCATCATCGTAGTTATAGTCGATGTCATTGCTAGTCATAATAATAGAGATTAAAAAATGTATCTATATTTAGATTTGTTTAGACCACTGTGAATTATTTATACGTCAACCGGTTTCGATACCTACGTAACGTCGTCAGGACTGGCGTACAACTGAACTATTTCCCCACCTCTCCACTCTTACCAAGTTTTCGCCTAGATCCCGTAATGGATGTCGTTTAAATTTTTATGGAATCGTTCAGCTGTGCGCCAGTACTGACGAAGATACGTTAGTATCGAAACCGGTTGACGTATAAATAATTCACAGTGATCTAAACAAAGTTAAATGTAGATACAATTTTAAATTATGTCTAACATACAAACATCAACAATATAATAGAGACTGTTAGAAAGAGACAAAAACTCAAACCTGTGTTCAGGAGATTCGACACGCGCACAAAAACGTTATTTAAAACCGCCATAGATTTGTACAACTATATATTCTAAAAGTTAGACATATGTCACTAAATAGTTAAATTACAAATATTTATTTTGATTTAACTGCTGCTGGGGAGATTCAAAATCATCCAACTAATGAATATGACAATGACATTTGACGTTTGACATACGAGCCTGAAACAAGGCGCGAGACCGCAAATCTCTAAAACACGATGTGTACATGGGAACTACGAAAGCCGAAAGTTGTATCCAAAGAATCTGGGAATAGAATCCGCATCTTCGAGATACAATTGACGTTATATATGTTAGAAATGATGTTTCTTAGTTATTTACGTCTCTTGGTCCTGGTTACCCATCTTCAGGGGGTACCTTATCGATGAGGTGTTGCTCTGAAACGATCGTGGAACATGTATTTTCAGGTCGGAAATTTAGCGCAGTTCACATTATTAATATATATGAATAATATGAAGGAGTAGTTAAAATCTTAATTATCATTTGAAAAAATGTATTATTATAAAATTAATGTGGTATAAGGAGAAAATAATGTTAGGTAGTAAGTAGCACATGACTCAATACTGAAATGGTTTTTGGAATGCTTTACACAATAAGATAAATAAAACAAAGGTGGCAATAACATTAAGAATTGTATCAATCTAACAATTAAACTTAACAATATTTATTTATATCTTTAGTGGAGGACAGAAAAAAGATAACATTATTCAATGGATGTCTGAGGATTGCCGTAAATTTTAGGATTCTTCTAATCATTCTAAGTAACCGATCTATTTTAACACTAATGATATTTTAATGTTAAGTAATATGTAGAAACGCATCTCAAGTAAATGAAACGAGAAGAATAAAAAAACAAGCGTTTTATTTTCACATATGTGATTATGGAATTCTGCAAAATTACCGCGGAAACAGGAAAAATTTAGAATTGTTTTTAATAGCTCAGTACGTGATTTTAGCAACTGACGTATTATGTAAGCCACGAGAAAACTTATCCTCACTACGCGCTTAGGTTACATCACGAGCCGCCTATTTATTGAGGGCAACGAGTAAAAGCACAATTTTGTATCTCACGGAGCCTCTATCTGGTAAACAGAGTATAGATTATTATCTGACGGCCGTGAAAGCCTCCGCACATAATTGAACGGATGTTTTATTTAGAAGTACGGGAAGGGATGAAGTCGGGGTGTCGGAGGGTTGAGAGTAGATCCCCAGGTTGGCACAAATCTACTCTCTGTTATATTAGCCGAAAATTGCCAACAACGACCGCCGTTTTGGTAAGTCAAATACGTTGTATCCTTTTTGGGTGAACTGCCCAAGCTATAATTTGACCAAATCTTATATTATTTAGTCAACATAATTCGTTCCAGACATTGGTTGTTGGTTTTGGAGCTAGGATTTTATTTTTTTCGATTTTCAAAATACATTATTTTGATCTATAGTTAGTTGTGGCATAATTAATTAGTCAGGCAGTAACATTACTACTGGACTATCTGAGGCGCAGTTAAAATATAATGTTATCAAGAATATGACTTAATTGTGTTAATTAATTACTGTCTGTATGAATTAGCAGTAACTAAATAAAAACTACACGTTCTTTTTACTTAATTTTAAAAACTAGACATGCAAAGTATATTTATAGATGCTTGTCTGCAGGTTCATATTTTTATTTAAAATAATTACCACATTCGATATTTTAAATTAACTAAGTATCATAACAGGTAACATTCAATTTAAAATTTAAGGTGAGTCATATCAATCATCCCATTCATTAATTATGTCTCAAAATTTGGAGTTTGCATACAAGGAGTACATAAGGATGTTGGTAATCGATTGTTTAATGTGGTAACAATAAATTCCGGTGTCCTCTATCCTTTCCTAACTTATTAAATGTTTAAGTCTCAAATTTTCAGTGCCACGTGTTATTTATTTTATGTTTCATTATTGAAATTATCCTTCATCAAAATGGCTGAAAGAATGCATTAAGTGTTTTAAAACATTGAAAAGAATTGAATTAAAATAACTTAATAAATAACAAAAACTTTATATATATTTAAAATAAACTATAAAAAAAAAACTTTTAGAAAAATCAATTAAAATAAAACTTTGTTTACTTCACGCTACACTTTAATTCAAATTAAAACGTTTTAAGTAATAAACTAAAACGTAACACTAGAAGATATTTTATAGTTTAGACTAAGATATCTTTTAGTCTAAATTTTAGTTACTTCTTCACTTTTTAAGTTACTAAATTTTAGGTTAAAATATACATTTTGAAATATTGAAAGCGTTGAAAACGTTGGTGTGAATGTTGTATTTTATTTTATTAATTAATTAATTTTTCTAATAGTTAATTTAAAAAAAAAAATTAATGGACTTCCACAAAGTTAATCACGAAAATTTTGAAATATTTAATAATAAAATTATGAAAAAACTACTAAAATGAAATGGCAGTATTGACTGTGCAACAACTGAATATATCGTCGTGTGCCGAATGCGGTAAGGCATTAAGGACGGAACAATATCTACGTAATATATTTTTTGACATTATATACTTCACCCCCTACTTCAGGAAATTGTTATGTAAAAATAACAAACAACGATCATAAAAACAAAAGGCTTTTACTCAAGACGCCGTCCTTAGATAAAAGCGGTGTCAGTTATGACATTTTTGTTGGCTAATATATTTAGCGAAACGAAAGTTATCGCTTTTGCGGGTTTTAAAAATATACATAATATATAATGTGTTATAATAAGATATTTTACAAAAAATGTGAAACTATCCTATTTTGTTTCACTTTTCAAGCATAGCATTATTGCATATTAAATGTACAACAATGAAAAATAATAATAATGTTATTTATTTATTAACTTCCTAACTAACTTACCATCACGTCGTTTCCCCGCGGGGTAGGCAGAGAGGATAGAACACCAGGACCATTCTCTAGTATTTGGTTTACCTGGTCTTCCGCGGACGTCTATTTTTGTTCCTGGTGTCATCAAAACTTGCGTTGTATATCTTCCTTACCATTGACCAAATCATCTTAGTGATTCTTTTTTAATCTTACTCACTATACTAAGATCAGCTTTACAATCTTTCCTTATTTCTTCATTCTTTACTCTGTCATGAATGGATCTGCCACACATACGCCTAAGCGATCTCATTTCCACTGCATTCATTCTATTTTTGTTCTTCTTCTGCCAGCTCCAGGCCTCACTTCCACAGATCAGTGTCAGTGTTATTTATTAATATTCATAATTTACAGGTATGTTGTGGTTAGTGTTCACAATCATAAATTGTTTTGTTCAAGCTCTTTTGAGGGCGCATTAGAAACGTAATAATTGCTATTCTGCTTCTTCAACGGTTCCTCGTTACGGGGATGACGTCCGCCATGGTTTCTTGGGATGGCCGTGGCAGAGGCCTGTGCGTGGAATCGTTTAATGTGTAGGTGATATTGCACAGTACCATCCACACACACACACACGCGCACAGCTTGGTCCACTGGAGGTCTCAGCTATTTTGCAACCTTTTCCGTCTACGCACAGGGCTTCGTACAGACTACAGTGCAGTAAAGACCCAGATGCGACATGCGACCCCAGGGCGATACTATACGTGGGATGATGCATTATTTAATGAAGCTAATTACTCATTAGTCATTCGGTCAGTTGTGTTCTGACACCTGACAGCTCTCACTTGTTGCACTTGTCACGTCAATTTGTCAGTTCCTGTATGTAGGCAATCGGTTGAACAAAATACACTTTTGGGGCTCCTGATTGGTTGCAGCGAAGATTTCTTCTTGACTCCTATTAACCGTAGAATTCTCGCCAACCTCAGTCGTGCTCGATTTATTCGGTTGTCAATTGATTTGGTATTTGCACTCGCAATAAGCCCTAAATGCACAATATCTGAGCCAGAATTTTGTTATTTCACGCCCCACCTCAGGCCTCGAGTACTCAGCAGACGCGGCCGCTTCATACATGCTTTGGATGCTCCGCATCCCTTGTGTTCTAGAGTCAAAAAGCTTTGGAATTTTTTGTTTCTAGGCAAAAACAGCACTGATGCAAATAAATTCATATTGTCCTCTAGAGACCAGTCATACCACACACTACGAGACGGCGCTCACGGAGCGAGTCGAAACATTCTCATTCTCAACTTTCAAACATCTATGAATCGCGTACAGATACCAGCAACAGTGGATTATATCATTCGTTTCGTATCCACACAGTTTAAAAGTATACGATTTTCGCGCGTGCAGATTCAGTTCCACCTGTCGAGGTCGAATACTGAATACCGAGTTCTGTACCTACTGTTAACAGCATCCAACGTACAAAAAACGACTTTAATACTTATGAGTATAATGCATAGAATAACATACATATAACGAAGCGATCTGATTGTTTTGAGGAATTTGTTAAATCGAGCTCAAGTTTAAGTAAATGAAAACTCAAGTACGTTATATATTTTTTATTTAAAGCATACTATTTTTGTCAATAGTTGCGTCTTGTTCGTGGGCCAGTCTATTTGATAGTGGGTAAAAACGTATTATCCAGCATCCCTTCTACAAAACGTCACCGGCCGCCACCGGTACTCAGCTGAACTATATTCAATTGCATACAACGCTGATATTATAATCGACTGCAATATCTTGGTATCTCACCCCGGCGAAAGTAAACAAATTACGAGTCTTCGAAAATAAAGAATTATACGAGATTTACGGCCCAAAACATGATAGCTCAATCAGAGAAAAGAGGAGGTTAAAGAACTTGGAACTTCAGGAGCGGTACGATATGATACCGCAGATATCCCGAGGAAGGTGAAAGCATGACTGCTGAAGGGGCGGGACATAGTGAGAATAGATAAGTCCTGCAACACGCACAAAGTCCCATATACAAGATAATCAAGACCGAGGGGAGATCGAGAAGTATGTGGGCAGAAAATGTAAATACTGATCTGAAAGAATTAGACAAGTACTCAGCAAACGGGACCACAACGACGATGTCAAAGTATTGTAACGTAAAATGGGGGGGGGGATTAAGGTGAGGCGCGTGAAGCGCACCGATTCCATCCCACCCCCGGAAATCCACGCATTCCACCTCGATGAGGTGAACGCGCTTTCCTCAATTCTTGCAGCCGAGCGGTTGTCAGTCTGCCGGCGCGCCGTTACACAATACACGCCAAGTCATCTTATCACACAGGTTGCTGATATTCGGGATAGGAACCGGGAAGGTTGTCAAAGAGAAGTCTGGTTATATAGATTCTTGTATTATCAACATAAAAATACTTAAGAGCTACGACTTAATTAACTAAATAATCCTAATACTTAAGAACTACCTTACAAATAATCTAAATCTAAGCTTAACCTAAACCAGCCATCCTCGGGGTCAATGGCTCCTGGATCCGCGCGACGCGATCCCCGGCGCCGTCCCTCGACCCCTCCTGAGGCTGTGTGGGTACCGGACAGCCGTCACCGAACGGTATCCCTCCGAACGTGATACCTCCACCTGAGCGCCCCACCTGCTCCAGCAGCCCTCCTCCCTACTTCCGGCTGCTCCGTGGGCTCTTGATACGCTGGATAGGCGTATCCACCAGAGCGGCCCACACTCTCGACAGCTTCTGCAGAGCTTGTGTCTAACAGACACACAGGCTGTCCTCAGCCTCAGCATCGTCCTCGATGCTCTGTAGGTCTGGGCATCATCGCCGCATGGACTTCATCCGTACGGGATACTTTATTGCCAGCATGCCCCACCTACCAGCAGTCCTCCTCCCTACTCCGACTGCACCGTGAGCTCTGGGCGTGACACACACCCCTGAGCGGCCCACACACTCGACAGCTTCTGGCAAAGCACAGGCTGCGCACAGCCTCAGCACCTTCCGCGACTGGAGCCTCCGAGCGCCCCGCAAGGCGGATCCACGGCGCCCTCCTCCAATCCATCATGATGCTCTGTGGGTACTGGTCACAAAGTGACCTCCTGAGCGCCCCACCTGCTCGAGTCCTTACGGACGTCGCCAGTCCTGGCCTTGATGCCGAAGCACCTCGGACTCTCGGAGTCAGCGTTGTCGGGGCTGAAGCCCTTATTGTGCTGACCCGATAGTCCTCCGCTACCTCCAGTTGGAGATATCGGCCGCCGATGACCCTCCTCCACCGGTCACCTCCGCTACCACCGATAGAACGTCCTCCGTATTCAAGCCTCCGTCCGAAGAGGGATGGCCCAGAGTCTTTAGACGTTCTATCCTCCTCCACCGGTCACCTCCGATAGAACGTCCTCCGTATTCAAGCCTCCGTCCGAAGAGGGATGGCCCAGAGTCTTCAGACGTTCTATCCTCCTCCTCATCCGCGCCATCTAGGGTAAACAACGTACCGAGTTCCGAGGAACAGGATAAACGCCAGCATCCCTAGATGCGCCTCCCTCGGGTTCGTCCGGTATACCAGTTATCACGATAACCAGGGTCCAGCGACTCACCCCCACTCCAAGTCCTCCGGGTTCGTCCGGTATACCAGTTATCACGATAACCAGGGTCCAGCGACTCACCCCCACTCCAAGTCCTCCGGGTTCGTCCGGTATACCAGTTATCACGATAACCAGGGTCCAGCGACTCACCCCCACTCCAAGTCCTCCGGGTTCGTCCGGTATACCAGTTATCACGATAACCAGGGTCCAGCGACTCACCCCCACTCCAAGTGTCTTCTCTAGGATTTGCTGGGCCTTATATACCCAATTTCTGGGTTCCATCTCTTTCTCACTTAAGGGTAACCCTAAGGGAGAGATGTCCTTTTCCCACATATTGGTTCAAATGGCCTGTCAGCTTTCTCCTCTCCCGGCTTTCACCCGATCTCTATTCCTGGTAAAAAATGACAATATTCGTTTGTTCCAAGGGCAGCTTTCTAAAATAATGACCTTCTCAATAGTCCCGCTTGGTGTTAAAAAACTATTGTTTTGTACATGTTGCATGCGGTCTCGCGCCCCGAGCGAAGGTCCCAAGGATTTCTCTTTTACCAGGAATTTGGCCGGCTGATGTTTGCTATTCCGTTACAGTATAGTGACTGCGGTCATCGTCCTTCTTGTCCCGAGAGCAGATTGCTTCATTGGCGAGGGAATTGCGTCGTATCAGAGCTGTTAGTTTATATAATTATATAAAGAAATTTTTAAAAATCAATTTAATAACATCGATGCAGGTCACAATAACGATATATATATAGATATCTTTATATACTGTATATCTATATATATATATATATATATATATAAAGTTATACAGTACAGAATAAAATATATATTACTTTTTGAAACACCAACAGACAAAATGATACTGATTTAATTTGACAATATATATTTTTTTAAATTTTACAATTAACAAGGACTGATTCACGTCCAGCCCACCCCCACCCGTGAGGCCGTAAAGAAAAATAAATAATTTACTCTGGGAAAGAAAATAATTGAATTAGCGCGCACACTGTCATATTATTTTGGTCATCCTGCTAAACCAGGCCAAATTTACATACAATTATTATAAATAATTCACAGGAAACGATAAGCGAAGCTTACGAGCTTTGAAATTATTTCGGTAGTGGTGGGATAGAGGGTGGCGGGATATTATTGTTGGAGCTCAACCTATTCCCATACATAGTTTAAGCGAAATTTATGATAAATACATAGCTTTGTTATTTAAATTACGAAATATGGGATGTTTGTTGAAGATCGGTGGGAAGTTGTGCATGGATTAATTTCCTTTTGAACAAAATCGATAAGGGAAGTATCATGCAGGGCTTGCTGCTGTTTATCAAATTACAAGTTTGCCTATTTTTTCATGACAAGTGACAAACATTTTTGTGCTGATAGCAACTATTCTTGGACAGAAAAAATGAAATTTTTGAAAGCTATTGATTAACTCTCACTTCGGCGGCATTTCCGTTTCCCCGTAATTTATTCGCAGACGGTGACATCTGGCGATCAGATTGTAATGAAATATTTACTCTTCATACTAGATACTCCATATTTATGTATGTACAATCCATATCATATATACATATATATTGTTTTATAAATTGATAAGCTTGCTCTGCTTTATTCCACTACATTTTTCATTGTGTTAAATGATGTATAACGTTTTCGGGAACAACTTCCCATTATCAATATTATAGATCAATTAAAATTAAAAGCACTTTCAGACAGTAATATATGGTGTGTTTGGAGTTAACGTTTGTGGGGGTTGGGGGAAGTTAAAATAGATAAGAGAGAGGATGTAATGGGCGGTATTTGAATATTTATTATGTTTTTGTTGTTATTTTTATTATTACATATTTCTAAATTTTCTAAAATATCTAATTTTCGTCCTTTGGCGCAACTATGTACGAGTTGTAAATTACCGTTATCAAATGAATGGCCCTCCATTCTTGCGTGCTCAGCCATAGAGGAGTTTAGACTGAAATTTTTTAAGGCTTTCTCGTGTTCTTCGAATCTTTTTCTTATTCTTCTTCCGCTCTGTCCAATGTAAAAACTTTGGATCCTCTTTCAACTCAACTTGTAGACTCCACTTTTGTCTTCATGGGGTATTTTGGATTTATTATTCAGGATATATTTTTTAGTATTGTTTTTTGTATAGAAGGCAGGGTTAAGTTTTTTATCTTTACAGGAATTTAATAAATCTGTTGTAAGTTTTCCTACATACATTATTCTTTTCCATGGCTTCCATCGTTTTTTAGTATTTTGTGATATAAGTATGTATATATCGGTGTTTGTATTTTCTTCTTGATTAACAAGAGGAAAATACAAACTCATAACTCATGCTATCGGTAGTATTGCACCAGATTTATGTGATAGAGTGGCTTAAAATTGGATCCGAAGAATGGGTTGTATTAGCGTAGTTGTGGTGTACATTGTTAATGGCATTGAATGGTCTTTCAAATAAAAATATTTTTGATATCATACTTGATTTTTTAAAGTTTATTTCTAATTTAATCACGCTTGTTGGATAACCATGCATCTTATTTATTTTTGACATACATTTTATGTAATTTAACTGTCCATCAAGTCGTTACTCCGCAGGGGCAGAAAGAAAATAGAATGGCAGATTATTTAAACCTGGAACACTACCTTTGCCTCGTATAATCTTGTTTGAAACATTTCCAATATTTGTATGACTAATCGTGCCAGGTACGTCGCGGACGCTCTCTGTTTCTTTTACCTTCAACACTCGTCTCATATATTTTCTATGACATCCTCTCATCAGTCACACGTTTCACGTTGCTAGAACATTTTAGTGACCTTTTTGACTGTGCGACAAATAAAAGTACATTAATTTTAAAATCAATATTAAGTACCTTAAGTACTGATCAGTCTTAATACTGAAATCAATAAAGGCTCATTACTGAGGTATGACTGATTTACGGAAATTCTAAATAATACTAATTGCGTTGTAATGGAAGACACGTCATTCTTGTAAAGACCGAAACTTAGTTTGAATTAACAGTTTTATGGCATTCTAAGATTACAAATATTTTCGATATAAAAAAAAAACAGATGAAATAGTAAGTTACTAAATTTAATAACATTACTGTACAAACATTTTTATTAACACAATATGTTTATTCAGTAGGTACACCAGTAAAATTTTTCACGAAAATTGAGTTAGAAATAGCGCGCTGGTTTTATTATATATTTTAATTACCTCTGACATCCTAAGCGAGCGCTCTACCATTTTGATATTTCCCTAATTGACTTGTGTTAACATATTTATGTTGATTTTTAATGTTAGAAAATACACTGATTTATATATTTAATTATTTATACACTTAATATAAAATTTAAAATACTAATTAAATATATTAATTAGAAAGATATATATATATATATATATATATAATCAATTTTATCGAAAAATATATTGTTGTTGCTACTGGGATTTGAACCTGAATCTCTTTCCAATCCGGGGAAGGTGCATTATCCAACTATGCTGCAGCAGACAGTACCTTTGTCGATAAATTTTCCAACCCATATGACACATTTTTCAAATTAATACATCTACTGTTCCATTATTTGAAAGCCATCTACTTGGTTTTTACGGAATCTCAAACATCTTTGAGTAACCCGATAGCAGACGCCAGAATTAATAATTCATTTTTATTAAATTTTAGACGCATTGATACAACTTATATATTATTAAGGAGAACACATTATTATTGTGAAGTTGTAATTATTCAGAACATATGTATATATTTTTAATTAATGCATTTGATTAGTATTTAAAAAATATCACAGACCCATGTTCTGAATAATTACAACTTCACAATGAGAATGTATTTTCCTTAATAATCAAATTGTAGTACTAAATGAAACATAAATAAAATAGTATCCCTCAATAAACTTAATAAGAATGAGCTTAATATACATATAAACTGCTGTTTTTACATCTCATTGACTTCTCAGCAGCGTAGTGGTTAGTATTTTCACCAGTCACGAAGGAGATTATTTAATAAAATTTAATTAAACCAGTAAAACATATGGTATGCATGGAGAATGTAATAATCCGCGCGTTTTATTTTTATTCCGTCGATATTATATTATAAGTACGCCTCTGTCAAATTTTGTGAAACAATTATTTTTCAAATATCACTTAAATATTTTTTCCTGGATTTTTAATACCGCTTGTTTGTCTGCCCTCTCGTATTATCTACCCATGCAGCAATATGGTAATACGCTATGAGCGCGCATATTATACATATAAAATTATTTTTACAGAAATATGCATCTTCAATGCGAGTTCACTTCATTAAAGCTTATATGGTACAATAAGTTCTTTCAAAATAATTTACCTGAAAGTATATTTTACCGGAACTACCCGGGGAGCTATTTCCCGTTTGCCGGCATTGTGTATACAGCTACAGGCACCATTGTACCGTTTCAGGATCCGTGCAAATTAAATATATTCACGGCTTTAAGAATTCACGGTGTGCTAAGCACATCGTACATTAATTAAATTAATAATTATTTTACATTATATATTTTCATCATAAATACGCACAAATTACAATAAATTTATTATACATTAATTATAGATCAACATTTAAAATGGCACAGTCACATTAGCGAATTAGTGAAAAGAATAAGAAAATGTATTTATATATTCGTAAGATTAAGAAATATTTTATGCATAAATAATTTAAAAAACGTATTTTTGTTAATTGTTCACTCACTACTCCAGTATGAAATAATTGGGTGGGGTGGAGCATATAATAACATAATGAACTCGGTAAAAATAATACAGAGAACGATCATCTAAGGAATATTAATTTTTAAAAAATCAACTAGAAAACATTTACAAAAAAATCTCAATTAATCAATTACTTAAAGAAAAAACACTGAAATTTGAAACAAGCACATTATTAAGGTTTAAAAATAACTTTAAAATCCCTCAATGTAACGCCAAACAACACCAGCAAAATTTTATATCCTATGGGATAAAAACTTCAACAGCCTCCCTGCACAAATTAAAGAAATAAAAGAGCCTAGAAAGAAATTAAATGAACACTTCAAAAGTACATAATTAGAAAATAAATAATATTATAGAACACTTCAGAAGCACAGAAATAAACAATAAATAATTATAGACTACAAATATATAACTCCCTATATAAAATTATTACGGTGTAACTCCCTCTCCAAGCACAAGAGGTAAGCGAATGAAAAACATGTGATTTTAATAATGTACAATACTTAATTAATAACTCATATTGTAAAAAAATTGTATAAATTTCAAATAAATAAATAAAAAAAATAAAAATCTATAATTCAGAAATTATCAGTCTGTAAAATACTTTAAAAATAAATTTAATTTAACCGAATAGATGTGCATACATTTATTTACTTTATTTTATTCTGTTCATGTTCTTAATATACGAACATATTATGCATTATAAACATTCCTATAAATATACAAAAAAGGCGAACAAGCTTCGTGATGTAAGAGATGTTCACTGTTTCCTTAACTAGACCGAAGCTTGTACTAAATGAGACAAGTTCATCCGTTGTCTATCGTAAAAATATGAAAAATACAGGAAAAGAATTCTAATAACATAATAAATAAGTATAATAGTCTCGCTATTCCATGATTGAAACACTATGCAAAAGAGAAAAATGATGTTCTGTTCATGTGATCATTTCCATGAATCTTTGCACAGTTTTCTCTCTGTCAATACCCAATAACCAGCTCCTGAGGTGGTGTTTAAGTTTGTCCATCGAAAATTGTTTCATACTGCTCGGAAAAATGTTACAGGCTTTGGGGGCCAGAAACCTATGGAAGGATTGACCAAAGCTTGTTTTCATTTTAGGCTTAATGGTAAGCCTATTCTATTTTGCTCTCGTAGCATAATTATGAGATGGATATTGATGAAGCTCTTTGTTGGAATGAAAATAAACATTGACATTCCTCAAACAGTGATTCAAAGGATAGAGGGTATATGCTTTTCTGTGAATGGTTCTGAGAATGGATTTTTGTGTAATTACTAATTGGTTAAGGGCAGTTTTCCCAACTCCACCCCAACCTAAGATCGCGTAGCTAAGAAGGAATTGGCAGAGAGCAATGTATATTGATATGTACATTGTGTATGGATTGCATGTCATATCAATATCTACATAATACGTATAATTACTATGTTTTTGTCTCTGTTCTTTATAAAATCCTATACCATGTGATGGGTTTAAACAAAACTTTGCATAGTTACTGTTCCGTACAGGAAACAAGAATGTAGACAAGGGTGGTTCGCCGATCTCAACTTCTCTCAACCGGCGATGATGATGATGATTATGAGGTAGAAAGAAATGAAACACAAAAGATGTTCAATATCGGTACACTATGGCGACACGACATAATCGAGAATGGCTTCCCGCCTGCAGAATGCTCTGTTTTTATTCAGATACACGACAATATCATTTATTCTTATTCACAAGTACCTACTCAGCGACAGGCCGCCACTGTGACGTTTTACTAAGACGTCTTTGTTTTCCTGAAATCTATCTATTACACCTTTAAATTATTGGCACGTGTCTTATCATATCAATTATATTACGCCTCTGCTGCGACCTCGCAATTCTGCGCGATACAGTTACTCTTTAAGACTCTCCCTGAATGTGTATTATATTTAATGCTATCCGTTCCAAATGTTGGTCAATTTCTTTCTTGGACACTGGGAAAAATCTTGTCACTCCATCCCAATAGCCCGGATATCACACCCTCCTCTTATTAATCATGCAAAACTGGAGTTAACTAAAAAATCAGTTGCTTTCATCCTCTGCCATTTATGTATATCAAGATTCGACCAATAGTAGTCTTCACTTCTCTAAAATTTAAATAACTGACAGTATGGAAACTATCTTGTTTTTAAAAGAGAGTATTGTATTTATTTTGTATTTTGAACCAAACTACAACGATTATTATTATTCACAATAATGGGCGCATTAATAAATATATTGTTCTTCTAGCTCCTATCAGGTTTTCATATCCAAATAAAAAAATGGAGATTGCCAAGACTGCAACTAGTACCTTCGTATGTCTAATTTCATATCGATATTAATATATGACATATCGCGAGTGTTAAAGATCTCACAGAGATCAGTGTCGATATTTTAGGGACGCCTGTAAAAGAAACTGAAGATATTAAATAAACTGAAGATATAAGAGATTACACATTTCACCAGAGAAGAATGGCGTCAATCTTCTTCTCTCATACCTTCATTCCATAGATTCGGAGCCTTAGCTCCTAGAAAATACGTCTGAAGGGATGAAGTTTTGTAAAGATCTATACTACATTTAAACATTTCAACAACTAAACCTTCAAATCCTACCCTACACAAATTACTACCTATCTGAAGATAAGTCAGCTTGAAGGTTGACTGTTGAATTATTAATTTATTTTTAACGTGGGAAGGTACTTATTTCTAACTCTATTATTATTGTAAAACTAAAGCCAGCTTACCATTGAAAGCCAGCTTCCATTATAATTAATGAGCTCAAAATTTCATTTCTACAAATAATGTTAAATCGTATTCAAGAGAATGCTTCAAATTGAGTACCAAAATTAAGGAAAAACAATTTTCTTTTAAGCTTTTAATTTTTTAAGTGCTAGTAGGGTTGTACTGTTAAGAGTATTAACACATTTAAGTACAATTTTAAAAGAAAAATAGCGTTTCTAAGAATTTTTTAAGCTTCGGGGGTTGAGAGCTCGAAAAATATCGAATTCGTTTTGAAAATAAGTAAATGATCTTTTTTATTCTAAAATGATATTTGTTAATTTTTATTTTCGTAATAATTTTTTATTCGATTATATTTAAATTAAATAAAATTAAAAATTATTTTTCTTTTAGCTCTGCGTACTCGTGAGGTAATAATTTGTTTGAGCCCTTATGTGGAGAAAAATGCTTCACAGAAGTTGTTAGTCTTCAACATGTGCGAAGTGTACGGTTCGAGAACAGGGCTCCTCAACTACACTTGAACTCGCAAAAGATAAATCATGCTAGACGTCATCCGTTGCCGATTCTCTCCCCACCCAGTTTGTACACTGTGGTGCTTGTTCAGAATGTAGCGTATCTTCATTTGCACTATTGTATCTCAGATACCAGTGAATTGATTTAAAAACGTTCATGGGTTCTATGTACACCCCATTTTCATGATGACAGATTACTTTTATATGTAAAATAAATCGGGTTAAATTTCTTTGTTGAATAGCGAAATACCTGTTGATGATATTGAAGTTGTATCACAGAAGATTGTTTGTTTACTAGAGTTAATAGAGAAGTGACCTTGATGGAGGTAACAAAATTGGCGAGACGCTCTGGCAGCCGGCCATCGCGCGCTCGTCAACCGCACCTGTTGATGTCTGAACCCACCAAAAATGAGTCAGTGCTAACAACAATTCGTGTTTTGATTCCAAGAGTGCATAAAAAAAGATCGTGTACTCCTGACTTTACAGAAAACTTTACAGAAGTAGGTATTCATAGTCATACTACTTTACTGTATCTAGTTTAGTGCGAAGTGTATTAGAGTATTGTTCTCTAATCCGGTATAGCCAGGGACGTGCAGCGCATACAAGAAAAAAAGCTGTGCATTGCTAAAAATTCTGAGAAACAAAAATAAATTAAATAATTGGATTGACATAAAACATTATTTTACAAATAGCAACACCTGTGTACCGGTAGAGACTTTTATTGCTTAGTTCTAAAAACTACCATGACAACTCACCGCTGTACCCATGGCGCTCTTTTGTATTCGCCTCATCGAGCTATTCATATTAATATTTACTATCTTATATAATATTGGCTATTTACTGAATTAAAAATTTATTTCAGTTGATTCATTTTGTATGGAGTTGTTACCTACGCTGTTTTTTTAACAAAATAACATTAGAAAGGTTTATAACTGCGTGCAAATCATTGAAGTGACCACTTTCTCTTTTTCTAATACGCGAATTTTACTATCTTATTGTTTTTAACGTGTTGATTTGATGATTGTTCTCTTTAAATTTGGTGCACGGATTGAAAAGCAATTGGCAGAACTATTTACTACGTTAACCTTAAATAGAAATAATTATTTCCTTTAGTTATTACGTTCACGTAGTATATTCAGAATTATATATATAATATATTCAGTAATAATTCTTCAGAATCCAAATAATAAATTAATCATGTTCAGTCGTAGAAAGTGTTCTTAAAAACGTCCATACATTTTTATACCTACTGCACGCAACTGGGTATGATAGATTATGTATGTTGATGTATTTCCGATTCCAGATCAGAAAGTTTGCAGATGTGTGGTCTATGTGAGAGTATTCACATATACTCCCATGTCTTGAAACAAATGTTATTGTAAAAGGTAGTGTTCTTATCACCAGTTTTAGTTTTGTTCCAAACCTTTAACCCACTCCCAATCAGTACACATTGTTCCTTTGGCTCGACTGGTTTGATTTGAGTTCGTAAAATTCGTCGTGATTTAAAGAGTTGTGTTCTCATGTGATTATTTGTTGGACCACTAGTTCATATACCGATGTGATTTTGGTGTGTTGTGGACGTTGAAACTCGTTAGAGTTTTCCTTGCCGTGGCAGTTTTGTACATTGGGTGAACTTCCGAACGATCATAGAGACGGCGTCATCAACCATGCGATGTCCTTTTGGTCCCGTGAATCCGTCCGTCTTGGTTCGCCATCGAAGGATTTATTTACCCTCATCAATTTCTATTTCCGATTCCCTATTTCCCATCCACCCATCCTTTCCAATCCCATCACCCACCACTCTGATCAGCGACTTGCGTCAGTCATATATGTTCAGTTTAACCTAGGATAGCCCTCCACATTTTCATATCAATTCCTTTGAAACGTACTTTTTTGAGAACCATATACAGAGTGTAACAGACTTAGTCCACAATATTTTATGGGTGGGTACCTGAATAAATGAATGAATAAAAAAGGTTCAAGAAAAATATTCAAATTCTGCACTGTTACGGAAAATATTATGATTTGAAATTTTTACAATATCGTATTAAGCTTGAAGTCTACACGCTTCGAAATAAATATTTGCGAAACTCTTCAATTATTAATCATCCAAGAAAAAATATTCTAGCCGCTTGAAATTCGATGACCTTTATTTTTTTGTACTCAATTTGGAATCAATAAAATATTAACTCTTTTTTTAAAATGCATACTTATATCTCTAATACTGTTGAGATTAGGCACATATCGCTTAAATATTCTCGACTCGTAATTTAGTCAGATATCACCTCGGGCCTCGGGTGCTCAGCGGACGCGGTCGCTTCATACGCTTTGAATGATTCGCATCCCTTGTGTTCTAGAGTCCCAAAGTTTTGGACTTTTTTTTTCTAGCCGAAAACAGCGCTGCTGCAAATAAATTCGTCCTGTCCTTAGAGATCAGTCATAATATACGAAATAATTCATACTCAGCTTTCGAACATCTATGAATCGCGTAAAAACACAGATTCCAGCAACAGTGGATTCTATTATTCGTTCCGTATCCACAAAGTTTGAAAGTATTCGACTTGCTTATGGCGAATGTTTATGGGTATGATGCACCGAAAAGCATATAAATTACGAAGCGAGCGGAATGTTTTTAGGAATTTATTTGTGTGACGCGTTTTTGAGAGTTTATCTTGAACACTTGAAGCCGAATTATTGAAACACTGAATTTTGAATCGTATTTAAGTCATCATTTAAATAAAAAATTAATACAGAAAGTAACATGGATACTTTATCGACCTGTTCTAACGCTGTAAACGAAAATAGTGAATTATGTGAGTGTTCGTGTGCTATTTGTATATTTGACAGTTGGTATAAACTTATTATTCGGCATTCCTTCTTCAAAAAGTCACCGACCCGATACTGGTATCCACCCATAAAGTATTGTGGACTAGGTCTTATTTTGTGTATAGCATATTATCAATTTAAGTCTTAGTATAGTATTTTAATGACTTTTTGAACATGAAGTGTCCCTTTGCTAAATATCTGTTGTTGATTTGGTATTATTATGTATAATCATCAGCTCCTACTCCGCATTACTATTTACCAGTACTGAAATCACCGAATGTCCACAGAAAATAAATCAAGGCTGTGTAAAATTATCATCCCCACTGTACTCGCGGATGTGAAGTGTGTTATTCCCCGTCAAGTTGGGAGATATGTATAGCTTTGAGAGGAGAGTGCTGCTGATAATTTATAGACCTGTAAAGAATAAGATACAGTGAAGGGAGTTGTACTTTTGAAACTACAGTGATAGAGGGGGTGGGGAGGTCATTACCAGAGGATGCAGAAAGCGCGAATTCCATAAACAATCCTTCATGGAAACCCAACTGTTGGAGAAGAGTGGGAAGATCCCGAGTTAGCTGAAAAGCTGGTGTAAAGAAGCACTCAGTAGAACTTTTACAGATACCGAACTAGAAGTCAGTTGAGTTATATCAGTGAGGCGAAATGTTCACGAGATCATGGCTCAATATGGGCTGCAGAGCCATTAAAGAAATAAAATAAGAATAATTATCAGCCCCTTCACCGGGTGTCTAGATTTTTAAGCCAAGATAAATCAAGTTCCATTAAGGACAACTTGATAAAAAAACTTTCTATAATTATAGTCAAGTTTCTAGATACCGTCTCCATTCATTGCATATTTTGACACCAATATCTTCAGTGATTGATTGCTTCTAAGAACCTCAAAATAAGCCCCGAGTCGAAATTTTTCAAAGATAATTCATATATTGAGTATTCTGATGTTTTTTGAAAATGAAATATTTAAAAAAAGTTGTGTATATAAGAATAACATAACCATAATATAAAAATCAAATCGTTAGGTATGATTTTTACCATTTAATTAGATCTAAACTTGTTTCAAAGCGGTATACTAACTAAGTAAACACATAAATTAAATTAAGTAAGACACTAAAAAAGTGTATATAATACGAATAACACATAAGATTCTGGTTTTCAAGTGAATGTAGTATAAGATAATAAAAATTATACTCAAATTATAAAGAATAATGCATTTCGGAATAAAATTAAAATAATCTGAATTGCTAGCAAAATTTGAACTACTTGATAAAGTATCTTGACTACTTGATAAAGTATCTAGAACTACTTCTTGTGCGACCGTGAAATCATATGACGACATATGAGGACAAGCAGATATTTTATGACGTAAGAAACTAGGATGAAATTCTCACCGAAGCAACTTTACATATGGTCATCCCATAAATAATTGTGTTTTATTATACTCAGGTTTTTAAAAATTAAGATAAAAAAGTTATTTTTAAATCTGAAATATATTCTTCTCTATTTTCTAGAACGTTCTTCCATCTTTCTGATAGACTTGTTCTATTGATATAAAATCATCAAATATTCATCTAAAAATTCACTTGTCCGTAACGAAAAATACTCCTACAGTACTGTTCTGACCCCGTCTACAGAATTCATATATTTTTCGTCCAAATGATTTTGAAGACTGCGGAATTAATGATTATCAGACGAGACAATGTCCGGCAAATATGGTGGACAGGGCATCGTTTCCAAAAAAAGCTCATTTCTGACACGTGACAACAAAGAAGAGCACGCATTCACTCTCTGCGCGCGGTTAGACTCTGAAAGTTTATGAGGAACCCATTGATCCAATTTGACGACTTTTCGATGGTACTCAGGTATCGACGAATAGTTGAATGACCAAATCCAAGTTTGTCTGCTAGTTCCTCAGTTACGATGGGATTTAGTTCCACCAGGGTTTGCAGAACGTCCTCGTCAAACTCTACGAAGAGGTTTGTCTTCTAGGCTGTAGTTTCCAGCTCGGAATTTATGGAACTACCATTGACACCGGCTTACGCTTATTCTCCGATCTCCATATACTACATTTCTATACCTCACACTTTTCGTTGCCTTTATTGAACTCATAAAGCAGAATATGTGAATATTACCCCTTTGTCACATCCATTACGTGACATGTTCTACATGTTCTTAGCTCCGAAACTATACAACACACTCAGTACCAACTGGAAATCGTTTAATTCCAATAAGATTACACAAATATGGACCTAATATATGATTCAATCAGGTAGAGATGAATCAGAAGCATGGCTATCCAACATTCTAATATAATTTATACAATACCTTCACTAATAATTTACTAGTCCTACAACATTCCCACTACATATATTTTTATTTTATTTTTACTTTTTTATACATATTTGTAATTCTCTTTTTATTCCTGTCGATGACTTAAATAACACCACAACAGCACCAAAAAAAACTGGCTACTTTAACATAGACTTCAGTCTAGAAAAGTAGTCAGGACAACGCTGTATATATCAGAGGTGAAGTCTACTCCATCCGACACAATAAACTATGAGTGTAATTATGTCTTATGTTTATTGTGTATGTTTATTATGTATTCACCTCTATTATAACAAAAATATGTATGTCAATATATATATAAATAAATAAATAAAAAATTGGATTTATGTAAATTATGTCTTTGAGAAAATAACTGTTAAAAATCAAACAGCACATTTCAAACCTTACAATAACAATAAGTTATTACCTGCTTATATAGCAGGTAGTAATTAAACCTGATGCAGGTAGTTTATCCCATCTTCCTCTGACTTTTAGATCATGTAATTAAAAATACCGCATTATTTATGGGATAACTTAAAGAAATCAAGATCATCGCCACCACCGCGCTCTTAAAAATTACTAAAATTCAATCTTATTCCGAACTATTTCTGGACTATAGGATAAAAACGTCGGGTTGTAACAGAAATAGATACAAGGAGAACAATTAGTGTATTCTACGCTCGATCTGGAGGATGGTGGAGATGGGAATAGCAACTCGACCCCTCAGAATAACAAGGTTCCATCTGACAATGACACTGTTTTGATTTAATGAGCTCAAAAGTGTTGATTGAATTTCAACATATATTCATGTATATTTTGTTTTGAGTATGCAAATATGATCAGTTTTAAGGTCTTAACTTACTTTTAGTATTATTATCAATGCCACTGAGATGAGGAAAATAAAAAATAAAAAAAGCATTGTAAATTAACAATAATGATCCATAAATTGAAATAAACAACTGGTTCAGTTGGAACTTTCAGCTAAGTTTTTTAAACTACATAACAAACCATGGATAGCTACACCAAATTGATCGTCAAATTTTGTGTCCTTTTGAACTTTGCACCTGGTGTATTTTGCTCCAACTGCTCTTTGGTAGTTACGACACAGGCGACATTTGACATTAGAACTGGCGCCATCTTAACTGTGTCAAGACTGTGAGTTCACGGTTAGCGTACTACCTCTATACAAAACTTATAATTGCTCGAGATGCCTGAAACCCCAGTGGAGATCATTGAAAATTAATACACTATTTTTATATCACTATCTCTTCTCAAAGATATCCATAGAAGATCGAACGTCACATTTCTGTTCTACAAAAATGACACGAGCGCCACAAAAACTGAGCTCGTGTTTATAATTTTTTCTTCTTTTATTGGTTGCATTACACTTTGTTTTTTTAAATTTTCTTTTTTGTCGTGATAAAATAGCTAGAATCTTTGTAATGTTCGCTTTAAGACTTGGATATTTAAACATATTTATGCACATCTTCTGAATTTTGGACACGAAGTTAATTCGAAATTGTATGTAACAAAATCGGATAAGATAAGTCACTGCCCCCCCTTACATTAAGCCTCCGCCTGGTACTACTTCAGCGTGGAGAGGCTTGTCAGCGTCGTCTAATTTTGCAACAACTCAAGTTCCACTGGACCGATATGAAAAATTATGTTTGTATTGATTTTTTTAATTACCGCAAATCTTTTGAAAGTTTATACATTATGTACAAAACAACTTATTTCTTTTGTATTTAATTTAAAAAGTAATCGTGCCATAGAAATCGTTCACATTGAACATGGTTTACACTTGTCTGGCATAAACATATTTTTGGGTTTCATCAAATAGAGTAGACGCATCGGCGCCATTTCGTTTTTAGTTTATTTGGGGTTATGTTATGATTTGTGATGACATTAACTTTCGCGAACATCTTTCCGCTTACCGCTTTTAACGATACTATCAGTAATGACATGATTTACTAAATCGTTCCATTTCACTTGACACATGATCCATTTTTGTCTCCATGATCGCGTGAGAATTGTGCGTAGGTGCTGGCAAAGAACAATTTTACAAGTTACAAATATCTACTGGGATAAGACCAAGCTATTAATACTTCACTAACAGCTGGCTTCTGGATATAACAATAAAATAAATAAACAAAGTCAAGACTAATGACTTGTGAACGCCTATTGACCGAAATAGCTTCCAGTCTAGGAAACGTATATATATATATACAAACAAGCAATCGATCCAACATAAAACATAAAGTTACCTACGTACTCAATCAAAACACTTTTTAAAATTCGTTTCTATTGAACACGTTGCGGTTTTTTTTTTTGCTTAAACATTTTACTTCATCGTGAATGTTTTATTGCACTGCATTAAGTTCTAAAATGATTAATAACATACATCAAAATTATTCTTAGCACTTTTGTCCAGCGGCAGATCTATTTTCAACAGTTCAAAGCTACCGATTTTATTCAATGTAAAGTTTTTAAGAAATAATTTTAAACGATAACCGCTAGACCGCGTCTAGATTCTTGGTACAATTTTAACACATTCAGTTCATGATGTTTATTTGCAGTTCCTTGACTTTTACATTAAGAAAACAAAATTTAAAAAAATAATAATTTTAATTTGTTGACTTTGTTTTATTAACCACTGGTTTCGCAAAATATCATTTTCTTTTTCAGGACGTCATTAACTAATCAAAAATATATGTTATATTGTTCGTTTAACAGTATAATCTGTACCAAACTTAAATTGTTACTTGATGATACAAAATTATTAGAATAATTTTTAAGAAATTTTTTTAGAATGGGACTACGTATATCCTTACAGTTACCTAACTTACCTTCAGTATGTAACTAATTATATATATTATGTTAGAAAATGTCAGAAAATTGAGTCGTTTATATAAAACAGATTAATTTATTTTTACCGATAGCCTTTATTCTCGTATTATTTAACATGTACTATTTTCTTCCCTCTATATTTTCTAAAGTCGTGAAAAGTAAGTGCCGAGCTGCACCCCTCCTCTCGGTCTATTACCCTATTTATAACCTAGCGAGGGTCTGCTAGTACGATAGGCGGGGAATGTGCTCATGCAGCAAAATAAAACGGATGAAACAGAGCCTCCGAGCTGTGGACTGTTCCGCGTTGATACGGGCGTTACTGCACACGATGTCGGCGGAGCCAACCTATCGGAATAGAATCGCGGGGGTGAAATCTCACGATCGTGTCGTTCTATGGCCAGCGAATTTACAACACCTAACAGGATATTTTTAGTTGAAAAAAACGCGTTACATGTCTCAATCAGCTCTTGTCTCATGCCAGTAGTATTTTATTTTTGGCTAATGAAGAAGAAATGCAACAATTATCAGTACTGCAAAATAAAGAATTGAGAATAATACTCAGAAAAAATAGATATACTCGTATCAATGTAATGCTGAAAGATCTTAATACGGATGACCAGGATGGAGAAGGTAACTGTAAGGAAATATATTTCAATGTTATTGTAAAGGGTGTCCAGTGGATAAGTGGGAAGGGTATTGCTCGACGCGCTTGATTTTGCGGATTTGCCAGTCACAATGAGTCACTGGTCGGGAGCGCACCGCGCGTTCGCGGTTGAGCAAAGTGCGGTGATTCATTGGTTCGTGCGCGTCGCGCTTTTTGTACTCACTTTAATATTCGACGAGTAAGTGATGGGCCGAGCACGTAACTTATCCGGTGTTGGGTTCAAAAGTTTCGATAAGAAGGGACACTGGTTAACCAAACTCCTCCGGGACCATCAACATCATCAGAACACGTGGCTCAAATTTGACGTGAAATTATGAGCAAGCCGCGTAAATCGATAAGGAAGATTGCAGCTTGTACTGGAATAAAAAAATCAACAGTGCGCGTTATTTTGAAAAAAAAAACTGTAGTTTCACCCATACAACTGCTAATCGTGCAGTTTTTCAACAAAAATGACTATTATTTACGTGAAACCTTAGCGAGAACGATACTGGAAAGTTTTAAAACAGCACGAACGTTTGGAAACATATTGTTTACTGACGAATCATATTTTCATATCGATGGCTATGCTAAAGAATAGAACATAAGATACTGGTGCACCGACAACCCAAGGGAACGGCATCAAAAACATTTGCATTGTCCAAAATCAACAGTGTGGTGTGCAATTTCTGTCCGAGGGATAATTGGCCCTTATTTTATTAACCAGCGAGAGAAAGTCACTGCTGACGTGTATTGCTGAATAATCGACGAGTTTTTGGTACCGCAATTGCAGCTGTTTCTTGGGTTCAACAACAGAACACAATTTCACTCCACACACAGCTAGAGTTTCAATAAAGAAGCTGAGGGGAATTTTTTCCAATAAATTAATCAGTATATACGGAAACATACCCTGGGTACCTGAAGTTTTTTTTGCGGGAATACGTCGAGAGTTTACAGTAACAATCCTTGAACAATTCAGGCTTTACAAGAAAATATCTGCCGTGAAGTTGCTGCCATTGAACCAATGCGTGTTCGCAAATTTAAGAGTGTTTTGAAAGAAATGAACGGCATTTAGACGATTTGTTTATAAATCATAAAATCCGCATCGTTAAACTCCATTTTGTTTAAATAAAATATGAGAATTGTTATATACAATGTTTTGTAGTTTCTTTTTATTTAATATTAACTCTTTATATACTTTTTAAATCTTCACTAAAAAAATATCAGCAGAATTTATAAGAAAAATTGATGTAAATTAATGAGAATGAACGCCATACAAGAGAAAATACATGGATTCAAAATGAAACTAAGCAAATATGTGAAACATATGTTATAGTAAAAAGGAATATTTGATTTTGTTTATATTAGAGCATATATAAACACACTTTATATGTGCACTGTATTAAAAATATTAAGTAGAACACATTTTTATTGTGAAGTTGTAATTATTCAGAACAGACGGTCTATGATGCTATTAATAAAAATTAAAAGTATTCATTAGAAAGATATACATATAAAATCAATTTTATCGAAAAATATTGTTGTTACTACCGGGATACGAACCTGGATCTCTTTCAATCCGTGGAACGTGCATTTACCGATTACGTAATAGCACCGCAGTGCTTTGACGACAAATTTTCGAACCTATATGTTACACTTTTCAAAATAATACATCTATCGTTCCATTATTTGAAAGCCATTTTCTTTATTTTTACGGAATCTCTAATATTTTTGAGTAATCCGATTGGAGACGCTATTTTGGACACATTGATACAACTTATATATTATTAAGGAGAAAACGTTATTATTGTGAAGTTGTAATTTTTCAGAACATAGGTTTGTGATATTTTAAATACTAATTAAATGTATTAATTATAAAGATATATTAATTAGTATTATATTAAGAATAAATACATATATAAAATTTACTACCGATCACACAATCCCCGTACATTAGTTAAGAAAAATTACGTCGAATAATAAATACTATAAAAAGTTTAAGTACATCGCCCTAATAAAATATTGGGCTGTCTAATTTGGGAGAATATTGGAAAAATCCCTAGAATTTTTTTTTTCTAATATATTTACCAGTCTTGAGAGGTTTCGTTTCTCGGTTATTTGGTTTCTCTCCCTGACGCGTTAGGGAATATCTTCACCGATAAAACACACGATGCTCACATTATTTCTCTTACAAGGTTTCAGATTTCCTATTAACCACCGTCGTTGTAGATGACAACCGATTCTCGCTCGAGATGATTGATCGCTTTATCCATTTTTAGGACATATCAAAATTATTTCTGTAATAGGAATTCTCTGCTATACCATTCATCTTAAAGTTTTCTCATGGATGTCCGACTGCTCTTGCCGAGAATGCCTCCGACGTCATAATATAATAAAGCATTACCAAATTTATACATTTTGTTTAACAAGTCACTATTTATTTCCACGATGTATAAATATTTTTGCGCGATGTCTTAGATTGCACCTACACAAAAAAACTTCCTATCAGAGCAATCTATCCAGTAACCATAATAAATACGTCATAGTCGTTACTATGGAGACTACATATTATATTCAGTATCCATAAACGACTAACTTGTGTTCAGTCACATTTAAAAAAGTTTGATCAACAACAATATTCACATGTTCAAAATTTAAAATATGTATGTCCTTTCACGCCCTGGTTAATTGGTAAAAACATATTTGCGAATTTAGTACCTACGCAGCACCTACCTAAAAATTTTAATTAAAAAATAATGCGTTCCTACCTTTTACCTATCTACACAGAGTATAATGCTAAGTGACCGTTTTACAAGAAATTAAAATTATATTTATGAAAAATAAACGTAATTACATTAAATTGTTTTTTCTTCCCAGAGAAATGTACATATAACAAACACATAATTTTATTAAATTTTTTTGATTTTTTTAAAATCCATAAAGTGATATTCCATATGGCTCCATAAAGTTATTTATATACTGAAATTTTTTGCGTACAAAAGATTCAATTGTCTCTCTAATGGTATATATCTATGGACGAAATGTTAGCCAAGGATAAACATTTTACGTTTAATTCTAAACTATATCTAAACATTATCATTTTTTTTAAATAATAAAGTTTATATTTTCGTAGAAAGCAATCACTTTATGGTTTGACATATTATATTAAATAAACTAACAATAACTTTGTATGAAACCACGAAATTTATTATACGCAAACCGGTTTCGCTTATCTTAAACGTCATCAGGACGTATTTAAAACTGATCATAGATACAAAAAGAGTGCACTTAAAGAGGGAGATAGAATATAAAATTACATGTGAAAGAGAGAGACAGAATACATATACAGATAAACGGAATATTAAGGGATGGGAAAATACAGTGTTGATGGATATTAAAATGATTTTAAAGGAAACGTACCTGATATGGGGATAATGGATAAATTAATTTGTTATTAAGAATTGGCCTACCACTGTTTATTGTCTTTTTTATTTCAAGGGCTTTTAAATTGTCCAACCAGAGGCCATACACATTTTTATGGAGGATATTGACCTGGTCTTTTTCAATAATATGGTTGGCAAAATAAGACCAAACAATTAATAGAATTATGTTTAAGAATAATTTAAACCTAAAAAGAATAATTCTGGTCCATTCAAATAATATAAAAATAAATCCGGTTTCTTTTCTTTGTAAGTTGGATTATGTATTGATACTTTTTATTTATTAAATATCATCATGTTTTAGAATATTAATTATGTAGCAGGTTGGTATCTGACGAACTTAACTTTTTATTCTTAAGAAACCATCTCTAGGTTTCTTAAGAGTATTATTTTTTATTACGGAGCTTATTCTTTTTGTAATATCTCCAATTTATTTCACTATTGTTCGTTTGTACACCGTTCCAGACTTTTCTGGCACTGAGAGCTTTTCACGTTTCGTTATGTATATTTATGAAATTCTGTTGCCACATTGTCTACCAGGAGTATGTCTGTATAAAATTACAATATACTTTTCTCTTTAAAACTGGAGAAAATGTAAATGTAATTATGTTAATTGCAAACATTAGAAGCATAATTTTACCTTCTCGCGTACAGTATTAATAATTGTAGAGTTAAATAATAATGAAGACAAGGTAAGGCCTGAAAAAAACCTAAATTCGCCGAGGCTTGACACATGTGTCGCGTTGGATAAGCACTCTCGCTCATTTAGCTAAATTAACATCTGCGTCTAATAATTATAATAATTACTAAACGACTCGCACACATCTATCCATAAAAGTACACTTACATGCATTACTTATAAAGGGAAAAAAATATTTTTTGCAGAAGGAATAAGACTAAATTATGTTTTTACCGCATGTAGGCACTTGTTAAGTGCACGCTAACATAATAATCGGAGATAAGTTTATAGTTTACAATGGAATCGAACAATGGAATCGAAAATAAAAGATTTTAACTTATTGATGTATGTTCACTTAAAAATCTAAATGACACATTCTAAATTCAATTAGATTTTTTTTTTTTTTTTATTGTTTATGAAGATGTCTTCTAAAACAATTAAATTCACAATATAGGGGCGCCAGAAGGGGGGGACCGTTGTAGAAGTTTCAACTTCTTTTTTCGGTTCCACACACAGAACTACAGAAGCGCAAAATGTACAATTAATAAACATAAAAGAAAGAAGACAAAAAAATCTAATGTAAGAGATTGCGAAAACGAATGGAGATTTAAGTTTAAACCTTCCTGCGCCCTTTTAAGTGCTATCTTTATTTATTTTTAAAATTCATTACAAACAAACAAATAATCAAGTGTTATGTTCGTGTCATGGGGTCCATGGGCTAGCTCCTTATATTATACTAGTACTCGTATTTAAACCCCGTCCTAGGGTGGCGCTAAAGACGTACAGAGGAGGATTTATTTATAAAATATGCGGCAAAGTTATTTAACCGTTTTAGTGCTAAGCAATTTTCGATACAAACGATCGCAGCGCTTTTGCGACGCGTAGCATTCAAACGGTTAAACAATCATATTATTTTATAAATATGTATATACATCGGTAGATATCAAAATGGACAATAAAATAGCAACCATTAAATTAATACTTCCAGTTACGTGTATATCTTTTCATTGGCATGAGCACGTAAGAAAAAACATGTCATATTAAAAAAAATACTTTGTCACTTTGTATGTAACCACGAAATTTATTATACGTTAGCCGGTTTCGCTTATCTCAAGCTACATCAGGACGTATTTAAAACTGATCAGAAATGAGAAAAGAGTGCACTTATATATACATAAAGAGGGAGATAGAATCTAAAATTACACGTGAAAGAGAGAGACAGAATACATATATAGTTAAATAGAACATGAAGGAATTTTATATTCTGCCTCCCTTCATGTTCTATTTAACAATAATATATATACATATATATATATTCTGTCATACATATATAATTAAATAGACAGAACACATGTATAGTTTTAAATAGAACATGAAGGAACTTTATAATTAATAATTATCACTTTGTATGAAACCACGAAATTTATTATACGTCAACCGGTTTCACTTATCTTAAATATATATATATATATAAAGAGGGAGATATAAAATAACATGTGAAAGGGAGAGATACAATACATATAATCAATTGCTTTTGACAAATTATTTTCCTAAAAATTTGACGTTCATGAATACTCCACACAAAATACAACTCACAATTAAAATTATTGTCTCTCTAACTGCTCAATTTTAAAAACAACAAATAAAATCAAATATCTCGGAGTAATCATCGATAAAAATTTTAAATGGAAACATCAAATTTGTCAAGTTGTTAAAAAGATTAGAAAATTAATATACATGTTTTTAAGAATCAGAACATTTTTATCTATAAAAAAATTGTACGTAGTATACTATGCATTTATTAAATCCATATTACAATATGCCATTATTAGTTGGGGATCAGCTTATAATACTAGCCTGATTCTAGTAAAAAATGTACAAAAACTCATCATAAAAGTAATACTAAAAAAACCAAAAGATTATCCGACAAAATTACTTTTTGAAGAATTCAAAGTACGAACATTTTGTGATCTACTTAAAAGAAATTCTATTATTCAAATACTAAAAGAAAAAGAAAAATATCATTTCATCACTGAAAGTCGTACTAGGTATTCATTTGTATTTTCGTGATCTAAAATTAACACATCATTTGCACAACACTACTATACGTGTATAGGAAAAAATAATTAACAGCTTACACGAAAACATCAGAAAGATTAACAATAACAAAGAAATAATCAATGCTATCAAGAAATACTTTAAGGGTACACATGTACCCTGAAATTTATAATATTTATTTATTGTATAATATATATCGTTGTTATTAATATCTTGTGTTTTATTTTATTATATGATAGTTATTATGTAAATATTTTTAGAACATATAATATTGAATAACATCTTCATTTCACGTAAGAAAGACTTTCTATACTAATTCATATTTTTGCATTTTTTACAAAAAATATCTGTTTTCATAACTAATTCATATGTGTACTTACTAAATTAGATATTCTTTAACCATTATATTATTGATTACTAATGTATTTATGTTACAACAAAAATACGTATGTCAATAAAATCTAAATAAATAAAAATGATTACAGTGTAACTCCCTCTCCAAGCACAAGAGCTAGTCTATTTTTTGGAGAAGTAATCGATTTAAAAAATATATATATCTTTAATAATGTATAATACTCAAGTTATGAAATTTATATGTAGTTAAATAGAACACCAAGAGAGACAGAATATCAAATTCCTGCACCTTTTTGTATTTGAGATAAGCGAAACCGGTTGACGTATAATAATTTTCGTAGTTTCATTTCAAAGTGATTGTTATTTTATTTAATATAATATGTCAAACCACAGAGTGATTGCGTTCTACGAAAAAAAAAAACGTTTTACTTTGTCAACAACATTCGTTACCGTATTGTTTTTTAAGCTTTACATTTAATATAGCATAGAAAAATCTAAATATACTGTGCAATTAGTGACTACATTTTTTTATATATTTGACTACTTATCTTTAGTAATTTTGTGATCAAATTAGTATGATCCTGAGAGACTCAAAATCCATCCGTTAATCTCTCGATGGATTTCATATTTTTAATCTCCTGTCAACGATAAAGTATTAAGGAATACGACCCTCTCGACTTTTCGTTTGGAGCCCAGGCTATGGACTGAGTTCAATCGGGTGTGCTGTAATGGATTTCCAATAAGGAGCATGCCATGATCCTGCCACTGCAGCTCGGTAATCACACACATTATTACTCTGGAAGTGCATATCGAGCGAATCTCATAATTTCAGCGCTTTTAAATCCAAATTCTTTTAACCCAAATTTTAAAAAATTTAACCGCTTTCTAAAATATGGCGAATTAAAAATATATATTAAATATTAATGCAATTTCGCTGAGTATGTCATATTTTTAATTTAACTTAAATCGTGTGGAGTCACGAATAGAGCTGTGCGGATTATGGATACTTTATTGGATTTTGCGAATCGATTTGTTCCGAACCTGAAGGATGCGAAGGACTCGTATTAATATAAATGGAAAACTGTCTGACGCAAGATGTTATAAGGTACACAGTTTTATCGTTCATGGATGGCGCAAAAAATATGCTTTTTTTATTGATAAAGGAAGAAAAAGGGTTGGAATAGTTTGACTAAAACTTCAAAGTTTCATATAATATATGATTAAATTTGTTGGAATATATTTATTATGGCACACGAGGCACATTAATTCTTAGATAAATACATAGAACATTAGCTCCACGTCTGGTCTGCCCTTGTTCCATTTTATTAACATTTGCCTCACTCAGTCTGTCTTGTCATTTTTGCTGTTTTTCTATATCTATGCGTCACTTTTTCTGAACTGGATAGTTTTCAAACACTTGTTATAACTTCAATGAAATGATGAAATTCATTTATTATGAACAGATACACCTACGGAGGTACCTGTAGAATTTTAATTACAAGATTAAAAATAAACTTGTTACATTACATTGTGTAACATTTCATGTTTGAACTAGTCTTTAAAACGCTTCAGGACACCGCGGAAGACGAAAATAGAACGGTAAAATAAAATGTTATTCACACAATTAAATTTTTGATATTTCTATCTGATACAATGTATCAATTTTCTTTAAAATGTTGTGACATATATCCGGAGACAGAGTAGTGTATGTGATTGACAACTTATTTCATGAGTGACTCTGCAGATACTTATTAGGAAGTGACATTACACGTGACAAAAATATTGCCAATGTAATGTATATCTACTTATTAATATATATTTTTAAGATATTTAATGCAGTAAAATTAATCTTAACTCTGAGACATTATTTTAAAACATAAAATTTCTTTATTAATTCAAATTTTTTTTTTTTTTTAAACCTTTATCTTCTATTAGGTACTTTAACTCTCTAAAAATGTTAATCTTTCATATTAATAATATTATCTTTTGATACAAATTAAAAGTTTATAAATTAACAAATTTTTATGTTTGTCATTATGGCCCGTGTTCACGAATGAGATTTTTAAGAGATTTTTGACTCGAGACAATCTCTAAGATACGTATTTTACCCTCATGAGATTCTTTGGAGACAACTCTCTGCTTTTGTAGCCTCCGCGTACACAACACGTATCAGAGATTCACCGTCTCACGCTCATCACGTAGAGCAAAGTCAAATGGCATTGTCGTTTTGAATCTCCCCAGCAGTAGTTAAAATAAATAAGTGTTTGTAATTTAACGCCGTACATAATGTTTAATGAATTATATCTAACTTTCAGAATAGATAATCGTAGGGATGTATCGTGATTTTAGGTTACGTTTGTTGTAGATATGTCGAATCTTACTGTTAGATCAAACGTCGTGTACATCGGTTTAAGTTTTTGTCTCTTTCTACCAATATTATGCTAATCGCTAAGTTTATCTCTACATCAAAATCTCAACAAGCCGGCATTAAAATATTTGCACAATATCTAAGTAACTTGTGTTAATATAGTATAGCATTCAGAAATAGCGAATTTGGCCGTGTAGTTTTCGTATCGTACGTAGGTAGCAATTCGGCAAGTGGCGACGCGCTCTCCGCCATTGCGTTGTGCGACCAATCGCGCACATGTACAACTAATGTGTTATCTTGACTGAAATACACTTTATTTTGTTTTGTGTGTTTAGTGACCAGTTTTGAATAACCAGGTATGTTCCTTTTTCCACATTTCTGAATAATTATATTTTTTAATCATTCGTACAGTATCTTAACGTCTTAAAATACATCGCGTTCTGACAAAAAAGGGTCTTATTGGGGTTAATATCAATATGATAATACATTTATTTATAGCATGTTAAGCATATATCTCAATCTGTATGTACATACCTCAAACAATTTAGACAATTACTGAGAGACGACACATACAACAATAACAATATTTAAATGTTTATAAGTAAAAATCGAATGATCGTATTGTACGTTCCCATATATACTTCTCGGTGTATATTACATAGTTACTATATTTACGATGATACAATTACAATTAAATTGGCATTGTCAAATCAACTACGCTAGACCCTCGTCTTGATCAAATAATTATTTACTATTCTACACCTAGTAATTTAATTCATATTTCTAAAATTGTATACTGCGTATGTAATTTATACTAATTGTGAGAAAATAAACATCTAATAAAAATATGCCATCTAGTGATTTTCGTTAAAAGTAAATTATTAATTTTCTTGAGAGCAATAAAAAGTTTTGTTGCTTTCTTTGATCAAACTAGATGTCACGGTTGTAATAATTAAATGTAGAAGAGCCATATAAAAAGTAGATATTAATAAAGCCAACAAAAAAATATTTAAAAAATAATGTCTTACCCCAAGTATTTTTCAGATGAGGGTCGCCATTATCGTTTTGCAAGTTATCATATAATTGGCTGCCATTGTGCACCGCTCTTCTTGTCTCCCTCATGTCTCGGAGTCCGCTTTTTATCTCTGAAGGAAATATTATTGGAGAATATTCTCAATTATGTACTCGTGTCGTTGGATTATTGTCTCTTTAAGATTTTCCAATAATATTATCAACGTAAATAATATGTGTATCAATTACGCGAGCATTCATTTTCGTTCGGCATTTTATGTCGCTAATAATATCCACCACAAATTATACTAAACTGGATAATTTACCCGCGCCATACACGATTTCCGAGTTTTAAAAATAATGTTTCTAAATTGTCAAAAAACTGTCGTGTGGGTTAAAACGGTGCTTGAAGACAAATAAGCGAAAAATCTAAGTACCGACACGAAACTGACAGTGAAATGTCAAAACTATAATATATTGTCGCAAGTGCTATAAAAGATATATATTTTTTAAAATTTTATAATTAAATTATCAAAAGTTAAAATAATGCGACATGTTATTATTACAAACTAAAACTATCTAAATTACTCCCGATTACAGTGTGCTGTTAGAGCGATCTATTTTTAGATTTTCGATATGTTGCAATATTTAATTTCTGTTCGAGCGACATCTAGAGCATGCCGTACAGCTCAGCCTGTTTATTATATTAATTATTGACAATACCCAGATGAATAATGTTAGAAATCTTACTTTGAGCTAATTGGTAAATTCAACTTACGGATACAATGGGGAGAGCCATTTAAGATATTTTCTCCAAGATTCTGAACAAGCGTTTCAAAAAGCGCGAAATATAACATTATGAAGCGCCTGAATAACATTACAACCTCAGCACGAGGCTGCGGTTAGCGGGTAACTGACTCGGAAGGTTCGACGCCTACCGTTAACGGTTAGTGGCGTTCTGAAATAATGTCGCCGCGGCGCCCTCAAGATTGAAGAGAAACCTTAAATGGCGCCCCTGTGGCGCTCTCGAGTGCTAAGGTTTAAGTTATTGGTGGAGAAGATTTTTTAACTTGATGCATCTTAAAGATAATGCCCATATTTTACAAAGACTGTCTATTTTCATTTAATTTGATATATTTATTCATTTTATTTATCATAATTTTTCAGAACGTGGTTCCTTGTTGATTAAAAAATTTAAAAAAATCTACTTGTCGAAAAATATAATCATCTCAAAGGGTTCAGAGAAATATTCTATTTAAAAAGATGACGCTTTCAACTGGATTAAAATGATGTCGCATAGATAATATTAATTTGCAGAAGAGAAAATTAAAGTTTTCTATTAGTTTCATTACGTATTTATTGCTACTATCTTTATATATAGATACATAGGTAACAAAAAAATACTTTAATAAATAGTATTTGAAGTATATTATGAAAAAGGCTAAATTGAACCGATAATTGAAATATATATATTATACCGTGCAATTATGCTTAAAACAATTTATACTCCATTAAATTATTAATTATGAATTATAACATGAGTTAACAGATTTAATAGTTATAATTTGATCGCAGAGCGCTGATTAATTAATTCTAATACATATATCCAATATCGGGAGTCATTCATTTATTGAACTTCAATAAAAGTCATAAAATGTGCGCACCGAAATATTTCTGAATTAGTTATGCAATATGATGAAATGACGTAAGCCTAATATGCCTTCTATGCTCTCTCTTGTTTTTAGTATCGTCTATGGCAACATTGTATGATGGTGTTCACAAGGGTGTAATTGTCTGTTAACAAGAAGTTATATTATTAAAAAGAGAAATAAAAATTAAATATTATAATAAACATTACGAATTATTATTCTTTTTACTCGGTAATTTTTTAAAGGCTTTTCGGAATGTATTAATGATTACTATTTAAGACAATTCATAATAACGTATTTTAATTGTCAAACCCTTAAGGTAAAGAATAAATGATTTCTAATTCAGTTTTTCATCTTATGTTATGTTTATACCAGTATCTCATGTTATGTTTATTAACATAGCCATCGATGTGAAAATTTGCTTTGTCGGTAAACAATATGTTTCATAGCGTTTGTGCTATTCCAAAATGTTCTAGCATCGTTATCGCTAAGATTTTACGTAAATAATAGTCAATTTTGTTGAGAAACTACACGATTTGCTGTTTTTATGGGTGAAACTGTAGTTTCTTTTTCAAATTAACGTGGACTGTTGATTTTTTTATTCCAGTTCAGGCTGCAATCAAACTTGAGCTACATGTTCTGGCGTCGCTGCTGACGTTGATGGTCCCAGATGAGTTTGGTTAACCATTGTCCCTTCTTGTTTGAACTTTTAAACCTAACATCAGATAAATTGCGTGCTCGGCCTATCACTTACTCGTCGAATATTAAAGTGTGTACAAAAAGTGCACCGCATTTTAAATATTACTCAACCGTGAACGCGCGATGCGCTCCCGACCAGTGACTCATTGCAACTTGCAAACCCGCAAATCACGCGCGTCGAACAATACCCTTCCCACTTAGCTCACCCTGGTGGATTACGAGCAATTACAATTTAATCTTGAAATTTTTCTGATAGTAAAATATTAGAAATTTTAATATAAGAGTAAAGGAGCATTTAAAGTGTTTGAATAATAGTGGGTTTTCAGAATTTTCTAATCATTTGTTAGAAAATGGTCATGGTTTTGATAAAAAATTAGGATTGTCAATTTTGCATATAAACGGTGTTGGTCACAAATTAAATAATAAGAATCGTTGGAGATAAATAAAGCGTGTAAAACTAATCCAAAAAATTATAAACAACCAACTAAATTTAACTGTGAGTCCTATTCTAAAATTTTTCCTAAAAATTATTCGAGTAATTAAGTAACAATTTGAGTTAGGTACTAAATTTATTTTTTAAATAATTGTTTTTTTTTTTAAAACAGATTCTGGTAAATGAAACAACGATATATGTTTTCAGTTAGTTTTGACATCCTGAAGAAGAAAATGGTATTTTTCGAAACCGGTAGATGTATCTAAGCTCAATTAAGTGGTTAATAAAACAAAGTTAACAAATAAAAATAAGAATTTTAACCATAAAGTTAATTTTGATAATTTCAATAGTATGAATATTACTCAGTTTATATCTTATTTATTACATCAACAAGTTGTACTTATATTTTGTCTGTTAATATTTTTTTTAATTCAACATGTTCCAACCATTAACTCTACCGCCACTTAACACTATCCCCAGGTTATCATTGAAAATAACCGCTTTTGATGATTTATTTGACATCGGAAGATGAGAGAAATAGGGCGCTGAATTGAAGGTAGCATTTATTATTAAAATGCCAGATCGTTTGGAAAATAAAAATGAAATTTGTGGAATTTTGCAGAAATTTTCACAGGACTGAAAATAATTTGCGAACCGTTTTATTTAGCGAAAGTATTTTTTTATTATGTACCTAGGGTTATATCCCTCACAAGGAACCGGGGCGGGGTCCGTGTCACCCTCACTGAGGGTGGTTTTTGACAGGTAGGGGTGGGGTCTATTAAAATAAACTTTTTAAAATGTAGATTGTTATAGACAATCGTCTAGCGGTCGGACATTTTATTGACCGAGAGAAATGATTAGCTTTCGAGCAACTCAGCTCAACTGTGTGCGGGTGCTAGATTCGCGATATTAATTTTCTAGGTTTAGTTAGAAAAGGTACATCTAGTGCATAGGGTTAGATTAGTATTGGAAGGCTGAATAAAATACAAATGAAATTGGTCACATAAATATGTGTAAAATCAAATTATTTCCTTCTTTAACCTTTAATAAAAATAATTATTTCGTTTGAAGAATTTTCAAACAATAAAAGAAACATGTTCAGTCATAAAAATGTTCTTAAAACTATCCATACATTTTTATATTGATTTTTATATGGTAAGATGGTATTATTTTACGTTAAAACTTAAACTTTATAAACACTATTAATAGTACTCTAAAATTACAAATAAATACATGATAGGACCGTGTAAATGACAGTTTCATTTTGTCTAAAGACGTCGGTTAAACGAAAGTTTATAATCTTTTGTATAATATATATTTTAGTATATATATTATATATGATTGTATAACATCATTGGTAACAGCATAACCTAAATCTATACCTACTGCACGCCACTAAATTCACATCACGTTTTGTCTTGAATATCTGCACAATCTTCCCATAATATGTACCTAGTATTTGAAATAATGTCGATATTCGTGTACCATTTTAGTGAGAATATATTTTATAATTTCAAAAAAGATTTTATAATAAAATATAGTTATTATAAAAAAGTATTATAAATGTCACGCGTGTTTTTTTCTAGTGATTAATGATGAAACGTCCGATAAAATATTAGAAGAAATCTCTTAAAATGTCTCTGCTTGTTTTCCTTAAACTATTTTATGTTAGTTTTTGGCAAGATATCAAAAAATTTCTTCGAATTTTATTTCTCGGGAGTTAACGTGATTTTTATGTAAATATTTAGATTAAATATTTTGTTAGAAATAGATAAATAAACTAAATGATCGTGAAAATACTTATTACGCATATTTACAAAAATAATGAATGTTAATTATTTTATTATATCAAATAGTAATGAACGCTATGGTATACAATATTTGGATACGTCACAAATTTGGCTTAATTATTCTTGAAATCAAAATGTATGCCTGCGATTACATCACTATAATTTTCATATAAAAACCTAATCACAGGTCTTAATTTCCTGGCGTAATAACTTGATTTAGTTTGCAGGAGGAAATAAAATAAAAAATATAAATCGTCCATGATTCTGGGTGGTGGTTCGGAGTTGAGGGAGGAGTCACCGTGGTTTTTTACACACGTTTAATGATGTGTGAAAAATTTGGTTAATTTCAGGGGGAGGATGATGCCTGAAGGGTGATGTTGAGTGACTTACTTTTCCTCAAGGTTCTAGAGTACAACTGTGTAAAATTTGGAACAGATAAATTTTATTTTCTTCAAAAATTAGTCGCAGATTAATTCTTATTTTCAAAATAAGCTATGAAAAAATGTATTTTTTAATTTTTTTTTGTTCTCTCTTTATTACACAAATATTCATTTTAATTTAAAAAATTTGTCGACTGTATGGTAGTTTTATGGCAAGGATTGCCTATTACCTAGTCAAACTTTTTTTTTTATAAATAAAATATAACAAGCAAAAAATATGCAGTGTGTACGGTGAAAGGGTGATGACCGATCGGGCAGTAAGAAATTAGTTTGTCAAATTTCGTTCTGAAGACGTGACTTTGAAAGACGAACTGAGGGCGGGTCGGCCTTTGGACTTCGATGACGACATTTTGAAAACAATACTGGAACAAAATCCACGTCAAACAACAAGAGAGTTAGCAGAGAAGCTCAATACGTCACAATCAACTGTTTCCCGCCACCTCGAGAAATTGGGAGTATGAGTACCCCATAATCTCAGTGAAAGCAACAACATACGTATACACCAAAGGTGACTCAAAAAAAATTCTCGAACTTGGCTGGTCCGTTTTATCTCATCCACCATACTCACCGAACCTCGCTCCAACAGACTTTCTGCTCCAGACAGAATTTTTTAAATGGCAAAAATTTATATTCTGACCAGGCAGTAAACGAGGCTATCTGAGACTTCTTCCAGTCCAAATCAGCCAAATTTTATGGGAAAAGGATCGATAAATTGAAAACAAGATGGGAGAAAGTCTTATCAAATAATGGAGAATACATTTTAGATTAATTTATATATTTTTTGTTGTTGTTGAAAATTAAATGTATGAAAAAAAACAAAAGTTATTTATGACTCAACCTAATATAAAAAAAAATCAATCTTTCAAATCAATCAAAAGATAAATAATTTTTGCGGGGTGTAATAGACCTAGTCCACAGTTTTTTATGGGTGGATATCTGAATATAATATAGTACAACAAAGAAATAAAAAATTAGACAAAAATATGTTCCTTTACTTTGTATTTAAGGGGTTACTGGTGTCGCATTATTTATTAAAATGTTTAATAAGTCTTTATCGATTTTGTTAATTATTATTGACAAAACACATTCTCTCGTTCTCTCACCGTACACATTGTTCGCGATCGGTACTCTCATGGTCTAACTTGCTGGTCTTCTGGATCGAAGCACGAGCCCTCGACCACTATTTCATTATGCGAGTGTCTTAACCACTAGACCATCATGTACATTAATAAGCACATTTATATCGTGGGTGGGGTAGCCACAAAAAGAGGGGTACTAAAAATAAACTATACAAAATTTGATTTAAATCGCTTAAATGAGTAGGATTGTACGGAGAATGGATAGACAGACAGACATGGATAGATTATTTAAAAATATTTATAGGTAGGAAGGTAGGAATTTTGAATTCATTATTTTTCTGTCTCTTACGAGTACATCATATAAACGAAACAATACGGTATTCCACAGTTGCTTACTATGATACCGCTCCATTATTATATCATTCATCCCGTCTGAAATCCCATAATCTTTCAGGACACGAGGAGAACAATTAATGTATCTCGCTTCAGTCCGGAGGAAAGTCGACGTCAGGAATGGCCAGATCGCAAGATTAAACTCAAAAAATATACCCACTTTCCCAAATAGTCTGAGCGACCTATTCTTTATATTGTCTACTGCGTTAGATAACATTACTTTTACATTCGCTCTTAATTAATTTATTTTCAATCTATCTGTGTATATATTATATACACGGTGTTCCAAAAGTCTTTTATATAATAAAATTTCTGTAATAAAATAATTGATGGGTTTAATAAAAAAATGTTTATTTTATATTTAAGAAGAGTCCTTGGGAATTTTTTCTAAATGTGATCCGTTATTTCGCTGGCACTCTTCTAAACGGGAGGCAAAATTTCTGAGAACTGCTGGGCACATATTTTTCCCGATCGCTGCCATTTCTTCTCGGATATATTTTTTTAATTGGTCCAGAGAGGGAGTTAAGGTAGCTCCGTAGAAAAAACTCCATTGGTGTCAAATCGAGGTTACGTAGAGAGCAGTTTATGTCACCTCGTTAAATTTCATGAACAACTGGTAAGGACATGCTCCATATCGACTGAATTCCCAAGGATACTCCCCGCCCCTCTCCCGTGTCTCCTATCATTTATTATTCAAATGTATTAGAGATTGATCGCAATACAAAGTTGATTGGTTTTAAAGATGTAAAAATAAATGTTAAAAACACTACTGAATATTCAAAATTTATCAAATCGGTTAATATGGCGATGCTTGAAAAGTTCCGGGTAACCAAACCAAGCAACCAAAATATATTTTCGAAAATAGGGTTTTGCTTTATGTATTTTTAATTGATTATTTTTTGATATCATCATTTAATTCGCCTACTTTCGATGTCTTTATCAATTTTATCGACCCTAAAAAAATACCCACAATTTATTTTACTAAAGATATTAAAAATCGACAGTGAATGACTGCTTACATCAAACTTCGTTTATCTCGAGCAATTTCTCTTGTAGAAAATATTTATTGACATAACACTTGGCAATGAAAAAATATAATTTGGCAGTGAGTCTATGTGGAACAATGCGGCTGTCCGCCGTCACGCAAGTAGAGGCGCCATTGGCACATAAAATCTCAGACAGCGTCTAGTCGTCTCTAGCCACTGTATTACACATATATATATATATATATATATATATATATATACACACATTACAGAGTACCACAGTATACAGTACCAGTGTGCTCCTTCGATAAAGTACCGATGATCTCGATGGAGTGCGCTCGAAATATACAGTTATTATTTTATTACTTCCTCATCATCATCGCGAGAATATACAGAGAGGAGAGAATGCCATATCACTTTACATTGACATACAATTCTTGTATAGTTCACATTCACCCAGGAATCTAAGAGTTCTTTTATCATTAAGGTGAACACATTCTTATTGTGAAGTTGAAATTATTCAGAACATAGCTCTGTGATGTTTTAAATACAATATATTTTATATGTATATATTTCTAATTGAAACATTTAATTTGTATTTAGTTCTATTATCTAGGGAAGAATTATATTAGATTTAATGAAATAATATAATGTTGTAATATAATGTTAGTTTCAGTTGGACCCAACTGTTTTCAGGACAATATAGGATAGTCTAACATAAGTACAGATATTTAAATAGAAGGTTAAGAGAAGAGAGCAACAGCGTGTCAGAGCGGGACAGACTAGCAGGTAGGGGGTGGGAGAGAAGGGTAGGGAACAACTTTAATAACAGACTATTGGATAAATTTATTTGGTTATTTAGTATCAGGCTATTATTATTCATTGATTTATTAATGTCTAATGCTTCTATATTGTTAAAGCATAAACCTATTTCATTTACTTGTAACCCTTGCGCTCTTGTATTATTATTAAAAGTATGGTTAGAATTAATTAAATGGTCGGAAAATTCTGAAAAACTTTCTTCTTTTATTGTTTTTGTATTGTTAGAGATTGTTATTAATAAAATTTCAAACAGTTCTAGAAACTAAAATACATCTTATGATCGACTAGTAAGTCAATTTAGAGTTTGCAAATTGAAAAAACTTGAAATTTGTAGAAAGATTGGTTAATCAATATTATTTTATTTAATTAATTGTTAGTAAATTAGAGAATTACTGCCAAAAGTAATTATATCAACACATCAATAAAACTGCGAAACCTTTTATATGTCCGATTTCAAAAATCTCATCCCTTTCTGTAATAAGGTTTTTCATCCGCGACAATTTCTTTCCAGACACCGTCTCTCGCTTTCTGTTTAAGCTCCTGTCATTGCACTCTCTAACTCAACGCCTGGAATAAAAAAAATATTATTATTATCGTCTCTTTCAAAACTTATACGTGTCTGGTTTGAAGTGGTTTCAGTCGCCACATTCCATGGTAAAAGTTTGCCCGAAGGCGCCGCGCCACAGCCTCGTAAATATACAGGGCGGCCCAAAAAAGTGAGAACATCTCGTAACACATGAATTATTTCAAAACATAATATAATTCATTATAATTCTTAATGTAATTTTTTTGCATAATATTTAGTTAATCAGAAATCATCAAAACACCCCATATTGCATAATCTACGTGGTTTAAATCTAGATTGTTCGATGGCTACATGCCTGGCTCGATGAAATTAACATTCTCACGACGAAGAAAGTTGATTGTATTTCTGGCCTTGTGAGATGGAGCTCCGTCCTACTGTAATGTCTAGTTATGCTGTAGTATCTAGCTACACTCCAGGCATTGTTTTAAAACTCTTTGATCATTTTCCTACCACCCGACGTCATTCAATTCGCAAATTTTTGATCAGAATACGGTCTTCTGCAGTGATTTTTGTCATTCTGGGCAACAATTTGAAAAAACCAAATATAAATAATGAGAAATTAATAATCAAAGATGGCGATTAGAAATTGTCGAAATAAAACGTAGTATAGGTAAATAGGTAAATAAGTAAATTAATAAACTTTTTAAGCTATTGTTGATATAGTTAAACTAATTTTGATGTAATTATATCACATTTTACGAAATATTCTCACCTTTTTTGGGCCACCCTGTATATTTAAGAGTATTCCGATTTTCATCCCAACCATCTCCGTTGTTCATCCCCATCTTTCTCCCTATTACATGATTCAATGTGGGGAGATATAGAGGTCCAAAATAATCTGCCGTCGGGGTAGTGGGGGCAGCCTCCCCGCTCCTCCCATTACAAGGAAATAGCATACTTACTTATCTATTTAAGATCAGCCCATTTCTCTTCGGAGATAGGCTCAATGGATGGAACACCAAACCTGACATGCTTCGTCTCTTCACGTAAGCCCATTGATTGCTAATGATCCAAAGAATAATTTACTAATATCCGGCTGGAGCTAACTAACTTGCCATTAAGCCATTTCTTGCAGGGACAAGCAGAGATGACAGAATTACTCGCCGTTTTGTGTTACAATGCTACCTTTATATCTCGTATTGGTACTTGCGCACATATTCTCAGACAATTACATTGATTGTTGAAGCTTCTAACAGAATCATTATTCAAATCTTATATATAATACATAGGCATTCAATTATTTCGCAGTCGTCTTTTCTTCTTACTCCGGTGCCGGAATTGTGAGCTACTTAGAGATGCACGTGAACGTATGATTGGTGGTTTGACTGGGCCCAGGAATGCAGACTTAATTAGTAATGGGACGAATCTTGTTTCATATAAGGAATTTATTCGGGTATGGGTGACACGTTGGAGCTCCTTAGGTGAGTAGTTAGGCCGGCCTGCGTGGGTGGAACTCCATCTACGTGCCTACCTCTCATTCTTCGTACTTCGTGTTTTGCAACTTGTAAGTGTGACTCAATCCATTTTGTCTCTCATCCGCTGTCACTCTTTTGAGAGTTTTTTTATGAATGGATCCCCGAGAGTCTGCCTTGAACTACTGCACATTAATTTTCCATCTATATGTAAAACTATGTTATATGATTTTTATCAATAAAGACACCACTTAAGGGTCTAAATTTTAAAATCTTTGCGATAATTGATAATAACCGCTAACTTATTCATACATTCTCCAAACATGGTACAATTGGTTGTCATATATTTAAATATCATTTTATGTTATACAGTGTATTTTCATACACACGAATTTCCAATAAATTCTGTCTACCTTCATCTTTTATCAGTTTCAAAAGCATTTCTTTAAATTATTTTGATATCAGAACTCCAACGAATATCGCGGATGTCCTAGATTTATGTCGTCTTGAAAAAACACGTTTTAACTAAATCAGTCGTAGATTTGCCACATGCGTTCTCAAAGGGATCTAAACATTTTCACTGGGATCTATGATATTTACGTTTATTTTTATTTCCTCATTCAACATTTACTTCCGTATATTGATGTTTTTAAGTATCTACTATACTATTCTTCCTCACTGTATTCCCTGAGGTCACCCTCTTTTTGATACCTTTCTCAGGCTTATCGTTTCTAGAAAAAATATTTCCCGCGTACACAATATTATTATTATATCGCACTTTGACACTCCTTCGTAGTTCTCAAATACTATCACTTACGACTGGCTGATTCATTTAGACTCACTTGAAAATCATTAACAAATAATAAAAGATAATTGTTTCTAGAGGAGGCGGATTAAAAGGGTATTTCTGGAGGGTAGTTTATTAACCCTCCTACGCAGACTGTTCTATTTTAGATTTAGAATCCTAGACCCATCGCATTAAGACTGATTATCCATGAATATTTTAAGCTTCACAAATAATGCTTGATAATAAGAGTCTTCTAGTGTATTTTCCTATAAGAATTAACGTTCTTATCTATCACGTATTTTGACAGTGTTATGCATTAGGTAGAATAGAAATACTATCTACTGCAGAAAGTTACACAATAACTTAGAAACCACCTTTCATTTATAAATATATATACAAGGTGGCCCAAAAAAAGTGAGAACATCTCGTAACACACCAGTTATTTCAAAACATAATACAATTAATTACAATTCTTAATATAATTTTTTTTAAACAATATTTAGCTAATCAGAAATCATCAAAACACCCCATATTGCATAATCTACGTGGTTTAAATCTAGACTGTTCGATGGCCACATGCCTGGCTCGATGAAAATAACATTCTCACGACGAAGAAAGTTGATTGTATTTCTAGCTGTATGAGATGGAGCCCTGTCCTGCTGCAATGTCCGTTACGCTGTAATATCAAGCTATACTCCAGGTTTTGTTTTGAAACTCTTTGATCATTTTCCTAACACCCCTACGTTATTCAATTCGCAAATTTTTGATCAGAATACGGTCTTCCGCGGTGATTTTTGTCATTCTGGGCAACAATTTGAAAAAACCAAATATAAAAAATGGGAAAATTAATAATCAATGATGGCGACCGGAAATTGTCGCAATATAGGTAAATAGGTAAGTGAATAAATTAGTAAACTATTTAAGCTATTGTTGATACAGTTTAACTAATTTTGGTGTAATTATATCACATTTATCGAAATGTTCTCACTTTTTTTGGGCCACCCTGTATACATTTATTACAGGGGGTGTAACCTTGTCCACAATATTTTATGGGTGCACACTTTATGTTTGAGATTTTTACAATACAAATTCATATTATGCTCTAAGTCTACATACTTGGAAGTTGCGAAATTGATATTTTATTATTCTATATCTTTACTGCAGGTCCTAAATCATCTAATAGAAACAGTCTCGCTGCTCAAAGTTCGATGACTTTTTATTTCTTTATTCAATATGTAATTTGAAATTAATAAAATATTAAGATTAATCAAAATAATCGCATAACTACAACATCTAAAAAATGTATATATCTCTAACATGGTTAAAATTACGCACGTGCAGCTTGAACATTTTCGATTCATAATTTAAAGTACGTTACACCTAGAATGAATTTTGTAAACATGATTATTTCCTTAGTTTTTTTAACATTTCAAAAAAATTTTTATCTTAAAATTGATTCGGTAAATATCTCGAATAAGTTCGTTAACCAGCCTGATATATTAGTTTGTTTCAAAATGACGACTGTTTACATTTTTTTAAATTCGTAGCATCGTTAATAGAGAATAAAGTAAAAACCCACTTTCATACACATACCTACGAAATCTACCTGATTCTCGCGGTCAACGAAAAGGATTTTTTTTTACATGTAACTTAGTATGACTATTGCGCTTCTGTAAGTGTACGGGCGCGCTCGTGGATGCATATAATCCGCGATGTATAGAATACATATTATAATCGATTTTATAGCCAATGAACTTAGAAGAATGCCGCTAGTGGCAAGAGTACATACAAGCAGCACTTGACAGCTTCAAAGCGGGTGTCACAAAGCACAGGGCGGGACTGAAGAAGGTTTATGTGACAATCAATGAATTTTAAAAATCCAGACTATTATACTCTTTATTGATTTTTAAAATTTAAATTGGATTGCCATACTTGAATCAAGCAAATAAAGGGGACGGGAGGAAACGCTGGTACCATTTATCGGTCGCAGTAGAATACCAAGATGGACGGAAAAGCTTCGTTTCTGAATAAAACCCGCGATTTATCCAAGAAAAATATGAAGAAAATGAGCTAATGAATGACGTAATTCCCTTCATTAAGCCTATCTTAACTTTGTTTAAACCAATCTTATCATTGCTTAAACCAATCTTATCATTGCTTAAACCTATCTTACGTTACGCGTATGTAAATATGAAAGGAAACCGATGATAAATTACATTGAAGTAAAGCGTCAATTACTTTTAAAACATACCTACGAATACTTACGTATTTTACTAACTTACCATCACGCTATTTTTCCGCAGTAGTAGGCGAAGAGGATATGACGACACACTCTTTTGTCCTGGTATACTAGAAGAGTGTGACGATCTAGTCTAATGCTTCGTTCGCTTTAATACATATTCTTATGCACGCTTGCCGATTGTTGAAGTTTCTAACAGGGCTGTCCTTCAATATCTGATTTATGAGATTATGTTAAGTCTTTCTCAGACGCCCTCTGTTTTTGTTGACTTTGACACTGATGTACTGTGCTGTAGCTAAGTAGTTATATATCCTATGTACGTAGGTAGTACTTATATCCGATGCATGAGTAGGTCTTATTTACAATATTTAAATGTGCTTTTTTTAAATAGAGATGCGTATACGGAATACATGTCACATCAATATTCTTATTATTTTCAAACTGAGTTGTGCTTGTGCTGTCTCCTGGAACGAAGCTAGAACCCTCGACAACTAGATCACTAGGCGAGCACTTTAAACACTAGACAAACAAGGTATTCAAGTGGTAGTAATTGGAATAACTTAAGAAGATGTCGCAGTACTTAATAAAGAATACAACCATATTAAGGCAATTAACAAGTTTTCACATCTTAACTTAACTAATGCCTACGAGTTAAACTTACGAAATGAATTAAGTTAATTGCAGACAGTGTGTGTACTGTGTACTGTATACTGTATACAAAACGACAATATTAACCCCACAAATATTAATTATTACGAGTTACGACATATTTCATTTGTATTCAAAATTAAAACTAATTTAGGCAGTAGACGACAAAAGAAATTCATAATCGAATAGCTACAACCCAAGTTATAGCGGTGTGACGTTTACACGTTTCCTACTAAGCATAACCAAATAATGATCGTGTCTTTGGTAGGAGCGGATTACCCAGATCATGATTAGGCACTAGTTTTTTTGTCTCGAATTTTCGTTACCGATCGAATTTACTTCCCGTTTTTCTCTAGGTTCAATACTAACGGACTTTATACATTTTTTAATTATAAGATTTATTTATAATTAAAATTAAAAATTTAAGTCAATTAGCAATCCTCAAATAAGTAATAAATAATAAATTGATACTTTTATTTTAAAATTTAAAAAAGTGTTTTTATTTATCATTATCATTCAGTTTATTTAGGATAATTTTATTCATACTTTAACATTTATTTGATTACCGCCGCTCCAGCAAGTCTGGTCGAGCAACCATATATTGTCATTCTAATACGGTTGAAAATTTTCCAGTAAAATTGTACGACTTTACCGAAACTTTTCTCTGAAATGTTCCCAAATTGCTCTAACTCTAAAATTACATCGTCCTCGCATTGTGGACAGTATTAGTTTATCAAAGTTTGGAAACTGGTGCACTTCTAGGGGCGGGTTTCTCAACACCTCTCTTTCTCTCCGCGACGCGAACTCCGATGAATTGAAACGAGATAGAGTTTCGTGAAGGGTTGTTAATGTCTGAAAAGGAAAATGGAAAAACGGTCCTTACGTCTATTTAGAAAGAAATAAATTGTTATGTTTAGCGATCAGTGTGCCACACCGGGCCATTTTATCTACTTTACCTAGAATAAGGTACTACATAACCTTAAGAGCAATATTACATTAAATTATCTGGGTATGGAATGGTATATATAGCACGGTTATTTTTACCACGTAATTTTCATACTTGATTTAGAAAAAATCATTTAAGTGAAATGGTCTGTTCGTGCCACCGGATCACGGAAAGGCGAGATGAATTCTCGGCGAAGTACGACTGAATCTGAGATCTGGTCCATCACCCGCAGATAAGCTGGTGGAACTAACGCTTATCGGTAGGGTGAAATTTGTAAACGAGTATTCTGCGTGACTGACACCATGGGTTGGAATAGATTGCCTTATATCATCAGATTTACTACGGGTCGAGATATGACATTGTTAAGATTCAGGTGATTCTTAAAAATGTCTCGTACTGTATTAACGTTTGAGTTTGGATTTTATACAGTAATCCAAAATAATTTAAATACGAGTTTACTAATATTTACGAATAAAAATGACAAAACACATAACATAGTTATAGCCTAGGACCCATATGATATTATAGAAGCGAGGTTTATCTCGTGATATGAGTCGAAATGTGTGATATTTGAGTTGTCGAGTCACTCGGATGGAATGACTGACGTTTAAAGGTCATGTAATTCAGATCAGAAGGTGTATATGAAGGAATACATGGTGAGACTGAAGTCCTTATCTCTCTTCAGTTCTCACGCGTGTGGATGTATGTCGCAGTATATATGAATGTGAAATGTGCGAGTGCGTATATATTCTCTGACTAGAGCAAGGTATTTAATTAAAACAGGACTTACAAGAAATATATAAAGTTAATTTGCACAAATAAAGTTCGTATCTGGAGTTGCTCGCTTGAGGTGTTACCGAAAAGAAGGGCTGCGGAAAAGTGGCTGGCCTTCGCTAGCTTCTAATGGTTTAACTAAAAATATTGTAATAAATATCTCAAAAATCTGTAAAAATTATTTTATAAGCTATTTTTCCGAAAGATATAAAAAATGAAAATTAAAACATTTTTACTATTTCTCGTACGATGAAATATTTTGATAACAAATTTTAAAAATTCCTTAAAAAGAGATAATAAATAATTAATAAAATGTAGGAAACCATAAACAATATTTAAAAATCCGGTATTTATAAACTTAACTGCGAAGACTGTGATGCAGTAGGAATACATAGGTCAAACGGGAAGGTCTTTTGATACACGTTTTATTGAACATAAGAGATCACTTATATACAAAAAATCAGATTCATCCCAATTTGCAAAATATCTACTTCAAAATAATTATAATTTATCTCCTAACAATAAACCAATTTCGTTACAATTTTTCAATAGAGGATAGAGTCAATATATTAGAACAATTAGAAATCAACAAGAATATAAATAATAATGTCATAATGAACAAATTAATATCTGTAATTACAATATACAAAAAAAACGTATCAATAATTTGTATTAGATGTATAATAAATAATATTAAGATATTTTGTGCTAATAATAGTTAAACATATAAAAAGTTGTTTTTCCCAACACTAACGTATGATAATAATGACATATAACTAAAGATAATTAATTACCCTTGGTATTTACAACATCTAATAATTTTAGCACTGAGGGAATGTTGTATTGTTAATCACCTAATATGTAATACCCAACTTTGTAACAAAATTTGTATTATACGTATATAAGGACACCATTCAGTTCAATGTTTTATCAGTTAATAATGGCTTAGACCAGTGGTGGGGAACCTTTTTACATGCGCGTGCCAAAAATCCCCAAATATATATCGACTGACTGACGCGAAAATTTATTCATTTAAATAATTATCAATTGTGCTACAATTGCTTTTTTTTTTTACTTAACATAACGCGACGACCGTGTCATCATTTAACAGCGTGGTCCGATAAGATAGAATGAGTTCATTCAACCATCTAAGCTATTTTTAATAGGGGAAAAATAAAATAAAAGAGTTTTCAAAATTGTATTTAAAATATATACAAAGTTATTAGTATTAATGAGATTTTTGTTGTTGTACATACCATGCCAAATATTTTATATCCGGTTCATATGTCGTCACTTTTAGTAAAATGCATGCCCAACTGGATTCATCGGTCAATATCCTTCTTGTACTACATTTGATTGAATTCATTTTGGTAAATAATGACGCACAAGCATATGCGGAAGAGAAAATTGATAATATTACCGTCGCTAGGAGTCACGAGATTTTTAAACAGCTGAAGATTTCTGGAATGGTGTTTCGAGTTCTTATTATTTCTTCTTCTGCGTTCTTTTTTAGTACATTCGATAATCGATCATTTTCAATTATTTCGAATTTATTTCTCAGATTAACTAATTTTTGTTTCCAGATCGAACTTGATTGGTGTTCAATTAATTACATTTTTATATATTTTAATAGTTGCGTGCCAGCTAAATTGATGAACGTGCCATCTCCGGCACGCGTGCCCTAGGTTCGCCATCCCTGGCTTAGACAGCCGAAACGATCGTCTAATTAAATTAAATTAAAAATTAGATAGAACTAAAAAATTGTGTCGATTAGCTACTATCTTATTACGAATATTTTAACTAGGCTTAATAAGAATATATTCAATGTCAAACGTCTCTGTAGTAGTCCAACTCTCTTATCAATAACATCTAGAAAAAAATTTCAACGAATAAATATATTATGTAAGTACGAATGCCGCAACGTTAGTAATTCAGGAAAATGAAATTTCCAAAAACTACTCGATAACAAAGCTATGGACGATATAATACGGTCGAAGTTTCTCGTACACCAATCAAGTACGCAGATACGCAGAGAGTCAAATGGGTTCGTGAAGTGTCTACTGGAGTCTTATAAGACTGTATACGGAGTGCGGCAGAACCGATTAAGTAGTTTTGAGGAGTTACAAAAAAATAATGGAGATATATAAAGAAAAATGTATTTATTTTCGACGTTAGCTGTACATACCATTTATAATCAATTAGTTTTGAAAATAATATCGTTAAGATGGCGGCCGTTAGCTCTAACGCACTATTGGAGACGATCTCAGAAGTTTTGTACAGCTCATTCAAACATATCGCGGAGTATGGCGTTAACTTCTTCAATAATCCGCACCCTTAGCTCAGGTAGGGGGTGAGGGCGACGTTTAAAAACATTTTCTTTCAGATATCTCTAAAGAAAGAAATCACAAGTGCTCAAATCAAACCGTCACCTGAGAGCTTTTTGCGTCGCGATCACAGATCGGTTGTTTTCAAAATACGCGCGCACGGCAAAGCCCCGATATGCTTCGGTCCAAACCATGTTGGCTACTAAAATGGGGTCACCGATGGAACAGAAGGAGACCACATGCACCTGCCTCTCCCCACCACCGCCCGAGCGTTGACCTCTCCTAACCGCTTAGTTGGTTCTGCCGTACCATGTATAACATAAGTTCGCACTATTTCACACAATTGACAAAAAATGAAAAATAATTTAAACTAATAATAGATATCTCATGGAGACGAAGCTATTTTTTTTAATGGATAAATATGGAAGTATGGGTATTACAGGGCTTACGACCTGTCTTCAGCTGGCTTAAGTGATCACTTTACACAATGTAACGTTCACCATTCCACCCAATTAACCTCCTAAAGTTGTATGTATTTTTATATGTAGAAACACTTCAACACTATTGCCATCTAATAATTGTATTAGTAATTGTGTGTTCTTGAACATATTTAAATATTGCGAAAAATAATTTATTTAAAATCTATATTTGTAGCACAGGATTATTCAAAAGTAAATCCTGCATAATTAATGAGAGAAAGAAAGAGAAAGAGAGAGAGAAATATATTGTAGGAGAAAAGAGTAAAGAGATTTCATAATAGACACAAACGAAAATCGAAGGGGCCAATAGATATAATACATTTTTAGACCGTTTCAGAGTTTTCAGAGATTTTTTTATTATGTTACTGGACTGTTATTCTAATATGTGATAAAACAGTGCTTGACAACAAATGCGACCTGCGACTATTGTTTAACGTCAGAATGTAGGTACATAAAAATAAATTATTTAAATTTTATATACAAAAATGAAAATAACGTGACGCCTGCTATAATTAAAAATCAGAACTATTTAAATAATTATAGATAAACTTGCGCTATCAGGGCGACATCAACCAGTCAACCTTGGATTGCGAGTAACTTGGTCTGCGAGTGTTTTACAAGACGAGCAAAAATTTTAAATAAATTTTAACTTGTAAACGAGCAAGATCTTGTAATACGAATAGTATGCATATGTTTCGTCTGCCGAGCATCACGGGATCACAATGTGTATTTTAGTCGACAGAGTGTCTATTTAATTTATTTGTATATTGTACATTTACAAGCAAGTTGATGAGTATTAGAAAATTGTAACATTTATAATAAATTTTGTTATTTCGTTCATTCTGTTTTCAAAATGCGATGTTGCCATGCAAATAAATAAATTATTATTTAACGAATTAATGGATGTATTGCTAGCCCTCACAAGAGAAAGACTCCGTGTTATTTCAGGATGAAAGTTTTCAAAGCAATTTTAGCGCGAGGGGGTGGGGAGCGAGGGATGGGGAGCGGGACGTGCAGAATATCTAAAGGGAGATGGTGGAAAATAACCTCTCGGCAATGTTAAAAATACACGTCTTTAATATTTTATATGTTGCCATTTCGTCAAACTTTTCATCCTCATGTCGAAATCACCGAGTGAAAATTTATTCTCAAAAATATTTCATCGCTTAGTTGAAAAGTCGTATTTGATTTGACGCGTGAAGTAGGAACGCAAAGTTGCCCGAGAAAGATTACAAGTCGAACAAATTATAAAAGATTTATTGTATTTGTTGATTTATAAATAAGTACAATAATTTTATAATCGAAAATAAATAACTTATGTATTCACATTTACCTGTTTCCATTTAGATGACAATTTATTAATTTATTAATCGAAGAAATTTGGAAATTTTGATGGTAAAAAGCAGGTCTGTGGCAAAGAACGAAATATTCTTCAAATACAGCACCGATCAACTGAGCCGCATACGCTAGAGTGAAAGAACGCTATTTAATTCCCGATGGAATGACCGTCCGCATAAATGCATCCGGTATTGATGATTCGCTCTCACCCCAGACTTCTGAAGTACCCATGATAAATACATTATCAAAAAAATAAAACATGATTTACAACAAGGGGAATCAAAGTCGGGCGATTTCTCACGATTTCGACTCCGTTTAAAATATCATTAATCAACGACTCCTTAATTCACAACTGTGAAAAAAATTTTCTCTTGAAAGTTTTCTTCTTCAATGCATTTTGTAGTGATCTGAACAGATATAAATATATTGGAACTAGGTACGAAGAATAAGGAGGGTGCAGTAAAACTAAAACATTGTGGACTGGGTCTGTTACACCCTGTAAAAATTGTATATTTTTTCGAAAGATTGATATTTTCTTTATATCTTTCGAAGTGCAGTACGGAAGGTTCCAGTGGCCATCGCAGAATAAATTCGACATGACACGTGCACCATATTAAGGAAAGCCAAGCCGCCGCGTCCCAATACGTCCCGATAATTTTAATTCCAACAAAGAGCTTCATCAATATATCCATCTCATAATTATGAGAGAAAAAAATAATAGGATCACCGTGAAGCCTAAAATGAAAACAATCTTTGGTCAATCTTTCCATATGACTCTCACTTGCCACCACTCAGGAGCTGGTTATTGGGTGTTGGCAGAAAGGAAACTGAGCAAAGATTCACCGAAATGATCACATGAACAGAACATAATTTTTCAGTTCTGCATAGTGTTTCAATCTAGAGATAGTATTTTACTTATTTATTATGTCATTAGAATTTTTTTAAAACCCTGTTTACCTCATTCCGAATATTTTTGGTTTAGATAAAAAAAAAAATAATAATAATAATGGTTTTCGTATTTGTATGACAGGCAACGAATGAACCTGTCTCCTTCAGTACAGACTTCAGTCTAGTTAAAGAGACAGTGAACATCTCATCATTATGAAGCTTGTTCGCCTTTTTTTATACTTTTTGTATATTAGTAAGTATAAATGTGTTTTTGTATAAGAATGTTTATAATGTATAATATGTAAAAATTTTATACCCATGTTTCTGATGAAAAAAAATATATATATATCGAAAGAGGAACGTGCTGCTTTAAAAAGCCCCCGCAAAAATGAGGATATCCTGATTCTTCCAGCGGACAATGGAAACGCTGCAGCGATTTTGAGCCAAAATGATTATACATCGAAGATGTTCTTAAGGACAGCAATGCATACGAGAAGATGAAAAAGAATCGAACAGATAAAATTGACAGAAAAACTAAAGAGCTAAAAAAAAAAAACAAAAATGGAGTTCCACTAAGACCGTGAGCGCAATAGTAGCGCCAACATACAAACTATCACAGCACTTGGCGGGTCTCTTGCAGATGCAGACTAGGAAAACGTCCTCTTGTCAATTTTGTTGAAATATTGAAAGAAATGAAGATTGAAAGTGGCGATATATTAGTCAGTTTTGACGTTATTTCTCTCTTCACTAATGTGCCTGTGGACAACGCAACGAGTCTTCTAGTAGAAATCTACGAAGAAGACATTTGTGTACTATTCCAGCATTACCTCACATGTGGTTACTTTTCTTTTCATGGAGAACTTTACCAAAAAGTGTAAGGTGTAGCGATGGGCAACCCACTTTCTCCAGTGATCGCTAATTTTGTAATGGAGAAATTTGAGGAAACAGCCCTGGATACGGCGTCTTTAACTCCATAGGTTTGGATGAGATACGTCGATGATATTTTTGAAATTTGGCCACACAGTGAAGACAAACTGCGGAACTTTCTGAAGCACTTATATACGCTGTATACAAAACTGAAGTTCACTATGGAGATAGAGGATGACAACAGGCTCGCATTTCTTGATGTTGAAATTAAAAAGAACACATATGGAAGTCTCGGGCATAAAGTCTATAGAAAGTTAACCCACACAAACCGATACTTACATGTAAATCCCATCACCATCCAGCACAGAAGAGAGGACTTACAAACACTCTAGCGAACGAGGGTAAATAGGATTTGTCAAGAAGAATATCTGCAGGAGGAGAGACAAGCACTGTGTGAAGTGCTGGAGAGCCATGGTTAACAAAGGTGACAGATACAGCTCATCACAAGAACGAAGTCTGACCGCCCCGAAAAACATACAGAAGCTGGGGTCAAAAGCATCGTCTCCTGCCATTTGTTCAAAATGTCACGGACAGAATGGCCAGAGTCCTCGAAAAACGAGATATAAAGACGGTTTTCGGGACAAACGGCAAAGCGAAAGACCTGCTAAGATCAACGAAGGATTAAGATCTCTTGGAAACGGACGGTGGAAACTCGGCTGTCAATACTTTGAGAAAGTATACGTGAGACAAACAGCGCGCACGATTTCCAAAAGGGTTGACGAAAGTAAACGGGCATGCAAACTCGGCCATCTGACTGAACACTTTCTGGATGCGAGCCACCATTTTGCATTTGAGCCGAAAATCCTAGGAAAGCCCGAGAGTCATCACGCACGTCTGGTCAAAGAAGCAATTGAAATATACAAACACTCAGTGAACGTAAATGACGGCCTAAAATTAAAAACTTCGTGGTATCCGGCGCTTCAAAACCATAGGAGTCGAAGAATCCTCACAGATAGTGATCCGACAGTAGATGGAACTTAACATAACACAATACTACTCACTTCACACAACACCTGTTTTCGACACGGTACTGCAAGCCAGTACTTAACCACTGCAATGGGATCCGAAACGTCGGCCAGAGAGGTCAGATATACACGATACATTATTAGTCTAGAAAACTGTGCACAGAAGATTCTTTGATCTAATTTCTTTTAACTTTACTATAAGATGAATTATAACCGTGTCCCACCACTCTAAATGGAATAAATTATTATATGAACATACTAATTAGGTGTAGGATAATGCATACTTTTAGTTCATTAACATCTTATCTAATTTTTTCCCTTGTTATATTTCATTTATAAAAAAATATATATTGTTTATCAAACCTCAATAATAACTATGTAAAAGGCAATCCTTGCCGTAAAACTGCCATGCAGTTTAGAAAAAAATAAAATTATATTTTACTTTATTACATATATATATATATGTAATAAAATTTAAAAAAAAAAAGAAACCACTAAAATCTCAACATTACGTGGTATGAGTGAATCACTACACAAGTATGCGTAGTGGCGAAAGTGATTTGAATTTAATACATTTATATAACGATGTTAACGATTGCTTCGCAACTGGTTATCACCCAACTACCTGCTGTACCACAGAAATAAACCCCTTATAACTGGCACTAATTTACGAATTAACCCAATGCAGGACTCAAATCATCGTTAATATTACAAATGTTACAAGCTCAGTTCCCCGCTTTACGTTATACGCTTGAACCTAACGCGTTCGGCTCAGATGCGTGCGTTGCGAGTAGCGCGGTCGGTCGAGTCAAGATTTCGCAACGGCTACGGTTTGTGTCTAGGCTAAAGCGATATTTCCGCCATCTATGTTATTTGTTTTCACAATGTTCTCCACCGACCGTGCGCTATGTAAAAGGGGAGAATATATTATCTAGCAATACAATAAAAATGCCAACTAATTGTTCATTTATTTAGTCACGCGGTGGCATTAGTAATAATACGCACTTTCACAATTACGTAATTGGATAGTTTCACATTAGATACTTTTTATAAATGAGAATGGTCAGAAAAAATAGTGGTAGATACCTCTCTACCTTTTATAATTTATTAAAACTCCGTGTAATTCATTAATACGTGAAGTTTTCATAGTGATGACATCATACGCTGATTCATATTTATCAAAATTAAAGGTTCACTCAAAAAAAGATATTTAAAATTTGATAATACAACCCTTTTCCGATTTACATCAAATTTCGCATAGTTATTTTTTAGGACCTTGTGAAAAACATAGACACCCTCCCTCTGACAAACCCATCTCTCCTCAAAATAAATGTGTATTATATTGAGTGCCATCCGTACCAAAATTTGCTCTATACGATACTGAAAAAAATAAAGTCACCTTACCTCATCGCCGGACACTCACCTCGACATTTCTGTATGTACATTTTATATTATACCTAAATCTGATTCCCGCACAACGCCGGGCATGTCATGTTAAAACTCTTAAACTTTCACGAACATATAAAGAAAAAACAAAAAAGTTGTGAAATGGTGCTGAAACGGGATATTTGTGGTGCACATGACCTGAAGTTTAATATAAAAAATATAGGAACGTATTTTAACAACTCTTCAACCTTTACCATACCATGATATAAAATACCCGAACGCAGCCATGCTGTCAACTCGTGTTACCGTAAATAACTGTTGGAAAAAATGTTTTTATTAGCTTACATGGCATGAATTTACTCAAAATATTGAGCATTCAATTTTGAAAATATGATTAATAACATAATTTAGAACATTCATTAAGTCCTATACAATGTGTCCTTATTTCTTATCTCTCTTCATTTAATTAGTGAGAAAGAGACTTATTAGATATAAGAGATAATATTTGTATGTTTGTTCTTCTTTTCACTGTGAAAATAGTGTGTGATCTCTGCCTTTCATATCACAAATGATATTTTTACAAATGTATTAATTTTACAACGGATTGAATGGAAAAAATAATTGTTTTTGTACGTTCCCTTTTCATAATTAGTTTTTCACTAGTCATTCCTAAGCGCTAATATTTTTTATATCATATATATAATATCATTTACCAAAATATTACAGGTTTAATTATGATGGTAGACATGCGTTGCTGCATGGTTTGGGAAGGGTTAATAGGGTGTCATGAATCATACTTATATTTTCAAAAAATCATTTTCGCTACTGGCTACAAAAATCAGTTAGATTTCGTATATGTGTTAAAATAAGTTTTTTGGATTTTTCTCTGTAGGCCTAATTAATATCCACGAAGTTAGGAACAGTTTTGAAAAGAGATGCGGATCGGGATGGCTATTGAAGCCGAGATATTAGCAAGCTCAATTTTTTTGAAAAATTTGATCGAAACCTAATAGAACTTTAGAAGTAATCGTGTCCACAAAATCGGTTATATCCCATATATAATATAAATATAGATAAATATTTTAACGGTGAGCGATTTCAATGTCTCTCGGTTATAATCGAAGAAAGTGAAATTTTACCGGAGTTAGCGTAGGGACAGGCGGGAAAACTTACCATTACGCTTCCGAGAAGTCAACGAGAAGTGAAAATATCAAAAAAAAAATCATTAACTAATCCGTGTGGCAAAAAAAATATTTTTTCGTTAAATTGATTTTATCTGTATACATATGTTTCAAATCGATACATCTAATTTGTATTGAAAATATCAGTTCACAAGTATTTTAATTTATTTTATATTAATTAGTTTCTTTATTAATTGCGAAGTTCAATAGAGGTTAAAATATATTTTATTTTGTGTTAAAATTAAAAATTGAGAAATTTCAATAATCGGCGAGTTTGTACGAGAAGATGTATGAATGTGGATGAGGCGAGAATCGTGTCAGGACAGAAGAGTATGGCGCTCTATTCTCTCTGCCTAGTTTTTAGTTACAATAAAAAATATAAATCGTATGTATTTGTAAAACAATTTGACATTAGGATAATGGTAGAGCGCTCACTGGGCTTGTCAGAGGTAGCGGGATCGGTACTTGACGCCTTGCGATTTTTTTTTTGATTTCGCAATGAAAATAAAATACCAGATAAAATTAAGAGTACATAAAAATATTACGTAATTTTAAATACTAAATTAATGTATTGATTTTATATGTATATATTTATAATTAATACATTAATTTAGTATTTAAAATATCACAGACTTATGTTCTGAATAATTACAACTTCACAATAAGAATGTGTTTTCCTTAATATTATGTAATTATCTAACGCGCTATTTATGACTCAGTTTATACATGGGGTTGCCTGCTGAATAAAATATATTTTACGTTCAAACAAAGTCTACTCGAGTATACTTTAAAAACCGTATGGCAACTGATATAGGACGCAGATCATATTTACATCCGCGTGTTGAAAAACGCTCGGTAATGACACGATACAAAATAGCCCCTACAATCAAGTGTCGCCCCAGTATTCAGGACGCAGGTACTGACTAGCTACCCCCGCGCTCAGGATGTACCCCTACACCACCTTTCTATTTTCATTCCTGCAGTTATTATGTTGCCGGTTGTGTTTACAGGTCCGCCATTAGTTGCCTCACTTTTTTTATAATCTCGCTGTTTTAAATGAAATATTTGAATTCTTTCTTTATTAATTCGATAAATTTTAGTTCTTAAATGCTCATTAGTTGAACCCTCGTTTTGATGAATTTTTAATATGAGTTATTGAAGAGATATACTTTGTTTTACGCAGCCCCTAACGTTGTATGCAATATTTGGTCTAGTCAAGGGGAATTCAGCAGAGTAGGGTGCTGACATTTTCTTAGGTTCCTAGAGTGTCATTTGGCAAAATTTAATATATATATATAATATATAATGTCTGGAGGAGGATGCCTGTGTACTAAAGAGTGTAGACTGGTAAAGGATGTAACGCTGTATAGACATTTTAAAATCCACACATCACACTGAAGATGCAATGTTTGAGTTTAATAAACGAACGCGGTACGCTGCCAAGCAGTGAACGTATTCATTAATAAAACATGTTTTTAATACAAATTAAATTAAGGAGAACACATTTTTGTTGTGAAGTTACATTTTCAGAAGATAGTTCTACGGTATTTTAATATAAATTAAGTAGAAAAATATTCAGAAAAAATCTATTTATGGAAAAAATACTATTTGTTTTAAATTTTTAGTCAAGAAAATCTTTCTTTCTCACAATTCATTTACGCGTATTTCTTTGTTAGTCAGTGAAACGTCTTGTTGACGTTTAGATACGCTGCCATGTTATATACACAATACATACAGGATGGCCCTAAAAATGTAAGAACATTCCGTAAAATCTAATATAATTACATCAAAATTAGTTTAACTATATCAACAATAGCTTAAATAGTTTACTAATTTACTTATATTAAATTTTATTTCGACAATTTCTGCTCGTCAACTTTGTTTATTAAGTTTCCATTGTTTATATTTGGTTTTTTCAAATTATTGCCAAGAATGACAAAAATCACTGCCGAAGACCGTATTCTGATCAAAAATTTACGAATTGAAAAACGTCGGAGTATTAGGAAAATGATCAGAGTTTCAATACAAAGCCTGCAGTATAGCTAGACATTACAGCATAACTGAACATTACAGAAGGACGAAGGTCCATCTCACACAGCCAGAAATACAATCAACTTTCTTCGTCGTGAGAATGTTAATTTCATCGAGCCAAGCATGTGGCCACATAACAGCCCAGATTTAAACCCACTAGATTATGCAATATGAGGTGTTTTCATGATATCCTATTAGCTAAATATTGTCATAAGAATTATAATTAATTATATTATGTTTTGAAATAATTCGTGTTACGAGATGTTCTCACTTTTTTTGGCCACCCCGTATACATACATTGGATTAACCTGAATTATTCCACTCTTTACTGTATTGTTAACGTATTATGTTGATTTATGGTCGATTTTTCACATACATATGTTCATTTCAAAACAGAGATCAATAATATGAAAATAAACATTCAGCACAAAAACCATTCAAAATGGCTCACGGTACATTCAACAGATTCGGGGCTATGGGGGTTGTTAGGTCACAACTTGCTGTCAGACCAGGACGGGGTGAAGGGTGGAGGCGGAGGAGAGGGGATGAGTATCGATTTTACAAACGGTTCACGTGAGTGTAGAAGGGGCGGTCGGAGCGGGGCGTCGGGCGAGGGGAGGGAGACCTTGTGGGGGCAAAGCAGAGAGAAATTTATTTTTTTATATTCACATTCAGATAAGCGGTCAGAAAATAAATATGATTTAAGGGAAAAAATAATGGAATGTTTTATTTTAATACTCTGGGAATATTGATAACGTAAATAAATTATATTTTCATAAATAAGATATATATATATATATGTATATCATATGATTGTAACGCATGCTATTTATGAAATATCATTTAAAAGGGGACATTTTCATTACAGTAATTTTTGTCAAAAGTTTCGATGAAATAATATTTTTAATTGTTTCTTAATTGTTAAAATATGAGAGGCTCGTAATTTAAATAAGCAATTATTTATTTGTGAAACGCAACGATTTAATATGTTATTAAGGAGAACCCATTCTTATTGTGAAGTTGTAATTATTCAGAACAGACGGTCTGTGATGTTTTAAATACTAATTAAATGTATTAATTATAAATATATACATACATATAAAATCAATGTTATCGAAAAATATTGTTGTTGCTGCCGGGATTCGAACTTGGATCTCTTCCAATACGGGGAACGTGCATTATCCGATTATGCTTCACCAACACAGTGGATTGACGACAAATGTTTGAACCTATATGTTACACTTTTCTAATTAAAACATCTATCGTTTCATTATTTGAAAGCCATCTACTTTATTTTACGGAATTTCAAATACTTTTGAGTAAACCTACAGGAGACGCCAGAATTAAGAATTACAATAACCAGAGAACACAAACACATTCTTATTGTGAAGTTGTAATTATTCAGAACATAGGTCTGCGATTGAAAGAGATCCAGGTTCGAATCCCGCTAGCAACAACAATATTTTTCGATATAATTGATTTTGTATGCATATCTTTCTAATTAATACATTTAATTTGGGTTTAATATGTATCTAAAAAATGGGTTGCATGTCTCAAAGACAGTACCATACTATCAGTGCATATAATATGTTTATTCAATTCGAAAAAAAATTCATATATCACTATTGAAACAGTTGGTTAGGTAACATTTTAAAAAGATAAACATTTTGATTATTTACGAAGTTTGTTTGTCTATACAAAAATACCCACGTAAATCCTAAAGACATCAAACTCGGCATGCCAACTATCAGATCAAAAGGAAGGGTTTCCATTCAAAGATCATCCCTATTCCTTAGTATCGTACAGATCTCGTGCTGTTTTTGAAAACTTTTTAAGGTCTACGGGGAATTGCTATAATAACTTAATTTCGAACGTGGGTCGTACTTGAAAGAGATGTCGGTTCGCGCTAAATATTGCTTCAAACCTTTTGAGTTCTATTTTTAGTGAAACGGATAACATGTGTAAAATAAATGTTTGAGAATGTGCTACCATTAAAAAATAAAATAATTACTATTCACGACAAGATTTTGTTTCCCGCCTTGTTATTAAAACTAATATGTGATTATTTTTTCAGTAATAAAATAATAAACGGATAAATAGGAATAAATATAAATTCTATATTTTATTCTAATTTAAAAAAAAGCATAGTTTCCGTGTAGATTCTTCAATATAATTATTGAATTATGGAATATATGAATTATCATTTTTTTGGTTTGAAATTGTGCCTACTATTTCCGCAAACTCCTAAGCCATTCATCGTGTAGAACTATAATTGATTTTATCTCATAAAATGTAAAATTATCTTTTTATTGGACGATTAAAAATTACCAGATAACTATATAATTTAAATATATGAATTAAAACACTAATATGTAATGATTATAAGATGTCGCGGTTTAGTACATTGTACGTATATAAATCTCATAATAATGATTAAATTTTAATTCGTTCATATTTTTGCTTAGCCTAAAATTATGCAGAACGATAATTCATTTAGTATTGTTTTTATATACCTTATAATGAAGAGTTTAAATTGAATACATAAATATATTTATGTACTAATATTTTTTACTGTATATATATTATGTTCGAATTGAATTATTATTTTACGTTATTTTTAACGAATCACACAACGATACGTTACTCTACTAAAGCCGATAAGTTTAATATGTAATTTATTTAAAAAATATCTTTGAACATTGATATGATAGAATATTTTTGATGTTTCTTGGCAATTTGAATTCAATTCAAACATTACAACGAAAACTTGGTGTGACGAAAAAACGAATTTTGATGAACGGTAATATCGCAGGCGTAAAGAATTTACAACCGAATGTATGAACATGTAAAGATGCGGAAAAAATATATGGTTCTATATTTTCACCCTTGTGGGCATGTACATGAAATTTCACATAGAATATTTTCATTACTCACACGCAAACTATGCAAAGTGCTAATAATAATATATAAGCTCATAAAACATTGGATGGGGTATACCATTATTATGCGCTACTGCCATCTATGGATGAAAATCGAAAAAAAGATGTGTAAAAATATTTCTGGATAATTAGTGGGTTGTCACGTTTTTACTGCCGACCCTTCAAATCGATCTTTCGAAAAAATATAGTTACCGCCCGGCTCGAACCCGAAACTTCGCTTTAACAATTACTCTTTAGCAACCGTTCAATTTCGGTGCAACTAAAATTATTACGAAATTTTGAAAAATTAAGTGACGTATCTGATCTGTTTTCATTAAAATTATTAACTATTTTGATCGACAGAATTATTTTTGCGATACGAGCTAAAATATTGCATTGTTGTAAAATATCGTGAGATTTTCCCCAAAGTTTTTGTCCTGAATTGACTGTGCATCGTACTTCTGTATTGTCGGGAGTCGACTAACCCAGAAAGCTACCCTTTATAAATGCATAACGACGGCCGCAATCAATCATTTTGACGTGCGGGTGGTTCGTGTTGTCAGGCTTATAAAAATAATACGTAGCGAAGCAATTTGATGGAATATTTATGTGCTCGAATGACCCCCCCAGTTAATGAACGAGTTACAAACACAATGTGAATATATTTTGTGTTGCGATAAATATTACAGCAAGTATGCATTTTTGGGGAAGAATTATTTCAAAATTATGTTGTCAAGTATGTGATGTGAGTATTATGATTGGTTGCCCTAATATTCATCAAAATACCCTCGTGTACTTTTGTATTGCGAAGTGTATTGTGACGAATTATGTGAATGTGTGTGACGAGTGTCAAATTACTAAAACAGAAACTATTTACGGATTGTAGTGAATTTATTCAAGTCACTTGTTATTGGAGGAGGCTGGAAATTTGATTGGAAGAGTGATTGTGATTCAGCCCGACCGACCGCTGCTGGCCGCGTCTGCATTATTGATGCTATGGTTGGTGGGAGTTGGCGCGAGTACCGCCTCGGTGGGTGCGTTCAGCAATCCTGGGCGGTCTCGGTGACGAGGGTGGAGTCGATATCCCTCAACACAATATTCATCGTAAGTAGACATGTCAACTAAAAAAGTCACAACAGTCATATTATAGAATTAACAATATTTGATTATGTCCAAGAACACACAATTACTGAATTTTCACCTACAAAAGCACTGTTATTAAACAAATATCAGATATATCATAGAGACAAAGCTATTTTTTATTAATTAAAAAATATGGAAGTATGGGTAATTACAGGGCTTACGACCTGTCTTCGACTGGCTCGTGTATAATACATTAAAAAATTTTAGGATTGGAGGTTGATTTGGTGGAATGATGAATGTTAAATTGCGTAAAGTGATCACTTAAGCCAGCCGAAGACAGGTCGAAAGCCCTGTAATTACCCATACTTCCATATTTTCCATTAATAAAAAATAGCTTCGTCTCTATGAGATATCTATTATTTGTTTATTTTAGAATTAATTGTATGTCTGTCCCTTATATAATTCTACACCTTTGACCTATTCGAACCAAATTATTTCTTAGTACCTTACTGCACCGCATCCCTCACGAAATAAATGCGTATTTACATTGAATACCATCCGTTCAAAATATTGCTCAATTGCACTCTAGGACAACCCAATCAGGACATCTCACACTTCTCCTGACTAGAACGAATTTTGCGCATGGCGTTACTCTTTAGAGCTTGTGCAGAATAATGGAATACCTCCCCCCCCCCAGATCCTAACCGATTTACCTACCGAAAGGATCATACAAAATATATCACTTTGAATTGTGAGGAAAACAAAAATTATTGCACGAATATCAGATATCTCAAAGCTATATAAATATATAGAATTATGGGGTAATTACAGGGCTTACGACCTGTCTTCGGTTGGCTTAAGTGATCACTTTATATATATATATAACGTTCACCAATTCTCACCCCACAATCTCCACATTTATCAAATTTTGAACGTTGTTAGTATGTGGACTCGCTTCGAGTACTACTACACCATCGCCATCTATGGACCAAATTTGATAATTCTTATTTTTTTAAATGTGTCATCACTATGAGAATCTGATTTTTAAAAAATATTTTAAAGCAACATTCTTTATCTATAAAATGTTTTTTAACATATTATACTAGAATACGTCTGAAAAAGTAATATTTTTCAACTTTTTATATATTTTCTTATTTTACCAGTATATTATATTAGCAATATTTGAATATGTCCAAGAATTACTGGATTTTTACCTACAAAGGCACTGTTATTAAACGAATATCAGATATATCATAGAGACAAAACTATTTTTTTATTATATTTAATGGAAAATATATGGAAGTACCGGGGTAATTACAAGGCTTACGACCTGTCTTCGGCTGGCTTGCCTTTGTAGCTAAAAATCCAGTAATTGTGCGTTCTTGGAGTTATTCAAATATTGCTAATAAAAAATATTGCATTTGTGAGTAAGCAGATAAACATATTCGTGAAGGAAAAACATAGTCTTTATTACTAATATTCTGTAACTAGACAATTAATCCGTGTCACGTACGCGCGCGTGCTTCAGGACAAACAGGCGAAAAATGTATCTATTCACTAAAACGAACAAGTCCGCCCTGACACATCAACTGACAGCGGAATGTCGAAACTATAAAATCTTCACTCGCGACTATTATTTATGCAACACTACATTAGAACGTCGGTAGGTAAAAATAAATTTCAATTTTATGTTTAAATTATTACAGTGCGCGCCTCATTTTATTTACAACAATGAAAACAATGCGTCATTTGTTTTTATCAGGAATAAACGAATGTCAAAAGGTTCCGGACAGATCTGAAGACTGAAGGGATAGACTGAGACTGCCATTCTGGAAGAAGGCCAAATCTCAGAAATCGATAATGTATAGTGCGATGAAGATTTTTACTGAAATGTCAGAAAACATAAGAAAGGAGGAGAAATTGAATAGATTTAAAGTGAAACTGACCAGATATGTAAAAGATAAATTTTAGTAAAATAAAAGACTATAATCTTGTTTATGTTAGAGCATATATATACAGGAGTGCTTATGTACGCACTATGTTAATTATTAAAGAAATAAATGTACAATATATTTATAATTTACTTTTGTATCTTTTTTTATTTTGAAACCCACAAAATACAAATTGATTTGTAGCTACGTCACCGCATCTTTAAATGTCAAACAAATTAAGAATGAGCAACAACAAAAAATAATTAATTGTCAAATACAGCTTTCTAACAGAAGTGTACAGATGTCAGAGAACGGTGTATATTCTATTTCAACCGTTTTATCTAAACCCACCTTGTGCCTGTTGTATTTTTGTTTTAAATTCCACCCCAAGTTCCGAAACTCAATTTAAATGAAAATTATTTCAGATACAGATTCAGCTGACGCGGACAATTCTAGTTTGTGCTGTCTTAAGGCGTGTCCACAACGATCTCTCAATGAGATTTTGATCTCAGAGGCAGCAAAGGTTCTGGGTGCGACGTTTTGAACCGTGCCTAAAATATATGGAGTAATGATTCATGCATTGCTTCACGCTGAACGCTGAACTGTACTTTATGCATATTCGATTCGAATCTCTGAGAAATCTCAACCCTATACACGGGATATCAGCAGTGGCGTGCAGTAGGAAAAGATTTAAGTTATGCTGTTACCAATGATATTATATAATAATATATAATATATTATGTAATATAATATATGTACTTTCGTTTAACCAACGTCTTTAGACAAAATGAATCCGTCGTTTATACGACCCCATCTTGTATTATTTGTAGTTTTAGATTACTATTAATAGTGTTTTTAAAGTTTAAGTTTTAACGTAAAATAATACCTTCTTACCCAAATAAAAATCAATATATATATGTATGTACGTTTTTAAAAATATTTTTTATGACAACATGATCCTTTTATTGTTTGAAAATCTTTCATGTAATAACTAAACGAAATCATTATTCTAGTTATAGGTTAACGTAGGAATCAGTTCTGCCAATTGCTTTTTATTTTTTCCAAATCAAAAACAAATGCGTGCACCAAATACATCTCGAACGAAAAAAACGGCCATGAAATCAACACGTTAAAAACAGTAAGACAGTAAAATTCTCGAACTAGTAAAAGAGGAAGTAGACACTTCAATGATTTGCACGTAGTTGTAAGCTTTTCTAATGTTATTCTGTTAAAACAGCATGGGTAACGACTCCATACAAAACAGATCAACCGAAAGGAATTTTAAATTATGTGACTTGTGTAATTCACTAGCTTCACGATAGATAATGTGAATAACTCAATGCTAATGCACAAGAGAGCCATGGATACAGCGGTGAGTTGCCATAGTAGTTTTTAGAAGTAAGCAATTAAAGTCTCTACTGGTACACAGATGGTGCTAATTGTAAACTAATGTTTCCGTTTATGTTAATTTAATTATTTAATTTATATTTGTTTCCCAGAATTTTTAGTAATACACAACTTTTTTGCTTGTATGGACTGCACGCCCCTGATACTATTCTACTTCTTTATCCCCTTTATCCTAATAATTAAATCTGGGACCTAACGCTTGGACATCACTTTTCCACCGCTCTCTGTCCTGCGCTGTGTCGATTACTTGGGGCCACTGATAATGCTATCTTTCTTTGCAGAATCTTTCCATTAGCTTTTTACATGTCCCGGGTCATCCTACAGGTATTCTTCCCTCTGGAACTGATGAAAATCTATTAAGGTTATTTTTTTTTAAATTCTATTAAAGTTATAACCAGTTGTAGAATGGGGGATTGCAAATTAATAAGTGTTGTGTTTGGTTTACAAATTGTTACATCCCCTAGTATTGATAATTTGGACGATATCGATAATATCCATTTTACAATTTATAATATATAGGTATAAAGTTTTATATGTTTTTGGAGGGAACACAAACATATATTCATACAATATATTATATATGAAAATATGAAGGTATGTATACACATATGTACATTCAAATGTAAAGTTATCGATTCTTGTTAAAATTTCCGACAAAATTCATTACACCGGCCACAATAAATTTATGGTCTCTGTGTGTACGAGTGACTCAGAATAACAGCGGGTCACATGTTAAATATCCTTAGGTAGGTGAACGTTTCTTGAACATATAATATTATAGTGTCCGGTCTAGCCAAGCTATCCTTAGTTTTTATTATTATTTGGAAAAATAATTAAGAATATCGTATATTAATTTTTATACATATAACAGTTTTTTTTAAAATTAATTAAAAAAAAAAAATACATCGTAAAATTATAAAATAAATTATACATCACGTCCAGTTTTAATAAAATACTTTAAGACTGACATAAAATGTATGGGGAAATTGGACTGCGATACATATGTTGTATAAATATGTAGGATAAGCTATTGTAAATGTGGATTAGAAGGTTCTGCTTATGTATGAGTGATGGGTGCCCTGATAATCATCCACCACTCACTGTGTTCGTGGTTGATGATCGCGAAGTTATTGTGTAAGTGTGTGTGAGGCTAGTTGACTCTAATTTATTGTTGAACATACATTATGGTTTAGGGAGATTGGTTATGCCAAAAGTTTCCTGGAGATGTTATCTGGAAGGCGGCGGCGGCGAGAAGAATGAGGCCCGAAAGCCGACCTTCTAGATAGTTGCTAGCTCACCGACTTGCCGACGTCGGTACTGGGTGGTTTTTACGGCTGTTAGGAACTCAGTTTTATGGACCTGTATATGCAAGGTGCATTCAGAGTCGTCGACAGTGATGATAATTGTGGAGGCGATAGACTTACATAAATATTTGTTATAAAAAAAAATACACCTCGTACAGTTCAGTTACTCAATTGTTACTGACTTTTTAAAATATGTCATATGTATTAAGAAAATATTAATATCTTTATTACAAATACTATTATAGTGACCTCACGTCTTAGTCATTGTGATAAAATGTGTTGTAAACTGGTAAACGGAAAGTGAGAAATTCCTACGTAAATAGAAAGTTGGAGTTCTTGACAATATTACAGTGCCATGTTTCTCCAGCCTTTGTTTTGATATACTACTGGACAGACCTCTAATTCAAAGGGTTTGCTCAAATAAATCCTTTGTCGAAATATTCCAAAATCCCCTGGAATGTTTAAGACTTGTTGGAATATTATTATTATTATTTATAAATAATGGACTTGAGACTTGTTCATTCTGAATAGTTATGTGCGTGACGAAGCATTATGAAAATTTATTTTGTGTTTATGGCAGGAAAATGAAAAATTATTGTGATTTTTAGTTTCACATATAAAATAATCATTATTTTAGGAAACTTTCAAAGTATTTTGATATATGTTATCACAGAATAGTGGAATCTATGTAAATTACTAGCAATATATTGTACAGATAACTCGATTACTGGCAGTGTATTGAATTACATAGATGTCTGTACGATGAATAGCTAACTAAATTACTGTCTATGTATTGAATTACAATGTGTGGACAACTGACAGGTAATTTAAACAAAATTTCATAATGTTCTCAGTATATTTACTGGCAACGTGTCATATAAATATTTAGCTGCTTTGAAATTTGTAAATTCAATATTGATTAATGTTTTTTTTTAAATACCGACGCAGGTGATTTCAAATTAACTTTAAATAATATTATTACAAAAGCGGCAAGAACGTGAAATATGAAGAGTAGGAGGAGCGAGTCGGCGGCGTTCCGTCACGGTTCCGCTCAGTGCTCGAGCACAGGGTGACACTCGCCGTGGTGAACCGGAAGAAGTGTCGCGGGAGAGCGATTGGGCCAAACAGACGCGGCTTTTCTGCGCTGAAGCCTGGAACCTGGAACCTGGATACAGATCGCTCGCGTCTTTAGTCAGCTGGGGACGGCGACGATGGCGGTGAATTTGATTTGGCATCCCTATACCGTCAATATTTTTATGTCAAAAAATACATAGGATTGGAATATATCTGAGAGATGGAGTACTTAACGTATAATTTTCCAGAGAACCGAGATAATAGATTTGACCCAAAAAATCTGCACGCTCAAATGACAATTGGCTAGACATTTCTTTCAAAGAGATAATGGACGGTGGAGAATGAGCGTCTTGGAGTGAAAGCCTCGCACTGGTAGAAGTTTTGACCGTTCTAATGCTCAATAGAACGTCAACATCGGAAAAGTGGTAGGATATACATTACGTGGATGAGGGCAGAGAGAATTGGCGATCCTTAAGGGTGGATTATATTAAACAGTTAAGAGTTACACGCCGATGACGGATCACGGAAGATAAGTTTAGAGAATTTAAATAAAATATCCTAGAATGTTTTGAAAATAAATCAGCTCGGTGATTTTTATTTACAGAAATTGGACAATCATTCACGAGAAAACAAATTACTCTCAATATACTCGCAGAATTAATTACAGGGCGTAAGAAAAAGCATTTTACAAACCATTCAAATTAAGGATTCGATTACAAAACATTATTTTGGATTGTGTACAAAGCAATGTAATTAAGGATTCAACGCCAGCCGTTCGGGTGTTTGGGAATCATAATAATTAAGGAATCAATCGCCTTTATTTCCTGGCTTCGCGGTTTAACAAGTACCGTAATCGACAGGCAACGGCGTCCACAAAGGGTTCATTAAAAAGGATAACATTTCAAAAGGGCGATGATGAGAAAATGAATAGGTATTAATTAATGCTAATAACACTCTTGAGGTTACTTACGCTATTCGCTTTCTCCGTGGGAGTAGACAAACGAGATGGAATCGAATAGAGCCATACGTTTTACACGACTCTCGCCTTGTTCACTTTATTACATCTTTTCATGCACGTTCTACCATCCATTTTTCCGGTGACATCGAAATCCGCGTCGTAAATCTTATTTTCTTGTGTTCGCTCTGCTCCCTATTATAAATGAATTTGTCACACGTGTATGTCTGAGCGATTTCATTTCATTCTTATTTTGCCGGTTCCTCTATTCTTCGTTTTTAAGCATTTGTACCAGAACTCCATTCGTGTAAAACACCTTTCATAGCGTAAATTCCTAGGTCCTGGGTAGTCAATTGATAATATAAAAACTGTAATCAGCTGCCAGATGATTACGGGGCATGGTAAACTGTTTAAGTTTAGACTTGTGGACGCCCCGCGGTGTACATGTGAGAGACTGGAGCAGACGCCTGACCATATTTTATGGAGTTGTGAGCTACTAAGAGATGCGCGTGAACGTATGATTGGTGGTTTGACTGGATTTATATACCGCCTACCCGAGAATGGAGACCTAATTAGTAATGGATCGAATCTTGCTTTGTATAAGGAATTTATTAGGGTATGGGTGACACGTTGGAGCACCTTAAGTAGTTAGGCCGGCCTGCGTGGATAGGTATCTCCACCTATGCGCCTACCTTCCACACTCCATACCTCGTGTTTTGCAACTCCGTTAGTCTGTGCGTGTAAGAGTGACTCAATCCATTTTGTGTCTCGTCCACTGTTTCTCTTTTGGGAGTATTTCTGATGAATGGATCCCTGAGTAATCTGCCTTGAATTACTATACCTTAATTTTCCATCTATAGGTAAAACTATGATTTATGTTATATGTTGAATAAAGACAACACTTAAGGAACGCTGGAGGGTCTAAATTTTTTTTTTTTGCAAAAATTGCTAATAACTACATTTAATTTTTTCTCTTTTTTTCGTAAGTAAGTAAGAGTACAGTAAAAAAAATAACAGAGTAAAAATAAGGAAGCCTTATGACCTTCCGGTACGAAAACTCCACTCAGTGATCATTTTGTCATGTCTGTTTTCACTGTTATTTTACCGTTCTTCAAAGTTCAGCTTTCTAATAATTTATTTTTCGTTCACGTACTGAAATCCCCAATGTGAATCTCCCCATAACTTTTAGATCATATTGAGCACTATCATTGTCGCATCCCTGAATGTCCGTGTTACACACGGGTCTAGGTAAATTGTTCGCATACAATTCTTCCCGGCCATAAATGTTCGCGGTCCACAATTGTCACCCCACAATCCTTCGCCCGAAACTTTTCAAAATTCGCCGCATAGGTGTAATGAAAAAAATATGTATTAGATAAATGTGTGCTTTTTAAAAAAATATTTGTGACTTCTATATGTATATGTATATCAGTGGCGTGCAGTAGGTACAGATTTAGGTTATGCTGTTACCAATGATATACAATCATATGTAATACAATATATGTACTTTCGTTTAACCAACATCTTTGGACAACAAAATCCGTCGTTTGTACGACCCTATCAAGTATTTATTTATAATTTTAGAGTACTGTTAATAGTGTTTTTAAAGTTTAAGTTTTAACGTAAAATAATATTTTCTTATCCATATAAAAATGTATGGACATTTTTAAGAACATTTTCTATGACTGAACATAATTCATTTATTGTTTGAAAATACTCCACGTAATAACTAAAGGAAATTATTATTTTTATTAAAGGTTAACCTAGGAAATAGTTCTGCCAATTGATTTTTGTTTTTCTCAAATCAAAAACCAATCCATGCACCAAATTTAAAGAACGATCAGGAAATCAACAGGTTAAAAACAGTAAGATAGTAAAATTTGCAAATTAGTAAAAGAGGAAGTAGAGATCCAGGTTCGAATCCCGGTAGCGCAACGACAATATTTTTCGATATGATTAATTTTATATGTATATCTTTATAATTAATTCATATAATTAGTATTATATTTAAAAATATGTTTTATCGATCAAAATTCTGGACGGACGATTGGGGATGAAAAATTGTGGTCGAACAATGTTCCGGACACTGTTTCACACTCAAACGTCAGGACAGGCATTGTAGTACGAATAGCTGAAGGCTCTCTTCTTAATGTGTTGTGGAATGTTTGAGGTTTTCGAAGCTTGTTCAGCCAAGTACTATCAGCGTCCTCATTATGCACCATCAAACTTGCTCTTATGTCATGTTTGTTTTAGCACCCTTCACTTTACTCCCTGCGGTCGCCGTCTCAGCCTTCCCACCCCTAATAAACACATTCTGTGACTTTATATATGTAAGCGATTATCTATTTATTATGTGACACACGCGTGTATATATTTTGCGTTAAATCTCAAAGCAGTGTTTTTACGTTTTGTCAAATGTAACGGAAGTGAGATCATTTGTCAATCAATCAATGCACAGTAGAATCAGGAGAATCAATGTGCGGTGGTTGGTATCTGAATATTTTATTCGATTATCGATTTAAAATATAATCTGGCGTTCTTTACGCCGACAGAGACTAAAATATATTTTGTTTGTTTCATTCCACCCGTGACATTCCCAGCGCAATTTCACAGAGCCGAGGAAACATTTCGACAGCTGAGACGCTAAAAATACATACGGAATGCACCAAGTTGCAAGGTCTTGCGTAAAGTGCAGCGTCTGCTTTAAAATATGCTGGAGTTGTTTCTCCGCTCTGCCACTGGATTTCTAAAGCAATAATAAATAGCTAGTCACTTTGCATTTTATCCTCAAAGGAATTGTGAAAATCGTCGTCCCCACCTACTGGGTTAAGTGCGGCACTAGATAACATGTGCTTACTTACTTACCATCACGCCGTTTCCCCGCGGTAGTAGGCAGAGAGGATAGAGCGCCACACTCTTCTGTCCTGACACACAATTCTCGCCTCATCCACATTCATACATCTTCTCATACAAGCTCGCCGATTGTCGAGGCTTCTAACAGAACCATCCTCCATTATCTGGTTTACCTGGTCGTGCCAAATCTTCCGCAGACGTCCTCTATTTCTAGTTCCATCAACACTTGCGTCATATATCTTTCTTACCATTCTCTTCTCATTCATCCGTTCTATATGACCAAACCACCTAAGTGATCCTTTCTTAATCTTACTCACTATACTAACATCAGCTTTACATTCTTTCCTTATTTCTTCATGTTTTCTCTGTCATAAATAGATTTGCCACAAATACGCCTAAGTGATCTCATTTCCACTGTATTCAGTCTACGTTCGTTCCTTTTCTGCCAGTTCCAGGCCTCACTTCCATACATCAGTGTCGGTACCAGGATTCCATTATGCACCGCGAGTGTGAATCTGAACTTTGAACCTTATTCTTAAACCATAATGTAAGAAAATGTACATGTGTACATATAGTATATAAGTGTAGCAGTATTATCTCTATATTTTTGAGTGAGTTATCCTAAACCTTATAATGTTATTTATGATTCTGTGGTAAGTTTGCACAGCTCCATAATCATATATCTGAAAATAAAACACTTGTTTTTTAATTCTACTCGTTTAATTTACTTGAGACGCATTTCGCCTTGTAAGGGTATTATCGATCTAACAATTTAACTCAACAACTATCTATAGTGGGGGACAGCTATATTATTTTATTTGCATGAGATGATAAGGGATAATATACTGCAAATACCATTGCGCAAATCGAAGCTCTCATCAGCCATAAAGTTTCCCAGTACCGATGTCATGTAGTAATATTAACGCGGCCAGCAACCGCTACCTTCCCATCAATCGCCTCTATAAACTATTCGTATATTAACTGCAATACTTTGTACAGCTTAACTTCTTCATATTTGTAAACTATACCTGTTATCATAACTCGCTCTGGTGACACACAATATATACCAATACATTTTGCGACTATCAAACGGACACAATAGGGGTGACTGAATATTGGGGCATCCACAACTCTCACATTAATCACTTCACATAACCAATCAAAACCCTATTCTTTTTACTTTATTTCATAACAAATAGAGTAATAAATAAAGCTTTTAAAGTAATAAATAAAGAAATAATATTTTTAATTAAAACTACATATATGTACGTTATGTGGGAATATGCATTACAGAGAATGACCTCGAGAAGACAATAATAAAAAAGGGTATCTTTTGTGGTCTTTGCTTTATATATATATATATATATATGGATTATGATAGATATGGAGATTGATTAATGGGTGAGAATGGTGAACGTCATATTATCCCATACTTCCATATATTTTCCATTAAATATAATAAAAAATGGGTTTGGCTCTATGAGATATCTGATATTTGTTTCAAATATATATTGTTATTTGTGGCAGTCTTCGAGAAGTTATTTATACATTCTATATTTTACAATTTTTACGTGTTTATTCATCCATATAATTTATTTTTCATTAATTTATTAACATCCCTTCGTCTGATCCTGTATTAAGACTAAATACATTTTGTGTTACGGACGACATTAATACGATTATTAATATTGTATTACAGTAAGTTGTTATATAAGTGTTTGAGAAGGGTGTGGATTAACATAGGATACAGAACGTTCCTCGAAGAACTTAGCGTGGGTTTAAGGGAATACTGAAATGGAAGATGGTGTATGAGCGGATTCAGAATACAATCTGTAATTATTTTGACTATGAAGCGTTCACTCCGCTACCAGCAATACATGTAAATCCAGCTGTGAATTGGAAACATGACAGGGTGGGTGCAACGCCCCAAATAGATTAACATTACCCTTGTCGAGCCTTCTGCGGCATCAACTCGAAAATAATTTCTCTTAAATAATTGAAATGTTTTAACTAAATTGTGTGCCTATATCATTGGAGACCGAAATCTTGTAAAATATATTAAAGATAGTTGATTTGAAATATAATTTGCAGGTTATAAAAATTATAGATCGCAGTTTGCAAGTTGTAGAAAAAATTCAGTCAGCTACATGTTAATATATTATCAAAATGTCTATTCCGACTGTATCGATGTGTCTATTGTAGCTAGTAGTAAAAATACAACTGGGCTGCATTTGAAAAATTAAAATGTGTTCTCGGAACTAAAATATTTAATGAACAAATAATAGATATCTCATAGAGACGAAGCAATTTTTAATTATATTTAATGAAAATATATGGAAGTGTGGGTAATTACAGGGCTCACGACCTGCCGTTAGCTGGTTTAAGTGATTACTTTATACAAATATAACGTTCACTTTTCTCAACCATTAATCAATCTCCATATCTATCAAATTTTTGGAAGTTGTATATATGTTAATATGTGTAAACAGTTCCAGACAACTATACTATCGCCATCTATGGACTAAAATTGATATTTATTTTCTTAAAATAGCATAGATGTCACAATGAGAATCTAATTATTTTTTGAAATTATTTAAAGCAATATTCTTTATCCGATAAATGTTTTTTAACACATTATACTAAAATACGCCTGAAAAACCAATTTTTATATTTATATTTCTTTACGATTTAATTTATGTTTGTTTTGTGTTACTTTTCGACACGGATGAACTGACATAAACTGACTGAATTAAATTATAATAAAGGATATCATCAAAAAAAACATATTATACGCTCACGTTATATTAACTCAAAATAAAAATTGTTCAAAGAGCAATAGAGAGGGTTACGCTTGAAGTAGGTACTTAAAGTACAAATTTGCTAAGGACCGAGGTAAAGATGCGACCCAAAAATGTGCGAGCTCAAGTGGTAGTGCACTAGATATATCCGTCGAAGAGATGATGAACGATGGGAAGATAATATCGTGGAGTGAAGTGTTGGCCATCCTTCATTTCGATTGAGCGACGACATCAGAAGAGTGGCAGGCAAGGCAGAATGATTAGTTGAAGATAGAGAGAATTGGCAATCCTTAGTGGGAAGTCTCTCGGGGAGTCTTATGAGTATATCTAGCAATGGACAGACTGAGACATTTAAGGGGATGAAAATAATAATGCAAATAATAAATAATTGTGTGTGTGATCGCCACTCACGTTAGAAGCGATTCATTTGTAATGAGAGTGAGAAAAAGGGAAATACCAATGATAGAATAGAATAAACTTAATGATAAATTGGAATTACAGTTCACTTTATGTCATGTACTATGTTCAAATATATTATATAATACAAAAATTTAATGTTCAAATATATTATGTAATACAAAAATTTAATGTACCTACGAAATGTAGTATTTTTTTACTTTTACGGATACCCATTACTAAAATTTAATTTGTTGCTCTACTCGTTTCAAGCAAATTAAACGCGTGGAATAAAAAAATACGTGTTTTATTTCCACATATGTAATTATGGAGTTCTGCAAACTTATCTAGGAAACAGTAAATATAAAATTTAATTATATTTTGTTATATAAATTTATTTACATTTTATCACAATTTAAAAATGAAACAATCGATTGATGATAATTGAAAAATGATGCATAATGTATTGACAGTAAATATTTTAAACATTAATAAAATACATCATCAATTATTTTGATTTTGTAATTTAAATTTGCATTCAATTTAATTTAATTAAATTACACTTAAAGTGCAACATGGCATCCTCCCTCTAACTAGTCGCGTCACTATGAGGGTAGTTTGGTTTACATTTCACTTTACGTCACGCTCTCATTTTCATTAATTGATCTTGCACAAATCGCGCCCTAAGAAGTGTCACTTCCATATTTAGAAGTCACATTAAGAGCGCGCGTACTCGGCGCATACCCTCTGCTCTCTTTCGAGGCGATCACATATCCCGGCACATATGTATAATAATATATTACTTTAGATAAGGTTATCACTAGCGAGCAGTAGGTATAGATTTAGGTTATGCTGTTACCAATGATATTATACAATCATATATAATATATGCATGTTGTACACATGATTATGAACTTTCGTTTAACCAACGTCTTTAGACAAAATGCATCCGTCGTCTATACGACCCTACCGTGTATTTGTTTGTAATTTTAGAGTACTATTGATATAAAATCAATATAAAAATGTATGGACGTTTTTAAGAACACTTTCTATGACTGAAAATGATTAATTTATTGTTTGAAAATACTTCACGTAATAACTAAACGAAATAATAATTTTTATTATAGATTAAGGTAGGCAATAGTTCAGCCAAATGCTTTTTGTTTTTCCCAAATCAAAAACAAATGCAAGCACTAAATGCACTTCGAACGCAAAGAATGACCATGAAATCAACACGTTAAAAACAGTAAGATAGTAAAATTTGCAAATTAGTAAAATATGATGTGGACACTTTAATGATTTGCACGCAGTTGTAAGCCTTTCTAATGTTATTCTGTTAAAAAATTTCACAAGTAGCGACTCCTTACAAAACAGATCAACCGAAAGGAATCTTCAATTCAATAAATAGCCAATTGTACGACTTAAGTAATTCACTAGATTAAAAGCAGGCTATAGTAAAGTGAATAGCTGCAATGCGTCGATTGTAGCTACAGCTACAGCGGCATGTTATCGTGGTAGTTTTTAGAACTAAGCCATTAAATTTTCTACTGGTACATCCGTAAATATACGTTCACGGTCCATATTATAGATATGTATATATATATAAAACTGCACGCCTCCGAAAGTTATATTAGAAAATGAAGTAAGATTGTTTTTTTATTTGTCTACATTAATTTGTCTGGCCATCCACCTCGAAGTTTCTGCCCTCCATGACTCGTTAAAATGAATTTAACCAGCTTATTTAAGTACTTCATTGTCGGTCTTCCGTTACAACAACGAGCTGTGACACGGCAGACATACCACTTCATGTGTCCTTTCAGGAGCAGTAATTTATCATTTGCTTCAGTCGAGTTATTACATGTCCCATTTACAGGGGTCGTCTCCGACCCCTTCCAGAGTATTTACGTCATAACTTTTTTAATTAAAATCCTCACTGAAACGCTTTTCAGCGTTCGCCCCCCTTCTCGCTGAATTAAAGCTCCCGGGAAATGCGGGATACGGCGTCTCTCCTCGAGTGTTACTTTCGAATTGCAGATGCTCTGAGGAATTATTAAATTCTTGAAACGGTATAAAGGTGAGTTATTAATTTGGTCAATCTTCTTAATAACAGAATAGGTGCACTAAAAAAGAATATAACCTAAGATACACCTATGTTATTTGCAAAATAATTCAGGTATGACCGTTAGTGTACGGTTAAGTAGTGGCTTGCAGTACCGTGTTGAAAGCAGCGTATGTCGTTTATTAGGTGTCAAAAACAGGTGTTGTATGAAATAAGTAGTATTGTGTTATGTTAAGTTCCATCTACTGTCGAATCACTATCTGTGAGGACTCCTCGACTTCGAATTATGGTTTTGAAGCGCCGAATACGAGGTTTTTAATTTGAGGCCATCATCCCTATTAATGTTCACTCGGTGTTTGTATATTTTAATTGCCTCTTTGACCAGACGTACATTGATGACTCTTGGGTTTTTCTGCAATGGGATCCGAAACGTCGGCCAGAAAGGTTAGACATACACGAAATATTAGCCCATACACAGATGTTTCTGAACGGCTATGAAAACCTGAAAATCTATTAAAATAATAGTTTAAATTTTTTTGTCATGTTTTTATCTTTCGATATTTAATATTGATTAAGATGATAACTCATACGACTTGAATTTATGATTTTGAAAACATCAGATAAGACAAGAAACTTCCCTTAAACTTCCCGGTAATCGTAAACTATTATTTTGTTTACTATTTTGACCGTACTTCGTGCTGTTATTTATTATATTTATTAGTACCTCTATGGTAATATTTCCGAAGGGATAAGCGATACATTAGCAAGCAAGCAATGATCCCAATGAAATAGTTATGTTTGTTATTAATAACTTATAATAACTACAATAAAATAATAATAATAACATTGGATAATTTTTATAGCGCCATTTTTGTAAAAAAAAAATCATTTCAAAGACGCTTCATACATTACCTGTTTTAATCCTATACTATTTGTGTATTTAAAATTAAAAATTGTTATTTGAAATTACGATATGGTTTTTTGAAAAGATGCGTTTTAGTCTCTTTTTAAATAAAGTCTCTGAAACACTGTTCCTTATGACGGAGAGCAAAGAGTTCTATCAACCAGTGTAATTTAAATTTTACTCTTTCATGGAAATGAAGCCAATTTAAGACGGAACGAAGTTAACCTCGACGCCATGAATTACGCCAATCGACGATTCACCTGCCAGATGTATACAGTGAAATCTCGATCGATCGTTCCTCGAATAATCGTTTTTACGCATGTGTCGTTTATTTCTTCCAGTCCCGAATTAATTTAATACAAAACACGCAAAAATAGATCGCATCGATCGTTCCCCTATACATCATTTTACCGCATTAATCGTTTAAATTACGCAACATATTTCATTACTCTGGCTTGTTTTATAATTGGCAGCCTAACGTTTTATAATTGGCACATTGACGTTAAAGAGCGAGTCCTGCCACGGCGGTAAAGGGTCCAAATAGAGGATCTCTGTTTTGCATCAACGGTGATGGAACTGACATGTGGGATAAATTTAAACATTTTTTTACGCATATTCAATAACTGATGCCGAAAAAATGTTATTAAATGTTATACCGAAAAAATACTGTTTACTTACGGCAATAACGCAACAGCCAAAAAACAAATGGTGATGAAATATTGTGAATGATGCAAAGTTTTTTTTTGTTCTTGCGCAGCCTTCTAATTTCTATTTAAAGACATTCATTTACATGTGAAATATGTATCTTGATGTATTAATGAATTATTATTCAAAAACGATAGATAAAGGTTTCACCGTATATGGTTAATATTCAATATATTGGAAAAAAGACAGATTCAAAAAAATCACTCCTACATACTTTTTATTTCTTCGCATATCTTATCTGCTCTTCTACGGAGTCGAGGTCTAGATGTTAATAAAAACCATAATTAAAAAGACGGAGGTATTTGAGTTGTGGCAGTACCGACGTATACTAAAGATCTCTTGGGTTAACTGCTTTACCAATGAAAAGGTATTATTAAGATGCATGAATTATCAAGAGAACTAATATTAACTATGTGTGATATTCTTACAATTCATTATGCAGGAGATGGTAGAGTACATACAACTCGTATAGGATAAACCAGCATACTGCAACTTGGTCGCCAAACTTTGATAGAAGAATAGACGGTACATTGAATGCAGTGTTAATTTTTTAAACAAAACCCTCCGTATTAATGGTACTAAAATTCGCGTCATGTAATGTAAAAACTGACGTTGGTAGCTGCGAGCTATAAAGTAAAGTTCAATATCCAGACTTGACAAAATATTGAATGATCGCGGTATTCCCGAGACAACGAAGGTCAGGCTTGTACAGTCTCTGGTGCATTCTATATTTTTATATGGTGTGGAATCATAGACCGTGAAGGCAACGGATAATAGACGGATTGATGCCCTTAATATGTGGCGAGACGCACGAATGTCTCAATTCTGTAGGAACTGAACATCAAGAATAGACTCTCGAACATAATAGCTTGGAGAAGCTAAGAGGAAGAGGAATATCCCCCACCCGTTGGACTGATCAAGTGGAAAAGGCAACAGGAACTTCTCTGGTGACTGCCCTAAGATCTGCAAGATACAGAAAAAAATGGCGGAACATAGTCGAGAGGGCGGAAGTTCATGGAGATCGCTATCTTCAGTCATGAAGAACCGACGTGGATGATAAATGTAACAACACATTATGTCAGAAATACTGGAAACTGATAAACAGATTATCATATTATTATTAGGAGAACACATTCACACGTGTTCGCTTAATAATATATAAAATATATAATACTTATGTGTCCAAAATTTAATAAAAATTAATTGTTAATTCTGGCATCTGCTATCGGTTTACTCAAAGGTATGTAACATATTGGTTTGATAATTTGTCGTCAAAAATAATGTAGCATTGTTGGATAATGCACCTTCCCCGCTTTGGAAAGAGATCCAAGTTCGAATTGCCGTGGTGCAACAACAATATTTTTCGATACAATTGATTTTATATGTGTATATTTCTAATGAATATATTTAATTAGTATTTAGATTATTATATTATCCCTAAGACCCTGCATTGTTCATCGAGTGCACAGACAGTTTGACTGCGTCAGCTTCAACTTATCGAAATGGATCGAAGTGTGTGACGTCACGGTGAGATATATTGTCCTGGATTTATCCACATAAAAACTCTTAATCTCTGTCGTAAGCGTTCCGTCGCGCTCTGTTTACATCGCGAGAGCGGGAAGAAGGAGGCCGAGTGAAGCGTTCTCGGCTCCAACTACCGAACACAGAAAACGCATTAGCAAACCACGGTCGATATCAAAGTGCTCTGTCGATAGGGTGTCTTTTTATTGAGAAAATCTTCGCCAACCGCAGGGGACTCTGCAAGGATTAGCTAAATTAATAATTTATTTTTTCATTTAAAAAGAACTAATGTTTTGGTGTATGTAACAGCCTGTTTCAAAAACATGAAATATTAAAAAAAAAAATTAAATAAATACATGGTGACATGTACAGTCTACTGTTGTTTTATTTCCGAAATATCATATATTTTGTATGTTTTTCGTCGCCGTGTAAGTGTGATAGAAATAGGGATATATAATAGTTTTAGGAATATCTATTTTTATTATATGGCTTTTATGGTATAAGTACATAGTTATATATTATATATACAACAATGGAAAAACCGACAAATGCATTCGACTAAAACAAATGTTGGTATTAATATAATAATAGAAAAAAATAACTAATGCGTTAAAAAATTAACAGATATAAATAACTTCAAACATTTTTTATGGATTCGTGTTTATAACTAATTTCAAACGACAACCTTGTCCACTGACCAATTAAAAAGTTAAGTAATGTAACACCTTAAGTGTTACATTACTCACACTAAAACAATTGTCCTTTCTAAATGAAAAGTAATATACCAAGATACAAATCTCTTAACATTTGAAAGTTATTCTTAAAAATGGGGCAATCGTTCAAATTAGTATTCTAAAATGAATTACACCTAAATATTTTTATACAAAAACCGTCCAATTAAATTATTTAAAAAAGTAATGTACTTGTAATTCCTGTCTATTTACATGTATATTAAATTATTACTTTGCAGACATATTTAAATACATATTTATAATATCTATAATACGTTAAATAATCTTTTTACACGGTGGATACGTTCACGCAATACCGTGTTAAAAAAGGATATTAAAATAAAAAATAATGGTGTATAGGTTTACTTGTATAAAAAACAATTCGGGATATTAAAAAATAAAATTCATTATTGTTTATTGTATCTTAATTTTATTTTTAAAAAATACGAGCAATGCATTACAGAGGCTAGTGAGTAGAATGTACGATGTATGCAAGGAAAGTAACCTTATTATGAATGTCAACAAATCGAAAATGATGGTATTCGAGAAAGACGAAAGCAAGACAACGTGCAAAATACTTGTAGGTAATGAATATTTGGAACAAGTAGATGAGTTTGGGTATTTGGGAAGTATGTTCGATAGAAACGGAAAGACAGAGAAATATATCGAAAGGATGGTGACTGCAGGCAATAAAGTGAACGGCCCTTTGAATAGAATTATAGCTAACGGGAACTTGTCAACTGAGTAAAGACTAGCGATTTACAATAGAGTCCTGGTACCGACACTGATGTATGAAAGTGAGGCCTGGAACTGGCAGAAGAGGAACGAAAGTAGACTAAATGCAGTGGAAATGATATCACTTAGGCGTATATGTGGCAGATCTATTTATTACCGTGTAAAGAATGAAAAAATAAGGAAAGAATGTAAAGCTGACAGTGAGTAAGATTAAGAAAAGATCATTTAGATGGTTTGGCCATATGAAACGGATGAATGAGGAGAGAATGGTAAGAAAGATATATGACGCAAGTGTTGATGGTACCAGAAGTAGAAGACGTCCGCGGAAGACTTGGAACGACCAGGTAAACCAGATACTGGAGGATAGTTCTGTTAGAAGCTTCAATAATCGTCGAACTTGTATGAGAAGATGTATGAATGTGGATGAAGCGAGAATTGTTTGTCAGGACAGAAGAGTGTGACGCTCTTTCCTCTCTGCCTACCCCCGCGGAGAAACGGCATGATGGTAAGTAAGTAAGTACGAGCCATGCAAGTTGAAATTGTAGAGCTCGTCCTACTCTTCAAGTTTATTAGTCAGTTGCCGGCCTTCAACGATTGAATACGGTGTTATTGGGCCTCCTTTGTCATCGTTACTACTTTCCTCGGAGCTGGTGTGCTCCTCAAAAACAGTTTCGAGTATTTTTTTTGTGATTGAGAACTTCATCAGTAGTGAATTCAGCGATTTGTTCAATCGTAAGTTCTTCAAAGCCTTCTCGATCATGTGCCACAGGATGTATTTGGATGCGGTTCAGTTGTGTTCGGGCTCACATGGTTCGGTTTAACAAAGTCTGGCCAAATTGGTCGTTCCTCTTTATCCTAACCTCTTTCCATATACCTCATTACGCATATTACTGTTATTTCGAAACCGTCTAAAAAAAACCGTGTATACAGAGAGTCCAGTGCACTAATAAAATACCCCGCTAGAGCAACTATTTTGATGAAAGAACGCCAAGAGTAGCTACTTCCAAAACACAAGATATATTATACAGGAGTGTATAAAGTAGGAGTGTAGAAATTGTAGGATACCTGCACACAACTCGCTTCGTCTACATTTAAACATGTTCCCTTATTCGTGCTGGCTCAATTTTAAGGATTTAAACGGGACAATTGGAAATATAGTTTATCAAGGAGAACACATTCTTATTGTGAAGTTGTAATTATTCAAAACATAGGTCTGTGATGTTTTAAATACTAATTCAATATATTAATTATAAATATATACATATAAAATCAGTTTTGTCGAAAAATATAGTTTTTGCGCTGCCGGGATTCAAACCTGAATCTCTATTTCTAATCCAAAAAAAAATAATGTAGATGGCTTTCAAATAATGGAACGACAGATGTATTAATTCGAAAAAGTGTAACATATGGGTTTGAAAATTTGTTATGAAAAATACTGGCACTATAACACAATTGGTAATGTACTTCCCCGGATTGGTAATACAGATCCAAGTTCGAATCCCGGTAGCCCAGAAACAATATCTTTCAACAAAATTGATTTTATATGTATATATTTATAATTAGTATTTGGAAATATAGTTGGAAATGAAAAAAGAGCCACGATTAATGTTAACATTTTTAACTCTTAACAATACACATTATTTTTCTTCGTAATAGCACCCAAAAACGGATCAATTTAAGGAATGAATGAAGGATTAAACTACTATTTTGTAGCTTCTGTAGTCTTTACCGGATATGTATTTCAAATGGGAAGTTAATCGTACAATTCCGCGAGGTTCTAGAATTACGTTTTCACTACTTCATTTGTTTCACGCGGTCTTACAAAAATTCTGTTGAAACCGTACTAACTTTTATGGCTCTACTAGGATTATATGTATGCTTTGTGTAGTCAGACAAACAAAGAAAAAAATAATAATTTGCAATTGAAGTACACACTCAACATTTTAACTGAAAATAAGAGTAATTGGCCATTAAAAATGGCAAAGTTAAATACCCTGTCGTACAGATTGAACAAAAAAGTATTGAAATATTAATAAATTAATAAAAAATATAGATTATTTAACTTTGTTTGATTATTTAACCACTTAATGAATAATTTTAAAACACCCAACCATTAGTTCAATTTAAATATGCTGTATTCACATATATGTATTGATATCGACTATAGAAAGGTAAGAAAAATAATTACACTACACGTTACAGATATTATCAATTCTGTATTTTATTTATTTTATCATGTCAATTGAATGTGTACAGCTTGTTGTTCAATAAATGAAATAACATATGACATACAGAATACATTGGTTTAAATTAATTTTCAATAATAAATTTGGGTGACAAAATATTCAATGCTGCTCCGTGATATTCAGAATATTGGCCGAATATTATAATGAATCGATATTATCATAAAAATTTATAATTAATCCGAATATTATATTATAATTAGTCGATAATTATCATAAAAATTTAAGGTTACTTCAGTCGGTCAAAATTCAGTAGAGTTAAAAGAAAATTGCATTTTTCATGCAAGACGTGTCGTCGATTTATTTACGATAATTATTTATTTATTTAAATTAATATTACATATTTATTTACACACATTTCCTTTTTAGCACTTTATTTGTAGATTGTACATTATTAGACCTCGTTTGTCTCAATTCAGGCTATGGTCTAGAAATGTACATAATTCATTTAATATAATCAAATCAATTCTAGAAATCGTTCATGAATCGTTTTAGATCGTCCAACGATTCTAGAAAACGTTATATTAACTATTTTATTAATTTATAATATAGATAACGTTTTACTTGATTTTTGGTTTGTGTTTTGATTTTGGTGGGTAAAAAAGGTCGGTTTGTATATTTTAAATGCAATATAGAATTCCTCATTTAAAAATCAAATTAAAAATGGCGCATTGAAATATTTATGATTTTTTTAGTTTGTATTACGTTTCGTGATAATGGTGACATAATTAATTTTCTGTCACTATTGACGTGTTACATCGAGTATGAAATATTGCGCATAAAACGAAACACTTCATTTAAAAATCAAATTATTAATGGCGCATTGAAATATTTATGATTTTTTTAGTTTGTATTACGTTTCGTGATAATGGTGACATAATTAATTTTCTGTCACTATTGACGTGTTACATCGAGTATGAAATATTGCGCATAAAACGAAACACTTCATTTAAAAATCAAATTATTAATGGCGCATTGAAATATTTATGATTTTTTTAGTTTGTATTACGTTTCGTGATAATGGTGACATAATTAATTTTCTGTCACTATTGACGTGTTACATCGAGTATGAAATATTGCGCATAAAACGAAACACTTCATTTAAAAATCAAATTATTAATGGCGCATTGAAATATTTATGATTTTTTTAGTTTGTATTACGTTTCGTGATAATGGTGACATAATTAATTTTCTGTCACTATTGACGTGTTACATCGAGTATGAAATATTGCGCATAAAACGAAACACCTCATTTAAAAATCAAATTATTAATGGCGCATTGAAATATTTATGATTTTTTTTAGTTTGTATTACGTTTCGTGATAATGGTGACATAATTAATTTTCTGTCACTATTGACGTGCTACATCGAGTATGAAATATTGCGCATAAAACGAATCACCGGATAAAAGTCTGATTTGGTTATATTAAGATTAAATTGTGAACAATCGCGTAAAATGAAACATGTCGCGTGCGACCAATAAGCTTTGTTTGACGTTTAGCGGAAATAGAAAAAAAAAACCTTCGGTAAAAATCCAGAAAATGGGTAGGTATTGTTTATGTCCTGGCTAGAAGAAAATAAATTATATTTTTATAACGTACTTGTTTGAAACTCACGTCAAAATACTATATGATTGGCATTTATATTTATTGCATAGTAAAACGTATTCATTTATTTGAAATTTGTATACTAACACTTTTTATTGTTTTAGTCTTTAAGGGCGCGCTTTCAAAAACAATTAATATTTTCGCGTATTTTATGAAACGTAATAAAAAACGAAAAACATAATAATTTTTTACTAAATAATATTTACATCGATCCTATTAATATGTTTTTTAATCGGCGATTTTAAATAAAAAAAAACAACAAAACACATTATTTGGATTGACATAAGTATTATTTAGTAAGAAATCATTGTGTTTTTAATATAAAACTTGACATTAAATAGCAGCTAAAGCCTCAAAGCATTTAAGTAAATATAATAAATTATTTAAAATAGTTTGTATTCACTGACAGAAGGTGTTTTGATTGAGGTGTCGAAAATTGATCGTATGTACTGCAAATTGAATAGTTTATAACTTTATTAATTTTTAACATTTTGTTAATTTGGTTCAATGCAGATTTGTTTCCATAATCTTGCCTTCAATATTATAAGAAAATATATTTCGTATATGCAACATTCTATATTACGGTTTTTTAATTTTGTGTTTTTAAATTTAATGGTCGCGGTCTTTCTTATAATGCTTGTATTTACTTAATTACAGCAGGTAACATTCAGTTATACATTAGCGTTAAGGTCCTATATAAGTAATTGTTTTAAAAAAAAGTCATATTAAGTGTATAACTTCTGATGTAAATGAATAATAAAAACCCATATTTTCCTAAAAAAACGCGGAAATATTAATTATTTTTGAAAAGGAAGCCATAATATAAATAATATTTAATTATCCTCCCTTTAAAACTGCTTAACTCATTGCTTTACGTGGTCTAATGACCGCGCTTATAAGAAGTCTATTATAATTATCTAATAGTTATCTTAAATTATTATCTTATAAAGTATTATTTTTAATAAAAGGTCAATAAGTCAGAACTAAATTAAATTTCAAAAAAATGCTATGTAAACAGAAATTTTAAATTTTTCCTTCAGCAAAAACTGTAAATTTTTGTAATTGACGAGAATCAAACTCATAACTCTTGGATTATAAAGTGGGCTTCGTACTGCTAGGTTATCAGAGATGCAAATATTTTTAAGTATTAAAAGAAATATACTAACATATTTTAAAAAATTTTGATTATAATAGAATTGCAAAATCATTTTTTAATAAAAAAAAATATTCTCGGGTTTTCACAGCTATTTAGAGTGAATGATGGACCCTATAATGGAATCCGAAATGTTGGCCGAAGAGATCGGATACGCAGGGCAGATAGCCCAGAAAACTTTGCATAAAACATCTATTTTCATTATTGAAACGATCTATGTAATATGGTAATAATAAATTGATATATGTATATCAACTTCTTAGGTCAATTCGGTGTAATTCCAAAAACATACTTATATTCAGTAATTAAAGAAATAATAAAATATAGTAGAAGCCGGTTATAACGCGTTTTTTATAACGCGTATTCGGATACACCGCGGGTCTTTTTTTGCCATGTTTGTTTCTAGACACTCAGCGTAAAGAACACTTAGGTACAAGCACGGTAAGGTAAATTAAAATATATCTTAAAAGAAAAAAGAATATAAATTTTACTAAATTAATTTTTTATCGTGGACGGTCGCTCAAAAAAAGTAGAGATTATTCCTAAATTAGGTGTTCAAGGTTATGTTCATTAAATTTTAAATATTTATTTTGAAAGAATTGTTGTAATTTATGAATAATGTGAACACAATTAATTTTTATTTATATTTTATAAAAATTTTAAAATGTGTCGTTTTTCATCGAAAAAAATCATAATTTTGGACAATTCGTTTATATCGCGGTTCTCATTTAACGCGGGTCAGATACCAACCAAACCGCGTTATAACCGACTTCCACTATAATATAATCGTAATAGATATATTATGTTTAATAATTAACAATAATCTACAAATTCCTAACATGGATTATTTGTATGATTTAATATACCATTTGGTACCACGTAAACGATTATTTCATATTTGTATTACACCGAATTGACTCTGAGCAGTCGATATAATAAATAAAATAAGCAATGAAGTAAACCTGTTGTTTATTTGTCCTCAGAAACAAGCGATGCTGGTCCGGCAGCTGGAGGAAGAGCTGCGCCTGCGCATGCGGGCGCCTTCCCTGGAGATGCAGCAGCAGTTGGAAGTCCTCTTCTCAGAGAACGAGCACCTCACGAGAGAGATAGCCATACTCAGGGATACTATTAAGGTAACTATACAATTAGCTCCCTTCTTTGAATATTATCGCTCGAATTCTGCCGTCTGCGGTTCTCGATTATATAAAACCAGGATTTATCTTCAAGTCGTTAATACACCGCATTTAGGCGTAAATATTTCGATAACTAGTCCTGAGTTTTCTATAGGTAATGTTGAATACAGTAATTCAGTCTATGCAAATCCAAAAGACACAAACCTTTGTGAACCTGGGCTGGTAGACGCCGATGTCGCTCTCCTTGTAGTCTGGTGGTCCTCAACTCTGCTGGCCAGCCTCCGAAAACTTTCTCACAACCGATAATCCGAATTATATAATACAAAATGTTTTCATATCGCCGCCGTAAATAAGTCCGTCCGAACTGAAAAAGTTGTCTATTCAGTAGCAGGTTTACTTTTATTTTCTGTTTTTAAATCCACACAAAAAGAATAAACATATTCAAAATTTTATACCAGGCCTACCTATCGAAGTATAAAAGCGCGTAAACACCTTTTATGGGCGATCTCTACCTCCATTGCCCAATTACGCAGAATTCTACAGGTCCACTTGACAGAAATTAATCTGGAGATTACTATGTAATATTTTTAAGGAGAACACATTTTATTTTTGGAAACATTAATACAACTTATATATTTTTAAGAAAAACACTTTATAATTGTGAAGTTGCAATTATTCAGAATATAGTTCTGTCGTATTTTAATACAAATTAAATGTATCAATTAGAAAGATATAATCAATTTATCGAAAAAATATTTTGGTTGCCACCGAGATTCGAACCAGGAACTTTCCTATCAGGGGAAACGCGCTGAGCATTACACCATGTCAATCTAGTAAGTTAACGATAAATTTTTGAACCTATATGTTGTAGTTCTTTTTTCAAATTGATACGTTTATTATTCCATTAAAGGTGTCCCAATAAGAGTGCCACTTTTAAGTGTGGAATTAAATACAGTTTTTATTAAACATCGATGCACAATTGAAGTTTTATTGTGGCAATAATACGTTGGATCTCCATTTTAAGCTCTCTAATTGTTTGTGGCTTATTGTAAACACACGTAACTTCAAAAATTCTCAAAGAAAAAAGTCGCACGGTATCAAATAACACGATCTTTGTGTTTTTACGCTTACAGAATAGCTACATATACAACAAGGGTCATTCATGGCTGAAGTGTTTATATATGTAGTATTTATATTATGTTTATATTTATATATATGAGTGAACTTTTTATTAATAAACACATTTTTATTATTATTATTAGCAACCGATTAGGAAATTCTCTTCGTTTAAAATGGTCTGCTGGTTTCTTTGGAGTTCATGAGTTAATTGGATCTTGTAGGCATATACAGCTTCTTTGTAAGGTGCTTTTTGAAATGCCTAGCTCTTGAGAACGATGACAAATTGATGTCTTTGGGTTTTCAGTAACACTTTATATGACTGCAGCTATATTTTCGAAAGAACGCCCGCTATTATAACGCATGTGTGACTTATTGCCCACAATCGAACCAGTTTCCACAAATTGTTTAATTAATATTCTAATTGATGATTTATATGGAACATAATTTCGATCGAATATTCCATGAAGTGTAAACTTCTAAAGAAAGGTTTCATTAAAACTTTCTCCATTTTTGTAATGAGTTTTAACAATAATAACGCGTTGTTGTTTCGTATATCGTTCCATATTTACTAATCGTAAGGTTTATTCGCGAAATTTAAAAAGAGCGCTTCTATTGGGACATCCTTTATAAGCAATCCATTTTATATTACGGAGAATCTCAAATACCTTTGAGTAAAACCATTTTATTTTTTTGTGAAGTTGCATTTTCAGAACAAGTGTGTATTAATTTTTTTCTATATATCTTTCTAGTTAATTAATTTAATTAGAAATAAAATACCACAAAGTATATTCTGAAAATGCAACTTCACAACTACAACAACAGCAAAAAAATGTTTTCTACTTAAAAATATATAAGTTGTATCAACGTTTATCCGAATTTAATAAAATGGATTAATTATTTTAATTCCGACGTCTCCTAGCGTATTTTACTCAAAGGTATTTAAGATTCACCGCAATATAAATATGATTGCTTTTAAAAATGGAATAATAGATGTATCGTTTGGAAAGATTACAAAATATGAGTTCAAAATTTCTCAAAAATGTATTCGATTGCTGTAGCAAAATTAATAAACGTGCTTCCCAGGATAGAAATAATTCTAGGTTCGAATTCCGGTAGCAACTAAATATTTTTTTGATTGATTGATTATTTCTGTACATCTTTCTAGTTGATTAATTTAATTTGGGTTACTATATAATATATTGAAATAATCTATTACTCTATAATATCACTGCTGGGTTCTGATTAATTTTACTCCATCTTTAAACCGTGCTTGAAGTTAATCTACAGTATTGTGAGAATGCTTTCAAAAGCTAAAACATACAAAGATTGTGTAGGCGTATTTCTTTGGCAATCACTGATTCAACAGGAATGTAGCAAGGCTGAATTTTTGACTATATTGTATTCCGACGAATTATTATTATTCTTAAGATTGGCAAAATCAACATCGTGGTTAAAAGCCATTATTTTAAATTGTTAACTTTGTTTTATTAACAACTTAATGAATTAATTAAAAAAAATAAATTAAAATAATATATTAGCCAATTTTTATATAAATCACAGATAAAACATAACTATAATAATAATTATTGGTGAAAGATTTTATTCATAAATAAATTTTAGAATCAAATATCTAAACAACTACCACGAATAATCGGACTGGCAATTTATACAAATAATAATATAGGAAATTTACTCAAATTCAAAAGACAAGGTCTATGGATATAAAGTCTATAAACTTACTTGTATGGATTGTGCTGCATTTTATATAGATAAAACAATAATAAATAATAAATAACAATAATAATAATAAAAAGTAGAAATTTTAATATAAGAGTAAAGAAGCATTTGAGATGTTTGAATAATAGTGAATTTTCTAATCATTTGATAGAAAATGGTTGATTGATAAAAAATTAGGATTATTTATTTTGCATGTAAACGATGTTGGTCATAAATGAAATAATTTGCAATCGTTTAAGATAAATAAAGCGTGTAAAACTAATAAAAAAAATATAAACAACCAATTAAATATAACCACAAGTTCCATTATAAAAATTTTCCTAAAAATTCTTCTAGTAATTTTGTATCAAGTAACAATTTAAGTTAGGTACTAAATTTATTTATTAAATAATTATTGTTTTTAAAAATAGATTCTGTTAAAGAAACAATAACGTCTGTTTTTGATTAGTTATTGACATCCTGAAGAAGAAAATGATATTTTTCGAAACCAGTAAATGTATTTTAATTCATTAAGTGGTTAATAAAACAAAGTTAACAATTTAAAATAATACCATTTATTCATCTAAAAAATTATTTTAAAATTTAATAATGTTTTAAAATGAAATTAATTGGTCAATCAGTAGATAATAAGAACATTAAAATAGAGACCACACGTAGTCCTCGTAAATGTCATTATATATATTATTAGTCAGCTTTGTTTGGTTTAATCTCTTCATCTTTTATTTGTTCATAAGTGAGTATGATTATACTTCGAAACCTGAAATTCACCTTTGCGTCAGTCTCCTGACAAAGACGAAAATTAACCATTGTATATAATCTTATTCACTCCTGTTATGGTAAAAAAATATATTCTTAGGTAATGGAAGAAATATAGTTTCGAGTGAACTCCTTTATAAATACCAGATTCTCGTGAGTTTCATTGTTAGGAGTGAAGTATTAAATTAGGTATTGTTGTACTTGCGCTTTCAAATAATACAAAGCAAATGTTCAAACTATTATTGCCTAGAATAGGCATAAGGGTATTTATAGCCAGTACTGGGCGCACTCGATCACTTTCCGAGTTCTACCCCTAACAAAAGATTTGATGAAATAATAAAATAACGTTAAAAATACATTTTGCACGCGTAACCTTTTACGCTGAACATTTAAGATAAATTAATGTAGTTGAAGCTTTGTGTATTTAAATTGATCATATTATTTTAATTAGAACTCCCACCAAATTATCTAAGTATCTTACCATCACGCCGTTTCTCCGAGGGGGTAGGCGGAAAGGATAGAGCGCTACGCTCTTTTGTTCTGACACACAATTCTCGACTCATCCACATTCATACATCTTCTCATACAAGCTTGCCAATTATTGAGGCTTCTAAACAGTACCATCCTCCAGTATCTGGTTTACCCAAATGAAGAACTGTACATATAATAAATTATTACACAAAGAGTGTTCGGCGGAAAATTTTCAAGTTTAATATTAAATAAAATTTAAAAAACTACAATACAAAATGAAGTTTAACGGTGTAGATGTTACGTTTTATAAAGAATATCGTCTAAATGCCGTCCATTTCTCTCAAGACACGCTTGCAATTGGACTCTTAAATTTGCGAACACGCGAAAGCATAGCGTAGGTTCAATGGCAGCAACATCGCGGCGGATATTGTGAATTGTTCGAGGAGGTTGTCGCTGTAAACGCTAGACTTAAGGTATCCCTACAAAAAAAAAGTCGCACGGTATAAGGTCCGGTGATCGAGGTGTCCAGAGTATGTCTCCGTACTTACTGATTCATTTATTGGGAAAAATTCCCCTCAGCCCCTCATTGAAACTCTAGCTGTGTGTGGAGCAGTCCCGTCTTGCTGAAATTGTATTCTGTTGTTAAACCCGGGAAACAGCTGCAGTTGCAGTACCAAAACCTCGTCGAACATTCGGTAATATACGTCAGCAGTGACTGTCTTTCGCTGGTTAAAAAAATAAGGGCCAATTATCCCTCGGCCAGAAATTGCACACCACACTATCGTTTTTGGACAATGCAAACAATTTTGATGGCGTTCCCTCGGATTGTTGGGGCACCCACAAGTATCTCACGTTCTGTTTATTAACATTGCCATCGATATGAAAATGTGCTTCGTCAGTAAACAATATGCTTTGAAGCGTTCGTGCTGTTTCAAAACGTTCCAGCATCGTTTTCGCTAAGGTTTCACGTAAATAATAGACATTTTCGTTGAAAAACTGCACGATTTGCAGTTTGTATGGATGGAACTGTAGTTTATTTTTTTAAATAACGTCCACTGTTAATTTTTTTATTCCAGTACAGGCCGCAATCTTCCTTATTGATTTACGCGAATTGCACATAATTTCACGTTGAACTTGAGCCACATGTTCTGGAGTCGCTGCTGACGTTGATGGTTCCGGAGGAGTTAGGTTAACCATTGTCCCTTCTTGTCTGAACTTTTGAACCCATCACCAGATAAGTTGCGTGCTCGCCCATCGCTTACTTGTCGAATATTAAAGTGAGTACAAAAAGTGCGATGCGCACGAATTAATGAATCACGGCACTTTCAACCGCGAACGCCCGGTGCGTTCCCGACCAGTGACTCATTGCAACTGGCAAACCCGCAAATCGCGCGCATTACCTCACCCTGATGGTTTAGGGTGAAGTATAATAACAATTTAATCTTGAATTTTTCCGCTGGATACCATATACTAGCTGAAAAACCCATTCCATGATGTGAAAAAAACAATTTCTAAATACTTTATAATTATTACATTTACTTACATTCTATCCATCACTCCCTTATGGGATAGGTAAGGAATCGCCGCACATTCTGGTCTTTACAGATATACATTGCTTCTATCACAATTATATACGTTGTCTCGTATCACTCCCACTATTCTTTATATTTTTTCCCCTACCTCTTTCAATAGTTGACTAACATGCTCTTTCCATTCAACTCTCGGACATTATCTTTCCCTAATCTTAACTACGTTCAGTCGTGTATAATTTTTCAGTCATGCGCATTATTTGCTTATTGTGACGTTTCTAACTATATCTATCTATCAATATTTTCCCACAAATCATTTCCAACAATCGCTTCTCAACTGCAATATGAATTTTATTTTATTATACCTTACCACACTTAAAAAGTACATTATTTTTCACATAAAAGCGCAGTATTTACACATAAATATAGTATAATTGCTGTTTATTGTACGCCGATGATGCAGTACTAATGGCGAATAATGAACAAGAACTACAGAATCTGGTGAGTAGAATGTACGATGTATGCAAGGAAAAGATGAATGTTAACAAGTCGAAAGTGATGGTATTCGAGAAGAAAGAAAGCAAGACACCCTACAATATACTTGTAGGTAATGAATGTTTGGAAAAAGTAGATGAGCTTCTGTATTTGGGAAGTATGTTTGATATAAACGGAAAGGCTGAGAATAATATTGAAAGGAGGGTGACTGCAGGGAATAAAGTGAACGGCGCTTTGAATGGAATTATATCTAACGAGAATTTGTTAACCGAGGCAAGACCAGTGGTGCACAATGGAGTCCTGGTACACCGACACTAATATATGAAAGTGAGACCTAGAGTTGGCAGAAGAGGAATGAAAGTAGACTGAATGCAGTGGAAATGAGATCACTTAGGCGTATTTGTGGCGTATCTATTTATAACAGAGAAAGAATGAAGAAATAAGGAAAGAATGTAAAGCTGATGTTAGTATATAGTGAGTAAGATTAAGAAAGGATCACTTAGGTGGTTTGGTCATATGGGACGGATGAATGAGAAGAGAATGGTAAGAAAAATATATGACGCAAGTGTCGATAGCACCAGAAATAGAGGACGTCCGCGGAAGACTTGGCACGACCAGGTAAACCAGATAATGGGGGATGGTTCTTTTAGAAGCCTCAACAATCGGCGAGCTTGTATGAGAAGATGTATGAATGTGGATTAAGTGAAAATTGTTTGTTATAGGAATAATTTGAAGTGGAATGATTTAATCATACAACGACTGATAATTAATAATAATAAAATTAAATTATGCATCGATAATTTTATAAACCGTTAATCGTTATTTGGAGATAATGAAATGTCCGGTCTGAATTGTTTGCGAACAAAAGCTGGATGTCGATTATACTATTTTGAAGAAATTTTTCTCCATAAATCGAATCAGCGTATTGGAACATCCTCCTATTCGCCAGATCTGGCCCCCTCTGAGTTTTTTCTATATCGCAAAATCAAGAAAGTCGTGAAGGATCTTGAGCAGAGGTGAAACGGATTACGAAGCGTACTCTAAATAGCCTCACGGAGAATGACTTTGAATGAAAATGCTTACTGAAATGCAAAAACGTTAGACCAACTGCAATTTATCTTTTAGGAGGTGCTCTTTTAAAGGGAACCGGTGCCAGATAACGAATAAGTATAGTATTTGTGTTCTGTAATTGTAATAAAAAAATCTACAAACTTAATTGTCAGTCTGCGTATTATATTATTAGCTCGTCTATTACATTCAGTCCATAATACCTTCCCTACTCTATAATACCTTCCCGAAAGCTTTATCTCTCATTTTGACAAAAAGCCATTACCAACCGCGAGAGTATTTCTTTGTCACCTTCCTCTCTAAAATGTCTGTCATTATGATTTCATTTCTCGAGGGTCATGATTTACCCTCAAAAATTTTCCGACCCAAAAATAAGGGTAGCATATTGTACATCATCGTGAGATCTAAAAAGTAAGCTACAAAGCCTTCAATCCAAAAGACCCGAGTGATGAATTTTTAAAACGATAAACCTTAATATCAAAGAAGGTTGCTCCCTTATTTGTTAACGAGTTTTCAACAACAGTGCAGAAAAATTAATAATGATACAATATTAAATAAATACAGGAGAAATTATAAAATGGGTACAGCGAAAATTGTGACGCTGTAAAACAATAATGAATTAATTAATCATTTTATATTACGAGAGAACACTAGATTTTGTAAGAATTTAAGCATTTCGATTACTTTTCCAATAGGTACTTTTTTTATTATTCGTAATTTTTTGAACTACAAATGCATTGCCTACTTTAATCATGATTATATACGTATTTTACTGTAATTTGTTTTATCAGTGAAAGAATAATAGGAAAAGTGTTTTTTTTTAATTTATGATTATTTTGTGGTAGATGAATAGTGACATGAATTCTATCTATTATATAATGGTTAATTCGTGTGTTTTGTATATTAAGTTAGATTATACACAAAAATTTGTTATTTTTTGAAGATGAGCCCCTGTACTATTTTTGATCGGATAGCTTCATAACAGCAAATACAATACATAGTAAAACTGTTAATACTGATCGATATTTTGAATCGAGGGTCAACATTCACACATGTGAAAATAAAGCCAAGCACAGCTTTCCCCATCACTTAACCAATAACTAACAAGTTTAAAGGTTTGATATGGAGACCTTATTCTTCGAAATTGTTTTGCGAAAGATACATAACTTTATGACAAATCAGAGTGACTTTAGATATAAGAGAATACAGAACTTAATATAGATTACCTATTGTATTTACTATCTTATAAATTCCAAAAACACAACATAACCGTCCACAGGGCCTAACAAAAACCGAATGCCTTCTACCAGTATATAATATAATGCAAATAAAATTTTCGTATCTTTCCAAGAAATTAAACAATACATTTTTAGTATTTCAAATTATATTTCATTCGTGTCATAATTTTATAAAAATGACAGCACTTTTATAGCATTTTTGATAGCCAACTGACAGATGTCAGTCTTGGCTATCTTCCTCTTTTCACAAGGGTGTGAAATATATTTTAATATTGCAAAACCGTTACCCGGTAAAGATGGAAAGATAAATACGTAAGGTTTTTTTTATAGAAGTGGACCGGTAACAGCATGGTACGGAAGTATCTGCCGTTCAAAGATTTTAAAAAGTATGATAATAAAAATATGGTAACTCTTATTAACACCCGACTGCAGAAAAATAAGTAGATTCCATAAAAATATTAGGTTTTTCAGAAGAAATAATAAATATAATGTAACCTATTTATGAATCAACCCATAATATTAATAAACACATCCACTTTAGTCGACTATTCTATACGGAAGTTTTACGTACTCAACACTTACTGCCCGGTGGGTCAAAACAAAACACGTCCGGCGGTGGTGGGTCATTTTAGACCCATCTCAAGTTTTCAGTTTTTCAATCACTTTGTGGGAGATTTATTATAGATATTTCATTTTAAATGTGATTTAATGAAATATATTGAATGTTTCTGCTGAAAAATTCAATATAAAAATTAAAAAATATTACGAATAATGTACATTCTCACGCATCAACAGACGCCCTACACAATCAAAATACAAACATCCAATCAGCATGTAATCTTTTCATCGGAACCCGAACAGGTAGTGTCATAAAACTTACAGATAGGCCCAACGCCTCTCAAATAGTTATATTACTGGTGTTGTCTAGGGGCCGCCAGATGAAAATAACTCAAAACAAATACATGGACGCATACCTGGTATCCTTTGTCTACCCGCTCAAAATGTTGACAATATATATTTCGGTGTAAGCGCTGAGATTCAATCCCGTAAAAGCGACTGATTTTTGAGCGTTTTTTTCACATTTTTATCAATAACTCATTTGAATCTCGTCCGATAGCATTTATTTGTATCTCAAATTATTTGGAAATATTTAATAAAAGATTAGCTATAAGGAAAACAGCATTAAACCAGCATTTTTAGCGTAATTCATATTTTTACAAACACCCGGGTCAAATCTTATCCACCACCATAGAGTACGTATTAAATACATGATGAATATTATGTTCCAGACCAATGTTGTTTTTCAATAAATAGGAAACATAATAACAATTTTTAATTTGGTTTTTATTTATCGATTTTTTTGTTTATTACAATTATGTTTAAAATATGATATCGGCCAAATGGTAGCTTCTGGCAGCTACACAAATGCGTGCTCTTTTAACCATATTTTTCACAACATTCTCGTACACTTACGTGTTATTTAATCAATTTCATTTCTAATATTGTCCTGTAGCATTGGAATTGTTGTTGGCTTATTGGGGTAGATCTTTCCTTTCAAGTATCCTCATAGAAAATAGTCGGGAGCCATCAAATCAGGTGATCGAGGAGACCAGTCGATATAACCACTTTTTGACATTATGCGGCCGGGAAAAATTTCTCGAGAAATCTCAAGCGTAGCTCTGGCTATGTGTGAGGTGGCACCGTTTTGTTGAAACTGCATGTGTTATCCAAAAATGTCACCAAGGAGTTTTATAACATGTGACGATAGCGATTACTATTAATGGTTACAGCATTACCATTAATATTTAGATAAAATGTTTTAATAACTTCAACAAGTTGTTGAGATGTTATATGCTCCATAATAAATTTTAATCAACTTTTCTCTACGACTACCAAATGCGAACGGACAAATATCTGCCAAATCAAAATGGCGGCTAAATAAAATCAGCCTGGAACATAATATTCACCTGTAGTTGAAACATACAATTTATTTATGTATCCAACCGTAAAATATTTTAAACCAAATCTGTCACACCCGTATTACCTATTCCATTAGATACCTTTTACATTCTTTTGGAAATTAAATTTATTATCAGGGGATGAATATAATTCTATAACGAGATTGAAGTCCCCTTCAGTCATAGACAGCCTCCGCTTATCATTATTCAAATTTTCCCAAGTTTGAAAATTGCTACTTGACGTTGCTCAACGTAAATTCGCCAAGATTTATCAAATATCATTTTTTTATGGAATAACTAATTTTGTTTTACAACATTTAGAAACCAGCGTACAAAATCTTATGAAATGCAAATTACCTGCATTATTTATATTATTGTAAAAAAATATGTGAAAATTCTTTATTTCTTCTTAAATTCTTAACATTTGCCATTTTTCATCCATTTCGCTCTCTCATGACTGAGAATAGCGATCTTCGTGAACTCTCGCTCTCTTGACTATGTTCCGTCATTTTAATGATCTCAGGACAATCACCAGAGAAGTGTTTGTTGCGTTATCCACTTGATAGGTCCAACGGGTGTACGATCTTTTTTTTCAACTTCGACGTAACCCACCACAATAAACTTCTCCAAGCTATCTTCCTTTCTTGCAAGAAGCTCAAAAAATTGAAGGATTCGTCCTGTCCTTGATGTTCAGTATCTGCAGAATGGAGACATTCGTGCTTCTCGCCGTTTATAGTATGCGCAACACGTGTCTCCAACACCACATCTCTAAATGTTCACTTTCATACATCTTCTAATGCATACTCGTCAATTTCTGAAGCTTTTAAAAAGGCCATCTTTCCATATCTGGTCTAATCGTGCGATGGTCTTTATTCCTGCTGTATTCAATACACTTTATATATTTATTTTACCTTTCTTTCCTTATTCACACAATCAACAGTCCTAAATCCTTTCAATGACCCTTTCTTACAAGTAATTCTATCAACAGAATGCACTCGCTTTTTATTTGTTCATTGTACACTATCGTACATAGATTTTCGTCCTTTTTTTCCGATTTTAACTTTCGACTTCCATTCATTAGTATTGGGACTAGAACTTAATTACATACTTCTGGTATTGCTTCACAAAACACATTCAACTACTTATTGCATTGTCTCCAGCATTGTGTATTTACAATTATATTTTGATTGAAGGCTTTCGAGAGTATTTTTAATTTATTATAAATTTCGTAATCATACATAATACATTCGACCATTTACAAGGTTGAAGAACTTACTGGAAGTTTCTTTTCCTATAATAAAATTATTTTTTTCGACGAAAAACTGATTTATTAAAATTGGTTTACTGGAACCGGAGATGATTCTCATCAATCACGCACTTCTAGGCTTTCTTTTTCCTATATACATATATATATATATATATCTGCATTCTTTAACGCCCCTTTCTCTCTCACACACAAAGCATCAAAATTGAAGAAGTACCTATGTTTGGGACATTTATTTATGCGTTTATAAATTAATTTTTGAACGAAAGCAATCCACTGTATCTTCATCCCCCCTTCCCTTCCCTTCTCGGCCGCTCCGCCGGTCCAGTCGACTGGGGACCTTTAGTCAGTACGGTTATACGTGTACGATACAGTTTACAATATTATTCTAATTCGAGACATCGCGTCTATACTGTGTCGGAACCTTTGACGAAATAGTGAGTTAAAATATACAGTCCACATCTTTGGAGATGTCAGCAGAATCCGGATTGTGATGAGTGCCAATTTCCTTCCTGTCCTGAGATTCTTCCGGCATCTATGCTTTGTACGCAACAACCCATATCGCGTCTTGATTTATGATGGTTTTTCCCGAGTATAAAACAAGAAAAAAGTACAACATATTACTTTTAAGTGAAATATTAAAAGCGCCATTACTCGACAAGAAAAAGATATAAAATGTTGTACTAACAGTAAAAGTGTCGGTAACATTATACGCCAGCTATTACATTTACGACTGAACCTGACGGAATGGCCTAGTGGAAACAATCTGAGAAGTCGCTTGTTTTGTGCTAGTATAAAATAAATCCTTAAATTTAGAGAAATAACCCTTACAAATATTTTATGCGAGTGTCGATATTTGCTAAATTCATCCCCGACAAATACTGTGAGCCTCGTTGGAAATACCTGCAGGGAATATTGGGAACAATATCCATATGAGTTTGATATTAAAAGTAATACCCGAGAGCGTGTAATTCAAAGATAGCCTTGAATAGGGATAGGGTATAGAAATGTTTCATATATAGTCCCTAGACCAGTGTTTCCCAACGTAACAGGGGGGTAATTTTATTTTTAAGGGGAGCAATTCTAAAATGGACTCGTCTAGTTAAAATTAACTGTATGGCGACTTTCAGTCGCTACTCGAGCCGGGTAAATGTCCAGTAAAGGTAACTTCTATGTGGTATGTTCGTAGCCGTGATTTCACTGTTAGACGCTAGGAGCGGTCGTAGTTAAAACAACCTAAGTCAAAATAGATAGCCCTAACTAAGGTGTGTGATCTCCCATACAAACTTAAGAATAACTAGTTTCCCCGCGGGGGTAGGCAGAGAAGATAGAGCGCCACACTCCTCTGTCCTGACATACAATTCTCGCCTTATTCACATTCATGGATCTTCTCGTACAAGCTCGCTGATTGTTGAGGGTTCTAACAGAACCATCCTCCATTTTATGGTTTACCTGGTCGTGGCAAGACTTCCGCGGACATTCTCTATTTCTGGTGCCATCAACACTTACGTCATACCTCTTTCTTATCATTCTGTCCTCATTCTGTATGAATGTAGGAGCGAAAATTGGCGATTTGACTGTATGTTGTTTATTGTATGCCGATGATGCAGTATTAATGGCGACTTATTACGATTACCGCCTTAGACCCTAGAACAATCAATTTCCGAAAAATTTAAATAAGAAAGAAATAAAAATATTTTCAAAACGGTCTTGCAAAATGGCTTAATATAAAAGAATACTAAAAAATATATATTCAGCAGATTTATTTTACATTTTTAAGCATTTATAACAGTGATTATTTGCTTAAATAAATATTATAGTAATTATTAAATCAATTTAATTGTATAATATTTTTATTATCTTTGAAAGTGCCACTACATTCCCTTGGAGTTTTATCCTCTATTTATATTCTCGAGATGCTTTGGAGTAAATTCGTGTATTAATATTAATTTATTACAACGTATTTACAGTAATGAACAATTATATGATTCTGATATAGATTAATTACTATTGCGAAGTGGCGATGGGAAAGAGACCCCTTTCTCCAGTGACGGCCTTATAACCCCTGTCCCCCACCACTCATCTGACACACACACACACACACACACGCACACATCCAAAGTGACACTTCTCGCAGTAATGAATTTAGAGTTTAGAACTACTATTAATGTTTTTTCATCATAAAAGTTGTTCTATTATTGTATTTTAAGATCAGTTCGAGCCATTTGTCGTGAATTATAAGTATATTATACATATCTTTAATTTGTATACGTATACCTTGTAATAATTTTATATGCATATTAATGAGTTCTCATAATATGATATAATTTATATCTATTTTTCAATTAAGTTTTTCATCAGAAAAATTTCATATTTTAAGTTACACATACACTAACACGCTTAAAATTAATTACTTTATATTGGTTTCATTTAATGTGGAAGGATATACAGAAGCATTGTATAATTATAATCAGGGGCGTGTAGTGCATATAAGGAAAAAAGCTGTGCATAACTGAAAATTCTGGGAAACAAATATAAACTAAAAAATTGGACTAACATTAACGAAAACATTATTTTTGCAATTAGTGCCATCTGTGTACCAGTAGAGACTTTAATTGCTCAGTTCTAAAAACTCACCGTAACTCACCGCTGTACTTATGGGGCTCTTTTTTATTCGCTGCATCGTCCTATTTACATTACTCAGTTCTGTATTTAAGCTAGTGAATTACTCAAGTCATATAAATCGCTATGGCAATCCGTTTTGTATGGAGTCGTTACCTGCGCTGTAACAACTACATTGTATATCATTGAAGTTCCTACTTCTTCTTTTACTAATTCGCGAATTTTACTATTTTACTATTTTTAACGTGTTGATTTCATGATTGTTCTTTGGTGCATGGATTGATTTTTGATTTGAGAAAAAGAAAAAGCAATTGGCAGAACTATTTCCTACGTTAACCTTTAATAAAAATAATTATTATTTTTAGTTATTACGTGAAGTATTTTCAAACAATAAATGAATCATGAATAAAAACGTCCAGACGTAAAAACGATAAGACACCCTGCCGCTATGCGATTCTTATACAGCAGCTTTTAAAATTATTGCAGTTAATTTAAAATATTTTATGTTATAATTGATAAAAAATAATTTTTTAATCCGCCTCCATGAAATACGATCTTTCATATTTTCATTTATTGTAGTATTATATACAAGTATACTCGTATATAAATAATAGAATTAATGTATACAATATTGCAGCAACGACATAGTGGTTCAAAATTTTAACTTATACTAATATTTAAAGTTTTAAGGAGGTATGCAATATTAAATATGCATTTTAAGAGAGTTCATTTACGCAATATTATACATACTTTACATTTTTAGGTAGTCTATTTTGATACCGAGGTATTCATATTTGTAACAAATATATTTTATTCGCAGGAATTGGAGTTGAGAATTGAAACCCAAAAGCAGACTCTACAAGCCAGAGATGAAAGTATCAAGAAACTACTCGAGATGCTGCAAAACAAAGGAATGGGTGAGTTTTGGAGAAGATTCAACCAATCAGTGATGTAACCCTAATTAAATCATTTGAAAATTATTAACCCAGCTAAATTTGTAAAAAAACTAATCCTGCCACCTAAACTTAATTATAATATACAGTGGTTAAAATATTTTTTTATTTTTGAGTTCTTGTATTACAAAAGTTTTACAAAGTTTATTAAAATGATTATAACGAAAAAAAAATAGTTAGCAAAAAGTTAATTCGATAATTTTTGGATTAATTAGTTTTCTAAAGATACGAAGAACCCGCAAATAAACAAATAATTTTATAAGGTAAATGCAATGTTTTAAACAAATTATATATATCATAGAAACGAATCTATTTATATTATATTGTATGGGAAATATGCAAGTACGGGTATTACAGGTCTTACGACCTATTTTCAGCTGGCTTAAGTGATCACTTTACACAATGTAACGTTCACCAATCCACCCAAATTTTTTGAAGTTGAATATATGTTACTATGTAGAACCACTTTTGAGTATTAACTACAACTCCACTGTCGCCATCTATGCTCTGAAAATTTTATATTAATATCGCTGAAATAACGTAGATGTCACTGATGAGAATCTTATTTAGAAAATATAGAAGCTATATTTTTTATCTGCATACATATATTACAAATGATTAACATATTATACTAGAATACTCCTGAAAATTCAATTTCCAATAATATATATTTTTTATTTAGACCACTATATTTTAATGTTTTAAATTTGAATGTGTCTTCATGTGGGACTCAACATTTTAGAGAAGCGTCCAAGTTACTCGTGATAAAAATGTTAATCGCTAATATATTTAGAACCTTCAACAGATATTAAAAGCTTAGATCTCTGACTCATTATCGCGAAAATGATTGTTTTAAGATGCTCAATACAAATTCTTTTCTCTAAATATTCATCTAATGAATAAGAATAATATTCAATAGTGTTTTATTAAAAATAAATTCAATAATTTTAAATCAATTACTTTATCGAGGTATTATTAATATTATATCTGTTAAAATCAGTTTGTTTCTATTCAAATCTACAATAAATATGCACACATAGTTTAAGTGCTTACTGGATGAGAATGATATGAAGCATACTAAATGAATGAAAGGATACTGAATATTTTTGAGAAGATTTGGAGTAGTACAGCAAATTAGTGTATGACGGAAGAGATATAATTAAAATCTATTCAAACTTGGTTTAAAAAGTAGTAAATTTCATCATTAAATAGGACGAGTTCGTTGAGTCGGCTACGGAGCAAGAATAGATGAGCCCGTGAGGCTCTTGACAACAAGCTTGTAGGATAAAGGTGTATCGGAAACCCCAAGTATAGTTGGTTGGATAATGTAGAGACAAACACCGCAGCCACGGCCGTAAGAAACTTTAGAACACAGATGAAGTGAAGGGGTTTGATGGGTTTTAGTTAGATGTTATCTTAATTCATTGATTAAATGATTATAAAAGTATCTAGTTAAGTAAGTGCATAAAAAAGTTCAAATATTATTATACCCAAAAATATGACTTGTTAAAGCTAATTTCGATTGTTTTCTGACATATACAAATAATATTCACATTCTCCTGTTCAGATTATTATTTGTTAGCATTAGCTCGATTTTAGGCCATACGGGAGTTTCAGATTGGATCAGAGCTGGGTAATTTCGCGGTTTGTATTCTACATAGTTATTAAATAAAAGTAATATTTCCTATTACGATATAATTATTCAGTTTGAAGTTTCAGTCTAACGTACACTTTTTACTACAATATTTACAACCATACCCTTTTATTTTGGATATACAAGTGCCTTCAAGTGCCACAAAATACTATGGCAAAGGTCAAAACTATTTCAAATAGGGTTACATCGAATTGGGTGTAAAAATATAATTTAACCATGAAATATTGGGTGTAATGGCGCATAAGTAACGCCCTTTTCGCATTAACAAGACGTTAAGGAAACTCGTAAATCATCCATCCTAAAGCGTTTTTACGGGTTAAGCAAACTTTAGTAAAAATACGTAAATAAGTCAAATTAAATAAAAACAGATTCTTTAGGCTATGGTATTAGGCTAAGAATAAGTAATTGTTGGGATTTCAAACTCTAGATTGATAGCCGAATAACTTTATTTTAATAGGTGACAAAAATATTCCATAACTTGTTTTAAATAATATACGAAAACAATTAAAAAAATATATTTTTTCTCAACCCACAATTCACTACCATATAAGAAGCGAAAAAATCATTTAATTTATATTATAAAGTTTATAAACCATAGTAAACAAAATATATATTTTTTTTAATTTCAATTTTTTGTTAATTTCTTGTGGAGAAAAAAACAGTTTTTAAACACCCTGCACACCGATCAGGAAAGTACGGTATAAATTACATTTCTCATATAAATATCTCTGAAATAACACGCAATTTGGTTTTACAGAGGAAATATTAATTTTTCACGCGAAAAGAATATGATTTAATTTTCCACAACATAATGTAGCGAGTATTAAGTTCAATTCATAAAAAATATAATTTAGTCTGTTGTAGACATAATTTTAAAATAATGGTAGTGGTTTTTTCGTGTGGATGATTTGTTTAGCATTTATTTCTTAGAATGTATTTAATGAATTAATGAATGTTAAATTGGTAAGTTAATTAATCAACTTATTATTTTAAGTCAAGTTAATTAATCAACTTATTAATTAAAATTAAGTTAATTAATCAACTTATTAATTAGAATTAAGTTAATTAATCAACTTGTTAATTAAAGTTAAGTTAATTAATCAACTTATCAATTAGAATTAAGTTAATTAATCAACTTATTATTTAAATTTAAGTTCATTAATCAACTAATTAATTATAATTAAGTTAATTAATCAACTTATTAATTAAAGTTAAGTTAATTAATCAACTTATTAATTTATTGATAACTCTCAACGTTGACAATATAATAAAAAAAACGATACATGTGAATAAGATTGACTTAATTTACACTAATTTAATAACTGCACAAATATGTTTAATATGCTATAACATTATAATTTTGTATATATAAGTTTTGTATATTTGTCTACCATAATAATTGGTGATTATAAGTGTGTCAAACTTTGTCACATGTCAATATAAGTCACAAATATTACATCACATAATAAATTATGTATCGTATCTGACTGTCTTTGACTGATCACCATGTATTCAAATACTAGACAAATACCAAAAAAAAAAAATTATTTAATAGTAATTTCAAAAAAAAAAAAAAATGGAAAAATTAATTAGCACGGCGGGTGAGGTTTCTTTACATTTCCTTATCTCAAATATTTGAAATTATTTTAGTGAAATCCTTTCACCTACTAATAACACAACTCCGAATGCTTTTAACATGTTTCTTTCTCGCTCACTCCCGTTACTTTCAGGCAAGGAGGAAGAGAGACAAATGTTCCAGCAAATGCAAGCGATGGCACAGAAACAGGTGTTTACCATTATGAGATTTTTATTTAAAAATCCTTAAGCTTTGTTCTCCATTCGAAAATGTTGCATCGTAGAGTAGTCATTGTATGTAAAATAGTAAAAATCCAAAAATTACAAAATAAATTTGAAAAGATATGTATTTTTTATAATAATAAATTTGTTTTTGTTAAAATAAATGGCTAGAAAAACTCTCGGGCTTAAATTAAAAAGGGACACAATATTTTTTAAATGTTCTGGTCAAAATTAAGAATTGCTTGTTTCATAGCTTTGACCATAACATTAATTTTGATTGTAACGTTTGGATTTTACTGTTATAATATTTATTTAAAATAATACATATTTTTTGCACAAATGATTGACAATTCCATTACAAAAAAACATATATTGTCCAACCGTTTTTATTGAGTATATATATATTTTTTCCGATAAAATTTTTTGTAATGGTTTTATTAATTTGTATTGTAGTTTGCTTAAAAATATTTCATTAAATTCTGTAGCTGTAGAAGTAAAATAAATATTCAGCTACGACTACAGTTTTGTATAAAACTATTTAAGTATTTAAATTTGCTATAAATAACTAAATAATATTTAAAAAATATAATATATTAGATGTAGATATAAAAAAATAGTATCACGATAATTATTTCAATATTTGCAATAATAATGGTTTATATTGTAAATTTTGCACATTTTATGCAAATTCACTCACTTAAAATATTATTTCTATTAATACATTATATTTTATATAAAAATGCATATTATAAAGAATATTAATTCTTATGTATTATTATCATATTAATTATTTGATTTATACGTGGATTTAAGGCAGTTCCAAAGAACAATTCAAATAATTAAGAATTATAAAAAAGTCCTTCTGCTCGTAAAGCTTTTGTCTCAGAAATAGATTTAAAGGTCAATATAAAGGTGTTCAGCGGAAAAATTTCAAATTTAATATTAAATAAACGGTGACCGAGGTGCCCAGAGTACGTCTCCGTACTTGCAAATTAATTTATTGGGAAAAGTTCCCATCTAGCTGTGTGTGGAGTGGCATCGTATTGCTGAAATTGTATTCAGCAGCTGCAGTTGCGGTACCAAAATTCGTCGATCATTCGGCAGTACACGTCAGCAGTGACTGTCTCTCGCTAGTTAAAAAAATAAGGGCTAATTATCTCTCGGGCAGAAATTGTACAACACACTGTAGATTTTGGACAACGCAAACGTTTTTGATGGCCTTCCCTTGGGTTGTCGGGGCGCCAGTATCCCATGTTCTGTTTATTAAGATAGCCATCGATATGAAAATGTGCTTCGTCAGTAAACAATATGTTTCCAAGCGTTCGTGTTATTCCAAAACCTTTCAGCATCGTTCTGGCTAAAGTTTCACGTAAATAATAGTCAATTTCATTGAGAAAATGCACGATTTGCAGTTTGTATGGATGAAACTATATTTTCTTTTTTAAAATAACGTGCACTGTTGATTTTTTTATTCCAGTACAGGCTGCATTTTTCCTTATCGATTTACGTGGATTGCGCATAATTTCACGTCGAACTTGAGCCACATGTTCTGGTGTCGCTGCTGATGTTGATGGTCTCGGAGAAGTTTGGTTGATGGTTCCTTCTTGTCTGAACTTTTGAACCCAACACCAGATAAGTTGCGTGCTCGGTCCATCACTTACTTATCGTATATTAAAGTGAGTATAAAGAGCGCGACGCGCACGAGTCAATGAATCACCGCACTTTAAATATTGCTCAACCGCGAACGCGCGGTGCGCTCCCGACCAGTGACTCACTGCGAGTAGCAAATCCTCAAATCACTTATCCCTGATGGTTTACGAGCAATTACAATTTAATTTTTTAATTTTTCAGCTGGACACCCTGTACAATATCTTATATGAATTATTATTGCAATAAACATGCATTATTGACATGTCGTGGAACTTGAACCAACAAATATTTATTGACCCTAGTAAATACTCTTAAGAGACAAAAGAACCTCCGTGGAGGGACTCTTTGTTAATGCCGACATAAAATTGGTGACGATGCTTAGAATTGTATTTAATACGAAGTTTGTACAATATATCACACATTCAAAACTTTAATTGAATAAGCAGATTTAAGATTAAAATAATGAGTCGAAAATATCCAAGCTGCGTGTCTCAGCCATCACAGAGATGCAAGTATTATATTTGTAATTATTAAATATAGATAAATTCAATTAATTAAAATATTTTATCGATTCCAAACAAAGGCCGGTAAATGAATAGACATGAAATAAAGTATACATATAGGAGAGTGGTTCTACACAAATTCTTGATGGAAACATAAATCCAATAGTTCATGACACATTTATGCAACAGTAATAGTATTTACTCTTCGAAAATTATATCTTTGTGCAAACAGGACGTATTTTTTACATTATTGCATATATTTTTTTCATAAGTCATGGAGGTATTTGATTATGTGATTATGTATTTGATCGAGTGGGTGACACCAAGATGAAAATATTGGGACAAGAAATTTGCGTTAGTTCATGTATATATATATGGTGGGTTGTAATTCCAAATGATATTATACTAACTGAAGTACCCGGCGTTGTTCAAACTTTACGCAAAGTGAAGATGTTTCATTTAGTCAGATGGAAGTAGTTTTTTTTTTAAATCAGACGTAGACAATAATTTTTCTTTTATTTTAAAAGTATAGTAAGCAAAATTTCATTAAGAATTACCAAAATTCTGCTTTGAGGGGTGGAAAAGGGGAATGAGGGTAGTTTTTATAAATCTCATGCAACCTTCTTTACATTACTTTTAAGTTTAGGACATTACATGAGACACACTCACGAAGTCCCCACCCTCCTCTCACTACCTTTGCCACTTCCCCTCCCACTTCCCTCGCACCTGGCTCTCGTCCCCCTCTCACCTCGCTCTCATTCCCCTTTCACTTCCATCCCTCTGCTCGTCTCGTTTCTCGTTCAACGAGAACGCCATTCAAAATTATTTTATCCGGTTAACTCTAGGACCCAGAGATAAATATCCAACCCTCCTCCTTTAGCCGATATAGAATAAGATAAGTGTATTCGAAAATTTATTTTCATATTTTTTTCATTTATATTTCAAACTATCTGAAGTACCCTGCGTTGTCCGAACATTAAGCAGAATGAAGAAACTTCATTTAGGGGTATGGGGGTAGTTTTTTTCGAAATCAGATGTAGTCAATAATTTTCCTCTTATTTTAAAAGTCAAGTGTGCAAAATTTCACCAAGAAGTACCAAAATTCTGCTTTAAGTGGAGGGAAAGAGAGATGGGGGTAGTTTTTCTAAATTGCATGTATAAAGTGACCTTCTTCTTGTTTTGAAGGTCGAGTGTGCAAAATTTCATCAAACTAGGAGTAAAACTGTAGATTTTTATAAAAAACAAACAAACAGACAATCTTCTTTATATATAGTTTATATTAAAATTAAAGCAAGACTATTGTTTTACATGATTTAAGGCCTGAAAGAAAGTTGTAGTATAATAATCGTTAAATTTCGCATTTTTTTATATTGAAATACTTACATACGTAAAATTAAGGTTCTTCATGATTTTGTAAGAATTTGATACAGTGATAATTTTCCGTGACGGTGTAGACCTTATACATACTCCTTGAACATTTTCGACTCATAATTTGGTTATAAAATATTATGGACTAGGTCTGTTGTACTCTGTGTATGCTTGCGGAAGGAATTTTGAATAATCGTAATGTAAATTCAAGCGATGATGCAGTAGTAATGGCGAATAATGAACAATACTTACAGATGCTAGTGACTAGAATGTGCGATGTATGCAAGGGAAGCGAGTCGAAAGTGATGCTATTCGAGAAGGAGGAAAACAACACACCGTGCTAAATACTTGGAGGTAATGAATGTTTGGAACAAGTAGATGAGTTTGCGTATTTGGGAAGTATGTTCGATAGAAACGGAAAAGCTGAGAAAGATATCGAAAGGAAGGTGGTTGCAGGGAATAAAGTGAATGGAATTATAGCTAATGGGAACTTGTCAACTGAAGCAAGACTAGCGATTCACAATGGAGTTCTGGTACCGACACTGATGTATGGAAGTGAGGCCTGGAGCTGGCAGAAGAGGAACGAAAGTAGACTGAATGCGGTGGAAATAAGATCACTTTGGCGTATATGTGGCAGATTCGTTTATGACAAAGTAAAGAATGAAGAAATAAGGAAATAATGTCAGTATAGTGAGTAAGATTAAGAAAGTATCACATAGGTGGTTTGGTCATATGAAACGGATTAATGAAGAGATGTAAGAAAGATATTGATGCAAGTGTTGATGGCAACAGAAATAGAGGACGTCCGCGGAAGACTTGGCACGACCAGGTAAACCAGATACTGGAGGATGGTCCTCTTAGAAGTCTCAATAATCGTCGAGCTTCTATGAATAGATGTATGAATGTGGATGAGGCAAGAATTGTGTGTCAGAACAGAAGAGTGTGACGCTCCATTCTATCTGCCTACCCTCGCGGAGAAACGGCGTGATGGTAAGTAAGTAAATTCAGGGTATGGAGCGTTCGAGTGATGACGAGAGTATTGATGGTCTGCAGAATGATATGTAGAATGTGGATTGCACCAAGAATTGAGGCTGACAGCGAATGGCGTGACCGAATTATTATTATTTTCTTTTATTTGGATACATATGATATTGTAAAGTTTTTAATTTCTGTAACCAAAGTTTTCTTAACATGAATTCACTGAGAAAATAAATATAGAAGAATATTTTTGATGTTTGGAACAGTGTATTTTATATTAATTGTTAATATCTAAATTTGTCTTCGAAGAGCCCGTAATAGTATTTAAAACATGTCGAGTAAGAAGAACATGAAAAAATTAAATTAAATATAATTTAATCAAACCATTTAAACAATTATGGTAAAAAAATATAATATTAACCATTTCACATGATAAAAAAAAAATCTTGGATTAGATGACGTAAAGTCGTGTAAAATAAATTATTTAAATGTAGCAAAAACGTTATAAATAGTTGTACCCACTATAATGAAGTCATTTTTCTTTCGAGATATTTAAAGGTTCGCGTTTGAATTGATCACAAAATATTTTTATATTACACAAGACAATATTTCAAAATTTATTTAGCTTGTACATACACGCATAATTTATGGTTGAAATGACTTACTCTGTTATCAAAATAAACACCAATGCCATTGAACATCGTAACAACACACTGCATATAATATTTTTTACATTTGTTAAAATTTGCATAGTCTATTATTTTAAAATAATGTGACGCGAAATAATTAATAAACTCTTTTTTTTTTTTTTAATTTCTTAACTTGGATCACTTTCATAATAATGGGTACAATTTTTTGAAATGTATTTTTTTAAATTGTTCACAATATATACATTCCGTCTTTTCTTTTACGAAGCAGACTTAACACATTTCAAATGATAATTAACGATTACCAATATATGTAAACGAATCTCGTGTGACCAGTGAAAATTTTAAATGTTCACTTAGTAATAGTATTAATTGACTCAACTAAACCCAAACGATGACAAAGTTAGATATTAAAGATTAGTTTTATTATGTACTGAAAAGGAAGCGGTTTAACCCTATTGGTGAAATACAAAGATATTTGTAGTTTTAAACTATATAGATACGGTACAACAGAAAGAATGATATGAATGTATGATGTATATATGTGTATGTAAAGCCACAATATTAATATGTCACTCCGCCTTCGTGGCGGAGTTTTAAGACATCAGGTCACGTGCGACCTAGGATTATATGAAAAGCATTCCAAATAAGTACAAGCGGAGAAATATTCTCAATACATCATAGCGCCAGAATTTGAATAAACATTGCGAAAAGCAATATCTCTGGGGAATATTCTATCTTTATTCAAAACATGCCGTTGGGTGTTGGAGAAAATAATTTTTAATATCTTATATAGAATAATCATTTCGCAACATCCAATCCCCGTACGGTCAAAGGTAGAAATGGTAACGCATGATAATGAAAATAATAATAGTATTTAAAAAAACAATTTGTTTATAATTTGAAATACTTACATTATATTTAAAATAGAACGCTTATAACAGGTCTATAATTGTATGACCATGCGTCATGTGAAATAGGACATATTATGAAAAGAAGCGCTGTAGTGTACAGAAGTCGTCTGGTAATTTTTTTTCTTCTTTTTTTAATTTTTTTTATTTATTTATATATTCGACATTAAAAAAAACAATAATATAGTTATGCACCCCCAAATAAGAAAGATCTTGAATTATGGGGGTGGCTTTCAACATGTATATAATACAACATAAACTAGATGTAAGAATTTGTTTACAACAAATGAAAAAAAAAAATATATATATATACATACATTTATAATAATACAATAAATATAAAAATTAACAATATATAAAAATGTTGGGAAATTGATGTACAGACGGGAGTCATTTACAGGTCTTTTTATTATACACTAGTTGCATTACATTACTCACTACAAAATAAATGCGACAATTGATCATAGCTCGCTTCGCGCTTAACTCTCAAAGTCTGTACACCAAGCATTATAACACCTACGGCATAAAAAACTCAATTTCTGACATTTTAACACTAATACTCCAAAACATATCAAACCTTCGATTGAGTCACAGTAAATCATCACAATTTTTTAAACATATTTTCTATTTAGGTTTTTGATGAGTGTGACGCACAAACCCTTAAAAATATTGTGTAAATAAAAATAATGTACAGATATTCTTCTTTTCATTTCCCAGCAGTGTCAAATATCAAACGTTTCTGTCGATTTAAATTTGTTTTATTGCTGGTCGTGTAAACAAATGAAAAAAAAATATGAAAGTGATACTTTAGAAAAACACCCTATCACGTTAAGCTATCGAAAAGTTTTATTTAAATTGTGCACGCATACCGCAGCTAGAGTACTCTAACGAGATTGAAAAGATTTAAAAAAATTCTAACTACCCTCGTTGCCGTTTACAAAATTAGAGCACAATCTCAAATCATCTCTTGAAACCATAATTTCTTTCACGTTATTTTTTATATATGAGTAGGTACAACATTAATTTTTAGATTGCTTTTAAAATTATCGTTTAATAAACAATAAAATATTTTTTTTAATAATGTCGAGAGTATTTAAAAAGTAGATATATATTTTTAAGATACTTAGGTATTAATCACTCCCAATTAAAGTAATTAAAATTATTCAACGCAATTTTCACAGTAGATATGGTAATTTATTTTCAAAACGCAGATAATTTGCAGAATTTTCTATTTTAGTAAAACTTGACATTTAATCATAAATATTGCTTGTTGATTATAGTTTTTTTATAATACATCGATTCTAAGAGTTACGAGGACTTCAGTGACTATTAAATTTTTATACAATTTAAAATCAAGTAATTAATTTTCGTCCTTTTCACGTAAAATACAGGTGTATTCAAGAAAATATCCGTGAGGGTTATGTAGACAATATTATTATTTATTTTAGGTACTTCTCCCGTTCTCGATGAGTTGGCCAACCTGAAGGCCAAGTCTTTGAGCACTAGGCTGCTGGATTTCGAGTCGCGGTCGCTGCATTTGTCTCTGAAAAACCAAAGAGAAGCGGTGGCACTAGAGTTGCCAGTGTTGAATAGAAGAGTGGGTTTATTGTATAATTCATTGTTTACGTCTTGCAACACCCGTGATTAAAAATAATAACAAAACGTTACTAACATTTCTAACAAATGTGATTTTTAGCATTTTAACATTTTTATTTAGCTTTTACTACTTACTTTTAATTAATCAACTTTGGATCAACCAGTTTTTTTTTATAATTTTCAATGCATCAATATATAAAGTCAATATTTTGTGTAAATCGGGCGCTTCACAAGATATTCGATTAAAATTACGATTAGAATATAAAAGTACTGTGTCAAAATTTCAACTAACTTAACACTCAATTTCCTTACCCTCAATATTCGTCCATGTTGATATCGTTTTTTTTTTATATTCTCTTGTTTTTCGTCGAAATTTTTCTTTGATATTCGCCCTAAAAGTCGATGTTCGTCCCACCTCCAACGTGAGTCAATCAGTCTCGGACTTGTGTTTACTAGTTTATTTATTTTTAATATTTACGAGTTTTTGCAGCTATTGGTATCGTCTGGAAATGCTGATGAACCATCAGGACCTCAATCACCAGAATTGACATTACCTGATTCGCATTCCAAATAATAGCCTAACCCATATAAAATAAAAACTCTTAACAACAATGATTATTTTTTTAATCCAAAATACTAATTTCTGGTTAAACATTTAATTTACGTTGGCTAACGGTATATTTACGGCATCACGACGAGCAAATCCCCGCCATGACCATAAAGCATTAATCATTAGTGGTTAATACGTAATTAATATGTATTTGCGATTATTTCCAAGATTGATTTTTGAGTGTTTTTTTTTTTGTTTAAGAATAGATAAACAAAATTCGGAACTAGGAACGAATTAAACCATTTTTAATTAAATCTTATGAGAAAAACTCGTTTAATATTCGTCCTTTTTGATATTCATCCTTCCGTCGAGAAAATATTAATGACGAATATTGAGGGTCCACTGTACTTTATTTAGAAGTTACTAGGAATAATGTTTAATTATTAATAAACTGAAAGGCATAGTTTTACATTCTAATAAAATCGTTCGAGAAGAAAGACGTCATATAAAATAATGGCGTGTTTGATAGTTCGAAGTGTGTTGCGAAATGCTTAAAATACGATAAAAGATTTTATAGTGACGTAGCTAGCATCTAGTAACACTACTGGTAGGCGCCTCGCTTCGTCTCGCAGAAGTCACTAAATGCCGTATGGCAACTTTGAATGTGCCGTCAAATAGCGCGGTCACTAAAATTTAAATGATTGTCACTAAAAGCTAGCTCTAGATATTTATACTTAGTGACTTCTGTTCAAACAAGGAGCTAGCTTCAGTGAAAGATTAATTTGAAACAATATAGGTATAGTTGAAATATAGGTGTTTTGAGAGATTAAGAATAGATAGGCACTGCAGAAGAGGAATGCGATGCAATTTTTTGTATTGTGTTTGCACAAAAATACAATAATTAACTAATGACCATTTTTATGGGAATGTTATTTAAAAGTGATAGAATTTAAATTCTCATAATACGAGCACTAAGAGATCGTACCCATAGAGAAATGTTTTTCTCAAAAGTGGCTCAAAAAGTGAATACACAGTCTCGTCCGTGTTATAAACTTAATAATATCAGTTGTATTTTCAGCTGCCAAAATATAATGTTCTATTTGGCTACTCTTGAGACTAAAATGTCTCGGTTGAGCTCTCCTTTAGTTCACAATTATATGTATATTTTTTAAATGTAGCAGGTAAAAATAACAATTTATTTTCTAATAATAAATATGTAGATACAAAATTATTCTGAAACTATAAATAGCAACACGTGCGTACGTAGTAATATTGACATAACTACAAATAGAAAATTTATATGTACATATGTACTTGTGAATAGTTCAGCAACGTACTCGCCTTTGTTGCATTAGATAATTCACTGTTAGATATAAATTTCCACAATATTGTAAGAATAAGCGCGATGCGAAGGAAATTCTCCAACCAAATCAAACACAGTCGGTAAACATTAATATCGGGTACCGACGCTTAAGCGATTTTATCTTCGACAGCTAAATGGAAAATCAATACGTACAAGAATAGGTTTTATTGATAATCGGTATATTGGGTACTCAAATGTTGGTTCAGCGCGACATATTGAACTTCGTTAAACAATACGGAAATATTAATAATTCGTAGCTTTTTGCATTTTTAGGACTCAACTATACAAATGTTATAAATTAAAAAAATTGTTTTCTTAAAATATCATTGCTTCAGTTTTAGGTAAAAATTATTAATAAAATTTATTATTCACATCAATTAATTGCACATTCTTAATAAAATAAAATTTTCACGAAATTTATTATATGTCAACCGGTTTCGCTTATCTCAAGCGTCATCAGGACGTATTTAAAACTAATCATAAATACAAAAAGAGTGTACTTATATATACGTAAAGAGTGAGGGAGAATATAAAATTACATGTGAAAGAGACAGACATAATACATGTATAGTTAAATAGAACATCAAGAGAGACAGAAAATAAAATTATATGAGAAAGAGAAAGACAGAATACATATACAAATAGACGGAACGTATGTATTCTGTCTCTCTCTTTCACATGTAATTTTATATGCTATCTCTCTCTTTATGTACATATAAGTGCACTCTTTTTGTATTTATGATTAGTTTTAAATACGTCCCGATGAAGCTTAATATAAGCGAAACCGGTTGACGTATAATAAATTTCGTGGTTTCATACAAAGTGATTGCTTTCTACGAAAATAATATATTTTTTATATCTGTCTCACAAAACATTACACTTAAGTAATTAAAAGTCTTACTATTAAAATAATATTTTATATATATATAGAAGTTACATTTAGACTTTGTTTTGCGAGAAGAGACATACCGAAGATGCCAATACGGAATATGGCAAACGTTACTATATATTTTATTAAATTTATTCAATTACCGACGAGAGTTGAACTTGGTTAGGAATTATTAAGTAAAAATATAGACTTAAGGAATATAAATAATTAATATGATACCTAATAATAACCAATATTAATTTTATATGTGGGTGCTTATCCCATTAATACTATTAAAATAAAACAATAATTATTATTGTTGTGTAATTAAATGCTACCGGATAACAGATTTAAGAGGTTCAGAAATTATATAAATCGCCCTTAATTTTATTTTAATAAGTTATTTGGTACAATAAAAATCATTTCGGTTTTTTTTATTACGTACTAATAGTACCCGGCTCTAAGTAAATAATAGTCCATATAGAAATAATAAGTTCGCAGGTACCACGTATATCGTCGGAGTACACACGAGTTTTTGGGATACTTTAAATAGTATACGTAAAATAAAATAATGTTATTCTTATCAATATATTTATTATATAAGAAATTTTCAATATTCTAATTAACGACATTCATATAATGAATTTTACGCTGGTTACATAGTGTATGCGAGCTTATTATATAATAATTAATGGTTTAAACAAATTTTATATAATAAATAAGTTGGTAATAAAGTAATTTACGTTTGTTAAATTATTCTCGTATAAAAAATACTTTTATTATATTTCTACATACGTCCAAATAAAGTATTTGCTCGTATAAATAATACTTCACCGTTGTATGTGATATTAAGCTCAAACAAGGATTATATAGCAACAAAAAATATGATCAACAATTCTAGTTCACTAAAATGTTATAATTTTAAGTCTACAAATTAAATAAAAGCATTTAGAGATTATTCGTCTGATTCAAAGATTTATACGAGTTATAATGTACCATGTACTAATAGGATAGTAGTGCGATAATGTACGAGAAAATTAGAGTATTCAAAATTAATGTGAAACGATAACTATTTAAGATGTGTATAAAATTATAAAAACGTTATTAAAAAATAATAATTGGCTTTTAAATGATAAACTCAATGTGAAAAATGATTTTCTTCGCTTTTTATTAGATGTGACTACGTCTAGACGTGGTTTAGATATTTATCGTTAGGGAAATTTGGCTCAGTAATGTGTAATTTTTTTTTTATCACGATAATAAATTAATCGTTTTGAAAAAATCCTGCAACGTGTCAATTTATACATATTCAATTAAATTAACAAAATGTTACATTTACCTAAAAAAAAAATTGAGCAATTTTAATTTAACATTTGAGAATTTAACGCAATATGTTAAAATCTTTTGTAATTAGAGCTCAATTGTAACGTAATTGAATTATTTTGTGATGTTTCGAACTATTTTTAACGAAAGTTAATATTAGAAATTGGTTAATTTTGTTAACCCTGTTATGTAGAGTATCGAAATGAACAATGTTAGGCAGAACATATTCTTTGATCAATATTTGGATGAAATTGTATTATTCGAAGCCAAATTTCCCAATGATACCACATGAATGTTGAATGCACCCACGTTAGATATTTCTGTCACCCTCTGTCTATAGCATCCCCTCACGCTATCACCCGAGCCTTGGATCCTGAAGAACTAGTGTCCTGCGGAGACGCTTGTTTGTGCACCTGTCCGGCAGTAGTGACACCATTATCCTAGAGAATATTAATAATAAAGCACCGACAGTTGTGTCGCTACAAGTTCCTCTGTTAGTGAGAAATTGTCCATTTTGCAACAGAAAAAGATCGATTCTAGAACCTTCTTGTTTGGCTTTGTAATCGAAACTAGATGTCGACGTTGTTCAGCTTTCTAGAGAATCATTTCATGCGGTCATATTCATTCGACAGTCCAGAACACGGTCCCTCCGAGAGGACATTCGGTAGTCCAGAACACGGTCCCTCCGAGAGGACATTCGAGACACATTCGATCACGTTTCGGACCAAAATTTTGCAACAAAAAGTTAAAACCAAAAGCGCAGAAATGAGATTTAATAAAGGCTGTAAAGAATCCGAGAACGGATCGAGATCAAAGTGTTTATGGAGGAGGAGTCGATAGAAGACGATGTAGAGAAGTAGAAGTAATATAGAATGCGGATGGACAATGTCAAACTAACACCGAGAGTTAGTTTGACGAAAGAAATGTCCGCGCGGGCGGGGGAGGGGTGCGGCGAGGGGTCTTTTCTTTCGTCAAACTATCATCCACCGGCGACACGTGCTACAGGTACCAGCTACCAGCTGCCGGGCCGCCCCCTTACCCTCTGTGTACCCGCAGGAGTTGAAGGCCACCAACGAGACGCTCAAGACCCTCCAGCTCCAACTGGAGAAGGCGCTGCACGGCCAGACGCTGTACCAGCTCGGACCGGGCAACAGCACGATCACCGCGATCCTGGAGACCAAGGACGCGCGCATAGCCAACCTGGAGCGCGAGGTGGCGCTGCTGGAAGGGGAAGTGCAGCAGCTGTCGCTGCTGAGCCCGCACCACGTGCTCCAGCAGCACGAGCAGCTCCGGCCGCACCTGCCGCACCTGCAGCACCTGCCGCACCTGCCCCCGCCCCCGCCCCCGCACCACCTCTCCTCCTCGCCGCTGCTGCAGGACCCGCTGCTCATGTACAGTAAACACGACGGTAGCCTTAAGCGACAAGTAAGTTTCCTACTCAACAATGTGCAGGTGAGGAAAGATGGCCAGATGAGTGTTATCATGTGAACGGCGCGACACTGCTGACACTGCTGACATTGCTGAGTTAGTCAGGTCGTGTCTTATCGTTTCTGCGGCTTTTTGCTGAATTGTAAATAACTCAACAGGATATATAATTAATTAATTACCCCCAAACTCATCATCCTTTATACATGTAACAATTGTCAACAAAATCCGATATAATTATATTTAACGGTGGATTTTAGATAGATTCAAATTTAACTTACTTGTATTTAAACTAAGGATCGTCTTGATTGTCAATTTCAGGACTAAAACAATGATCTTTGTCAACGATGGTTCATAGATCGTTGACTAAAAACATAATATATGTCCTCCTGCCGTTTATTTAGCAGTTTTATAAATAATATTTAATTTGCTATTTTTAGTATCTTCCTGTAGTAAAATTTATAAAAATGTAAAGACAATAATCGTAATACTTTGTAACGCTGTCCAGTGTGATTATTTTTTGGTTTTTACCAACGTCAGTAATTAAAATTGATGTTTAAAGTTAAACATATTTTGATTAGTACATACATATATTTTCGTCCTTGGAGATTAGCGACAATTTTATTTTAAAAATTGTAACACCTCAACTGAAATATTTATAACACCACAAAACTTATCGATGTCGATTTTGATAGGTAATGACCAAAACATGTGAAAAGTTGTGTTCAATTTCGGTAATTTTCTAGGTAATCAAAATCTATTTAAATAATTATGTGATATTTTTATTCTCATGCGCAACGATTTACCAACTTAATTAATATTTATTTATTTAACTAGTACCTACCCACTGCCTGGGCACAGTGACACGTTTATGATAAATGTGTCAAAAAAATTATACGTTCTAAATGGTTTTTTATTATTTATATTCTTCCTTTTTTTAATATTTAAATTTATAATAATTATTTAAAACCAATATGAATTCTAAATTATGAAAATTTATTTAAATAATATATAATAATAATATACTTATTAAAAGTGCTTTAAGGTCCAACGCAAATACACGTTCGATAAAATTTAAGTTAATGATTAAACTAAAGCTGTTTAATGAATCTTCCCGACCCAATTTTTTTTATACGTACACATTTAATATCTAAATAGGTATGTATAATTACCTCCTGCCTGAGGTAGGTACCTACTTCATGTGTTCAATGACCGCTTAAAATACATTGTCCTTTTAAAATGTATACCGGTAATATATAATATAATGTAATAATAAGAATTAAGTTACGATCGTTTAATTTATTGAAAATACCCACGTGTGTCATATCTCAGCTTCTTCAATTTTACGGAACGATGAATATTTTCCTATACTAAATAAACCTTAAATACTAAAAAACGTTAAAAGATATAATGTACCGTTACATCAATCGGTTAAGACACATTTGAAATAATATAAAATATGTTAGCAGATATTTTCTCAAAAATTCTCCAAAAAACATTCACAAAACTCCTTATTGGAGAAATAACAGCTTTTTAAAAGGTTTTCATGGTTTTAGAAACTTACGGTAAGGGCTTTAAAACTATTAACTTAATAGATTTATATATTATTAATGAAAAAATAATTTGGTACAAGTAAAAATGACATGTATCGCATAATGTTTCAGAGTCGAGTTAATTAAAAATAAATTCAACCATTCTAAATAATTTTCCATAACACGCAAATGATGTCGGAAAAGTATAAAACTAAATTATAAAAATTAGATAAATAAATTCATGCTTAAATATCAAAAATAATTTAATGTATTTATAATTAAATGTATAATTACAAGTATTCACGTGTCATGCATATCATCTGAATGGAAGAAGATCTCGGAATTGAAGGGTGTGCGTTTTGGAAAATAAACTCTCTATATCAATATTTTTTTCTTAATGACTTATAAATCAATCGGTAAGTCTTATGATAAAGATAAGTTGTGATGAGACAAATATATTTAAAATGACAAATAACATATTTTTTATAGAAGAGAATTAGTTTTTGATTTGTCTAATTATTTTAGTAAACAAATTTTTTATAAACCTCCCTATTTTTATGCGCATCTATTTATTTTACTAGATAAGTATTGACATATTTTCTGATGCTTCGTGAAAACCCTATATTTAGAATCTTTTTTATTTTTCAAACAGCCGAAATAAAAAGTTTATTTTTTATCTTGAGATGACTCAATAATATTGATAAATATTTTTTTAGCATAGGTATTCTTCAAGGTAGGTATATCTTATTTGATCAAAACATTGTCTAATAATTAAAGATTTATGTAAAATTGCTACCTTTAGCAATAACTTCATGTAGATTATTAAATTTATAGTAAAAGTATTAACAGTTCATTATTTAAATGCCTGACAGTGTTTGTAACTGTCGATGACTCAGACACTTGCAGTTAATTCTTAGCTAAGTTTACTGTTAAAATGCGTATCATATTATTATTTAACGCTTTAATTAGATATTCTTATAAATGAATTAGAAACATATTTTTCTCCTAATATATTATAAAAAAAGTATAGTAATATATTTATATTTGTAATTTCTCAGAATAATATTTTTATTCTTTTCAACCATATTATGTAATTTCTCCATCGTATTTTAATATAATAGTAATATAATAGAGAGATGGTTAGATAATTTTTCCATATAAATCTATTTTTAACTTTCTATAATTATGATACTTATTTCAAATTATATTTTTATCACGTGTTTTGTTTTGAGAGGTTTAAATAACGTAAGTTAATGTAAATCTATAATAAATGTGTGCTACTTAGAACATTTAAATAAACATAATTTTATTTTCCAATTTTTTGGACTAACTTGAATAATTGTGTACAAAAAATCATCGTTTATTTAATACAACAATAACATCTTCGTTTTTGTATATTCTATTAATTTTTTGTACACAGTTTCCGATCAAATGACGTCAGCGAGACAATATTATTTGCGATATTTAAGTCCAATATATTAGTGACCAATTATTTAGACTTAGAAGAATATAAAGACTCTGACCGAAGATATAGATCGTTCGTAGATTACAAGTGAATTATGTCAATTATTTAGAAACATATTCGTGTGATCCAAAATTAGTCTGAAAATTATATGACAAAAAAAAGATTTGTTGAAAATTATAAAACGCTAGCGGCTACTTGGAGACAGCTTATATTAGAATAGAAATAAAACGTGTTCAACACCAATTTATGACAACCCTGTAATAAAATCTCATAAATGTACATGTAATAAATTAGAAATTAGGGGTGTGATGTTGAATGGTTTTTAAAATTAAGATGTGTTCGAAAAACATGAAAATGAAAAAAAAACTGGTTTAAGGTGTTTTTTTTTTTTAATTAATTTTTGTGTCATTTTTTAATTCTTGGTGTTCTTAAATCATTCATTTTGAGTTTTATCATCATTGGTCACATCATGGTCATCTTGTCATCTTTCATCGCTTCATGTCATCGCATTAGGTGGCTCCATAATACACTCATGTGGTTGCGGCAACATCATACAATTGTTAAAAATTCAACCATTTATATTTATAAATGTGATCGAGCCAATATAACCCTTGCGGAACATTGTTTCAAAAATAAGTTAAGAAGTATAATATCTCTATTTTTTCTGATACCTTAAAAAAATAACAGCTGACGCTGTACTAAAGGGGTGATATAATAAAATACAAATCCCGTATTTTATATTTTGAAATTGTATTTTCGAGAAATTGATTCAATATTAATATCTAATATAAGTACTCTCACAGTACTCAAGTATGTTTAATATAGTTTTTATTATATTTCTGTTCACACATAATGGGAACAAAGTACCTTATCTGATAATATCAGAAGAAATATAGTATAGTGATATTTTCTATCACCCATTACAAAATGGTTTGAAAATGTTCCAGTCACCCTGTACAAGAATGAAATGAATTATTTTTGGTTCTAATGGGGTTATATTAATTGTGCATTTTCTCGTACTAACATTTTTGAAAGTTATTGCAAAAGCATTGGTAATTCGATTCAATAACTTTTAACCGACTAAAGTACGACTGCAGTATTTTTGCACATCCCGTTTGCAATACACTGAATAACTAATATCGAGGATGTCGTACAAGATTTATATATTTTTTAAATATTTATTTATAATAAATAAACAAACAGTATGAACAGATCATGCTTTTGCAAAAACATATTTTCTTGCATGTATTTTACAGTTACATACATCCCAAGTAGTTTATAAAATCAATATAAATTCAATACCTATACTTAAATATTTAACTCAGTATATATTACATATTTATTAAATTTAAATTAATTCACAGCTTTATATGTTTATCTGAGTGCCAACATATTAAAAGTATATTCTATGCAATTTAATGTAATTATTGCATATTTTGTAACGATAAATACTAATATTTTAATTTTTTCATTAGCGAACATTTTTTATTGGATCCCCTTAAAAAAAAAAGATTAGCAGATATTTGATCATGGGAAAAATGAAAATATTAAATATTTAAAAAAAATCTATTGAGAAGATATTTATATTGTTTTTTAATTGTGTCGTAATTCAAGTCTCTTAACTACATATAAAATATCCATAGTAAATAAATTTGGTAAGTATTTTGTTAGGTTAATGTGAACATTCAACTATATCAAGTATTGCTAATCTACTGTAGACATTGCATATAGTTTTTTTTTACTCTCGAGTGTCGAGTTTAATGGTAAATAATCACACAGAAGTATCACATCACTTACTAGTAATTAATATTTCTAATTCTCACGCATTTGAAACTAAATACATTCCAGTCTTACAGAATTGTAAACATGATAACATCGTGCATTTAAAGAATTAATATTTGGAAAACTTTTAATAATATTAATTGTGATCAAAGAGCCAACAAATTCGTGGAATATTTTAACAAATTGATATTTTAACGATCGCTTCTCAATTTCATTGATACTTTGTTTATTTTTAAAACGAACAGATACCTAAAATTAATTTTATGAAAGTTATTTAACTTAAAGGCCCGTGTCCGCGGAAGGAGACACAGCGAGATCATCACAGAAATTTAGTTGAGATACGTGTCAACATCATGTACATTTGTTGAGATTTTGATCTGAAGATAAACTCAGAAATTAGCTTGAAATTGGTAGAAAGAGACAAAAACTCAAACTAGTGTACACAGATTTGACACATACACACTCCATACAACTATCTATTCTGCATTGTTAGCAAAGTCATTAAACAAAATTACAAACATTTATTGTTTCTGCGGAGATTAAAAATTACTCTGACGAATGACAATGACATTTGACGTTTGATGTACGTGACGACCGTAAAATAAGAGCGCGAGTTGATGAATCCTAAGTCATAGCGTGTACGCCGGTACTGCAAAAATTGACAGCAGTTGTCTCTAAAGAATCTAATGGAAGTAAAATCCGCATCTCAGATATTATCTCGAGTCAGAAATCTCATTCGTGGACACCGGCCATAAGAAAGTTTTGCAACAATAAATTTGACTAAAACTAAAAAAAGCCTTTGAAACTCGACACTCTACCGTTCCTTCCGCCTATACACCGATACTAAACAGACACAACCATCTTGCCCCTAACGAACCTGCACGCGTCCTGGGAAATGGCGTGGTGCGGACAGCTGGACGAATTCCGTGTGGAGATCCAAAGAAGGGACCAGGAGATCTTGGGCATGGCTGCCAAGATGAAGGCCTTGGATGAGCAGCATCAGGACTACCAGAGACACATAGCGGTGCTGAAGGAATCACTTTGCGCCAAGGAAGAGCACTACAACATGCTCCAGGCTGATGTAAGTTTATTTACTTTTGTTCTCACTTCTAGTGGAACTATTTTTTTTTGTCGTCAGATATCAAAAGATTATATAATATTGCAACTAACTCACCAGCGTTTTCAATGTAGAATACTTTTTTAAATAATCTTACAACACATTTCATTTCAATTTTATTAAATAATGGTAATATGAATTTTTGAAGCTTTATAAAGTAAATTATTTCATAATAATGGAATATTTTCATTCTTTAGCAAAACATCAAGAATGCGCATAATATTCTTTACATATTACACTTACAATTGAACAATAAGAAAAAACTTTTTATTTAATCGAATCCCTGACACAACGCAAAAAAATAATATTAAAATGTTGAAGTAGATTAGGTTGAAGCATTAATAAAAATGTAGCTCAAAAGGTGGGCGAGAATGTAAATTGTAGAAGAATTTACCGTAAATGTTACGAATTTGGGCTTTTTGATTTCTGATTCCCACAAGCTCCCATTTATTATTATTACATTGCTTGGCCGTCCATCGCCTACTTTGCATAATAAAGATAGTAAATTATGTATAAAATAATACTAAACGATATTAGATATATTGAAAAACCCCTCCTGGCACTGGGCGCAAGAATTAAGTAGATTTCTTAATTATTTTATTTTTTATTCAATTTTCCAGAAAGGTTGGATCTAAATCTGGAGTTATCTTATCCACAGAATCTGTTATACTCGTATATATATTTTATATCGCACTTTGCTAATTTGTAATGTTCCGTGTGGATATAACCGATCTCTCAATGAGACTTTGATCTCTGAGAATCAGTAAAGGTATATATGTACTAGATGCATCATTCTAATATTATTATAATTATTATAATTAAGAGCAAAAGATATGCGATGATGATAAATAGAACTGTGGTCTGACCTTTCTTATCTGTGAACACACGCTATTAACAATAAGTTACACATCAACTTAATTCGTATTTCTATAAGAGAACGTTAACATCACTCTGATTATTGAATGACGTACATCAGTTTTGTTTCAAATTTATCTACAATGTTTCCATTTAAATACGTTAATTAAAGGAAAACATTATTGTGAAGTTGTAATTTCTCATAACATAGTTCTGTGATATTTTAATACGAATTAAATGTATTATCGATTCAACAAATTTATCAAAAAAATATTTTGGTTGCCACCGGGATTCGAACCGGGAACTTTTCCTATCTGGTTTTACTCAAAGCTATATAATAAGATTCTCCTTAATACAAAGTGGATTGCTTATAAATGGAATAATTGATGTTTCAATTAGAAAATTTGTCGTTAACTTACTAGGTTCATGTGGTGTAATGGTCAGCGTGTTTCCCCGGATAGAAAAAGTCCCTAGTTCGAATCTTGGTGGCAGCCAACATATTTTTTCAATAAATTCTAACTTAATCGATACCTTTAATTTGTTTTAAGAAAAGGTTATCCACAAAGCTGAACTTTTATTTATACGCGATTATTTGTACAGTTCAGTATTATTTATGTATGTATATTTGTTCGGTATCACATCATTCAATATTTTGTCAGGTGGAAGAGCTTCGAACCAGGCTTGAGGAGAAGAACAGGCTGATAGAGAAGAAGACACAGACGGCCATGCAAGCTACGCAGGAGAGGAACCGCATAGGAAACGAGCTGACGGAGATAAAAGACCACATGGACATTAAGGACAGAAAAATAAATGTACTCCAGAGAAAGGTAATGAACTGATAAACAACTTACCCCCGACCAATAAATAAATCAAAACATCCAACAAATAAAATGCTAATCGTTAGATGTCGCTGAATTTACATTCAAGCACATGTCAGACAATTGAAAAAAGATTTGTTTATTTCAAAAAGATTACCATTATAAACCTACAATGACAAGGTTAAGGTATCAATGTACGGAGTCCCACAGTGGACTAAATACAAATTTCATCTTTGACTTACTACTGTCATTTTAGGTAAAATAAGTCTAATTATAAAAATGTTAACATATTAATCCGTCACGAAAGATATTACGTCATCCCCATAGTCAGCTGTCTGAGTTCCTACTTTTATACAAAAGTCTGTGTCAGGTGCTAGTCTTGGGTAGAGTGCGTGACGCAAAATTCACCGCTGTATCTCGAATTCCAGTGAACCGAATTACAATAATCTAACGACATTCTTGTTCAAAAAAATGAAGCAAAAGTCTTTAATTCAATAAATAGTATAAAAATCTAAATAATTTTGATATGATAATTAAAGCAAAAATAAGTTTCCCATAGATCGCACATATTCGACAAATATCTTTTTTTTATTTAATACTAACCGACATATCCAGGACCGTTAAAAATTTGTAATTTCTATAACCCTTGAGAATAATCTAAATATTAAACTTCTCCAATCCTCCTTCTTTTCTGACAGGCCTGTGTTATCCCCCGTTAAAAAATATCCTTGTAAGCCCTTTACTGTGGTCTTATAATTTTTAATATTCGCGTCACATGTGTATACATATAATATAAATATTCAAATTTACCTACCGACATACGAATATTTTAAAATATTTAGGTTGAGTCATAAGTACTGTCGTATTTTTAAATTAAATTTTTTTTCACAAATTTTATAAATACTTATATTACATAATTTACATTATTGTTAATGACTGTCTCCCATCTGTCAATTGATTTGTTTATCCCGTCGGAACAAAAACTCGTCAGTTTTGTCTCAAAGAACCTGTCCAAGTGCGTTTTCACCTTCTAGGTTGTTTTAGATTTTTCCATCCAAATAATTTTGTAGACAAAAAAAATGAAAATCTGATGAAGTAAGGTCAGGAATCATGGAGGGTGGATGTTTTAAAACATTCCGGTGGAGTTCCTTCAGTTTGTGCTGCGTCATCATTGCAGAATGAGGCTACGCAATGTCGTGAAAAACAACACCCGTGCGGCACCCACACATCGTACTTGGAAACCGGACCAATGCGATTCAGATGTCTCAGCACGGTCGTTTGACTGATACCCATTTTTGATGCGATATCCCTGGTATTTTGACGAGGATCAGCTTTTATTAAAGAGGTTAGCATATCATCGTCGGTGGTTAAAGGGTACCCCACCCGTTCTTCATCAGCAACTGATTAATTACCAGATCTGAACTTATCAAACCATCTTTGACTGGTTCAAACATCGAGAGCACCCCTTCCCTACGCATCATAAATATATTTGGTTGTCACTGTTGCACTGTGGTCTTTAATAAATTAAAAAAGTAAACAGTGTCGAAAATGCACACTTTTTCAAAATTCACAAGGGCTCCGTTTAGTCCAACCACTGGCTATCAACTGAAGAATTTGTCAGAAGAAACCCTCTTTTATATAACACAAAAGAAAAATTTAACACAGATGTTAACAGGGTTAATTTAGAAAAAAAAACACATTGTCTATGTAAAAATACATCGGTACTTACGACTCAACCTAATATATAATGTATACATAAAGTTAAAAGAATACGTAAGCGGTAATTCTTTATTATTTTAATGATTTAACTAGAAATGATGTTAAAATCTACTATTATCGTAATGACAATGTTGACGTATATAAATTGAACGGGTCAAAAGAGTAAAATATATTCAATATTACTATCTAAGAGTATGTGCCACTATTATTGTTAAGATAGATCTGATATACTGAATACACAGTAATCTCTACGTATTGTGGTTAGCTAAGACAAATACGTGTTGGATTTATCTGGTTCAATGATATTTTCAATGCGATTTGTTAATTTCCTCTCGAGAGTATCCGACTCCGTGTTACGTCACGTAAAATAATAGTAACAGCTAATTTATCGATAAACAAAATTATTTAGTCTATATTAGTCGCAAAACTAATATAGACTCGGTAGTCGTCTTAGTACAACTATATTGTTTTCTTTTGTTTGTTCATTCAACTCGTTTAGCAGCCTTGAAGGCAGCCTTAATGAGGTTTGTGTCAAAGAGCAGTGGCGTATTCAGAGGGTGGTCGGGTTCAGAAATCGAAAAATTATTACTCAGAACGGCCGTTAGTTGACTAGTATTCGGCTAATTTCAAAGCATAATCCGTGCAAATACAATGAATGTATGATTATATAAGATTATATAACGCAATTTTTATTGAATTTACCTTCACGTATAGTACAAAACAATATTGTCTTATATATTTTAGTCTTCATAGTAAGAATTTTGTAATATTTTATGAAAAAACTACGGATTTATCGCCTAGAGGTAATTTCTATATTCTAGCACAATGTGATCATTATACTTTTTTATCAATAGAAATACACAAAATATAACATAATATAAATTATTAATTTATAATTTATCACTGTAGTTGGGGGAATTTATATGAGTTTTTTTATAATCTCAATACCATGGCTGACCGCAATCGGATTGTTATCAAGAAAAACCTTTAAATTTAAACTCCTTAATAACACCTTCTTAATAAATTCGTAACCCTTAAATCAACTAGTCAAAACATTACCGCTGGACTACTGCAGGGTCATCAAATAATTAGTTATTAATCTTCAGTTAATAACACACAGTATTTAGATAATATTTTTACGTACAATGAACCTAACTGAAAATTCGATTTTGTTAGTCACATTTTTATAGTATAAGCTTAATTAGAAAATAGTAAGAGTATTGATATGACACGCATTCCATGTACGCCTGTCAATTTTATTTAATGACAATGTATTTGGAAGTTAAATACAATTTGAATTTGAAATTTATCCAGTGTAGAAGAACCTTGTCAAGGAATTTTACATGGTAGACTAGGTTTTTTGTGAAAAACACTCTGAATCCTCCCTTCGCACGCACGGTCTGGTCCACCCAATATAATCCTGATCACGCCACTGCCAAAGGTTAAGCCATTGAGCAAACCACCTAATTTTTATTTATGTAACATTATTCCTCGAGGTAGCAATTTACTTGTGTTGACAAACTAAGAAAGTCTTATAATTAAAAAAAAATAGGCATCAACTCTAAAAATAATCTTAGTTGAGAACTAATACAATTTATATTGGGGTAATTTAAGAGATGAAGGATTTGTGAGTTTACCCATAAAATTATTCCCAGGCACGCATCGACGATTATTAATTATAGATCAGTGGTAACCCTGTACGCGCCCCACAGGCATGACCGTGTAGGGTCTCACAACGACCATACAGGGTCGAAACCCAACCAACCAATCAGCAGATACCATACATCGTGACAGACACAGCCCTAAGATCTAGCGACCACTCTTCCGTCCTTTCATCGGCATCTCGAGCGAGCCACTCCAGCATTTAACTGCATACCGCCTCTGTATAATTATTACTCTAGACAAAACATAACAATTACACATATCCACTGCGACATATACTAACGAGCGTGAGACTAGCAGAGATTAGGGGCTTCAGTCTTACATCCACAAAACCTTCTGATAAATCGCAATATTTAATAATATTAATTGAATATTTAACAACCAACAACCGCTACAGGTCTACTACGCAGTTGATACCCATACAAATGATTCTACAATAGTTCTAATTTCATACAGCTAGAATTTAGAGCACGGATTATAACTCGGATCAATAATTAATATATTAAATTTACTGATCTCTAGTTTAAAAATTGACGCCATTTTTTGCCGATTATCAAGATTTTATTTTATCAATCGTTGTGTATGTACATGCATATGTATCGCTTTATCTGCACACATAATATGACACGTACTGTGTATGACACTATTTACATAAATACACACACATAGATACAAACTTGAACGCATAAGAGATCATTAAATAAAAGATATAATCGATTATTTATTATCAAAAATATCAAACACGTTCATCAATTATTTAAAAAAAATGTTGTATTCATCAATTGCAGCATCTTATAATAGACAAATAATTTTAAACGCAATAAATCTAAAATATGAATATTTATGGTTATACAACTTAATTTAATCTGGTGTTGGAAACATTTAGAATTTAATTTTATCAAATTAGCACAACTATGGCCAAAAATATCCTACTAATAAATCGTTATTTCAACTACCCAAGAATAGTTCATTTTAAATACCTACTCCAAAGATTCCGATTGCCATTATATTCGATAATTGGCAAAATTAATTGGCAATACGTTATACTGTAATAGTTGAATTTGATTTATACTGTTGCCAAAAACAGACATCCCTAATTTTTAACCGGAATCGTACACGAAAGCCATGGAGTAATATTTCTTTGCAGTTTAAAAGCTCGTAAATATTTTTATTAGGCTGTTAGAAAAGCGGTCTTGTGGGAATTGTGACTGATTATAAAAATGTAATTATTTTAACTACTATTTATTATAAACTTGTGCTGTGAAAAGTCTGATACGTATCTGAAGTACAATAAATAATTTTACGTTAATTCGATTATTGCGCGGTGTTGTGTATGGGTACCGGGCCACATCTTCACAGGGGTAGGTTAAGTGGATATTTTTTCGCTTCTATTACACGTTTTTTTTACATGAGTAAGGAGAGGATAGTAAAGAAAATAATATCGGTTAGTCACGTGTGTGGAAAATCTGTATATGAGGGATCCAAACGCAAAACAGTCATTATGCAATTAACGAAATTGAGATAAACGTATTTGTAACTGATTTTCTAGCCAGCTACAGCGGAGATTTTAAAATGAAATTTTGATCAAATTTTTTTACTTACACATTCATACATCTTCTCATACAGCTCGACGATTATTGAGGCTTCTAATAGGACCATCCTCCAGTATTTGGTTTACTTGGTCGTGCCAAGTCTTCTTGCGTCATATATCTTTCTCACCATCTCTCCTCATTTATCTGTTCCATATGACCAAACCGCCTAAGTGATCCTTTCTTAATCTTACTCACTATAATAAGATCAGCCTTACATTCTTTCCTTATTTCTTCATTCTTTATTCTGTCATAAATGGATTTGCTACATATACGCCTAAGTGATTTCATTTCCACTGCATTCAGTCTACTTTCGTTCCTCTTCTGTCAGCTCCAGGTCTCACTTCCACACATTAGTGTCGGTGTACCAGGATTCCATTGTGCACCGCTAGTCTTGCCTCGGTTGACAAATTCCCGTTAGATATAATTCCATTTAAAGCGCTGTTCACTTTATTCCCTGCAGTCACCCTCCTTTCAATATTATTCTCAGCCTTTCCGTTTCTATCAAACATACTTCCCAAATACACAAGCTCATCTACTTTTTCCAAACATTCATTACCTACAAGTATATTGTAGGGTATCTTGCCTTCTTTCTTCTCGAATACCATCACTTTCGACTTGTTAACATTCATCATGAGGTCGCTTTTCTTGCATACATTGTACATTGTACTCACTAAATACAAATAATATATATGTTTTTAGAGTAGTTATCTCTTGTAATACTGCCACTATTGCCATATAGTTATTTTCAAATATATCCATTTCTATTTTCGCTATTTGTAAAATGGCGGTTTTGCTTTGAACCCCTCATATGAAATGATTGAGAGGTAATGTACAACTGATTGGAGCATAGTCGGTATGATTAGAAAAAGGTCGCCAAGATAGTTTGGTCATAGTGAGAAGAGGACGGTACAAAAATAAATGAAGCGTGAGAACTGACGCCGTCAGGTGAATCAGATATAGAAATTTATTATAATTGATAGACTTGCATGAAATGATGCGTGAAATTGGACGTAAATAGCGTAAGTATCTCTAAAATAATATAAAGTATTTACTCGGAGAAAGAGCATTGGATTATATCAAAATACTTGAATATTTTTTAATACGAATCTGTGCAAACTTAATGTCATTACGGCTGCACTGGTTTACGGTGAAAACCTATTACCAAAGTTCTTGAAGCAACTTTGAGAAATCGGCGTAATTGCAATCAACATGCGACCGAGTTGTTAAAGTTGAACTGCACGACCGAGTAATGTTCCTTTGAGGTCACGCCACTTCGCACCGAGTGGAAGGGCTGACGAAGAAGCAAATTTGCATAAATTTTCATTTCCATTCATGGGTTATTTGGTCTAAAAACCGATAACGTATTTTCACAATGTTGTGAAAATGGTTAATTTATTCAGTGTACTACAGTCTGGAAGCCTTGGCTAGATCTTATGTGTGTGTGTTTATATATGCAGGTTGTCATAAACATTTTAAATATGTAAATATTTTTTTTTTTTGCTACTATAGTTACATTATAATTAAATATTAGCATCGATACAACACTGTTACGTTACTCATACAAAACAGACGTTTCCAACTTTTGTATAACTATTATGAATATGAGAGAGAGTTTTCGCCAAATTCATTTGCTTTAAAAAGCATTCTTGCAAATACATAATAATTTTTAATACAAATATTCAGTTGCTTTTCGTCACACCCACCTTTTTCTATCGCGATAGTAACTAAATATTTTTTCGATACATAGATTTTTGTCGTATCTTTTTAGTAGATTCATTTAATTTGTATTAAAATACCACAGAACTTTGTTCTGAAAATGCAACTTCACGGCAAAAATGTGTTCTCCATTAAAAAATATATTATTTTTTAAAGCATATTTTTGTTGCCAAGTTGCAATTTCAGAATACTGTTGAATTTTTAAAACAAATTAAATTAATCAACATAAAAAATCTATCTATATTTCTAATTGATTTTCATCAATTGAAGAAAAAGACTGTATCAAGTACCTTGGAATCATAATAGATAACAATCTCAAATGGAAAGAACATATTACTAATCTTATAAACAAAATAATGAAAACTGACTATATATTTTTAAAACGCAGAAACATCTCATCACTTACAAATCTGAATATAATATATTACACGTTTATACAGTCACATTTGCAATGCAGTATTGTTGGATGGGGGGAGCATATAAAACTTCAATATCACAATTAGAAATCACTTAAAAAAATGATGATACAAATAATTCTAAAAAAAGACTTTCCAAGTATCCAACTCTTTACAGATTTCGATGTACTAAAAATAATAGACAAACAAAAAAAATAATAATCCAAATTTAAAAAATTAAAAATAAATTAAATATTAGAAGGGATTTCCAATCTACAAGATTTAGAGACCAAATTGATATTACAAAACTGAAATATACCGCAACACAAAATCATTAGATTTATAAAGGTATCAAATTTTTTAACAATCTCCCCATCACAATTAGAATAATTACAGATTATTATAAATTTGTACCTAAAGTCAAATAATATGTACACAAAAATTATACACTCTCTAGTATATGCTCCTTCTCTATACTAGAGCCTTACTCTCATAGAGAAGAAATGAATGTTAAAAGAAATATATCATAATCTTACATATATATATATATATATAATCTTACGGATTATTTTCAAAATGTATTATATCTTCTAATAAAAAAAATAGTTTAATTTGTACATAATAATTGTTAAATGGGGCAAATGTCAACAATTATTACCAATTAAAATAACATATTTAATTACTGCATTTCCCGAATCAGTATTTTTGTATTAAGCTCGGTGACGTAGTGCGTTAAATCTTATTTTGATCGTATTTTAACATTAATATTACATTTTTTTATGTTCATATCCCGGTAGCAAATATTTTTCCGGTAAATCGATTTTTTCCGTACATCTTTCTAGTTAATTCATTTAACTCGTATTCAATAAAAACGTCTGGTTTGTGTGATATCTGATAGCCTTTGTAAGCCGGTAAAAATACTCTTCTGTCGATATTTTTTAAAGCCAAAACAGATATTAAAAGATGGTCTTGTTAGAAAATATTTAACATAAATAAAATTCTTAGGGTATGGCCTATCGACGTCATCGTAAGATCTGCAAATGCCCTAATCTAGCCTAACTATAAAGACTTTACCGCATTTAAATTTAATCTCTATTGTTATAAATAATTCTTACAATATTGATGAATGAATTTTCGCACTCTTTGAATATATATTACTACTAAAATCAAAGAATTGGGAAAATTTCCAGGCATCACACGAATCGTAATGATCAGTTAAACCAACTTTATCATTATTACTTGGTGTTACGGGCCATCCATAGACATGGTTCGTAACAAAAGATTTTTCCAAGTATTCCTGTCTCAAACACGATCTCTCCAAGTCGAAACTTATAATTTATCTGCAAGTTTCTTCACTGTAGCCAGCCATCCTGGCAGTTGGCCACGAGTCACGAGTATAAGAAATATACTCATATAAAAGATTAACAAGAAGAACATTAAATAGGTAAGGGAATAATTTAATAATAGGATATGTAGTCGAAATAATAAAAAACGCCAAGAAAATTTTATATATCGTTAAACAGTCATCCTGTGATACTCAAGGGGAATCAAGAGGCTGAAATTTTGCTCTAAAACCTGCTAAACACCACTTTTTTGTCCTGGCTCTTCGGTTGTTAAAGCTTCTAATAGACCTATCATCCGGTACTGACAGGTCGTCCGCGGGAGCCCTCTGTTCCCGACGCCTTTAATACATGCCTCATATAACTATATTCTTTGCCTCGCTCATACATTCCACATTATCAAATCATCTCAGCAACTATTTGTAAAAACTACCGAAAAAAAAAATTGCGGAAATTCATAGTAACAAATAACAATGGGCAGTATAAAGTGTGAGATACTTGAAGAGGCCTTTCTCAAGTAGTCGATAAAAAACGTCTGATAATGATAGTAATCTATATCGCTCTGGTGTAAGAACACTATTCATTAGATAAACGATTTTAGTATCTTTTTATTTTATTTATTATCTTTGTTTTATTAACCACTTAATTGAGTTTAAATACATCTACCGGTTTCGAAAAATACCATTTTCTTCTTCAGGATGTCATAAGTAAGTAAAAACATACATTATTGTTTCTTTACCAGAATCCATTTCAATTAAGTGGTTAATAAAACAAAGATAATAAATAAAAATATGAATTTTAACCACAAAGTTAATATTGCTAATTTAAAAAGGATTTTATTATCTTTTTAATAAATTAACAGCGTTCGATCATACCTAATCAGATGGCGTTTTCTAGTCGTTCAATATTATTCAGATTGTATATATTATTTTCACGTTAAGCAATAAAATGCTTTCCATTTTCATGAGGATTCGTGTGCGCAAAGCTAATGCTCCGTCACAATTATTTACTTTCCAGCCAACCCCTGGAAAACACCAGCGGCACATTCACTAAGTAATCAAATTAATTTCTTCCTCGTATTTTCATTAGCCTCTCCCGTCTTTCATTTATAAGAGGAAGGTACATTGCGTGCAATTAAAACTGTGAGACGTGTTATGTTGTCATCTCTCAGGGCTGTTGGTAATGTTTAAGTTACGTTCTCATTAATTAACATAGATGGGAGTCTAACACAATAGTCACGACTGACTACCGCAGGTACTACTGTGTTTTTCGGATTTTTACAAAATATTCCTGTAGAATGCCATAATTACAAAAATGAAAAAAAAAATTATCCAAACGCAAGTATTTTAAAAATTATTATATTTTAAAGTTTAGAATTTTTACCATATATTTTGATGTATGACACGCTTTATCTGTGGATATGACGAATTCACTCAAATCATAAACAAGACAGAAATATGATAAATACATACTATGTTCTGAGATATTTTATAAAATTGAATATTTATACTATTTAGGTTAAATTGGTTAGTTCGGTTCGGTTATGTTAGGTGAGTTAGTTTAATTTTAAAATCCGATGATGCCTACGCATATTGTCATTTATAGGAAACCATAAATTTTTTTCTTTTTCGAAATCAGAATACTCAGTTCTACAGGAAAATAATATTTTTTGTAATAATTCTAAAAAACATAATGTTCTCAATACGCTCCTCCCTTTCTTGCGCTGTACTGTACTGCACTGGATGTAGGAACTCCGTGCTGAAGGTTTCCCTTATCACGGTACAACTCATTTGGTCCAATATTATTAAATTTTTTGAAAGTTCAATATTTTTACTTCATTGTAAGCATACTCGCTTGGAAAAAATCCAAAAATTGACCGAGATATGAAAGCTCAAAGATGATTTTTTTTTTTCAAGCTACTCCCAATTTTATAAAAAACTACTTTATCCAAAATCGAATATGCTATATTTTAGATATTTTATTTTTAAATAAGTTCAATACATTATTTTTTATTTTTGAGAAACGTGTACTGAAGAAAATTGCAGGTCAGTCACGCGCGCAACTACTGAGAGGGTTCACGGAAATGAACTAGACGCAGCCATTTGTTTTTTTTTTAAATAATTTATTTAATAAAAGTATTGCTTAATATATACATTAATACGTGCCAATATAAAAAAAAAAATAATAATATTCACTTCCTTGTAAAAAAAATCACAGTCAGTCTGGTTTAAATTTTTAGATTTCTTTATAGCCGCACTAAAAAGAGAACACCCCTAGCAATTATGTATTAAATAGCTATATGTAAAGACTTATCTAATTATTATTATCTTCCTTAACTTAACCGGTAAAAAAACGAAGCGAGTATAGAACACGCGCGCTCTTAAGAAGAATTCACATTAATCGGTTTGATTTTTTTCAAAATCGATACACTAGAACTCGAGATACAGAATTGGTGATGAAAACGCGTCACGAGCTCCACTATACACCGCCCGGGACAAATACACGAATGTCAACAACGGACGTGGATGATGTAATAATGTTTCCCTGAACGAACTTAAGCGTGGGAGAATTATAATATACAAATAATTAACGTACACGAGTATATTTAACACGTGGAAGCTTTGTCTATGTAAATGTCTAGATAATTATGAAAGATTTACATATATAATAGGTATAAATAAATAATGTAAAACGCCATACTGCTAATAAAAATATATGTTTATAATACCTATGTAAGTTTTTAATACTCCTTTGATTTAAAAATTATTTTATTTGGTCTCATATTTTTTTCTCGGTAATACCGTATTTTGCTGAGCATATTTTTATCTCCCATGATATTATTCGTTATGTTTTTATATTTATGTATTTTTATACAGATTTACGTTTGATCTGGATTTACTGTAATACTTTGAAACCATTTAGTATTTTTAATGTTATTATATTATATGTCAACAGTTATGTTTCTATTCAAATATGATTTATTAATCTTTTCAGCTGATTTAGTTTCACAAACAAAAATGCCTACATTCAGAATAAAGCTAATAATTTTCAGATATACAGTGGTGTAGTGGGTGGACCAAAAATGATGAGAATTAAAAAAATATGTAGCCATTTATAATTCACAGTCGAATCGAACAAAAACACTGTTTTGTTAAAAACCAAAAAGAGAAAAATAAAACGCTTAATAAATAATAATAAATATTTTTCATAAATTACTATTTACATCCAGTATCGAAGAACAACTGGGTCGAATCAAATTGAAAAGAACAATATTTATATACTTAGTAAATATAACTTAAAGTATGATGATTTGAAGTCCTTTTTTTGTAGAAGAAAATAGTATTTTTTAACTGATGGTATTTTTATGCAAATAGTGTAATAAACAGTGTTAATTAATATAAAAGAAAATTAATTCTGTCAGCCATGTGTCCGTCTGAACCCCAACTGGAGTTCTGGAGTGAAAAGGAATAACGAAACTTATTAGCATTAATTCCATCCTCGTCTCAAATAAATTTATGACTGTCAACTGGACGGTTATTAAGGAGTCTGTGTCGACTTGATGAAAATTTTATAATACCTTACAGATTACAATTTTGCGTATTACGACAGAATTTAATTTAGACCAATAAAATTTGGCGGAGTTTTCTGTTTTGTTTTGTATTGTTAAAAAAAATATATATATATATGTATGTTTTATAATACCTTTAGTTATTATAGTAACAGCTAGCTGATTATTTGTGCTTATGTCCTGCAAATTATTTGTCCACCACAATTTATTTTTGAAAATGGATCCTAGCTACTTAAGGTAATCATTTATGGTTTATTTTTGTTTTTATTCCTTTTTCGTGCACGTCTTTTATGTTGAAAATTTTATTCCTTGACCTTTATATTATTTTTTATTACATTTTAAATCTATGATTTCTGTTCAATGGTAAAATGTAAATTATATCAATTATTTGTTTCCGCAGATTGAAAACCTCGAGGATCTACTTAAAGAAAAGGATAATCAAGTAGACATGGCTCGTGCTAGACTTACAGCGATGCAAGCTCATCATTGTTCCTCAGAAGGTGCACTTTCTTCATTAGAAGAAGCAATCGGGGATAAAGAGAAACAGATGAACCAGCTCAGAGAACAGCGTGATAGGGCGGAACAGGAGAAAAATGAGGAAAGAGAGCTACACGAGAGAGAATTAGCTGAATATAAAATGAAAATACACGCTCTAGAGAGCGAAGTTGAAAAACTTGGAGCGAGACTAGAAAGAGCACAGGCTGAAAAGGACAGGTTAGAAGCCAAATTGGAAGCATCCCAATCAGAATTAGGAAAGTCTAAAGCGGAACTGGAAAAGGCGGCCGGAGAAGTCGGACGATCAGGAGCAGACTGGGAAGCTGCTAAACAACGTCTCGCAAGATTAGAACTAGAAAACGAACGATTGAGACACGACTTGGAAAGATCTCAGACGACGTTCGGAAGAAGCACGCTCTCGACATCCCAAGAGCTTGACCGCATCCAAGAACGAGCAGATAAGGCAGCGACAGAATTGAGAAGAGCGCAAGCAGAATTGAGAGTGACCCAAGCTGATAATGAGAGAGCTCGTTCAGAGGCTGCGGCACTTCAAGAGAAGGTAGAGAAAAGTCAAGGAGAAGTGTATCGTCTTAAGGCAAGACTAGAAAATGCTCAAGGCGAACAGGAGAGCTTACGGGAAGAATATGAAAGGACCCAAGCGACGATAGGAAGGCTCCACGCAGAAAGAGACAAGGCTGTCGGAGAGTTGGAGAAGTCTCGAGAGGAGCTGGAAAGAACACAAGCGACCCTAGGCAAGGCTCAACTTCAGCAGGACAAACTCCAAAACGCTCTAGATAAGGCGCAGACGGAAGTTGACAAGATTCAGGAGAAACTCGACAAGTCTATCGGAGAAGTCAGAAGGGTGAGTGAATTTTTTTTTCGTAATGTTTGTCAATTTGACATATCGATACCTTGATCTGCAAAGCAGCTAACTCCATTTTTCTAAAATGTTCAGGAGCAATAAAAAACTGTTTAATTTTATAATTAAACGAATTACGAAAATTCCAAAATAGTGTTTGGTAGATTGTTTATGCAGAAATAGGACGGCTGAGAAATTTTATTGATATTTTGATTCATCTCGTACTTATAAGGAATATTTGAAGTTAGCTTTATCAAAATTGTAAAATAGTATTGAGAGTTAGCTGATTTTCCTTGATAATGTAGTACAACCATTATGCTCTATTTTTGGTGCCATCAACACTTGTGTCAGGTAAATATTTAGGGTTTTCGCAAGAAGCAACCAAATACTCATACGCGATTTCGCGTGTTTTAAAATTGATGGGAATTTTTGGCTTTCAGTGTACCATAGAACAGTAGAAGAGGCAAATAATGGCATCAAAAATGGTTTTTTGACCATGGGTGGAGTTAGCTGCTTTACAGATTAAGGTGTAGATATATAAAATGTAGTGATTATTACACATCATAATGCATTTATCTAATTGATGTCCTCGTGATACGTCATAAATATAAAAATAGAGTTGTAGTAACTCAATAAATAATAGAGAGAGAAAATTACTATATTTTAATTTTAATTATCAAGCACTAGTGCTCGGCGTTGCGAGGGATTTATGGAGGACGTATGAAGGTGCAGGGAGGGAGGAGCGCAAGCCCTAAAAAGTAACGTTACATACAAAATTTGGTCCAAATAGGGTGAGAATGGATGTGCCGGGGACAGGGGTGGTCTAATTATATTTTCTCCAGAGTCCTAAAGTGCAACTGAGCATGGCGTTAAATATAACATACATATATATCGGGGAAGAGAATGAAGCAGGGTCCCAAAGAGTAACCACGAAAAATTTGAAACGAATAGCATTCATAATATAATGCACATTTATATTGGGCAAAGGAGAAGGTCGGTCAGAGGAAGGTGTATTTTGTTTTATGCAGGGTCCTAAAGAGTAACTATGCAAATTCATATTAGATGGCTTTCAATATGAAACTCAGCCGGTCGGGGTAGAGTAGCCAGGGAAGGGAAGATGGCAACTATGTTTTGAGCATGTTCCTAAAGAGTAACTATGCACAATTTATTTTGTGTCAGTTAAAGATGTAGGATTGAATAGTAAATAAACATTCAATTTTACATTTTTAGTCTATCTTATTTCTGAACATTCTTCTGTATACAGAATCTGGAATAATCAGACGGATCCCATTGCAAAGTCCATTATCAGGGCTATTTTTTTTTTTTTAAACAATTGGAGGGAGGGACCACCCTTTCCCGGTATCGGTTTAGAAGTTATCAAAGCCAATAAAAATATGAATGAGATGTAGGCGCGTAGGTGGAGATACCCACCCACGCAGGCCGGCTACCTACCTAAGGAGCTCCAACGTGTCACCCATACCCGAATTTCATATATATAACAAGATTTGTCCCACTAACCAATCATACAGCTCCACAAAATATGGTCAGGAGTCTGTTCCACTCTCGCACATGTACACCACGGGGCATCCACAAGTCTAAACTCAAACAGTTTTCTCCGGAATTGTCCATGCCTCGTAATCATCTGCCATTCAAAATGATTTAGATCTGGAGGTTTATTATGCCTTTCAACTTGACGACGACGTGATGTGTGGTTGTATTTTGTTCTAATTCCTTGGAGTCTACGATACCTCTCATACTCTACATGCAGCTAGACCGCCTAATGTACTACTACAAGAGCATCAGCGCTGATCGCTTTGACACTTTTACTAACTACTTATTGTAATAAACATCAAATGTGTTTTGTATTAATACATTAATTCGAAGGGTAAAAAATTCTGATAAAAAAACCTTACGTGATGTGTGACTATTGGTGCTGTGATTTAGTACTGGCTTGCAGTACCGTGTCGAAAGCAGGGTGTGTTGTTTTTTAGGTACTGGCTTGCAATACCGTGATTTTACATATATTTTATATGTAATATTGTAATATTATACTGTGAAAATCTTTTAGGGTTACGCTTCAGTATTTGTTTTTAGTAAATATGGCGTAGAAGCAGTCAAAGGTCTCGTATAATATTACATATTTTTATTTCCACCGTATTTTATGATTTCAAATGTTTAGATTTTTTTTGCACAAATAAAAACCGTTGTATCTTTTTATTTATTTCAGGCACGCTATTTGTATAATAATAATAATAAAAGTATCTACAGATAAGTACAACATTACGGGTATGAATGGTTTTCCGCTCTCAGCAGATTTATCTTCATTGATTTGAATAAATTCTTCACATCTTTTATTTTTAGAATGTAACCTTTTAGCAAAATGCTTTTTAGCAAAAATAAATTATACGCAGGGATGGAAACGCGCACACGTTTCATATCGAAATATTTAAAAATTATAACTAACGTGAATTTTTTTCTATTCAAAGATTCATTTTGATGTGCTTTACTTTGCTTTTGATGTCCACAACTGCGCTTGTATAATATTATTGCGTGTGATTTCGTAATGAGTTTAGCTTATTATTACAACTATCTGAAGTCGCGAGATATCTTGTGACAGTTTCTGCTTTAATTTATTATTAAGTCAGTAATGCTTATGAGATCTGTGCGGGTATGTTAAAATGTGGGAGCTATAGCGTGAGTGGATGAGTACCCCGTGTACTTCACCCATTCACTCACATGTTTGAATATAACCGCGGTGTGTATGGGTGAGTGCACGTCTATGGTCAGAGCAAGAAATACTAGTTATAGTTGACAGAAGTTTATTGTCGCTTGAGCACAGTTACATATATGCAATAAGAAGTCTCCACCGAGAAGCGTTTGCTAGAAATCTTGTCGAAAAGTCTTACATTCAGGTGTCTGGAAGGTACTTTCAGGGGCTGTCTGCGGTAATAATTATTGTGGAGGCGATTGATCTCCACAGGCCCTTAAAGAGGCACAAGTGCGATTTGTATCCATTTCTTCGCTTTTTGAGCTTGCGTTGTGGACTTCTATGATGCTCCACGTGCATCCACGAGGTGATTATTTGAGATTGCTTGAAGAACTCACTCAAATGTAGGGATTCATTGAAACCGATTGATGTATAAAGTAAGCGTATTGGTTATGGTAGCTTTAAGTGCGACGTTTCCTCAAGATATTAAAAGCAGGCTACCGCAAGTTATTTATCTTACACGATTGCATCCGCCTATTCCGGTCTTCATCTATAAATAATGTAATTATATAGTTGTACTTTTCATAGACAAAAATTATGATAATAAGCAGAAATCCAATACACGAGTCGTTTAATTCCAAACCCCTTTTTTATAACGGATTTTTAACAAAAACAGAAATCACGAGAAACCTTTAAAAATAGAATTTTCATCTAAATACTTCAATTAATATTTAAACACAAGGTGAATGTATCAATACCTCAGGAAATGTAAAAAAAATACAAAAACATTTATTTTTAATGATTTAAAAAAAACCTAATTATAATTAATATTATTATTGAGTTGTGCTAGTTTGCGTAAACATTATTTAGATGTTACAGCTGTTTCGGCGGTTAAAGCCATTTTCAAACAGTCTAATTAATGCTTACGCAAACTGGCAAAACTCGATGATAATATTTCTTATAATTAGATTTTTTAAATTTCATTAAAAATAAACATGAAGTTCTAGTTCCTAGTCACGTCCTTAATCTGCTACTTTGAGTGTTATTTTTGCCCAGTCCCACTGCAAGGTATGAAAAGTTGGACCCTTATTGAAACAGTATTGAAAAATCTTGAGTTATTATAATCTAACCAAAAAATTATTGCTTGAAATATTAAAAATATTAAGTATAGGTATAGTATGCACCGTCACTCTAAAAATACATTTTCATTAGTGATTTAAATATTCATCTCTGTTAAAAGGTGACATATCGTCTGAAATCCCTTTCCATCACTGACTCCGTATAAAGAGCTTTCTGTGTGTGCCACATATTGCCCTAGAAAAGCCGATGGCAACTTCAATGAATACATGAATAAAATCATACAAATAGAACCTCAACATTCTTCCGAGAAAAGGCTTCGAACACCGCCTTAGCTCGAATACTTTATGTACATATCTTTGTACAGGGTTCTCAGTCAGAATAACCCATGAGCTGAAGACGAAAATTGGTGTGATATCTTTGGGATATGTGCGTCCCAAACACAGTTATAGCTTGAATCCGATAAAGGCATTCATCAACAATGGACACAGGTAGGGACCGTACCTTTATGTATGGGACGCGGCAATATATAACGTCAAAATAATATGTCTTGGATCTCAAAAACACAAACATATATATATGTATATTATATCATTAAGGAAAACACATTTTTATTGTGGATTTGCATTTTCAGAACATAGTTCTGTGGTATTTTAATACAAATTAAAATGAAACACCTAGAAAGATAAACAGAAAAAATCTATCTATCGAAAAAATATTTAGTTGCTACCGGAATTTGAAACTGGATCTCTTTTTATCCGGGGAAGATTCACCGTAATATAAAGTTGATTTACTTTTAAAATTGAAATAGTATATGTATCAATTTGAAATATTATAGAATTCAAAATTTTTGAATGGAATTGAAGTTCAAAATGTGTCGAGTATATATTGTAATGTAGGTACATATCTCGGTAGCAACTATATATTTTTTTGATAGATTAATTTTTTGTATATATTTCTAGTTAATTAACTTAATTTGTATTATACATATATCAAACATGGCATATAGATAGGAAAAAAAAGAGAACGAGAAAACAATATATTTATAAAGGAAGTAATCAACAGGTACTTTAGATGATATAAATGCATTATTTATGTATTCAAAAAAAAATATCAATATATCTAGAGATTATTTCATTATTTATTAGAAATAATACAGATTTAAGGGCATTGAACATAGAAAAACAAATATGATGATTTAACATATTTCACATAGACAAGAAAATGATACGAAAAAGCATAGTATGGTAAAATTACGTTATAAATGCAAAAACAAGGAATAATCATTTACATATTGGATCGAAGAATATTGTTAGTTAGGTTTTTAAATATTGTTAATGGAACACAAAGTATATCAATTTCGGTTAACAAATCATTGTGAGCTCGATACATTCTCACTATAGGAGAACGCAATCCAGAAGCGCGACGGCTTAATGAATTATAAAAGATGATTATAATCAGGCAGGTAAATTTATTTTGACCAAAATGTATTTTTTGAACCATTTGAATTACTTTTTGGCAACAAAGCTTTAAAAATGATTCACTCCTTCATATCAGGGCAGAAATTTTTTAATGCTGTTTATTCTGAAGAAAAAAGGAAAAAAAAACCCCAGTAGTTAACAAAATAATATATTATTTTTAGACCTCTGTATTTCTTTCGGTACCGGCGTGATTTTAAGATTGATGAGAACCTCATTTTACACCTCGGTACATGAAAGGTGCGTTCTGGTTGGGAAGGCGATAAACTTCCACAAAAGTAAACAAGGAAATGAGAAAAGATAAAATAAAAAGTACACAGCATGCGCATATCCGTTAAGAAATACGGTAGAATTCAGCGTTTAAGCTGCGCCAAACCGTTTTAGTTAATTATCAAAAAAATCGTTGGTCGACAGCGGATAAAAAATAACTTGGCATTCCTACCTACCACACCTACAATTGAAGTGAAGTATTAATATCGTTTACAATTTTTGACCATATCCACGACCTAATTAAAACATGATATTGTTTTCACGAATCGTCTTGGGACGTCCCGGCATCCCTATGCCGCGGTGGTCTAGGTGCCATAAGTTTAACTCAGCCTTCCCGAGAGGTGATTCCAAAATACCTCAATTCAACCTTTATCCCGATAACTCGAACAATTCAACCCTTGCTTGGTATTATCTTAAATCGAAGGATGAAAAATATTATGCTACAATTTATTTAAATATTATTATTTTATGCTACAATTTATTTAAAAACAAATTACGTGAATCAATGACCATTTACCAGACGTAAGAACACCATGGAAAAATTGATGATCCAAGGAAGGGTGAAGGGAACCAGACGTGGTGGAAGCCACCAACGCGATGGACCGACCTGGTTAATGACTCTCAATGAGACTTGATCTCTGAGAGTCGATAAAGGTACATGTGAACTGGATGCGTTATTCCAATCCGCGATGCGATGATTCATAGATCTTTATGCGTACTCGAGTCGAATTCGCGAGAGAAATCTCATCTATGAACCCTGTACAAGGACCATAAAATTTGGATGCATAACCTGGAATGCAAAGGAAATGCCGAATGCCGTGGACCGAAAGAAATACGTGACGACAAATCATCTATGGCCGTTATCCACCATAATTAGCCGCTATTTCAAAATACTGACTGATATTTAGTTTCCACTGGAATTCTACCCCGAAACAGAGTAATTCGTAACCATTTTAATGTATAATAAATTTAAGCTTTGTACATACATTTTTTTAATAAGATATCTACATTTTCCAAATTAACTCTGATGTGTTTTAAATATCATAGAACTCTATTCTAATGTTGCAACATCACATTAAAATGTGTCATCATATCGTTAGGAAAAATATCATTGTGATAGTCGTCTGCATTGATGTTCAATTGATAGGCGTCTGTATAAATCATCTCATTATTCAAATTGGGTAAAACTAAATTTCATATATAAATAAGTAGGTGAGAGGCGCCGTTTCTGTAGGCGTACAAATAAGAAGTTAGAAGTTGGAAAAATACCTTAATACTGCGGGTTAAATCTGAGCCCTGAGATACAATTATATACGTATTATTCCAATAATGAATCCCTCCAAAATCCAAAACAAATACACTATAACTAATTGCGACCCCATTTTCAAATATCCAATGAAAGTTATGTCAATTTATTTAAAGTGGTTTCAATATCAATTGGAATGTTTATTTAGTGTTATATTTCAACCGAACAATTTCATTACAATAATAATTAGACGATGACGTACAATAAAAAATAATTTATCATTAATAATAAAGTTATTGACTGTTTGATTTTATATATATTTTGTAGCAAAGATAAATCTAATTAATTTTATAATGTATTGAATAATTCTGGCGTAATCTAGCGTATATAACTCAAAGGTTTTTGTGATTCATTGTGAATATAAAGTTGATAGTTTTTGAATGGAAGTACTCGTAATAGATATCTCACTTAAAAAAATTAAATATAAATATATATATATATACGTAAATAATAAGAAAAAACACTTTTTTTAAAACCACTATAATATATTAACATGTTTCAAGACCTATAAATATTGGAGAAATAAATAAATATTTTCAACAAGACATTTTTATTTTGAGGTCGCATTTTTAGAATAGTTCTGTAGTATTTTCAATACAAATTAAATAAATCAACTAGAAAGATATAGAGAAAAAATGTATTTATCGAAAAAATATTTAATGCTTTACCCAGATGTGAAGAGGTCCACATCCCGGTAGCAACTAAATATTTTTTCGATAAATAGATTTTTTTGATTAATTCAATTTGTACTAAATATGTAAGTCAAAAATTTGTCGTAAAATTAAATGATTCGTATCACGGTGGTAACAAAATATTTTTTCGGTATATCAATACGATTTTTTCGTCAATCTTTCTAATTGATACTTACTTACCATCACGCTGTTTCCTCGCGGGGGTAGGCAGAGAGGATAGAGCGCCACACTCTTCTGCCCTGACAGACAATTCTCTCCTCATCCACATTCATACATCTTCTCATACAAGCTCGACTAACATGGAGGCTTCTAACAGGACCATCCTCCAGTATCTTGTTTAGTTGGTCGTGCCAAGTGTTCTGCGGACGTCCTCTACTTCTGGTGCCATCAACACATGCGTCATATATATTCTCTCCTCACTCATCCGTTCCATGTAACCAAACCACCTAAGTGATCCTTTCTTAATCTTACTCACTACACTAAGATCAGCTTTACATTCTTTCCTTATTTCTTCATTCTTTATTCTGTCATAAATGGATCTGCCTAAGTGATCTCATTTCCACTGCATTCAGTCCACTTTTGTACCTATTCTGCCAGCTCCAGACCTCACTTCCATACATCAGTATAAATATCAGGATTCCATTGTGAACCGCTAGTCTCGCCTCAGTTGACAAGTCCCATTATCTATAATTCTATTCAAAACGCCGTTCACTTTATTCCCTGCAATATCCCCTTCTTTCGATATCTTTCTCCGTCTTTCCGTGTTTATCGAATTCCCAAATACACAAACTCATCAACTTATTCCAAAAATTCATTACCTACAAATATTTTGTACGTTGTCTTGCCTTCTTCCTTCTCGAATACCATCACATTCCACTTGTTGAAATTCATAATAAGGTCGCTTTCCTGGTTTTGTCTTGCGGCATTATCAGACCACACACTTCGAACACACTTCTGTTGCAATTATTTTTTCCAGGTTAACGTGCAGTGTTCTTACTGCAATGTGTATAAAGTGTTCTTATTGAGATGTGTTCAAAAATGTTGGAATTAATGAGTATTGAGTGCAAAGTTACGTTGTTGGCTATTTTCAAAAGATAAGAATTTAATTAATCATCCAGTTATTCATTAAATATATTTAAAGCATTAATTAATTCTCTTCTGGGGAACCGCCTTTCCTAACTAAACTAAGATTAAAACCTGAAAATGTGAACTGAATTTAACGTAAGCTAATAATCGGTTATGTAAAATTCAAAGCAGCACATGGTACAACAACACCATCGTATTATGCGTCTAATATCTGTCTACGTGAGAACTTTAACGGAATGAGGCTCACAGTTAAATCTGCACGTGCCGATGGTGTGAGAATAGTAATAGTGTTTAAGGCACCCTCAAATTTCATATCTTTCGTACATTCTATTTTAGATACCTTTGGTTTAAAAGTATATATTATTTATGTAAAATATAATTATTATTCTTTAGCTGGAGCACAAATACGTACATAGTACCTATGTTTACGAGTGCGTGATAAGGGGTGAAATGTTGCCCTCGAGATACAAGAGATTTAACGGAAAAGATTGATATACTTCAGTTGGTTTGGTCTGTTATCTGTACAAAATAATACAGCTTCACAAGATGCAATTGACAAGTTGATTGAGTGTCTAACTCAGTACTGATTCGTCGCTACTCTCCGCGTACTTTGATATATTGATTTAAACTTCAGAGATTCTTATAAACATATTCAGATACTTGGTATATCTATTTACAATACGTTTTTATTTACAGATTGACCGTGGGAAATTTTTTATCAACTATGAGATATTCTTCCGTATTCTCCGGCCTTTCTGGCCGACGTTTTGGATCCCTTTATTGAGGCAATTATCACTGATGCAGTGTGTTAGTGTTGGTTTTATGGTTTTATGGCTGGTGTAGAAAAACAGAGTGTGTCGGCATATGATGATGTCGGCCAGAGACTTTAGAGAACTAGATAATAAAGATTCTGAAAGGTTGGTTTGGTTTCTTTACAACTTTGGCTGCATCTCGAGGCCTTCAATGTGCCATATTTTTTTATTATCTTTGACGATCCCTCATTACGAGGATGATGTTTGCCATGGTTATCGATTGTGAGTCTGACTGTGGCTGGGGAGTCCTGTTCTGAAACCGCACACTCTTTCATGTATTGTGCACGTACATCCGTTGGGTAGGGGGTTAAGAGTGACGAATCTTCCTCCTTTGCTTTCCTCTTTCTCCTTTTCAATGTACTTTTTGACGCCTTTGTCTTCGATCATGGATCGCAGTTTCCTAGTGTTCAGGAACGTAATTTCGACACTGGAAATATTTTCCTCTTCCAGGACACTCAAGGTTGTTCAGCGCTCTTCCCGTTTTACATCTAAGATGTTACTGTTGTAATATTTCACGAGAGACTTTAGATTGCGGCTATATAACACCTATGAGCATAACAAAAGACCTAACGCAATAATTTAGATTATCAATAAATCTATATAACACCCTGGCTAATAAAACGTGTTTGAATCAACATAATTTAATGAAAAAGAAAACCTACAATATTGTACCTACTGATATTGAGCGATTGGTTATCCGTTGATATGTTTTTATGGATTCTATATGAATAACCGGAATCAAATTGTTCAGACGTCTGTTCAAATACCGCATATTCTATTATAGGTACACACTTCATATTTGAATATAATACTATTAAGGAGAATACATGTTCTAATTATTCAGAACATAGGTCTGTGATATTTTAAATACTGATTAAATGTATTAATTAGAAAGATAAGATATAAAATCAATTTCATCTAAAAATATTGTTATTAAGGAGAACACATTCTTATTGTGAAGTTGTAATTCTCAAAACATAGGCCTGTGATGTTTTAAATACTAATTTAATGTATTAATTATAAATATATACATATAAAATTAATTTTGTCGAAAAATATTATTCCATTATTTGGCTTTCAAATAATGGAACGACAGATGTATTAATTTGAAAAAGTGTAACATATAGATTCGAATATTTGTCATGAAAAATACTGGCGCTATAACACAATTGGTAGTGTACTTCCCCGGAATGGAAATATCCAGGTTTGACTCCCGGTAGAGCAAAAACAATATTTTTCGACAAAATTGATTTTATATGTATATATTTATAATTAATACATTAAATTAGTATTTAAAAATATTGTGTTGCTACCGGAATTCGAACCTGAATCTCTTCTAATCCGGAAAATTTGCATTATTTTTTAAATAATGGAAAGATAGATGTATCAATTTTAAATGTGTAACATATAGATTCGAAAATTTGTCGTCAATGTACTGTGTGCTGTAGCATAACCGGTTAATGAACATTCCCCAGATTAGAAGAGATCCAGGTTCGAATTCCGGGAGCAAGAACAATATTTTTCGATAAAATTGTTTTTACATGTATATCTTTCTAATTAATACATTTAATTTATATTAAAAATGTAATACTAATTTCAAATGAAGAATAATTTATATTATAATTATTTTGATTGGTGAACAGGTGCAACTGGAAAAGGAGAAACAGAACTACGACTTCGACAATATCCAATCACAGCTGGATAAGGCGTTGGGTCAGGCTACAAGAATGCAGAAAGAAAGAGAAACAGTGCAGTTAGAGGCAGACAGACTGAGAGACAAGCACGAAAAAGCACAAGTAAGTGATTAAAGTAATTATTATAATTTGTTTATATAATATCTTCATATATATTATAATATATGTAATTTATATGCAATACCAACTCTTAACCTTCATGACAAGGCTTGTGTGATTCTGAGTGTAAATACGATTCCTCCGCCAACTTTTCCACACAATTTTAATTTGGCCTGTTGACAAATGAGAAAGCTGCCCGGAGGAGCTCTCTGTACCGGGCGGCCACGACAGCTAAATGGGAAATGGGAAGAATAGTGAGAAAGACAAAAGGTCAATACTATAGAATATAGAGAATTTAAAAAAACGAAAGACTGACGATGAGTTCACCACAGACCAACAAGCGCGTCAAAATATGTATTGGCTGATTTAGAAGCAGCCACTCGGTAATTGATTATTTTTGTAAAGTTTCCACCGCTATCTTTATTGCTACACTAGTACGAGTGTGAGGCAACCTCCTATTCTGGGGGGTAGCGACTGGAGCGTAACGCTTCAAAATCAAATTCTCTTATTTTTCTTTCGCCATGGCGAAGGAGAATAACTCAAAATACCCCGAAAAAAATAATATTCTCACAGCTATTTCATTCAATCAGAGTGGAACTAATATTCGGCACAAATCCAGCTTTTTCCTTGAATTTTTCACAAAATAGTAATGTGTATATATGCTCAATGAATTTTTATTTTTTCGCTCATTTTTGAAATATGTTCAATTTTATTATATTATATTTTGCCGTGATAGGTCTTACATAGCTAATCTTGGTATCTAAGTAAACCGTCTTTTTATATATATTTTTCTTAATGATAGGTCTTCTTGTATTGTCTTTTCCTCTTTCATATTAACCGATTAATACTGAGACGTTATTATGGGTCGCGGTTTTATTACTCGATAATAGTATATCAAGCCCCCTACGATACGGATGTAAATTACGGATTTCATATAACAGATCGACGTTTTTTCTATATTGTCTGCCTACACCTACGTGATTATGACGTGTACGTATTTTTTTGTAACCACACAATTGAATCAACATTTCAATAAGAGAAAAGAGAAACATACCTAATAACATTTCCGAAGGCCGTATTTCGGAGAAATCTATCCAGGATGCTAGAGAGCCTCCGAGACCGAATGAAGGGATGTTTTTGGATATTATATTACGTGAGGGGAAAAGTAATGCCAAGATTAGGGCGGAAACAGGGGGCCTTGTAGACGAGATGAATCGTTAAAAATCTGTTGTGACCGCCACGATTTTTCCCCGTAAACTAAACAAAGTTTTTTTTTTTTAATTTTTATTTGGAGTTATTCGAATTGAATTTGTACATCGCTCTTAAAATATTTACCTACCCATTACAACTTATGCTTTTCAGTACAAATATTGATATCCCCAGTTTGCGCTCATTTTTCAGAGAAAAGTACTTTGATGAGTTGAAGCGGACGCGTGGATTTGGAGAGGGACGTAAGGACATATGTAGGATACTTTCAACTGCGGCTGTAATTTTTCCATAATTAACAAAATATAATGAATACTTTTTTCATAATATCACGTACACGGAAAGTACAGTATACGGAGAAAGTTTATCTGAAGTCGTTTGAATCACAATGGTATTCCAAGATGAAAAGTCAACCGGGTTATTTTCGTAGCATTCGTAGCACAAAATTGATTAAATATTGAATACTTTTAGTACAACGATATTCATACATAAGACGCTGATCCTGTTTGAGCACCAGGATAAAAAGGATTTCTCGTAAGAATTCGTGACTGCAATAAAGATTTGTCATAGAACAGGATTATTTATTATCGCAAATCCTCGCTCAGTGGCGTGTCGACTGCCCGAGCATTTAACTAATTCATTAAATAAAAAATTTACACTTTTGTTGTTTTTACTGTGTACCTATTTAAATCAAATTATTTTTTCGCGCCTCGCTTGGAGTTCCGGTTTTCTCCCGGGTAAATCTTTTTCTCCCTTTTACAGAGTATGCAATGTCCTTTGGGGGTAGTCTGGACACACGCAGGCGGGCATGAATTCAACCCCTATCTCAAACAAAACACAATGTCGATCTCTACATTAAATAAATTATTTACGTAGTTCACACCATTTAATAAATAAAATGTAATTAGTTCATTTTTGACAGTAAAAAAAATAGACAGTTCCCTTATTGATTACTATTTTTAATTATATTAGACAGAAAATAATAGTAAGTGCAAGACATGTACATATAATGAACTACAATGATTTTGTATTTAAAATTAAAAAACTATAAATATAAAAAACGAAAAATATTTTATGCTGTATTCTTAATTTTTTGTTCACTTTAAAAAAAAAATTAAATATCAAAAGCCGAACCTGACATTCTCGAAATAAAATTTGTAAACAATTTTTTGACGGTTTAAATATCTGTGTATTTTGATATTGTTGATGAATTTTTCATTTTCAAGGAGAACATATTATTTTTGGGATGTAGTCGTTTTTCAGGACCTAGTTCTGTGGTGCTTTAATACAAATTAAATTAATTAACTAAAAATATTACATGCCGGGATTCAAACCTAGGACCGGGATTATATCTTTCAAAACGATCAAAATTTGAACACCGCTTAGTTTAGTAATATTTCAAAATCAAACAGTAATGAAAACATGATTCAAATAATCAAAACTTACACAAATACCTAGGCATTGTTAGTCTTACAAATATATTAGGACATTTCACATATTTGTCTTAAGAATCAATAAAATAAATGATAATCCTTTCTACCCTCCTGGGGGAGAAGTAGAGATTTGTTTGCCCACTCGAGGCCCAGAACAACCCTCGCTACGCCAGTGCCTCAATCCTCACAAATAGCCCAGTAAGAGAGACGTTGATGGCTTCCAATTTAAAAGATCGTGCTTACGTGTATAATAATTTATTCTGTTATGTTTAGTAATCAGATATGAATAGCCAGAATTCCCTCGCATTCCCTATTTTTGGAAATATTCTCACTGTTTCGTTTAATCTCGAACAATATAAAATTTTAACTGCATTAGTAGACACTCAACGCAATAGAATACCATATTCGTCATTTTGTTCAGTTTCATCATCCATTATGGTCCCTCATGACTGAGGATAGTGATATCCATGAACTCCCGCCTTCTCTGTATTCCTCCGCTTTTCTAAGCATTCTTATATTTTTCACTTGATTCCGTCTGACGGGTGAGGGATGTTCCTTTTCATCTTTGTTTTTAGACTTGGTCCACCCCAGTAAGCTTCTCCAAGCTATCTTTCTTTCTCGCAAGATGCTTAAAAAATTTAAGGAATCGTCTCAGACAAATGGTTGAGAGTCTATCTTTGATGTTCAGTTCCTGCACAATTGAAACATTCGTGCGTCTGGCTGTCCATAGTATGCACAACACGTGTGTCCATCACCACATCTCAAAATGTTCACTTTCAAACATAATTTCTGAAACTTCTAAAAGGGCCTTCTTTCCATGTCTGGTCTAACTAATCGTGCGATGGCCATTGTTCCTGCTGTTTTCAAGAAACCTTATATTCTCTCCTCATTCTCTCCTCATTCACACAATCGACAGCCCTAAATCATCTCAGTGACCCTTTATTACGAATAATTCTACTAACAGAATGCAGTCGCTCCTTATTTGTTCATCCTACAGTCTATCTTTAATTCAACTAAAACCACAATATATTAATTTTATCTTTGGTTATAAACAATTTGAAAATGTTCTCATTAAAAATATTTATTTATTCATTTACGAACTCATCAATAGTCGGCGTTGTCAGAGCCTATATACCTATATAATATCTTTTTAATTTATTTTTTATTCCATATTTATTACATACATGTATATTATAATTTTCAATATTTCGACCCCTTAGAATAACAAGATTTCAACTAAAATTTTGGGCTCATTTGAGTTATTACGTGAAAAGGGTTCCAAATGCATTATTCTTTATTTCTTCCAAACGTACCAACGTATATTAAAGGAAATAACAAGAGCTGAAAGTTCCAACTGCATCAGTTATTTATTTAAATTTATGTATCATTATTGTTAATTTACAATGTATTTATTTATTTTTAATTTTCTCATATCACAGTGGTCATTGATAATACTGAAAATAAGTTAAAACCTTAAAACTGATCATATTTATATACACAAAACAAAATATACATGAATATATGCTGAAATTCAATCAACCCTTTTGAGTTCATTATCTCAAAACAGTGTCAGTGTCAGATGGAACCTTGTTATTCTGAGGGGTAGATTTGCCAAACTGCAGAACAGTTTGGGGCATGGATTGCCCTTCACATAGTACTTAATAGTGTTTAATCAATAACATATTTTTTTAAATATTATTAAATACAACATATTATACATAAAGGATATATAAGAATGTGTTCTTTCACTTTATATTTAAGGTGGTCACTGGAGTCTCTTTATTTTTCATGATTTTTAATAATTATTTATTCATTTTATATTAGACACGGAAGACAAAACATTAACTATATTAATGTTTGCTTGTTAATAATGCAGTTTAACATATTACTTTCAGAATTTTATAAAATACCTGCTTTCAAAGTTATGCTCGTTTTGTTTAGAACAACGTGTATAGTTTTAACGAGAAAATTAATTTATTAAATTTGAAATGCTTTAAAAACAGTTTTCCGATGCATTTGCGATGAAAATATTTTATTAAATATAATATGCGTATTATTTATCCGGCAATGTTTCTGTTGCTCGTTAACGGTAAGCATTCGTGCATGGAATTCAAATATGCAAGTAATACGAATATTTGGCGTGGTAACAAGAAAAATAATTATTTCAGTGGTTTGCGTTTTTAATAACGGTACATTTATTTAAGGATTGTATTTAGTGGAATTTTTATTATGAATACGTGAAATATCAATATATTTTATTAAATAAACATTTTTTTTCAATATATGGTCTGAGGTAACTGACATCGTTAATAAAATGTTAAAATACGCTTCTGATATAATTTTGGATTAGTTTTTTCTGCTCTGTAAAGAAGCGATAGTTTTAAAACCAGACGTCATCGAAAATAAACTAAATTGATTTTCTTCAATATTTGAAAAATTTTAAAATTTTATAAATTAGAAAAGTATTAATAACAAATTAAATATTATAAATAACCAAATCCTTTTTGCAAATAGTCACCTTTTAAATTTCTTTTCATAGTAGTTCCTAATTAGTCACCTACTACTTATATTTTTATAGTTTTGTTTTATCTATGCTTTATTTTTAATTTTAGTATACATTGTTTCCTGAAGAAGGGACCTTAGGTCTTGAAACATGTTGATGTATAAATAAATAGTGGTTTTAAACACACTGTTTTTTCTTATTATTTAAATTGAAGTAAATCTTATATTATCATTAATTATAATGCTAACTTAATATTATAATATTACCATTATTATGGGTTTATAAGTAATGGAATACACCCCTTAGACATACTTACAATACCTTTAAAATTGCTTTCGAACTTATCCAATAATCTTCACAATCATACCGCCCGCCTCATCTACATAAAAATTCTTAAAATTACGAGTCGATAATACAACTCTCATAAAGTTTTGAGATGCCTTTTTGAGGAGGGTAGATTATTTATTCCCCCCCCCCCCCCATCAACCCCCTTCTGTCTGCCCCCGGGCAGGAATCAGGTACGAAAAAGAGATGGTTTTGTATTTTGTTTAGGAAAAATCGCCTTGTGAAACTACTCCAAAGTTCGTAGTTTCGAATATTCCGATCGTATCGCTAAGTTTTCGGGAGACCAAACTTTATAATTGTGACAACCCGAAGTGTGTAGAATAAAATGAAAAACATGTTTGTATAACATATAGCAAAAATTGCAAAAAAAAAATAAAAAAAATTAAATTTTCAATAGAATATACATCCTTAATTATATTGTGCCAAAAACGCAAGTAACATCCACCACCATTTTACGATCCCACTTATCCCATTACCACTATCGGGCGTCGGCCGTGGCCGCGCTGCAGCCTACACTAGCCAAGAAGGGGGCGTTTAATAACAGAAAACAAAATTAACTTTTGAAAAGTTATTTATATATCAAGCGAATGTAAGTGGGATCATAGAACCATTTGACTATGATCAAATATTATATTGTAAAATTTAAATAAGGGTATTGCCAGCCCTCTAGGTAAGAATAAATTGATTAAAACCAACGAGCCAGTGTAAGAACGTGTATGGTGCCCCGTAGTCTGAGTTAGTATCCCCATAGTTAAGCTATACGAACTCTCAGTCGGAGGTAATTAAATAGAAAGGTTCAAAGTGGAAGGTATCCTGTGTCTCCCTAATAAATATACCATATTATATTAAACAGTGGAACCGCTATATTTGTCATTGATCCGTTTCTGAAATAAGTGAAATTCAATTAATTCATTTCCAGCCCCCAAAAATTTTACATAAATTAATAAAAATGTTGTCAATACATACTTTATCTTTATTGTACTGAGGAGACATGATGGTGGAAGCGGAAATTACAATTGTCTAAAAGGAGAGTCATCACCAATCAAAACATCAGGTAACTCTAATTCTGGTGATGGTTTTCCTTCTTGTCTAATATTACCTGTTTTTGTATTTTTTCTTAAGTCTTTCTGAAACAGTCAAATCACGTTATTATTTAATGTTTTTATGTTTTGGTTAACTATGGCTAACAACTATAACAGATGGCTACTTGACGCATGGCTATTCAGTGACGGTGGAATTGTCGACATTTCTATAAAAATAATATCGAATACATAAATATTTGTCTGATATCAAAATGTGACAAATATCGAATCGGACAAATATAGATGCTAACTGTGAATACTTGAATATTTATATTTTTTTTTACGATAACAAACATTATAAACTAAAATATTTTATTAACAATTTTTGAGTATATCCAAGAACACACACAATTACTGAATTTTTATCTCCTAGCTGTGTAGGTTAATTGTGGGTAGAATTGGTGAACGTTACTTAGTGTAAAGTGATTACTTAAGCCAGCCGAAGACAGGTCTTAAGCCCTGTAATACCAAAACGTCCATACTTCCCATATGATATCATATAAATAGCTTCGTCTCTATGAGATATCTATAATTCGTCTTAATAAAATAATTTACATAATTTTCTTGGAGGTTTACGTATAAAATAAATTTGATTTTTCAATGGTAACGGTCCGAACTTAGATTATAAGTATTATGTACTTACTCGTAGATTTAATGCAAATCAGGGAGTTAGTATGCATAAACTTCTGATTTGGAGAAGGATCAGTCACCTTGAAACCGGATGGTTCAAAAATATAACGAAGAGATCAAAAAGAGAGAGAATTTAATCAGATTTGTCTTGCAGAAAAATATTCATAAAAAAATATAAAAACCAACTCCTTTTCTTCCACCCTTTAAAATGCGAGCTTCCCCTAACTCGAAACTACTGGCCTAGAAACACGGAGTTTTATTTTTCTTCTGGAAGTCCAATAGTATGCTTGTGAAGCAAAAGAGGGTTGTTAGGGATGAAAACGTAATTCCTACCCTCTATTTTCACGTCACTGAAACACAGGTACTTTTAAAGGCAACATACATTGCTCAGGTAGGTTCGTGTAGAAGTTTCAAATGAAAGTCTCCTTCTACTTGTTACGTGTGAGATTTTCTAAGGGGTTGGTTTCTAAAGGGTAATGTAAAATAACCATTTTATGACCAGAAAAAACTACAATAATAATAATAATAATAATCTCACTTAAGGAGAGTTTAAATATTGGGAATTCCAACTTATTTTATTAAAAACTTAAAAAAATTTATAACTCATACAAATACCTTTGTACACAAAGGATTAAAAAAGGGAAAGGCGTAATAGTTTATTTTTCTCCAAACTTCCGAAATATTTTGGAAAAGTGGTATTACACAACTGTGAGGAAATACTTACATCAGAGATTTGACATCTTATTTGAAAATAATATCAAATTGAAAACACAAAATAAAAGTCTACAACGATATAAAAACTGTAGTCATAATTCTTTCAGACTTCAATAAGAATAATAAATACCCTTGTCAACCCTTTCAATATGCCATATTAAATCCAAATCATCTGTAATATGTATACCTATGTTGTTATCATAATTCACACTAATACTTCTACTTCTGCTTTTTCAGTTGCATTCCTTTGTCGCTGTAGCTTTCTCTATCGATCCCTATTCGGTGCCACGTTTTCTACTTCTCGGTAGCTTCCCTATCTACCCCACTTCGATGTATGAATCACGAATGTTTTTCTCGGTCGTCCTCTTCTTCCTTCTGTCACCCTTGTGTTTACGAAAGATTTATGCCGTGTAACATGACCCAAACATTTTTCGCGCTTGTTCGCTATCGTTCTCAAGAAAAACTATTTTATTATATTTCTTTAAAAATACCATAATTTATTTTCCTTCAATGCGACTACTTTTCTATTACAAGACCATATTTATAAGATTTCCAGTATCTTTTTTTTGGTTAGGTTCCCGTTTTAATATCTATACATAATATATATTTAATATTTAATAGTGAATAAGATTAAAAACGGATCGCTTAAGTGGTTTGGTCATGTGGAAGCTTCAACAATCGACGAGCTTGTATGAAAAGATATATGAATGTGAATGAAACAAGAATTGTGTGACAGGACATAGGAGAGTGGCGCTCTATGCTCTCTGTCTACCCCTCGAGGAAACAGCGTGATGGTAAGTTAGTTAGTTATACCTCTAAAAGATTTTTCCTAATATGAATATATATTTGACTAGTGCACAACTAACTATTGATTGTAAATTAAACTAAAGGGGTTTATTTTTATTTTAGTTCATCCTTTAATTAAATTTGAATTACATACATATATTATTCCGTTGAAGTTAGGCGCCATTGTAATTATTTAAAGAGTGAAATAGATCCACACAAAATTGATGAAAACTCAATACGACAAGAACGCAAGACTTATAAATTAAACACTCAAAAATAAACAAATATAATATTGCACGTACGTGTTTTATTAAAATTGTATTTTAACCTGTATTGTATTTTGACGTTTCGAAACGTTAAACGAAACGAATTTAATATTTTATTTTAATGTTAACAATATTCTAGACATAACCTTAATAATTTCTTCCCTATTCAAAAGTAAATTAAAAATAATGACTAATCTATACGATTACCACGAAATAAATAAAATATGACGTTTTAAAATACTGTGTGAAGAGTTTTATAAAAAAAAAATTTTTGAGATGGGAAAAACATATATCCACCAATTACAGTTCGGAAGGGTATAATTAATTACGAACTTTGAATAGGTAATTAATAATTACGTAGCGTCTGGTTTCCAGCCGTACCTACTCACTTGTTATTTGTTCCAGTAAATTAGATTCACACCAGCAAAGTGTGATTTCGGAGGTTTCTACGGAACCACTGATCTGGGATAGTGAACCATTTTGGATCATTTCAAATATATCTTGTAATTATTACTAGATAACTTTGCACTATCGCATCTTAAAATTTAAACTGATTTTTTAAACGTCAATTATTAACTTTTACCAGACCGTAATAAGAATATTCGTTCGCAGCTATGCTGTTAACTCGTGGTACCGTAAGTAATTAGAATTTTTAAGCAATTCTAATGCGAATAAAATGCTTTTTATAATTTATATTGAGCATATTTTTTTTTAAAAAGAAGTCAACTGGTTTACTATATTCTCACAATATCTCTCTGTATTTACTTAATAAGAGAGAGACATAATTATATTACATACTAGAGCAATATGACTCGCACGGCGGCCGAGTGGCCCAAGTGAAAAAATTCGTATTTTATGTTAAATACACGCTCAAATTTAATTGTTCTGTATTGGTTTAATTTAATGTGCATACATATATAGAAGCATTATACAATTAGCTTATTATGATAAATAAAAATATGAACATGAGTTAAATATATTAACTAGAAAGATATACATATAAAATCTATTTTATCGAAAAATATTGTTGTTGCGCCGCCGGGATTCGAACTTTCATCTCTTTCCAAACCGGGGAAGGTGCATTATCCAACTATGCTACAGTGTCGATATTTTTAGCGACAAATTTTCGAACATATATGTTACCTTTTTGATATTAATACATTTAATCGTTCCATTATTTGAAAGAACCTTATTTTTACGAATCTCAAATACCTTTGAGTAATCTGATAGCAGATGCCAGAATTATCAATTAATTTTCATTAAATTTGGGACACGTTGATACAACTTATATATTACTAAGGAGAACACATTCTTATTGTGAAGTTATAATTATTCAGAACTTAATTGTAAGTTGTAATTATATGAACTTTAGTCTTCTTTTCAATCCGTTGTATATACATTTGATTACTTTACAGATGGGTCACTCTGCCGCTGTGAACTCATATAATAATTAATGTTTGTTATTATTTTCATTATGAAATTAACGTGTGATAGTACGTTTTATCGCAGTTTACATTTTATTATTTATTATTAAGTATTATTTTTATTATATAATAGTAGGAATCGCTTTAGATCATTGGTTTTCCATTTCTAAGCATATACATTTCATGGTAAATGTTATTTTAATTACCAACTAAAATATCAATTTTATATTACGCGTAATTACGAAAAAGTTTAATTAGCTTTGTAGACCTGAGTTACTGTATGGCTAGTAAAGGGTTAAGAAGGAACAGCTAATTCAAGTTTAAATAATACGCGTAAGAGGGAGAAAACAGTCAGAAAATTTAACTTACTTCATCTGATGGTTCATGGAAAGTATTTACACATCAAACCATCAAGAAATAAATATATTTTAACTTAATTTATTATCATTATTTTTTGGCATCGCAGGGTGCACGTAAATATGTTGTTAAAACATACACATTAAAATTGTATTTAATTTATGTCGTTAATTTAATATTTAATAATAATAAATAATACGTAATGATCTTAAATGGTCATTTCAGTGTTATCACGAAAATTGGCTGACGTATCAATAGTTCACCATCACTGCACAAGGAGATAGATACACGAAATGCTACAACCAAATTCGAGTGTCGAGATAATTCATTTACTAACTTTATCTTTCACACATAATATAGTAGGTTTGTATCTATATATCTATTAGATACCTTTAAGACGAGGGCCAAGCGGCACATAGATACAGTTAAAATAATGTTTCTCCTAATTTTATTGCGTTTTAATCGTAATTTTATCAAATGCACGCTATTTGCCCACCATACTATTTCTAATAATAAAAATCAAGTAGATAGGTCCAATAGACATTTGTTTCTACGAGAACGACGCATGCGCAATATACACCAGCAAAATTTTATAGCACTGCGAGAACAAAGTCTGAATTTTAAATAGAACGGATATTTATATTAGAATAGTTCTGGCTACGCAATTAAATGCAGGAAAGGAAAAATTTACCCTTACGTGAAAAGGTACCATGCCCCGCTGATCAAGGCGTATTTGCAGAGACAGAAAGAACCACATTCTAAACTCGACTTAAGATCTCCTGGCAAAAATTCTAGAAATTTGTATCCATTCTTATTCTTAGCCGTAACCTTACGGTTGAGGATTGTAATCCCTTCGAGTCATCTCACGCTTGACTTCTTCAATTTTTCTCCATCGTTCTCGACATTCAGCAGAGCGGAATGTATTTCGAAAGGGTGGCAATTTTCTCTTGATCAGACCTACTAAGGGATCTTCCTCTGCTTCTTCGGCCTTCAGTGTTTCCAGTTACCACAACCCTTTCCAGGTTGTGATTTCTCTATGAGATTAGGGGCAAAGCATATTAGCTTTTATACTCTCTATCTTAGTCTATGTGCTCATGTCTAAGAATGGTTCTCTAGTCTGTTTCATGTGCGAACTACTCGCCTCGCTCTTTGCAATCTTGGACCTTGTTTAGTACGGATGTGAGATGTTCATGTTGTTGGAAATCAACCTCTCGCCCTCCACCTTGTATAAACCTATTGATCTTCAATTTTTCCATCCTTTTTAGCAGCCTGTTCAAAATACGATGGAATTCGTTTCCTGCAAGTTGTAGATAGCCTTTAGAATAGAGATATTCTTTTGTCTCACATGGTATATGCAGCATACAATGCCAACGCCACATATATTAATCAAAAGTATCGAGGATATTTCTTTCTTTCCTTCTCAGTTACGTTCTTCGACCCCATACACAGCTATTTTAATCAACTTGCATACGAGTCATCTCGAATTTAAATTAATTTCCTTGTTTGCGATATCTTCTATTTCAAATATACGTTTGCGATATTCTTATTTTTAAATATTTTGGATATAGATGGCATAATTACAACCCTGCAGAATGCTACTAATATTTTTTACGATGGTATCTTATTTCTTATACTAGACTACGAGATTCTCTCTCTGTTCACTTACCTATTTATAGGTAAATACATTATAAATAGATAAAAAATTCAGAATTACTTTGTAAGATACCTAAAATTGGATACAATTATTTATTTGTTAATCGCATTACAAAAGCAAAGTTATGATTTTGACAGCGCGTAAAGTGAGACATTATAAATTGAATTGTATCCATACCTTCAGTCGTTGAATTGTATGACTTACCTTCAGTCGTTGAATTGTATGACTAACCTTCAGTCGTTGAATTGTAAGACATATCTTCAGTCATTGAATTGTAGATATATCTTCAGTCGACGACACAGCGCGAGTCAGTATTGGAACACTAATGTATGGAGATACAAGCCAAAATGACACCTGTTGGAGGATAATCAATTATATCATAGAAGTGGTGAATTAAATCGCTCCCCAAATTTACCTATCGATTCAAAAGCATCCAAAAATAATACACGATGTTGTAAATCCACACTTTGAGTTGACTTTTATTTTCTAAGTAATGAAAAATAAATTTATTACAAATTAAGGAAAATTTAACAACATTTTTAGTATTTACCTCAAAATACATAACGGTATTGATACGAAATACTCGCAGCTGCAGAGCTGATATCGAGAATATGATGTTTTCACAGATTTTTACAAAAAATATACTTTCTTGTAGAATTGAGTGTCCTGATATCAAAAATGAAAAAAAAACGGTCGCAAGTAAGTAAAAAGTTATTATATTTTAAAGCTTTCCTATTATCGCGATACATTTTCACATATAAAAGGCTTATTTTTAATATTTAAAAATTGAACTTTGTGGTTAATATTGATTTTATGAAAATATCATTTCCTTCGTCAGGATGTTAAATTAACTAAGTAACTCGTCATGGTCAAGTTAAAAACATTATAAATACTTAATAAATTCTGAGATGTTTTTTACACATTTTGCACATTTTCTGATAGAATTCAATTATGATTCTGTTTGGGTTTACTCGTGTATAAGAATAATTTAATATACACCGACCATTGTGCACTTTTGAAGCAAAAAAATATAAAATAACTGTACTTGATAATAATATTTCTTGCGGACTATTTTGTCAAGATTAGTTTTTGTCGTGGTCGACGTTTCTAATCACATGTTAATTGCTAAAATCAGCCCAGAAAATAATCAGTATACCGATGAATTATATGAATGTTACTATTAACCATGTTTATGAACGAAGGCGAATAACTGGAAATTAACAAACAATAAAGAAAAAAGGAAATGGATAATATAAAATCAGTTAAAGAGTTAAAATACATTTTCTGGTGTCAGTTTTTATATTCCAGTAAAGATTTTACCGCGTTAATTATCTTGGAACATTTCTCAAGTCTTCCCAGTGGCAGGCGCACATCCTGAAGGCTGTGTTTTTTAAGGGAGGCGGTCGGGGGTCGGAATCGATCGTTGGCAGGGAGAAAGGGAGGCTCTGACCCCAACTATTTCTGTTCTCGAGTTTCCTATCTGAATTACACAATTTCGGGCTTTTTTCGTGATAATTCAATCGACGTAATTTACCGACTATCCAGTCCAATTATGCAAAAAGATAGACTATTGAATTATTGTTGGGTTCATTTAAGCCCGTATTAATTGTATGCCATTAATTTTATTTTGCGAGAATGCTCTCTATTTAAGAAGAATAATAAAATATCTATGTGATATTTATCTGATGTATAAGCATTATTATATTGAAACAATTGGGATATTTTTATTATCATTTTTTCTTCATTCTTGAGAAATCGGGAATTTAAAAAAAATCTGAATATATCGAGCATGCAACCATACTACATGCTCAGCATAGTTAGGCATAGACTTAGGTTATGCTGTTACCAACGGTTCTGTACTTAAATATAATATACATGGGCTGAGTGATAAAGTTCTATAATTTGGACAAATGACGTAGTATAATGAAATAAACTTTACAAATATTAACATTTATTATTTGTATATATAAATATATTTTTATATCCCGGTGTTAGCTTCTGTATATAGATGTTATTTTGTAAAATAAAAAGCAGCGAAAATTCTAATAAATAATTATTAAGGACAACACATTATATAGAACATAGTTCAGTGATATTTTTAATACAAATTAAATTAATCAATTAGAAAGATATACAGATAAAATCAATTTATCGAAAAAATATTTTGTCGCTACCGGGATTCGAACCAAGAAGCCTTCCTATCTAGGGAGATGCGCTGACTATTACACCATGTCAAGAATACTGTTAAACGACGAATTTTCGAACCTATATGTTTCACTTTCAAATTGATACATCCGTTATTCCATTTTTTAAAAGCAATTTACTTCATATTTACAGAGAATTTCAAATAATTTTGAGTAAAACTCAATAGAAGACGCTAGAATTAAATTAATTAATCTATTTTATTAAATTTTGACATGGCATAATGGTCAGCGTGTTTTCCCGAATAAGAAGGGTTTCTGATTCGAATCCCGGTGACAACAAAATATTTTTTCGATAAATTCATTTTATCTGTATATCTTTCTAATTGATACATTTAATTTGTATCAACAATAAATAATTATTATATGAAAATAAAAAAAATATATAACAGGATCTTCTCCTACAATTTTTCTTTAAAAACGTTGAAATTTGATATGATATATGATGAGAACGAGTATCGGTTTTACAGATACGCAAAATAATGTTTTTATTATGTTTAATAAAGTCACATTAAATGTTTTCACAAAAGCTGTGGGAGGGATAATCGGTAATTATATCAACTTATATGAAGAATAATTTTGCAATGTAAACCGAATAGTTGTTACCAAATAGTAATACGATTTCGATCGATTTGTGTATTCAATCTGGTATTAGTATTATATATTTATAATACACCTGTATGAAAGTCATTTTTGAATATTTTATAAGCGCCCTGTATAGGTATCGGATACAAGACACGTTCATCATACGCCAAGAAATATTTCCCAATCCACGTGTTTAAAAATAAAATAGAGCTGACAAATTTTATGCAGAGAGTTAGAGAAAACTTCGAGAATTAAAGACTGGAACTTTCTCGTACATGCTCAAAATCTTTTAGTTAAAACATTTATTATTAAACTTTCTAACTCTTTGAAAAAATTAATTAATTATTACGTTTTTTACATCACACGACACTTTAATCAAATATCAATTAAAACGTTTTCGACGCTTACTGCGCTATCGCCATTAATAAACTAAAGCTTAAACTAGAAGATAGACTATCAATTATATGGGGGGGAGGCTCGATATGAGAGCGGTGTTGGGGAGAGGGAGGTTTCTTTTAGAGGGGTTTTTTTATGATTTATAATATGCTAAAATAAGTAAAACAGTTTAGCATAACTGAAAAACATTAGAAGAATGAAAAGAATTAGGAAGAAGTTTAGAGGATTTGACAGATGCGATGGACATCGGGAAATTTAAAGGACCAGAAAAGGGTCGGATGTGAGGAACCCTCGATACACCCAATGGCCTTGTCAAGACGTTGATCAGTTTCCACCGGACCTTTGGATTCACTACGAGGACATCAGGAGCTCTTGACCCTAGTCGTGGGATGATGGATTGGTCCAGTATTAAGTATTACTTTAATACAAATTAAATTAATCAACTAGAAATAAAAACCTGTACTTTTTGCTCTCTGGAGAAACGCATTCACTATTTCGCTATATTAATCGAATACATTAAAAAAAACTATATTATTTGCGACTCCGCGCAAAATAATTATTTCTTAAGTTGTTCAATGTATAAAACCTACTGTTAAAGATTTCGAAGATTGTTAACTATGGTCCTGGCACGTGTCACGTGGTGGCCCCCGCGCGCTCCAACCCTTATCAGATAATCACCCCACGTGGTCAAATCGTCAGAGGGGTTCCTTCTTCTTCGAATTGTCTATTACGCCCATCTCTACCAAGAATTCCATCTTTTACCCTTGTCTCTTTCATGAATATAAATCGCTTTCCCTATTACATTTTTAATGTTTCTTTGTCTATTCCAAGCTTGGCTGATAGGCTATAAAGTTACCCAAGTGGAATATGTTTTAAGATTTTGCATGTTACATTATGATAATGTTCCAAAATCTTCGATTACGTTGCAGGTTTGTTGAGATATTTCGTTGGTGAAATAACATAAACAAATAAAAGAAACATCTTATCTTATTATAGCTTTGACGTACCTTTTGATGATACTTATGATAATTACTTACTTTGAATATTATAAATGACTAAAATACTCGGTGTTGCCAGAAGATAAAAAAAGGGACAGAATATATCAAATTTTCAATTTACAAATACATCGTTTAAACCATAAAGTTTATATTGAAGTAATATATTATATGCAATATATAAATCATGCAGCGTGATTGTAAATACATATATCGTTTTATATATGTGGAAATAAAACAATATTTTTTCATTCTACTCGTTTAATTTACTTGAGACCGGTTTCGCCTTGTGAATTCACTATCAATCTAACAATTTATGAACAAATAATAGATATCTCATAGAAACAAAGCTATTTTTTATTAATGGAAAAATATGGAAGTATGGGTAATTACAGGGTTTATGACCTGTCTTCGGCTGGCTTAAGTGATTACTTTATATAAATATAACGTTCACCATTCTCACCCATTAAACAATCTCCAAATCTATAAAATTTTTGGAAGTTGTATATATGTTAATATGTGTAAATACTTCGAATACCACTACACTATCGCCATCTATGGACTAAATTTGATATTTCATTTCCCTATAAACAGCATATATGTCACAACGAAAATTAAATTATTTTTCTAAATTATTTATAGCAATATTCTTTATCTGTAAAATGTTTTTAACACATTTTACCAGAATACGCCCGAAAAATCAATATTTTTCAATTTTTATATATTTTCTTATTTTATGTAATATATTATTAGCAATATTTGAATACGTCCAAGAACACATAATTACTGTTTAATAATATTGCCTTTGTAGGTGAAAATCCAGTAATTGTGTATTCTTGGACATATTCAAATATTGTCAACAATTTTTGTTTATTTTAATTCTTCAGAATTCCGATGAATAATTGTTTCTTCATTACATGTATATAAAATTGTATATTATTGTATACTAAAGATTAACATTAATATGAATACAAATTGTTGAATTAAATTATTAGATTGATAATGCTCTTACAAGACGAAATGCGTCTCGTGTAAATGAAGCGAGTAGAATCAAAAAACAAGTGTTTCAACAAAATACTCGGACAGTGAAAAAAAAACCTTTATCGTAATTTATATCAATATTTTTTAATAGAAAATGTGGAGTTTTTTCTAAATTTTTCATGTTTATTTCAATATATTTTTTTTTGTTTTACAGTAAGTTTTATCGCATTACATTATCATTTGCTTCTCGTACCCCTATAAA